>CM054123.1:80987454-82326885 GCA_028751855.1 Ambrosia trifida
GTAAAACATTTTTCAAGAGATGCTATTTTGACATTTTTTTTCTATCTGAACATGTATTAAGTTTAACTTGAAATACATCATGTTTAATAATAATAGTAATGGTTTGGTAGTTAACGGCACCGTATTTGGTTCTCTTCCGGCTGCTAAATCAAGTTCCGGTATCAAACAAACCAAATGACACAGCTAAATTTCCTTCACCTAACGAACTCCCTGCAACGTGCGGGCATCACCACTAGCATATACATAATACACACATATATATTAAACACGATATGTTATATTTGTTTTGGCGTTATGTTTGTCTCATAAGACCCTCTGTACGTAGTGGGCGTTACCAAGGGCTCCATAACCCATAAAGCGCCCGGGAACACCACCCCCCGGTCGCTATGGGGCAAATTTTGTTTTTTGTTTTTTTGGCGTGAGCAGCATGGCGCCATGCCCATTCTCCCCTACCCAATCAAAATCAACTTCTACACCCACCGTCTTCTACACCCAATTAAAATCAACTCCTACACCCACAAACTTCTACACGCATAAAACCCCTACCACTACATACATTTTTTATATAAAAGCCTCGTATTTCACTTTATTAATATTTTAATGCATAAAACCCCTGCATTACATATGACTTAAGAGAGGGATAAATGCGTACGAAAACACTATTAAAACGACAGTGAAGGCATAGGGCAACCATGGGCGCAGCTTAGTTGGGGCGGGCAGGGGCGACCGACCCCCCCGAATTTTCGCGCAGAAATTCCGATTATATAGTATTCGTATAGAAAATTTTGAAAATATAGGGTTTCGACCCCTCGAAACTAGTGACTTCCGACCCCCGAACCTTCGGGTCAAGCTTCGTCATTGGGCAACGATCTCAAAATGGTTGTATGGGTTAGATGACTATTTATGGGAGAGATAATATAGTTAGACTCACCATGTAAATAGTTTCTGACGCACTAGTTTATCAGTGTCTTAGAAAAAAAAAATTATTATAAAAAACTTTATAATATTAAAAAAGGTTTTATTTTGGGAGAATTGGATTTTAATAACTTAAACTATTTGAAATTGGCCATTGACATCACCAACTAAAAAATTAGCCACATATAACCTGAACTATTAACTTATTGGAATCTAACACCCAATTGACTGACGCCGTTAGTGGGTTGCTGACGTGGCACCAGTTGCTGAGGTGGCATGCTGACGTGGCACCGGTTGCTGACATGATGGTGTGTCATTCCACGTGGCACCAGTTGCTGACGTGACATGCTGATGTGTCAATTCACGTCAGCATGCCACGTCAGCAACTGGTGCCGCGTCAGCAACCCACTAACGGTGTCAGTCAATTGGGTGTTAGATTCCAATAATTTAATAGTTCAAGTTATATATGACCAATTTTTTAGTTGGGAGTGCCAATGATCAATTTCAAATAGTTTAGGTTATTAGAATCTAATTCCTCTTTATTTTGTGGTAGTTTTTTTTAAATAATAAACTTGTTATTGTTATATTTTAAGTTATGTAAATCCTTGTTGACTATATTGACAAATATTGATCATTAGGAGTAGATGTGATTGATAACTATTGTTTTGATTTACTAAGTTCGGTTGTGACCGACCTAAATTTATCAGCCAGTTGATATTCTGTCATTGATGAAAACAACGGATGATGGGTAAGTTGGCTCTTTTGTTAATAGTGTTCCGGTGATCCGTCATGATAAGCAACGGATGATGGATCACTGTAGACATGCACTTTAAAAATCATTATTATGCAATATGTTTGATAGAAATCGGAACGCGCAAGGGCTAAAAAAATTGAAATTATAATGAAACGGATAGATCTATGGTTCGTCTATGATAAAAAAAAAAAAACACCACATAAACGTAGGGTAGGGCAAACTAAAATTGCATTAAGATACAGATACACCACTTAATCCGTAATTAAATTCTAGGAACACCATTCAAGTTGCCCATCTTGAACTAGCATGGAAATAACTAATTAACCTCAGAATCCATTGAGAGAAAACTAACCAAAAGAAAATATCATACTCAAAACACACTGCCCATTCACCTAGGAATGTACGGTTTACATATAAAATAGGGGTGTTCGAAATTCGATTCGGATTCGAAAAAATCGAAATTCGACTTAGTTCGATTCGATTACCAAGAATTCGATTCGTTTATTAAGAATTCGAATTCGATTCAATTCGAATTCGAGTCCAGACAATCGAATACGAATTTATGATTTTAAATTCGATTCGATTCAAAATTCGAATAAAAACTGTACATGTATATTTTTAAATATATATACACACATACACATTATTATATACACAAATTTACACATTGAAAAAAAAAGAACTTCTAAATTTCGGTCAAACTCTAAGAACTCATAGTGTTTACAACTTTTACCATAACCATAATTTACAAGTTTACCTTATACATCACAAAACTCTAACAAACTGTACTCTTTACTATTTTTATTATTCCCGTATTTTACATTGTTGTTTATCAGTTTTGTAGATTTGTATTTTATATGTTAAAAATAATGAGTTTGTATTAGTTTTAAAACTAAAAATAAAACAGTTTATTATTTATGGTGAATTTGAACTAAATCGAATTCGATTCGAATTCGAGTTTCTTATTCGAATCGAATACGAATCGAATAAATTGAGTTTTAAAAGAATACGAATCGAATACGAATTCAGGTAAAAGTATTAAAAATTCGAGAAATTCAATTCGAATAATTCAAAAATTCGTTATTCGATTCGTTGAACACCCCTAATATCAAAGCCAAGTCAGCCACCAACTCAATGTTGGTACATATTTCTATGTGGATAATCCGTTGGTTAACTCTGTTGGTAAAATTTTGTTTATAAACCGTATTTTCTTCAAATAAGCACTTAATATCATCGTTTGTGATGATAAAAATATAAAAATTGTGATTTATTTTTAGTTATCATCAAAACAAAATGTGAAAGCTTTTTTAAATAGTCGTAATGATTCTAGAATGGATTTTGTTCAAGCAAAATGAGCAAATGGTGATTCGTCCATAAGGTGCGGTTCTCATTGTGAGTCTGTACATGCAGTTAAATATTATTATTCATGTATTTATTAATGTATTTATTATTAAAAAATCTATACAAGAAAATCTTGGTTTCACACTACTTTGGGTAGCTGATTCTAAAGACTTTTTGGTCATTAAAAGCGTGAATGTCAATTATTATTTTTAAAGCCAACTGTACCAATCATAAAAATTATAAAATGATCAATTTTATTTATAGCTTACTAAAATAAGAGATATAACGTAACCACTTAGTAGAATAAGTTTTTCTTTTTATTTTATTTTTTTACCCAAAAGACCATATAAAATTTATTCTTTGACAATTGCAGTTTCGAAAATATCCCATTGGATGGGCTAAAGACCCTCTTTACACCTCTGATTCAGTCGATGTATGAATTGATCGATTCTTTAAACGTGCTATACAAGTAATATTATGAAATATCAATCTTTATACTCATTGTATTCAAATGTATCTATACTGTATGATATTTATTTTTGTCGTCATACGCGTTACGTAATTAGATAGAGTTGAATGACAATTGTGGCATATAATGCATCAATGCAAGCATGTTCGATGGGGAAATTCGTAGGAAGGTTCAAGGGACCATGGTATTTGATATCGTGGCTTGACTACATCCATATTTTATATGGTATTTGGTCCTTCTAGACTGCTTTGTTTTTCTTCATCAACGGTCATCTTTTCCTAACATATCTTTCTTTCCAATTATAGTCCTTTTATTGTGTTCAGTTTTGCAGGAATTGGCTTTTAAAAGCACTTTTCATTTCACTCAAAACCATCAAGTTTTAATTCTTCAGATTTATTGGTATGGAGTCGGTGAATAGGAGAGATACGGTGGCCACTGCCACCGAAGGAGAACACCATCCCCACTAAAAAATTTTCAGGGCTTTCGGTGAATTTTCACCCTCTTCACCGATCAATGTGATTGGTTAGATTTATTTATTATTATTTTTTTTAAAAGAAAGGGGAACTATTTCCTTGATTTGGAGGAATGAATGAGGAAAATAATGTGACGCTAATGTGGAATTTAGAAGAGTTGGGAAAAGAGGGCACCGCACCATATAGCCTCATTTGAGGATGAAAATTATTTAGGTTAAGAAGCTATATCTATAATCCATCCATATTGGTGGAGTGGTGGAGTGGCTTTTGTTTCACCTATGTGATCAAAGGTTCAATCCCCACTTCCAACAGTTATGGTTTGGTATCCGGGTGAAGATCGAATACGGGTGGTGCCAGTTCAAATCTGACGGGCGGCGAGGTTTTACCGAGTTCTATAACACTGTCGTGCCTTTGGGCGGGTGGAACTCGGGTTTCCGCGCATCGGGAGAAGGCGGGGGCTGCTGGAGGTCGAGTAGTCGATTCTTGGGCACGGCGCCCCGCAAGGGTGGTTGTCACACAGTTGTTTGCCGATAAAAAAAAAAAAAAGAAAAAAAGCTATATCTATATACCTAATATTAACTAACTGTTACGTATATGTTACAAGTATATGAAAAGTCTTTTACTCACTTCCTTTATTTTACTCATTGATATTATAGTTTGTAGTTTCATTTATATTTTATCTCAAAATATCAGATATAACATTTTTTAATTTTATTCAACCCATATAATAAAAGGTATAATCAAGTTTTACATTAAAAGAAATAAACTTCTATCAAATCCGTTAATTGAAATGAATGACAAGTATACAACCCATTCTTGTCTCCAACTAGGTATAGGATGAAAATTATTTATATAAATTTTATATCAAAAACTAAATTCAATTAAAGACGAATATATTGAAATGAATGATAGGCATATAACCAATTCTTTTCTCTTAAGTAGGTATACGAGACAAACTATGATGAGCTATTTAAAACTAGATTGCAAAACCTCAAATTTGAAAGCCCATACAATAAACACACTATAACCAAGCTTGACTATGCTCTTGAACCTTAGTGAACTCATTATTTATATATATACAATAGTTATAAGTTTAAGTAATAGTTATATAACTACAAAATTTCTATTATTGTATATTATATTATGGGAACATAACTAGATATAATTCTTTCTACCCAAAAAATTATAGTTACACATTTTTTAACAACAATTCCTTGATTCTCTTGGATGAATACATCACACACAAGCAGTCCGCATGTACTATACTCGAAACTTTATGGTTGGAAAGTACACAACTTACTGTCAGTTATAGGTTCGTAATAGAAGTAGTAATAATAGTAGCCGTTAAAAAAAAGTAGTAGTAATAATAATAATAATAGTTAAATTATATATACGCACCTAAACAAATAATAACTACTTAATAATGTATATGTTGAGCATCAACCGAGTTCCATATTGAAAAATTATCATCGGCAGATCTCGAGCTTTAGACATAGAGTTCGAAAGAGATAGAGCTCAAGCCCGGCTCGAGCTATCTTAATTTAAAAGAGCTTAGCTCTAGTAGCTAACAACAAACCACCTTGTTTCCGACAATGTAGAATAATGGACCAAAAATGTGAAAATGCTTATTATAAGGTGAATGTTGGAAACTGAAGAATTGTTGAAGGAATATTATTGCAATTGACTTTACTAAGAACCTCGAGTCCTCGATCCCTACCCCTCACCCAAAAAGGTGTTCCTCGACAAATCTATATAAACCAACCAACGAACATAATTATATATTCATATCTATTTATCTTTTTGTACTTGGCTTTGTACAAAATATTTTTTTGCTCACATATATTTTCTCCATTTAGAGTACGTTCTTTCTCCATTACTCGAGTTCAATTGGGAGCCCGATCGCGATATTTGCTTAAGTTGTTTGTTTACTATGTCAAGATCAAGAAGAGGAGACCCCATCAAGGTTGTGATCATCAAAACCGAGTATATTGAGACCGATGCCATGAACTTTAAATCGGTGGTGCAACATCACACGGGAAAAGATTCACCCAACCCCGCCTTGTCTCTAAACGATAAGCTATCACGCGGTGGTAAGAATGATGGTGGTGCTTGTGGTCGTGTTGGCAGCGGTGGCAGCATGAGTTCACCTATGTTGAATAAAGGGATGTCGTTTAGAGACCTTGATAAGTTGCTACTTGAGCTGCCTACCTTGGATGAAATGTATCAATTTTGTGTTGATTAAATTCAGTTCAATACTATCAAATGCTTCCCTTTTTTCTCCTTGTATAAAAATATAAATACTGTATACATATTTGTATATCCATGTATTTTTTTAATAAATATTTTATTTCATATTAAATTTTGATAAATTATGTATAGAGTTTTCTCATTAAAATGTTATATTAAAAAACAGGTGACTGTAATTCTGTAAATATAGTTTTTTTCTTATGAAATTACTACTTATTCATTAAACTTAGTATAACTATCCATTACGGACGTTATATTTGAGTGGTAAATGGTAATATTAAGGGGTTGTAATAGTGTCCCTTAATTTTTATTTTTTTTGAAAAAACATATTTTATCCCTTAAATTACACCATTTTTATGCACAACCAAGATAGAACATGGGTATCACCATAGTAACATTTTACTACTTAGTTATCACTAGGCCACATGCCACAACCCAAATGCTTGTCCCTCTTAAATTGGCTGGCGGGGATTTAAATCTTATTAGAGATAAGTGTACTGGGTAAGTGTTTCCTTCAAAAAACAAATCGTCATTGATTTGATTTTATGCTAGAGTTGAGAAAATAGCAATTAAGTTGATTTGATATTATGTTTCCAATTACAAGGGATATGTAATTTTTTTTTTTTTTAATTTTGACATGGCCGGCTATGGCCTAAGCGGGGAGAGTTGACTAACCTAAACTAAAAACACTAACCTACCCTCCCTCCTCACTCACGATTATATAAGGGCAAGAGGCCAAGAGTTAGATGCACAAACAAGCTCTCAATACATCACTACACATAACAAACCATACCTCACCTCTTCTTTTTTCCTTTCGGCCGAGACCAAGAACCGGTCCCTCGGACCTTTTCACGATCACAAACCATCGACCAAGCCTCATCAAGCAAGGACCGAAGGCATTAAGGTTGCATTAAGGAAGCTAGACGTGGATTTCGGGCCATTCTCTTGTTCTATTCGATTCACATACTCGGTAAGCCATCTAACCATATTTCCTTCAAAAACCATTCACATTAATCGGCCCATGGTTCACCCGAGCCCTCTCACCCATGGTTATAACACCATACACAATTAAAGTGGAGTAAAAATCGACTAAACACTCAAGATTTACATGTAGAATTCCATAAATAATCACACATATACATTTATGCATAGGGAATACACATGTACCTTAGAGGCACATGATCGAGCTTGTACATACACACACGCATACGTACGAGTGTATGTGTGTGAGTATCGAGTTATATAAATGCCACAAATGTCAATTTTGGAACTTAAATTACAATATATATATATATATATATGCTATTTTGGAAACATGTGTTAAAATCCGAGAAACATACGTTAAATAAGCTTTAACACAAGACTCTTGGAAAAAAAACATGTGTTAAAAACCAAGGTGTATGTGGTAACTAGATTAAAACATGAGTACACGACATTTTTACCTAGGGAAGGCCCAAAACCTATGTTAATGTGCCATACTTGGTACAAACAGTTAACACACATAACATATGACATCGGTTTTGCCCAAATGATTAGTCGTAGACACAAATAACGACAAAAACGAGCTTTTTCAACACATACAGTGTGTGACATATATGGACAGAAACACACAGTCCATAGGTGTTCGAGTCAAGTGAACAAATGCATGGTAAATAGTACAATACATAGACTTAAGTTGTCCTTATTTGAATCTACGGCAGCATTATTCAGACATTTTCACACCATATTCCACCAGTCTCTAGCATTCAGACATCAGGTGAGTTCCCACGGCCCCATTTTTACTGTTTTCATACTTTTGGGGAAAAACATGCGTACAAGTTCAATAACATTTTGACTATTATGTGATCATGAGACATAAAGGTTCAAAGTACTCATAAGCCCTCGTGTCAAACATTTTACTGTAACCATTAGCTATGGACTTAGCCATTAAATACCGGAATAGATCTATTGGGTTGACACCCCTACTCTTGGTTAGTCGCTCTAACCGAATGACAGATATCAAAAGAGAGCTTGTATTTCACTTTACATTCATTGTATTTAGTGTACAATGGGCGAGACACAACATTAGTCAAGGTTTGGTTACGGGCTCATGACAGTCACATAATGATTATTGTCCTAGCTAGACAATGATCCATTCACCCATGGTTTATATAAAACTCAAAACTCGTGACCTCACTAACTTAATTGTTGACATATTTTAATTGCATGTTTTTCAGGCAGTTAGTTGAGCAACATGGAACTTGGAGTCGCGCACGAGCATCTCGGGGATTTAGTGAACCTTGTTTTGGGAATGGTTTAGACATGTCATTTTAAACAATGGTTTTTAAGATAATGTTTTGTTTATTTATGCTAAACACTATCGTTTTTTAATATATCTCCTAAAGTATGAATTTGATGCTTGCGTGACTTGTGTGCTTGAAAACCTTTCGATGTTATATCTCGGGTTTCCGCCTTGACGGGGTGTGACACTATACCTGACAAAAAAATGGATTTATAATTAAATATACTATTTACTAGATTATACCCCAGGAGCATCCCGGGGTATGACATATCAATTTTACATATGAAATAGAATGATGTGTTTTACAGTTACATGCACGAAAGCTTCAGGTAGCACCTACTCTAAAATAATTAACAGTGTATCTCCAATGTAAACGCCTAACCTTAAACAATGTATAACTCTAATGTTAAAATCTAACCTAAAACAATGTATAACTCTAATATTAATACCTAACCTAAAAAATGTACAACTCCAATGCTAACACCAGTTGAAAATAGAATTCATATTTACTGGTTTGGATATAATTAGTGACTTGCCTATACAAGATTAATGAATTACCTGAACACTTTGTGTTTTTTTCCCTGTATGAACAAAACCCCACAAAAAATAGTCGTTTTTTATATAGCACTATGGTACTCGTTGGAAAGATAATAAAACGCTCGTTAATTTGACGTAATTTTTTTTCTTTAAAAACTCTCGTATATAAAAGATATTAACGTTTAAAAATTATTGGAGGGAACATGAGAGAGAAAAAAATCTATTTTTTAATTTTTTTTTTTCGTAAAATAACTTAATGCCCCTATGGCATGCCATTTTTAGCTTTAATTTTATATCATTAAGAGCATTCACGGTAGCTTCCTCATCCTCCATTTACTCACAACCAATCACAACCACATATTACATTAAAAATCATTACAGTTTCTCTCTCCTCCACTCACAACCACTTTCAACAAATATTAAAAAATAAATACAGTTTCCAGTTTTTCCCAAAAGATTCCCAAATAACCCCAAATATACCGATCAACAGTAGATTCCCCATTTTTCTTCACTCACAACCCCTCAAATCCACCCATATAATTTGGGGGTCACTCTCACATAAAAATGGGGAAGCTATTGTGAATGCTCTAATGACATGTTATTGCCAATGGCACACTTAAAAGGGTGGATGCCCTCTTTAAGTGTCACGTGACATTTATTGCTTTCAATTATTATTATAGACAGATACATTGTCTTATTGGATTTTTATTATTTTATAAGAGAAAATTGCTCGAATAGTCTCTGTGGTTTGCACAATTTTAACCTATAGTCCCCAAGTTTTTAAAATTACAGGTATAGTCCTCAACTTTTGGCGTTTCCTAACTCGGATAGTCTTTGGAGTGGCTGTGAATTTACTAAATTACCCTTTTGATGGATGGAGGTTAAATAATCCAGTTAAGTGGATGTAAAATTACTAAGTTACCCTTACCCTAATAAAAATAAAAAATAATCAACTAATTAATAAAATATAAAGAGGACCCACTTAACCCTTTAACCAATTATTTTTCTCCACCTATTTTAGTAGACCCCACCAACTTCATCTTCCCCACCCTATCACCACCACCACCTAACCCCTTCCCCCATATAAAAATCCCAAACCACCCATCCCTTGTACCTGTTCACATACACACACAAGAGGAAACAACACCCACCTACCACCCTTGAGAAAGAAAGAACAACCGCCGGCTGAACCACGTCGACAGAGAAAGCTGAGAAAGAAAGCTGACTCGAGCTTCAACCGAACCACCAAAACCATCAGACCACCACGTCGGGCAACCAAAACAACAACCACTGGGTGAACCATAACCATACCGAGCCGCAACCATAACCAACAACCACTCAGCACCAGCGTGACCACAATCAAACCATAAAGTAGTTTAACGTAAAAAGTATAAAAAGTACTTTGGGCTTTTGATCAAAATAAATCAATGGATGAGATTAAAAGGAGAAAAGTATACGTTGAGTTTCTAAAAGAGGAGGAGAATAGCAAAATAGATATAACCCACAATGGTTGGGTTCCACCCCCATTTTTTAGCGTCCATAACTTTTTCATACGACATTATTTAAAAAAAACACACCATAAAAACAAGCATTTTATCATCTTTCATTTGTATACCATATTGCCATACTTTAAAAAAAGTTGTTGGGTTGATATTAGTTGCGTCTAAATGTAAAAACTTGATATTATTACTTGCGTTTAAACATTCTGAATGTAACAATAGCTTTTTTTTTTTTTAAGTTTGTTTCCCCACACGAGTTGTTCATTTGGCTCTTCAGAATGATAAAATTACATTTTATGGGTCTTGTTATAGGTTTTAGGTTTTTTTAGGAAGTGTGACTCCTAGATTGGGAGTTTGATCTGCTTCTATTCTACTTTCAGTGCACCCATCATACCCACTGACAGGAAAATAATCGAGTTTTGATTGTGATTAACAATCTTCACGCGTATAAAATTAAAATGTTCTAGTCAGCGAGTACCACTCTTGAAGGCCATTCGTTGCAACTCCAAAATAATAAAATATTTGCTATTTGTGTGGCTAAACATGCACCAGCAGGTAAAGGTTTTAAGAGTAAATTGAGAGTTATTATTGTAGGTTTGTTTTCTTTATCATCTAAAAGTATTTAATCTTGGATTATTATATGTATGTAAAAACTTGATATTACCTACTTGCGTTTAAACAATAATAACTTGAATCTAAATGTAAAAAACTTGATATTACTTACTTGCGTTTTAGCATGTATAACTTGCGTTTTATCATTTATAACTTGCATTTGATCAGGTCGTTTTACCAGGTCGTCTTATTAGGTATAACTTGCGTTTCTAAAATGCAAGTATACCCTCAATAAAACGCAAGTTATCAACCCAACAATTTTTTTAAAGTATAGCAATATGGTATGGAAATGAAAGATGATGAAAAGTTTGTTTTTATGGTGCACTTTTTCTTTTTTTAAATAATGTAGTATGAAAAAGATATGGCCGTTTTAAAAATAGGGGTGAAAATTGAAAAAAATCAACAATTATATTGATGGACAATAATACCCTTTTTTGCTAGAAACATGTGTCAGCGCTGCCCTTATTCCTTTTTACGCTTATCACCATAAGCTACTTTTTACGTTAGTTTTACCCTTTTAAAATACTCGAGGTTTATAATCTTACCCTTTTAAGTCTTGAAGAGATGGTTACGTGTTTTGAACGTACAATCCAATTATATTTTGCTACTATTTTCTTGACTTGAATCTAACACATAAAATATAGTAAGTTTAAAAAAAGTTGCTTGGCGTTGCAGACGATATTTGTGTTAATCGCAATCACACACTTAAATAATATTATCCTCTCAAATATTGTCACCATGTAACAACTGATTTATTTATTTTTTTTATTCGTAACGTCGATATCATCTATAGTTATATATTGGCAATATAATGACTTTGTTTTTAAGACTACAGTATTATTTGATTTTCAACTCAACATAAATCTATCCATACCATGGAAATCTGTTCATAGACGGTAGACCCCTAAAGACTAAACAATAAACTTACAACTTTAGAGCACATTATTAGGATAACAATCTAAGGTATAGACCGTGATGGCTAAGTTTCAACAAATTCAACTAATTTGTAAGAACATGTGTAATGATGAGTTAATTGAGTGTAGAAGGGGTCATTCGCGCTGCAACATCGCCTCCAAGAGCGTGAAAGGGGCAAATTGGCTATGGGCTTGAATTTTTTCACGGCATGAATTGTCACAGTGATTGAGGGGCCATTCTCCTTCTTTCATTTGGCGTGGAAAATTCCACGATGTGGTTCTACTACGTCTGGCCTAAGAATGGAATTAGGTCGACTGTAATCTAGTTTTTAGGAATGTAGCGGATGTCGGTAAAAGAAAAAATATATAAAATTACGGGCCAACGCAAGTCAAGTTAAGTAAAATTTTGTTTACACTATTAGCTAAAGATTGTTGTGGTAATCTTGAATAAGCTAATCCACGGATTAAAATTGGAACTTCTTATTAGTTTCATGTTAAAACTAGGGGTTTGCTCGCATGATGTGGCTAGTGTTACCGAGTTTCTATTAGAGATCGCAATTTAACTTGACATGTTTTAAAAACTTATTATATTTCGGTATTATTATTATAACTATGTAAATACTTTGTAGTTATATACTTAATTAAGCATTTAAATAAGATATTACATAATTTGAATACTATTTACTTACAAAAATAGAAAATGTAAATTTAAACATTAATTTACTTTCAAAAAGGGGTGGCGGATTGTTGCACGTTTACCTGGTATCCTTATGTAATTTGCCTTTAAGATATCAATTTAATTAGAGATACGAGGATGGTAAGATCACATACATTGATAATGTAACACCCCAACCGATGGCGGAAACATCGAGGTGTCACGTAGTGACGATTGTTCAATAGCACATGGACTAAATTGTAAATATTAATAGCAAATAACTTCCATCATTCAAAACGAAATACAAAGAGTCTTAATAGAAATCTCAAACATAAATATTAAATGTTCAACTTTTTATTTAAACACTAGGTCCAGCCTAAGCGTGAAAGCATGAAACATCAAACGTCACCTGAAACATGTACAAAAACAATTTTGTCAACACATATAATGTATTGGTGAGTACATCCGTTTGATATATATAGTAAGGTAAACTTTAGCAATTCGTGTGTTATTTTGCAAGATGTAATAAGTGGAATCCGGGTCAAATCAACCCTAAGAGAAGAAAGCAGATATATATAGTATGCGCTAGTAGTAATGTAATACATAGCAATGACGAGAACTCTCAACAGAGTCACAAGGGTATAAACCATAGTACTATTCATTGAAATGTCAGGCCGCCCAGCGGTTAATGATTTGACAGGTCATAGATACACAAAATAACACAAGGAAACACACATAAGAATTGCTATTTTAGTAAAAAGAAATATAAACTTGATAGTAAGTACATGAGTCACCCCGAAATGTAAAATAGTAAAAAGGGGAAAGATATACTCACAGTTAGCGAAAGCGATCAAAATCCACTTAAGCGGTCGTGAGCTAAGTAATGAGAATTCCGAGGAATTCAACCTATAATGTGTAAGAATACTAATAAGGAAAAGTCTAAGAGTCTAAAGTAACTAGGGTCTAAGGCATTAGGGTTTGCTAAGTCGATTTGGGAAATTAGAGATTTTATGATTAGTCGAATTAAAGTAAACGTTGTATATTAAAAATAATATCCCAAAGTTTGTAATATGATTTAGGTAATATAATTATTACTGATTAAATATTTAGACAACAATATGTTTGAATAATTAAGACAAAATAATTTAGTTAGTTATTTTAACTAAATTAAAATAATACGATAGTCATAAATAAATAAATAAATAATTTACACAACGACTCACCAAAAAAATAATTAAGACATTAAACCATACGAGTATTTCTATTTTATAAGAAAAAAATTTATAAAATAGATGTTTAAATTGTATAAATAAATAAATGTTTTATTATGTCTAACTAAACGTAAATAAGACTAATAATACTATACGTGATCCAAAAATATTTATTTTATAGAAAATAGATGATTTCTGATGTAAACATATTAGAATAATTTTCCCATAATTTATATAAACTTATTTATATTTAAAACTGATTTAATGAGATTAAATCATGTTTAAATGATTAAAAATGTGAAAATTAATAAAAATAAATGTTTTCTTGACCATTAATTTTTATTTCAGTTGAGAATGGTTAGAAATAATTACTCAAAAAGTTTGAGATTAAAATCATTGAAGATGAATTTTTTAACAATTATTTATGATTAAAACAATTTAATTCAATAAAAATATAAAAATAAAACATTTTTTAGAAAATAAAATCGTGGAAATGTTCTATGAGGTGTCAAGAAGCTAATCCTAAATTTTTATAATTTTTGGACAAGAAATGAATTAGTTATGAATATTATGAGTTATAAATATTATATAATTATCAATGCTTATATATGGTTTAAATAAAATAAAAAAAATCTAGAAAAAAATTTGGTGTGGGGCGCCTGGGTCGAACCCAGGTTGTCTCAGTACCCAATAGCATTCATAACCACTAAGCCATGGGACAATTATGTTAAGATATCTGAAATATGTGTATATTTATATTATTGTTCTAACTCATCATCTTCCCCATTCAACTAGCCAAAACCCTAACCCTAACCTTAAAACTAATAAACCCAATTCCTCCCAGATAAGAATCAAGACCATAGGGCTATTAAAGAACAACATATGAGGATCAAAACGGCGTAATATAATCGAACTTACACTGTGTATGGTTGTCGCAGATTGGGTTCCAAGGAACGAACTTCAACCGAATATTTAGAGGCTTCCTGAGCGATTTTGGAGGTGTTTCGAAGGGGGTTTGGAAAAGGATAAGTGCAGAAACGAAGTGATGTGTTTAATTTATATAATGGTCATCAAAAAACGCCCATTTTAATGGGTTTTTAAAAATTCCGGTCGGTTACTAATAATCACGAGTTAAACCCACTAAAATATACGTTATAGTTCGTTTAAATGATGGGGTTTCAATGTCTAAGGGTGGAGAAACGTTTGGAAAGGTGTTGTGAACGGTTACAATTCTTGAATCGGGTTTTAGATGTAAGCCGGAAAAATCCTCCGGTGGCCGGAGCTGTCGGAAAAACGCGAGCAGGAGAAAAAAAAAATGGAGGGCTGGATTTTTTTTTAAACTTTCAGGTTTTGACACTTTTGGCCCCTCATAGTTATAACTTAGTTAGTTTTATATAGACCTTGGTTACTTTTCTTCCTTTTAAGATCTAACAACTTAACAAAGTTAGTTTTTATTCTCCATAAACTTAACCAAGTTTTATTTATTTAACCAAGTATTTCTAAGACTTTATAAATTTGAAACTTTTATAAAATCCATTGCGTAAACGCTTCGAGATAGGTATTTGATTAAAACTTACACCCGATCCACAATATATATATTTTTTTTTAAATTTAATTTGAAAACGACGAAATTTATAGGGACTAAAATGAAAATATTACAAGGGTTATTTTTGTAAATCCGACGGAAGACGAGGGTGACGGATGTCACAGGCTCCCCTACTTTAGAAAATTTCGTCTCGAAATTTCTTTTAAGTGAAGATTTTTTTTTTTTTTTTTTGGTTGTGCAACTATGGAGCATAAATTTTTATAAGAATAAGATTGTCATTAGCAACCTCCACAGTAAAAGGATGGGTATGGCGAGGACAAGTACGAGCAAGTAAAGGTTCAACTTCTAACGAGACAAAACTCCTATCCATACCGATATCAAAATCGAAGCATATAAGTTAGTAATAAGAAATGTACCATTGACAATGTCGTTGGTAGCTTGATCTTGGTTAGCGTTGATGTTGAAAGCACGACCACGAGCTGGAGCCGCTTGAATTGCTGGAACTGCTGGAGCTGCTGGAAGTGCTGGGGTTTGCTGACGAGACTGAATGAAAGCAGCTAAATGAGGACACCTATCTTGCCTGTGGTTAGGATCACCACAAGCATAGCAAGCTCTGGGTTGACCAGTCCTCTGGTTTTGAGCATTCCCAGGTCCAGTTTCCCGACAGTGAGAAGCAGTGTGGCCTGCTTTGCCGCAAGTGTCACATTTATAGCAGGGTCGAGTAGTTGGATGGTGAAAGTTGCATGAAATGCATTTAGGGTGTGAACCCGAATAGTTTCCCTGAACCTTTTGAGTTTGAGGTGCAGCAGATGTGTTTGCAACAGGAACCTGGTTAAGGGGTGTAACAACAGCATAGTTCTGGTTTCCACCTTTTCGTTTCTTATTGGAACTAGAGGTAGAGACAGAGTTCGCTTGAGACGGTTCAGTAGTAGCAGGGGTTTCAGTAGATCTTTTTGTACTCTTACGAGTTAAAGTACCATCTTTGACATGCTTGTCAGTGAGAGATGCTGCGAGACGAATGGCATCTTCTACAGTAGCAGGTTTACTTCCCATAACCGAATCATGGATCTGAGGTGGTAGTCCCTCAATATACTTCTCAATAGCCAAGGATACCGGGGTAACCATACGAGGAATCAGTAAGCTCAACTCGTGGTAACGGTTATTGTAGGGAACATTGTTTCCACTATCCTGTTTGAGGTGATAGAACTCATCTTCCAATTTCTTCATCTCACTACGAGGACAGAACTCAGTGGTCATGGCGATTTTGAAATCATCCCAAGTCATAGCTAAAGCAGCTTCCGTCCCTCGAGCATGTTTTTCACCATTCCACCAAGTGAGCGCTCTCTTTTGAAGAACACCCGTGGCATGACGAACACGCAGGTTATCTGGACAGTCGCTATTAATGAATGTATTCTCCATACTTTCGAACCATTCAAGTAACCCAGTGGCTCCCTCAGTGCCATTAAACTTGTTGGGATGGCAGGAGTTGAAGTGCTTGAAAGTGCACTTATTCTCACTAGTCCCACCATTTCCATTTGTATTCCCGTTAGAGTTCCCATTCGAGCTACCGTTCAGGTTAAGGTTTGGAATAATAGCATTTATGATGTTAGGAACAAGTGTTTCCAATTTGTCATTGAGCATAGTCGCGATACGCTGATCAGATTTCAGTTTAGCCCTACGCTTCGAGGCTCTCTTACGAGATTCGCGATCAGACATCTACAAAAGTGAATAATAATTATGAGATTTGATTCCAAAAATCTTGGAAATGCCATAGTTTATATCAAGACAAGTAACACATAACATGAGATATAGTAATTATAAATTGATTTAAGAAAATTATGAACATCATAAAGAAAACCATTACAAATGAAAAACAAAACCAAGTATAAAACGAGATATAAGAGTGTTTCCAAAGAAACTGTTGACTGACTAAGTAATTGAAATATTATTAGTGACTTGTGGGGGCGTACTTTAGCCTATAAGTGAATGCTCATCCCGAAAATTCCCAGGTAGGTAAACGGGTCCCTCGTCTGATTGGAATTTATGCGAATTACCAACCTAGACAGAAAACTCAGAATACAGGCGCTCACCCTTCCAGATTGCACGTGCCCCGTCACAAATAATTTCCAAAACTTTAGCGGATCTTGAAATGTGGAAAATATATATATCCTCGAGATGGGGATTTCACTCCTAACTCAAAGATATACTTCCAAATAGTAAAAATATGATGGAGTGAAACTGGTCACTAAGATAAGGATGTCACTCCTAGCTTAGTGAGTAAGTTTCTTTTGGAGGGATAGATTCCTTGAGATTTGGACGTCTCCTATCTCGAAAGGAAAATATTCCAAGATAAATAAAATAAATAAATAAAACATATAATGAGTGAATCTATTCACCAAGGTATGGATATCACTCCTAACTTGGTGTTTTCGTTCCATTTGTAGAATAAAAATCTTCTCCGAGTATAATGAAAAGTAAAAGGAGAAAATATATCTAAGGAAATATGAGAATAAAAGAAATCATATAATGGGTAGCTTAGTTATAGTCTAGGTCAAAAGCATTTACTAATAACCTAATTCCCTATAACCATGGCTCTGATACCAATCTGTAACACCCCAACCGATGGCGGAAACATCGAGGTGTCACGTAGTGACGATTGTTCAATAGCACATGGACTAAATTGTAAATATTAATAGCAAATAACTTCCATCATTCAAAACGAAATACAAAGAGTCTTAATAGAAATCTCAAACATAAATATTAAATGTTCAACTTTTTATTTAAACACTAGGTCCAGCCTAAGCGTGAAAGCATGAAACATCAAACGTCACCTGAAACATGTACAAAAACAATTTTGTCAACACATATAATGTATTGGTGAGTACATCCGTTTGATATATATAGTAAGGTAAACTTTAGCAATTCGTGTGTTATTTTGCAAGATGTAATAAGTGGAATCCGGGTCAAATCAACCCTAAGAGAAGAAAGCAGATATATATAGTATGCGCTAGTAGTAATGTAATACATAGCAATGACGAGGACTCTCAACAGAGTCACAAGGGTATAAACCATAGTACTATTCATTGAAATGCCAGGCCGCCCAGCGGTTAATGATTTGACAGGTCATAGATACACAAAATAACACAAGCAAACACACATAAGAATTGCTATTTTAGTAAAAAGAAATATAAACTTGATAGTAAGTACATGAGTCACCCCGAAATGTAAAATAGTAAAAAGGGGAAAGATATACTCACAGTTAGCGAAAGCGGTCAAAATCCACTTAAGCGGTCGTGAGCTAAGTAATGAGAATTCCGAGGAATTCAACCTATAATGTGTAAGAATACTAATAAGGAAAAGTCTAAGAGTCTAAAGTAACTAGGGTCTAAGGCATTAGGGTTTGCTAAGTCGATTTGGGAAATTAGAGATTTTATGATTAGTCGAATTAAAGTAAACGTTGTATATTAAAAATAATATCCCAAAGTTTGTAATATGATTTAGGTAATATAATTATTACTGATTAAATATTTAGACAACAATATGTTTGAATAATTAAGACAAAATAATTTAGTTAGTTATTTTAACTAAATTAAAATAATACGATAGTCATAAATAAATAAATAAATAATTTACACAACGACTCACCAAAAAATAATTAAGACATTAAACCATACGAGTATTTCTATTTTATAAGAAAAAAATTTATAAAATAGATGTTTAAATTGTATAAATAAATAAATGTTTTATTATGTCTAACTAAACGTAAATAAGACTAATAATACTATACGTGATCCAAAAATATTTATTTTATAGAAAATAGATGATTTCTGATGTAAACATATTAGAATAATTTTCCCATAATTTATATAAACTTATTTATATTTAAAACTGATTTAATGAGATTAAATCATGTTTAAATGATTAAAAATGTGAAAATTAATAAAAATAAATGTTTTCTTGACCATTAATTTTTATTTCAGTTGAGAATGGTTAGAAATAATTACTCAAAAAGTTTGAGATTAAAATCATTGAAGATGAATTTTTTAACAATTATTTATGATTAAAACAATTTAATTCAATAAAAATATAAAAATAAAACATTTTTTAGAAAATAAAATCGTGGAAATGTTCTATGAGGTGTCAAGAAGCTAATCCTAAATTTTATAATTTTTGGACAAGAAATGAATTAGTTATGAATATTATGAGTTATAAATATTATATAATTATCAATGCTTATATATGGTTTAAATAAAATAAAAAAAATCTAGAAAAAAATTTGGTGTGGGGCGCCTGGGTCGAACCCAGGTTGTCTCAGTACCCAATAGCATTCATAACCACTAAGCCATGGGACAATTATGTTAAGATATCTGAAATATGTGTATATTTATATTATTGTTCTAACTCATCATCTTCCCCATTCAACTAGCCAAAACCCTAACCCTAACCTTAAAACTAATAAACCCAATTCCTCCCAGATAAGAATCAAGACCATAGGGCTATTAAAGAACAACATATGAGGATCAAAACGGCGTAATATAATCGAACTTACACTGTGTATGGTTGTCGCAGATTGGGTTCCAAGGAACGAACTTCAACCGAATATTTAGAGGCTTCCTGAGCGATTTTGGAGGTGTTTCGAAGGGGGTTTGGAAAAGGATAAGTGCAGAAACGAAGTGATGTGTTTAATTTATATAATGGTCATCAAAAAACGCCCATTTTAATGGGTTTTTAAAAATTCCGGTCGGTTACTAATAATCACGAGTTAAACCCACTAAAATATACGTTATAGTTCGTTTAAATGATGGGGTTTCAATGTCTAAGGGTGGAGAAACGTTTGGAAA
Organism: Ambrosia trifida; assembly: GCA_028751855.1. Taxonomy (NCBI): domain Eukaryota; kingdom Viridiplantae; phylum Streptophyta; class Magnoliopsida; order Asterales; family Asteraceae; genus Ambrosia; species Ambrosia trifida. The sequence goes on from CM054123.1 coordinate 81,007,750, forward strand.
GGTGTTGTGAACGGTTACAATTCTTGAATCGGGTTTTAGATGTTCGCCGGAAAAATCCTCCGGTGGCCGGAGCTGTCGGAAAAACGCGAGCAGGAGAAAAAAAAAATGGAGGGCTGGATTTTTTTTTTAAACTTTCAGGTTTTGACACTTTTGGCCCCTCATAGTTATAACTTAGTTAGTTTTATATAGACCTTGGTTACTTTTCTTCCTTTTAAGATCTAACAACTTAACAAAGTTAGTTTTTATTCTCCATAAACTTAACCAAGTTTTATTTATTTAACCAAGTATTTCTAAGACTTTATAAATTTGAAACTTTTATAAAATCCATTGCGTAAACGCTTCGAGATAGGTATTTGATTAAAACTTACACCCGATCCACAATATATATATATTTTTTTAAATTTAATTTGACAACGACGAAATTTATAGGGACTAAAATGAAAATATTACAAGGGTTATTTTTGTAAATCCGACGGAAGACGAGGGTGACGGATGTCACAGATAAGGTTAATACAGACCTTTTTACTGTGATTATGTTGAATGATATTCTGATAGAGTTAGGTTATTCAGAAGATGATATAGTAACATACCATTTTAAAGTACTTGGAGAAGAAGACCTGGATTTGGGCTTAAGACCATTAGGAAATGATGAAGATGTTCATCGTCTGATAGGTTATGCTGAAAAACTAAAGTATTGGAGGTATATGTTGAGCACATAAAAACGTATCCTAAGGAAAGTGATGATTTAGATGCAGCGGAGGTTACACAAGAGCCTAGATTGGTTGAGGGCTTAGTTGTGCGCAGTAGTGAGGAATCTTATGAGAGCAGTGCGAATGAGGAAAGTGATGAGGGCAGTGAGAATGAGGGCAGTAAACATGATAGTGAGGTTGGTGATGATCCAGATTACATGGTTGATGAAGATAATATTGTGGAAGATTACAATGTAGATGACATGGAAGAATTTAGAGTAATGGTTGATTTTGAAGGTAAGGAACATGTTGAAAAGAATGAAAGGGATTATGAAGATGCTCCTGAAAATGAAGTCGATGGTGATGAGTTTGATAGTCCATCAGAGTCTGATGATACCCCATTGGAAGGTGTTATTAGGAAAATTAGAAAGCAGAAAAAAGGCCCAATTGTCTATGGAAGACCCATTTTATTTGAGCCAATAATTTTCTAATAAATAGTGTATAACTGATCTGGCCAAAGCACATGTTGTACACACAAGGAGACAATTGCTTATTTCAAAAAATGATAATTCTAGATTTAGGGTAGTGTGTATGGGTGGGAATCTTACACTAGGTGGTTATGATATTAAAGGAGATGGGACAAGTGTTGGTGAGACTTTATCAAAGGGAAAAGGTAAAGGAAAAGCACATGGTGAGGCCAGCAAGGGTAAATCAGTAAACTCACCACCCAAAATACCTAAACAAAAAAAGAAGTATCCTAAACCCCTATGTCCCTAGACATTGCATGTTTCTAACAACTGTAAAAGTGGAGTTTGGAGAGTTAAAACCTACAATAAGGAACATACATGTTTGCAAACAAGGGTGGTTAATTTGTGCACTGTCACTTAGTTGGCTAAGCAGATTGAACCTACTCTTAGAACCAACCCAGTTTGAACTGTTTCAGCTCTTCAAGAGGAAATGCAGAAGAAATATCAGGTACTTATAACAATTCATCAAATTTTTAGGGCTAAGAAGATGGCAACTGCAAAAATTCAAGAAGACTATGAAGCTCAATATCAGAAACTAATGAACTATGGTGAAGAGCTTCTTAGATCTAATCCATGAACCACATTCAAGATAAATGTCAAACCTTTGTGTAACCCAAACAGTCCAACAAGGCAATTTAGGATGATATATATGCCTAGGTTCATTGAAGAGGGGGTGGAAGGCAGGTATGAGAGATCTGTTGGGGCTAGATGGCTGCTTGCCCTTTCCTGGGCAAATTTTGATAGCAGCTGGAGTAGATAGTAATAATGGAATCTACCTTGTTACGTATTCTTTAGTTGAAAGTGAAACCACTGCCAGTTGGACTTGGTTCTTAGAGTTAATAAGGGATGAATTAGATCTTAACCAGAACAACACCTTCACCTTTATAAGTGACACGCAAAAGGTACATGTTTTTGTTTAATTGTTTATTGTTTTAACATAATGATTTTAGTTTTGGTTAACTTCATTAATTAGTTAAATGTTCTTGTTTAGGGAATAATACCTGCAATATCCAAGGTTTATCCGTATGCTGAATGGGATAGGTGATGGTATTCCAGAGAAGTATGTGAATAAAGCTTATTGGTTGGAGACCTGGAAGAATGTGTATGTGAATACCATAGAACCTATCAATGGCATGGACATGTGGCCAAAATCTAGGTGCCCAACTACCTTAGTCTCTCCAAAACACCACAAGCAAGCTGGGAGACCAAAGAAAAAGAGGAAGAAGTCTGCTGTGGAGCTTCAAGAGTTGAGACAAAGTGTTGAAATAGGTTCAAAGATGCCAAGGAAGGCAAATTCATTGATTTGCAGCAAATGCAAAGGTAAGGGACACAATAAGAGGACATATTTATCTGCTGGACCATCAAGTATTGCTAGAAATTCAGGTGGTGCTGGATCATCAGGTGTTGCTGTGTAGGATGCTATGGTTGGTTGGGTGGTTGGGTGCATTTTGGTAGTTTGGTAGGTATTATGAGCTGTTTTGTTATGTTATGATATGTATTAAACTTTGGTAGTTTTGTGGTAATTATGGTTATTTTGTTAAGGTTATGGCATGTATTAAACAATGTTAGTTGTCAGTTTGGATGGTTAAACTATGTATGCCCAATGCAGTTTTTTGATGGTTAAAATGTTATGTATCTGACCCATTTTGGGGAACAACTGTGTTGACCCATTTGTTGATTGCATATTGTAACATCCTGAAAATTCTCCAAGTAATTATTTAGAATAATCGACTTCCCGGCGTCCCTCAAATGGACCCGTCAATGGGTTTTGACGCATAGACGTTATTTGATGGGTTGCATAAGAAGTTCAACGTTTAATTCATGGTTTATATGAATCGAAAGGATCAAATTTCAATTTATGTGAGTTGTTTTTAGGCAACTTTGAGAACAAGTCATCTTAAAGTGATATTACAGGGTCTTTACGTAACATTATATTAGATGATTAAGGTCTTAAGTGTAACTATGAGGATAGTGCACCAAGAGGAATAGCTAGAGGACCAAGGTAGTAAACAGGTGATCACCCTCACCGATTTAAACCCTACTATCGTTATCATATGACGAACCTTCACACCCATGGCATATGATCATTAGTAGCGAAAGTAACTAAGGCTCCATCTCCTTCTCAAACCCAATCCGACTTTCAAGATCCTTCCGTTGGTCACTGGTAAAGCTTGGTCTCGAAGCTGTGAATCCTTTCACACCAGGTTTCTAAGGCATCTCCAGGTCATTTTTAATGCTTGTTTTCGACGCTTTCTCATCGCACAATCCAGGTATGCTCTTTTTATTAAGTATATGGACAGGTTGTTCTATTTGGATGCCTGACGAACCGTGTCGGATATGCGATCCTGCTTAAGGTTTGGTGTAGTAATGTCAACTAACTGATGGAGATGATTGTCTTTACATATGGTGATGATGAAGGGTTAGAAATTTAAGTTATGATAACAAAAATAAATAAATAAGATGATGGGTTTGGCTCACGCATGGCATCTATTGAGTTTGAAAAAAAATGGTAGACTTTATGATGCAAGAAATGGATTAATATGAACTTAATGTTTTAAGCTTAAAAAAAGGTTTTGCATGCATGTGGAAATGTTGTTGGAATTGATAGATATGCAATCGGATTGTTTGAGAGTAAACGGTTTATTTTTTAAGGGAAAGAGAGAGAGGGAAGTTTGAAAGTTAGTTAATAAACGTAAACTTTCATATATGATAAATGTATAATCAGGACCCTATATATACATGATCAACCGGTGTGTCCCTAGAATGATAATGTAACTATCCATAACTAATATTGAATCGGTATGTGACATAACCGATCATGTAACACCCCGCCTCTAATATCATCCAATATTGTCTGCTTTGCCCATTATAAGCTCACGATTTTGTTTTTGATTACCCATAGGAAGAATTCCCAGGAGGTCACCCATCCTAGTACTACTACCACCTGAGCACGCTTAACAATGGAGTTTTCATGTCTTCCACAGCCAACTAAGCCTAAAACGCGTTGGTTATTTAAGAGGCAAGAAATTACTTATGAACCAAGGATCTCTCCTGGCCACGACCGATGTGGAATTTTCCTAGGGTGTCACATTCACCCCGTGTTAGAGTCTCATCGTCCCTGATGAGGTTTTACCCACTATCCCGAGCGGCACAGGAGTGGCTCTGATACCATCTGTAACACCTCGCCTCTAATATCATCCAATATTGTCCGTTTTGCCCATTATAAGCTCACGGTTTTGTTTTTGGTTACCCAGGGGTAGACTTCCCAAGAGGTTACCCATCCTAGTACTACTACCACCTGAGCACGCTTAACTATGGAGTTTTCATGTGCTCCACAACCAACTAAGTCCAAAACGCGTTGGTGATTTAAGAGGCAAGGCATTAATTATGAACCAAGGATCTCTCCTGGCGACGGCCGATGTGGGTCTGGTGTCTTGTGGATTAATGCAATGAATGGGTTAGTATAGGAGGTGAACCTAGTTAAGGGAAGGACCCCATCATGCCCTAACTGTGCACGAAACATGACACCCCTCTTTTTGCATAGTATTCATACTTTTAATCATTACTGGTGTTTGATTTAGTGTCATAGAAGAACATAACACCCAAATGTAAGGTAAATTGGCGATTGCGGTCCGAAACGTAATCACGAATTTACATGTACAATGAGGTGTGTGGAATTCTATTAGGGTTTAGGGAGAGATTTCCAGTACGTTTTCAAGGTATCAAATGTGTGGCGGGTTAGCTGCGGTACACCGTATATATAAACACTGACGATGCATCGGGAATGAGACTGGAAGTTAAACCAAGAACAAGCCCTAGTTAGTCTTTAGTGTAAGGTATTAGTTTTAAACCTAAACTTTAAATATCATGTTAACTTCAGCTCCTATCCCTTGAGTCTTGTGTTAGGCTTTGCGAAATTCTAAGCGTCCTTTCTAAATCTTGAGTGTTCATTTCTAATGGAAGTAGTTAACTTTTAAACCTCTAAAAATTCCTGCAACTTTCGTTAGAGAATCCTTGATTATCCTCAACTGTTTCTTCTTCTTAAACCCTAAAAATATTTTAACTTTTGCACAATTCAATTTAAATTGTTTTCCCGTAAATAAATTTTGAAACGAAATTTTCTAAAGTAGGGGAGACTGTGACATCTGTCACCCTCGTCTTTCATCAAGTTGTCATTTATAGTCCCTATACTTTCCATCGTTTTCAAATTTAATGAAAGTTGAATTTCATTAGATCATTATATTTTTACTTGGAAATCCCTACCATGTAACCGAACATGTATATAGAAACACTAATTAAATGTAATACATCTTAGAAATTGTAAACTTTGTTCTATTTAAAAGATTATATTAATCTTGTTTAAACATTAAAGTTTATAAAAGTTAGAAATTTCATAAAAGTTTAAGGTTTTTAAGTTAGTATGAGATTTCTAAAGAAAATTATAAAGTTCAACCATAATATATGCAATTTAAAACACAAGGGACTATTTTTGCCAAGTTTGAAAAGATTCAAACATTTTTTTCCCTCAGCTCGTTTTTCCGGCAAGAGATTTCCGGCCGACGACTACTTATTCCGGCCAACCTCAAAACTCAACATTCAATGGCCTTTTCCTCGATTTTATTTTTTCTTTGACTATCTCCATCATTGCCGATCCGTTACAATAGAGTTTATTCGCATTAAGCAGGTTATAATTGTGTTTTAATCGGGTTTTTTTTATGTAAAACCGTCAACATTAAAGCCTAATCAAATGGTTGTATTTTTTGATCAATCCTATAAATAGACAATCTCCAATCATTTTCCAACCTTCGCTCATCATAAACCACATCAAAATGTTCTAAAGCGTGACCAGAGGTTGTTATTTTTCGGTTCCACGATCGTAACTATCCTTCTTCATTTTGTCGATTCAAAATCATATTGTAAGTACAATTAATTGTTAGCATAGCCTCTGTTTGATCTCAAGGGTAAAAGCCCTATCGTTTTTATGTTAAATCTATTGTAATCGGATTTAATTGTGGGATCTAGGATTAGGGTTCTTGGCTAGGATAATTGGGGAAGATGATGAACATTACTTAGTTGTTAAATATTATTTCGTTTCAAATAAATCATCAAATCAGGCTTATGATTGAGTGGTTTGGAGTGTGTGTTGTTAACTAAAGAACCCGATTTCGAGTCCCTGAACCCACGGGTTCTCTGTGATTTTTTTAAAACCTTATATTGAAATAGTTATTCGGTATTTTTATATGTAAATATACATAGAAAGCTTAGAATATTCATAATAAATCCATTTTTTTCACAAAATATCAAAATTTAGGTGTAGCATCTTGACACCATAAATAAAATTCCACACTTTTATTTTATGAAAAATATTTTATTTTCATATTCTTATTGATTTAATTTTTTTTTTGAATCATATTTAGTTGATTAAAAGTTCACTTTAAATGATTTTAGTACCAAAATTTATGTAGAATTATTTTTAAACATCATAAACTTAATCCTAATTTATTGGACCACAAATCTTTAATTTTTATAAATTTTTCTATTTTTAATCATTTAAAGACATTTAAAATTCAATAAATCAGTTTTAAATACAAGTAAAATGATAAAAATTGCGGAATAATTATTTTAGTCATTTAGTGATATTCAGATTACTAAATCATATTCATATACTTTTATCATATTACTTTGAGATACAAATTTAATATTATTTGAATTCTTCGCAAAAATGTTGATTCCCCAAATCCTTAGAACCCTAGCTATCATAGACTTCTAAGACGTCCCTCTTATTAGTATTCTTATACGTTTTAGGTTGAATTCCTCAGAATTCCCATTCCTTAGCTCACGACAGCTTAAGTTGGGTTTTGATAGCTTTCGTAAACTATGACTATACTTATCCCCTTTTTCATTTTTACACTTTTGGGGTGAATCATGTACACATATACAAACTTACACATATTTTTTTATACGTTTACAATTCATATACGTGTCTCGTTATCTTTGTGCTTTATGCTAGACTTAAGCGTAGTTTACTTACTTTGTTTGCTCGAAATCGTTGTCTAGACTTAACTAAAGTTAAGGTGCTCAAATGAACAAATGCTCAAATGCTCAAAATCGTTATCTAGACTTAACTACAGTTAAGGTGCTCAAATGAACAAATGCTCGAAATCCTTATCTAGACTTAACTTTGGTTAAGGTGCTCAAATGCTCGAATGATCAAATGCTCAGATAGACGTAACACATGTTACGGTGCTCAAATCATTTTGAAACGTGTAAGGATTCTTTGTGTTATCAGGTCTCTAGACATATCACGTAGTTCCCAATATGTTCCTAGGTGTCAAACCATGTTCTGGGATCTTAAAATACACTTACAGCAACAAAACACACGATTAGACATTAAAACATGCGTTTAGGAAACAAACAGGCAATTAGGAAATCATACAGGCAATTAGGATTTCTAATCGCCCCTAACTCCGGCGAGTAGGCTTCTAATCATCTCTAACTCAGGAGAGTAGAAATCCTACTCGCCCCTTGCAGCCCAGGAGGTTCTTTTCACGCGTTTAACCCTCCAAATCATATCCGAAACATGTAAAAACACCCAACATCAATCCAAAATCATCAATCAACATATTCTAAATGAAAACCCCCAATTTATTGAAATAAATCGAATATATAATGAAAACATAGCATGAAAACATAGTTGAAAGTAGTATTAGCATAAAAAGAGAGGCTTGTTTAATAACAATTGGAGTGTTCTGGAACGGAACTAAGACTAACCAAAGTGATTCGAATTTACCATTGAGTTTAGAAACATGCTTTGACCTAATAGGTGGAAATACTCTCGCCGAAATTTTCGGTTAACGGTATTCACCCTTCCAGTTACTACATGTTTCTTGTCATTAGTAAATTTGAGACTTTGGCGAGATTTAAAAAAAAATATCAAGGATTGAAATTTGTCGCTAAGTTGCGGATTTCACTCCTATCTTAGCGAGGTCGTTTCTTGAGTGTGGTTTGTACACTTTGCCCAATGTGGTAAGAAAATTAATTCTAACCTTCAATTGGTAAGTGTCCACTAGAACGAGAATTGTGAAATTTCCACCAAGGTGAGGATATCACTCCTATCTTGGTGTAGTTTCAAAAAAAAACACAAAGAATTTACGCGGATTGAAAGTTATCACCAAAGTGAGGGTTTCACGCCTATTTCGATGATTTCCTTTCGTTTGTGGTATACGAGCGTCTTCGAGTGTAGAATGATCCACCAAATAGGTAGGTAAAATTTTTTTTAAGACCAAAGTAATAAAGTAGAAGCAAGATAGGGAGAACAAGTATATTAAGCATGATAAAAGGATTGTTCAAAAAGGTACTTAACTATAGTCTAGGTCAAACATGGCAATTTCTCCTAATTCCCTATAGTCCTGGCTCTGATACCAATCTGTCACACCCCAACCGATGGCGGAATACATCGGGGTGAGACTTGTAGATTGTTCAAAGACTTCATGACACTAGAATTCGTGACAATATGATTTAAAGATAAAATTTCATTCATAGCATAATCATCGTCTAAAAAGATAACAGAATACAAATTGTTTTCATGAAAAGAGAAATACGACATCAAAATATAGAACTTAAACTAGCGTGAGTTTCTAGTCCAATCCTAAGTAGATTTCTTGAATAAACCTGCATTAAACATTTCCTGCAACATGTATAAAATATCCGTCAACACATAAAGCATTGGTGAGCATACTAGTTTTAGTTTACATACATAGTATTTTATAATGGTTTACTCAAATCTCATACTATAGCATTGCACATACCTATCATACAAAAGACATAACTCAAACCCGCGAGTACCACAGCGTATACCTAACATATTCATGCTAGGCCGTTTAAATCTTAACAATGACCCATAAAGGGGGCGGTGTGCTACTCCTATAGCGCTATACATGTTAAGTGGGCTAATAATAGTTAATGATTTATGTCTAAGTATCTAAGAATCATAAGCATGGCAAGTAGCATATAAGTATGTTTAATAGATTGAGCATGTGTGTTTATGAAAGCATTAGTGTGTTTTGCATATGATACATGTTTACACCCCAAAAGTGATAAAGAGTAAAAAGGGGACAAGTATGAACTCACCTTTGGGTGCGTTTAGTAAGGTTCCAAAGACGAGTCTTGGGAGGTTAGTTCCTTAGCCTTTGTTAACTAGAATTAGAGAATGAAGGGTCTTAGGTTCGAGTTTAGATTATAGATTCACGAGAGTCATGCAAGCCTTTTAGGTTCTAAATTGTTTTTATGTCCTAAGAAAGTTTGTTGTGAAGGAACCAACCAAGTCTACTAACAAGCTAATGTTAGGAGGATTTGAGCTATGGTATTGGGTGACAAAGGAGAATCAAGACTCATCCAAATCAGTCCCCAAACTTTACTTAAACATCTTAGCTATACTATATAATAATATAAACATATACTTTCAAGTTTCTATCTTACTAGCTTATTATTAATCTTTGGAAGGTTTGTGGTTACACCCTACCTTACCAACTCTCTTGACCCTTCTTGTGCTACGGATTTATCCACACTAGAAAGGGGAAATCCCATGTCCAAAACCCACGTTTATACCATAAGCGAAGTGGTTATGACATGAACCTATCAAATGGATTCACATTCCTAACTTTATACCATCCGAATCATCTATAATGGTTTTGTGCTTGGTCTAACTTAATCTCATGACCATCCAGATTACCCTTAAGGAAATTTGTGCTTTGGGACCTCTTTTAGGTGCTCTACCCTTATCACACTTCTGTGGATAAACATGGGGAAGATCCTAGAGGGTTCTCCAAGAAAAGAGAAGGAAAAACTGAAAAGAAAGAAAGTTTGAGGTTGGAAAACGTACTGATGTGTTATCAGGAAGTTTGCTCAAAACTTTGAGGATTAGAGAGTGATTTTAGAGAGATTATGGATGAACAAGAGGTTAATGGGTGGAGAGGAGTGGTATTTATAAGTGGAGTGAGTTGGTGGAGCATTTAAGGGAGTAACTAGGTTGGTTGGGAGGTGTTTAGGTGAGATAAATGGGTGTAATTACGAGTTGGTTCAAATGCTGCCAGAAAGGTCTCGTCGTGCTACGTGACGGGAAATCAGAATCTGGTCACGCGACACGACCAGGTGTTTAGGCCCAAAAAATGTTTTTTGGTTGGGCTTGGCCCAACAGACTTGGTTTTGGACGTGTTTTTGGGTTAAAACTTAAGGTTTAAGCCCATTTTGACATGTTTTTGGATTGGGCTTGATTCCTAACTCGTACGGGTTCATTTATGCTTCAGTTTCGTATTAGAGTCTCGTTTTTAAGCGTAACGTGTAAAGTTTGTGTAAATAGAATACATAGAATGATTGAAATAGATTAAAAGTTAAATGCAATTGACAAAATATTGTTCCATTGATCATAAGCTCGGGAGTACAAGGGTACAAAATGAAAGATACAAGAGTACAAGGACTAGAATTGAAAATACGAAAAGTACAGATGTTACAATTGTGTCGTGTTTAAAACGTTGAGCAACTATCGTTTTAAATTATAAATTTAAAATTTGTAAGTGTCTTTTTGTTTTTTCTAACTTGATCGTCTTTTCATTAAAGCTTTTGGCATTTCCCCCGCGACTTTGCCCTTTTTGAAAAGAAGTCTAATTTTCTTAAGCACTCACACGACACCAAACACAAACGGACATATATTAACTTTCGAATAAGGTATAATTCGCAGGCATTAAAACATAAGCTAGATCCAACCAAAACATAACTTAATTATCCAAATATACTTAGTAATTAACATAATATTGGTAAAAATAAGTAGTGTGTCAAAAAACTAAGTTTGCATCGGAGTTGAATAGAAGAAGGCGGTGGAGGAGCATAGCGGAGGTTTATTGATCTCATAGTCATATATTTACATCATATATATTATTTTTTTATTTGGGTAAGATATATAAAAATAAAAGAAAATAATTTTTTTTAAAATTATAAACCATATTAAACTATCGGACATAAGCGAACACGTTACCAAACGTTCACGAACGTAAATGAACGAATGCGGCCTCTGTTCATGTTCGTTCGTTTAACTAAACAAACAAAATTGTTTGTTTGTGTTCATTCATTTACTAAACGAAATAGATAACTTACAATAAGTTGAATGAAATCATATGAAACTTGAACAAAGTGTAAATAAACATTGTTTCTTACTTTGGTGTGATGGATGTACATTCACACTCGCATTTAGGACAAACCAAAGCAGTAACAAGCAAATTCAGAATTTCTTTAGAAAGTTTTGCAGCATGTTTTAAATACTCTGATTTAGTTTGCACCTTTCTGAAACATTTCCTACATGCAACATAAAACCAACCAAGGCCTTCCTGAACAATTTTTATAGTTGCAACTATGACACAAGAATTTCCTGCAATACAACAATATATTCAATATTGTTTTCATTTAGATATAAAAAGCAAAATCGATGTAACAAACTAAAGAAGAAATATGAAAGCTGTAAAAAAAATATTGAAACCCTGTCTATCTCGCTAAGCTCGTCAACGATTTTCTTTTGCACTGTAACAATGAATTCTTGATGCAATGGGTTAACAGACTGGAGGAAAGTAGTGTTTGAGAAGTAGAACTAGATTCTTGTGCTTGTTTCTTAAAAAGACTAAAAAAGGTAAACAGAATTAGTATCCAAAATGACCTACAAGCCTAAAAATATGTCAAATATAAATTTAAAACATTGTCGCTTTGTACTGTAAATTGTTCTAAATATTGCACCTCCTCCTTAGCTGGTTAACTTCATCAATTTCTTCATTGAGAAAGAGCCGAGGTCCATACTTGTCGTTGTGCACGGTAATTTGTTCTAAATATAACAATATATACATATATTTAGTGACTTCATTTGACATTAACCATTATTTTATAAAACCATAAGTCTAAGAGAAATTATCTTTCCAGTCCTTAACTTTCCCATACTGTATAACAACCATCACATGCTCAGTAGCCATGTTATTAGAAATGAGGTTCTTAAACGGTATTGCATAATCATTCCACATGGTACATTGTAAAATGGTACCTCTACATGCAAACAATAAATTTATGGTTGTAAATACATATACAAAAAGGGGAACTCAAGATTTGATATGCAACATTTATTACATCACTAAATGAGGTAGAACTCCAAAATAATACAATACTTGAGGAATATATTCTTGATTTCATTTATTACACCACTTCATTAATTCTTGCCATTTATTACACAAATGATTGTAGTGTATTAACTTTTGGAAACATAAAAATAAACAAAATCTATAACAATATAAAGCAATACTTACTCCAAATCTTGAAGATCCAAGTTCATTCGTTTGGTTTCTTTTGGAGCTTGTCCAAACACATCCAAATCACCACACCAGATCACACTACCAGCAACATCTGTAACAAAAATAAAAAATACAACTCTATAAAAAATATACAAAATAAAGCACCAAAAACTTCAGTAAACTGTTTTTTTGAACTTTATTGTAACATAAAGAAGGAATAATAGACCAACCAACAGTCAATAGTTCATTTGCTTCTCCATTCAGAATATCTTTGAAATGAATGAACCTGAACCCATACTCAAGACCTTCCCATCCATCAACATGCCTGACAGTAGTACAACGACAAAAATGATTTTAAAATCATGCGCAACAACACTGTAGGGGTCCCTGTTTTCACCAACCCCGAATTTGGACAGAACAACAACATCTTCATGAACTTGACTGTCAAAAACTTGCACCAAATAAGTGAAATAACCTTTAATACAAGCTTGAACCTTATCACCCTTAAAATAACCATAAACAAAAGATCGAGATGAATCACAACAACTTTCATATCATACACATATAACCATATGATATGATTAAGATAAGAGAACACCATTAACCTCAAACAAAATATATAAACATAAAAAATCACAGTTATGGCGTTACCTTCTCATCGTTCAATATGAGCTCCATCTTAAAATTTTGATTCCATTTCCATAAGCCTCGTCCCTTCATATTTCACATATCTTTGGCTGGGTTCAGATCACAAATAAAACTAAGATTATTGTTCTTAAGAGGGAAGCTCAATTATTGGTCTGAACATATGTTCATTACCCGAGATCAACAAACAGATGTTGTTGACCTCAACAGTGTTACATTAATGAATGACCCACATATTTTTCAGAATATTTTAAGCTGATAAATAACATTATTTTTCGCACCACACAAACATTGTTGGCCTATCTCTATGCTTGACAACTCAGCTTTCTTATGTTATTCACAACTTTCCTATTATAGTAAGTATACATAGATATAGATAATAACAACAATAATACACCAAACTAATAATAATAATAATAATAATAATAATAATAATAATAATAATAATAATAAGTGTTTTAGATTCCCCGTGCTTCGTTGTGGGACGCTTGTTTCATTAAAGTTTTGATGGATATTAAATAACTGTTGTTTGTATAAACTAATCTAGAAAAACTTCTTTTACGTCATCGTTACCAATGCGTTGTCGTGGGACGCGGTTGCACAAGTGCGTTTCCATGAGACGTTTGAACTTTGTATGTATCGAAATAGAAAGGCTAAGGATATTGAATGAATGCTTCATTGCTAGCATAACTCCATTTTAAGTGTTGGGTCTGCTGACCTGAAGAAGAACAGATGATTGAAAAGCCAAAATATACTAACAGTTTATCCATATAAATAAACAGCATTTACAACATACTCATCCCAAAAGACTGTTGACCCTAACAACTGTTCTACCCAAACAACTGCTGTGACAAACAACTGCTGGATAACAACTGATAGAGAACAACTGCCGTTACGGATATAAAACGATAAGTTCTATTGTTTACATCTAATTATTTTGTAGCATTTTTAACCCCAATAATATGATAATTATTCATCATATAATAATAATAATAATAATAATAATAATAATAATAATAATAATAAGTCTATAACAAAAAAAAATCAGTTTTGTTTGTCAAAACCAAGCCCACAACACAAAGCCAGTCCAAACACCAGGCCCAGGTCTGAGCCCAGCAACCAGACCGGCCCACCAAGAGCCCACTACCCCCTTTTCAACTTTATAAAAAAAATATGTTAGGGACGGGGATCAAACCCGGGTCCCTAACCGGTTCAACTACACAAACACACACAACCAGCTGCTCTAGCCCATACACTTGTTATAATCTCGACGCTAATTAATTATATCACGACCATAAACCATCTCAGTTGACTTGGAAAGTCAACTGAGATCGAAGACTTACCAAAATCACACCACCATTACTCGTAATTGACCTGTATATGGCATCACAACGCGATTATCGGCCTCATACGCGTACAACCTGTCCCTAATCAGCATCAATTCCTCTCAATTTTTACCAATTATACTCGCGTACCTTCAAACGAGTCAAACTTTCCAATTCTATGATCTGGACGTTAACCCTATAAATTGAACATCATACACCCATCTCATCTCGCCGAACAATCTCTCCCAACCTCCAATTCTTCATAATAATAATCTGTTCTGGTTATACGATCGAGTTTTTGACTGCAGCGTTGACTAGGCATATATAATCGAAAACAGCTCTGTAAGTATAATTTTGTTTGTGGGTTTCGTTGATCGGCCTACACACAACGTTTACCCCATGATTAATTGGGTTAACGTTGTGTGATTTAACCAATTGCAGATTCTAGGGCTCGTAGGTTATAGATTGGGGAAGAACACGTCTGTGCTGTTGGTATTTATTTTAAATAAACCGCTACCAAACACAACCACTAGTCTAGACCAGGTGGTTGTGTCTGGTGCTCATCTGCTGATCCACGCGGGTTCGAGTCCCGGCTTGGCAACCTTTTTATCTGTTTTATTTTTTATCAAAAACAATTATATATATATTACTTATACTTTATAAATTCGTTTTAAATTATTAAAACTCTTTTAATAATTCTACAAAAATTATTTTAAGTTAAATCTACTGAAAAAGTTTAACTTACAATTTTTAGTTTTCAAAAATTTATTTATTTAATATATATTATAAATAAATCGAGTTTATTCCATTTTATTTATAAAATTCTATAAAAGTATCAAAACGATCTTATAAATTTCCACAAAAATCATTGTAACTTTTCTGAAATGATTTTTTATTTCAGAAAAATCATTTATTTAATATTTTTAATCAATTTTTGTTAGTTTTAATCATAATTAAATCATAATAAATTCAATTTTTAATATTTTTGCACCAAAATTTTATACAATTTATTTCTGAATATTTAGAACAGAAATATAAATTTTAAACTAATAATTCTTTAATTTTAGTGTTTTTAAATATTAAAGTTAAATTTTGACAATTTATTATAAATAGAATTAATATTCTATTTTAAAGAAAATAATTTTGTAAAAAAAATTATTTTTTTTACACTTTAAACACATTATTGTGACCATCTTAAATTTAATTTCCCCAAAAAGATTTTTGGTTATTTATTTATTAATATTCCCTCAATTATCAAACATTTTTTATATTAATCAAACAAGCATTTATCCCCAATTCGAAGCCCTAGAACATATACATTTGTAGACTAGATAGACTTAGACATATTTATTACTTTATTATAGGGTGATACTTGACACATTTGGGCAACACCACTATTCTATTTTTCAAGAGATAACATTTTGCTAAGGTGAGTTTTACATAGCCCCTTTTCTATTTATCACCATTTTTGGGGTGAAACATGTTACAACATTATTTATGCAATTCAATCATCAATGTGTTTATGTGTATTTCTATGTTGCATTATGTCTTGAACATGACTAGGGTAAGCACAATTCTAGCATAAACATTCATCAGCCAAACGGTATACATCGATAGATCTATTGGACTGACAATCCCACCCGGATACGTGCCTCCTACAAAGGTTGCGTGGGTGTTTGTTACTGCAATATAAACGAGTGAACCATGAGCGTATGGGATGTACCACAATACAACAGTCACAATGGTTGATTATGCACTCGATTTACTTCTAGTATGTTTTCACATATGGACTAGATTACCATGACACATGAATTGCACAACAATTTTATTCGATTATCAAAACCTATGTAATTCTCACCAACTTTTGTTGACCCAAAATATTTTCAACTTAACATGTTTCAGGTTCTACTTGCTTGAAGATTTGAGTTAATGCTTGAAGATGTGTGCATAGTTTTATTCAATTTGATGTATGAATTCTTGTAGAACAATTGTATGTAAATTATTTAAATCATATAATGAAATTTATTATTTACCATGAGCTACTGAACAATCATCAATACGTGACATCCCGATGTTTCCGCCATCGGTTGGGGTGTTACAATATAGGTGCCGATATTAAAACAGTACTGGTTCGGTTTTCTACATTAAAGAAAACTATCACTATGCCGGTACTGAAAGTATCGGTTTAATACGAGTACCCGTACCAAATTCAAGCCCCTAATTTAAACTAAAAGAAAAGTGGCCATTAGAGCATTCACAATAGCTCCCCCATTTTTATGTGAGAGTAGTCCCCAAATTATATAGGGTGGTTTTGAGGGGTTGTGAGTGAAGAAAAATGGGGAATCTACTATTGATCGGTATATTTGAGGTTATTTGAGAATCTTTTAGGGAAAACTGGAAATTGTATTTATTTTTTAATATTTGTTGAAAGTGGTTGTGAGTGGAGTAGAGAGAAACTGTAATGATTTTTAATGTAATATGTGGTTGTGATTGGTTGTGAGTAAATAGGGGATGGGGAAGCTACCGTGAATGCTCTTAGAGACTAAACCATTAGGGACTGAAATATCAGTCTCCAATATGTAATATCTTGGACTGATTCATTAGTTACTAATAGTATTGGGGACTGATTTTTGTGCGACATATTTTTGCGACTGAAAATCTGTCACTAATATCTTGACACCTTGTTTGAGACTAAATTTCAGTCGCAAATTTGTTTGATAAATATAGGGCTTTGGAGGAAACTTATCCATAACTGGATTTCAGTCCCAAATACGTTCCATCTATAATGAGAAATAGAACAAATGTAACGAAGGCTGACATTTAGTCTCTAATATTGAAGAAACATATTAGAGACTAGAAATTGGTTATTAATGTTCCAAAACGAATTGAATTAAGGACTAATATTTAGTGTTAAACGCTTTTGTATATATGAAGATTAAGGACTGATTTTCAGTCTCCAATGGAATCTATTTAAAGAATCCAAAGAAAGGGAAAATATTTTCATTTTGTTTTGTGGTATAGATTACGAAAGGAATCCATAAAATATAAAAAACAATTAATAGTTTCATAACTATAAGATTTGGTAAAAAAAAATTGAAAAAAAGATATGGAGTCAAGAGTTTTCTTTTAACTCGAAATAGTTTTTTGGTCATGTATATTTATCTTTTTTTGTTTATAGATAGTTTTTATTAGACCTGACAATTTCAATCCATCTTATTGAGTTTGGGTTGTTTTGGGTTTAAAATTTGACCTTGTGGGTTAAAATGGGTTTAGTATAATTTTCAAGGGAGTTAGGATGGTTAATTTTAATTGTAGGAAATAAATAAGTGGGTCAGGATGAGTATGTAAAAAAAAAAGGGTCAAGAAGAGTATTTTTAGATAACCATATACAAATCTAAATTAAAAGTCACACAACACCAAAAGCGTTGATGCCTCTTAGAAATCAATGTTATTAAAAACAAAAAATTATATCTTTTGCATTTGTTGATAACCCCGGTCGGGTCGAAACGGTTCCGATTGCTAATGGCCCGGGCGGGTCGAAACGATCCTGATCGCTAACGGGTCCGGTCAGGTCGAAACAGTCCGGATTGCTACCGGGCCCGGCCAGGTCATAACGGTCCGAGTTGTTAACCAGCCCGATAGGGTCGAACCGGTCCAGTTAGAAATGAAATATTTCGGATCCCTTAAAATTTTATTTTTAAGTTCATTTTTGTTTTTTTTTTATTTTAATTTTTTTTACTTTTTTTTTATTTTTTTTATTTTTTATTATTATTTTAATTTTTTTTTAAATTTTAATGTATTTTAATGTGAACCTATCCTAATTCAAACTATCCAGACCTAAACCCATCCTCACCCAACCCATCCTTTTTTTTTTGATCGGCAAACATCATTCATTTATTCATCGACACCAAAATATTTACAAAGCGTAGGACTAGTAAGTTACTAGACCATTACATCGCCCATACAACCTCAAACATTACATTACATACTCCTACGTGACCGGGACGTTGAAAGAGACCCAATCATCCCACGTCCAATTGCTTTGTTTCGGCTTGTTCTTCACCCAAAGAAAAGTCATTGTCTGAATCTCCGCAAAAATACCTTGAATACATATCCTTTTGCCCGAGAAAATGAGCCTGTTTCGTGCTCTCCAGATGGCCCATACCGCACCCATGATAATTATTCTGACCCACTTCCGTTTATGATTCTCCATGATGGCAGTCTTGTACACACTAAGGAGATCACGGACGCTGAACGCGAATAACTGTGGAGATCACCCAACCCATCCTAACCTATTTTTTTAATCTACCATCCTGACCCAACAAGCAACCCATCCCAATCTTCCCATTTTACCACCCATAGTTTTTATATATCTTAAAATTTTGGAATTCCCGCTCCCTTAAAAATTTGCCCCTTCCCAATGTTAATCAATTACCATTTCCTATTTTCCCACACCCACACTCAATTTCCTTCCTCTAATTCATTCCGTCACCCCCGCATTCCATCGGTTTCTCCTTCTTGCTAAGATCCTCGCAGGTATGGTCATCCTTCTATCTCACACTAGTATTTCCTCGAATTTTGTTTCTTGTTTATGTATTTTTTTGTAGTATGTTGTTCGAAATTCAGGGGAGAGATAATGATGAACTGCCATACAATATTTTTAATAAATGAATATTCTTACAGATTGCTTACCTCACTTGGTAATGGTTTTCTCTTATTGCATATTTTTCAATTGCTAGTTCCTCTTTTGCATTTTTCCCTTAATTGAAATTACGTAGTTTGAGGTTGGAGTTGAATTAATTGATGCATACTGGACTTGTACAGTTTAATTAGGTGATCTCATCACATACTAGTGCGATGGGCATATCAAGGTTCTTTGGATCTGCAACTCTTAAGTGGGTATGCTTGTTTTATTTTTTCAATACATGTGAGTTTGAAACCA
Organism: Ambrosia trifida; assembly: GCA_028751855.1. Taxonomy (NCBI): domain Eukaryota; kingdom Viridiplantae; phylum Streptophyta; class Magnoliopsida; order Asterales; family Asteraceae; genus Ambrosia; species Ambrosia trifida. The sequence continues at coordinate 81,027,199 of CM054123.1, forward strand.
TATGCTAAAAAGAGAGAAATAGTGATGGGGTTTGACAGGAACTATTACAAGCTTAGAAAGCAAGACCAATACTTTAGTGATTTGTTTTATATTTTTTAAGTTATGTTACTTCGTTGTGCTAATTTATGCGAATTTTAGGTGGCTTATAAATGGAATTGGAGAGAAAACTGGTAATGCTTCTTTCAAAGGGATGAGTGTAATATGTTATTTGGAGCCATTTGATCAGTGCATAAATTTACAACTTGGAGTATTGGAGAAATACTAATATTTGTTCATAACTCAGGTTTTCATTGCTCGTGTGAGGTTGTGGCAACCGTATCTAAAGTAGCTGGCGCGTATTATGTTTGTACTTAGAGAGGAAGGTATACAACAATCCATTCATTGCTCATGTGAGGTACCAAGGTATTGACCTTTTTATTTGAATATTTTTTTTTTCAAACTTTGTGCAGTGTAATTTGTTATTGTAGTTTTTAGGTCACTCCACTAAAGGAGGAACTAAAAGATAACAAGAAATTGAGACAAAGTTACATGCATCATGAAAGAATCTCAATGCTCATAAGAACAAAGTGTCTTGATTTTGAGGGTACATTATCTCCACATACGTGAAACAATAATGACCCGATCTAGAATGTTAGTTAAAACTTATATTTTATAGGTTTTTAGTTGATGTATCTAATATTGTTTTAAATTTCATAATTTGTCAACCTGTATTATTTGTTCATATGTTTTAATTTAAATTGAGGTATTATTATATGGTTTGACGAATATATTGAGATGTAATGAAATCATATTGAAGACCTTTTTAGTCTATATAAAAATATATACAAATCGTAAATACTATTCAAGATAAAATAAAGATGATATTGAAAGCTATTTCAGTCTTCAAAAGGAACACGATGAAGTTGAGATATAGTATTGAGTACTAGTTTAGCGACTGATTACAATCCCTAAATAAATATATCGAAGACTGAAAATAAATGTTATCTTAGACTGAATATCTGACTCTAAAAGTACGTATTACAGACTAAAGTAACATGCTATATGCAATTGATTTTTAGTCCTTAAAAGAAGTGTATCAACGATTGTCATGTTTTGTGGACTGTTTATCAGTCCCTAAAGTTATTCATTAGGGAGTGCATTGTCATAGTATCTGAGACCAATTTTCAGTCACTAAAGAAACGTATCAAGGACTGAAATGACATGGTGTCGGGGACAAATTAAGGAGTGAATTTTTATGTATTGAACACTGACCGGTAGTCCCTATTGGTGTCTTACAATGGGGACTGAATTTTAGTTACTAAAACCACTATCTAAGACTAGGTATCTGCAACTAGCCGAGGACTGGAAAATAAGTCTCCAATTAAATGACCTACATGAAACACTTTATATAGCATTAATGACTTAATGCGTAAGATATTATTAGTATAAAACAAAGTAAAATTACTAAAATTATACACCAAAACATGTCTTTGCTTTATGCCATTAACATTGGAGATAAAATTTGTCAATGACAAACGTGTCATATGTTTGGATGCAATGATAAATACAACACTAGTTACAGACAAAACATGAGTCAAAAATCATAGATTAGAGTATTTGATTATGTATAGTTTATAGCTAGAAAAATATGAAATAACATACAGTAATTCATAAATAAAATCTCGTGACTATTTTCTAAATATTAGATCAAGTGGTTTTGTTTTTAAACTTATACGAGCTTAGTTTGAAAAAAAAAAAAAAAGTTAAAAACTCGAAACTCTCATAAATAGTAAAAAAAAAAAACATAAAAAAACTTATCTACTAAAGTATAAAACTTTTAAGTTATAAATTAAGAAGTATTACGAATCATAAAAACGAACATGACTTCACTTTCTCAATCACCACTAAGGCTCTTCGACTTTTCATTTGGAAGATTTTTTCATTCTTCGCTATCCATAGGAATAGTGGTGCAGCTTCCTTGGGGAGGGAGGGGGCGGCTACCCCTTCCCCCTCAATTTTTATTCAGAAATTTCGATTAGATAGTATTTGTATGAATTTTTTGGTATATACGGTTTCGATTCCCATAACCGGTGACTTCTGACCCTTTGAGATTTTCGCTCAAGCTTTGCCATTACATAGTAGGGATGAGTACATAGCGCCGAATACCGATCCCGTCCTGTCCCGATCTCGATCCCGTACCGAACCGATACCGAACACGGTATCGGTACCCACATTTAGAGATTATCGGTTATGATATTATCGGTATCGGTACGAGATCGGTATGGTATCGGTATTTTAAGGTAAAATACCGATACCGTACCGTATGCTTTCGGTATCGATATTAGGTTTTGAGAGTTTTCAAATGAAAAGTAAATGTTATAGGCACTACGTAGTCGTCACAATGATACTGTATTTAAATTTAAATGAAAAGTAAATGTTATATGATAATAGAAAACCAGAAATGGAGGAAGAATAAAAAGGGAAGAATCAAGAAATTGTGTGGAGAAAGCAAGGGTACCGTGCAACACACGCATCTAAAAAGGGCGCGTGGACAATATAAACACTTTTGATTCTTTACTTGGGTTTTTAATCTTCTTTTTCTCCTAATTATGGTCGACTAACTTCAAATTAACTAAAGAAACATTTTGTGAAAATGATAATTTAAGAATATGTAAAACAAATTAAGCCAAACTTTAATAATTTCGAGCTCTAACTTCAATCCCAAGCTCGATATTTTCGATTTTATTTTATGGCTCGAACTCAACTTGTCAATAAGGTTTCAAACTTAAACTTAGTTCATTTGTTGTTTACTATATATGATATGATTTGTATCATTTGTTGGAAAAATTTATATCTACTTTCTAAATCATTTGCAATCCTTAGAAATAAAGCTCGGCTTATACGTAAACACCGGCTAAAACTTTTATCATTATATGTTGAATTGAGTGCAAAATAATCACTTACTAATAATCCATGTGTGGTGAGTCAATCACGTATTATATATTTCATCCTTTTGGATTGTGAACTCACTTCGTCTTCAGGGATAGCGTTCACGACTTTTTATAACCACTGATATTATTTATCCCGCTTCCTTGTCAGATGAAGATGATAAAAGCCTCAGGTCAATTGACGGTGATGATGAAGATGATGATAATGAACATTGATTTTCCTTTTTTTTTTTTTTTTTTTTTTTATAATGATGAATATGATAGGTTGATGAGTTTCATAGTGAAAATGTGTTCGTATGGTTGAATAAGTTGGTATATACACATATATGATATGTATATTTGAATTTCATTTTTTTTAAAAGTCAACTAGCCGTTTATAAATAAATAGTTTTGACCACCAATGAACGACCACAATGTCAGCACCTTCACTTGCCCCACACCAGTGAAAAATTCCATCCAATTTGCTTCATGTCGATCTTCACGTTAGACCTAGAGTGATATGTCTAGTGTGGAAAGACTGAACCCTCTTGCATGCCTTCACACAGTCTATGAAGTTTGACACATGAGAGGATTTTCTTTAATTTGCCTAAAAATTTACAAAAATTTATTTAAATGCATACAATTTATAACTTTCTAACTTTCAATTAAAGATCCGTCCATATTCACACAACTTTTAATATCATCAACCAGTTAACAACTATTCTCTACCCCTACCAATAATCACCAGTGGCAATGTGGCATGCATATATTTTCTTTTCGGTCATTATCTAGTTTATTCAAATGAATTTGGTTCAGTTACTAGAATAAGCAAAATCTATAAAACCGATAACGAATCGAAAGTCCAAACTCACAATTCATATACAATTAAGAACCGATCTTAAAGCCAAACTCCCACCTCAGATCACTCCTTTCAGTTTAAAAAACAAGTCGATTTCCAACTTTTTTTGCATACCCTAACTTTGTGTTCCCGAGTTCACTTAACGAATATAAAGAAAAAAAATTCTTTTCTTTCTTTTCAATTCTCTTCTTTCCTTCCATTTTCTTCCAAATCGAAAGGATGAAATTTGACCTAAAAATCCTTCCTTTTCTTCTATAGTGAACTCGGAAACCCATCGTAAACTCCGACCAGCCAGTTCGGTCCGGACCCGTTCAAAAAAAAAAAAAAAAAAAAAAAAAACCCTACTCTCACCAACCCACGCGCGTATATGCCATGAGAGAAACTTCTGATTGTGTCCCCTCTTTCTCCTCATACATATCTCTTGATCTCCATACACATAAACCCCTCTCTTCCTTCTTTCATCACCATCTTCATCCTAACCTCAACCTTTCCCTTAATAATATCATCATTCATACTCACAATCCCACTTCAATTCCTTTAATTCCCACGTAAAAAACAACATTTTTAACATTATATTGTTCTACAAACATTGTTGTTCCGAGAACTTGTCTTGTTTTATAAACCTTTCTTGTAAAGTTCGGATTTTTGAGACTAGGGTTTTGTTATTAATAGAAAAACAGTAGTTAATTGTGGCTTTTGGTTGATCTTGTTATTCATGTTCCACGAACTTATCTTGTTTTATAATCTTTTGTTGTAAAGTTTGGATTTTGACCTTAGGGTTAATATTATTTGAGGGTTTTGGTTGATTTTGGTCAAGTTTTGTTATAAATCTTGGATTTTGAGATTAGGGTTTTGTTAAGTTGTTATGTTTTGGTTGTAAATGTTGGATTTTGGGTTAAGGGTTATTTAATTGAAAGAGAATGGGGAATAAATTGGGTAGGAGAAGACAAGTGGTGGATGAAAAGTATACAAGGCCTCAAGGGTTGTATCAGCATAAGGATGTAGATCATAAGAAGCTTAGGAAGCTTATACTTGATTGTAAGCTTGCTCCGTGTTATCCTGGAGATGATGAGTGTGGTTCTGATCTTGAAGAATGCCCAATTTGCTTCTTGGTTTGTGCTTTTGTTAACTTTGCTTTTGTTTTTTTGATTTAGGGGTGTCAATCGTGTCGGGTTGGTTGGTTTCTGGTTGGCAGCTTCAATCCGAAAAGGGCTCATATATTTACTCGTGTAAAAAACATGATGGTTGGTAAAAAAAAAATGGTTAAATGGGTCATAAATGGATTAGTGGGTCGACCCATTTAACTAAATGGGTTAAACAGGTCAACCCGAACCCGGCCTATTTAGTTGAACAAGTCGACCTGAAGATGACCTGATTTTAAATGGATTGGATGTGCGAACCGAAAACCTGATTAACGCCGTGTCGTGTGGGAAATTGCCACCCTAAAATTGATTGAATAGTGGTATGATTACTGTTTTAGATATGCAATTTCTTTAATTACGTGTTTCTGATACATTTTTCCCTGTTGTGAAACTTTTTCAGTATTATCCAAGCCTAAATAGATCAAGATGCTGCACCAAAGGCATCTGCACAGGTAAATATCGCGTGTTTGAATCTATTTGTAAACAGTATGATTATATATCTTAACATATTTGTTGTTCAATCAGAGTGTTTTTTGCAGATGAAGACGCCCAATTCTACTCGCCCTACACAGTATCCTTGATTTATATATACGTAAACTTTGAACAAATTTGATTATTATTATTATTTTGTTCTTGTTTTCTTAACGATGCTAAGATGCCCGTTTTGTAAAACTTTGAACTATGCTGTTGAATATAGAGGCGTGAAGACTAAAGAGGAAAAGGGGCAGGAGCAAATCGTAAGTGCAATTTAAACTTGTGTTGTTGTGGCATTTTATATTTTTTATATTTGTTGACGTATAATTGTGTTTGTTTCAGGAAGAACAAAGGGTGATAGAAGCAAAAATAAGAATGAGACAACAAGAAATTCTGGATGAAGAGGAAAGAATGCTAAAAAGGCAAGAGACGAGTTCTTCAAGCAGGGTTATTGAACCAAGTGATGCTGAATATTTCTCCGTAGCAGGTATAAATAGAATCACCTTTTTAGTAAAAATTGGTATTTTGTTACAGTTTGCAACTTACTGTGTTAGTTATGACTTCTTATTTGTTAACCGCGTTAAGTGAGTCGTTTCAATAATCGTGTAAAACGTGTGTTATTAGACTCCTTAAGTTTGTTTGTAATAACGTGTTATGCCATCTATGTTATTGAAATGGTAAGATGTAAATTGTGCAGTATGTACTATGTAGTCATAGGCGCGCCCCTAGGCATTTAGGCGCAGCAAAGCCGACTTGTGTTCATCATGGCACAAAAAACCTGGAAAAAACTGGCCAAAATCTGCAAAAACCCACCCTGTTTAAACTGGCCAAAATTAGTCTAAAAATGTCCTGTTTACTCTGTGCACCTTGCTTGTCTCGGGCACACACATTTTAAGCGCCTCGCACCTAGATGACAGGTTCGCCCTTTGTGCCTTGAGTTCACCTTTGATCACCTGGATCGTGTTATATGTGTCTTGTAACTGGCTTATTAAGCATGTCCTTAGTGTTAAGTAAATGACACGTTAAGTTAAACGTGTCGTGATAGGTTGAATAGTCGTCTCAAACAACTAGACATTCTTTACACTCTATAGGGAACATGACACATTTTTCCGACTCCATAGTAGGTATGGAATATGGATATAATCATTTTGTACTATTAATTTGTATTTTGTAAAAAAATTGCAATTTAAATTTTATTGTATTTTTGTTGTCAGTTTACTTTATATCTTGTTCCGTTTACTAAATAAGTTTTATATATGCGGCAGCATCTTCGTCTGAAAGTGAGGAAATTGATTCTCTTCCAAACCCCTCGACATTTAGACATCCTTCACGCTCTAGGGAGAACAGGTTTGTGATTTGTTTTTTCATATCTTGCATTTCAGATTCTATTCTAGCTATAATATTCTCTCTTTTTCATGATAATTGTCGTGCAGACTTTGAAAATCGGTGTATTCTCGCTATATGTTGTACCTATTTATATTGTAACACTGTCATTTAAGTTCTTTAAAAACCGAGAACTCTGTACTAGGTTTGAAGTTAAGATTGCTGTGCTTGACTCTGAAAGTCAAAAGATGACAAATAAGTAGGGGATGGTTTGTTTTTTGTGATTTATAAGCTTTGTTTTGACCAATCAAAGTGCTTAATGAGTTGAAGTCTACAATTTGCTGATATTGCGTATGGCATATTGCATATAAAAGTAAAAGCCTTAGTCTATTGTATTTTCTGTTTTGGATTTTTGCGTAACGCACATTTCTCGCAAAACGGCTTAGGCTTTAGAAAGCTTTTGTTTGGGCTGATATTGTAAGTTAAGCCAATTTTTAGACATTAAGGATAGCGTAAAAATCAACATAATCAAAGTTACCACTACGTCAGCTCCCATGATTAAGAGCCTCATTAAGAGGCTACCAAACAGCCCCTTATTTAAACTTGAAAGCTAGTTACCTTTATAGGTGAAAACAAAGGTGATTACGCCAAACAAAAATCAAACCCAACTTTGTTACTTTATTTCGCAACTTGCCCTCCTATCATAAATTGAATTTAGGATGTTGAGTGGCCTAGGGGTGGCAATTCTAACATGACTTGAAACACGACACACATATTAGGTTTATGATTGTTATGTTTAGCACATTTCATAAAGAGGTTGTGTTTCGGCTGACATATATAGCTTGTTTAGTTAAACTGGTTGTGTTGGGGTTGACCTGATTATCCTGTGTAGCTAAACATGCCAGCGCATCAAACCGTTTAAAAAAAATAAAAAAATTAAAAAGAATGTAATATATGAGGTGAACCCACCAATCAGTTTAACCATTTATTATAATCCGTTCACAACCAGCCAAACTGTTTCTAACCCACCAGCCGTTTAGAACCAGTTAACCTGGTTGACTCGATTAAATATAAATTGATTACACAGTTCGCGTTTGAGTTATACCTCTCCAGGTGTGTCCGGGTTAGGGTTAATGTCTTTGACACGAATAAATATATAGGCCGTGTTTGAGTTCCATGGATTCAACCCGCCAATGCCATACAATTGCAACTTCTAAATTGCTGACTAACAAAAGTATTTTTTTGCATCTTAAATTTAAGTGTTTTTTTTTCTTTCCGTGAGTGCATCTTGATTATATCTCATAGGCTGTTATGTGGGTGCAGAGATGATGAGTTTGATCTTGATCCTGAAAACATAATGCTCATGGAAGCCATCTGGTTGTCTTTTCAGGTACTGAAGGCGTTAACAACTTTGTGGTTATTTGCATTGACACAAAATTTTTACTTTACGGGTAATGCGGGTGGGGTAATGGGTCAAAATGAGTAAATTCTTTATACTCGTTGAAACGCGTCAGGTTGGGTTTCGAGCACCTTTTTGTCCACAATTTGTAAAATCTGTAATGAATATTTTTTTCTGTTAAGCTATAGTTTTGTTTGACCCATTTGAGATGAAATATAACCTGGATTGACCCGTTCACAAGTAAATGCCTAAATGGGTCAAAATTGGCATCTATAATTTAACATATATTTGTTATAATATCTTTGTTATGTTCATGATTATCTTTAAATTATATAGGAGGAAAACAAGCAAAAGCACAAACACAAACACCATAACCCTAATTATGGTGATGCCGCCCAATTAGCAAGATACGCAACAGAAGTTCGTGTGTTAGCATCCATGGCCCCGCAAGCCTCAACCTCAGCTTCAACCTCATCGCCTTCGGGTGGACTTGCATGCGCCATAGCCGCCCTAGCTGAACGCCAGCAAACAGGAGGTGAATCATCAACTAATTACAACAATTACGGTGGAAATTTATCAGCGTACAACGTGCATCCTGACCATAGCGAAACAGGGTTATTATCGCTCGATAACCATCTGCAAATAAATCATGATAATTCAGAAGAATCGGCCGAAACTGGATACGGGTATGGTGATAATTTGAGGACGGTAAACGATGACGACAATGATTACGTAAACAGAGGACAATATGGTCAACACGATGAGGTGGAAAACGGTTATGCTGGTGCGGGGAGCGTAGTTCCCGAGAGCTTTGAAGAGCAGATGATGCTAGCAATGGCGGTTTCTCTGGCAGAGGCTCGAGGTAGGACTGGTACGCCAGAGATGGCGTGGAATTAGTGTGTGTTTAAGGTGTTTGTGTTTGTGTTGATATACAGCATGTAAAACAGAAAAAGATAAGTGTAGATTCTTGGGTAGAGCATTGAATCATGAAAGCATACAGATACCCAATCCCTCTTTAGATTTATATTCTTGTATGATTGTTATTATTGGGGGGTGTTAAGATTTGTGTTTGGAAGATGCAGTTATTCATCTTTGGCCATAAAACTATGTGTTGCAGCTTGTAAGTTATTGCAATGTTTTAGAAATGTTCATATGGCGTCGCTCAATCGATGCCTTTTAGGACTGATTTCGAGTCCAGAAGCTGCATACCGTCGATTCACTACTAAAGATAAGACGGAGGATCAAACCCGAAGCAAACCAAGAAAACCAATTTCTTATTTGTAACTAATGTATTATAGTCTAATGTATGCACTGCACACATTATGGTTCTCTTATGCTAAACACTATTACATGTGAAAACCGTTATTTGCGTTTCCTGAGGCTCCGCCGTAAGTATGGTTGCAAGCTCCGATCGTTTTGATGCTAGATCAAATTGGAACCAACGCGATTTTGATATCTGAAATGGTTAGGTCGTCGCATCCTATCCTTGGCACCAATGTCACCGTTGCATACTCTTCTCCTTCAGTGTTTGTGTCCTCCAATAACTCTGTTAGCCCGAACCTTGCTGCACTCGACATCAACATTTTGTTCATACCACTGTGTGGAATCTGCGCAAAACCGCCAGCGTATTCAGGATCACACGGCGTTGTCACTTCACCTTCTTTCAGCTTGTCGTTCACAAACACGTCAAACTTCACGTATTTCTCCCCGTCGAATTTTATTCCGTTTATCAGCAAAACCTCATTGGCTTTCGCCTTCTCTGCATCTGTCCTGTTCACAGCAGGCCTCTTCACACGAACCTTTAGGATCGCGTCTAGAGTCACCGGAAACTTCAGTTGCTCAACAGTTTTCACATCTCCAGTTGAAGTTGATGCCACTTGTGAGTCTTTGTTTCGCTTGGCAGGCCGACTCTTGCGCCAGGGGAAAACAGACTCCGATTCTTCATGGTATTTGTACTTGAGCATCTCCATCTTGACGCAGTCTTTGTTATACACACGCACAAGCTCCTCATTCTCATCATAGAACACATACGACGCGTTTAACCAATCCGGATCAGTCGGCTCCTTGTGTCCTTGAATGCCCAAACTCTTCCATAGTGTCCACATTCTATCAACATTCGAATGATGCGCGTAGAACAAAGGATCATACCCAGAAGAGTATAAGTTACCCATGTCCTCAAAGTTAGCCTGAGTCGAGTCACCCACCCATCTATGCATCGCGATATGACAACCAGCTTCCACGGATCCAACCGACTTGTCCCCATTGGCAACCGGGGCATCTCCAGCTACATATTCACCCCCAAAGAAGCTTTTTGTATCCGCTCCATTCCTAACTAAATCGCGGTACACTGTACTCAGATTGCAGGCTATTTGTATCTCATTCGTGGTGTCGCGTTCACCCCCACCGAAGTCCAGATCCACTAGCTGTGGTGGCTGATGACGAGCGTCCCTGTAAACATCAAACAGCGGGTTTGGCATACGCGTATCGTTTAAAAAGATATTAGGAATAGTCATCCCTGCTGGATTGTCCCAGTTCCAGTAAGGTAGCGCGAAAGTGGGATCGCCAATCAACTTCCCGAGTATCCTCTCATAGAAGTAGAGGTACCATCGGTGGTAAGGAAAGAAGAGCCACGAGTTGTGAATCTGAATATCGATGTCAGGAAACCCGCTATCGACTTGAGTATAACCGCCGTTGCAATATGCACAATGAATTTTCGCTTGTTGTATAAAGCTATGCGGGTGGTCATCCGGGAGATCTTTCATGGCTTGGATGGCTCTTTTATACTTCTCAACTTGCTCTTTCGACCCATTATGCGCGGGCCATCTCACTCTAACCGTTTTTTCGGTTGGAAACACGAATGGTTTAATCGTTTTTTTGAGGTTAGGAGGGCAGCATTTTCGTGTCCTCACAGCCTTTTCTAAATCCTTAATGCCCGAATTCGCTTCCTTGCAGTTTGATATGATATCAGGAGTTGTTATGGGCTCAGCGAATGCCGCGGGTAAGGAAGGGAAGTTAGAGGTTGTGTAGAGTCCGCCTAGCCCGACGAGTAGGCTTCGTCGGTCGATATCGGGTAGTATGAGTTTGTGGTGGTTTTGATCATCATTTGGTGCATGGTTACATGTGACTTTGAACCTATGGGTTTGGTTTGTACTACTAGTCTTGATCAAGGCTAGTTGGTTGATGAATGGTTTGTTGGTTAAGGTGTTTGTTGGTGAAAGTATTGATGAAGACATGATTTACTTATTAATGAGAGAGGGTTGCTTATCATATGTGTGTTATGGGCTTCAATTTATAAGTTCATGTTGAAGTAGACAATTCGGTAGTTACCACTTTATTAATAGACATATTCAACGTTTCTGTTCCTTTTATAGTATGATCTCAATATTTTTTTTAGTGTTATAGTAGTAGTTGACTCACGATCATCCACTCGGAGAATTAAAAAAGAAACCCATAAGCCATCAATGATAAAGTGGATAATATTCGTTGGTATGAGGGATCTGATATTACAAATGGTATAATGTCACTTTTTTTCGTCTGTCTACTATTTTGATGTAATTTTTGCTTTTTATGGAATGAAAAGGTTCTTGTAAGCAAAAAAAAAAAAAAAAAAAAAACCAAGTTTAATAGAGTTGGATTGGTCTAGGTGGTACGTGTATCCTTTGGATTGAGTCGTTTTTGCGGTTCGCCTGTTGGTCCTTGTTCTGAGGATCAATTGTGCGCCTTTTGGTGAATGAAATTTTCCTTTAAAAAAAAAATAATAATAAAAAAAAAATTATAACATTTTAAGCCAATGTTAGGTTGAACAAAGGTTAGATGTTGCAAATTGATTTATTCTTTTGATATTATTGCAATCACACCAACTACACTAACAAGTTGACACATAAGTTAAATGAATGTAACTAGAATTATTCATAATGAAAGTGACAAATTATGTTAATAATTAGAATGATGCTACATGACACGTATTATTTTAAACTTTTTGCTTAGCCGCCTAAGTATTCAACGCTGAATATTCAAAATAAACTGAAATTAGATTCGATCCTAAATATTCTACGTTTTGTTTTTATTTTGTACTCGCTTATACCCCGGGAGCGTCCCGGGTTGAGAAATCTAAGTAAAGTTAATTAAATTAGAAGTATCTAAACTATAAAAATGGCATCTGTGTATCAACTTACATTAGATACTTTAAAAAAAAAAATACCAAAAGATCCATTTCACCTTACAACATCAACACCTAAAACAGAATATTAAGATCCCAATCACTTCAAGGGGACATAGATTGTTTAGCACCAATACATTCAGTCAAAGGTCTTTAACCGCATACAATAAGATTTGAGCTATTTCAGAATATGATAGAAAAAGAAAACATAGCAATTACCTGTTGGAGAGCGTCCCGGGTCGAAATATCTAATATAACATAATAAAACATCTAATATGACAACATAATTAATGACTTGCCAATATATGATTAATGAATATTATTATTATTATTATTATTATTTTAAACAAATCTCTGCCATAAGTTATCATATTCTAATATAAAAAAAGGGTAATTGGGTCGGGTATCACCTAATCCCAGACCCGACCCAAACCCACAATTTTTTTTTAAACTAATTCCAAACCTGACACAATACATGTCGGGTTACAAAAAATAGTCGTTTTTTCTCCGTTTTTTATATAGCACTATGGTACTCGTTGGAAAGATAATAAAACGCTCGTTAATTTGGTGTAATTTTTTTTCTTTAAAAAATCTCATGTATAAAAGATATTAACGTTTAAAAGTTATGGGAGGAAACATTAGAGATAAAAATCTAATTTTGTTTTTAAATTTTAAATTATTATTTTCCTAAAATAAAGGTATTGCCACATGGGATGACACATGGCACACTCAATAAAGAGAATACTCTCTTTGAATGCCATATCATTAAAATGGCTTTGGTTTATTATATGTATAGATACGTAATTTATATTTTAGGCCAGCCACCTAATCACACCCACGTTGAGTTTTTTAAACACGAGAATTCATAAAAGTAACAAAATTCTAGAAAATATTTTTAATCTTTAAAAATATTTTTGGAAAAAAAAAATCCTAAATGTAATTTTGGTTTATTTGTACCTTGAGTTAATAGCCAAAACAGTTCCTGTTTGGTGGTTTTTGTTAGTCCAACCTAAAATCAAAATAATTGTTTGAACTGTCCGTTTAGTTTCATGAAATAGACCCGAACGGTCCAATTACGTTAACTTAGCATCGTTAAGTAAAGGGCACAATCGTTAACTCACCTCTAATATTTTAATCAAACGTTTGTTCTCTCCTTTATAAACTTGAAACCCCCCCCCCCCATTAAACTGTATACCATAAATTTGAAATCAAAAAGTTTCAATTGAAGACCCACCTGCCTCCACTCTGTTTTCCCCTCACTCTGTTTCCCCTCCACAACAAACTCGTTTCTGCATGTGAGTGCCAAAACAATAGCTCGTCTTCTAGAGTTGATCTTCTGCTTCTTCTGATTTATGGTTTTGGTATGTATGTACTACATCAATTAATGTTATTATTTAGGGTTTAGGTTTTTTTTTTTTTTTTTTTTTTTTTTTTTTTTTTGAAAGGTTAACTTCATTAAACACCAACGAGCAAGGACTTCTCCAAGATAGGGTTTACAAACCCGATTCATTAGATCCATAAACACTGCAGGAGCGTTGGTCAATCCAAATGGCATGACCATGAATTCATAATGACCATAACGTGTACGAAAAGCCGTCTTGAGAATGTCTTCCTCATGGACTCTAAGTTAATGATAACCAGAACGAAGATCAATCTTCGAGAAGTGAGTTGCTCCTTGAAGTTGATCGAAAATATCGTCAATCCTAGGTAAGGGATAACGATTCTTGATGGTGAGTTTATTAAGCTCACGATAATCGATACACATCCTGAGGGATCCATCTTTCTTCTTGACGAATAACACAGGGGCTCCCCATGGAGAAAAGCTAGGGCGGATGAAACCCTTATCTGAGAGTTCCTGTAGTTGACTGGCAAGTTCTTGCATCTCAGAGGGTGCAAGACGTTAAGGAGCTTTGGCAATTGGATTTGCACCAAGAACAAGGTCGATTCTAAATTCAACTTGACGAGTAGGAGGTAAACCAGGTAAATCCTCTGGAAAGAGTTCAGGACAATCCCGAATGATTGGAATATCTTGGATACTCTTGCCCTTGTCTTTCTTTTCTATCATGTTAGCCAAGAAAGCCATATACCCCTTTCGTAAGTATTTTTGAGCAGTCGTACAAGACATGAGTTTAAGTTCACCACAAGGTTTCTCACCATAGATCTTCAAAATGTCACCAGATTCAAGAGGAATGCGAATAACTTTCTCAAAATATAAAATTTCGGCACGATGGGTTGACAATCAATACATGCCTACTATGACATCGAAGCTTCCAAGGTGCATAGGAATGAGATCGATTGGGAAAGTATGTTCATTAAGGTTCAACACACAGTTACTGTCACACCCTGATTTTCCCGTCGGTTCTGAATGTTTGGCACCTTTACTACGCAGCGGAATATTTTAACTAAGACTTCTACATGTTCCAAACGCCTTTTACTAAGCCTTCTAGGGTCTCCGATCCCAAGACATCGCTTATTTCCAACCATGTCGTTGCCAATATCTAGACCTGAAAGACATGCTTAAAAAGGTCAGCATAAAGCCGGTGAGTTTATGGTTTTATGTTTATCGTTCATAACCCATTTTTATTTCAAATCACTTGAAAAAAATATTTGCAAACACTAATGAGAAAGTTTATTTTCTTTACACAAACATTATTTGGGAAAATTCATATAAAAATCCCGTTTCAATCCTTACTGGATATTCCTTTCTTAGCTTTCGACTCGACTCACTTTGCCATATATTTACCTCCCCATAAAGATAAATATATCCAAGATTCGTCGATCGAACATACATATAAAAAGTCTCTTTTGAATTCTTACCAGGCGTTCTTTCTTTAACCTTTGACTCGACTCGCTTTGCCATATATTTACCTCCCCATAAAGATAAATATACCCAAGCTTTGTCGATCGAATTTTTACCCCAAAAAGGAGACTTCCGTAATAACCTTTGAAAAACTTTCTCGTTTAAATCATTTTCCCACAACGAATTACTTATCGGACATCCGTACACATTACTATGAAAACCATTTTTCCCCCGGAATTACCCACCGGGCAAACACATACGCCAAAAGCGGAAATGATCAAATAAACAACCGTTATTTGAAAAGTTAGTGCGCGTAACAAACATAAGAAATGTGCTACATAAACTTAGGGTTGCAAGTCCTAATACCGATGACGTCCCCATGAGCCCGTAACCAAAACCAGACTACTTACTTTTGCCCCGCACGTTGTTATAGTGGTAACAACAAGTTTAAAATATCGTAACTCCCCTTGGTCCATCCGAGTTGACGCTAATCAACCGGGGGTGAGTCCCCGTCAAGGACCGATAGTACTATCCCCATATTCTACGGCTACATCACTTTGTATTAATGGTTACAGTTAACTGCGGAGACTGCACGTCCCACTAGACTTTTCCGTTACCCATGTGCCCATCTTATGTACCATTTCAAGTTTCCACAGTTACCGCACATTTTAATACTCATAACTTTCATTTCCCTTTTTATCCACGTACGATTTTATAAAAGCATTGTAACTTCACAAGTTTTTCATAAACTTTGTTACGCTTTAAAATAAACAGGTTTTCATAAAACAAGCATGTCTTCCCCCCGAAAACATTTACAAAACAGTAAAAAGTGGGGTCATGAACTCACCTTAATTTCCTTGCTTAGCTAGCAAACAAAGCTCGAAGCTTTGACCGACTTCCTCGTGCCCTATTACCAACAAAGGACACCTTAAAGTCTATCACATATAAGCCTAGCCTATTATCCGGCTAAAAGATAGTTTATCCAACTATCTAGACTCGTGTGTACTAACTCGAGTCCTAATATGCTTTAACTCGACGAACCGATCGCGACTAATCTTACTTACGAGTTAACACACGACAAAGTGCCTAAGTTGCGCACTTGTTACTGTTCGCGTGTAACCCATGTTGGACTAATACCTCGAAACGTATTACTTACCTTGAGCCGTAGCTCATCTCGTTAGTCGAATAAATGTATTTGTTGTGTATGTTTATTTTTAGGAAAATAAACTTTGCAAAATATGATTCATGTTATTAATTTCCGATTAATAACATAAGTTACATCATTTCCAAAATCCGAACATTTCAAGGTTTTCAAGACTTCGCTTTTTATAAAACGATTACCAAATAAAATCGAACGTTCATAAGTTTTTGAATCCGAACAACAAACATTATTTAGTTACCGAAACCTTTCGAAAACTCGTCATGCTTGACGTTTGGCAAAACTATATATCTTTATTTTGAAAATATTGTCCGGTATTCACTTATTATTGCTGCAAATATCTTTTGTCAAAACGTCGCGATTTTGTATAAAAACACCGGAAAATTATTTATAAAAACATACACGACCATATTAATTGTGTTGCACTTCGGATTTTATAAAAATTTTGGCAGAGTTTCCTCTGTTTTTGTACAAACCAGACAACTCAAGTTGTCTACAAGTTTCTCAAAAATCAATTCCAACACACGACGACTACATTTATTTGCATTTTCCAAATCAAACGAGACTTATACGTTTCGACACTCTAGGTAGTTTATACTTACATAAATATATAACAATATATGTACATATAGTCCGACAATTTAGTCCGATATCAATATTACTTAGTCACGATTTATTATTCAATAACCATTCATCCGCTTTATACTTTTGTTTATTATTCGCCGGTTCGTTTCGCGAGTTAAAACTATTTAGTTCGTATTTATATATTTATAAAATAATATTCATCAATAATAACATAATAAATACGAATTTGTTATACCAAGATTTCACACGCGTGCGTCTCGGGCTACGGGTTGACCGAATCTTGTGACCGAGCTTGCACGTTGACCGAGGCTTGCCGAGATCTGAACTGAACCAAAACGGATCAGACTCGCACCGACCTCGATCTAACCGCCTTGACACACCGGCAGCCCGAAATCATAACTACCCGACCCAAAAATCCTCACCAACTGCAGCTACCAATCGTCAAAGCGACAACCAGACCCGGATCTGACCAGATCTGGTTCGCATGATCCGAAACTCGGCCAAAACAAACGATTCATCACTATCGACACCTGACCCGTAACTCACCTAACCTGAATTGCACCATTTGGATGTCACGATCAAGAACCCATCACCAAAACCACGTACTTGTCAGATCTGTCAACAAGAAGCCACTTTCGAGCCAACCACAGAACCAGAACCCACAAAAACCATCACATCCAAGACTGACCCGACCCAAAAACACTAAAACCAGACCAGAGACCATAACCCGAAACAACTACCATCATCGGCCCTGCCATCGGACTACCACGACCTGACCCGAATAATAACAAGGAGCACCCGACTCTGGCTGTTATAGCCTGCGTCACCGACACCACCACCAACTCATCACCCCCTCGAATAACGAACCCCCGTCGCTGTCACCATCACTCAAAACAATCTGCAGCTGTGACCACAACCGTGATGGTTGTAGCTGGTTGTAATCAGCAAGAGAGGCAGAGAGGTCGAGGTGAGAGAGATAGAGATGTTTAGAGAGAGAGAGAGTAGAGAGGGAAACCAAGCTTTCTAGTGAGAGGGAGGGCTTATCGGCTGCAAGAATGCAGAAGAATGAGGGTTAAGTGGCTTTAAATACTTAGGGTTTTGGGTAGGTGGGTGGTACCGCGTATCGAACCGTTTTAAACGTAAATGACTCGGTTTATATTTAGGGTCCACGACTTATCACAAAAACTAGTCGGTTTTGTTCGAAATTAAAAATATAACTAAACCAAGTAAATATCATATTATTTTTGACACCCGATACGTTCTTTCAGAACACGCGTTAAAATAGCGTTAGTTACGTTAGTCGCAGTTTCCTTTATTTAAATGATCTGTTCACTTTCGAAACTTAATAAATGACATTATTTATAATAAATAATTATTCCGAAAGTGTAAAAGCGATTAAAACCGCACATTTCGATGTCCGGTTACCATGTCGGTTGCTTCCCGCGTTTTCCAAAAACACTACGCTTTAGACCGTTTTTCAAGTCGATTCCACATCCGATCGCTTCAACAGCAATCACGTTTTGTATTTACATGTAATAACTCTATGTTAGTCCAGTTTGACGGATTTTCACTGATGTCAGTTCGTTAGACTTAAAACGCGCAACTCTTTATTTACAAACATCAAAGCGTCCACGAGCTTCAATAAAGACATCGTAGGACTCGTATGACTTAAGTTAATCAAAATTAACTTTAAAACATGTTAAATATACATGAAACATGACTAAGATGCAATCAAAGGTTTATCGAAATTTGCCGTTTGTCACAGTTACGTATAACATAATCGATCGTGATAGATTTCCCATTAGCTACTTCTACCACCAGGGGTTCCTCTAGATTAGTTTGGGGCATGTTAAGCAGGGGTTCAAATTTAAGTGACACAAACGACTTATCAGCACCCGAATCAAATAGTATAGAAGCATATTGGTTATTAACAAGAAACATACCATTAACCACTTCATTGTTGTTGCGGGCCTGATTAGCATTGATGTTGTACATGCGACCACTAGCACCTTCGTTTTGATTCTGGTTCTGGTTTCTACGATTAGGGCAAGTATTCCTATAATGATCTGGGCTACCACATTCATAACACTAACCACGAGCAGGCCTATAATTTTGATGATTGGGAGCTGGAGCATTTCTAGCAGGGTTATTCTGAGCAGCAGGGACATTAGCAGGAGGAATTCGACAAACATTCACGAGGTGCTCATACTTTTGACAATTAGTACAATGACGACAAGGCACTTGGGTTGGGTGGTGATACTTGCAGGTGTTACACAAAGGATGGGGTCCAGTATATGGTTTCTTGTTGGGTGGAGGAGTGGAAACAATCGCAAAATTTCTTGCCTTGCGTATTTTGTTGGTCGAGGACTCAGACTTAACCTCGATAGCAGGTTGAGGAGTATCCTTCGCAACAGCTTTCTTTGTATTCTTGCGAAAAAGAGTACCATTTTTTACATGGTTATCAGTCAAAGTAGCTGCTAGGCGTTTGGCTTCCTCGAGAGTGGCAGGATTTCTTCCCAATATAGTATCTTGAATCTGCATGGGTAGACCTCCAATATACTTCTCAATAGCAACGGGTAGGGGTGTGATCTTGTGAGGTAGAAGTAGGCTCAGTTCATGAAAACGAGTGTTGTAGGCCAAATTTTCCCCACTGTCTTGGACCAGAACATGGAACTCATCCTCTAACTTCTTGATTTCGTTACGAGGACAAAACTCTGCTATCATAACCTCCTTAACTTTCTCCCAAGTCATAGCCAATGCGACTTCAGCCCCGCGAGTCCTTTTCTCTTCGTTCCACCATGTGAGTGCCCGCTTGTGGAGGACACTCAAAGCATAGCGAACTTTGAGGTTATTGGGGCACTTGCTATTAATGAAGGTATTTTCGATACCCTCGAACAACTGAAGCAGACCAGTGGCTCCTTCGTCCCCGCTAAACTTAGGAGGGTTGCAAGTATTGAAGTGTTTGAGGGTGCAAACAGGGTGAGCATTCCCGTTTCCATTTCCATTCCCATTGCCATTTCCATTTCCATTGTCATTTCCATTCATTTGGATGACTTGAGCCACCAAGTTGGGAACCAAAGTTGCTATCTGTTGAGCCATTTGTTGGGAAATGATCGCAGCGAGTTGGACATCGTTGCCTTGATTATTGTTGTTGTTGTTGTTGATGCTCTCACCATCATGATCGTTGTCATTGTTAAGATGAGTGTTGCGACGAGGAGGCATGATCTGTACGAGACACAATGAAGGTTCAATGAGACATAGGATGAATCAAGGATAATGAGATAATATAAGGAATGTAATCATTTATTCATTAATTAAAACGAATAAACGAAAACGTTGACTTATCGAAGCTTCTAGATTCTAATAACATAGTGAAGATATGCTTTAGCCTATAAGTGAACACTCATCCCGAGAATTACCAGTTAAGCATCCGGGTCCCTCGCCTGATTGGGATATATGCGCAATGCCAGTCCTAGACAGAAAACTCAGAATACAGGCATTCACCCTTCCAGGTTGCACGTGTTCGTTATTAAAATCTAGAACTTCGACGAGATCTCAAGGTGGTTTAGGCTAAACCTGAGGATTTTGTCCTATTAATCTAAAGGTGGATCAGGATTGCAGCTGACGAATAAGAGTAGACAACTTGTAAGGCTAGGGTAGCATAGGGTGTAGGATAGGGATAAGAATATGGAAGCAATTAGGGATACAAGTAAGAGAAGCAAATACTGGTTTAAAATTCCTAAGGTTATAGTCTAGATTATTTTTCTAATAACCTAATTCCCTATAACCAAGGCTCTGATACCAATCTGTAACACCCCAACCGATGGCGGAAACATCGAGGTGTCACGTATGAATGATTGTTCAGTAGCACATGGTATATATTGAAATTTTAAATACTTTATTCATAGCATAAATATCCAAATGAAACTTTGTCTACATTCCAAAACTTCTAGTACATAACATGAAATAAAGCAAACAACTTCAAATAACTTCATAACAATTCTTCAAGCATACTCTAAGCCTCAGCTTCATTGTTACCTGAAACACATTAATTTTGAAAATATTTTTGGGTCAACAAAAGTTGGTGAGATTTACATAGGTTTGAATATTGAATAAAAACTTGTACAATCTGAGTGTCATGGTAAGTCTAGTCCATATGTGAAAATAAAACTACTAGGTAAATCGGGTGCATAATCAAACCTTGTGACTAGAATATTGTGGTCCATCCCATGCGCATATGGTTCACTCGATTTTGTTATATGTTCAATAACAATCACCCACACTACCCATACTGGAGGTACACGTATCCGGGTGGGGTTGTCAGTCCAATAGATCTATCATTGTATATCATCGGCCTGATCAATGTCAATGATTATGCTAGTCTAATTGTGCTTACCCTAGTAATGTTTAAGACATAATGCAACATAGAATAACACATAGACACTTATTTTTAATTGTAAATTGATGTTGTAACATGTTTTACCCCAAAATAGTGAAAAGGAAAAAGGGCTATGTAAACTCACCTTAGTGCTAAAATTGAATCCCTTGATATAGAATAATTGTGGCTCTTGTGTCCAAATATCACCCTATTTATAAGGCAATAATTGAGTAATGGGTAAACTTAAAAATCTAAGTTTTCTAGTCTACAAGTAGTTCTAAGGTTCCTAATTTGAGGATTGATAATTGATTAATCGTTAATTTAGATAAAGTGTTAATAAATAAAAGAAATTCGGGATATAAATAAATAAAAGACTATTTATAGATTTTTTATTAAGGATGGTCATATTATAAGATTTTAAATATGAAAATAATTTTTATAAAATTATTTTCTCAAAAATTGAATATTTAGTATATTTATTTTTATTTGTCAAAATATAGTTTTAATATCTAAAATATTAAAATTAATGAAATTCCAAATTAAAGTTTATGTTTCTGTTCTAAATGAACAAAAATAATTTATGTAAATTTTTGGTATAAAAATAGTGAAAACTGAATTTATTATGATTTATTTATGATTAAAATAACAAAAATTAATTAGCAATATTAAATAAACGGCTTAATGTAATAAAAATTTATTTCTGAAATATTTATGGATCTACAAGTTTAGAATAATTTTTGTGGGATTTTATAAAGTTGTTTAGATATTTTTATAGAATTTTCAATTTAAAATTGAATAAACCTGTAATATATATATAATATATATTAAATAAATGATTTTTGAAAAACTAAAAATTGTATAATAAACATCATCATTAGAATAACATAAAATAACTTTTTTTTATAGATTTTATAAAGCATTTTTAGTATTTAAAAACTATTTTTAAAATAATATATAAAATATAAGTATAAAAGAAAAACTAAAAAAAAAGTTTTCTGTGCCAGAACTTGAACCTGGGTCCTTGGCCGAATCAGTAGGTTTAAATCACAAGCACAGACCAGTTGGTCTGGACCCTGAGAACGATTTATCTTGGATTCGAATAATTATAAGGGTTAATTGGTTAAGTTCTCATAAATGGTTTAGAAATAAAAAGGTGAGGTCGTGGATCGAACCCAGGCCCAAAGCCGGTTTAAGTCTTTAAACCAACATGCACTACTAACTGATCTGTGGATCAGTTGGTGAATGTTTTTGTTTCGAAAAGAATTTAAAAGATGATTGCAGCAAGTCTTTTTCCCCAATTCGAAACATATGAACCCTAGTTTTCTAATCACGGCTAATAACAAACAATAGCCTTTGAATTGTTGGGGCTATTGCTTGTTTATGGCCGATTAACAAAACTAATGAAAGAATTGATACTTACAACGTGTTTTGATGTATGAACGAACAGTCAAAGGAAAAAGTCAAACGCGTACGATTCAGGTTATAAGATGAGGTTTTAACAATAATATAAGGTGGGGAAAGCTTAAACGATGTGCATAGGACAGAAAAGGTGGACCAATTTATACTAATCGCACGGTTTCGTAGTTTTGGAAGATTTGACCCTACTGAATACGTATACGCGTAATTGGTTTTAAAATTGGAATGTTTTAACGATGATTAGCGTGGTAATTAAGCGGAATAGGTCGGTCATAATCATCGCATAAATAATTACGAACATTAACACGGATTGGGTTGATTTTGGAAAGAATTGAACTCGCAGTTAACTTTCTGAAGTCAACTGTGCGTGAGAATGAAAGGTTTATGTTGCTTTGGTTTGGTTAGGAGTCACAAAGAGAGCCGTAGCCCAGCTGGTTGAGGTTGTGTGAGGTTTGGGCCGGCCGTGGACGCGGGTTCGAGTCCCCGTTCACGCGTTTCTTTTTTTTTTTTGGGAATTATATCACTATTATTATATTATCATAAGCATATAATATGGTTATAGAAGCCCGAATATGCCACAAAATATTTTTTTAAAACGTACTAGAATGTCAAAACGCAACGTTTATTGATTAAATAATGGAACATACATAATCGAAAATGCGAAATGTTACACAAAGAGCTATCACTAAAGGTAGTATCTCCATTCACCCCGTTTTTTTGTCATAAACTGCTACCTTGTGTAGTCGTCTCCACACCCACATCAACTCTTGTTTGCAGGTCTCTCAATCCGAAGCTGCTAGTGAAGGATCAACCCTGTAGATACAATAATCTTATCCTCCCTTACCGGTGGTAAGACTATTTGTTTCTTCACCCAACTAACACGTGTTATCTTTTTTGTAGGTAAAGAGATGTTTTGTGTTAAAGATGAAGATAGGTGTTAAGAACGAACCATAGCTAGATCTTTTTTATGTTGTTATGATAGTTTTTTTTTTTTTTTTGAAAATTCACAAATAATTATGTTTGTATGAACATTTTTTTGATATGTTTTAGTGTTGATTGTAATGATCGTTTTTATCATTTTTTAAATGAATACACATTTTATGTGTTCTTTTATTATGTTCTTTTAGTATATGTTTGTTAACACATGTTAGCGATGTCTCACACGAGGTCAGAATTTTGTATCAGAATACTAATGAATAATGATGTGCTGTATGTTTATAAATAATGAAGAAATACCCGTTCAAATATTAAACAAAAATCCCTACTAATGCTCCTAATTAATAACGATATTAATTGCCAATTATCTTCTAAAAATAACATAATCAACACAATTTACATTGATACCCCTCAAGATATAAAAATAGAATGCCATGTGTCACATTAGTATTGGTTCTCACATTTCTTACAAAAAGTAGGTTTTGTACAGGAACCTAACTCTATATATATATATATATATATATATATATATATATATAGAGTCAAATTATTCTACACAGTGTAACAAAATTGAGAAGGGTGAGAATGATACAAAAACACAATAAATCACGAAATGTGACACAATGAGCCACAAAATATAACACAATACCGAAAAATATAACACAATGCTGAAGAAAAAAGACGCAATAATTTGCAAAAATGACACAATGCCAAATTGAAGACATAATGATATAA
Source organism: Ambrosia trifida (assembly GCA_028751855.1). Lineage (NCBI taxonomy): Eukaryota > Viridiplantae > Streptophyta > Magnoliopsida > Asterales > Asteraceae > Ambrosia > Ambrosia trifida. The sequence continues at coordinate 81,051,470 of CM054123.1, forward strand.
CGTAAATTCTAAAAACTCCAAGTTAAAATCAAAAAAGCGAAAACCTAAAAACTAAGATCATAGGGTTCGACGACACGGTTTCAATGCCGCTTGAATGAGTTCAATCGGAGTCCGTTTGATACACTTCCTACGACTTCCTATTTTTCTTTCACTGTGTATTTGATCCTAACCCTCCAAAGCCTTATATCCGACATGGCACTCAAAGAGGCTATTCTCCCCATTGAGAGTGTCATGTAGGATCCCATGTGATAATGAATGTTTTTAGGAAAAAAAATAATTCAAATACAAAATTGGATTTTTCTCTCTCATGTTTCCTCCTATAATTTTTAAACGTTAATATCTTTTATATACAAGATTTTTTAAAGAAAAAAATTACACCAAATTAACGAGCGTTTTATTATCTTTCCAACGAGTACCATAGTGCTATATAAAAACGGAGAAAAAAAAACGACTATTTTTTTGTAGGGTTTTGTTCATACAGGAAAAAAAACACAAAGTGTTTAGGTTATTCATTAATCATGTATAGGCAAGTCATTAATTATGTTCAAACCAATAAATATGAATTCTATTTACAACAGGTGTTAGCATTGGAGTTGTACATTGTTTTAGGTTAGGTTTTAATATTAGAGTTATACATTGTTTAAAGTTAGACGTTAACATTAGAGATACATTATTACCCCCCCCCCCCCCCCCCCCGGGTCCCAATTTAAATCTCATGGGTTTAAAAACACATATTTTAATAAATCTTTTGTTTGTATCTGGTAAAATGAAAATAATATCCTCAAAAGTGGTGATTGTGTTTTGTATTTTATAGGCAAAACTGGAAATTGCATTTCTATTTTTGGAAAGGGGCATTTAATTTGGGACAAACAAAAAAGGAAAGAATGACATTTAAATTGGGACGGAGGGAGTAATTGTTTTAGGTTAGGTGGTACTCGAAGCTTTCCTGTATATAACTGTAAAGCGCATGTAAAATTAATGTGTCATATTAGATTTCTCGACCCGGTACACTCCATAAGTGACATACGAGGGTTACATATTTCTACCGGTATTAACTATTGTAATCGTGCATCGTGTCACTATTGTAAGTATTTGTCATCCACAAAATCGCTATCATTGTCACATAGATAATTGTCCAATATTTTTCTTCATATTTCTTACTATAATATACCAATCTATTTTCAATTATTTTTTCTTCATATTTCTTATGAAAATATGCCAATCTATTTTCATCAAATAATATTTTAACAAACAGATCAAGCCACTTGTTCTTGATAACATAGATTTGGAACAATGATTTAGGTTTATAAGTTTGTAACTTCATTTTTTTGAAAGTAAAAAACATTCTTATTAACTTATTGCAAAACATGAAACTCAATGTTACAAAATTGGCGTAGTTGACTTTTACTAGATCAATTTCAACCAAACCAATTTTGCTCATGACAGAACTTATTACAAAACATGAAACTCAAATGTTACGCATATTAATGCGCGCTCAAGACTAAAACCATCACACGACAGCTTAGGCCACGATAGGAACCAACTGGATCTTGATCTCGCCAATCGTGAGATCATCGCATCCCGTCCTTGGCACGAGTGTCACAGTCGCATACTCTTCGCCTTCAGTATTCGTGTCCTCCAACAACTCTGTTAGCCCAAACCGCGCTGAACTACCCATAAACATGTTCCTCATATCGTTGTGCGGAATTTGTGCAAAACCACCCGCGTACTCAGGATCACACGGAGTCGTTATTTCACCCGGTTTAACCTTGTCATTCACAAACACATCAAACTTCACAAACTTCCCACTATCATATCTTATCTTCTTTATGAGCAAAACCTCATTGGCTTTCGCCTTTTCGGCTTCACTTCGGTTCACCGCGGGCCGCTTCACTTTAACCTTCAAGATCTTGTTTAGCCTTACCGGGAACTTTATTTTGTCCACCGTTTCCACTGGCCCGGTCGGCTCAACCTGCGCGTTTTTGCTACGTCTAGAGGGCCGACTCTTGCGCCACGGGAACACTTCTTTCGAGTTTTCAATAAAATCGTAGTTAAGCTTCCGTATGTTTACACAATCTTTGTTATACACCCGTACAAGCTCCTGATTCTCATCATAGAACACATACGACGCGTTTAACCAATCCGGATCAGTGGGTTCTTTGTGTCCCTTAATCCCCAACTCTTTCCATAACTTCCACATACGGTCCACATTTGAGTGGTGGACGTAGAACACAGGGTCATACCCCGCGGAGTAGAAGTTACCCATGTCCTCATTGTTAGGTTGTGTTGGGTCACCAACCCATCTATGCACGGCTGTGTGCGAACCGGCTTCTACTGATCCGACCGACGGATCGCCATTTGCAACCGGGGAATCCCCGGCTACGTATTCGCCACCAAAGAAGCTTATTGTATCCCCTCCGTTTCGGACCAAGTCACGGTACACTGTGCTAAGATTGCAGACTACTTGTATCTTATCTGTAATGTCCTTGTCCTTGCCATCGTAGTCCAAATCTATTAGTTTTTGTTCGATATGATTGGCATCCCTGTTAGAATGGATGAAATAGAGTTAGTAACATAGTTACGTAGCTAGTGAGTTAAATATTTATGTGGTTAATAGTAGTGCTTAGTTTAGAATGTATATAAGGCTTGTATTAATGGTGAGTTGCGAGCTACTCGGCTCGTTTACACCCCTAGTAACTGGTAGCCGGAAGCTTTTTAAATATATTTTGGTGTTTGACAAACTAGCTGAAGCTTTTAATAAAATGTATAAAATAACCAAAATGGGTATAATTAAAAGCTTGTAAAGAAGGTTTTTATTTTATTTTTAAAATAGAATGGGTATTTGTGTCATTTACTAATTAAAATCTTGTAGTTAGTAGAGTTTTTTCTTAAAAACTAGTACTAGTAGATTTTCACTATAGAGCTTTTTCTCCTAACCTAAAAGCTTCCAGCTCCTTCAACCAAACAAGACTTTTTAATGAGTATAAGTTTTTTTTTAAAAGTTTGAAACTTGAAGCTCGTAAAAGTTTTTAAAAGCTCCTTGCCAAATGAGCTTAAGAGTACACAATGTTATGGGTGGTGTGAAATTTCAAACCACCACATCATTACACCAAATCATTTCAAACTCACTTTTTCAAACTACAAATCACTAAGAACATTTCCATCATTATCCACCTTATCACATACTCTTCCTTTTTATCTAATTCAAAATATATAAAATAATTGTTAATATTTTTAAAGTTATATAAAAAAAAGTTGTGCGTGTGTGTATATATATATATATATGTTATGTTAGGGTAGGGATCCAGAGAAAACCCTTGTTATAGTGAAAACTTTGGAAACTCTGACTTCCCGAGCTTTTTAGGGACTGGAAATTTTAGGGCATGTAATATACAAGATTTTAAGCATTTTGAGCGAAAAAAATCAAAAAAGCGCCAAGCACTTTTATTTTAAAAAAAAATAAGTTTTCGGGTAACACGTGTTAAGCGAAATTAACATGTGTTAACAATGTGTTACCCGAAAACTTATTTATTTATTTTTTTTAAAAAGTGCTCGGCGCTTTATTGATTTTTTTAGCTCAAAATGCTTAAAATCATGTATATTACATACCCTAAAATTTTCAGGCCATAAAAAGCTCGGTAAGTTAGAGTTTCCAGAGTTTTCACTATAACAAAGGTTTCCAATATATCCTTATACTATTATGTTATATATAAAGAGTTAAAAAATGATATATAATTAGATAATAAAAATTAATAAATAAAGAACGAGCCAAATCCGAGCCACGAGCTTGAGCTCAAGAATTACTCAAGAGTCGTGCTCGAGATAGAGAAACAACACTCGAACTAATCGGAGCTCCTTTACACCCATAGTTTGTAAGTATACTTAAATATGACCTTGGTCTCTAAATAGGCTGCTTTCTACTCATCTCTTTAACTAGATTATATTCTGAAGGTTTTCAAAATAGATAAATCTAATACGATGTGATAAAATATGTGTAATGAATTAAATTAGATTTTCAAATCACTTCACCTATAAACATCATACAATGGGTTTGGCTTATACAATGGGTTTGGCTTCCCATTAATATCTTTCGGCAGAAACATTTCGGGTATCGGTATGCTGGCAGGTTCGTCCCATTTCCGGCGGGTTAGAGTTTCTAGAGTTTTCACTATAACAAAGGTTTCCAATATATCCTTATACTATTATGTTATATATAAAGAGTTAAAAATGATATATAATTAGATAATAAAAATTAATAAATAAAGAACGAGCCAAATCCGAGCCACGAGCTTGAGCTCAAGAATTACTCAAGAGTCGTGCTCGAGATAGAGAAACAACACTCGAACTAATCGGAGCTCCTTTACACCCATAGTTTGTAAGTATACTTAAATATGACTTTGGTCTCTAAATAGGCTGCTTTCTACTCATCTCTTTAACTAGATTATATTCTAAAGGTTTTCAAAATAGATAAATCTAATACGATGTGATAAAATATGTGTAATGAATTAAATTAGATTTTCAAATCACTTCACCTGTAAACATCATACAATGGGTTTGGCTTCCCATTAATATCTTTCGGCAGAAACATTTCGGGTATCGGCATGCCGGCAGGTTCGTCCCATTTCCAGAATGGTAATGCGAAAGTAGGATCGTTAATCAACTTTCCGAGTATTCTTTCGTAGAAGTAAAGGTACCACCGATGGAACGGAAAGAAGAGCCATGAGTTGTGAATCTGGATATCGATATTGGGGAATCCACTATCGACTTGTGTGTAACCGCCGTTGCAGTACGCACAATGGATTTTTGCTTGGTTCACGAAGCTGTGCGGGTGATCTTCGGGGAGATCCCGCATGGCTTTGATGGCTCGTCTATATTTATCCACCTGCTCTTTAGTCCCCGCATGCGCAGGCCATCGCATTCGTGTTATATTTTCTTTAGGAAACTTAAATTCTTTTATTTTCTTTCCCAGGCTGGGTGGACAACATTTTCGTGTCCGCACAGCCTGGTCAGCATTTTGAATCCCCATACTCGCGTCCTTGCATATGGACGTGATGTCTGGGGATGTAATAGGAGCAGCTATTGCTGATGGCAAGGAAGTGAGGTTCACGGTGGTGTAGAGGCCACTAAGCCCCACGAGGAGGTTCCTACGGTCTACATTGGGTAGTATAAGCTTTTTGGCTTCGGGGACTATGAGTTGGTCATTGTGGTCATCTGGTGAACTATTGCATGAGACTCTAAACCCATGGGTTTGGTTGGTTCGACCCTTGAGGGCTCGATGGGATATGGGTTGACCGGTGAGGGAAGGTGGGTTAGTGAATGTGGAGCTAAGTGGAAGTAGTGAAGAAGTCATAATTTAGAAAAAAGAAAAGAGGTTTGTTTTGTCATTGGAGATTGATTTTAAGCTCCAATTTATAAGGGATTCATGTGTGTGAAACATGCAGTTGGTACCACTTGTTTCGTCCGATTCGTTGGCGACTGTCCTCAAATCATGTTTTAAACGGATTCTTTCTTTTTCAATTTTTTATTATAGAATTTATATGAAAAAACTTATTATATAGAAACGCACATACATGTGTATGTATATGGGTATAAGGTCTTTTAGGTAGTAAACTAGTAGTAGAAGCAGACTTTAGAGTATTTGACAAAGTTCGCCAATTATGGTATAAACGATTTTCAAAGCCCTACACCTAAACAACAAAAGAACCTTTAAAAATGGTAACACCGCGGTTGTTCGACTAAAGAAAAAGAATCGCATATTCTAAGAAACTTTTAAGTTTCAAGTAAATGTGATTAAAATATTCGTGTTATGAGTATAAAAAAATAAAAAAATAAATAAATAATCATAGATAAAAAGAGTGTTTGGGGAAAAAAATGCTGCATGTAATGTTTTTTGTTCTATTGTCTATAATTCTATAAATACAATTAATACAGTTTATGTAGTTTATAAATTACTCTATCTTTTATCTATTATTATAATACTATAATATTTAAATTTTGTGTGATATTTAAATACTTATAAAACAATTTATTATTATATACACCATATCTTCCAATGACATAAAGGATCCACACGTAAGTGGATTGGTATGAAACTAGTGAGACAAGCTATGCCAAAACAAATAATCTAGCTGGGGATGGTTCCACCACATTTGTCATGCTTGCACATGGCTTGATTGATGAACGTATGAAAAAGGTTAAAAAAAAAAAATAGTCAAATGCTATGAATGGATGGTAGACAACGAGACTTAAACATGATATCCATTAATCCTATATGTATCACAGCAGCCCTAGTTTTAGAATTTAAATGTCAAGAAAGGTAGTAGCTATATATAAATTTTATTAAGTTTCAGCTAAATTTCAATTGTACCTTAAGTTGAATTCTGAAGCAGTATTCAGAACAATTTATAGATTGTATAGAACGAGTTGACATTAACCCGTTACAGCGGGTGTTATTATGAAAATTTTAGTATGAGCATATGAGATTAGAAAACTTTAAGTTTATGCAATATTCTTCTCTTTTTGCTTTGTTTAATACAACACCACACTAAAGTATTTTCTTTCAAATATAAAAAGTCTTTCCCGGAACGGCTCATTATTGCTTACATAAATTTGAAAGGAACATGTTTTCGCTCTTTCAAAAATGTTACATTTGTAAGTAGACTGAATACATTAAAATGAATTTGGTGAAAATTTTAGATAGCAGTTACTACTGTGAGGGTAAATGACAATTACAGAACAGGGATGTCGACAAACATGAAAAGGCGTACGCTCACTATATGCAAATCGAAAAGAAAAATAATGATAAACATGGTAACAGCGTACAATTTAACCGTTTGAATCGGAATTGATCCCCTAATGCAATTCAAGAGAAAAAAGAATAGCAATTATAAAACAGAGTATGAAGAAAGGAGAATCGATGTCGGGGATTTTGAAGGATGTTAGTTTGAGAAAGGAGAACAGTTTGAGGATATGAAATGATATTGAAGTTTGAAAGTTGTGTTGGTTTAAGTTTGAATGGTGGTTTCCAATCTAATGAATTTAATTTATTGATTTAAGAGAGTATATTTATTATTGATAACTAGAAAGTGGGGAGCGCATTAAAAAAAGGGCAAAAGAATCTGGGTTGTTTTCAAAACAGTGCGGCTTAACGGGATTCATAATAGAGTTAATAATGGAAGAACGTTTACCGTTAAGTTAGTATTTGTATATATATAATTCTCTCTGTTGCAGACTATTTGAGAAAACCAACCTCCTAGGAATTAAAAGAGAAGAAACAGATCTCGAACAATCTTATTAATTTTTTAAAGGGAATTACAATGCTTTAAATAATACTTCAAATTCTAGACTACATGCACTTTATTAGAAATACGAATATCGGGTAGCGAGATTGTTTGGATTACTCAACTTTTCCGAGAGCTTGATGCATTACCATCCTTAATTTGTGACAATCGAAGTGCATTATTTTTTACTATGAATCCATTTTCTCATAAACTTGCTAAATGTATTGACCTTGATTATCAATTTATTCGTGAACTTGTTGACTCTGGAAATTTACACACCAAGTCTATACAAAACAAGCTTCAGGTTACAGACATTTTCATCAAAAGTGTTCCACATGCTAAGTTTGATTATTTCGTCGTCATCTTTGCTTGGGTCCTCCACCGTCTCGCTTGAGAAGGGATGTTAGTTGGCATCTTGTAAATTACTTTATATATATATATATATATATATAGGATCCGGATATTTTGAAAACTCGTCTGAGCTGCGAGAACTTGAGAACTCCTCTGAACCAATCAGCAAGTGACACACCTCCAATTTGTAATATTTAGTAATATTTTAAAGTGAGGGTAACAATGTCCTTTTACACTATTGAGGGTGGGTATTATAGTAATTTGCAACATCAAATGATTACTAAAGTTGTCATCCTCTCTCTCTCCCCATTAAAAATCTCTGTATTCCTCTCTTTCTTAATTCATTCATTATCCCTCCTCTCTCTCTCTCTCTCTTCTCTCTCTCACACACACATTCAAACACCCAAAAAATAAAATTCTCAGATCCTTTGGTTTTGATTAAAAGATCAACGAAGGCCAAGAGAGGATGAATGAGCCTTGGCTGCAGAGCGTCCCTATGGTGGTGGTTCATAGCTGTGGAGGTCAGGGTGGGACTCGATCTCGGTGGTAGCTGGTACGGTGGTTCTGATGATGGCGGTCCCAGTGGTGTAGAGGGTGGAAACTGTAGAAGGAGATGGTGGTGTAAGGAGACGGCGGTGGTGGATTTGAGGTTTTAGGGGGGGGGGGGGGTTTCGATGGTGGTGTGAACAGGGGGTTCGACGACGGTGGTGAAACAGGGGGGTTCGATGGTGGTGTGAACAGGGGGTTCGACGATGATGGTGAACATGGGGTTCGACGATGGTGGTGAAACAGGGGGGTTCGATGGTGGTGTGAAAGGGGGGTTGATGATGGTGTTGAACAGGTGGTCGATGACGGGGGTTGACGACGGCTGACGGTGGTGGAGGGGGTGTGGTGGTTCAATGGCTGATGGTGATGATGAAGATTTTGAAGACGGTATGTTTTTATTATTATTATTATTATTATTATTATTATTATTGTTATTATTATTATTTCTGTTATTTTTATTATTATTATTATTATTATTATTATGATTTATGATTTTATGAAAACACTGGTGTAAAACACCAGTTCCACCAGTGTAAGTATAAATGTATAGAAAGTTTGATGTAATAAAACAAACCATCATCTTTTATAGTTTTGGTTTTCTACACTAGTGTTTTGGGGATTTTGATTCTTGTTTGGTATATTCTTGTGATGGTGACGAACAGATCTGGATGGTGACGGGTGGTGGTGACGAACAGAAGACGACGTGGATGGTGACGAACAGAAGACGACGACGATGATGTGAATGGTGTTGGGGGTGTGAATCTTAACAGGTATGGGTATGTTGACGAATTTTTGTAGAATGTTTGGTTGTAGTATGAATTTTTGTAGAATGTTTGGTTGTTTTACATTGATGTAATACATTTTTGTTGATGTTTTGTGGGGCATTTACCGTGGTGTACTATGTATTTTTTTTTCACTAGCGTAATACGAATGTATAAATTTTACACTAGCAATGTATAGATGTTTGTTTGGTTTTTACACTAGCGTATTTGTTTTGTAATAGTTTTGTGTATGGTAGATTTACACTAGTGTAAATAATTACGACGTATTTTGTGGTGTTTTAACACCTTGTAAAAATTATGAATTTTGAATTTTGAATTTTGAATTTTTACACTGGTGTATGGGTTCACTGAATACTCTATGCACATGTAATTTTTAATTTTTGAATAAGTGTTATTTTTTGTTTTTAAAAAAATTAATGAATTAAAAAAATAAATGGAAAACTAATATGATATTATATTATTATTTTCTCTCACATGACATTTTACCCAATTACCCCTCTTTTAACTTTTATCATAATAAAAAAATACATAAAAAACATGTCAAGACAAAAAGTTTAATCATTCGATCTCAACCATTGGATCATCAAGATCAATGGCTCAAAAGAGTTCCTATGGTTCTCACAACTCACAAGGATTTTCAAAGTATCCTAACCCTATATATATATATATACTAGTGGGGTGCCCGTGCGTTGCGGCGGAGACCACAACACTTTGATTGGTGATTTTAAGGGCGTGCGTAAGTTGTTGTTCGGTTCAGTTCAGTTTGGGCCATAACCATAACTAAAACCAAAACTTTCGATTAAGATATTTCAAAAGATGATTTGTTTCAATTATTTCAGTTTGGTTAATCGGTTATGAACATAGGGTTCAATTTGTTTTCGATTAATAACCGATAATTTAACTTAAGTTGAAAATTTTGACTTGAGTTGAAGTACTCAAGAAGATGAACCCATTATCATTAATTTAGTTTTTTTAGTTATTATCCATTCATTTTATCATTATTTTATAAGCAAGACTATGAGCAATGTTATCTTAACCTTTCGAAGTGAGATGGTATGAATTTGTATAATAAGATAAAACACACACACACACACATTTATTCAACCCACCATCCACATGTTCATGAACACTAACAAACTACGAATGCATCAAACATCAATACATACATATCAAACATGCATAACACTCAGGAATACATGCATACACTCATGAACAAACACAATTCAAATACACATGCTAAGCAAACAAACACACACCCTACATATACACTGACGATCAAACACAGATAAAACACACTCTCACATGGCACATACATCATATACAATTGTAAGCTCGGATCACCGAAAATGTCCAAGAAACCCAACCCCAAATCAAAGTCTGAGTCGAAGGAATCAAATAAATAATGATGGTCAATGTTTACCTCACTGATCAGAGCAGAAGAACAGATTAAGCTTGGTGCACGTTAGGTGGTGGTACGTCGAGTGTGGTTCAACCAGCGGTGCAACCTTCCGGTGGTTGCGATAGCCGTGAATGTGACTAAAATTCCCAAAGCAGAAGGAAAGACACTTTGCAACAACTCGAATAAAGGGAACAAGAGAGAGTGATGTTATTCGAGATGGGGTGGTCATGAAGTTGGGACAAATTAAAGGTATAGATCATTAAGGTAACCATCAACTATAGTTATGACTTAAAAAACCTTTGATAATTTAATATCAATGAAGACCGGAGGTTCTTTGGTTTCACAACTTGAAGAAGAACTCAGCACATAAACATGAATCTCATTTATGTCATTTATTTGTTTAATGATTAGCAATAAAATATGAATAACTGAAAGGTTGGTTAACAAATTATGGCTTGACAAATACATTAAATGGTATTCAGTTTTCCTTTAAGTCAATTCAATTTTATAAAAACCTAAATAATTATTTTAATGTCAATGAAATTTGAAACCATTTCAAATTCTCTAAATTTATTTTATGTTGACAAATTTCTAAAGTATTTATCAATTCATTTATCAATTTAATACTTTTGTAAAAAAGACCATTTTACCACTTACTAATTTAATTAAGTTGTTGTACCATAGGTATAAAATGTTGTAATTACTTAAATTTGGTTGGAATTATTGCTAGATGCTTTATAATATAGTATATATATATATATATATATATATATATATATATATATATATATATATATATATAGGGTCAAGATCTTGTACAAATGGTGTTTTTTGTGAGAAGTGTAAGAAACAATGAAAACTTGACAAGTGGCAATATTAATTATCTTGCAACAAGGGTAGATTAGTTCATTTAGCCTCTAATTATAATTTGTTCATTTAATTATTTTCAGAAATTGATATGCATTTAATTACATTTTCATTATTTATGTAAGATTATCTCTCATCTTCAATACATTGTGTCATATGTATGAAATCATGTTCGTTATTCTTAAAACACCAAAAAAAAAAAAAATGTAAAACACATTAGCATACAACCTATGCGTATAAAACACAATATGATGATCCTGATAAGACACAACATCCCCAACCAATCAAAAATAAAAGAACCTATAAACAATCCCGAATATTACAAACATAAAACATATCACAAATAGGGAACAAATAAAACACCATGTTATAAACCCGACTAATACACAAAGAATATAAAACACAACATACAATAGATTTATAGTAAAACATCATATTGAGGGTTGCATCACGTTCTTGTCCACCAGAACCTTTTATTAAACCACGCTCCCTTCCGAACATCATCCAATTATAATCGTTGAACATAAAACACCACAACATCACATATTTTACGAATCATATATCTCTCTCAGATTTGTATGTGTTTTGAACCACGAAAGTGATGACAACCTGCAATTAAACACTAACAATGAACGATTTAGTGGGATTCGAATCAAACGTCAGCAAATTATGACAAAATGTGTTTAGCATAAAGATCTCATTTCATTCCATAGAATCTTCATTAACCTTCCCATAGAGTAACATTAAACAAATACATATGTTCAGAAAAAACAAAAATTATTATAATAATTGAAACATGACAAAGTGGTTGATGCATTGGTAGTCACGAGGGTGACATGTATATTAATAGGAAAACAAAATCTCTACTACAATGTTATTTGTTTTCAGCAAGAAAGAGATAGAGGAACTAGATTTTAAGAGTAGATAGAATTGTTTCCATCTTTTAAACATATACAATAACTATCATAAACATACAAAAGTACTATAATACCCCCCACTAGCACTAATTAATCAATTAACTTTATAGCCCTTATTAAATTCCTGCCATCAACCAATCTCAACCATTAATCTCTAGATCTAAGGGCTATAAACACTTCTTATCCTTATCACACAAAAAAAAATCCCCTTTGTACCGGAACTTAAACCTATATATATATATATATATATATATATATATATATATATATATATATATATATATATATATATATATATATATATATATATATATATATAGGGTTGGGTTCAATGGGGAACCACAAACAAGTGGGGAACTAGGGAACCAGGGGTATTTTTGTCCAAATGTTAAAAATATAAATTGATCACCTTCTCCCCCCCTCTCTCTAGATACAATCCAGACCACTCTCTCTCTCTCTCTCTCTCTCTATAGTATACTCTCTCTCTCTCTTTCTCGTTTTCTCCTTCTCTCTTTAGATACGTTCTCTGGCTCTCTCTCTCTCTCTCTAGATACGTCAAAGCTCAGTTATAGATCTGGAACAAACCTAAATTATATATCTAGAACAGAAGGCAGATCTAGCACGTCTCTTTCTCTCTCTTGATACAATCGCAGAGATAACAGTTACAACAAAAATTATGTCTCTCTCTCTCTCAGTACGTCTCTCTCTCTCTCTCTCTATAGATACTTAAGCATGTAAATTGAAGAGTTTCATGGGAGTCTTAGGTGTGTTAATTGCTATAAAATGATGAAGTGAAACCGTTTAATGTTTTGATTATACAACTGTTAAAGCATTGCCTTCGATCAAAGTTAAGTTCAAATTACTTGGCAATAATGATAACACAGGTATATATTACTTTTATACTTTGAACTATAAATTGATATGGCATTTCTAAGTGTCTATTGGGCCTGTTTCTGCGTTTCTGCGTCTCTGTTGATTGTGCCTCCGGTTTCTGAGTTGACATAGAGGAATGTAATGTAGTTAATGTGGTTGCGAATACTAATCCGCGGAGGGTTTAGGAGTTTGCAAAATTTGGGGAGATTGGTGATAGGTTGTTAGGGTTGAATAAACATACTGGAAAACTGAAAGTGTTTGCGTTGGCATGCATATGTGTCCCTTTTTTTTCCCCTTTTACTTCTCAAGAAGATGTGGCTTTTTAGGTTCTAGTTGCCATACTTTGAGATGTTTAGGTTCATTTCCTGCAGTTTGCCAGTTAAAACAAATCTGGATAAAATAAACTGTTAAAAATGAGTCAATTATTATGTTTTCAGTGATAAATTTGTTTCAGAACCTGCCTATAGTTGTAGATTTTTGGGTCGTTGGAAAAATATTTTAGAAGTAAATGCATGTGTTGGAGTCATTGGAAAAATATTGTGTTTTACTTTTATCAAAACAATTTAACATGTTAAATAATTTTAGTTTTAACATGTTAAACCTTTTAAATCTTAACTTTTAAAACAAGTTAGGAAAACTCAAAAAGAAATAAAATTATTTAAGATGATAGGATCATTTTTCTTGAAGCTACAAAACAATATGAACATGGGTTGAAAGTTACCAAAATGCCGGTTCATGACTATAGATTTTGGCTGCAGTTTATGACCCGTGTTGTTTTTAGTTTCCGCATATTTTACTACAGTTTTTAAAATATTTCGAGACTGCCTTGGCTGCAGTTTGTTACCTATTTCGGCACATTTTTTTGCTACTAGTTTACCTATTTTGGCATGTTTTTGCAACAATTTTTTTCTGCACTTTATGACCCAACACAAAGATAAATTTAAAATGATTTTCAGTGATGTTTTAGTCAAATTGTTAAAAAACACATTGAAATCTAGAAAATTCTTTAATAGCAAGGCTATTTAACATGTTAAATAATTTTAATTTAACATGTTAAATATTTTAAATGTTAATTTTTAAAACAAGTTAGGAAACTCAAAAAGAAAAAAAAATTAACATGTTAAATAATTTTAATTTAACGTGTTAAATAATTCTAATTTAACATGTTAAATATTTTAACTCTTAACATTTTAAACAAATTAGAAAACTCAAAATTAAAAACAAAAAATTTAACATGTTAAGTTCATTTTCCCTAAAGCAACAAAATAATATGAACACTTTTGCTGTGGTTTTTGTCTGCAATTTGACATGATAGTTACCAAAATGACAGTTTGTTTTTTGTCTTCAATAGAAAGCAACTTGTTAGTTGTTATTCATTAGCAGGTTTAATGATATTGTTAATATTTTCATATATCTTACTAGGTTAGAGACCCGTGAACTTCACAGGTTTAACAAAAGATAAAATGAAAAGTGACAAAAGATATGCATAACATGAAATAACTATATTGAATTTAATTAAAACATGAAGCATGATATCCAACTCTCGTTTGGGAACAAAGTAAACGGTAACTACAAAGGAAAATGTTCGCCATAGATAAGTACATATAACTGACATCAAACCACATTACAAAACTATTATCAACACAATATGCGAAACCAACACAATCATTACTTAATGAATATATACATATTATGTTTGGTAATGTTACATTTATAAATTATTGAAACTGATAGGAGCAAAGTCCTGATGGTGCAGCGTGACCCGACACACGAAGTTACTTCAATTGGGTATTTAGCAAGTTTTTTCGTAGCTCATCCCTTGTAATATTTGCAAGGAGTTCATTCATAATTTCATATAAACTGTTTGCCATTCATTATCCAAGTGATCCAGTCATCCAAATAGGTTGCACTCGGACTTGCTTGCCTTCGAAAACCCATTTGTTCCTCGCTCTCCAAATGCACCAAGACGCTATGATCACAATACCCTGCACTAACTCGTTTCTTTTACCATGTAAAACAATATGATTATGAACCTGAAGAACGTCTCTAGTGGAGAATAAAAAGAACCCAGCCAAATTGCACCATCTGCAGATGTACTCCCAAACGGCCGAAGCGACACAACAGGAAGTAAGAATGTGATCTGCAGACTCCGATCCACTCCTGCACATCGGACATAACACGTCCGGGACATTAATATTTCTATCTCTAAGCGCCGTTAAGGTTAAAATTCTCCCCATTTAAGCTCTCCAACCGAATATATTGCACTTCGCTGGAACCCACTTGCACCAATCAAACACAAAGTTGTTGCTGAAATCGCAGCCGCTGTACATCAGCCTTTTAACGCCTTTGACTGAAAACTCCCCAGATTTTGAGCCGAGCCAAGACCAAGAATTCGACCGATCACAGAGAACAACTGAGCCCAGGAGCGACTCGAGAAACGTTAACTCCTCTATCTTTACATCCGAGCTAGGGGTATGACGCCACTCCCAACGAAAACCATCGCTGCCAATCCTATTCTGCACTGCACATTTTTTATGCTTCTCGATCAGGAATAAAGCTGGGCACATCTCTTTCAGCGGAGCCGAGCCCACCCACGGGTCCAGCCAGAAACTAACTCCCAATCCGTTCCCCACAACGCCCTTAAAGAACCTGCGCAGCGGCACCCCAGCAATTACAGTTCTAGACAACACTTTCACGATATTCCCACACACACCACCAATCGACTTGAGAGCAGGTAGAAACTCCCAAGACCGACTACCCGCGTGAATAGAAACGATCACAGCCTTCCACAAACTATTCTTGTCCGCTTTAAACCTCCAACCCCTAACTACCCTTAGATCGCATCTGGAACATTAATACATACCAACCAACATTAATCAGTAAACCACACAAAAAAAAAACTTCAAAAATATATACAAAATAAAGTTAAATTAGTTACCCCAAAGCGTATGCAGCCTTAATCGCTAGAACAATCCTAGGATGTATTGGGACACAGTTTAGTACTTGTTTAATGTCTTCAATTGTCTTGCCTTGTGAATGCATCTCCTCCATTATCTTGTCCTGTTTTATTTTTCATTAAACCACAAACTAATATAAGACACCTTAAACATGGAGAAAACATAAATTCAAGAAAGAAGTTGTGGTTATGATATATAAGTTATAATCATGCAACTTTTAAATAATATAAATTACAATAGGATGACAAGTAAACTGACACGTTTTAATACGTGTTATGATAGCGAGTTTAAAGAAGTGAAAATTATTTATAAAAAAAAGATTAACAAAGTACCATCATGGAGTTCCAAGGCATGGTGGGGAGGAGTTGGTTGAAGAGATCGGTAGCACCTAATTCATCGACAACCCATTATTTCTGTTGATATCGATTATCGTCTTGTCGAAGTTGAAAATCACCACAATGCTAGACATGTTCGCTGGAATATTAGAGAGTCTAATGATAGGAGGTATGTATGTGTTTGTTGGAAGGCTAAAGGGTACACGAGTAGGGTATTTATGGTGAGGCATATGGTGTATGCCAAAGGAATATTATACCAAGTATTCAACTCCTTTTCTTAATCTCCTGCATATGAACCATGACATTCTCAATATCACATTATGCATGTCCTTCAGCTAATACAGGTCTAAATGCACGGGTTAAGTGAGTTTCGTAACGGGTCATACAAGTCAGACTGGAGATAAAACACCACTCAAATTAATAAACTAAACTACCTTGAGCCAGGGAGCATAGCATTCTCAGTGCTAAGATCTGTATACATGTCACCATTTGCAGACGGAGCAACAGGATCCCCAAGTACAACTGCACCATCAGCATCTGTTTTAGAATTTGGCTGCCTCGTTCTGTCATCACCAAATCCATACCGTCCAGGTGGCCTCGCGCCTACCTGTGCATTAGAGGCTACAACTGCAAATCAAACATTGCATAAAATGTGATACAAATAAAAGATGCACTAATAATGAGAATCGTCTTGATAAACCAACAAACAATGTCAACCATGAAATTACACTACCAACAAAAGCCTTTTGTACCCTCACACGTAAAGGGCATAACAAAACATAAGAAGAAAAAACTATAAGTTAAGAAAACAATACGCATTGGAAAAGCTTTCAAGTGAGAGTTCATTTTATTTATATTTACTAATTAAAGAGAATTACAATGGTGTGCTAGACCAACAGCCTAAATTAGTGGTGTGCTGCTAGACTCACTTTGTAAATTAACATCAACACCATGGGGAGATCAATAACTCCATTAACTCAATATGCCCTGCAATTCATATAAACTCATGTCAACTTTCACATGAACAACACTACATTGTTATTTTGTTTAATCATGATCATCTTACAATATGTCAAAATAACACTCGAATCAAGCCCATTAGTAAAAGTTAAAAAAAAATGTACAATAAGATAGCCATTCATAACACAAACAAATAAAACTGAGCCGATATAAACTACAACTCACCTATTCTGGCAACATGCTGCACAATCGTAGCTCCAGATTCACTCGTACCAATTGCTTTGCCTTTTTCATCATGGGTAACGACCGTAAATAGTAATTCAATTCCTCGCCTAGTTACAACATAGGTTACCACCTGCAAAACGATTATCGCGGATTTAAACTAAGGAACCAAAATTTATAGCTTCAAGGAAATAGATAAACTCGTAAATCTTTTAAAAGGTCTCCGCGATAGCAACTGCAACATGAGTAGGCCGAACAACAATTGCAATTGAACTCATGAAAGCATTGAACCGCGCACCACAAAGAGTTGAAGTAATCCCAGGTATACTAATTTCACTTGCATGGAAATCAACTCTTTTTTGCATAAGGAAATTAGATGAGTCCCTTTTTCTACAAATAGAAAACGTCTTAAGCCTTCACTGAAAAAAAAAGATGAAATTAAAACATACAGTAGTTTTTCCTTTGTATTTTTTCAACAAAAAAGATAACATTTCCATGACATGTGAATCTTAAAAAACAAATGGGAAAGCATTAGCATTTGATTGGGGTCCTTGTATATAAAATAACATAAGCGGAAGGATAATCAATGACCTACATAATAACACGGGTCAATAACACATGTCTCGCCTATACCAGCAAATGGTAATTCAACAAAAAAAAAAATTAATAATACATACTAACTAAGTACACTATAAATTGAAATATTTAGGATATTTATTTTACCCAACTTACTGGAAATAGATTCATTTCAACATACTAAGAGTCAACAAAACTTAAATATGATGAAATTATCATGCACGTGATGCCTAAAGTTAATTACTTGATTTATAGGAGGAATGTTTGTATTTGTGTTGGATGCTGTTTAATTACTTGAAATTATATACCTTGTGGAAGATGCAAATAAAAGGATAACCTTGTACGTGATCCCTGAAAAACGATGAGAAAATGAGCATTAATCATGATAGCTGATAAATAAGAAGCATTTTCACGAATAAACAATAAAGGATTAATGTAAGAACCTAACAAATGTTTGTATTTGTGTTGGATGCTGTTTAATTGGTTTCGTTTAGTTCGAACAGAAACCATTTGATTCAACGTCTAGCCAACTTCATCATCTAACGCAGAATCATCACTCAACTCCAATGAGATCGTTCTTCCCCATAGTTTTCATGCCTTGTAAGGCTGCCACACGGAATGTCATTTGTGTAACGGGTCAAAACGGGTAACTTTTTGGTACGGGTCAGATTTACCTAAAACATTTTCTATCTGGTATTTAAAAAAAATGTAAGTTGTTAGAGATAAGACATAACAAAAATAAAGCGAATCATACATAAATGAACCAAAATTGCCACATCAGCAAAAACCACCTATTTTTACAAATATATGGAATCCCATACAAAATTAACAGATTTATCATGACAATACCATAGCCATTTCTTCTTTTCCTAGAACAACTTGCTAATAGAGAAATCTGCATTCTAATGACATTGTACCACCTCTTTCAATGTATATATTTTCACGTACATACAAACAACACAATATAAGTAATAAGATTAGTTTTTGAAAAAAATGATTAAAAAGATTTGATTAAACAGTAATTTAGTTTTTGAACAAAATGATTCAAAGGGTTAACTGATGCATCAATAAAATAATGAACTATGGAGAGAATGAAGTCTCTTTTTAAGTGTTTATCTTTGCCCCCCAAAACATGCAAATATAATATGTACTCACTTTTTCTATATATTTTTAACCATCGTTGCTCGATTTCAGGTGCAATATAAACTACCCACGCATGCCAGCAATAAAAAAAATCAGAGAAACAGTAGATTTCCATCAAGCTCATATCAGTATATTGTATTTGAAGTGGTGTTTTTTGTAATTAACAGGATTTTTAATAAATTAAAAAAACATTAACAACTTACTTTTGAAACTATGAAGTCACTTTATATGATAATAAGATTCAAGCACTAATATAGTATAAATTAATTACTTTCAAAGTATAAACAATCAGTAATCTTTTTTCTACAAAGAAAACATCAAACTAAAACGATTCAAAAGGCTAAGCAAAGCTACAACTTACCCGAAAAGGTAACAATCTCTTAAGTCAATCTAGATGCCTTAGATACCTCAGATCTTGCTCATATCCTTGTAACTGCAAATACGAATTGTTTGAGATATTATACTGCAGTCTTTTTAATGAAAAAAGATGTTAGCACTTAACAGTAACATTCTTATAGCAGGTTATGTTGACCCAAAAGCCCATTTCATACAAAATCTTATTAAATTGACATCGTGTTAAAAGTGATAACTAAGTCCAAGTATTTACAGTATTATTCACATAAATCAATTAGAAAGTTCATAAAACATAGCGAATTATACCATCTCACAGCCATAAGTAGAGATATTTTGGGGAAAGAAATAAGCAACAAACAGACACCCGAACTGATCATCAATTTAAAAACAATCATCATAAACTTACTTGCACAAGTACCATAAGCAACAACCCTTTGGAGACCTATATTTTTTATGATGTGTAATCCGATGAATCAAGTGAAACATTAGGGCCAGTCATGCCTACTTTGTTTGCCACAACATGATTGGTGGCCGCCACTGCTACACTTTTCGGTTGTTCCACCACAGTAATCATTATGATCAATTTCTTACCCACTTCTAAGCAACAACTTGAACTTTATCTTTAGTACCATATCCAATGCTTTAAAGATAGTAGCCAAAACTTTTCTCATTGGAATGTAAGTTTTCTAAAAAATCCTTTTCCTTTGAGGTCGGCACTGCAAATATAAAATATATCCTCATTTTCAATAACATAATAAATCAAAAAACTTAACACTTTCTGAAAGTAACAATCCTGTTGTAGATTTGCACTACAAAAATAACTCTATAACGACAGTGCAGTGCATACCCAATTAATAAACAGGATTCCTAGACATTGGTGATCTAATTACAACAAATAATAATAATATCTTCTGAACATTAACAGATTACAGCAAAATTCAAACGAAAACAACCCAATTAATCAAATTTGTACCTAGTAACTGCTTGGATCGATCAATTTCACCGCGGATACAATGTGGAAACACGACAATGGAAAAGGAGGCTAAGAAACATAGAACCATTAAGCATTCAACATAATTCAAAATAACATAATTATTCAACATAAACCAAAAAATAAACAACATTCAAAACAAAAAACAGAAATCAAACAAAAAGCAACCGAATCATATTTCAACATAACACAATAATCGAAATAAAAAAAACGAAACAACTACTGAATGAAAACATCAAACACAAAAGGGAAAAACGAAAATTAAACCTTGCTTGTAGATCAGATGATTGGAGACCTAAGTTATAAACGTTTCTGCACTGATTAGCACAGAACAATAGGAGATTTGGATGATTTGCTTCAAATGATATAGATCGCCATTGACGGAATCGTTTGGTGAGCAGGGTCAAAGAAAACACTGAAAGTTAGGGTTAGGATTAGGGGCCGCTGATTAGTTTTTGGAGGATACTATACGCGTTGCAATGTTATATACCCGGGTCAAAAAAGAATCCGGGTTAGAAGATGGGTTTGGATAGTAGATTGGTTGGTTGACATGTGTACTTTCATATTAAGGAGCTCTAATATGGGGACAAGTGTCCCCCTAGCTACTCCTTTATTAGAAGAAGGAGATTATGCTTCTAAAAATATGTTTAATAGTTGTTGCATTATTATTTTAGGTTTATGAAAATGTATTATAAATTTTTTATATGAATTTTTTTTGCAGCATCAAATGATAAATCAACAACTGATTCGTATTATAGTTTTGCAAGTAATACACATCAAGGTTCTTTAGTTTGGATACCAAAAGTGCCAAAAGATCAAAAACCCTTTATTATAATTAAATTGAATATCCAGTTTAATACTTTTTATTATAATTTTTGTTTAAATAATTCAACTTTTTTCATCAATATTTCAGGTTATACATAACATAAAAGATGGAAGCATTGTTTGCACATGTCAGATGTTCTTAAGACTTGGAGTACTATGTAAACACATATTCCATGTTTTTAACAACACTGAAAATAAGGAAATACCTAAACAGTATATTACCAAGCGTTGGACAAAAGATTTGATACCAACAGATGTGAGACAAAAGAGATTTCTATACAGTGAATTTGATGTTGAATTCAGAAGCTATGGCTAACAAAGCAATTTCTACAGTTGATTTTTGTTTAAGGACTATAATGAAGGATAATGGAGAACTTAAAGAATATGTAGAAAAAATATAAAAGCTGAGAAAAGATATAGAAGATAAGCAAGACAAAGGAGTAAAACTAACCAAAGAAGCTCGGTATGAATCTATACTTGGGGTAAGTGTTCGAGAAAACAATGAAATCGAAAATCCAAAAGGAATTAGAAATAAAGGATCTGGAAGTGGAAAAAGATTAAAGGGACCAGGTGAGAAAGCAAAAGAGAAGAAAAAAAGATCATTAAAAAAGTGTGGAAATTTTGGGATATACACTGATCAACATGATAGAAGAACATGTGGTAAAGTATGAGTCAAAGAAGGATCAAAACAAAAGGAGGAAAATTCAACAAATGCTGAAAGTAGTATATAGACAGATGTTGATTTAGTATTTTGATTAAGTATCTCGTTGTTTTGAACTTTTTGTTTATTTTTCATATTTGGATATAAAAAAATGGTGTTGGTACTTTAAATGCGTTATACAAATGGTTATGTAAATGAGAATGTTTCTGTCCAAATACTTTTGCTGCAATTTTTGACCTATTTCAGCACATTTTTGCCTGCAGTTTTTTTGACCCATTTTGGATGCAGTTTGGGCACATTTTACCATAATTTTTAACACATTTTGACAATAAATTGGTTGTAGTTTTTAACACATTTGTTTTTACCCATTTCGACACTAAATGGGCTGTAGTTTTAACACATTTTTGTACTTTCTTACCTGCAGTTTTTAACAGATTTTGACATATCTGCTGTAGTTTTTAATCCATTCCAGCACGTTTTTGCAGCAGTTTTTTACTACAGTTTTTAATTTAACATGTTAAAATGTTTTTAACTTAACATGTTAATTCCTTGGAGTGTTAATTTTAAAATAAAAATGTTAAATAATTAAAAATGTTAAGTTATATTTGTCGAAAAGAAAAAAAATAATTTAACATGTTAAAATGTTAAGGTGTGTAAGCTCGGAAATTGTGAGTTTTGAAGCTAAACAAGTTCCAGAGGTGTTTTGAGGTGTGTGGGAGGCTTAGGATCTGTTAGGGTTGCACAAATGGTGTTTAAGGAGTCAAGGGTTGTATTTATAGGTGTTTTGACTCGTACATAGCAGATCAGGCGAGTACACAGCAGTTATAGGCGATTAGAATTCTAATCGTCTATACTATTGGCGATTAGGATTCTAATCGCCTATACTATTGGCGATTGGGATTTTAATCGCCTATACTATTGGCGATTAGGATCCTAATTGCCTATACTATTGGTGATTACAATCCTAATTGCCTATACTATTGGTGATTACAATCCTAATTGCCTATACTATTGGTGATTACAATCCTAATTGCCTAATCACCCCTTATTTACATGCAATTACGCGTAATTACTATTTTAACACATATAAACACGTATTCACATACCGACAAGTCATATAATGATTACAAACATATAATGCACTATAACTAAAACGTTTACGTCCGCTCACCACTTCCCGGGACTCGAGACTTGCGTGTGTGCGTTAAACCCGACGATTCCACGAATCACCGATCCTTGTACACATGGTTATGGACCGACTCCCGATGATCCCGCGGATCATCGTAACAACTCCCGATGATTCCCCAGAATCATCGTAACGACTCGACTGACCCAGTTAAGTACGTAATATGCATGACTCGCTAAGGTAGACTTACTAGTTTAATGAAAGTTATTAACCAGAGTTTGCCGGGTGTCACATGAATGCACTGTGAATCGTCCAGAGAAAGTAATTTGTCTAAAATAGTTTTCTAATGAAGTATATAATTATTGAGGTTCCTTTAAAGTTTTGTAAACTGTTAAGAATGTCTATTATGTTTAGAACCTAACAATAAAAAACATATATATAGCAATTTCCATCAACCAGCTTACGAAATCTTTTCAAACATATCAACTCACTTGAGATGTCGATCTAAAATAGAAGGAAACAAAGATAGGTTGGTATTTTACATATTCTTTTTTATCTAGAAAAGGCAATTTTAAGCTTTTATGTGGTTTTTGGATATTGGTAGGATGGCTTGTTCTACTAGAAAGTGGAGAATGGGTATTTGAGAGAAACAGTGACATTGCACCAATACCAAATTTTTATGATTGGCCTTCAAGGGAAATGAAACATGAGTATTGCATTTTTCTAAGTAAAAAACTTCACCCCCTATCTAAGCAACCTCTACCCCTTCTTAGCTACCACTTGATTTCACCAACCATGAGCATTTGGTTTCTTTTCTTCTACCAAAAAATGGGGTGGCTCCAATCCCTCTTCTCTCCACTCAAGAAGCTTTGGGTTAAACTACATTCTACCCACCACAAGAGTATGTTTTTAATACACTTCTTTTTGCACTCATTAGTGATTTTTTACATTACTTTGTTAACAAACACCAACTTGTCTTCACCGATGGATATGTCCATAAGAAATTCCACGATGAAGACAATATTCCAAAGCATTGTGTCAAAAGTATGATCTTCATGTTTGTAATGTATTTTAGTCGCGAGTAATGTGAAATTAACTTCTAACGTGCATGTATTAATTTTTTTTTAATAACATATAGCAAGGCTAATTGTATAGTGTGAATTTTCAGGTAGAGGGATATACATATTGTATGAAGATGTAAAGTCATGTCCCTACGAAGATGTACATGTACTTTGGTCTATATTGGTGGAATCAACTCATGCACCACCTCATCCCTTGGCTTTGCCGCCAATAAATTGAAGCAACATTCTTCCCGAAGATGATACCCGAGCATCATGTGTTTGTTGTACATAATCCACCACTTTTTCCAATCAAATCTTGTTTTTGTCTCTGAGGTTTTTCGGGAATTGTACTTTAACATTGATTAAGTTATGACACCCTTATTCTCACATTCAATAAGTTGCATTCCACTTAATGTTGCTACATTGTTCGCTAAGCCAATTTGTAATTGGGTGGACGTTATATACTCGGCCACCTAACTTCTCACCAAGTGTTTGGGTTTTGGTTCGAACTCATTAAGGTGTTGCCGATATGCTCTAGTAGGGTCACAACACAATGCTCATGGTGAATTGTGTAAACTTGGTTGCACTCAATTGGCATGTTTATAAAAGAAAATTAAATAAAATAAGTAAATGGTGGAAGTTTGGCAGTTTATTGTTGGTTTGTCCTAATGAAAGCAGTTTTTATTTCATTGTCTTATGTGTAGGTGACTTTCTGTAGGTGTTACTTGTAATTGGTATGATAGATTGATAGTTGCGTTAAGTACTTTAGTTTGATGAATGAAATTAATAAAATATTCAACTATTAATATCTTAATATCGATGTGGTTTAGTAAACATGTAAGTCAACAAAATTTGAAAAAGAAAATCAATATTTTCTAGAAGTTGATTTTTTTTCTTGGTAAAAATGTGATCAAGTGTATTTGTCCCATTCTTCATTGACGAGTAACTTCACATTATGTTTCAAATGTTTTCTTTGTATTTATGAAATTTATTTGGTTACCAACATTATAACTTATAGCACTTTAATGAAGCTATAAATAACTGTTAAAAAGATAATTTATATTTTGTCCCGAAGGTTCATCAACTTGTACGGGCAAACAAGAGGGGTGGAAACGAAGTGGTACAAAAATCAGCTTATACTTCTTCTATATTAACTAAAGACACTGGAACAGTGTCCACTTCTAAAATACTTAAACTTCACTCATTGGTCCACTTGGTGATTAGGTGCGGTCTTTTAGTTTTTTTTTTCTTCGTTGTATCTTTAATATATAAGCATATAATTTTAAGTGACTTACAATTTATAGAGTGGTGCGGTTGTCTTTAACATGACCACCAACCCAAATATCCAACATTCTCGCTACTACAAAAATTATTTATTTGGGCGTTGTAAATAATGATTTTGGGTGCTTTTCTGAACACCTAGCTAAATAAGTATAGCTTAAAAAAGATAGAATGTAATCTAGGGTTTAAAATATATACTATACCATCGCCCAAAACATGGCAAAAACAAATGCATTTAATCGTCTAAAAAAAAAACCTATGAAAGCGCCCAAAAAAACCCTGTGAAAACGTCCAAAAAAATTATGCAGGGCACAAAAAACCTATAAAAGCGCCAAGAAAACCTATGAAAACTACCCAAAAAAACATCATGAAAGCACCCAGTAAAACCTCAAAAACCCTGCCTCCTAAATGACCAGAAAGCTTTATATATACCCAGAGTACAATCCCAAAACCAAACCATATAAATGCATATAAAGCCATCATAAAACACAAACCATATACATGACAACACAAAATGAAACTAGAATTACATAAATGTTCAACTTCCAATTATCCAAATATCCCAAACATGTTTAATTATCATACATGGTTCACAAAAAAATTGTTCAAACAAGAATACTTGGCTAATTCCAATTCTCGATGCATGATGTTTTTAACCAACAAGTCGATTTACCCTTCTGTGACATCTGTGGTGTCCCTCCTGTGACACTAGTAGAAAACCCGCGCGTTACAGCGGCAATGACAATTTACAACATGATACTCGTTTTCTAGTTAGTTTTGTTATTTGTATAATATGTTACAACTCAATTAGGTTAACTTATGAATCCTCACGTGCTACAATTAACGTGTATAGATAATCTTATCTATAACCAAAACAAACAAATAAATAAGCTAAATTTATATCAAGCAATATAATG
Source organism: Ambrosia trifida (assembly GCA_028751855.1). Taxonomy (NCBI): domain Eukaryota; kingdom Viridiplantae; phylum Streptophyta; class Magnoliopsida; order Asterales; family Asteraceae; genus Ambrosia; species Ambrosia trifida. The sequence continues at coordinate 81,077,894 of CM054123.1, forward strand.
AATAATCTTTTTTAATGAGCGACCGACCACATAAAATTTTATCAAACAAAATTGCACAGTATACCGAACTCCATGTTGCATAAGAAGCAAGAAATATTCACTAATTAAGGTCATCCATTATCGATTTCATAAAATGTGCCCATAGCAGATATGAGGAGCAAGAAAATATAAGAAGCAAAAAATAAAAGGTACAAACGTTTAAAAAACACAAAGGCAACCGATCCCTTTTTGTTGGATCAGTATGTTCTTTTAACAGTTCTTATTCATGAACACTTATGTGTTGTAAGTTTATCAAAGCAGTTTGCACAGCGGAATAAGTGAAATGTTCAAGTTTAAAGATTCACTTTCAACAGGAGTTATTACTCCCCCTGGATTTAATGAACTAAAGGCAGTTAATGAGAATCTAAACAATTGAATGCATATAACAATAAGTATGATAAAAGATTATCAGATGTGAAATGATATTTCAAATAAAAGCCTTTGAAGGATTTCAGTTTAATAAAATCGATGTCTAAAATAGTGGGATTAACCCATCTATTTATAGACCAGCAAATACATGCAAGTTGATTCAAAAGTAACACTACAACAGACTATAGCATTGGTACTTGTACAAAGACTTTAACAAAAGCATAAAGTAATACTATAATACTAAACTACTGAAATATAAGACGGTGGGAAGATTCCATCACAATAGCTGATGAGTGACAAACTACTGATGAGTAGTTTGTCTTCAGTAGTTCTTCAGTTGACTTGTCTGGTTTGACTTCAGAACTTCTGATCTTTTACTCTTCAGTACTTGATGAATTCTTCTTCAGTACTTTCAGTCTTCTTCTTCAGCAGTTCTATACTTAGCATTATTTCGGCAGAACAGGAATTTGACTAAGGCTTGCAAAAGTGGTTTCTTCAATCCTTTTTGTCCTTATAATCTCCCCCTGGATTGATAAAGCCAAAACCTTATCTAATCCTTTATTCTCTTTTCCTGCCATCAAGCATCTTCCAGATTTCTCTGAACATGGAAGTCTTGAGTTGTTGCAGTTGTTCATTAGTGAGAGATCTTTGTTCAGGTTCAAGATGTTGGATTGTGAGCAGGTCTTTTGTAGAGAGATTCTTCAGTTCATCTTTGGACTTGAAGACCTTGCTTGAACGATCTCATCTTGTGATCAATACTGAGTTTGAATCAGTAAATGACCATTTCACTATATTCACTTTAGATTGGTCAAAGTCTAAAGTGTAGGGGACTAAGCTAGTCTCATGGGTTGATCCTGAGTGAGGAATGTTTTTTACTTCAGTGACCCTCAAGTGGGATTCTCTTCCTTCTTCAGCATGCACAACATCAGGTATATCAAAAGTAGGGAGATGGTGTTCAGTGATTACCTTAGTGTGCTTTTTATATGTTATTGTTCGTTGTATTTGGTAAGCAAATGTGGAAGGATCCCTGAATTGTGTTAGGATAGGCTTTTCTTCAATCACAAAGTCTCCTTGTACTACTGTATTGCCTTCAAGCAATACCATCTTGAAATCAGTCTTTATGATTTCCTCTGGCTTCTTTTTGGTAGCAGGCTTTGATGTTGATTGTCTTGCACCAGAAGTTCTAACTACTAAAGTTTGTGATACTTCAAAAGTTTTGAACTTCTCTGGATTTGCAGCCTTATCAGCCTTGAATCTTTTGTAGGTGTCAAATAATGTATCTTCTCTCCATTTTGACACTGAAGCTTTTGAACCAAATCCATTGGCTACCAATTCTTCTGTGACTTCATCTCTCTTTGCCTTTCTGTCTTTTTCTGTGGCAAGTTTGTCAGATACAATCTGAGCTCTTCTTGTAAGTTCATTCATAGAGAGCCCTTTGAGTGAGTATTTCTTTGTTTTGTTGTTCTTGGTGATGTAAGACATCAGTTGTTGTCCTTTATCTTCCTCAACAACTCTTTCAAGCTTTTCTAACTTACCCAACTCTTCTTCATATTTCTCAAGATTTTCATTGTAGCTCAAGTCATCCCTTGCTTCTAGGCTGTTCCAGATCTTATCTTCTTTGGCCTTCTTCTGAGCTGCAATTAAACTCTTCTCCAACAGTTCTTTTGACATTAAGATATGAGCAGGGTTTAAGAAAGTTGTTTGAGTAGGTGCAGGCCTTGGAATGTCTTTAGTTGCCTTAGAAGGTTATTCAGTTTGAGTGAAAGAAGTGTTAACTACTAAAGGGTTGACCAAGCTATCAACTACTGAAGGATTGTCTTCAGTGCTTTCTAGGACTTCAGCTGCTTCTTCAATATGGCCTTGGGACTTCTCAGCTACTTCTTTAGCTTCTTTAATTTCTTTAAGGAGCCTATCTTGATTTTCTTTTTGTTTTTTGGCATCCTTTTGTTGTTGTGCCTCTTTTGCCTTTGTATTGGCTTTAAGTGACACTTTTGGTTCCTTAATCTTCTCCCCCTTTTTGGCTTCATCCACTTTTGGAAACCAAATAGGTAAAGAAGTTCCACCAGATAACTTAGCAAGTTGTCTTGTGTTGTTGTCTATCTTCTTTGACAACTCACTAATTTTGTTGTTGAGCACCTCAAATTGAGTGTTGGTCTTCGACTACAAAGCAGTGGTAAATGATTTGAGGTGTTGAGAGATTAGTGTTCATCATCTGGTATAGGGGACCAACTGGGCTGCATAGGTGGTTCAAGTCTATGCTAGATGATCTAGTGAATTGGGTAGGCTTTTAAAGTGGAATGGGTGTTTTTAGGTGATCTTCAGTATGTACTGAAGATGCCACTTTAGGGGAATCAGGGTTCAAGTGGTCTTTAACCTGATCTTTTGTGACCAGCTCTTTGAGCTTAGAGACATCAGATTCAGGACCTTCACTAGTAGCTGTCAATTCATGTTGTGGAGAGTTTGAATCACCATCCAAATCATACCAGCTTCATCTTGTTTATTTTTAAAAACCCATCTTGTGCCAATTGGTAGCTTGTTTGGTGGTAAGGGACAGATTTCCCAAACCTGTTGCTTCTTGAATTGGAGCAACTCTTCTTGCATAGCTTGAACCCAATTGTTATCTTTGAGTGCTTCTTGATACTTCTTTGGTTCTAACTAAGAAATGAATGCTGAGAAAAAGCAGAAGTTGGAAAGCTGGTTTCTTGTGAGTACCCCTGATGCAATATCACCCATGATTTGATCCAATGGATGATCTTTGTGCTCAATCAGTTGTTGTAAACCACTGACAGGTGTAGGTGGCTCTTGTACTTCTTCAAACAAACCACTAAGGTTGATAATATCTGGTTCAGCTGTTTGAACATCTTCAGTAGTTGCAGGAGCTGAATCAGATGTTTGAGTTTGTACATCAACAGTTGTTGAATCAGAAGTTTGAGGAACTTCTTATGGTTTGAAAGTTGTCTTAATGACTGTATTAGGAGTCCATGATGCAGGACTTTCATCATCAAACCCTTGATCACCATAATAAACAGGTTTAGATGAAGTAACAGTCTTTTCAGGTCCGAAATTAAAGTTATCAAGGTCAAAGAGTTCAGCAGGATGTGCTGGAATAAGAGTGTGTTTTGACTCATTAAACTTGACATTCAGTGTTTCCTCTACTATCTTGGTTCTTGAATTAAAAACCTTGTAGGCTTTTCTAATGGAAGAATGACCAAGAAAATAACCTGAATCAACTTTTGCAGCAAACTTTGAAATAGAGTCTTTGATGTTTAAAATGAAATATTGACATCCAAAAGCCCCGAAAAAGGAGATAAGGGTTTAATGCCATGAAGAACTTCAGAGGCAGTTTTGGAATGTCTTTTGTTGACAAGGACCCTATTTTTAACAAACAGAAATGAAAAAAGAAAAGCAAAAAAAGCAAAATGTAAAAAAGTCCAAAATGCCCTCCAGTTAACGTTAAAAATAAACAGACTTAGCACGTCAGGTGTCCAGTTGCAAAAAAAAAATATATATATATTTCGATGGGACCAACAAAACTGACCAAACCTCATGGACAAAAATGACTGTTAACTATTTCAAGTATAAAAAACCCATAATATTTTGTTAGCATTGTAAGCTCACGGGGTTTTAAGAGACTGAATTAATTTGTTTTCCTTTTTTTTTAAAAAAAAGCCATTAAAATGTATGGTTATGTAAAGTTAAACATTTTCTTAGGCTACACGATGTGGTGGCGTGGAAATGAGCTGTGGAGCCCTTCCACATTTATTTTTTACAAATTATATAAACCCCACCTTGGACTGAAGATGTGGTGTTAGCAATAACCTTGGGGTGACTTAACGTTCACGAAAACACTAGAGTATCCACCACACTTCTTTCTATCCCCTTTTAGGGTAAGGTATTGGTGGAATTTCACGAATTACTTGGCGGTAAAACAAATCGCACTAGTGATGAAATTCATCACAAGTTTTTAGACATCGAATCAAAGAACAAGACCGAATTATATTTAAATTTTAGTTTACGTGTATTTTAATTTATGTAATCTTTTACTTTATTGTAATGTTTTTTTTTTATTTTAAAATGTGATTATTTATTAGGTGCAATGTTTTTTATTTTCAGTAGTTATTTATTTTTTAAAAAAATTATAAAAACCCTAGGTGACATGAGGCCAACGAGTCATCATTCATGTTACTAACTAAAGATGACTTGGATCCATGCTACGATTCATGCCCCCCTCAAGAGCATGACCACACTATGCCTTTGGGTGAAGTGGAGTGAAATAAGGAAAAATGAGTAATGTGTCATCTAGGTGGGGTTGCGTAGTGTTAAAGTATAATGAATGGTCATGGGTGGCTGTTTTAAAAGAAAGGTGAAAGGTGGAGACGAGTGATGGTGGAAGGTGGAGATGATGGGTGTTAGAGTGGAGAAGATGAAATAGGTAGGGTAGGAGGTGGGACCCACTTAAATTTTTAAATATTATTTATATTTCTTTTAATTTTTTAGTTTTTTATTTTTATTTGGGAGGAAGGACGATTTCGGTAATTAAAACATAAAAACGTGAATGAAAGAAATTACTCTTGGCTTAACTGACACTAACCAGATGGGTTAGCGCCAGGGACGAGAATGACAAATAATTTGTTTTAATTCACTTTAAATACTTGTTATTGATTAAAAATTAATTTTAATTCATTTTAAAATGTTTTTAGTTGTTCCCAATACAACAAAATTCGTTTGAGGCGTTACGGGTCGTTTATTGCTCGTTTGTGTGTTTTGGTTGAAACATCCGAGTTTGTTCAACTTTCATGAATCATTGTACGTGGTGCTCCGACTATACAATCGATACCCATATTTTTTTCAAAACACGATTTTTGCATGTCTAATCGACATGCTGGACTTCCGGTCTCTGTTTGACGCGTTTCGTAATGTTTAATTGATCGTTTGTGGTTTTCAGAAGTCACATCCGATCATTTTACTAATTCCCGATTCTTGATACTTTCATAAATCGTTTTACTAATTTCTGATTCTTGATAATAATAAATTATTATAATAATAAAACAAAGGAACTAAGTTTCAAATATAATAATAATTTAAATAATAATAATAATGTAATATAGTCATGGTTAATGCTCAAAGAAGTCAACCTTTGTTGACTCCTAGAAGTCTTGAAGACCAAATGAATTTTACAAGATACTTGAAACAAGGTATGAATATAGAGAATATGAAATGAGATGATTTCGTACAAGATTCCAATGCAAGCAAGTCAAATTCAGTTGTTGGACCAACTTGAGATATGAATTTGATTAGCTTGAATCTCTCTAATCCATGGTATCCACTAACCGTAGCGATTATCGCGTGTCATGGATCATTTGAAAGTGGATACCATGGATCAGAGAGATTTAAGCTAATCAAACTCATATCTCAAGCCGGTGCAAGTTATGTTAGTGATATCTGTCATCTTCTTCTTCTTCAACCGGATGGTTGGTAGCTCTAGGTAAGAACATTGTGGATGATGATGATAATAACTTCTCTTCAGATTCTGATTGCACCGGTGGAATTGGAATTGAAATTAATGTTAGGAATTGGAGTGGACAAACCGAGGCCTAAGGTGAATCCGTTTGGTGATGGTAAACCTAGAGAGGTTTTGATTCAGGAGAAAGGTGTGGATTATCGGAATTGAATACTTTGAGATGACACGCAAAGCTTTAGACTCCAAGCGGATCCCTTGATCATTCACTTATTTAATGAATTTTAACGCGCATACCACATTCGAATTGGTTTTTTATTTTTTCTAAAAGTAGAAAAAACTATAACAACATTAACAACTGACAAAAATATTGTAGAACAAAAGAAAAAAGTGTTCCTCTCTGTTACCAAGCATGTCAAGAAATGATAATTTTCAAATATTGCAGATCAAGGTCTTCATTAGTACTTAACGGTGGTGAACAATTCTTAGGAATTTAATTTTGAGAGATGATAAAGGATAACGAAGATTAATGTTGTATTTTTCCCGGAAATACTGAATCTTTGACTATACGTTGTTGATGATGTCAAGTTTAAGTCGTTGATTCATTTGGAAATCGAAAATGCCTATATAGACGTTTGATTAGGGTTAAGACTTTTGTTTTTAAGTTTTTTTTTACTTTTTAAAATAATTATATTAAAAAAAATAAAAAAAAATAAAAAACAAAGTCAAAACACCAAAAAATACCCCAAAAATAAAACTTTGATCCAAAGCGTCTCGATTTGGCCAAATCTAGACGCTTTGGATCAAAAAATTCCACTTTTCTTCCACCCAATGCCACCTCGTACAAACATTACTTGCTAATTATGGATATGAAGATAACTGATATGCCACCCTTGGCCAAAGCTAGAAGTGGGGGGGGGGGGGGGGGGGGGGGGGGTTGTGAATAGCTGGACCTTTCATTTTGGTGATTTTTCCTATTTTGAGAATATAACTGATATATAACAGATGTACAAACATTACTTGCTAATTATGGATATGAAGATTTCCTATGCCAGTCTTTCACCATGTGTGCCAAAAGATGCTCGGTCCACATTACAGAGCAGGAAAAACATGTACAAATTGAGAACGAAGGTGGTAGGTACACAAAAAAAAAAAAAAAAAAAAAAAAAAAAAAAAAAAAAAGTATATCGTGTCTCGTCACCATCAATCCACAAATATCTCTTTCTAAGATATTTCCCCTATTATAATATTAAAATTTTAAGTTATTTTGCATTAAATTTAATGTAACGTTTATATATCTTGAAAACTTTGAATATTATAATATGAAAACCAGATTTTTATCCGGGACGCGCTTTATGGCGTCGTTTTTTACCGGTTTAATAAGAAGAAGTGCACTACGCCTACAAAAGTACATCTCTATTAATATGCTCCACAGTCCACACCAGAAGTGAGTTGATAATCGGATAACAAAACTATTTATTTAGATATTCAGATATAGAATTACCTTGTTGCGACAACACTCCTGTAAATGTAACAATCACACGTATTGATATGAAATTAATACATGAGTAGATGTACCACGTTTTCAACATAAAGACATAATTGTCAAATAAAAAAAAAATTGTTTGGATTGGTCATTCAAACGGGTGATAAGAACGCTAATAAGAATCAAAGGGTGTTCAACATAAAATCAACTTTTGGTAGAGAATTGATTTTTTTTTTTTTTTTTTTTTATATGGGTGTACACCGTTTATATTGCATTTTGATTAATGTACATATTTTTCCTTTGTTGTTTTTATATAATTTCTAGCTGTTGAAAGTGGATTTGCTAGATTATTTGATGCTTCTTGTTATCCAATAATCAGAGGCAATTTCTAAAGAAGAGAACGGTTGCTAGAGTGTAATTAAGTTTTAAGAATAAAATTACCTTGAAGTGCCATAATCTTAAGGCTTCTATCTCTACCTTCATTCCATATTATGTTTATTCAGTTTCTCATTGGCTTCTCATTCGAAATCTTCATCTATAGAAACCACACGTGAAAGTAGAGAACAAATTTCAAATCATGTCCCTCATTTTTTAAAGTCCCATAAATTGAAGAAAAAAGATTTTTTCTGAACCAGACCAACCAATACGAAAGTGCATGAGCTTCAATTGCAACATTTTCATGTGTTTTCAATTTCCTTAAAGAATTAAAGTCAACCATCTTGAAAAACGAAGTGTTTAGTAGCCCATTTGATGTCATCCATATGTCCCCTTCAATTAACATAGTTATCCAATCTTATATTTATATTTGTGGCATTTTCAAGATCTAATAACCAAGGTTTTGAAACCCGGTGGTGCGCTGAACCGGAGGTTGACCCGCCGACCGGCGGTCATTGACGGGTTGATTTGACTGTTCGGGTCGGGTAAAAGTCATACATAATAAAATACGACATAATAATTGAAACAAGACCACCAAAAAATAACTCCACTAATTAGGGGTTACAAAATACCTAATTAACCGACCCATAACTGAATTAATTGATGAAACCAAACCGATATAACTGAGCCGTACCAAAAACCAGTGGTTGGTTTAATGATTTTCTAAAAACCAACAATAGTGAGTTGGTTATGGTTCACAAGATTTCAATACCCACCAAAACCGAACTAAACCAATTATATCTATTTTTTTAATATTATAGATTTATAAATACCACCCACATAGTAATAGAGAAGCTATAACCTACCATAATCTCTATGAAAAACTAAACACTAAAGCATTGGCAAATTAATGCTCATATATTAGTTATTGGTGTGATCTATTTATTTGCTTCAACCATGTCTATTTTATTGCCAACAAAAATCTGACACCTGATATGCCTCGTATTCTCACCTAATGAGGTGTAGGTCACGAGGGAAGGAATAAGGAGTGAGGAAGGGAGGTGGTTAGAGTGTTATTAGGTTCGGGGCTGATTTTGTTTTAGTGTTAATTATTTGTATGTTATTTTGGGTCGGCCCAGGTAGCTTCTTGCTTAATGTGTCTGGATGTAACTATTGATGTATAATTTTCTTTTGGTGAAATGAAGCTTCGTTTGAATGTTCAAAAAAAAAAAAAAAAAAAGAGTGAGGAAGGAAAAGGGGCTGTGATTTTGAAGTCTAGAAACCCTAACTTTCTTTAAAAAAAATGGAGTTGAGAGGTGTGGCCAGGTTTTGAACCTACGATCCGTAGGCTATAAAGAGAGGGAAATACCATTGGAGTACTTTGTTTATTCAGTTATGGGTTCCTTTATAATATATTTAGGGGTTCCTACACTATCTTCTACATATAACAATACTAAAAATTATAAACCGAACGGGTTCTTGGGAACCCAAGTTTTAACCATAGATCCGCACCTGTCGGCGCTTAGACAAGATTTTGGAGCGGTTGAACCAATTTTTTTAATTTTTTTTTGGTTTGATTTTTGGGTCGGTTCATTGGGCCGTCCGGACTAGTGGACCGGTGATGACTCCGGTTTAGTTCTGAAAACATTGCTAATAACTTGGTGACTGTCTAATAAAAAAGGGAACTCAAGATTCTATAATAATTTTTTTGAAATGCAAATATATATATATATATATATATATATATATATATATATATATATATATATATAGGATGGAGATATGGTACAAAAGGTAAAAATCGAAGAAAGTGTGAGAAGGAATATGGAGATTAGCGTTTTTTTTTCTAAATTGGCAGGAAGGGTAATATAGTAAATGTAGTATTATCTACCCAATGTGCATGGCACATGCATATTCTCACCCCCTCCCCCTATTTTTTTTAAATATCCGTACCTTTTTCATACGTAATTTTTTTTTTAAAATACACCAAATTAATGAGCGTTTTATTATCTTTCCACCGAGCACCATTGTGCTATAAAAAACGACTTTTTGTGGGTTTTGCTCATGTAGAAACAAACACAATGAATATAAAACCACGAATTGTAAGCTCAGAAAACCACAATGGACAAAAAACACACAATGCACAGTAAAAAAACATAATATTCAGAGAAAAACACAACTTGTAGAAAAAACGCAACACAAAACCACAGCAGAAAAACACAATGAACATAAAAACACGAATTGTCAGCTCAGAAAAATACAATAGTCAGAAAAAAACACAATGCATAGTACAAAACAACACAATATTCAGAGAAAAACACAATCTACAGAAAAAAAACGCAACACAAAACCTAACAGAAAAAACACAATGAACATAAAAACACGAATTGTCAGCTCAGAAAAACACAATAGACAGAAAACACAATCTGTAGAAAACATGCAAAACAAAAATGCAGTAGAAAAAAACACAATGAATATAAAAACACGAGTTGTCATCTTAGAAAAACACAATAGACAGAAAAAACGCAATGCATGTTTGTGTTTTGTTACTGCATATTGCATTGTGTTTTTTCTATATGAACAAAACCCACTTAATAACCATTAAAAGCGTCGTTTTTTTTATTTTCGTTTTTTGTATGGCACAATGGTGCTCAAAGATAATAAAACGCTCGTTAATTTGGTTTAATTTATTTTGAAAAAAAATGTCATATAAAAAGGGATTAACGTTTAAAGATCGTGGTGGAAGGTGCATGTGCCATGTACATGAGAGAGAGAAAAACATTGTTTTTACAATATGTAAATTTACTATTTTTAAGTGTCTTTGCAAGAAAAGATGAGTTATTTGGAAAGTAAATTCATTTTTATTGTTATATTTTAATTATAATTAGGTTTGTATCAAAGAAAATTGATTTTGATTGGTTTTCTCATTTGTTCTCACGTTTCTCGTGATAACTTCGTGCGAACCGTGAGAACGCTATCCATAACCATTCAATTCAAAATTTATTTTTAAGCTTATCTTTATTATTAAAATACAATTTACGCGTAAAAATTTAAACGTATATGAAAATAAATTGTTTTTACACATGCGTAGATTTATTGTGTATATATGTGTAAACTATTACATTTATACACGTGTAAAAAGTTAGTTTTAGAGTGTTTTTGCAAGAAAAGATGAATTATTTGAAAAGAAAATTCATATTTAATATTATATTTTAATTATAAATTAGTTTTGTATCGAAAAGAAATGATTTTGATTGGGTTTTGCATTTGTTCCGACGGTTCTCGCGATATTTCGCATTTTCTAGATTACCCTCCCATATATATATATATATATATATATATATATATATATATATATATAGGGGAAGGTTCAAATACAAAGTAATGAAAATGTGCGAAGTGTGCGAAGGAATCTCCACCTTCTATTTTGACATGGTTAATGTTCACATGGGATGTCATTTTTGTCTTTTTTACTTCTTGATTCATAAACCCACTTCCTCCATGATTTTTAAAAGAATATAACTTTTTCATACGATAATATATTTTTTTTTTTAAAAATTATACCATATTAACAAGCGTTTCGTTCTCTTTAATTTAAGTAGCCTAGTGCTATAGTTTTCTTAATTTTTAAAAACTGGTACGTAATTTCACATTTAAGTATCTGGTTTGTGTATGTGAATCTGGTACGTGATTTTAGCTATAGGGTATCTGATACATGATTTAAAGTGTATGGTCAAATGTGGGCATCTGATACGTGATTATGGTCATTACATAATATGGTACGTATCTTCACATTAAAGTATCTTAGGGGCCGGTTCAAATACAAAGTAATGAAAATGTTCGAAGTGTGCAAAGTACATGATAATTACGTAATGCTTTCATGAACATACAAAAACATTACATAATTATCATGTACTAGTAGTGATTCTGTCTATGGTACGTAATTTTGGTACGTTATTTTAGTTATGGAACTAGTACTGATTCTGTCCATGGTACGTAATTTTGTATGTTACGTTTTTTAGGGGTATGGAAAATTGTTATGTAAAGTTTTGAATGATTATGTTTATGGTACGTGATTTTGGTAATAAAACTATAATGATTATGTATATAATGGAACTATAATGACTATGTATATCGTACGTGATTTTGGTAATGAAGTAGTAATGATTTTGTCTATAGTACGTAATTTTGTATGTTACGTGACTTCGCACACTTCGCACATTTTTGTCACTTTTTACGATAACCAGCCCCACATTAGTCATACACATAGAGATAGAATTACATATCAGATGCTCACATTTAGCCATACACATAAAATTACGTATGAGATACCCTATAGCTAGAATCACGTACCAGATTCCACAGTTTGGCTTACACCAAAAATCACGTACCAGATACTTGAATGTGAAATTCTGTACCTGTTTTTTAAAATTAAGAAAACTATAGCACTAGGCTACTCAAATTAAAGAGAACGAAACGCTCGTTAATACGGTGTAATTTAAAAAAAATATTATCGTATGAAAAAGTTATAGCCGTTTAAAAATCATGGGGGAAGTGGGTTTCGTGGCAATTGACGAAAATACCCTTTTGTTTCTTTGTATAATTAATTATATAATCAAAATTGATCACGTGCTTTTTAGTCAAAATTTTCAAATGAATGGTGGAGATGCCTTCGCACCTTTTGAGCCCTTTTTACAATAACCGCCCCCTATATATATGTGTATATATATAAGTAGAGGATCCTGTATTGTTTTGTGTGAGAAGTGTAGGAAGAATTAAGAACTGACATGTAGGCATCATGTTTTTTTTTTTTATTTCGGAATGATGTATTGGGTTGTTTTGGCTTGAAAAACACTTAACACAACAATATACAAAAATTTAAAACACAATCCAATGTATTATAGTCATTAAATTTAAATTACAGATAAAACACCCTAGTAATTACTTAAAACACTCTGTTTAAAACACACTAGTAATTACTTAAAACACTCTGCTTAAAATACATTGTTTTCGGTTATTAAGTTGTTATGTTTGGTGTTTTTCTAAGCAAAACAATCCAAAACATCTTGAATACGTCAAAAAAATATGCATACATATTAATTTTTAATCCTTCCTACACTTCTCACACAAACCAATATTCCTACAGAAACCCTAAAAGTGGTTAGAAAAAGCTAACCAAATTTGAAAAAGATGATGATTACATGAATAACAATGGGTTTTTCAACCACTCAACCAAAGTTTACTATTTCTATGTTGAATCCAAAGGAAAGAATAATGGACAACTGAGTCAACAATGAGATCTTTCTTGGGGTCGTTCGCATGAAAAACAACATCTCTTTGGAAGTTCCAAGTCGTAAAGAAAATGGCCTCAAAAAACTGGTTGTTTTTTCTATACGTTTTTTATTCAAGCCAAGATAGCATAGCAAAAGGATTAAAGCCAATTGCCAATGGAATACCAAGCCACCTTTTGATGGAAGATCAAGTTGCACCCGCAATGTAACAGGGACCGAAAGTATGATCTACCATATCTTTTTCCTAAGAGCAATAAGGTCACATAATGTATGAGATATTGACGTGTAGCAAAACACATCTCATATTTAGAGGGTGTTTGAGATTGCGTTTTGAATCTGATTTTTAGATTATTGCGTTTTGAAAACGCAGATAATCAGTTTTTAGTGTTTGGATTGCGTTTTGAAAACGCAGATAATCAATTTTTTAGGCTACTAAAACGCAATAATCTATAAGCAGCTCCACCCCTGCTTTTCCAAAACGCATAATCTATTTTGAATAATCAATCCCAAACACCCCCTTAGTGTATTTGTGTAGTATTTAATTAGGCTTTTATTCGTTTTCGAGTCGTTTTATTTATTTATAATTTTATAGGTGCTCGTGGAGAAAAAAAGCTTAAAATGAAGGAAAAATAATCAAGATGTCAGCACCGTTAATTGAGCAAGAAATATTTTACAAAGTAAACCTTAAAACTTTCCGTCCAATAGTTTAAAAATTGCAATTTCATTCAATCATTTGCAAATTCAAAGACTTTTAGTACACCACTCTAACGCTAATCCATTTCTCAGTTAACTTTTTATGAAATAACAAAAATACCCCTGTAGTTAAAAATCAAAATAAATATATATTAAACAATTATCAAACTTTACTCTCTCTGCTCTTTTCCATCATTATATGCCTATTTGTTTCTCATTCAACACATAAATTGTTGACCTTTTTTCAAACTTTCCATATCTTTTAAATTGATTTGCAGTCGCCAGTCACGGAAGCCATATTCATATAGGATTTTACAAGTATTAGTGCCAAACATATGGGATTAAAGAAGGGTGAAAATCTTTACCTCCATCAATCGGATAAACATAACATAACAGATCAAGTGACGACGACTGTAGTGTCGGACGGTGAGGTTCAAATGGAACAGAAGTGACACGATGGTAAATCTCAGACGAAACATGGGTTGCGTTTCGAGTGGAACAAGGAGAAGAGAGGAAAGCAATTTTATATGGGACTCACTGGTTGAAGGGTTTTATAAATACTTAACTTAATTTATCTGATACCGATTCTTGGAATTCAGATTTGAAAAAAAAATGACGACTTGGCCATGAAGAAGCATAACTGATTATTATCATTATTCATATGATGATATGTTGCTATTATTATTATTATTATTATTATTATTATTATTATTATTATTATTATTATTATTATTATTATCTATTTTTCTTAAGACGGTAATAAAAAGAATAGAACCTACAAACTACATGTATATTATCTTTAATATAGAAAAGTGTTTTGTTAATTAATCCAACTATTACGTATCTAAATCTACTTTTTATATAATTGTATTATTATTATTTAAGTAATTGAATATTACAGCTAGGGTTCAGGTTTTAATGACGAGGTGGAGAAAGGTGGTGGTCGTAGTGACAGTGGTGGTGGGGGTCTTTAGTCGGTGTTGGTAGCAGGTTGTGGTGGTGGGTGGAAGTGAGAGAGAAGTGGGTGAGAAAAAAGAATCATTTAATTTACTTATTTAATAATAATAATAATAATTAAAGTTTTGTAATCTAACCATCATTCTAGGTTTACTTTTGTCATTTGACAAAAACGTTTACAGAGAAATGGATGCCATTTAGATTACTTGACTAAGGGGCTGTTTGATAGCCTCTTAATCAGTCTCTTAACCATTCAGGTCTGAATCATTCAGCATTCAGACTGTTTGTTTCAGCATCTGAATGGAATGATTAAGTGCTGAATCATTAAGCTAATAAGGAATGCTGAATGATTCAGCTCTTAACCATTCAGAGCCTCTTAACTATTCAGACCACTTAATGATTCAGCACTTAATCAACCAAGTGTTAAGATTTTGCGAACCATTGAATGACAAATGAAAATTTTAAACTATTAGATCGAAAGTATTAAAATTAGAAAACCATAAAGAATAAAATTGAGGTTTACTCTATAATCTATATCTATATATATTTTAAAGCTAAAAATTCTACATAACACTTAAAGAAGTCAATCTTCTCATTAAGTGTGATATGTGGCATTAAATGATTTTAGGAAAAAAAATTTAAAAACAAAATTGTATTTTTCTCTCTCATTTTTCCTCCTATAATTTTTACACGTAGAAAAAAACGGCTATTTTTTGTGGGGTTTTGTTCATACATGAAAAAAACACGTTCATGTAATTCATTAACCATGTATAGGCTAGTCATTAATTATGTTAAAACCAGTAAATATGAATTCTATTTTCAACGGGTGTTAAAATTGGAGTTGTAAATTGTTCTAGGTTAGGTATAATATTAAAGTTATACATTGTTTTGGTTTATGTGCTGCTTGAAGTTTTCCTGCATATAACTATAAAGTGCATCAGTCTATTTCATATGTAAAATTGATCTCAATACCGGGACGCTCTCGATGTATAGTCCAATAATAATACTCCATCCGTCCCAATTTAGATGTCATGGGCCTACAAATACACATATTAAGAATTTTTTTTGTTTGTATGTTGTAAAATGACAATAATATACTCAAATCTTTGATTGTGTTTTGTCTTTTATGAGCAAAACTGTAAATTACATTTCTATTTTTGAAAATGGACATTTAATTTGAGACAACCATAAATAGAAAGACTGACATCTAAAATGGAAACGTAGGGAGTAATAAAGAAAGAAAAGAAAAGAAAAGGAAAAAAAATAAATGTTGAAAAAGAGAAACTAAAGAGAGGGAGGGAGGGACAGAGAAGAAAATTATATATATGTTAAACGGAGAGGTATTAGGAATAGTCCTTTTTCAACTTTTTCGTTTCGCCCCCCTTTTTTTCTTTTTTTGTTAAGTTTTTTTTTACGTTTTGACCACCAACTTTTTTATTAAGTTTATCTTTTCCTATTTTGGCCACATTTTTTTACTTTTCCTTTGTCACCAACTTTTTGGTTAGGTTTTTCTCCCACAATTTTTATTTTTCCACCGTTCTGGCCACCAACTTTTTTGTTAAGTTTTTTTCCCTCTTTTTTGCCACATTTTATTTCTTTCTTTTTTACGTAGTGTCCGTCTACGTTCGTATAGTACTTTCATCTCTGTTCGTCTGTAACACCCTTTTTGGTTAAGTTTTTCCCCTATTTTTGCCACATTTTATTTCTTTCTTTTTTACGTAGTGTCCGCCTACGTTCGTATAGTACTTTCGTCTCCGTTCGTCTGTAACACCCGATCTTTAACCCAAGTTGCTCTACGTTCGTATAGTATTTCGTCTACGTTCGTATAGTAATTTTTTTTGTGCGCCGTTAGTCTACGTTCGTACAGTACGTTCGTCTATGTTCGTCAATGTAAGTTGTTTTAATTTTCTTTCCTAATTTGGACACCGACTTTTTGGTTAAGTTTTTTTTCCTATTTTGGCCACCAACTTTCGTTTACGTTCGTATAATACTTTCATCTACGTTCGTGTACGTTCGTATAATTCTGTCGTCTACGTTCATGTTCGTATAGTTCTTTTGTCTACGTTCGTATAGTACTTATTCCAACGTTCGTCTACGTTCGTATAGTGCTTTTGTATAAGTTCGTGTGCGTTCATATAGTTCTTTCGTCTACGTTCGTATAGTTCTTTCGCCTACATTTGATCTCCCATTACGTAGATCATGGCCAACGGCGCAACGCGCCGTACTTCGAAAACACTAGTTGATATTAAAGAGACTTAAAATCTCGTGAGAAAATAAAACAAAATGAAAGAAAACAGACAAGGCTCCTTTTGACCAGAGGTGATCAAATCGGTTTTGGTTTCAAACCGGTTCGCTACAGTACCGGTTTCTGGTCGAACCGGTTTCGGTTCCAAACCTGTTCGGTTTTGGACCGGTTTTGTCGATTCGTAAGACCGGTTTCGGAGACCGGTTTCGGTTCGGTTTCGGTTTTGGTTCTTAATCGGTTTTTTCGCGCACTTTTTTTAAAAAAAGGCCAACACAAAATATTATTTTTTTTTACATAAAATTCAACTTTTATTGATTTTTATAATTTTTTAAGGTGTATGGGTATAAATCTATATGTGTGGAAACATTTTTGTATAATTTTATTATATATATATATATATAGGGGAGGGTTATCTTGAGAACGCTAAATATTGTGAAAACCGTGAGAACAAGTAAAAATACAACATTAATAAATTAATTTTCTTTCCAAATAATTCATCTTTTCTTGCAAAAACACTTTCAAATTAACTTTTTACACATGTGTAAATGAAACAGTTTACACATGCATAAACAGTAAATTTACACATGTGTAAAAACAATTTATTTTCGTATACGTTTGAATTTTTACGCGTAAATTGTGTTTTTGAGATTGTATTTTAGTAATAAAGACAAGTGTAAAAAGAAATTTTGAATTTGAATGGTTTTAGATGTCGTTCTCACGGTTCGCACGAAATATAGGTGTTCTCAAATTAACTTTCCCCTATATATATATATATATATATATATATATATATATATATATATATATATATATATATATATATATATATATATATATATATATATATTAAATATAAAAATTCATTTTTTTTAATAAAAATACCAGTTTTTCATACTGGTTTCGAACCGGTTTTTTTGAACCGGTTTGGTTTAAAACCGGTTCGGTTCGGTTTTTGTCATAGAGAAGGGGAACCGGTCGGGGAACCTACGGTTTTTTTCGGTCCTAGCACCGGTTTGGGTAAAAACCGGTTACTGTAGGAACCGGTTCGGTTCGGTTCGGTTCCACCGGTTTCGGTCTTCAAACCTGTTTTTTTATCACCTCTACTTGTGACCCGTGAAGAGGCCCATAATGGAGAATTATTGTTTTGCAGCCCAGTTGATTACCTAAGCCCAATTATTGTATGTTTCAAACACCCTTCTTGGCAATAAAAGGATACTAACGGCTACAGCAACTAAATTTATCACGATTTTGTTAGCTGTCTGTGTTTACAAATACTATGAGGGGTGTAATCGAGTCGAGTCGAGCCAGGCTAAGCTCGAGCTCAAGCTCGAACTTAAACGAGCTAGCTCGGCTCGGCTCATTTTTTTGGTCGAGCTGAAAAGCAGAGCTCGAGCTCGGCTCGTAAATGTTCGAGCCGAGCTCGAGCTGTTTCGAGCCAGCTCATTATTTTTTTTAAATATTTATAAAATAAAAAACAAAAATAAAATAAAAATAAATTACACATTAATTTGTGTTTTTGTTCTATTATTTTTCATATTTTGTTGATTAATTCAAAGTATTATTAAATATATAAAAGATGTTTATCGAGCCACGAACCGAGCCAGCGAGCCGAGCCATGAGCCGGTGGGATGTCTATAAAGTTCTCAGGTTGGGATGTCTTATGTGGAATATTTTCAACTAATCTAACTTCCATTTTCACTTTCTAATGCTACTGATAGAAATTTATGGTGGACTTGATTAGCAGTTGTATTGCATTGCTTTTATCATGTGGAAAAAGTTATGGATATGCTTCTTTGCAGATTGATTACATATGAGCCGTTCCAACTTTCTCTTAATGTGGATCTTATAAAGGTCCTTGTGCTTTCTTCTCATCGGCAATCTCTCCAGATTTGGCACTTTCAACATATTGAGTAGGACTATTATTATAATAATAGTTGCTAATGAGTCAAACTGCTACTTTCATTTTTTTACCGGCATGTAGGTCAAATTCCATATGGTATATAGAACGTAGCATGCTATATGTATCCTTGTAGCCTTTAAAAAATTACCCCACTGAAAAGCACATGTGCTTACACACACAAACATACATAGTGATTCTTGTAATAGTTTTAATGTTTGAATTACGTTTTCGCTCTGTACCGTCGACCCCTCTGCAACGCACGGATTTCCTGATAGTAGTAGTATATAAGTTTGATTGTCAGATGAAATTAAATTAATCTAGATGTAACAATTAATACAATAAAACTGAAGGCAAATGGGCTACCTAAATGACCATAGTGTTGCTCATGAATATTTAGTAATAATATCATTAATCCAAGGATGTATATCTATGTTACGTTATTAGGGAGGAGAGATGGTCACTTAGGTAATTTCAGAAAAAGTTTAAGATAAGAGTTCAAAAGTCCCTTAACAAATGTCTAATCTTTAGTCATTTGGCCACTTAGGTAATTTCATCAAAAGTTTAAGATGGGAGTTCAAAAGTCCCTTAATAAATGTCTAATCTTTAGTCATTTTCTTTCATTTATAACCCGTGTTTACAAGATATAATGCCCATTGTATATATGTTTATTATACACTTTATGTCTTTCTCAACATGTAACCCCCTCCATAAACACCAAATTCAAGACTACCTTAGTTTTTTTTTTTTTGGAAGGTGATTTTCTATGTTGTGGCAGAGTTCATCACATCCCCCTAAAGGGGATCCTCTACCCACTCTACAATGGTCAGACTATGTTGTCTTAACCGGGTCCACGCTGACGCGAGAGTGGCCGGCCCACAAGCGAGTCGAGGCTGCGCATAAGGGGCACTAAGGCTTCCACCCGGAAAATTTCCCGCCACCTGCCACTTGACAGATGTTGCACCCTCCACAAGAGGCAAGCCTCTCTGGAGTAAATGCACGGTAATAGAAAACCGGGGGGCCATCAGAATCAAACCTGCTTTTCATTATGCATCTATTGGAATTGACTTCAGTTACAAATCCCTTCCATCCCCTTCCTTTATATAAGCGGTCTGCCTCGAGCCCTGAAGCGATCTATCAACAAAAGAAGTGACCCCTAACGATCTATGTTTCTATCCGAAATCAAACATCATCACCGTCCTCACCAACAAGGGCGGTCGTCGTACCGAAATCCTTCGTAGCTATGAGGTAACCAGCGATTATTTGTCATTTTTCCCCTTATCACAAAGTTAGGGTGGATTTTAATTTTTTTCTCCTTTGTCTAATCTATTCAGGAAGTAAATGTATTTTCTTCTATTGCACTCATGGCTTGGCCAAAGGTATGTTTTGGTTAGTATTACGATGTCTATTGTATCTAACGTTTGAGGTTTTACTCTCATTTCACAATTAATAGCTAGCTTTCTTTTAATGAGAAGTGGTTGATTATTTTTACTCTTAACAAAACTTCTACTCAGCTAAGAAGTTACTACATTTTTTTATGTTGCTGATAAAATTATTATGTATTTTGAAAGAGACTATGATAATATAATTTTAATGTGTGTGGTTGAATTTGAGCAAACATGAGATTTTCTGCATATTGGTGGGGCACCCAGTGCAGTGATGTAAAACAATAAAGATCTTATTAACTGACCTTTCACATGGTGGATAAAATATCCTCTTTTGATTGTATATAGATCCTAGCCTTATAACATTTGTATTCTTAGTTTCATGAGGCTAAAGCTTTATTCATGTGCTTACTATGTAGTTAGATGCCTATAAGCTGCCATATGTTTATGCAGGAGAAAAGGATGCAAATCAGTCAAAACTGAAACGAAGCAAGCTAAGCTTACATGTAGAAATATAAAAGTTAAAATTCTTAATCATATTAACATCATGGCATACTATTTTTTCAGGTGTGATGTGTAGATTCTTAATAATCACGCATACATGAACAAAAGTCCAAAAGGTTTATTCATTTTGCTTCTATTGTAAATGTTCACTTAGATTCTTAAATTACTAATTATTTTTTTATTAAGTGTAAGCAGATCCATTAAACCAACCATATTTATATCATATACAAAAATAGTATTGTTACATTATGTAACATCTAAAAGTTATTAATATTTTTGTTTCATTTGTAGAAGTTTTGGTAAGAAATGATGGTTTGGGGCCAGAAGTGGATAAATGGTTACATGATAAAAATGTGTGGGAACGATTGGTCCCATTTGCGTAATTCATCATAGGTTCATAGTTGGCGATACCGTATGTTGCTTCGAAGTCATTGTGTAAGTTGTAGACTTGTAGGTCTTCATTGTGGGATTGAATGTAATTTGTGAAGTAAGTGACATTTAGAAATCAAGAACATTATGTTAGAAAAAGTAAATGTCTTCAAGACGGTCAAAAAAAAAATATATATTTGGAACTAGACTTTAATTTTAAAAATGTAAGATGATTACTTATACCCACTAAAATACTATTAGATACACATAAAAATATCATATAGTTTCATGATTTGTGTGTGTAGGAGGTTGCGAGCGGAGATGATAAGGTACGTTGGATGGTAAAATATCACATATATAAACACTCAAATCTTCTTCTCTATTTATGAATCTTTGTTTTTTTTTCCAGGTTTGGACCCTGAATGATGGATCAATAGAGGGTTATGGCTGATCAATTGTGGGTAATAGACGGTTGTAAATTGTAGTAGATTCTTATATTGTATCGTACTGATGTGTTAAATGTTGTCATCTTAGTATAACATAT
Source organism: Ambrosia trifida (assembly GCA_028751855.1). Lineage (NCBI taxonomy): Eukaryota > Viridiplantae > Streptophyta > Magnoliopsida > Asterales > Asteraceae > Ambrosia > Ambrosia trifida. Next base: position 81,099,506 of record CM054123.1, read on the forward strand.
TAACTAACCTGTTCATTTTGTTTTGTTATGTATTTTGGTTTTAGTTTATATACTTTATAATTCGCATTCCGCTGCGAAGTGTGGGTACGTATACTAGTCAATAGTAAAAGAATGTGAGAAGATATCCTTATGACAAAGAGAATTAGGTTGACACTCACATGCACTAAATACCAAAGGCAAACATCTTTAGCGGTATCAAATGAGTTTTTTCTAGGGAGGTCATCGGTTGGAGTGTTGTTAATGAAAAAATGTCATGCGACATATGCGGGTCAAGGGTTTTACCACAGTGAACCCTCGGGCAATGAGTTTCCTCTTGAATTGGTGACGTTTCGGGTCATATGTGCTATATATACTGTCGCGGGCATAGATAGCCTTTTACATATGAGAAGATCCGCCTAGGGTGTGTGTGCATGTTGACGGCAGAAAGAAATAAAAAACGGGAAAGATTCGAAGAGGTGAACGACATAGATGGTTGTGGAACATCCGATAATCCAAATCACGACTAGAGGTAACCTCATTTTGGTATATTACGTTTGTTGAGATGTTGTGTTACGTGGGATCGAACTAGGGTTTGATCATGTGTAGTTTCTGATAATGAATGGGGATACTATGAAGGTAGGGCGGTTGGCGATTTGTAATGGAGTTTGATGTTGTGAAGGTGATGACAGAAAGTGGTTGCGGGTTGTGGCCGTGGTGGAGCATGACAGTGCTGGCGGCGGGTAACATGGTAGTAAAGGGAGATGGTGATGATGGCTCACGGTATGGTCAACGACGAAGGTGACGGTGTGCGGTGACGATGATGGCTTCACGGTTGGAGTTGTGGTCGCGACCGAGTGGGGTACGGTGCGACCAGTGGTGGCAGAGACGGTGTAGGTGGTGTTTGTTAGTATTGGTGGTTTGTGGCTGTCATGTTGGGTGATGAGGTAGATGTCGATGGGGGCGTTGGCTCTGTGGAGCGGATGGCTATGGTAGTGTCACCACGATGTTGCGGGTGTGTACAGAAGGTGTACGTGTGTAGTGTGAAGGTGAAGGTGGGTGCATGTTTGTGTTGTTGAAGGTGAGAATGTGTGTGTATGTTTTGACCATCCAAGAATTCGGAGATTGTTTTCTTTGAAGTGATAGATAATGTACATGATGATTATGGTGATGTTCTCATGAGATTAATGTTATGATAGGGTGTTTTATAATATTGCCCATTTACAATGGTGGAGCTCGTGTTTGGAGTATTGTGTTATGTAGGGTTGCAAACGAACTAAACGAACACGAACAAGGCCTTATTCGTGTTCGTTTGTTAAGAAAATTATGTGTTCACGATCTTTTCATGAACACTTACCGAACAAGATTTTCTGTTTGTGTTCGTTTGTTAAGAAACCACTCATGTTCGTGTTCGTTTGTTAATTTTGTTCATGAACGCACACGAACACAAACAGACATTAATGAACACAAACAAGTGTTCATTAACATAAAAAAACACAAACGGATGTATATTAACTTTTGAATAACATCGAATTCACATACATTATGACATTAGCTAGATCAACCCAAAATAAAACCTAATTGTTCAAACATACTTAGTATTACGTTGGAGGTGTTGCATGGCAGAGGGCATTGGAGGTGGAGGGTATCAACGCTAGAACATGGAAACATATAATTATAGTCATATATTTACCTCACATATATTATTTATTGGGTAAAATGAATAAAAATTAAAGAATATAAAAAAAGTATTAAAATTAAAAACCTTACCGAACGTTCACGAACATAAACGAACGAACGCGACCTCTGTTCATGTCTGTTCGTTTAGCTAAACGAACGGATTTTTTTGCTCATGTTCATTCATTTAACAAACGAACAAACACAAACAGACTTCTCGCTAAACGGTACATGAACTGTTCGCTGAAAGTTCAGTTCGTTTGAAGCCCTAGTGTTATGGTTTCTTTTTCTTCTTTTTTTTTTTTTTTTTAACAAAACTTGCATTCCATGGCTTAGTTCATATGAATGCATGAGGATGGGTTTATGTTTTTGGGATGAGGATGTTGTGTTTTTACAACCAGAACATAAAGTCAACTACTGGTGGATGTCAACTACTTTGAGTGAGATTGGTGGCCTGGCAGTGCAAGAAGCAAACATCTATAGCAGTGTCCTCTTGCGAGGCTGAATACGTTGCAGCGGGTAGTTGCTGTTCACAGGTTATGTGGATACAGCAACGGATGCGGGGCTACGGTTTGAATTTTCTAAATACCCCTATTATGATTGACAATAAAGCCGCCATATCTGTCACTGAAAATCCCACCAACTTTTTTAAAACAAAACATATTCATGTCAGACATCACTTTATAAGGGATTGTTTTAAAAAGAAAATGATTCATTTCAAAAGTTGACACTAAAGAGAATTTGGCTGACCTTTATACCAAGGCATTCGACATGGCTCATTTTGTACTGTTGGTGCAACTGAACGGAATGAGGAATCCTGAATGATTTTTCATTTCCCATAAGTAGCTGGAGTTTTTGTAAATAGTTTCTTTTATTTTTACTGTTAAACAAAAGAAAAAAAAACGAGCCGTCACTGTGTATAAGAGAGCATATGATAGTACATGAGCTGCTGGACTGTTGCACTTAAAACAAAATAGAGAACATAAGTTGCTAAGTACGACTGCAGTTTCATCATGTGATATACCAGTAGGTAGACTTACAACGCGTATTCAACCCATAATGTAATGTAATGTAATGTAATGTAATGTAATGTAATGTAATGTAATGTAATGTAATGTAATGTAATGTAATGTAATGTAATGTAATGTAATGTAATGTAATGTAATGTAATGTAATATAATATAATATAATATAATATAATATAATATAATATAATATAATATAATATAATATAATATAATATAATATACAGGACTGTCGTACATGTGGGTAACATAACCTTGGCTTACGATTTTATGGTCTTAATTTCTGCATTGATAGATTCCCAAAATCAGAGGTTTCGGGTCTTTATATTGTTGCACTACCCGGGGATAACCTGGTTGTCCTTCTGTTGCATCCAGACATATACTGACCTAGGCATAACCAATATATCTTAAAAGAGCAAAAACGTATGGAAAATGCCAAATCCCTCTATGCTGAAAAGCTAATTCATAAATTTCCTCAAGCTAAAATTTGTACCAAAGGGTACTTGTCCTAACCCTGGTTGAGATCACACTGGTCACTTTGCTGCATTCAGAAATATGCTGACCTGTACACCGGTGTGTCTCGTACCTTGTAATTCATATGGATAACAACAATATACTCACATGCTACGATGAAGCTTTGTGCATACCTTGATCGCGGGGGGTATGTCATAGCGCTATTAGGTCTCACAAACCTCACATCGTGTGCTGGATAGCATGGGTGTGAACTATAACTCAACATATTATCATTGTTGATAGACAATGATGCAAGGCACTTTGCTCACTATTGTGGGATCTCGTTGTTTAGCAGTTCGGTATTACCGGTTTTAGTTATCATGAGTGGTCTAGCTACCCCTGGCATGTGAATTAGCATATACTCGTCAAAACATGGTCTGGAGGACCTACGTATTTACCAAACTTTGTGAACTCACCAACTTTATGTTGACCCACGATTATTATACCTTTTTGCAGGACACTAGTTCGAAGCACGAGTAGGGCATGCATCATATAGCATCATGGGGATATGAATACTTATCTATTTTCGAGTGTTTAATTATCTATTATCATTTCGAACACGTTGTTTACTCTGACTATTTGAATAACCATTATCTTTAAAATTCGCTTCCGCAACGATTGAAAATATTTGATACCTATGAAACTTGTTTTACAATAACGAACTAAATGGTTTGTGCATTTAGAGTCGTTCATGTGACTTATAGATATGGAGATCCCGGAACGTCACACGCCTCACGGTATAGACCCCGCAGTGAAATTTGAGGGTGTGACAATAAAGTATATGGTGTCTATACAAGGTGACATTTTTTTTGATTAAATAACGAGTTCAGTGCTACGTGTTGCTTACAACCAGGGAAACGGTCTATGGGATTCTTATCAATACCCACGACAGCCGTGTTATATTGTGAGTACCAGGGTACCCGTGGACAACACGGGTTGCACCCCGTGCCCCTAACTTTGGAAATAGATTATCAATATATGAATCGATCTATCACTTCTATTCTATAGGTTAAACAGTGGATGTACAAAGAATCATAGTAGATGTATAAAAAAAAATTATCCAGCTAAAAAGGGAACCACAATCCTAGATCTCTAAAGAAACAAAATTTTAAAAAAGGACAATTTGTCCCCAATGATGATTTGATTTCAAGGTGAAAAGAATATCTTAATACAAGGAAAAAGTACTAAAATTGACGTTCACCAATTAAAATTACTAAAATATTTAAATGCCGGAGAAGCCAACAAACTTGAGGTCGAAGGTGAAAAGTTTGTGGGTAAAATCATTGGCTAAGACTTGGTCAGTAAATGTCTATTTTGAAAATAACTTGGTTAACTATGATTATTTTGATAATTTTCACTCAATGTAATATATGTTCGATTTCATGGTTCGAGTTGGCTTTGCTCTTGCCTAAAAGTGAAATCATAACCGCACACCTCGGTTATAAAATTATAATAACTCGGTTTATAAAAAAATTATAACTTGGTAATAAAAAAATAATAAGTGTTCAGTTTCGGCGAATCAGTTATTGGCGGTTAATTCGTATTGGCGAATATTCTTTATTATATTCCCTTATTCCTCTCCAATAATTCAGCATAGATAATTTCTCCTAGATGTAGGCCCTCATTAATATTTTCCATTTTTAAATGCATGTCATCTTTGTATTTATACATTGCCTTGTAACAGCTTCATAATCAACAATAATATAAAACAATTCAACCTTACTTTGATATCATTGATCTCTTCATGGTATCAGAGCAGGTTCAAAACCCTGCTCTAATCAAAACCCCTGTTCCAACATAAACCATGGCCACTGTGCTCAGAAGGCGAGAAGAAAACAATAACCGGGAAACAATGAAAAGCGACAAGCCGGTGGGAAAGAATGCTCAGCGTGGTAATGTTATTGAACATTGCACTTTCTGTGGGAGAGATGGTCACAACAAAGAAGGTTGCTTCAAAAGAATCGGTTATCCCGATTGGTGGCCAGGAAACAAAATGAAATGTGAAAGTACCAACGCCGTCACTTGAACCATAAATTGTTGTCATCGTTTCTTAGTCCACTGATCCGGAATGGCACTCATGGCTAAATAATTAACATAATGAGCATACCACGGTGCAACTCGAGTAGCACGGCTAGAAGTTGTTCATCCGGAAATCTTTCATTTATTTCACTCACATCATCAATCCCTTCCGCCGGAATTCGAGACAAGTGATCCGCCACTACATTCTCACTCCCCTTTTTGTCTCGAATTTCTAAGTCAAACTCTTGAAGTAATAGAACCCACCGAATCAAACATGGCTTGGCATCTTTTTTCTCCATCAAATATCGAACCGCACTATGGTCCGAATACACCACCACCTTGCTCCCCCAAATATACGAACAAAACATGTCCAAAGCATAAACCACCGCTAATAATTCTTTTTCGGTTGTGGTGTAATTCAGTTGCGCTTCGGATAAAGTTTTGCTTGCATAATAAATTACCACCGGCTTCTTCTCAATTCTTTGACCCAAAACAGCACCAATTGTAGTGTCGCTTGCATCGCACATTGTTTCAAATGGCTTTGACCAATCCGGCGGTTGCAAAATAGGAGCCTTGACCAAGTGTTCCTTCAAAACATTAAAAGCTTGCAAACATTCATTAGTAAAATCAAAGGGAACATCTTTCAATAACAAATTGCATAAAGGCTTGGTGATAACGCTAAAACCCTTAATAAAGCGTCTATAAAATCCCGCATGTCCCAAAAATGATCTTACCCCCTTCACATTTCTCGGTGGTGGCAATGATGATATTACCCGAATTTTTGCCTTGTCCACCTTCATACCCCTTTCAGAAATTACATGGCCTAACACAATTCCCTCTTGCACCATGAAATGGCTTTTCTCCCAACTAAGCACTAAATTTTTCTCAACACATCTTTTTAAAACTTTTTGTAATTCGTTGAGACAAGATTCAAAACTAGTGCCAAAAATTGAGAAATCATCCATAAATACTTCAAGCGACTCTCCAACCATGTCCGAGAAAATACTCATCATACATCGTTGGAAAGTTGCCGGAGTATTACACAATCCAAATGGCATCCGCCTAAAGGCAAAAGTACCATATGGACAAGTGAAGGTGGTCTTGTGTTGGTCATCTGGATGTATTGCTATTTGGTTGTACCCCGAAAACCCATCTAAAAAGCAATAATATTTTTGACCCGACAATTTTTCAATGATTTGGTCAATAAAAGGGAGTGGGAAATGGTCCTTAGAAGTGGCGGCATTCAATTTTCGCTAATCAATGCACACCCGCCACCCTGTAACGGGCCGGGTGGCAATTTGTTCCCCATTTTCATCTTTAATCACTTGAATACCAGACTTCTTAGGAACCACTTGAGTAGGACTTACCCAAGCAATATCCGAAATAGGATAGATAATTCCCGCATCCAACCATTTAATTACCTCTTTCTTTACCACTTCCCTAAGGTTCGGATTCAACCTTCTTTGAGCTTCTCTTGTGGGCATTGCATCTTCTGTGGTGATGATCTTGTGCATAACAATTGATGGACTAATTCCTTTGAGGTCGGCAATCGTCCACCCAATAACTTCTTTATTTTCTTTCAAGACTTCCATTAAAGCTTGCTCTTGTGCCATCTCTAAATTAGAGGCAATAATGACCGGTAATGTGTCATTATCCCCTAAGAAAACATACTTCAAATGGCTTGGCAAGTCCTTGAGCTCCAACTTTGGTGCTTCTTCTAGTGATGGTTTAGTACCCGAATCGATCTCCACCGGCAAGCTTTCAAATTGGCGGGACCATGGTGGTCGACCCTCCTTCAACGCCAAGACATCTTGCTTCTCCTCTTCAATCCTCAAAGCACAAGCATGTACCTGTTCAGAAAAATCACAAGCACACAAATCCATTTCGTCCTCCTCATATTCATGCGGATTGCATCCGTCGACTATATCTGCCATAAAACACTCTTCAACACCGAAATCATTAGAATTGTTAGTAAAAACATTTAAACACATTTTTCGATTTCCAAATGTCATGTCGACTGTACCAAATCTACAATCAATCACAGCATGAGCGGTATTCAAAAATGGACGACCCAAGATAACATTTTGTTGTTGTTTTGAATCCGCGGATGAGTAGTCCAATACCAAAAAGTCAACCGGGTAATAAAATTCATCAATTTTTACAATGACATTTTGAACCATCCCCCGAGGTAACTTATGAGACAAATCGGCCAAAACAACCGTTGTCTCCACCCTAGCCAATGGACCAAAGTCATATTGATCATACAAACCCCCCGGTAAAATGCTCACCCCGGCTCCAAGATCTAGCAATGCCTTTGCCATTTGAAAATTACCAACTTGAATGTTTATTAATGGCGTGCCCGGATCTTGGAGCTTAGGAGGAAGCTCCCCATTCAAAACCACACTTACTTGCCCGGTAACATTCACCCGCTTAGGCATTTTCTTCTTTTGTTGCCTCTTTTGTGTGCATAATTCTTTTAAAAATTTAGCATAAGCGGGTACTTGTTTTATTGCATCAAGTAAAGGAAGATTAATTTTTACTTGTTTAAACATGTCCCACATTTCTTCTTTTTGGGGACCTCTTGATGCAATAAAATTTTCCTTACCCGAGTCAAGTAGAGCCGATGGAAATGGAACTTGATTTGGCTCGTTTTCAACTTTTTCATTTTTATCATTCTCACTCACTTCCAGTTTTTTTACATTTGACTCTTTTTGTAAAACCGGTGAAATTTCATCATCCTCACTCTCATTACCCGTGTCATCCTCAACTACCCCCTCAACAAAACCCGGTGATAAATTAGCTTTAAATTCTTTACCACTTCTTAACACACTCACTTGATTAACATTAACATTATTACCTCGTGATGAACCATGAGACGGATTTACCTGGGTGTCACTAGGAAGCTTACCCTTGCTTTTTTTCAACTCCGCCACATCGGTTGCCAATTGACCCATTTGAGTTGTTAATGCTTGAATGCTTTTGTCACAAACCTCATCCTTTTGTATCCGGGCTTCATCAAGTTGATTCCTCTTTTGCATGTCTTGTTGCATAGCCCGAAGCATATCCATGACTTCATTCCCACTTGATGAATCTTGACCCGAACTCCTTTGACCCATTTGAGCTTGCCCTTGGTATCCACTGTTGTTTCCACCTCTATAGTTTCCTTGATTGTATTGTTGACGAGGTACATAATTACCTTGAGCAGCTTGGAAATTCGGGTTGGATTGATTTGATGCATTCCCATAACGAAAATTAGGATGATTTCGCAACCCGGGGTGGTATACATTAGAATTCATATCATAATTTCGACCACCCCCTTGAATAGCATTCACCTCTTCTGTTTGTCCTTCATTCACTACCACTTGACAAACCTCTGCCGTATGACCTATTTCTTGACAATTATTGCACACGTTGTACAATTGATTTGAAGTTTGCACATTACCACTTTCTACTCCATGCACTTGAGGCCCTTGAATCACATGCCTCGCCTGTCCCGATGATTAAGCCTTTCTTTTGGAAGTTACCGCCATTTGCTCTAAAAATGCCCAATCATCTTGTTCATAATTTGTACCAAACGTACCATTTGTGATGGACATCAAATCACGGGCATCCTCCGAACTTAAACCTTCATGAAAAGCATTCAACAATTCCCAAAGTTGGATACCTTGGTGAGGACAATTTCTTAACATCATATTAAATCTCTCGAATGCTTCATGAAACAATTCCCCCGATTGTTGTTGAAAACTTCTCAAACCTCTCCTAGCATCATTTGTCTTTTGGGAGCTATAAAACTCATCTAAAAATATTTGTTGCATGTCGGCCCATGTGAAAATCGATGCGGATGGTAACGTATGAAACCATCTCTTCGCTTTTTCTTCTAAAGAAAATTGGAAAAGAACTAACTTGACATCATCCGAAGAAAATCCTTGTCATCCAATAGTGTTGCAAATAGAATCATAAGTTTCCAAATGAAAATAAGGCTCTTCCGTTGCTAGCCCCATGAATTTTGGTAAACTTTGGAGAGCGGTTGTTCAAACTTCAAAAGTTCTTCCATCCGCATTTTGAGGAATCACTATTTGAGGAATCACTATTGACGGCGAGGAGCTACTGCCCTACGGTGGAGATTTGTGTCCAGAAGTCACCGTAAGCTACGGTGGCTATCGTAGCTTACGGTGGAGCACTCCAAAAATTTATTTTTTCCTTCTTTCATTTTTCTTTTGCTCCATTCCGTTCCGGTCCGTTCCAAAGCCCGTATTTCTTCGTTTTAAGCTCCTTAATGCTCCTGCAACCAAAGTGCTCGTAGTTATCTAATTCCAAGCAATAACATGATCAAATGCGGATATATTAAGCGTTTTATCATTATAAAGGGTTGTTTCTTGAACCACCCGTCAACGTCCACTTCGAAGAATCCATTTTTCCTTATGCCATACAATCACCTACACAACCACCCTCCTACGAATTCTTAAATCCAACCATCAACCCATTGGTCTAGGACCACTTACAAACCTCGAAAACAAACCGCCAACCCCTCACACACCCATTCCTCCCGCTACTCCTACACCGGCACCACGATCTCCCTCCCAGACCCATACCGTCCCGCCCCAACAGCCCACTCCACAATCTCCTAACACCTCACCCTCACAGCCCGTTTCACATACTGGCTCAATCCCTACCACTCCTGGCCCACTTAACCAAACAACCACCTCTCCTACTTCGGCCCACTCACTTCCGTCCACCTCGCCGGCCTCTGACCCGGCTGCTATGGCGTCTCCGACGCCCATCCACCATGTGCCGCCTCCCCCACCCCCTCCTCCCACTACTCGCACCATTCACACCCGCTCTATGAGTGCTATTGTCAAACCCGAACAACTCTTTAACCTGCACACCTCCTCTGTCGTACCTATCCCCAAGTCCCCACAGGTTGCCTTGTCCTCACCAGAGTGGTATAATGCCATGTCCAATGAATTTAGTGCACTTATTAAAAATAAGACCTGGGAGCCTGTACCTAGGACACCTGATATGAACATTATACGTAGCATGTGGTTATTCAAACATAAGTTCAGGTCTGACGGCAGTTTGGAGCGTTATAAAGCACGTTTGGTTTGTGATGGTCGTAAGCAACAACCGGGCATGGACTGTGGCACAAATTTTAGCCAAGTTGTTAAGCCGGCTACTATCCGCCTGGTACTTTCTCTTGCCTTGTCTAAGTCTTGGCCTATTCACCAGTTGGACGTCACTAATGCTTTTCTGCACGGTAATTTGAAGGAAAACCGTGTATATGCATCAACCCATGGGGTTTCGCCACAGAGACTTCCCTGATCATGTTTGTCAACTCAGGAAGTCCTTATATGGCCTCAAGCAGGCCCCTCGTGCCTGGTACCAGCGGTTCACAGACTTTGTTACATTGCAGGGGTTTCAACAAAGCAAGTCTGACAATTCTCTGTTTATTTACCATCAGGGTACGGATATTGCCTACCTTCTCATCTACGTGGATGACATCATTCTCACCACATCCACTACGGCACTTCATAACCGTCTCTTACAAACACTGTCTGGTGAGTTCGCCATGAAAGATTTGGGTCCACTTTCTTATTTTCTAGGTATCCAGGTCATCAGGGACGGCAACACAATGTTTCTCTCTCAACAGGAATATGTTAAGGATATTCTTCACCGGGCATCGATGGACTCGTGCAAACTGGTAGCTACTCCAGTCGACACCCAATTCAAGCTTTCTTCTGACTCGGGTCCTCTACATGACGACCCCTCCACATACCGCAGTCTGGCGGGTGCCCTCCAGTATCTTACGTTCACTCGCCCAGACATATCCTACGCGGTTCAGCAGATCTGTATGTATATGCATGCTCCTCGGCTTGATCATTGGAACGCTTTGAAGCGCGTCATTCGGTATCTTCAGGGTACAGCAGACTATGGTCTTCATCTAGGACCCGTACCCAATCTCTCCTTACACGCCTACACAAATGCTGACGGGGCCGGTTGCCCTGACACTCGTCGCTCCACATCTGGCTACTGTGTTTATTTAGGCGACATCCTCATCTCCTGGTCTTCAAAGCGTCAGTCCACCATTTCTCGCTCTAGTGCAGAAGCAGAATACAGAGGCGTAGCGAATGTGGTCGCCGACATATGCTGGTTACGTAACCTACTACTTGAGCTTCATCATCCACTCACTCGGGCTACTCTCGTCTACTGTGATAATGTGAGTGCCATCTACCTCTCGGGAAACCCGGTGCAACATCAGCGCACTAAACACATCGAACTAGACATCCACTTTATTCGTGACCAGGTCCGGCGTGGCCATATTCGAGTATTGCACGTGCCCTCTCGTCATCAGATTGCAGACATCTTTACAAAGGGACTTCATCGGGTCTTATTTGACGATTTTCGTGCCAGTCTCAGCATTCGTCCCCCGAACGCTTCAACTGCGGGGGAGTAATAGTATATTATATTGTAATTATGTTAAATTGTAAATCAATTGTGATTGAGAGATTGATTGAGAGAAGATTGGAAACGTTGTCACACCTTCCATTTAGAGATAGGCATATCCCTTGTATTTATACCTTGTATGAATTAATGAAGAGGTCAAGGATTATTCTCTAATAAAAACGAATACTTAACAGTATATACATCGTTCGTTTTTCTTTCGGAATTATCCTAATCTTGTTGGTTTGAATTTTTTATTTCTGTTTTTGTTTTGAAAAAAAGTTTAATTTTTAATAGAGATCTTTGAAAACTTTTAAGAGGAAAAAGTTTATAAAATATATGATTCTAAATTTTCAAAAAAACAGAGTATAATAAAAACGGTTGGCGAAATTTAAGAACAACAATTTTTTGGTATTCAATACTCAATAAGCGATTAAGGGATAGGGCTTTAGAAACCGTTCGTTCGAAGATATGTAGCGATTTGTGTTCAACGATTTGTTTTGGAATTCGTCGGAGTTTTGCCGGAACTTTCTTATTTTCCGATCAAGTTCTTATAATCGATTATGGGCCTTTAAATCTTTGGCTAAACAATGAGGGCTATGATCTCTATCACTTTCTTTGTTATCGATTCCGTTCAATTCTGATTTCGCAAAAGCAGGGATGTTCTTTTTTTTCGTCACAGGTTTCTTCTTCGTTTTCTTCGAGGAATCTTCTTAACCATGTGCTCTGATACCAGTTTGTTGGACTAGGATCAATTGTGCAGCGGATAAATCAAACAACAAATACAATAATGATATGAAAACAATCGAAAAACAGTAGAATATTATTGAAATGGTTCGGACAGAAACTGTTTACAAAGAGTTTTATGTGGATTGTTTGGATAAAACAATCTTGATGCCTTACAAAATGTACATGTATGTCTATTATATACAAAATGAAATGACACGACTTGATGACAGTTACTTTGGTCAAATAGTTGTGTTGGTTTGTCTTTAAGACTAGAAGGTGTGGGGTGCGGCAAAGGGCCGGCCTTGCCATGCCGCCCCGGGCTACACCGCCCCCCAGGGCCGGCATCGGCAAAGGCGGCAACAGCTTGCCGTTCAAGCCGGGTCACTTATTTGTTTTTTAATTGATTTTTTTATTATTTTTAATAATTTTGACCAATGAGGAGGCCCGTCATCATGGTGCACACCACCCCCTTGGAGGCCCATCATCAAGATGCCTCTCCTCCCACTCCTACGTGGCGGCCCATCATCAAGATGCCTCTCCTCTCCACACCCAATGGTCTAACAACTCCCACCCTTTCATAATTTGGTGCCAATTACAACTGTCAGGGGTAAGACAGTCGTTTTGCACTTGAAGCCCTTTGAGTCGCGCCTTCTGTCATCAGTGTTTGCTGCAGCCCTTTTGTTTCCGATGCTTGACCCATTTGCAACAGATTGTTCCTAACCTTTGTCCTTATAATTCTCTCAAACTATAATATATAAATATATCTAGCTTATAATCCAATAGCTAGTCTGTTGGACAATTTTGCAAATGATCTCAAGTGACTACAATTCTGCAAATGATCTTATGCATTACTATAATACCCAAACATAAATTTAATTTTTATTAGATTTTATAACACTCTTATTGTGTGAAATGCATTTTTTACCGGTCTACTCAACGTTATGATCGTATAAATTTTTAAATAAAAGGTAAATAATAAACAAAAATGAACATTCACCACAGAGTTATAAGAATCCATCATCTATATATATAAGTTAATAATAAGACCATGTGTAATGGGCGTTATAGGGGCATGAATAAGCATGATAATGCCCCCAACACCATTCTCTTAGGCATTATATGGGCATTATGAGGGTGGGGCATTTTTAGTATAATGCCCAAATAGGATAAAAAATATGAAAAGTAATAATTAAAAAGGACATTAAGTGGCTTTAACCATTACATATTTTTTTTAAAGGGCATTATAATAATGATGTGGTGAAAAATACCCCCTAAAGGGCATGAATCATTACTTATGTTCTAAGTTGTATTCTTTTCTATTTTTACAACATGGTTTATCATTTAACTTTTATGAAGTTTCCATTTTCAAGAACTATTCATTCACTTGAGAGGCGTAATTATCTAACCACACACAACATACATTTTAGCTTCTTTCTATATGTCGTTACTAATATGATAGCAATGTTAGAAAGTTCAGTCATATAAAAATATATTAATGCAAACCTTATCAACATATGTTTCCAAACAAAAGGCTACACATCTTATTACTTTACACACTTAGTAGAACATCCCACATTCCCATAAGGATTGCAAAGTGGTGGCATCAAACCTTTTCAAACGGCACGCTGGATGGTCCATAGCATTACCGGCCAAGGTCCATCAACGTCGGATTCATGACAGCCTACCTATCTTAAGAAATGTGGGGCGAAAGATATTCAAAGATTTTTGTGTTGATGCCATTTGCATGCTACTTGATCATATGACTACTACTTACCATGCTTAACAATCAAATAGAAGCTATATATTAACCAAAACATAACATTAATGCCCTAAGATGTTGTTACTTTTTTCAAACAAACCAAGCCTGTTGTCAGATAATCTTGTTTTGTACGCTGATTTCTTGTACTCGAACCAGGTGAATTCCTTGTACAAGCTATCTTCATCTCCTTCCATGAGTGATGGCAGCGGTGCTATTTTTTCACTCAATGGTGGTCCTCCAAAATATATCATTGACACTCTACTCTTTGTGCCATTGGCAACCACTCTATGTTTCACACTCTTGAATCTTCCATTTGTCATCACCTGTATGTCGAAAGCCATATTTTATTTTATTTTATTTTACTTTTTTTTTTTTTTGTAATTTACCATTTTATTATATAACACTTATCCCAAAAAATGTTTAAAGTGTATAAATTTTATAAGAATGTTATTTGTATAGGATCAAAGCTGATAGACACAAGTTAAGAAAATTTTAAGAAATTTAGCTCCCTTTAGTAAGAAAAAAATTGTAAATTATAAAGAATTCTAAGTTTTAACTAATTATGTTATACATATTACCACGAAAATACGCTTACGTTACAATTTTAAGTCAGTAAGCTAGCATGAGATACGTGAAATAAGTTCTATTTATCTACTTTATATTCATGTATCGTCATAGTTTTCTTGAAATACAAAAACCGTGGTCCATTGATTATGAAAAACATACCAATCAACAAAGAATGTCAACTATGAAATGAAGAGTTAACATTCTAATGGTATGGAATTTGTCAACCCTTACATATAAAGACGTGGAAAAAAGGAGGCCACAAGATTACAAGTTTGGCAAGAGAGAGAAAAGGTGACGTTCATGAAAGAGAGAGCGGTCCAAGGGACACTTTTATTGAATAGCGAACATATATAAAATCATTTTTGGTTGTATTTTGTCTAAATATTTCCGCATAAAATCCGCCTTTTTACTAGTCTTGAGTACCTGAAATTTATGGTATTATTTTAGAGAAATATGATTATGAGCTTAAATAAAGTAAGTTGAAACTTGAGAAAAAGATTAATTTTAACTAAGACCATGTATAATGGAAACGAAATTGGGCGTGGAAAGGGGCAAAAAAAACGTCCAGAAAACGGCTCACACCGCCCCTGGGGCGTTTTTCGTCTTTTTTGCCTTCCCGTGAAAATTTCCACGGCGTGGAATTCTCACCTTTTTTGTACACCAATCAAATTGTTACACATGGAATGGAGGGCGTGGATTCATGTGACCATTACATATGTTCTAAGGAACCTAACACCACAACTTTAGAATCTACAAAGATGCATTGATTCATTCAATATCTCTCTTCGCGTTTTATATTAGCTAATATGAATACCAATGTTTATGTCCCACTTGTAAATCATTCATTAAAACTTCTAGATTTGTTGTTTAAGGTGCACTAATCATACCCCAGGCTTTATATCCTGTAATATAAAGTTACAATATAAAAGGTGGGGTACGTTTAGCACAATTATATGATGTAATACCTGCAAAGAATCACCAACATTGAAGAAGAAAGATTCGGAGTCAGGAGGAACCGACATCCATCTACCGTCTCTCAACAATATTTCAAGCCCAGCTGTGTTGTTAGATCTCAAAACGGAGATGATTTGCGGGTCGGTGTGTTCTCCGAACCCGACCAAATGACGGCCGTTTCTTTCGCTTTCTTGAAGCTCCGGATATGGCGGGTAGTGATTAAGGCGGAAAAGAGAGTCACTTTGTTCATCCATCAACATCTTGCTAAACACATTTCTTGGTTGTAGTTTCATTTCGTCCGCTAATAAGTCCATAATTTCACATGCCATGTTTTTCACTAATGTCACATAGTCATTCACAATGCCCCTATGACAAAAACACAGTTTACATAAGCAGTTGCGGAACCAGAATTTTTTTAGCAAAAGCAGTTGAAGAACCAGAAATTTTTAAATAAGTGATCATTGATTTTTTCTCTGAGGCCTAGATGGTCCAACTCAATTTTTTATATAATAACTTGTAATTTATATTTAAAAATCAAGTGACTAGGTTAGCGGACCCACTTAACACACTTGGTTCTGCCCCTGTAGAAGCACATGGTCAAATAAAGAATTGTAAAATAGGTAAAATAGTCACGAAACCAGAACTTTTTAGTTAGGAATCATCGTAATGGTTATAAGTTACAACTCATTTTTTTATTAGAAAAAAAAATAGACTTATATATAAAAAAACCAATGAATTCTCGTGACTGGCTAAGGAAGCATATAATAACTTGGAAAAGTGTTGAATAAACATGGTTCTTACTGCAAATTATCCGGGTAAACGGATTCGGGTTTCGTGCTTAGAAGAAGGTACTCGACCCAACCCACATCACCATTTCTACCAATGCTTTTGTTCCCGTAACCAAACGGGTCGGGTGGGCCGGAATTTTGTTTAACTGAAAGAGGAGAATCAAAGAACTTGATGGCTTCGGATTCGAGTTTATTAATGAACATTGGAGGAACACCATGATTAACAACCTTAAAGAATCCAAAATCTTGACAGGCTTTAACAAGGTGGTGTTTAGATTCGGGTTTAGAGAGGTCAATGAGAGGGATGTCTGGAATGATCAATGGGTTTGTGTTTGACTTTGATGGTTTCACAAAGAACTGTTCCATTGAAGGATTTGACAAAACCACCATGGCTGGATCTTAAAAATGATGGAAGCTTTGCATAGAAGATGATTTGGGTATTTTTGAAATTCAATTCAAAAAGCGTTCAATAATGTGTAGATACAATGAAAAATGTAACATGGAGAGGGTTTATATAGCAATATAAAGTTAGCATATAGGATAAAGTTAGGATATAGACTAGTATAGAGATGTTTCTAGGAGAGAGAAGGATGGTCAAATTGACTTTGTAAGTTAATGCATATTACTTTTAAACCCAGCCCTAAAAACTTGATGATACACATATATAATGCTTTGCTGTGAAAAAAAAATAATAATAAAGAAAAGTACATGATGAGATAACCTCCTAATAATAGTATTTGCGTGTTTCTTACATACTCTACTTAAAATGGTTTTTTTTTTTTTTTTTTTTTTTTTTTTTTTTTTTTTTTTTTTTTTTTTATGAAAAAAAGGATAGGGATTCAAAATGTAGTGTGGCGTAGCTTGTTGTTTGCTTACCCACTATTCAGATATAGCATGGTTTTGTTGGAGTTAAAATTACTTGCATTTAATGAAATATTCCTCTATAATAAAAACTTGGCGAGAAAGTTTACTGTACAAAGTATATTAGTGTACAAAGTGTAAGAAATTACAACATTTGTATACGTGAAAGCGGTCACTAGGATTACCTCGTATTTAATTTTACAGCATTTGAGGGTATCATAGACTTTTCTCCTTATGTTCTATTTGTTTTATAAGTATTTAAATTTCAAAAATTAAAAAATTCAAAACCCTAACACTACGATCATTTTATAGTTTCTGATTGAGTATTTGACAAACACAATCCATCAGTTCGTATGTACAAATCATAATCGTTTTAATCAGTTATTTCAATTTTTTTTTTGTAGCAATTTCTATAGTTCTTTCTTTTTCTCCAAATATTCAATTTTTTTGTGTTTGAAGTAATAATCTGAAGAATATCGAAGTGTGAGAATAATAATTATGTTTTTAATTTTTTTTTTGTTTTTTTTTTTGAAGACTATTTGAAGTTTTTTATGTGGTTATTTTTGTTATTTTTTTCAGGATGCATTGAAGATTTCTTTACATATGCTTTGCTTTTCAATTGAGTTTGCACACATGGTAGTTGCGTTTTAAGTTGGATTTGTACTTACGTTTTAGTAATTTCCATCATGAATGATAGTTTCTTTATTCAGATTAGTAGTTGCGTATTGATTTTTATCATACGGGTGATATTTAGTTGTTTTTTGTTTTTTTTTTACAAATTGCCTTTGAGGATGTATGTATTTGCGTTTCATTTTTTGAAGACTATTAAAGTGTTTTTTTGAAGATTATGTTTGTACATATTTTACTTGCGTGTAAGTTGGATTTCTACTTACGTTTTATTAATTCTCCATCGTGAATGATAGTTGCTTTATTCAGACATAGTAGTTGCGTATTTATTTTTTTCATACTGATAATATTTGGTTGTTTTTTGTTTTTTTTACAAGTTGCGTTTGAATATTTATGTATTTGTGTATTAATTTTTATCATAATGATGATATTTGGTTGTTTTTTGTTTTTTTAGAAGTTGCGTTTGAATATTTATGTATTTGCGTTTCATTTTTTGAAAGATTATTAAAGTGTTTTTTTAAAGATTATGTTCGTACATATTTGTACTTGCGTGTAAGTTGGCTTTGTACTTGCGTTTATTAATTTCCCATAATAAACAATAACTGCGTTTATTCAGAATAGTAGTTGCGTCTTATTTTTTTATCAAACTGATGATATTTGGTTGTTTTTGTTTATTTTCATAACTTGCGTTTGAATATTTATGTATTTGCGTTTCATTGTTTCGTGACATCTCATACAAGTTCATTGAAAAATTGTCGCACAACGCCAAAGGCGGAAACACGTGGCGCAACGATCGAAAGTATATCAAAGTCAAGATTAACACAAACAATATTTAATTAGAAAAGACAATTTCAATAAGATGTCAAAAAAGTACATTGTCATAAACATTTCACAAAATAACATACATGAAGTTCAAACATGGGGTTTTTCCATCTATGTCCCAACCTGATGGTAAATATAGATGAAACCCCCGACTAGTGTCCAACATCCCAAATTCCACCGTACTAGCCTCATATCTATGCAGCACTTAGTTACCTGAAAGATATGTTTAAAAAGACGTCAACATATAAAATATTGGTGAGTTCACAGGTTTTAGTTCCATAACAACAACATTTTAACAACAAAAACATGTACGAAACAAACACAAGCAATGACCTCTGTAAAGAGTAGGTAACTCCTACAAACTATGACGAGCAATCCCTTGAGCCCATAACCAAACCAAGACTAATATTGCCCCGCAAGCAGAAGTTGTTTCTTAAAAAATAAAAACTTAGTTTAGAATACGTGCACCCCTGACATACACAGTTGCATAATCGACGCTATCGATTAGGGGTGGGCCTTGTCAGGCACCAATAGCGCTATCCAAATATTCCTTCGGTTCTCGATTTCAACAAACACATAACACACGAGTAAATGGTTACAGTAGCGAGGACTCACCCCGAGTGGTGTAAAAAAACAAACCTAAGTACTCATCATGCCACGTATCACGTTTTAACATTTAAAAACATTTTGATATGCAAAAACATTTAACAAAACATATATTTCTCCTAAAACAAAAACAGTAAAAATGGGTCATGAAACTCACCTTAATCTCCTTGCATAGCTAGCAAACAAAGCCCGAAGCTTTGACCGACTTCCTCGTGCCCTAATTTCGAATAAAGAACACCTTAAAAGTCTATCATATATAAGCCTAGCTTATTTTCCGGTTACAAGATAGTTTATTCAACTATCTAGACTCGTGTGTACTAACTCGAGTCTTAAGCGTTTAACTCGACGAACCGATCGTGACTTATATTGATTTTGTTTAACACACGACATAGCACCCAAGTTGTGCACCTGTTACTATTCGTGTGTAAACCATGTTGGACTACTACTACGAAACATATAACTCATCTCGAGTCACAGCTCGTCTTGTAATTCGGATAAATGTAATTGTCTTGTATAATTATTTTTAGGAAACATACCTTGAGGAATTACGAATTTTGGTTACTAAACTCCTTTAATAACATTTGTTATTTCTTTCCCAAAATCCGAGTTATTTTAAGGGTTTCTAAACATGAGTTTTCATATAATCTTTCCCAAATAAGCCAAGCGTTTAAGTATTTAAAATCCGTATATTTAACAGTGTTTTGGTTACCGAAAACCATTGAAGTTGACACAATTGACGCTCGACAAATATTATATACTTGTTTTGGAAATATTGCTCGACGTTTATCTTTATTGTTGTAAATAACCATTTGTCGAAAACGTCGTGACTTTGGACAAAACCATTTGTTTAAAACACTTGGAAGTTTTATTTACAAAATTACGCAATAACAATATCACATTCGTTGCACTTCGAATTTTATAAAAAAATTTGCCAGAGTTTCCTCTGTTTTTGTACAAACCAGACAACATAAGTTGTCTACAAATTTCCCAAAATTAAATCCAAACACAAGACGATAATATACTTATCCGCATTTCCAATGCACGAAACTTTATAAGTTTCGACAAATATATAAGTTACACTTATTTATATTTATATATATATACACAATATCATAGTCCAATAATTTAGTCCAACACACGAAATTACTAGTCACGCTTTATGTACAATGTCAATCACTCGATTTATTCATCTCGTTTATTATTTATTTGATTCGTCTCGCGAGTTAGTCGTTTGTACTTATATATATATATATATATATAATAACAAAATAAATACGAGTTAGTTATACTAAAATGCTTGACCGATGTTGACTGAGTTGACCGGGTCTTGACGACTCCGAAATCTGATCCATTGACCAGCAGTTGACCGGGTTGACTAGATGTGAACTTGACCCGCGACTGGAAAACAACGTGACTCGAGACAAACCAGATCTGACTCAAGCACCCTAAACTAACCCGGACCAAGGCTGAGTCGAATCTGAAACACACGGATCTGACTCGAAATGCCCGGATCCGAATATTTATAGCTAGGGTTTGCTAGTAGGTGGCAGTATATCACGTTTCGAACCCGTTTTAAACGATATTAGGCTTGAAAATAAAATCACAAAAATTATTCGGTTTTGTTCGTAATCATAAACAAAACTAAACCAAGCAATTTCATTATTATTTTCGTCGTCCGATGCGTGTTTTCGAAACATGCGTTTAAATCGCGTTAATCGATCTGGTCGCGGTTTCCTTCATTATAACGATCAGTTTACTTTCGAAACTTAATAAATGACATTATTTTACAATAAATAATTATTCCAAAAGTTTGATTACGGTTAAAACCATGCATTTTGACGTGCGACTCCCACGCCAGTTCCTCTCCGCGTTCCCCAAAATGATGTGTTTTTGACCGTTTTTCGTGCCGATTTCACATCCGCTCGCATCAATAGTAAATACATGTCGTAGTTACATATATTAGCCTTATGTTAGTCCATTTTGACAAATTTTCACTAACAAATTTCCAAAATGATGCGTTTTTTACCGTTTTCCACAACTTCATTAGACGAAGATTCATCAATAAGCATACACTTTTTTTTTGTTTTTTTTTTGTTTTGTTTCTTCTTTGCCTCAACAACTTCATCAGACGATGTTGATTTAAAAACTTTTGTCCTTTTCCTCTTGCCTTGTTTTTTCTCTATCAATGTGCTTATAGGTTGCTCATATTAATCAACTGGTACTGACGGTATAATAGCATACCTCGAAATATCTATATTTTTACAGGAACATATCAAAACGCAAGTTATTCAATATTCAAACGCAACTATTAACATTGCAAGACATTCAAGGATTTGAATATTCCAAGACACATACAAACGCAACTTCACTTTCATATAAACGCAAGTTGTATATAATAAAAAAAACATTTATGAACATCATTTGTGTTTTAACATGCTTACACATTACAATATCTAGGTTCCTATATATACATTTTTTGTGTGCATGCACTACATCATCATTAACAAAACCTTTCACTTATATACCAAAAAAAAATATGCAAACAAGGCTTTTCACAATCCCTCGCTAAGCATTGTTAACACTTCTGGTGCAGTGTACTAGACATCACCATCTATGTTGTCGTCCGCATCTTCTTGCGCTGCCAAATCAACATCCGGATGAGCTTGTTCTTCATTGTCATTATTGACTTCAACAACTGCTTCATTTTGTAAATCTCCTGCATGTGCAACATTTCCCACTGGAGCATGGAGTATCTGCCCCTCCACTACTTGTTGTTGTTCAATGTTCTCTTCCTCGTAATGGACTATATGGTTTCTATTTCTACGTTGATATACCAAACCATAACGTCTCTAAGGCTGTTGCACTTCGTTTATGTTATTAAATGCTTCTAATCCTTCAACACCAATGGCTGGTGGTAAAGGATCATCCAAAATGACACTATTTTTTAATAAAAGTATGCCATCAACAGCATCAAGTTCATCTAGGTATTCTATAAGAGAGACATAACGTCTTGCCATTTAAAAAAATCATAAAAAAAAAATAAACTATTCACACGAAAACGGAAGTTGAAATGGAGTGAACTCTCACAATGGACTTATAGAGAAGTGTGATAGATAGACTATAGGTGTTTGATTACTTACAATAGTATATATTTTTTTTCTAACACAGCCGACTGACAGAAATGCCAGTACATCATTTCAGCTTACTAATTATGACTTAAAAATATCTATAGTTTGACGGCTAGTTAATTTTTCCTTATAACAAATTCAAACGCAAGTACAAATAATTTTGCATGCAAGTTGTTAGTAAATTACCCCAAACAAATGTACAGATTAAGACGCAATAAACACGTATTTGAAATCAAAATTACAAAATCAACATACAACCATACTTATTCATAATTAGCAAATGATAATTGTCTAGCAAACCAGATTTTGAAGTTTTAGCAAGTCGATCATTGTTTTCCTTTGATCGTCTTTCATATTCAATTCATGTAAAATACCATTGGTTTGTTAGTTGGTTATTGGAACTACTAATTACACGCAATAACATTCCAAATATTGTATATGCATACCTGATTTTGACTTCGATGTCATTGTATTTTGTAGATCGCTCTGTTTTTTTGCTCTGGTACACTAAAAAAAACTAATTGTGTGTTCATTTTGTATTCAGTAGACGGTTTTCGAAGCTTTCTTAGTTATTTTAGAAACTGAATGTCAGTTGAATGATATTTGTAATTTGCCTGTTTTTTTATTTTTCGTTCAATTACTAATATGTCCTTAATCATGTTTTCAACAAATTTAATGACGCGAGGTTTTTTACGATCGTGCCCTTAATTATCCACTTTAATCGACGGCTGGAATTACTTCTTACACTTTGTACGCGAAACTACTTTTTACGTTAGCCTCACCCAAACTTGGCAATGCGGTTCTATATAATGTCTTGCTTATCGGAAAAAGAAATAAAATAAAATGTAAATATGTATTTATGTGTTCAATAGTCTATTTAAAATTTGGTTTCTGTACGTATAAAATATCCCTCTATAATTAAAACTTGATAATACAGTTCTATATAGTATCAAATATGTTTTAATGAAAAAATAAACAGCACTACACATTTACCTAACCTTCTTTCCTGTTAAAGCTAAAATAAAATGCAAATGCAAATGCAAATGCAAATGCGTTTTCGTGTTTCTTTCGATAATCTACTTAAAAAAAATTAATAAAAGTTCCTGTAAGAAGGAAAATGTGTTTTTTCTTTTAGTTACTTTATCACTATAACTTTTAAGGTTAAACTATAAAAACTGACGTTACAAATTTATATTTATAGAAAAACTAATTGGTGTAATGTACGGACCACCCAAAACACCCTTGAAAATAGGACGTAAACTATTTAAGATATATTGTGAACATTCAATTGGGGTTCTCATTTTCAAGCATCATGTTTTCTAAATTGGTAACGAGAGTTGGCATGTTATTTCAACACTTTAAAGAGATGCTAAGAAAATTCTGAATTTTCTTTCTCAAACAACACATATTTATATATCCTATATATATTCGAGTGTGAGTTTACAAACTTTTAAAATATCATAAACCGCGATCATTTGTTTTTTCTTCTCATGTAACCTTGGAGTAAACACTGCTACAATAAGAATCAAATCTATTAAATGAAGTCGAGGACATGATAAGTACGATTGAGAACAGATAAGTTACCCCATAACGTGTATTTAATGCGTTTGTTATAAACGATAACAATATGACGTAAAGATATCTCATGTTATAATCGATAACAAAATATATCTCATTATAGAAAAACGAAGTCATTGTGATCCTCTTATCCACAAACCCTGTCGGTGCACATGCATATTGGACATTGAGTTTATAAAGACTTTGCACAAGCCCGAAGTATAGCTAGGTTGTCTTTCTCATTGATGCAGTTGGAAGGCCACATGCTACTCTAGCTAAGGATATTTGTGTTGGTAAAGATATGTTAGACCATATATAATTGTAAAGATTGATGGAAAATCCGACAATGAGTACAATGGAACATAAGGATAAGGCTAGGTGTCATTTGTGAGAAGAATATATGAACTCCCCCTCCATCTTTTTCCCAGATTAAAAAAAAAATTACTATCAATTAACATAAACATAACGAATCTTACATGAAGGGATACGGGCCCAAATTTACCAAAAGAAACACGGGCCAATACCCAGTGTTCAAGCCCAAGGACTTGAACAAGGATCCGCTTATGGCGGGTTGGACCTGGCGGTCTACAGTCAACAGGCGGATAAACACCACGTTACCCCCACGACGATAGCAACATCCGCCAGGTTCTCCAAAACAGGATAGGCGAAGGACACGTGGTGATAGACCACACATTCGTACAAGGAGGTACGAACCAATCAGGGCTTGGAGACATGTGACACGGAGCATGTTGCAAGACCAACCAACAGGGGCTCCACACGTGTCCTCACTAGAACCCGCAGGAGACAAACAGTACATCTCCTGCACGCGTCAGCCAATGGAAGCACATGGGACCACCTCAAGGAAGATCTCCACTAACGTATACCTGCAGAGGGGACAATAGTACACTCGGCAACCAACCACATTTCACCTGGCCTGCAGCCAGACGTGGACGGCCACGTCAGATCGACGGTACGACCACTCTCTATGATTTATTTCATATCGTATATTATATTGTATTGGGCCTAATCTTGGGCTGATGTGGAGGCAAGCCCTTAACTGGGTTTCGGCCCATCGGGTAAGTTAAGGGTAGATGTTGAGGCCCGTGTGGAACCTATTTAACGAGCATTTAGTCTACTTGAATAGGCCATTCAGAAAATCCCTGAAGAACACACATAAGGCCGATTACGTTTTTGTGTCAGCTAAGTAGATTCCTCCGGGATTCGAGGCGGTCGCCCGACATCGGTATATTGTGTTGTTTAAGGTACATAATCTCCAGGAGTCATTCTATCTAGCGAAGGATCAAGGCTGTGGGAAAAAAGCTAACTTATCGTATCCAAGGTTAGACTTTTCTTTCTTCATTGGCGCCATCCATACCAGTATCCAACCCTTTGTTCTTCTCTTGCTCTTTCTTCCTCTGCTCCGCCAAGGCCCGAGCCTGCTCTAGCTCTGCTTCACGAGCTTCGGCAGATTTTTGCTTTTCTGCATCTTGGGCATCACCCTGTGTGTCAGCCTGCTGGACTGGGTCCTCACCAACCATTTGTCTGTTTGCTTCAGTTTCTACAGCGGCCTCAGTTGAGCTAGGCTCGGTAGTTTTTGAACTAGACATTTCAGACACTTTGGGCCACAGGGGAAAAGTAACGTAGGACCTAAAACAGCAAGGAAGAACAGTAGATATAAACATATAGCGACACAAGATAAACACCAAGTCGAAAGGACTAACCTGGCTGAACGTCCTTTACGATCTTAGAGGCAAGGCGCGGACGTTTCTGAGAGACAGCCAAGCGAACATTCAAGGACGATGCCGGTGAATTTCCCTCGGGTACCTTGCGTTTAGCGTAGTCCATCATGGACATCACATCCTTCAACTTCTTTCCAGCCCCATGGTCGCTCTTACTGGTTTCACCGCCACCTGGACCAACCACGGGGGGCGACATGAACACCTCGACATAATCACTTTTACTCTTGGGACCGCCGAATGCGGGTGGCTGACGAGCTAAACTACTCCCACATTCGTGACCTGCATGATTCCGAGCCCGATGAGTCAACGAGCAAGGCTCATCCTTAGAATCATCATCGGAAATAAACATAATATTTGTCCCGCCAGCGGAAATCGCATTCAGCAGGCGAGGATTAACAGGAATATCACTTGGGATTAGCGTATGCCCAGGAAAGTCCTTCATATTGACTTGAACAAAATTTTTGATTGTCTGCTCCACCAGAGGCTCCTCACCTACGCAAAGAGGCTCCCACACGAATTCACCAACAACACCAGGAACGATAGAGTAAAAACAACTCTTCTTTGGAAAACGGGCCGGAAGGAAAATAAGTTAAAGATAAAACAAGGATAATATCCTTAAAACAATACGAAAAAGACATACCTTCCCCATTAACATAGAAATGCGGATTCTGGTCAGCACGGCCACCAACGCGGCTGACGCCCGCCATCAACAATGCTTCCGGTCTCACGTTCGCCATTTCAATAGAGGTGACTTGTGCGGTAATCTTGTCATACCAATCGAAGTCCGCATAGTGGGTGACAGGAAAATCTTTCAGCTTTGACTTCGCAGACATGGCTAACCACTGCAGCGGCACGGGGACAACACCCTATTTAATGAAGAACAACTTTGTCTTCCAGTCATGCATGCTCCGCAGAGGTTCGTTTCCAACTAGCTTACCACTGCGGCCCTCCTTGAGAAAAGCGATAGAAGGCATTAAACATGTCAAAGGTAGGCTCAACTCCTTGGGAACGACACACAAATTCAAAGTGCACCATACGGGTCATTCCTAATGGCGTCACCTGTGTCAGATAACACCCGTACCGGAGAAGTAAGTCACACACGAACCTCGTCGCCGGCAGCCGGAAACCGGCCAGTTGAAAGTGGGCAGCATGCAAGGCCATCCTACCAGGGCCAGCATCCAAAACTGTCTCACCTTCAGCCGGTAGGGTCGGCTCCCAACTGGCCGGAATCTCATACTGCTCCAAGAACTGCTCGAAGGAATCCCTCCTCCACTTAATCGGAGCATCAACCATGCTCACTGGGTCCTTCTTACCCTTGATCTCGGCGTCAGACATTCTCAATTCACCGGAGTACAGAAAAGAAATGAAAATTGGCAGAGATGAAGAGACTACCGGAGGGAAATGAGAGAGAATGCTAACGGTTGAGTGGAAAAAATGAACGAAAGAAAGAGAAGGATGGGTATTTATAATAACTGCATTAATGACGGTGGGCCAGAGGGTAGAAAAGCAGCCCATCAGAAGGCTACACGTAGCACACACGGTCGAAAAAGCAGCCCACGCGCCGCGCGTGATACTTCACGCGCTTGTCACAAGGCAAAGAAGTTTTCCATCTGTAACCGACGTGATAGTGCAATAGGCACAGTAGACTTACAGTCAGTCACTTCAACCATCAAAGACCTCTGCCATGATGCCTTTTTGAATTTCCCACCAAATTATTACCATTCACAACAACATTAACAACGGGAGGGGCTAACGACGAGTAGACGTAACACGGATAAATCCGCCAATACCACTCCGCCTGACGAAAAACGTGCCAATCCGCCAAATGACCTTAAAACAATTTTTAATGAGTCCACCACCTCTCACGTCTCCGCTACGCACATCCGAGAGAGACGCTGGACTAGGGGGACATGAAGGGATAGGGGCCCAACTTTACCAAAAGAAACATGGGCCCATACCCAATGTTCAAGCCCAAGGACTTGAACAGATCCACGAAAGCCCAAGGACTTGAACAAGGGTCCGCATATAGCGGGTTGGACCTGGCGGTCTAGAGTCAATAGGCGGATAAACACCACGCGTACCCGCACGATGATAGCAACATCCGCCAGGTTCTCCAAAACAGAACAGGCGAAGGACACGTGGTGATAGACCATACATTCGTACAAGGAGGTACAAACCAATCAGGGCTTGGAGACGTGTGACACGGAGCATGTTGCACGACCAACCAACAGGGATTCCACACGTGTCCTCACTAGAACCCGCAGGAGACAAACAGTACATCTCTTGCACGCATCAGCCAATGGAAGCACATGAGACCACCTCAAGGAAGATCTCCACTAACGTATACCTGCAGAGGGGACAATAGTACACTCAGCAACCAACCACGTTTCACCTGGCCTACAGCCAGACGTGGACGGCCACGTCATATCGACGGTACGACCACTCTCTATGATTTATTTCATATCGTATATTATATTGTATTGGGCCTAATCGTGGGCCGATGTGGAGGCAAGCCCTTAACTGGGTTTCGGCCCATCGGGTAAGTTAAGGGTAGATGTTGAGGCCCGTGTGGAACCTATTTAAGGAGCACTTAGTCTCCTTGAATAGGCCATTTAGAACAAAACGAACTTACTAGATCGAAATGAGGACCAAAGAAGACGAAAAAGAACCCGAAGCTTTGAGCCGATTTCAGAGCTTCTGGACACGTTTTGATTATATTTTTTTAGTGGGCTAAAGACATGTGATAATGCAGAAACCGAATGGGATCGGTTTTTTTATATAGTTGTTCGGCTAAAACGACTTATTAATGCAAAATGAAGATTCGACGGTTTCATCTTTAAATCCGATCAAAGGGCATTAAAACTGTGTTAAAAACTCATTTAAATCATTGGAATTCGAATTATTCGAGTAGAGAAACGCTTGTGAAATAAATGGAACAATTAAAAGGGCTTTAAGGGGACGTTTTGTAGTCGCCGGACACTGCGGCAAGCTCCAACTGACCAGAAACGTGGAAGAGGAAAACATGGGTTTTCCGATTTGAACTTTGGAAAAAAAAAGGCAATTATGGTCCATATAGTTAGTTTATTTACGTTTATTATAGGTTGGTTAGATTTTCCTAAAATAAAACATAACCAAAGTTAACCTAGTTAACTTAATATATCTTTAATCTTTTAAAACTTACACTTTTATAAATTTTTTTATCCATTTCACTTAATAAATTTTTGTTTTTATAAAAAGTTCAACTTAAAACTCCAATATTTTCCCAACCTTTCGTTAAAACTTTATACGTTTAAATTTAATAAAAACCAAATGAATTTTAAAATGAAAAATTTACAAAGGCCAGAATATGGTGCGTTTAAATAATGTTACCATATACATGTTTAGTTAAAATGATTGAATGAAATGCGTTTATTAAAACGTAGATACGATCCATAATAAATGCAAATGATAAATATTGAGTTCACTCTTTTATTAAATTTGAAAACGACAAAACTTTACAGGAACTAAAATAGGAACTTTTTGAATACAAGAAGGACTATAACTAACAACTTGCTAAAAGATGAGGGTGACGGATGTCACATATTTGGGTGGGGGTGGATGGGTGGTTTAGGTTTTTTGGTGAGCGGTTCAAGTTTTTGTGTGTGGGTGGGGTGGAACTAGGTTTCTGGGTGGGGGTAGGGTTGCGGGTGGGGGGTTTAAGTTTTTGAGTTATACTACATATATTCTGTAGCGTTTTTTAGCTTTTTTTTCTGAAATGGGATGACGTGGGAAAGAGAAGCTCTAAACTAATTTTCTAGTTTTTTTTCTTAAATTTTGAGTTATGATTTTTTGTATTATTTTTTTTTTTTTTTTTTTTTTTTTGCATTTAGTTAAAGAGTTTTCTAATTGTGTCAATAAAATAAGTTTTTATTTAATCCATCCCCTGTGACATTATATATATATATATATATTGAATGGCCAACAAATTGGAATCACTCACGGAACACTGGAGTATCATCGTGTCACCAGTGTTACCACGCGATCATATTCCACCATCAAGTCACCAATTCAGGAGGAAACTCATAATTATGAGAAAACCCCCCTATGTGAGATTCGAACCCAGGAGCTTATGGTCCCTAAGTCTTATCTCACCACCAAGATGCCGCTAGGCTATAATGCCTTTGACAAAATAAAGCCTACATGACTTGAACCCAAGTACCACACCAAATACAACATCAATCCCACCATCTATGCCTCACCATTTATATAGTTGAGACCAATATAGATTGAGTAATGATAGAGCTTAGTTGGTCTGAATGATATTAATGATTTCATTCTAATCATTAGATTTGTTCACATTAGACTATGCGTTGTGTCTAGAGGTGAGCTAAGACTTTATCGAATAATATTATGTCATATAAGTGTCGATGTGGCACTAGCTTGCGACCGCGGTGTTGTGGGTCAAGATGAGAGGGTGTTTTTTTTATCAAATATATTAAATATTTACCACACATTTTTTTATAAACATTAAGATTAAATAAAAAAATACATTGCATTACTAAAAAAATAATACACTAAAAAAATATTACAAAAAAAAAAAACCATTACATTAAAAAAAAAAACTAACGTAAGGTTGAGGGTAACATTTGCCATGCCAAAACATGGTGAAACTCGTGCCCAACCTCCGAGAGGTACTCCACGTGGGTAAATGCGAGGAACACGTCTTCTTTTTTCCGGCGGAGATCTCTTTTCACCTTTCTGTAGGCGATTCGAAGTTTTTAGACTTCGTCTTCAAATCCGCGTAGTTGTGAGAGACGGAGTCACAAGTACAGTTGGTACCCCCGACAAGTGTACCAAATTCGGCTAGGACCTTGTGCCATTGCCGTCCGCGGCTATGAGACCCCGGCTTGTTGAAGCACCGTCACCATGCACTTGGTTATACGCGATGATCAGTGCTAGTTCTTGCTCCTCGGTCCATTACACCATGATTGAAGTTGGTTTTGAAGATTGAGGGTTTGAAGAATTGTGAAGAAGATGATGGTTTGTGAAGAAAAAGAAGAAGAAGTAGTAGTTAATTTATATAGGTAAAAAATATTGCTGAGTAATAAATGAAATTAGCTGATAAATTAAATTATTTTAAATTTTAAACCCTTTGTTGCCCGCTAATGAACGCGAGCTGGCTCGCCTGCACTTGTTCACGGCAGTGTTTACGTGAGGGTGTTATCGTGGTCGCTAGCCACATAAATCAAGTTGTGGCTCACGATAGATAGCTAACTCGCAGGCCACAACACACAGTGTTAGGGGTGTAAGTGGTTGAGCCGACATCAAGCACATCTAAGGTGGTGTTTGACTTGTTTGTATTTGACATTCGAGCTCACCTAAATTTTGAGCTCAGCTCGTGTAACTTAAAATACTCGAGCTTGAGTTGAACTAGTTTATTATATTTTACTTTTAAATATGCATTTATAATTATACTTTTTATGTATTTATATTTATATACTTATAGTTATCATCTACGTTATTTAGTTAGTTAGCATCGTTGTTTTATTTTTAGTATAATCACTATACAAACATATGGTTAGTTATTAGAGTACCCGTAGTGGCAACGTTGTGCAGCGCTATAGGCCCTATAGCGCCGGGAAACACCGCCCCCCCCAGGCGCTATAGGGCGTTTTGGGTTTGAATTTTTACCCACATAACTGGCATTTTGCATGGCATTGGGCACATAAATTGATTTGAATGCTTTTGACCGGGGGTTGGGGTGGTTGTTCGAAGCATTGAATAAAAAAAAAATAATAATTGTTATATAAATATACAACACAAGACTCACACACACATATACATTCTTCACTTTGCTGCACAAACACTACACACACACACTTTGAAATTTTCTTGTGAGGGAAGAGATGAATCCTTTCGGTAGAGGTTTCGGGTTTGGTTCCCAAACCAGTGGCGACAACACCCGACCTATAGCTCCGGGTTCGGGTTCAAATCCGCAAACTTTCACGAACCTCTTAAACCAACCGTATGGTTGGGACCCGAACATGTATAATGTTAACATGGGAGGGAGTTTTGGGATGCCCATAGGAGGTGGGTTTGGCCAATCCCAAGTGTACGGGTCATCCCAAATATTTTTAATGAAATATTATTAAGTATTAAATATTCTTATTTAAATAAAAAACAATAATTAACCAATCATTACCAATCATTTATAACCCCCACATAACCCCCCTTCTCACTACACCCTCTTTTTTCATAACCCCAACATAACCCCTTTTCTATTACTTTTTAATATTTTAATCCTATAACCCCTACATAACTATCCACCACTACACATACCCTTAGATGGAAATGACACAATTAACAAATCAACTCATGTCACAAGTCTAATCACCTCGAAGCTTAAACTCAAATTCATTTGTTAGAAAAAAATCAACTCATGTCACAAGTCTAATCACCTCGATCTGAACATAACAAAAAAAAAATGATCTAGAATATCTTAGGAGACTTATTTCTTACGCAGTGGAACGAGTGAAATTTTTTACATCTTGTAAATGTACAATAATCATGCTTCGATGAGACGTATCTTATTTAAAGCTTTGGCCGGAGAACCTCAATTCGTTATAGAGTGGAATGGGTGGATTCTATGACAAGTTAATATATTTGCGTGGAAAGCGTAGATCGGGCATCTTTCAACTTTAGTAGCATTGAGGAATATAAATTTAAATGTAGGATATGTGGCTTGTAGATGTTGCGGAGACTATGACGAGATGAGTAAGCATTTGTTACTATCATGCCACAGTCCGTTGGTAATATGGCATTTCACTAGTAATTGGTGTAGACTTCACCCGGTTTTTGTTTTTTCAAGTTCGTGATCTTTTAATCATGCATAAGACAGTTCACATGGGGTCACTAAGGAAGAAACTTTTTCAAGGAATCATCATCGCGGCATGTTGGTGTCTTTGTAACACAAGTGCGTTATGATCACAATGCATCCGAATCTAAAGTGATATAAGATATTAAATTCTGTAGATAGCTATGAATAAAAAATACATCTTTGTAATTACAAAGAATTGTGGATGGATTTGTATAATTTTATGTTGTAATTATATTGTTGCTATTGCCCTGGCTTCTTCCTAGGGCTAAGATCTTTTTCATAAATTTACGATGTGTGTATATGTAGAGAGAGAGAGAGAGAGAGAGAGAGAGAGAGAGAGAGAGAGAGAGAGAGAGAGAGAGAGAGAGAGAGAGAGAGAGGAGAGAGAGAGAGAGAGAGAGAGAGAGAGAGGGAGAGAGAGAGAGAGAGAGAGAGAGAGAGAGATTTAAAAGGGATCGTTATATTTCAATCCCCCAATAATTTATTTTCAGCTCCTT
The DNA here is from genome assembly GCA_028751855.1 of Ambrosia trifida. Taxonomy (NCBI): domain Eukaryota; kingdom Viridiplantae; phylum Streptophyta; class Magnoliopsida; order Asterales; family Asteraceae; genus Ambrosia; species Ambrosia trifida. The sequence continues at coordinate 81,132,644 of CM054123.1, forward strand.
CAAAGCTTCTTGTTAAGGTCAAAGTGAGGCTTTTAGAGGATTACTTTTTCAGCCTTTGTCAGACTTCATGTTCAATCTGTCAAACCTCATACCTCAAGCGTCTCGCTTTGGCCAAAGCGAGGCGATTTGACATACGAGGTTGACTGATTGGTCATAAAGTCTGAAAAGTGTGTCACATGTGAACCCTAAGCACCTCACTTTGGCTATAGCGAGGGGCTTTGGTCCATCAGATTGTGATTATAAGTTCATTCGATTCGTTCGATATAATATCGTTCGTTTTCGTTTTACATTTAAACATTTACATCATTACCCACAATATACAACAGTGCAACTAGACTTGAATACCACCTTTGAGGAGGTTCAGGCTAGCATTTGTTTTCGTGACAATACAGTGCAACTAGACTTGAATACCACCTTTGAGGACCCGTATGCACAATACTATCCCTGACAACCTAACTACATTTACGATCGTGAGACACAAACGATGTTGAAGATATTTTCTTCGTTCACCGGACTTTCATTTCCTATTCGGTGCACATTGTCGCATGTGCTGATGATTGACGCCACCTAGAATACAAACATGTACAAGATAGCGTTTGTTCAAGTTATGGGTATGGCGTCGACAAACTAATCGTTTTCGGTTACCCATGCGTTTCTTTCTATTGAGAAGGTTGATAACTACGTTCGGGTGATGGAGAGGATAAAGTCTCTACTGTAGACTGCATAGATCCACGAGTGATTGTGACCGACGGGGACTTTGTGCTATTGAACGCGTGTGATCAGATTTCCCGAACGCGTATAAGTATCTCTGTCAGTTTCATATTCCACAGAATATCAACAGGAACAGCCAGAAGAAATTCACTAATAAGGAGTGGAAGGAATTTCTTTGTTCATTTTTCGACGCTATGTGAGTCTCTGACTAAATACATATACGAGTATAATTTGGGAAACTTTCAGTCACATCTGGAACAGATTGGTCGTAAACGTGAGTACTTTATACATAATTACATGCGTACTTTTTCACATACATACCTGACAAGTTATGGTTATATATTTTAGAGGTTTTTGAGTATGTGAAGAATAACTGGTTGGATCCGTACAGTTAAAAGTTTGGGGCTGCATGGACTAACAGAACGCTGAACTTTCACCAGACCACAACCAACAGAGCTGAGGGCATGCGTGCTTTATTAAAAGAGGTTTGTTGAGAATTATGGGGTTTGTTGATCACATGGCTGATAAACAATAAATAGAGATTAAAAGAGGTTTCGAATTAAGCCTTAGGAAAACAATGAACCACCACAAGGCAGAGCGAATGCTTAGGAAGTTACTTCGGAAGGTTTCAACGCATGCTCTCGAGCTTCTTTACTTGGAGATCCGACGTGTGGAAACATCCTTGCGCCTTTACGGTACCGGTGGATGCCAACTTTTTTATGGTTTCGGTTTGCCATGTGCCTATCGTCTCGAGTAGTTAGAACATGATCGTAATTAATACTAGTGACCACCGACTTTTATGATTTTACTACATAATTTAATTTAATACCATATGTTATCATTTCCATGTGAGAAATCCGGATCTTCTCGATAGACGTGTTCTAAAGGAAGTTGACTTAAAAGTTGCGAAGATTGGTTCTGAAAATCTAGATGTAGACGCCAAGTATGAAAGAATAAAGGTATCAATTGACCAAACACTAATTTGGATCCGAATGAGCTACCTGGAAAATTTTACATAAATAAAGGAAACTCCCCTAAAAAACCGCATGTTGTGCAAAAGAAAACTCGTGGTTATCCAACATTGAAGCAACAAGAAAAGAAGAGAAAAGAAGTTGCGAGAAAGAGCTTGCATATGCCGGATGAACAAAGTGGGTCCGACTGGTCGTTTAACTTTCCCTATCACAACTCTTACATACCATCACAGAAGGAGCTCGTATGACCTTCTGCGTCCCGGCCAGTACGACCTTCCACGTCTAAGTCGGTACGATCTTCCTTGTCATAGCAAGACATACCTTATTTCCCATTTATCGAGCAGACCCCCTAAGTCAGATTTATTAATAAGAAAAATTGGGCATCAAATTCCATCAGTCTTTCACCCGTATATATCCAAAATAAAGAATGTGAGACCAGATGGGTATTGTGGGTTTCGATCGGTAGCTGTAGTGAGAGGAAAGAAGTAATCGAGGTATATGTCTATCCGAAAACAAATGCTACTTCAGTTGCGCATGAACGAGCTTGTTTGGAGGAAACATTTTGACCCGAAGACTTGGGACACAATGAACGTTTATATAGTTGGTTAGAATTTCATGTGGTAGGTCCAGCAGGGGAAGAAAATTGGATGCCAATTCCGGAGGCGGGATTTCTCGTTGCTCGGAGGTGAGGTGTTATTGTTCATACATTCTGCCCTCATGGCGATGATAAAATTTTCCCTCTATTGGGAGGGCCAGAAGCTGCTAAAGAACCTCATATGGTGGTAGCAGTTATGTTCATGGATGGAAACCATTACATCCACTTAGAGCTTAGAGGATCATATACAATGCCTCCCCCGAACCCATCTTGGACTTTTCAGAGAACTAAACAAGCAGCTGGTTAGTACGATTTATACGAGGATCGATTCAATGCGTACAAAAACTTTGTTTAACTTCAAGCCAACCTAATGTACTTATGAAAATAGAAGATATAGATCAGATATGTAAAATTTGTAATAATATAAAAAAATTGTGTTGACTGTAGAGTTAATGTATTACGTACAATTATTTATGAAAGTTGTTCATACTTGGATGTGTCTTCTGAAAACCACCAACGAGGAATTAAACGAACCAAAACGCGTCAAACATAGTCCGGAAGTCTGGAAAATTGATTAGAGATGCAAAATTTTTATTTTTATAAAAAAAATGGTTTTAATTGTATAGTTCATGTATCACGTACATTGATTTATGAAAGTTGTTCATACGCTGATGTTCATACTCAAAACCACCAACGAGCAATAAACGAACCGAAATGTCTCAAATGATTTTTTTATTGAAAACAAGTTAAAACACTTAAAAATGAATGAAAACCATTAAAAATATATTAAAACCAATTAAAGTAAATTAAAACAATTAAAAAATGGTCAAAGCGACACACTATGGTCAAAGCGTGTCACTTTAATTTTGAAATTTGAATCAAAGCGCCTCGCTTTCGCTTCGATGCTTATTATAACCCAAAGCATATCAGAAGGTCTAATACACTTTGGACTCAAACACACACACGCAAACACACAATACGCTCATTTGGACCTCCGGATCATTGATTGGACCATCACGAACCACAACTAAAGTTAGTAACCTTCATTTTCGACGATTAATTCTTGATTTGGGCCGGTCTACTCGGATTGTTGCTGCTGATTTGGGAAGAAGAAGGCCACAACGAGGCGCTGAGGCCAATGCACCTCGCTTTGGCTTGTATTTTTAATTGTTTATCTTATTATTAGTTGTTATATTATAAATATTTGAAAAGTTTTTAAAAAAATATATTTATTATTATCATTTAAAAAGTTGTTGTCGTCATGTGTAGGTGTTTTAAAACAAAACGCCTAAACAATAATAGTTTAGGCGTTTTAAACAAAAAACTTTAACATTAATAGTTTATATCTTATAACGTTGTCGTGTATATTAACATTTAAAATGGTATTGTTGTCTTGTTATATTATTGTCATGTTTATTTTGAGGATAAATGGGATTTTGGAAAAAATGTAGACAACGGGTGTTGTTTGGTTTGTACAAAAACAGAGGAAACTCTACAAAAATTTTTAAAAGTTTTTGAATTTTTAATATTATAATTTGTTGTATTATTAACAAAAAACCTCACCCAAACCCCACAAAAAACATACCCCAAAACAAAACAAAACAAAACCACACAATTTCCGAGGCCTACTGACTTTTTTGTTAGCTTTAGGGTCTGTTTGGTATGGGGTAATGGAATAAAAGAGGGAATGGAATGGACGAGGTAATGGAATGGACAAGGTAATGAAATGGATCATTACCATTCCATGTCTTGTTTGGTTGCCATGTTGGAATGAAACAAAACATTATTTTGTGTTGTTGGATAGGCATGAAAAGACGAAGGAATAAAACCGGAGGTTAGTGGCGGTGGTGGGTGGTGGTCAGTGGCGGTGATGGTGGTGGTGATATGCGGCGGTAGCGGTGGCGGTGGGTGGCGGCAACGGCGGTGATGATAGTGTAAGGTGGTGGTGGATGGCCGTGATGGTGGGTGGGCGATGATGGTGACTAGTGGCGGTGGTGGGTAGTGGTGGTGATGGTAGGTGGTGGTGTGTGGCGGTAGCGTGGTGGTGGGTGGCGGCAACGGTGGCGATGGGTGGAGGTGGATGGTAGTGATGGTGGGTGGGTGTAACAACCGGCAAAAATAAGGTAATTCCGTACAATTAATTAATATATGATTAACGTAATTGAATGCAATTATGTGTGATTTAATTATCAAGGCCTTAGGGAATAGCAATTTCCAAATAGTGCATAGGAATGCATACGTTTAATGGTAAAGCATGATTGGATCATGTGCGAATAAGCTATCCGGTACGGATGTTGGCAATTACCCGGTAATAATTAAATAAACGAAACGAATCCCGGACACCCAGGATATAAAATAAAGGGTATTTTCATAAGATATAATGAGTTTTGGAACTCCAAAACCATAAATGAAAACGTCGTGTACAAATCTCCCGGTAACGAATAAAATGCGCGTATCGCACCCGATACGCGTATAACTCATAAATTCACCCGGTAAAGGCCTAAATAACCAATCAACGCTTAAAATAGACTATATTTAAGTGTTATTAAAGGTATATTTAATGTCCGGATAACGCGTGATTAAAACCCGAAAAAATACCCGAACGACACCCGAACGACGGGGGATTAAACATAACAATCAATGGGTTAATATTTGAAGTGGTGGACCCCACCCAACCCCCTCTAAGGGCCGGCCTAATGGCCATATAACATCCATGCCTTGTGTTAATAATAATAATAACCTAAGATCTAGTGTAAAGCATGCTTAACATGAGACAAAATGTGTAAGGAAAAGCATGAGTAAACATCTAGTACAAAAGCAATCTATTCTTGTCCCCCTTGGAGCAATTTTCGGCCAAGAGGCCAAGAAAAGCCAAGACAAGCTAGCTAAATCATAACCTAGGTGTGTGCATGCATGGAAGGTCTTGTATAAAATCAAGTGCAAGCTTAGGAAAGATTATAATCAATTAGCCAAGATTTGCACTCCACCTCTCTTGTCCTCTCAAAAACCCACGGCCACACCCCTCTTCCCACACCCATCCAAGATCAACTTTAGTACAATACATATCTCTCATATCTTAGTAATGATCATAAAATCCAAGGAAGATTACATGTGATAAGGATATAAATAACACATGTTAGGAGATTGAAAAGCAAAGCAAAACACTCTTTCTTCTCCCCTCTCTTGGCCGTAGGTTTCCACAAGCACACACACATTGTTCTTTCAAGTTTTTACATCTCCAAAATACTTAAAATCATCCATCATCCAAACCCCTTTTGTGTGTTTCAAGAGCTTGGAGCTAAACCACTAGGAAGAACACACTAAACCCCTCTCAAATTCAAGGTTTTTGTCTTCCCTAGCCGTGTGCTAGTAGTAAGCTTCTTAATCTTGTTTTTGATTGTTATTATTCATGTATGTGTTCCTAGTAGCAAGTTGTACATGAAGGGTTTAAAAATGGTTTTGAACATAATCTTTAATAAGTTTTCATGTGTAAAATGGAAGGTTAAAGATATGAAAATAAACCATGGATTTGATGATGATGATGTATTAGTCTTGAAAATATATGAAGTTTACATATAAGACTAAGTAGGATGATGTTTTGGTTAAGATTTTGAGATGAACTTGAATATGTTAAAACTAACTTTAATTCATCTTATTACGATCATTTAAGTTATAATATGTGGTAAAACATGTTAGAAGTTCATAAATGAATAAGATGGAAAATTAAAGTTAACTCACTTAGATGAATGAAATTTTGATAAAATGGACAAATACATAAAACACACATATAATTAGTCTTTCATATGGAATATAAGACTAACATAAGTGTTTTGATACAAAAATAACTTACCAATAAAAAGTTGAATCTTCAAAGTTAACTATTTTGAGTGAAAAATGCCAACTTTGAAAGTTAGAATAGAAAAATGCAACTTTTGTAAGTTAAGGGACTAAAGTTGTAACTTTGAAAGTTAAGGGACTAAAATGAACATTTTAGAAACTATTAGTCCAAAAATACAAGTATGGAAAGTTTGGTGTCAAAAATGTAAGTATTAAAGTCTAAGGATGATTTTTGTAAATACTAGTAGAAATACTTGGGTATTTTGTATAAAAGTGTATTTTTGAAAGTTATAAAAATATAAAGGGTTTTAACATAAGGATTTTTATAAAATAGAGATTTTATAAAAATATTAAACAAACTTGGGAAACTTATACAAAAATGAATACTTTTATATAAATGGGAATATAAAAGTGTTGGAAACATTTTTGTAGTTAAGTTGACAAGTTGGGTTAAAAATACATAGGTATTTTAACCATCCAAGTAACATGTGAAAATAGGAAGAAATATGGAAAATATTTCTATAAAATACATGTTGGGAAAAAACTTGGAAAAATTAACTAATCGAGTTAAGATATCGAACTAAAACGCGTTAACGAACCATAACCGGACAAAATATGAGAAAAATGCCATTGCGGCAAGATAAGAAAAATATATATTTTAAGAGGTAAAATATATATATATACTTTGGGTGAAAATAAATAAACACTTTCCTAAGTGTTGGAGGATTAATTCGTGGGAGAAACACATGACACAAACGAATAAGACGTTAAAACAAACGTATATACTTAACAAGAAAAATTACACATTTATATATATTTGTACGCTCGTCTCGGCAAAATTCTAGTATATCTACTTAATGGGAAAGTAGATGTGCGGGAAGGAAAGCCGCGACGAGAAGACAAGGATATATATATGTGTATGTCGTATCAACGAAATCCTAGTATATTTATTTGAATGGGAAAATAAATATACGGTGTGGTGAGTTGAATCGGACGTTAAGAATATACGATCGAACGACAAAATCTTAGCATATTTGTTTAAATGGGAAAACAAATGTGTGGCAAAGTGAGTCGGGTCGAGGATTGAAATATATATTATATCGAACGATGCGATCTTAAGTATAATTATTTAAATGGGAAAATAATTATATGTTAAGTGAAGTCGAGTCGATGATAATAAGATACAAGTTATGGAAATATTAACAAGAGTAATATATAACTTGTAACACAAAGGGTAATGAAACGCCAACGAAACCTAGGATACACGCTTAATTAAACGGGATTTGGAACAACTTGTGGTCGGGAGTTGGGTGTACAACTTGCCAAGGCACATGCACTATAGGAATAGTGACTTATACGCTTAGGACGTTTGTAGGTGCAAGACCACCCCTTGCTATTCACCTTATTGGGCCAGACGCAGTTACAGGTGAGTTTCACGGCCCCATTTTAAACTATTTTTACGTTTTCCGGGGGAAAGATATGTTAGGGATAGTGTTTGACGGATTTAATACTTGAGGTGTGACTGCCACTTGGGGTTGAGTCCTCGCCTCTATAATCATTTGTTCAGGGAATTGAAACCGGAGGAATATTCGAATAGTACTATTGGTGCCTGACAAGGCCCACCCCTAATCGATAGCGTCGATTATGCATTAGGTTATGCCTGGGGTGCAAATATTCTGAACTTAAGTCGTGGGAAACCGAGTAACGACTTGGAGCGGGGCACAATTATTATATGTCTTGGTTTGATTATAGTCTCAAGTAGATTTATAGGAATTTGCAACTCCTATTTATTGTCATAACATGGTATTCCCAAGTATTCAAGTTTTAGAAACTGAAAACCTGTGAACTCACCAATATATTTATATTGACGAAACTTTTTAAACATATCTTTCAGGTAATTAGAAGATGAAAGATCAGGCAGGCAGGGTCGGGGAATCTCCAATGCGACGACGAACTTTTGTGGGGTTTCACCTTTATTTCCCAAGACATTTGGGATATATATGAGAAACCTCTATGTTTATTTCAAAAACAATTAACTTTTGTGTAATGTTTTGAAACTGATTCGACGTCATAATAAATGACCCATTTTCTTAAATTACTTGTGTTTAGCCATAACCTTGACTTTATGCTTTTGAACCGTCGCGCCACGTGTTTCCGCCTTTGTCGTGCTGTGACAGAACGTGGTATCAGAGCCAAGGTTATAGCGAACTAGAGTATTTTCTTTAAAAACTAGACTATAACCGGATTTGGTTCTAAAGATAAAGTTTTCAAAAAGAAAATATATAAGGTGTTAAATAAAAGTAATTTTCAAGAAGCATTGGGCATGAGGAGATTCCGACCAAGCCAGCCATGAGTATTGTTATACTGTAACGTAGAAATTAGAAGTTAGGAAGGTTACTATAGAGTACGCCATAACTGTCTAATTTAAATAAATCATATATACATGTACGGTTCTTTTGCCAGGATGTCCGACGCGGGAAGTATAGCGCCTAGTGTTGACAGCAGTATCCAGATTATACCTGCACCTCCGCCGGAGCCAGTCGAGCTGGTTGTGCTCGATGCGGAAGAAGACGACGTAGAGATGGACGTCGCAGGAGGGTCAGACGACGATTCGGACGAGACAGATCCTAGCGAGGATCCTGACTGGACACCGGCCGTGATCGACGCGCCACAGCCCATCGTACCGGCCGCACCTTTGGCCGTACGCCCCATTCGAGCCATCAGGGATTTCCCTGACGGCTGTGCCGGTCCTTCGCGACCAGTTCCCGCCCAGTCAGACGCGGCAGAGTCTCCTTTCCGCCGACAGGCTCGCGCCGAGCACGAGCCGGCACCGGTACCCCACATTCACGTACCTGCTGGTATGAGACTCCTGCCCATTCCCCGTGGAAGGAACGGATGGATATCCGACGACTCCGATGACGAGTCTGTGGGTTCAGTAGGGCACATGTTGGTGCCAGAGATTCAGGCTGACCAGGAGGAGCCAGTGGCTCCAATGCTAGAGGACGCCCCAGCCGACCCCATAGCCCCACCAGCACCCGAGCCCATACCCCAGGAGGAGCCAGCACCAGCAGCACTTATACATGAGGGTAGTCCCGCCCGTAGCTCTGAGCTACATAGGGCAGGCATGGAGGCCTTCGCCACTGCGAGCCCTCCTACACCCCCTGTAGTGGTGTCCACTCCAGAGTGGGCCACTGTCTCTGAGCCATTGGTAGCCCCACTAGCTGAGCCTATGCCACCACCCACCATTGCCATGACTACACCCATCCCCACCATACCCAGCATGACACCTGCACCATACCCTCTAGGTGCAGGGGACCCTTATCTGATGCCACACCACTTTTCCATCAGGCCACCCAGTTTCTTACTGCCCCACATACCAGTACCATTCCCCTTCGGGCCCTTCCCATCCACACACCCTGATGTACCCGGACCATCCCACCTTCCCAGGATGACACCCCCCTCTGGACCAGCCCAGACCTCGACCATCACCTTAGAGCAGGATTTTCAGACTCTAGTCAACACGGTGCAGCGCACCGTGAATCAGGTTGAACAGCAGACGAGGTTGATGTGGGCTAGGATGATTGACACTCGTGACGCCTTGGCGCATTACGCAGAGGAGCTCTTGCGCATGGATGCGCAGAGCGGGATTACTGGGGATGCACACTGGGCACATCGACAGTTTTTGTACGAGCGCATCTCAGAGATCAGCATGACGATTAGCATGTATGCGCCGCAGTACCAGTATCCACCGCCACCGCCACAGTAGGATGTGTCGGGGATGCACAGAAGACGCACCAGCTTATGTACATATTAGCAGCATTATGGTAGTACAGCACGGGTTATGACACTCGTCTGCGTTTTGCCTAGCCGTACGGGTATTACGGCGTATGATATGATGGTTTATTATTTCAAAAGCAATGTATTGTACGAGAAATGTATTCTCCATTTTGTATTATGAACAAGCATTGTACTGACATTATTGAAATTAATGAAAAATCTTATTATTATGGTGAAATATGTTGTTGTCTATGATTATTATTGCTTACTCCATGTGTTGTGGTTTGTATATTTGTGTGGTGATGTTGTGTTGATTTCTATTTATATTTCTGTATGATGTGTTGGTATGTTGTGTGATGATATGGTGTTGATTATTGTGTTCATGCTTTGGTTTGTTATTTATGCTTTGTATTGTGTAAATGTTTGCCAAATTAACCTTTGATAATTATTATTGAAGAAAAATGGCACCTGCCACCCGAAGCAATAGTGGAGCAGACGGACTGCCCACAACACCGGCTGAGCTCGAAACTATGATTTCTGAACGCATAGCTCGTGCCATCGCTGAACACGAAGCCGCACGCTCGGAACACTCCCATGACAGGACAGGGAGTGAGCGACGAGAGACCTCCCCCAGTGGTAAGAGGTTTATAAATAAATGAAAAAGCGATGGGAGAATATTTCACAAACTCCTATCCCATAATAACATACTATGTTACTATTACAGGGACAGCCTCGGGAGAGCGCGGCTGCACTTTCAAGGCTTTCTTGGACTGTAAGCCACTAAACTTCAGCGGCACTGAGGGTTCCATAGGCCTGGTCAAATGGTTCGAAAAGACCGAGGCAGTTATCCGCATCAGCGGGTGTACCCCTCGACAGTCTGTCATGTACGCCACCAATCTGTTCCTAGATCAAGCCCTAACTTGGTGGAACGGCCAAGTACAGTCTTTAGGAGATGATGTGGCATACACTCTATCATGGGCGGCACTGAAGGAACTGATGACTGCCGAATACCGCCCGGCAAGTGAAGTTCAGAAGTTGGAAACCGAATTCTGGAACCTCACCATGGTAGGAGCAGACGTCACTGGGTATACGTCAAGATTTCATGATCTCGCACGACTGGTACCTCGCCTGGTTACACCAGAGAAGAACAAAGTGGAACGTTACCTATTCGGGCTAGCACCACAGATTCGCAGCATGGTCACCTCTTCCAAACCCACGACCATGCGCGAGGCTATTGATCTGGCACTAAGTCTGACTGAGGATGCTATCCGCATGGGTACCCTAATCCGCCAAGTTTCTGGGTTAAAAATTTCTGAAGCAAGTAGTGTTGAGGCCAAGAAACAGGGATCAAGTTCAGCGGTTGCAACTAATGATCAGGGTAACGGGCAGAGGTTTGGGAAAAGGAAGAGAGATGAGGGAAGAAGGGATCGAGCGTCGGGTAGCTCGAACAAGAAGGGAAAGGGTTATGCCGCCACAGGACGTGGTAACAATAACAATAACAATAACAAACAGGGAAACCAGGGGAGAAACAATGGATTGACTTGCGGGAAGTGCCACCGCACCGGGCACAAGACTGAAGAGTGCCGATCTGGAGCACCAAAGAATGGAGGGGCCAGACCCTGTTTTGCATGCGGGTCATTGGACCATTGGAAGAAAGATTGCCCCAAAGTCAACAATCAGGCCCGTGGCCGGGCATTTGTAATTGGAGCCGGTGACGCACGGCAAGACCCCAATGTGGTCACTGGTACGTTTCCTCTAAATGGTCATTATGCCTCTGTATTATTTGATACCGGTGCTGACTTTAGCTTCGTATCCATTGAGTTTAAAAGACTACTTGGTTTAAAAACTAGCAAACTAGATACACCCTACTCTATAGAACTGGCTAATGGTAAGACTATTGAAACGAGAGAGGTAGCAAGAAATTGTAAGTTAGAACTCTGTGGGCACGAGTTTGGGATTGATCTATTGCCGGTCGTATTGGGAAGTTTTGACATCGTTGTTGGCATGGATTGGTTGTCCGCGCACCGTGCCATTGTGGTTTGCAACGATAAGGTTATTCAGGTTCCCCTCGCAAGCGGTGAAACTCTCTCAATTCAAGGAGAAAGACACGGGACGCCACTAAGGATTATTTCGAGCATGAAGGCTCGTAAGTGTCTGAGAAAAGGGCTTGTCGCATTCTTGGCACACGTAGTGGACAAGAAGGCCGACGAGCGAAAGTTGGAAGACATTCCAGTCGCCAGAGACTTTCCGGATGTATTTCCAGAAGATTTGCCGGGGTTGCCACCACCTCGACAAGTCGAGTTCCGCATCGACCTCGTTCCCGGAGCAGCTCCTGTGGCACGATCGCCATACCGCCTAGCTCCATCAGAGATGCAGGAACTGTCCAGCCAGCTACAAGAATTACTGGACAAAGGTTTTATAAGACCGAGTTTCTCACCTTGGGGAGCTCCCGTCTTATTTGTGAAGAAGAAGGATGGCACATTTCGCATGTGCATCGACTATCGAGAGCTGAACAAGCTAACCATCAAGAATCGCTATCCTCTCCCCAGGATCGACGATTTATTTGATCAGCTCCAAGGTTCCAGCTATTACTCCAAGATCGATTTGAGGTCAGGTTATCACCAGTTGCGTATACAAGAAGAAGATGTACCAAAAACGGCCTTCAGAACCCGGTATGGACACTATGAATTTTTGGTAATGCCGTTCGGCTTGACCAACGCACCAGCGGTTTTCATGGACCTAATGAACCGCGTGTGTAAGCCATACCTGGACAAATTCGTCATTGTCTTCATTGACGATATTTTGATCTATTCACGTACGAAAGAAGACCACGAGAATCACCTTCGGTTAATTCTTGAAGTATTACGCAAAGAGAAGCTCTATGCTAAATTCTCGAAATGTGACTTTTGGATTCGGGAAGTTCACTTTTTAGGTCACGTGGTAAACGAGAAGGGCATACACGTTGATCCAGCCAAGATCGAGGCGATTAAAAATTGGGAAGCACCTCGAACTCCTACCGAAGTACGACAATTTCTAGGCCTCGCGGGTTATTACAGAAGGTTCATCGAGAACTTTTCAAAGATAGCGCAAGCTTTAACCATGCTAACCCAAAAAGACAAGAAATTTGAGTGGACAGAAAAGCAAGAGGCAGCATTCCAATTGCTGAAAGACAAGTTATGTGGCGCTCCGATACTGTCACTTCCAGACGGTACGGAAGATTTTGTGGTTTACTGTGATGCCTCGCATCAAGGTTTGGGTTGTGTATTGATGCAGCGAGAAAAAGTAATAGCTTATGCTTCCAGGCAACTGAAAATCCATGAGAAGAACTACACTACACACGATTTGGAATTAGGTGCAGTGGTGTTCGCTCTCAAGATATGGAGGCACTATTTGTACGGAACCAAGTGCACGATTTTCACTGATCATAAGAGTTTGCAGCACATCTTTGATCAGAAGGATTTGAATATGCGACAACGGCGATGGGTTGAATTATTAAACGATTACGATTGTGAGATAAAGTACCATCCCGGTAAGGCGAACGTCGTAGCCGACGCCTTGAGTCGCAAGGAACGGGTTAAACCATTGCGTGTTCGAGCTTTGGGATTGACTATCCACACGAATATGACTGAACGAATTCGTGAAGCTCAAGTGAACGCCCTCAAACCCGAGAATGTCAAAGGTGAAAGGTTACGAAAGATGGTTGATTCACTGGAAACAAAAGCGGACCAGACATTGTATTTCATGAATAGAATTTGGGTTCCAGTATATGGTGGATTGCGTGAGCTAGTATTGGCCGAAGCTCACAGTTCTAGATATTCGGTTCACCCGGGTGCAGACAAGATGTTCCACGATTTGAAGGAACTTTATTGGTGGCCGAATTTCAAAAGGGATATAGCAGCCTATGTTGCGCGATGTTTGACTTGCGCAAAGGTCAAGGCTGAGCACCAGAGACCTTCCGGTTTGCTCCAGCAACCGGAAATACCGGAATGGAAATGGGAACGAATCACCATGGATTTCATTACCAAGTTACCTAAGACAACAAGCGGCCATGACATGATCTGGGTAATCGTAGATCGATTGACGAAATCTGCACACTTCCTCCCGATACGCGAAACGGACAGGTTGGAGAAACTGACCCGTCTGTATATTAAGGAAGTGGTATCTAAACACGGTGTACCTGTATCTATCATCTCCGATCGAGATAGTCGTTTCACTTCCAGATTTTGGGAAAGTTTGAACGAAGCCCTCGGTACTCGCCTCGACATGAGTACCGCATATCACCCCCAAACGGATGGTCAAAGTGAACGAACCATCCAGACCTTGGAAGATATGCTACGGGCATGCGCGATTGATTTCGGAGGTAATTGGGATACGCACTTGCCATTGGTAGAATTTTCCTATAACAACAGTTATCATACGAGCATTCAAGCCGCACCGTTTGAAGCTTTATATGGACGCAAGTGCCGATCGCCATTGTGTTGGGCGGAAGTTGGGGAAAAGCAACTCACCGGGCCCGAAATTGTTCAAGAGACCACGGATAAGGTCTTTTTGATAAAAGAACGCCTCAAAGCGGCCCGGGACCGCCAGAAAAGCTATGCTGATATGAGGCGAAAGCCTTTAGAGTTTCAAGTTGGAGACAGGGTCCTATTGAAGGTGTCACCTTGGAAAGGTGTCGCGCGCTTTGGGAAGCGCGGGAAGCTGAACCCGCGATATATTGGACCATTCAAAGTCTTGTCGAGGGTAGGCACAGTGGCATACAAGCTCGAGTTGCCTCAAGAGCTTAGTGGAATACACGACACGTTTCATGTGTCGAACTTGAAAAAGTGCCTATCCGACGAAACTCTCATTATTCCTGCTGACGAGATCCAGATTGACGACAAGTTACATTTTGTGGAAGAACCAATCGAGGTAACTGATTGGAAGGTCCAAAAATTAAGGCGCAGCAAGATCAGATTGGTCAAAGTGCGCTGGAATGCCAAGCGTGGACCGGAGTTCATGTGGGAAAGGCTGGACCGGATGAAGCAAAAATACCCCGCCTTATTCGAGAAGACACCTGTACCGGAGAACTCGAAGTGAATTCCGGGACGGAATTCTCTTAACGGGGGGAGAATGTAACAACCGGCAAAAATAAGGTAATTCCGTACAATTAATTAATATATGATTAACGTAATTGAATGCAATTATGTGTGATTTAATTATCAAGGCCTTAGGGAATAGCAATTTCCAAATAGTGCATAGGAATGCATACGTTTAATGGTAAAGCATGATTGGATCATGTGCGAATAAGCTATCCGGTACGGATGTTGGCAATTACCCGGTAATAATTAAATAAACGAAACGAATCCCGGACACCCAGGATATAAAATAAAGGGTATTTTCATAAGATATAATGAGTTTTGGAACTCCAAAACCATAAATGAAAACGTCGTGTACAAATCTCCCGGTAACGAATAAAATGCGCGTATCGCACCCGATACGCGTATAACTCATAAATTCACCCGGTAAAGGCCTAAATAACCAATCAACGCTTAAAATAGACTATATTTAAGTGTTATTAAAGGTATATTTAATGTCCGGATAACGCGTGATTAAAACCCGAAAAATACCCGAACGACACCCGAACGACGGGGGATTAAACATAACAATCAATGGGTTAATATTTGAAGTGGTGGACCCCACCCAACCCCCTCTAAGGGCCGGCCTAATGGCCATATAACATCCATGCCTTGTGTTAATAATAATAATAACCTAAGATCTAGTGTAAAGCATGCTTAACATGAGACAAAATGTGTAAGGAAAAGCATGAGTAAACATCTAGTACAAAAGCAATCTATTCTTGTCCCCCTTGGAGCAATTTTCGGCCAAGAGGCCAAGAAAAGCCAAGACAAGCTAGCTAAATCATAACCTAGGTGTGTGCATGCATGGAAGGTCTTGTATAAAATCAAGTGCAAGCTTAGGAAAGATTATAATCAATTAGCCAAGATTTGCACTCCACCTCTCTTGTCCTCTCAAAAACCCACGGCCACACCCCTCTTCCCACACCCATCCAAGATCAACTTTAGTACAATACATATCTCTCATATCTTAGTAATGATCATAAAATCCAAGGAAGATTACATGTGATAAGGATATAAATAACACATGTTAGGAGATTGAAAAGCAAAGCAAAACACTCTTTCTTCTCCCCTCTCTTGGCCGTAGGTTTCCACAAGCACACACACATTGTTCTTTCAAGTTTTTACATCTCCAAAATACTTAAAATCATCCATCATCCAAACCCCTTTTGTGTGTTTCAAGAGCTTGGAGCTAAACCACTAGGAAGAACACACTAAACCCCTCTCAAATTCAAGGTTTTTGTCTTCCCTAGCCGTGTGCTAGTAGTAAGCTTCTTAATCTTGTTTTTGATTGTTATTATTCATGTATGTGTTCCTAGTAGCAAGTTGTACATGAAGGGTTTAAAAATGGTTTTGAACATAATCTTTAATAAGTTTTCATGTGTAAAATGGAAGGTTAAAGATATGAAAATAAACCATGGATTTGATGATGATGATGTATTAGTCTTGAAAATATATGAAGTTTACATATAAGACTAAGTAGGATGATGTTTTGGTTAAGATTTTGAGATGAACTTGAATATGTTAAAACTAACTTTAATTCATCTTATTACGATCATTTAAGTTATAATATGTGGTAAAACATGTTAGAAGTTCATAAATGAATAAGATGGAAAATTAAAGTTAACTCACTTAGATGAATGAAATTTTGATAAAATGGACAAATACATAAAACACACATATAATTAGTCTTTCATATGGAATATAAGACTAACATAAGTGTTTTGATACAAAAATAACTTACCAATAAAAAGTTGAATCTTCAAAGTTAACTATTTTGAGTGAAAAATGCCAACTTTGAAAGTTAGAATAGAAAAATGCAACTTTTGTAAGTTAAGGGACTAAAGTTGTAACTTTGAAAGTTAAGGGACTAAAATGAACATTTTAGAAACTATTAGTCCAAAAATACAAGTATGGAAAGTTTGGTGTCAAAAATGTAAGTATTAAAGTCTAAGGATGATTTTTGTAAATACTAGTAGAAATACTTGGGTATTTTGTATAAAAGTGTATTTTTGAAAGTTATAAAAATATAAAGGGTTTTAACATAAGGATTTTTATAAAATAGAGATTTTATAAAAATATTAAACAAACTTGGGAAACTTATACAAAAATGAATACTTTTATATAAATGGGAATATAAAAGTGTTGGAAACATTTTTGTAGTTAAGTTGACAAGTTGGGTTAAAAATACATAAGTATTTTAACCATCCAAGTAACATGTGAAAATAGGAAGAAATATGGAAAATATTTCTATAAAATACATGTTGGGAAAAAACTTGGAAAAATTAACTAATCGAGTTAAGATATCGAACTAAAACGCGTTAACGAACCATAACCGGACAAAATATGAGAAAAATGCCATTGCGGCAAGATAAGAAAAATATATATTTTAAGAGGTAAAATATATATATATACTTTGGGTGAAAATAAATAAACACTTTCCTAAGTGTTGGAGGATTAATTCGTGGGAGAAACACATGACACAAACGAATAAGACGTTAAAACAAACGTATATACTTAACAAGAAAAATTACACATTTATATATATTTGTACGCTCGTCTCGGCAAAATTCTAGTATATCTACTTAATGGGAAAGTAGATGTGCGGGAAGGAAAGCCGCGACGAGAAGACAAGGATATATATATGTGTATGTCGTATCAACGAAATCCTAGTATATTTATTTGAATGGGAAAATAAATATACGGTGTGGTGAGTTGAATCGGACGTTAAGAATATACGATCGAACGACAAAATCTTAGCATATTTGTTTAAATGGGAAAACAAATGTGTGGCAAAGTGAGTCGGGTCGAGGATTGAAATATATATTATATCGAACGATGCGATCTTAAGTATAATTATTTAAATGGGAAAATAATTATATGTTAAGTGAAGTCGAGTCGATGATAATAAGATACAAGTTATGGAAATATTAACAAGAGTAATATATAACTTGTAACACAAAGGGTAATGAAACGCCAACGAAACCTAGGATACACGCTTAATTAAACGGGATTTGGAACAACTTGTGGTCGGGAGTTGGGTGTACAACTTGCCAAGGCACATGCACTATAGGAATAGTGACTTATACGCTTAGGACGTTTGTAGGTGCAAGACCACCCCTTGCTATTCACCTTATTGGGCCAGACGCAGTTACAGGTGAGTTTCACGGCCCCATTTTAAACTATTTTTACGTTTTCCGGGGGAAAGATATGTTAGGGATAGTGTTTGACGGATTTAATACTTGAGGTGTGACCGCCACTCGGGGTTGAGTCCTCGCCTCTATAATCATTTGTTCAGGGAATTGAAACCGGAGGAATATTCGAATAGTACTATTGGTGCCTGACAAGGCCCACCCCTAATCGATAGCGTCGATTATGCATTAGGTTATGCCTGGGGTGCAAATATTCTGAACTTAAGTCGTGGGAAACCGAGTAACGACTTGGAGCGGGGCACAATTATTATATGTCTTGGTTTGATTATAGTCTCAAGTAGATTTATAGGAATTTGCAACTCCTATTTATTGTCATAACATGGTATTCCCAAGTATTCAAGTTTTAGAAACTGAAAACCTGTGAACTCACCAATATATTTATATTGACGAAACTTTTTAAACATATCTTTCAGGTAATTAGAAGATGAAAGATCAGGCAGGCAGGGTCGGGGAATCTCCAATGCGACGACGAACTTTTGTGGGGTTTCACCTTTATTTCCCAAGACATTTGGGATATATATGAGAAACCTCTATGTTTATTTCAAAAACAATTAACTTTTGTGTAATGTTTTGAAACTGATTCGACGTCATAATAAATGACCCATTTTCTTAAATTACTTGTGTTTAGCCATAACCTTGACTTTATGCTTTTGAACCGTCGCGCCACGTGTTTCCGCCTTTGTCGTGGTGTGACAGTGGGTGACGATGGTGAGTAGTGGCGGTGGTGGGTAAAGGAAATTGTGGTGAGTGACGATGGTGGGTGGTGGAGGCGGCGGTGGGTGGTGTTGGATGGCGGCGGTGGGTAAGTGACGGTGGTGGGTGGCGGCGACGGTGGTGGGTGATGGCGACAACGGTGGTGGGTGGTGACGATGGTGGTGAGTGGTGGGTGGTGGTGGTGGTGGGTTATGGTGTTGTTAGTAAAGGGTGAATGAGGGATGGAATGAAAAAAAAACATGGGGGTGGATGGAATGGTTTTGAGGGAATGGAATGCCTTGTGGAATGGGTGATTCCATTCCTTTAACCAACCAAACACACTATTTTTCATTACCTCGTAATGGTCCATTCCATTCCCCCTTCCATTCCACCATACCAAACGCTACCTTAGTACTTCAAAGCCCTCACTATAGCAAGGCGCTTTAAAGACGGTTGGGGGTTAAAGGAGCCAGGTGAGGGATATGGATAGATTGAGCCTTCAAAAGTGATTTTTAGTGGATGAGAGAAAAGTTTTGGCCCTATCTATTGGCACCCCCACCTTGTCTATCTACACCCCCCTAGCCGCCTTCAAATCGCTGAGCTTTGGCCAAAGCTCAGTGCTTTGAAGCCCAAAAGCTGACAGCAGCACATGGGGCCGTGGGATTGTCTCCTAAGCGCTGAGCTTTGGGCAAAACTCAGTGCTTTGAAGCCCTAAGCTCAGTGCTTTGCTGCCACATTTAAGCCCACGGGCCACTGCATTTTGCCCTAAGCTCAGCGCTTAGGGCCTATTTATTAAAAAAAATTGTTTTAATGTTTTTTTAATTGTTTTAATTAATTTTAATTCTTTTTAAGTATTTTAACTTGTTTCCAATCAAAAAAAAATTTGTTTGATGTGTTTCGGTTCATTTATTGCTCGTTTGTCATTTTGAGTAGAAACATCCGAGTATGAACAACTTTCATAAATTAGTGTACGTGATATATGAACTATACAATCAATACCGTTTTTTTTTTTATCAAAATACATATTTAGCATGTCTAATCGATATCCTGGGTATCCGCACTCTGTTTGACGCGTTTTGGTTCGTTTATTGCTCGTTTGTGGTTTTCATTAGACATATTCTGTTGATGAACAACTTTCACAAATCATTGTACGTAATACATGAACTATACAATCAATACCATTTTTTTTATCAAAATACATATTTAGCATGTCTAATAGATATCATGGGCATCCGGACTCTGTTTGACGCGTTTTGGTTCGTTTATTGCTCGTCCGGACTCTGTTTGACGCGTTTTAATTAGTAAACTTTTTAATTATAAATAGGGGTAACTTTGCTAATTATAAATATATTTTTGAACAATGACATAACCATTTTTCATTCCCGTATCTTGTACCCAGTCGACTAACTCTTGGGGTGAAGAAAATGTCCGGTCAGTCTCAAACGAAACTATGATCGGGTAAGAGCCAGGAGTTAGTCGACTAGGTACAAGATACGGGAATGAAAAATTGTTATGTCATTGTTCATAAATATATTTATAATTAGCAAAGTTACCCCTATTTATAATTAAAAGGTTTACTAATTAACACGCGTCAAACAGAGTCCGGACGAGCAATAAACGAACCAAAACGCGTCAAACAGAGTCCGGACGCCCAGGATATCTATTAGACATGCTAAATATGTATTTTGATAAAAAAAAATGGTATTGATTGTATAGTTCATGTATTACGTACAATGATTTGTGAAAGTTGTTCGTCAACAGAATATGTCTAATGAAAACCACAAACGAGCAATAAACGAACCAAACCCCGTCAAACAGAGTCCGGATACCCAGGATATCGATTAGACATGCTAAATATGTATTTTGATTAAAAAAACGGTATTGATTGTATAGTTCATGTAATACGTACACTAATTTATGAAAGTTGTTCATACTCGGATGTTTCTACTCAAAACGACAAACGAGCAATAAACGAACTGAAACACGTCAAACAAATTTTTTTTTTATTGGAAACAAGTTAAAATACTTAAAAAATAATTAAAATTAATTAAAACAATTAAAAAAACATTAAAACATTTTTTTTTGAAAAAAAAAGGCCCTAAGCGCTGAGCTTAGGGCAAAATGCAGTGGCCCATGGGCTTAAACGTGGCAGCAAAGCACTGAGCTTAGGGCTTCAAAGCACTGAGCTTTGCCCAAAGCTCAGCGCTTAGGAGGCAATCCGAAAGCCCCATGTGCTGCTGTCAGCTTTTGGGCTTCAAAGCACTGAGCTTTGGCCAAAGCTCAGCGCTTTGAAGTACGATGTTTCAGTGATGTGACTTAAAGTCTGATAAAGCTTTGACTGGTGTGACAATGATGTCACACGTGAGCCCTATACGCCAAGCTTTGACTAAAACTCAGTGCTTTGAGGGGGTAAAATAATATTTTGTGGGGTGTGAATAGCAAGGTCCAAAAGTTTTTGTGTGTGTAAATATTGGGGGATATTGTTCTTACTATTTACTTTTTCATATTTTTCGAAAGTCATTGTGAGTTAAGTAAAGAGAAAAATTAATGACTAAGGTATAAATAATATTATGCAATTGAAAGGAGGAAAAAAAATGTATGTGTGTGTTATTATAACCAGGAGGTGAAGGGCAAAACTACCGTTTTGCCCTTTAGTTCACATATAAAATTACCATATTACCATTTGTGGCCAAAATCAGAATACAAATTATCCGCTATTACACCGATGGTTAACGTTTAATATATATAATAATTTGATGGACGAATATGCGAATGTACATATTTTTTTAATGGCAAACAAACAGATGTCCTGATTATCTAGGGTATTTACCAATTGGTTACAAAAGCACCCTATACGTCTCTGGGTGAAGACACGTTTTAGGTGTTCGCCCACAGGCAACGCTGGGTACATGGCCGGCCATTGGGTGGGCCGGGGAGGCCAACCGGCCAGGGTCCAGAAATATCGGGGCACATTTTTTTATAAAAAAAATCCTCTATATATATGTATATGTTTTTTTAAACACATCTTTAAACATTTAATCTTGAGCCTATTAAACACATTTTTTAAATTATAGAATAACCTAAATACTAGTAATCCATAACAAGTTTAAAAGCCCACTACCAATTTGATTTAACTAAATTAAAAAAAAGTCAAAAGAATAAAAGAGACCTACGACACTTATAAGCAAACAAAATTTTCCCCCAATCCAATTCAAAAGCTTTGGGCTAAAAAGAATGTTAATCACCGTTTAAAGAAAATAATTTACGTTATATATTTCGTCAAGGCTTAAGGGTAAGAGACACATTTTTCGTGACTCGGCCTGGACACCTGAATTCACAGGGACGGCCCTGGCTGGGTAGCCGGAACCCACCAAGCCACCAGTTTGAGGGATAACATGACCCCTAACCCACCCGAAAGCACGACAGTGAAGAATCAATAAAACCCGATAAAATTAAAAATCAAACCTAACATTTCAAAAAGACTAGGCTCTAACCAGAAATTGCTATGCTGCAAATGTCCATCCTATCTTGACTAAGTTTGTACTTGTGTCCAGTTTTGAGTCAAAAAGGTAGTTGTGAGGGCAAGTTGGTTATGGGATTTCATAAATGCAACAAATGGCAAATAAGGAGTGAGGGTTAGGGTGGAAGGGACGAATATAGATGCCACGTGGACTGGAAAATGACAACGTTGTCACCGGCCATAATAGCTTTCTAGAATATTGTTCAGTGATATTCAGGTCTTGGGTGGTGGCCTTTCTTTTAACACGTAATATCCTGGAGGGCCATACATTAACTTATTCGATACTTTCAGACTGAACTAACTATTAGAAATGTAAAAGATAAATACTATGTTTTAAACAAACAACTTGTTAATACAAGTTGATTATCTTAAAAAAGTATACTATTATCATTCGTTGAGATAAAAAAAAGTGGTATTATGCGTAGAGATGAGCAGTATCGAATGCTAGTTTTACACGGATACCGTACCGGAAACATGTGGTATCGAACCAATAGATATGGTACATTAATCAGTACCTACTTTTTCAAAAATTTGATATCGGTACCGTTCATTGCCAATATTATATTAAGAGAACATTTTGTCACGAGTATCAGTACCGTACCAAACCAATGCCCCACGGATAAATTTAGTATGGTATTTGACTCCCACCTTTTAAAAAAAATTGGCATGGATAATTTTGATATCGACACGGGTTTAATACCGATCTCATTACTAAATCTATATGTGTATGTACCTATAAGGTTAACAGTTTCATTTTTAAGATTTTTGTTTCTAAGCATCAAGTTGAATTCAGCATTAACACTCTTGGTATACGATATTTCAAGTTTTGACATGTTCCACTCCTATCCCTAACACCAATTAACTTCCCTGTAAATTAACTTGCATGTGCCTCTACCGTGATGGGTAAATTTGTCATTCTATAACACGAACACAATGCAGTAAAAGAAGAAAAAAAAAATACCACCCCTTCCGAACTACAAAACAAAACCCCAAATAGTTATTGCCTTCGTACTTAAGCCCTGCCAATAATCATTGTTTATGCCTTGACCAAAGTGTAGGATCGACAAGAATTAAATATGGTGTGCGTAACGGATCAAATGAGGAATCAAGGATCTTGTTAGTTGTTATAGGTGTTTGATAAAGAATTTGAATAATATGGAAATGATAGAGAGCACACACACACAATATCACACACTAAAATGGGTAGCACCTTGTTAGAATATGCAGAAGTTACAAAGTTGGAGCACATGTTGGGTATTTATAGGTCTATTGTCTTAGCGATAATATCATCAGCCGAGTATCGGCTGACAGCTGGCAAACAGCTTGTGATTATCCTTGTGATTAGCTGGATTATTATAGATTGATTGATGTATAGTTATTGTAGATTGATTGGTGTAAATCTGTTACCATATTTTTGGTTGTACCTCTCCCTATTTAAAGGGTTCCATTGTTGAATACAATTCATTCAGAAAATTTACAACATCATCTCTTTTATGGTATCAGAGCAATTCTGATAACCATTCACTACTAGAAAACGGGGCTATTGTCACCAAAAATTGCTACCTAGAAAAATGGTAGCAAATTTAGCTACCGATTTTACACCAAAATGTGTATTATAAGATAAGGTAACTATTTGGTTGCAAATTTTGATACTGTTTATTTTTTGTGGTAAATTCGTGAGAAAAATAATAAGATATAATTAAAAAAATAATAATTTATATAAAAAACAACAAACCTATTGAATTGTGACCACCTTAACCGTAGCAAATTTAAGGACCTATTTCTTAAAGCGTAATGCATATATATATATATACTATATATATATATATATATATATATATATATATATATATATATATATATATATATATATATATATATATATGGTAGCTAATAAGTGGTAAATTTTGAGAATAATTTGCTACCATATTAGCCACGATAAAACTGGGCTATTGTCATCAAAAGTGGCTACCTAGAAAAATGGTAGCAAATTTAGCAACCGATTTTACACCAAAATATGTATTATAAGATAGGTAACTAATTGGTTGCAAATTTTGACACCATTTATTTTTTGTGGTAAATTCGTGAGAAAAATGATACGAAAGAAGTAAAAACTAATAATTTATAAAAAAAAAACAAGTGAAAGAAACAAAAACACCTCTTTTGGATTTTTTTTATTCATGTGACCAAAAACACATCTTTTGAAAACCATTAGCCACACTTTACAAAAAAAATGTGACATATAGTAGCCACACTTAATAAGAAAGAAGTAAAAACTAATAATTTATATATAAAAAACAAGTGAAAGAAACAAAAACACATCTTTTGAAAACCATTAGCCAAAAAAAAACGTGTCATTTAGTAGCCACACTTAATGAAAGAAACAAAACTAATAACTACAAATATTTTATCGTCAATTAGATCCAATGATGGTCAATTGGATCTAATGATGGTCATTTAGGCCCAAAGACGATCAGTTAGATTCAATCATTGTTACTTAGACCCAATGAATGTCATTTTGACCCAATGATGG
The DNA here is from genome assembly GCA_028751855.1 of Ambrosia trifida. Classification (NCBI taxonomy): domain Eukaryota; kingdom Viridiplantae; phylum Streptophyta; class Magnoliopsida; order Asterales; family Asteraceae; genus Ambrosia; species Ambrosia trifida. The sequence continues at coordinate 81,157,607 of CM054123.1, forward strand.
GCAATTAGACCTGATGATGGTCAATTAGACCCGATGATGGTCAATTAGGCCCGTTGATGGTCAATTAGACCCGATGATGGTCAATTAGGCCCGTTGATGGTCAATTAAAACCAATGATCGTCAATTAGATCCAATGATGGTTAATTACACCAATGATGGTCAGTTGGATCCAATGATGGTCAGCTAGGCCCAATGATTGTCAGTTTGATCCACTGATGGTCAATTAGAAAAAAATGATCGTCATTTAGATCCATTGATGGTCAATTAGATCCAATGATGGTTAATTACACCCAATGATAACTAATTAGATCCAATGATGGTCGGTTAGGCCTAATGATGGTCAGGTATATCCAATCATTGCCACTTAGACCCAATGATGGTCATTTAGACCTGATAATGGTTAATTAGACCCGATGATGGTCAATTAGAACCAATGATCGTCAATTAGAACCACTGATAGTCAATTAGAACCAATGATCATCAATTAGATCCAATGATGGTAAGTTAAACCACTGATCATTAGTTGGATCCAATGATGGTCAGTTAGGCCCAATGGTGGTCAGTTAGATCTAATCATTGTCTCTTAGACCCAATGATGGTCATTTAGACCCAGTGATATTGAATTAGACCCGATGATGGTCAATAGGCACAACTATGGTCAATTAGAACGAATGATCATCAATTAGATCTAGTGATGGTCAATTAGATGCAATGATGGTTAATTAAGCCAGTAATGGCCAGTCGGATCCAATGATGGTCAGTAAACTCAATGATGGTTAGTTACATCCAACGATGGTCAGCTAGGACCAATGATGATTAGGTAGATCCGATAATTGTCACTTAGACCCAACGATGGTCAATTAGTTAGATATTTATAGACACACATACACAAAAACTATTGATGCCTTTAATGTATTAAGAATGTTTAGGAATTTCTTATTGAGTTGATTAGACAATCTCTGCTGATTGTTCAGGTAAAATTTTATTCTTAGTAATACTATCAGAAAATATACCTTTCTTGGCACGCGAACAATGACACACACTCATTTTATAACATTTAAAATCATCTTTTATAAAAAAAAATGTCACATTAACTTAGTATCATTAAATAAAAAACACGACAACATCAAAATATGAGTGTCATGTTTTTCTCTCATAATATAATTTTTTAAAATTCTATCTTCCCTCCTAGTTAATTCATCTCCCGCCTATACATTTTTGTGCTCATTATTCATTATCTAAAAGACTAAAACCCTAACTTTCCTATCCTCCAATCACTCTCAAAACTCCTCCACCATGGCCGACCACCACCCACCCTCAAAACCTGCTCACAACCAACACACAACCACTACACCTCCAAAACCCTGGTTACTACCGTCAAGAACCACTACACCACCAAAACCTATTTATCCTTTCAAATCTCTGGAACCACCACCGTGTTCCAACAAAATTATTCTTGAAACTAAAATTATTCAGGTATACAAAACGCTTCATGTGCATCTCTGGGTTAGAACCCTAGATTCATCAATTGTTTATTTTGGTTACCAAGATCCTCCAACTTTTAATTGTGTGATGACTATTGTACAGAAATCGTGTTTTCTATCGTGATTGAAGTTAAGGTTTTGTTTAAAGTTGTTAGTTGTCACTAATTACATTCTATTCTGTTATGTCAAGCATAGTGTCTAATTGCATTATTGTTCTATTTTTTAAACTAGAAAGACGCAACTGTAAATGGGCCACAAGTTCACTTGCATAGCTGAAAACACTAATTGATAAGGGACTAAGGGTAATTAATGTATTTTGTGTTTAAGATTGACCTTTGGCTTTCATATGTATTGTTTTATCTAATATACAATGTTTTTTAATTTGATAAAAGTGTGGCTTTGGTTACTAGTGAAGATGTATTTTTGTTTTGCGTAAACAAACCAAGAAATGTTTCAACTATCTTGTTTGGTATTACTATTGAGCTTCATGATTAATATTCAAGTAGCAGGGGCTTCTATCGTGAAGGGGTAACTTGAAAATCTTGAAAATGGTACAAAACTTTTGTTTTTATTAGTTTTTGAGAGGTTGGTGTGTGTGGGTTATTCCTAAATTACAAATGGTTTTGTTTCATAGTATGTTTCTTTATTTTCACCCTTGATAGTAAATCTTAACCAGTATGATTTTAAAGACATTCTTTTTTATTTTTTGCAGGTTTGGTTTGCTTTTGGCATTTTTGTTGCTCCTACAGATTGCTGAAGGGTAATACTGATTTGTTATTATATTTTACATGTATTCACGTGTTTATTTTATGTAATTTGCGGACAAAGTTTAAAAGAACGGAAACGCGCCTCGAGGCGTTTTCCCTTCGCCTCACGAGGCGTAAGCCTCGAGGCGAACCGAGGCGTAAGCCCGAGGCGGAATTAAAAAATTAAATAAATAATTATATATCTTTCAAAAAATAAAATGCTAACTAATTTCATCATCAAATTCATCAAAAACATCAAAAACACACATAAAAAAGACATAAAATGTCACAAAAAGTCGAAAACATAAAAAATATACCTAAAAACCCCCTGAGGCGCATCTGAGGCGCAACTTTTCATAACGCCTCAGTCCTGTGAGGCGCATACCACTGTTTAAACACCTGAGGCGCCGCCTCAGAAGCGTTTTCAGACCAAATCGCCTTGAGGCGCACGCCTCAAGCTTTTTTTTAAACCATGTTTGCGGATAGTGAATTCGATGACATGGTTTCCTCATTATGCACAAAAGGGTGAGACACTTCATGATTATTTCACGTGCTGTAAGTATTTGTGTTCCTAAGAATAGTAATATCAAAGTGTTGCAGATATGAACATATATTTGTTATATGTGTAAATCTTGAATATATAGGATTATATTATTTCTTTAATAATTCATATGAATTATGCCTAAAAAGCGTGCTTCAGGTGCGCTTCATGTAGATTGTGCACCTCAGGTCACCTAAGGCGCTGCTCTTTGCGCCTAGGCACGCTTTTAAAAACCAAGCAATGACTAGCTTCTACCGTTGTTTCATGCCAGTACTATGAGAGTTGGAAGGAATGAAAAAAACGATAACAAATTGTCCAACCAACAATGTTTAGGTATTCAGTTTTGTGGAGCTTGATTGTGCGTCATATTTGCTAAATTAATTTGTTGTAAATTTTGGTGAGACTTGATTAGGGGAGTCATGGATTCATGGTAGACTACCTGGATTACTTATCAAGAATACATGGGTTCTTTGGTACTTGTTACTATCATTGTGTCTTGCATTAAACCATATAAACATCATCTTCATGTAACAAGTTTAACCAGCTAAATATCATGTATCACTAGAATTAGGATGCTGATAGTTGGATTCTGCATGCTATATTGATTATTAAGTTTATATTATGGCAGGAGAATATGTGGGTCCTACGTAGGCCTAGCTGAACGGGTGGGTCAGATCATTGGTTGGGACGTGTTGGTATAAAAATAGGTCCAATTTGGTTCGTGTCAAAACAATTTTGACCAAATCAACCAGTTGCGAAATCAAGGTTAGCTTTTTGATTTTTTTTTTCTCTTTGAAAACACTTGAGTAATAGGTCAAATGGGTCGCAAGCAATTTTTGGTTTTTTTCTCTATGTGCGCCTTGCGCCTAAGGCCCGGGTAAGCCATTGCGCCTTAAGTGCATTAGAAATAGTGGATACATTAGAACATATTATTTGGCTTCTAGCACTAGAATTGTAACTCACAATTGGATTATGTTATTGTGCAACTCACTTGACTTGTTGTTAGTTTTGTTAATTTCCATTTCTTGATTCTATTCATTGCTTGTTTTGTAGATTGAAAAGTTTAACTTGATTATCAAAGAGCTTGTAAAGGAAAAAGATGAAGATAAAGAAAGGTTCGAAGGAATTATTGCGAGCTTGATGGCTGAAAAAGAAAAAGATGATGCGGATAAAAGGCTATGCTCAATAGAATGGCACAAATTGAAGCTATGTTTACAACTACGGGTCGCAAATAGGCTATAAACACTTTTAGACATGAATGTTTTGAAGCATTTTATGGATAATTTCAGTTATTTGATGTTTTAGTTGGTGTTTCTATTAGAGCCTTTTATATGATTTTAAAATTGAAAAAATTGTTAACAAATTTGTTTTTTATAATTTCAAATTTTGTATTATTTGATTGCTTTATACAATATAGTTTTCTTGAAATGTAATTGAATTAATAAAGCAGAAAAAAAAAACCTATAGCAAAGCTAAATGGTAGCAAATTTTCAATGGAAGTGGTGGCTAAATGGTAGCAAATTTTTAATGAAAGTGGTGGCTAAATGGTAGCAAATTTTCAATGAAAGTGGTAGCTAAATGGTTACAAATTTTCAATGAAAGTGGTGGCTAAATGGTAGAAACTCTCAATGAAAGTGGTGACTAAATGGTTGCAGATTAAATGGTACCAAAACGGTTACAAAAAAAAGTGTCTATTTTCAATAAAAATGGTGTCTAAATGGTGGCAATATCGGTGGCTAAATGGTACCAAAACGGTAGCAAAAGATCTTCCTACAACATTGTAAGAGCGGTAGCAATAATTTTAACCGTTTTTGTGGTGACAAAAATATGGTAGCAAAATACAAAAGTGGTAGCTATTTGGTGACATTAGGGCAACAGAGACGGGTGTTTTTGCTACTGCATATTCGGTTGCAAAATGGTGGCTACAAAGCAATTGATACCGTTATGTGACCGAAACTATGGTGACAAAAGCCCAATTTTCTAGTAGTGATTCTCTTCCCTTCCGCTGTTTTCTTTTCTCGGATACGTCCGATCACCATGACCAAAGATTTAGTCGACCAACAGCCACCCAAAACCCAATCCCTGCACCCTGGTTACTCTATAACAAATATACAGAGTAAAGTACAAACCCTAGACGGCACTAATGTCACCTACTCGCAGTGGATACGGCTGTTCAGACTCCATGTCGTCGCATATAAGGTGTCGCATCATATAGACGGCACTCCTCCTCCAGCATCCACTTCTGCAGATCATGATGCTTGGAAAGAAATTGATGCGCTAGTTCTCCAATGGATATTTAGCATAGTATCCGATGCTATTTTGAAGCGAGTTATGGATGGTATTGTAGCTTCGGCTCAAGCCGCCTGGTCTAAACTCGAGAAAATGTATCTCAGCAACAAGAGGGCGAGAGCTGCAGCTTTGGAGACAAATTTCTGCAATCTGACCTTATCAGCATGCGCATCTGTTGAAGATTATTGTCAGCGTTTAACTGACCTGGGTAACCAATTGACTGATGTCGATGTCCCGGTGACCGAGTCTCATCTGGTTCTGCAACTGGTACGAGGCCTTCCTGCTGAATATAATAGTACTGCAGCCCTCATCAATCAGAATGGTGTCGATTGGGATCAGGCCGTAAGCATGCTCAATGATGAAGTCCTGCGTTTGGAAGCACAAAAAGGTACTCAGGCTACTGTTTTGGCTGCCACTTCTGCTCAAACCCCACCACAAACCAACCAGCCTGGTCACACCTCGGACACCAACTCCTCTTCCACTCGGGGCCGGCGCCGACGCCGTGGGTCCTGGAACTGTCGAGGAGGCAGGGGACGTGGCAGTAACAGGCAACCCTATTCACCATGGGCTGGTCAACAGCAAACTTAGCCTACTTATCCTAATTGGGCCTGGTGGACACCTCCACCATGTCCATATCCAACCCAACAGCAGTGGCGGCCCACCAACAGCCCATCTCAGCAGCCTTCAGTGTCTTCCCAGGTGCATTTTTCAGGATTTCAGCAGCCGCATTTTTCGGGATTCAGTCCATCACCACAGGGAGTTTACAATGCATTGAGCCCTTCTGATCTTAGTGCGGCTTTCAGCAACATGCAAATGAATCCACCAGCTTCATCGTGGGCTTCAAACATCATGGACACGGGAGCTGAATCCCATGTCATATTCGATCAAGGTAAGTTACTAATCCCACATTCTTCTCCTGTTTGTAGTAAGTTACTGGTGGGCAATGGTAATTTTTTACCAATACATGGATCGGGAACGGGTTTCCACACCTTACCCAACCGCACATATGTCCTTCCCAATGTCCTCTATAGCCCCCAAGTTATTAAAAACCTCATTTCAGTCAGACGTTTTACTCGTGATAATCTTGTTTCGGTTGAGTTTGACCCTTTTGGTTTTTCATTGAAGGATCTCAAAACTAAGAAGCTGCTGTCCCGACACAACAGCACCGGAGATCTCTACCCTTTCACTCCGCCGGAACTTCCTCCTCAGGCCACTTTTCTTACTTCAACAAGTCTCCCTTGGCATGATCGCCTAGGTCACCCAAGGTCTCAAGTTTTAGAACTTTTAAGTCGTACTTTTAATTTTCAATGTAATAAGAGTACAAACTCAAATCTTTGCAATTCTTGTCAGCTTTCTAATAGCAAATGATTACCTTTTCATGTTTCCAATACTTTTACGGCTGCCCCATTTGATATAGTCCATTGTGATCTATGGACATCCCCAATCACGAGTAAAACAGGATACAAATATTATATGGTTCTTATCTATAATTTTTCACACTTTGTGTGTGGGTGTATCCTCTCAAATATAAGTCTGACACATATCCTACATTTGCTAAATTTTACCGACTTATTGAAACACAATTTAACCGTAAAATTAAAACATTTCAATGTGACCTAGGGGGTGAATTTGACAACCTAGCCTTTAAAGCGTTTGCAGACCAACACGGCCTTCTGTTTCGATTTGCTTGTCCCCAAACCTCCTCACAAAACGGCCGCGCAGAACGAATGATTCGTCGCCTCAATGACATTATTCGAGCTCTGCTCATTCATGCCAATCTCCCACCCTCCTTTAGTGTGGAAGATTTGCACACGGCAGTTTACCTACACAATATTTTACCTACCAAATGCCTCAACTTCTACACTCCTACCTTTGCTCTTTACCTGCGGCATCCCGAATATGAACACCTACGGGTTTTCGGATGCGCGTGTTACCCTAATACCTCTGCTACCTAGCCACATAAATTACATGCACGGTCAATTCGCTGCTTTTTTCTTGGGTACCCACCTGACTTTCGTGGTTATCGATGTTTTGACCCAACCACGGGTAAAGTACACATCTCTCGCCGCGTGACGTTCGATGAACACATCTTTCCCTTCACCATTCCTCACAACCCAAACACATATAATTTTGTAGACGACACACCTCCCCCGGGCTTCACTTTTCATCGACCCATAACTCAACCATCTGTCACGGCTCCTTACCCCTTTACCTACTCCCACCGCCCGAGACAGTCCCAAGTCCAACCTACCTCAGCCCTTCCCCAACAACCTTCGGCCCAAGGTCAAACTGGCCACGCCCACAACCCTCCTCATACCATTCCCAACACCGGCCCAACCCATCCTACCCAAATAAGCACTACTAATCAGCCTGTCCCACACCCACCTACCAATGCTTCCCAGACCAACTCCCACCCCATGACCACTCGATCCAAAGCCTGTTCCTCCACACCATCGGCCTTTACTACCACTACCATATCCCCAATACCCACAACCTATGCCAAGGCCCTTTCCGATCCTAATTGGTTAAATGCCATGCAAGCCGAATTTACTGCTTTACAGGATAATGAAACATGGGAATTAGTTCCTAGACCTACGGATCGTCCAGTCATCAGATGTATGTGGCTTTTTTGTCACAAGTACAAGGCTGACGGCACACTGGAAAGGTATAAGGCCAGATTTGTTGTTAATGGGAATTCTCAGACAGTGGGCATTGATTGCGAGGACATATTTAGTCCGGTTGTTAAACCGGCAACTATCCGCACAGTTTTGTCTCTCGCAGTTTCCCGGTCATGGCCCATTCATCAGTTGGACGTCAAGAATGATTTCTTACATGGGGAACTTAATGAAACAGTGTTTATGTATCAACCTCCGGTTTTTTATGACAAACGAGCTCCTAACTTTGTGTGTCGTCTGAACAAGTCTCTTTATGGGCTCAAGCAAGCCCCACGGGCTTGGTACACCCGCTTTGCGTCCTATATCACATCTCATGGGTTTCGAAGCAGTGCCTGCGACAACTCGCTATTTATTTACTATCAGGGTCCGACCAACATTGCTTATCTCCTCTTGTACGTTGATGATATCATACTTACCGCATCGAGTGATACTCTTTTGCGTGACATCATTGCCACCTTATCACGGGAATTTGCTATGACGGACTTAGGACGCTTGCATCACTTCTTGGGTATCAAAGTTTCTCAACATTCACATGGAATATTTCTGTTAAAAGCTCAATATGCAAAGGAGATTATTGCACGGGCATCGATGACTTCCTGCAAACCATGCGCTACCCCTGTAGACCTTTCGACCAAACTGGGCAGTATCGATGGCCCTCTGTTTTCTGATCCCACGTTGTATAGAAGCCTTGTCAGGGCCCTTCAGTATCTCACTTTTACACGGCCCGACATTTCCTATGTTGTGCAACAGGTGTGCCTCTTTATGCATGGGCCCAGGGATTCTCATTTTGCTTTTATGAAAAGGATCATCAGGTATATTCAGGGAACTATTAAGTATGGTATACGTATCATTAAATCACCCTAACATTCATTGGTGGCCTACGCTGATGCTGACTGGGGTGGTTGCCCAGATTCTTGACGCTCCACATCAGGGTACTGTGTTTTCCTTGGAGATAATCTCATTTCCTGGTGCTCTAGTGCCGAGGCCGAGTATAGAGGTGTTGCTAATGCTGTTGCTGAAGCCACATGGATACGCAATTTATTGCTCGAGCTACACACTCCTCTTCAGCATGCCTCAGTTGTCTACTGTGATAACGTCTCAGCTGTGTACCTTTCTAATAATCCGGTTCAGCATCAGAGGACTAAACATATTGAGATTGACATACATTTCGTTCGGGACAAGGTCCGAGTCGGCCACATCAAGGTTCTGCATGTACCCTCCTCTTTGCAATATGCAGATATTTTCACTAAGGGTATTCCATGGCAGTTGTTTCAATCTTTTCGCTCCATCTTGAGCGTTTGTCCTCCGCCCGCTCAATCTAAGGGGGTGTCTTAGCGATAATATCATCAGCCGAGTATATCGGCTGACAGCTGGCAAACAGCTTGTGATTAGCCTTGTGATTAGCTGGATTATTATAGATTGATTGATGTATAGTTATTGTAGATTGATTGGTGTAAATCTGTTACCATATTTTCGGTTGTACCTCTCCCTATTTAAAGGGTTCCATTGTTGAATACAATTCATTCAGAAAATTTACAACATCATCTCTTTTATATTGTCATACGCCTGGCATGATCTGGGCGTATGACACTCATACTCCTAGGAGTCCAGGCGTATGACACTCTCATATGCCTGAAACTTTACAAATATACCTAAAATACCCCTAATTAAACACTATAAATGCTACCCAAACACCTCTAAAACATACATATATATGATCGAAACACTATATCTAAGCTAGTGACATAGCCGTAGAGTGTATAAACAAACTCCCCCTTGGACCTAGCTAGATATCTTCAAAACTTCCAACAACAACCCCAAAACAGCAAGCTTCCAACAAGAACTTTTCAAGCTTCGATAATCGGCAACTTAGACCAGTTACATCCCGAGTGAATATTCTTTGCCGGTCAATACCTGACCATCTTCTGAAACCGTACAACTTGATCTTGGAAATGAATATGCTTCTTGTTCAATGTCTGAAGAAACAACGAGTATAACTTGGGGTTCAGCCGGGGGGTCGCTATTCGTGTTCACTACAGGATATAATCCTTTGCTCATATTGAGACTAGATCTGTGGCCCGTAAGATAAAGGGAGAGTAAAGAGATGATACACAAGTATACAAGATATAAGTGATGCGGTCCCGTTGACCTACGTCCACTGAAAAAGGTAGTCTTTATTGCTTTGAAAGTTTACAAATATAAAGACGAGATATAAGTGTATTACAAGTGTGTGTGTTTAAGTGGTAGATTAATCGACCTCTAAAAAGGAAGTGAAGTCTCCCTTTTATAGAGGATGTATGGGCCGGGTGTTGTGGCCCAAAATAGGCGTGTCGGGCTTGGCCCGAGAGTTGGGCCTGCCTTCCAGAAGCCCATCAAGTTGGGTTTCGACCAGAGGCTTGCATAAAGCAAACTAGGTAAAAACGGCGTCCTGCCACACGTGGCACGCAGTGATTGGTCGTCAGGGGCGGCGCCTTGCCACTGGTACATGTGGCGCCTTATGGTTGACTGTTGGGACCTCCTTTTCTTGCTGCTGCCAGAGGGTGTCAAGAGGCTAGCTTCGTCTAGAGGATTGGCTGAAGTGACATCTGACACATAGGAGATAGTGCAGCAAGTGGAGCTCAAGGGGAGCTGCACCTTGTCACCACCAGCTGTTATATTCCGCAGGTGACCATTGCCAAGACTGACGCATGGTTTCACGCGGATGGATTGCACTCCGCATGTGATGCTCATGAAAGCTAAACTCCGCGGAGGTGTGTTACGATCTTGAAGTTACCATTTTGGATGGCAAACTCTCTGCGGGTGTATTATAATAGCAATGTTATAGGGTAGGGTGCACCTGCGCGCCAGAATTGGTACCCTATACCCCTTCAAGTCCCCCAGTCCAGTGTCTCTCCTGGTCTTGCTGAGAGGTCTGGTGTGGCGTTGGACTATGATGTTGCGCTGGGTGGGTAAAAGCTCATCCACATTTTGTGTTTTTAAAGAGTGCATGTTGCAACTCTTTAACATATATCAAGATAAAAGCGGACCTTTTATCTTTCTAGGAAAAAAACCCATTTTTCGTAGGTTCCTTTAGCTTCAGGAAGAGGGGGAAACCATTACCTCCGTTCTTTGCATAGAGTTTATGTAAATAATGACAAAGGAGTGAATCCTTTTCATTTATGCAATAATGCGCGTTTATTGTAATTCGTTTGGCGGATGATGACATGGCCGACCTAAGCTTGAGGAGGTATCGGGCGGAGAATGTCTTTTGGATTTACGTCAAACCAGTGCCAGGTGTTGACGTGGCATGCCAGGATGTGGAAGTGTAAACCCGGCGGAGAACGTCTTTTGGATTTACATCAAACCAGCGCCAGGTGATGATGTGGCATGTCTGGCTTGTAATCAATCCATATAGACCGACAGAAAATAAATAGGAACTCAAAACAAGTACATGTTCGAGCATCATTAACCAACTCCTTATCAATCTCGGTTCATTTCAATATGAACAACAGTTTTACCAATCGGATTGACTAGAATATAACGTAACGAGTAATGGAATAAAGGAATATATTGGGAATAGATCAAACTAAGAAAGAATTTCTATTTTATATACAAAGTAAAATAGAAAAAAGGAAATAAATGTGATAGCTCATAACAAGGTTTTTCCAGTTCTAAAGAGTTATTATTGACGAGCTACAGCAATTGCGCCTATTAACGCAACTAAAAGAATTATTGAAATGAATTCAAACGGAATAAAAAAATCGCTTGATAAATGAATCCCAATTTGTTGACTATTACTTATCAGATATTGCTCTATAATCTGGTTTGCTTTTGTAGTCCAAATAATCCCGTACCATGACGTATCTGGAATAGTAGTAATTAGTAAAACAAAAAGACTTGTACAGACCACGGAAGTTACTCCATCTCCCACGGTCCAAAGATGGAAATCTTTGGAATATTCGGAACCATTTATGAACATCACAGCAAAAAATGATTAAATCATTTATGGCTCTCAGGCGGAGAACGTCTTTTGGATTTACGTCAAACCAGCGCTAGGTGATGACGTGGCATGCCTGGCTATGAAAGTGTAAATCCGGAGGAGAACGTCTGTTGGATTTACGTCAAACCAGCGCCAGGTGATGACGTGGCATGCCTGGCTGTGAAAGTGTAAATCCGACGGAGAAAGTCTTTTGGATTTACGTCAAACCAGCGCCAGGTGATGACGTGGCATGCTTGGCTATGAAAGTGAAAATCCGGCGGAGAACATCTTTTGGATTTAAATCAAACCAGTGCCAGTTGATGACGTGGCACTCCTTGTTGTGGAAGTTGTAAACCTCGCAGATGACCTGTCTCCCCTTTTAGTGAAGTTAATGTTGTCCCATACTTGTATTAAATATGGGAGTGATTGGGAGTTAATACGCCAGGAATTTGAAGAAGTGTCATAAATTATGGGGGAAACCAAGGAGGCATGTTGAGGAAGCCGAGGAGGTTAGAGGACGTGTCAGTTGACAGAAGGCATGTTTGCCATGATGACAGTCACGTCAGCACGTGGCAGATGAAAACTTCGTTTGTGTTAGGCGTGTGTTGCATCACGCGCGCAAGTGGGAAAGATGGAGAGCCAGGATGTTGCCACGTAGTGATTACCACGTGGGGAGTCAGGAGCGCGTGTGACTATGCGTTGGGAAGCTGCTGGCATCTTCCAGATGCTCTGACACATGTCACGTCCAGGTTGATCGTGTCAGGCCCGCGGGCTGCCACGCGGGCGAGTGTGACTCCTTGTTAGCGAGTGGGACACGTGTCTTGATCCCGAGCGTCCAGCTGAGAGGGGAGACGGTTTGTTTCTCGTGGTGGGACCCATCGCCATGAATGCAATGGGTATAAATAGTTGAATCTCCCCCCCCCCCCCCTCTCTCTCCCTCTCTATCTCTTTTCACTTTTTAAAATTTTCCAACCTTTTTCCTCTGAATTATCTCTCTTGTTTCTTTGAGTTTTCCGACCAAATATTTGAAGTTTCTGACGAACCTTCATATTTTCCGGCGATTCTTCAAGTTTTCCAGTGGACCGTTGAGTTTTCCGACCTGATTTTCTAGATTCCACCCAAGATTTCTCTTTTCTTTTAGCTTTCCATCCGTCTTCTTCTTTCAAAATGTCAGAGGCTTCCGTTTTTGTGTCTCACTCGTCTGGGCAAAACCTAGAACTGCCAGTTGTGGTGGAAAAGGCCAAGGAGAAAAAGCTGATCTTTAACACTCCTGTCAAGTGGAACAAGAAAAACGTTGATGACTTTTGTGCCGGCTTGGAAATCTTTCCAGAGTGGGAACCGGAGCTTCCCGGTGCCGGTCAGACTGTTCTGACCCCATAGAAGGCAAAATTGCCTTATACGAAGACCACTTTGTTAAGTGTGGCTTCCATCTTCGAGCCACCCTGTAACACCCCAACCGATGGCGGAAACATCGAGGTGCCACGTAGTGATGATTGTTCAATAGCTCATGGTATTAAATAAAAGTTTAATATTATTAAATGATTTACAATTGTCATACAAGTAATGATTATATAAACTTGACTAATATAAACTAGGTCCAAAGCTCCTATGTATTCCAAGGCTTGTACAACTTCCAATAGCAAATAAAACCTCAAACATGTTAAGTTGGAAAGATAGGGGTCAACTATAAATAGTTTGTGAGAATACATAGGTTTTGCATGTAATTGAAAACAGTGTTTTATATAGCAATCATAGTTGAGGTATATCAATGAGTAAATGTAAGAGTCTGAGTCCGACATGTAACAATGCGTCTTTCGTACAACCAAACATTGTGTCGATTGAGACCTAACTCGCAAGTTAGTAAAAGTGTAACTGTTTTCAATCATCCCTGAATTTATGTGGTGGGATGGGTTTGTCACACCTATAGCACTATAATCTAAACAGTCGGCTTGATCAATGTTAATGATTGTACTGTGTCTTTTTGTTACAAGTCAAAATGAATCAACAAGTTTCAACATAATGAGAATGAGTAATTGCTATTGTATCAAAAATGTTTAAACATGTTTCACCACAAAATTGTAAAACAGTAAAAAGGGGTTATGTAAACTCACCTTGATTGTGATGATGAACTTGTAAGAACTCAACGAGAATCAAAGATACGTAGACCAACTTTACAAGAATTTCTAACATCACACTCTGAATTTATGACAACCAAAATATAAATATATTTGAAATTAATCTTACTATAAGATTTGTTGACTCAATGATTGTCCGGATGAGGACCTTACAACTCTTGACTAGTTATTATATTGGGTTAATGACTAGATTTCATAAACGACTTTATATATAATTTTTTTTTGTAATGTATTGAAAATATTTCATTTTGAAAACATGTTTAAATAATGTGTTATTGATATCCACAAAATAAGAGTGATTTATAATATCATTATAATTATTTGGTATTTTCAGTTAGCTGGTATTTTCAGTTAGCACACTTTGAAAGACGTTTTCCATACATGATTTGTTATTTTTTTTGTTTGAAAATTTTTGTATCAAAAGGTTTAACAGTATAAAAATCATATTAACATCACATATATATTGCCATTGGGTTGGTGGTCCAGTGGTAAGGCAAAGCCTTTTAATACACTAAAAAGTGTGAGATCTTGAGTTCAAGTCTCACAAGGAGCAAGAAATTCGGCTTTAAAAAAAACATCACATATATATTTATTGGTATGTGAATCTAGTTAACAACACACCCTCATACAAACATGCGCTCCATGCAAACACACACCTGCACATCTACACACACCCACATGATAAGACATTCAAACCAAAAACTTAACCTCTTTGAACATCGATCGGAACAACACCCCGACCCCCAATCACCGGAAATTTGAGACTCGTCTAATCGACATAGAGACATGAAGGGAACACTACGGAATCAATACCTTCTTTGACCGGAAGAGGATTCAACTCGCTGTGGTGCTCACGGTTATGGTTTCAATCCCAAAAGCGGCGGCGCAGAGTGCGTCCAAAAAAAATATACGAAACAAGGGCTGGGTTTTTGCTTGTCGGGATTTTGTTATGCCGGAAATGTAGTCGGAACAAAGGAGATGGCCAAGAGGTGATGGTCGAAGGTTGTGAGTTTCGCTAATGCGAGGATAGTTATGGTAGTTATACTATATTTCAAATGTTTTGGGTCTAACTCATTTATTTGGAAACGGCGAGGTGTTCGGGATTGATTTTTCAATCAAGTAAATGTTCATGGCTGATTGGCTGGTCAAAACGCGTGGAGATTTATGGAAAGGTTTGACCGAATACATTACATGTTGGATTGATTTGTGTTAGGATCGATATACGGATTCATCGGAGTGGTTACCGGAATTAAGGAAGGTGTTAGTTCTTATTATTTTTTGGTCTGCCATGACTCCATGAGACAAAAGGAAGAGGACTTTGGGGACTTGTCACCTTCAGACCTTAAAGTTTCAAGAGCTTTTAAATAACATAAGATCTTTATGATCAAAATTGTTTAATAACTTTCTTTTTTTAAAGTTTCCAACAATTTAGTCTGAAAGTTGCAACGGCGGTCATCTTTAACGCCCCACATGTAAATATACACCGATGACCTTAGAGTCCATGCAGGTTGAATGCAGGGGCGGATTTACTTGTTGGGGAATGGTTTCCTGGGAATCCAGTCGGTTTTCAAAATTTAGTGTTAATATATATAAAAAATACACAAGGAACCCATATATAAATTTAGAAATAAACCCATAACAAACTATGTGAAGTGATCTAGTGGATGTGAGTACCTATTTTAACCTCAAGATCATTGTTTCAACTCCCACAAGCTGCATTTGAGTTGGTGTTTTTTAATTAGTTTTTGGTTCCTACATTTTTTTAATTAAAAACCATCATTAGTGTTTTATTTAAGAACAAAACTTCACTGCATCCTCCTCCTCAAACTAACATGTCTCTTACTTTGCCCTCCTCAGCCACCCAACCACGTTCTCCTGCATCCACCCTCGGCTCCTCCTCCACGGCCTCCACCCTCTCCAGCACCTGACACTACTACAAAAACAGGCATTTGCCACGGCAAAATCCATAGCAAACTCATAGCAAAAACCCATTTGCTACCGATTTGCTATGGATTTGGTCCGTAGCTACAAGTCTCGTCGCTAATTTATTTGCTACAAACTTTAGCTACGGAATATATATTTGCAACGAGTTTAGCTACCAAATGGGACGTCGCTATTTTATCTACGAATTTGCTACCAAAAAGTTTGCTACGAATTTTCGCTACCGTTTTTTAGCTACGAAATTTTGCTTCGAATTTTAGCTTCGAAATTCGCTACAGATTAGTAGCTACGACAATTTTGCTACATGGTTTGCTAGAGATATGTTAGCTACGCTTTGGTTTTGCTACCAAGTTTGTTGTGAAATTATAGCAACGAATTGGCTACAGATTTAGCTATGAAAATTTCCTTGAATATTGCTATGAGCATAACTATGGATTTTGCTACAAATCTAGCAAGGTTTTTGCTACAAACTTACCTACGAATTTTGTTAGGAATTTTACAAATATTTTCATTTTTACATTAATTTTTTCTGTAAAATATATATTTAGAAGCAAAATACAAAACAAAACACATATGAAAGATAATATTAAAACCAACTTGATTCATAGTTCCAACAAAACCAAATGTAACACAATAAAGATCCAAAGTTTAACACGATAAAGATCCAAACTTTAACAAGATAAAGATCCAAATTAACTAAAAGCAAGACGAAAAACTTCAACATAACTCAACTTGGTGGCGGGTTTTGTGGCGCATTTTGTGACAACAATCGAATTCTCTCATTCATTTCGGCATATAACCTTGCATTTTCTTCGATTTTCTCCATCATAGCATGTTTCTCTATTTTATCTTTTTCTAACTCCGCTATTTTTTCCTTCAATTGTTGCACCTATTACATCAAAAGCAAAAATACCAATTAACATCCATTATCACACCTTATAAGATGACTCAATATAATAGTTCTAACCATATATACAACTAGTTGGTTACCCGCCGCGCGTTGCGGCGGCAAGGCAACAATTTCATTTGTTTGTAGTTCATTGTTGCAGGCTAAATAACATGTTTTTACTTACAATTTTGAATTTGGAATATAATCAAACAGTTGAATTCAATATAAGCAAATTCATTTAAATAACCCATTAACAGTTTTCATCACATGAAAATGCAGATTTTTCTTTTGTTACTATCATAGAGAATACGAACCTCAACACTGTCACTATGGGTAGGCATCACATCACGCGGGTCAGCGAAGTTGCCAACGCCATATAATCTACCCTTTTTCTTGCCACCAACAGTTTGTGACAACAGTTCCATGTCAATATCTGGGTGTAAGCTGGTATCCTCTCCATATTTCTCAATAACATATTTATTATATGTGCTCTACGATAAGAACATAAAGAAATCAATACTTTAAAATTGTATAACCATATTATTAAGTAGTAAAACATACATTTACAAAGTTAAAAGACTTACATAAGCTTCACTCGCCCTTGTGTCAACCCAAGTCACATTTTGTTGTTGGATGGTGTCTTCCACGTCATCGCCTTCTCCCGAACCATTTTCAACTGACCTACTACACCCAGACAACCTATCTAGTGGTCTTGACCCTTTCTTTGCGTGTGTTTGTAACCAAAACTCACCAAAATTTGCACGCCGCTTCAGTGTCTTCTCCTATACATCAAATGGGTCAAATAAAAAAAGTGGTGAAACATGTTGAAAGTCGCACATAATCATTTTATTTAAAGATTTAAGATTGTCATTATTGAAACAATATTGTTTCAACGATTATACTTCACACACTATATGCTAAAAGTATATTAAAATTTGTGTATGGACCATGCTCGTTTTGACTCATACTAGAGAATGACAATTTCCAGTTTAAACGCATGGTCTATGTTACGAGACTTGTCCTTCTTATGATGAGGATCTGGACAACTTTGTTAGACCCGTGAAATCAAAACAGAGCAGGTCAAATACAAAGAGCAAAAGCGTATGTCTTTTGCTAGCTTCATTTATTTTAGAGTCTTAATCAATGTACAAGATTATTCTGCTCAAAGAATTAAAGAGCATGTATTGTATGAAAAACATTCTCATTTGTTTATGCACACTTTATATTCTATTGTATAGGACTTTACGCACCAAATGGTAGGTTCTACAACAGCCTAACATTTCCTCTTTCATAGACCCTAAAAAGTAATATTCTTAAGTCAAAAAATCAAATCAAATGTCATTTTTAATTAAAAAGGTCCATAAGTGTCATATTTAAAGAAAACAAATGTGTGTGTGTGATAATGATGAAAATCAACATTTCTTACCATGTTTTTTCTAACTGTAGCAAAGCTCTTCGAGCCAACTGTATGTCTACCACCGACTGCTTTTCCCCTGTTTTCACTGTTTTGAGATGACTTGTTTTTCCATGAATCTGTATTCCAAACCCCAACTAGCGTCTCCCAAGATTCTTGACTAATATAGAGTGGCTTAAACGGAAGAATGCGAGTCAAATCATTTCCAACATCTATACCCTCATGGAATGCACGGGCCTTGGCTTTATCCCGAGCTCTCTTCAACAAATCAGGAAATTTTCCCTTAATGCACCTCTCCCAGCAAGAGTAAATTAAGGATTTCCACTCGTCTTTCCATTGATAGTATTGCTGCATAAAATTACTTATTAGTAACGTATATATTATCTATTAAATGAAAATTTTCTATTGGTTTATACTAATTTCTACTCTAATCGAGAGTGTTGGTTCACTTCTTGAAACTTCACTGGAGTCTATCAACCTCTCTAAAGCAGATTAATCTATCTTTATAATTTGTTTCCATTCTAATATTTGTTTGGCTCTTAACTTCTTATCATAACTAGAGTTCACTAGTCTGTTCACTTTAAGGCTAATTTATTATCTGTGGTTTTAATGAATGTTGACTTTTTAATGCAAAACAGTTATGTTTTAATTCAAGTTACAAATTTTACTACTGAGCATGTGTTTCATTTTGTATTAAATTATATTATATTAACTCACAGCTAGATGCATTGAGGTGCCTTTAATTGAAATTTATGATATTTTTTTTGTAAGAGTTGCAAAAGGCATGAAAAGATATGAAATAGTTTATACAACTGCTTGGGCCTGTTTCATTTGTTTTTATCCAGGCTTCTTTTTTTCTTTACCTAAAAGGTAAGGTTAAGGAAACTATTGCTCTAAGTGACAAGGGATAAACCTTTAAATTTTATGAATTCTCATAATGTACACAACATGAGTTTATTCTTGGTCATATATATTTCTACATGTACCTTTTCTTTGTAAAATGGATCTCATTTCTTGTTAACTAAAGACGTCACGATTTCAACCTATCTATGAGTAAACTGGATTGAAGGTTACCTGAAATATGTTCAAAAATTTTGGATTGTCATGAGTATTTTAAGAAAGAGGTGTTTGGAAGTTCGCCCAACCCGTTTCAACTTACACTAGAATTTAAGGTGGCAAAAAAGAGGCTCGTGTTGTGAGTTTGTCACGACCCACTTTTTGACCCGTTGCTCAACCCACTTGCTTTACCATCATATGTTTTGTGGTGTATATTTATGACACAATGACAAGGTTGAGGCTCATCTACAAATGCTTGCGTATGTAATGGTTAATGAATAAAGTTGGAAATATTAAAGGTTGATTTACATAAGTTGGATCGCAGGTCTGAAAGAAACATACTTATGTGTCATTATGTATGTCATTTGGAAGGAAACATATGATGAAATTTCAAGGAACAAGAAGCTACAATCGTCAAGACTACTCTCATCTTTTGTAATTAACTCTATAGTATATTTAGGACGAAGGCAATACAATACAGGAACATGTTCTATACTTTTGTAGCTAAGCCCCTATAGCACATCATGTAACCAAGACACAAAACTATACTTTTTAACTAAGTCCGTATGTCACATGATGTCTATAAACTACGACAACAACAACAAAACTCAAATTACCGCCACGTAGCGCGGGGTGGATACCTAGTTATCATATACAAATGTGAAGTAAGTATACACCTGAAAACGCTCAAACAAGCGTTCGCGATGGTGAGAAGGAACATCTTTCCATCCTTGCCATGGACCTGACCACATAGACTTCAAATTGGAACCAATGGTACGAGAAACATCATCATGAATATTAAATCTACAAAATGGAAACAATTCACCACAATTAAAAATAGTAATGATTAAATATTCACCTATAAAGAGAATTTTAACAAAAATATACTTAACTCGTTATTTTCAACCCAAATTAAAGGGCGATTTTCTGGTGTTGGCAGTGGAGCTGGGACGACCGGTCCACGCCCGACAATAGCGACCGACTCATCATCATCACCATCATTAGGCTCATGGTGCAACTGATTTGCATCCGCAGTTGGTCTAGCAACATTTTCTGTATTACTGTTACCGTTACCTCGCCCACTACCTCGACCAGCACCTTGACCCCTACCACCACCTTGACCCCTACCAACTCCTG
The DNA here is from genome assembly GCA_028751855.1 of Ambrosia trifida. Classification (NCBI taxonomy): domain Eukaryota; kingdom Viridiplantae; phylum Streptophyta; class Magnoliopsida; order Asterales; family Asteraceae; genus Ambrosia; species Ambrosia trifida. Next base: position 81,177,872 of record CM054123.1, read on the forward strand.
CTGAACTGCGTGCCATATTTTCTACAATGAAGAGAAACATATTATTATTCACAAGGTATTCAAATTAACAAAACATTAAACCAGATTATAAAACACCAAATCACATATAGTTTCTTTAATCAACCTTATGAATCATCTAACATAACAAAATAAATAAATAAAAAAGCGTAATCTCGTATGAATCAGAATCAGAAACAGAATTGATGAATTCAAAGCACTGAATAGAATCAAATAATTATCATAAACAATCAAAATGATATAAACGAAGACATATATAATCAAATTTACCTTTCAGTGTTTTTCATCCAGGCCTTTAGTAACATACAAAGTATAACAACAAATTTTAATCTTACCTGCTTGTGTCGGAGGCTTCTTCGAAACCACATAGATTTTGAGACTTTGAATGGGTTGCGACTTGATTTCCGAGGGATATACATTGTGGGACAGAGAGGTTGGGAGGGGAACGTGGTCTTGAGGTCCCGATCATTCCGGTGTAGTTTGGTAGTGGTGGTTATTGGAGAGTGGGAAGCACTGATATGAAGCAGATTAGGTTTTCTTTATGAGTTTGGGGAAATAGATTATTTATAAATTGTTATTTATTTTTTTTATTAGTAGTCAATTTCTTTGACCAGTTATTTATTACTAAGAAACTCCTTTTTGGCTTTTTCTTGCTTTCCCCAAGCGTGCACGAAATACCCACTTTTTTTTTTTTTTTTTTTTTTGAAAAAAGAAAAAAAAACTTCTCATCAACAAACTTTGCAGCCTAGTCATTAATTAAAAGAGTTATATACATAGGGGGAGGGTTATCTTGAGAACGCTAAATATTGCGAGAACCGTGAGAACAAATGAGAAAACCAATCAAAATCATTTTTTTTCAATACAAACCTAATTATAATCAAAATACAATATTAAAAAACGAATTTTCTTTCCAAATAATTCATCTTTTCTTGTAAAAACACTTTCAAATTAACTTTTTACACATGTGTAAATGAAACAGTTTATACATGAACAAACAGTAAATTTACACATGTGTAAAAACAATTTATTTCCGTATACGTTTAAATTTTTACGCGTAAATTGTGTTTTTGGAATTGTATTTTAGTAATAAAGATAAGTGTAAAAAGAAATTTTTGATTTGAATGGTTTTAGATGGCGTTCTCGCGGTTCACACGAAATATAGGTGTTCTCAAATTAACTTTCCCCATATACATAGATGGTATAAATAGTTGATGCAAATAAAAATACTCAGTTTCATTCAACTTTTTTTTTGGAACGATCAACAAAATATTTTATTACACCAAAGCTAGCGGGTTACTAGCACCACACCATACAACCAAAATATACAAGATATAAAAGCCTATCACAAATCGACATTTGAAAGATTAAAATTACACCAAGTATTCCAATCCAAAGATGGTTGACCCGCCCTCGCCTTGACCCAAAATAGACTAAGAGACTTAATATCGCCAAGAACCTTTTGAAGGGAGACTTGTCTTTGGTTAAACACCGCTTCGTTTCTATGCTTCCAAATGCACCAAATTGTAGTTAACACCACCGCGTAGAATGCTTTCTTTGTCTTCAATGATCCACCAATATGATAATAAAGTTCGATTCGGGTCGAGTCAAACATTAAATACAATAAATAAATATCAAAACTATAAAATCGTTTAACAAACAATTTAATAAAGACATTAAAACACTAAAAAGGTAGGATGATAAATGAGTAAGCAGATGATGTAGCGTAGAAAATGATGACACCGACACCTCGACAAGTTTATAATGTTACCCACGTGTTAAGACTCGACCATATGTGACCGTCTAGTGTGTGTGACTCGGCTATAGACTAGACTCTACCTACAGTCCTAGTTTACTATAACCGTTGGCTCTGATACCAATCTGTCACACCCTCAAATTCCACGTGCGGGGTTTTACCGCGAGGTGCGTGACACACCAGGATCCCAGTCAACGATCACAATAAACAAACACTAAATATATATATTGAAACCAAAACATTATGCTTTGAGCCATAAACCAGCAGCGGAAGCATTTATTGTTTACAACAAAAAGACATATTATAGTTTACAAAACATTGTTTAATATGCAACAAAACTCTAGACGATGTGCAAGACTCCGTGCGCCTAGTCCGTTAACTGCAACCTTAGTGACCTGAGAAAACATGCCAAAAATGTCAACATATAATGCTGCTAAGTTCACAGGTTTTCTTTTATAAAAGAGTTGTTATAAGTTTGAAAAGATCATATCTGTTACTACTAGGTTTTAAGAACGTTAGCTAGACGTTAAGTGTTTTTACTACTACGGTTGGGAACCCATTACTAAACATGAACAAGTAGTTGAAGCGTGCCCAGATGACTGGGTTATTACCGATGCCTTGGTGAACCCCGGACTAGAGACAATATGCACCCGCCCGGCCCCGCCGTCGAGTGGGGTTTGTGAGGCCCAATAGGTCTATCCACATTTCCCTTGTTGTGTCCCGCACATTCATGGTTTCCCCCTGGGACTTTCCATAAAAAGCCGTATAGTAATGTAAAGTAACCATAGTATAACATGACCTTTAGTAAGTAAGTATGTAGCATGTTTCTCCCACGAAACCAAACAGTAAAAGTGGGGCTGTGACACTCACCTTAGATTGCGTTACTTGAAAACAGTTAAATCAGTATTCTATGATAGCCCCAAATAGCGGCGACATATCATAAGATGTATAACCCGGACTAATAACCTGCAGGTTAACTAGTCCCCGAATGTCCAGACCATAACCATGTACGTTTGAAAACACCTTTGACTGTTAAACCGACCGTACCAGACAAGACCCGACATCCCATTGGTGACCCGCCATGCAAATCATTATCCCTTTGTTATAACAGATTTCATTATCCCTTTGTTATAACACCCTTCTAATGTGAATCCTAACAACAAACAATCATTGAATCATATCATAACATCCTAAATCTTCAAGAATCATTCAAATGGGTCAAAATGCATACTTTCATCAAAACACCATAACAATAGCTCAAATCCTTAGATAAACATCCTAATAACTCCTACACATCAGAAGTACATCAATTACATGGAAACATTCATGTTTTAACCACCAAAAATCATCATATGCATGAATACTTCACATATAGTAAGTATAAAGGTTTAGACTTGTTTAAGAAACTCATTTCAAAGGTTTTTAAAGACACAAACTTAGTAAAACAAGGTCTGGACCTTTGGGAACCAAAACAATAATATTACAAAGGTTTGGGATGAAGAACACACCTTGGATTTTATCAAAGAAAGGTGTGTAAGCTTGGAAATGGTGAGTTTTGAATCAAAACAAGTTCCAGAGGCGTTTTAAGGTGTGTGGGAGGCTTAGGATCTGTTAGGGTTGCACAAATGGTGTTTTGTGAGTCAAGGGTTGTATTTATAGGTGTTTTTACTCGTCCCACACGGATCAGGCGATTAGGAAGCAGATCAGGTGATTAGGGAGCCTAATCGCATGTACTTACTAGCGATTAAGGCCCCAATCGCCCATAATCTCTCCCAATCGCATGAGTAACTGGCGATTAGGCCACTCACCAGTGCCTAGTCGCCTGCAGCATTAGGAATTGGGTTTTTGGCGCGTTAAACACTATTTTAACATATATAAGCACGTATTCACATACCGACAAGTCACATAATGATTACAAACATATAATGCATGATAACTAACACGTTTACATCCGTTCATCAATTCCCGGGACTCGAGACTTGCGTGTGTGCGTTAAACAATCACAAACACATGGTTATGGACCGACTCCCAATGATCCCGCGGATCATTGTAACGACTCCCGATGATTCCCCGAACCATCATAATGACTCAACTGACCCAGTTAAGTATGTAATATGCATGACTCGCTAAGGTAGACTTACTAGTTTAGTCAATGTTACTAACCTGAGTTTGCCCGATGTCACATAAACCATGAAACACATAAATAAATAACTATCAGTTTGGTTTTGGTTATTTCGGTTATGGAAATAAGGAAAACCATAACGGAGTGGTTCGGTTTTGGCCATATCTTAACCATAACTGATGGGTTAATTCGGTTACGATTATTTTCGGTGCGGTTGTTACAGTTTTGATTATTTGTGGTTTAGTTATTTCAGTTATGGAAATAGGGAAAACCGTAGCCGAATGGTTCGGTTTTGGTAATATCTTAACCGTAAATGATTGGTTAATTCGGTTTTTGTTATTTTCGGTTCGATTTTGGTTTTTTCCGTTATCGGTTTTCGTATGCTTACCCCTAACTTGGAGGTGTCTAGACCTATGTTGGGTTAGACATGTATATATTTTGTCACTTTTGCTACAGATTTTGCTACCATTTTTATTAAATTATATTTATTTTAAGTATTTGTTTTGACATTTTTTGCTACAAGTTTTCTAGGAATTTTATATAACTATTTTTAAATACTTATAATCTCAACTTTGCTTCATATTTTTCTATGAGTTCTATTTATCTTTTCTAGTTAATTTCTAAATAATTTATTTTTATCGTTTTGCTACGGATTTTGCTACCGATTTTTGATAGGTTATTTTGTTATATTTATTTCATTAATTTTGCTACGGATTTGCTATGGATTTTGCTACCAATTTCATTTGCTACGAAATTCTCGTAGCTAAATTGTAGCAAAATGAATTCATAGCTAATTCTTAGCAAAATTAGCGACCGATTTGTTTCATAGCAAATGTCTAGACCTATGTTGGGTTAGGCATGTATATATTTTGTCACTTTTGCTATAGATTTTGCTACCATTTTTATTAAATTATATTTTAAGTATTTTTTTGACATTTTTTGCAACGGATTTTGCTACAAGTTTTCTAGGAATTTTATATAACTATTTTTTAAATACTTATATTCTCAACTTTGCTACAGATTTTGCTACGAGTTCTATTTATCTTTTCTAGTTAATTTCTAAATAATTTATTTTTATGGTTTTGCTACGGATTTTGCTACCGATTTTGGATAAGTTATTTTGTTATATTTATTTCATTAACGTTGCTACGGATTTGCTATGGATTTTGCTACCAGTTTCATTTGCTACGAAATTTTCGTAGCTAAGTTGTAGCAAAATGAATTCATAGCTAATTCGTAGCTAAATTGTAGCAAAATTAGCGACCGATTTGTTTCATAGCAAATTTTCCTTGCAAATGCCTGTTTTTGTAGTAGTGTGACCGGTCGTCTCCATCGCCGGTTGCCGCCACTGCATCCACCTCATGTGTGTTATAATTCTTTAATTTTTAACCTTATTAGTGAGGGATGATTATAGGCTGAATAAGAAATTGTGACTACCGAAGATAGTTCTACAATTAGATTTTGGCTTATTATTATATTATAAACTGATGTAATAAGATTTAATCTTATGTTCTTGAAGTGTTCTTAAGTTTTTACTGTTAAATCCCTTTAATAGTCACTTAATTGTCTAAAGGATAAATCACTTAATATCAAATTGTTATTAGTTTAGCAATTGAACTATTTGGATTTTCAAGAAATGAGATTTTTTTAAGTGGGTTTGTTCTTATTTGTTTATAAATATCTTCATATGTATAAGCTTCTGATATGAATGTTCATGCTTTGATTAAAAGGTTTGGATTTATATGATTGTTGTTGCTCACTTGTTAACCATATTTGTGTATGTATTAGTATATGATGCTCTTATTTGTATGTTTTACTTTGTTAATAACTTCATTTAGTATTAATTTATATAACATTACTGCTTCCTCCGGTCAGCGCCCCTGTCTCCTCTTCTCTTCCACATCACGCGTGACGCTGCCCCACCCCTACCTCCTCCCCTCCTCCATGACTCCAACCTCCATGCGACCCCACCACTGCAAACGCCTACCGGCCAGCCACCTCTCCTCCACTCTCAAGGTAGTCTATAACTTCTTTTAGTTAAGTTTGATACTAGTATTGTCGATTTAAATAACGTATTGTCAATTTGGTTAATGTATTGTGGATATAGTTAATCTATTATGGTTAATTTCTATAAGTTTATAAATCTTCTCGCAACCTCGTGTAAAAATAGTTGATCTTGTTACTTTGGTACAAATATTATTGTGTATTTTCAACTAACTAGAACCTTAATTTGATATTAGGTAGTATGCAGACAAGTTTTTTTCAAAGACAACCACCATCAAACATTGAATCATCATCGTCAACTCGTATGGAACAACTGTAGGTACATTTTTTATCCTTAAAGACAATGGTACTTATATTATGTACTTTAAATTTCTAATGCCGATGTTTTTTTCATTATTGTATCTTATTTTTATATGTGATGAACCTTACTCGACCGAACCGTCAAACCGACCCAAACCGACAAACCGAGCTGAAATTTTTATTTTTGATCATATGAAATTGAAACACTTAAAAAGAAACCCAGTAAAAAAAATTCCTGAAGCCGTCACTAGTTGAATGAATGGCAACTAAAAAACTAAAAAAAATAATAATTTTCTAAACAACCGTTTCATTAAACCACAAAACAGGCACGCAAGGAGGAAGGGCAAATAGCATAGGAAACAAAACAAATAATTACAAAAAAAATAAATAAATAACAGATTCCACCTTGACCATTCTAAATCGTTGGCTTGCAGTACACCCCTAAATTTTCTTGATATTGATAGGGACATTTAAAAAAAGTGCAATGGTTTCGAGCCTTCCATATGCAATAACAAGCCACAAGAGTGCTAGCTTGAAGAATCCTTCTTTTATAGCCACGACCCCGCATGTGTTTACAAGTCTCCATAAGGTCTTGAAAGACGACTAATGTTGCACCGCCTGCTATTGTCGTTCCAGATATTAACTGCCACCATACAACTTGAGAATATATGATCCACTGATTCCGCAGCAACCTTACACAAGATGCACATATTCGGAACCTAGAAAATACCTTTTGATTAAACCTTCAACCGTAGGAAGACATTAACTTTAAGGGGAACCCACCCGCTCCACTCGAGCAACTTTCTTGATATCAAATACACACAAGCTTAGTATCTTAATGCACATTAATATTAATAGATATGGTTTCGTTAATTTTTAACTGAATCTGTTTCTAAAACGGTGAAAGACATAAAAAAAATAAAGTTTGCATGGGAGGACATAGGTGGTAAAAAAGATGAAAAAAAAAAAAAAAAAAAAAAAAAAAAAAAAAAAGCTTTCCATTTCATTGGTTCTTAATGCTCTCATGCAAACATATATGATTGGGACAATAAAAAAAATGTGAGATGGACATTTACTTGGTTTTGAATTACCACTTTATATCCATTTGGTCTACCCTCTATTGTAGAAAATTTTGGTCCATATATCCTCTTTCCTTAATCCATTTGAAGGGTAAACATAAAGAGAGCAAAAATTCTGAAAAAAAAAAAAAAAAAAAAAAAAGTGTACATAGTTTAAAAGTTTTTTCTGCAAGTTGATTTTCATTGAGACATTGAGGTTGCTTATGATTAAATATTGTTTCAACTACAACAAACATCTTCACTTGGTGATTTTGGTTGGTACATCTTGAGCTAAATGTTCTTGGTGCGGATACCTTTGTAACAAGGCATTGAGCTCTTTTCATCCAATGCTTGAGATATCAACCACTTCTCTTCAAAAGTATTTATTTCTAACACCATGAGGATGTTGCTTAAGTTTCTTGTAATATGTGTAGTAACTTAGTGAGCTCTTTTCATAAGTGTTTGAAATTAGTTTGATGTTTGTGTCTTTATTGCCAAAGAAAAATAAAAACTATTAAACAACGGCATGCAAAACCCAACACGTATATAGAGTTGTTTAATAAGAAACCAAAGTTTAATAGAGAACCATGAGAATTGTGTAAACACTTATGTTTTAACTTTAATATATACAATAACAACCAAGTCCAGTAAATCCCATAAATAGCAATGCTATTGGTAGAGTCTGAGAAGGGTGAGATGTAAGCAAACCGTACCTCTACCCCTAGAGATAGAGAGACTGTTTCCAGAGAGACCCTCTGTTCAAAACACACAACGACTCATAAAAAAAATCTCATGACATCATAGACATTAAAAAACAGTGCATTGAAAGAATAGACAGATATACCACCATACACAACCTATAAAAAAAAACATACATGAAGACAAAATTGAGACCCTACGGTCTGGGTCGCTACCGGTCTTGTCTGGTCAAAACGGTCCGGGTCGCTACCGGGCCCGACCGGGTCGAAACGGTCTGGGTTGCTACGGAACGGGTCAGGTCGAAACAATTCTGGTCAATACCCGGCCTGGCCGGGTCGTAACGGTCCGGGTTGTTATCCAGCCCGATAGGGTCGAACCGGTCCGGTTCAAAATGAAATATTTCAGATCCCCTAAAATTTTATATTTAAGTTTATTTTTGTTTTTTTTTTATTTACTTTTTAAATTTTTTATTGTTATTTTAATTTTTTTTAAAAATTTTAATCTATTTTAATGTGAACCTATTTTAATCCAAACCATCCATACCCAAATCTATCCAGACCCAAACCCATCCTGACCCAACCCATCCTAACCCATTTTTTTAATCTACCCATCTTGACCCATACCCATCCTAACCCAAACCCATCATGACCCAACAACCAAACCTACCCAACCTACCCATTTTACCACCCATACTCCAGCCCAATCTTTTAAAAATTGCATGAACAGTTCTTGATCTTTAAAAAAAATATGCTAAAACAGTCCAACGACTTAACCTAGTTAACTTTTCTTCGTTAAGTAAGGGGCATTTTCATCCAGTCATGTATAAAATCTTTTTCTTCCCCCATTCTCTTCAGACCCGCCATTCACCACCATCTTCACCTCACCACCCCCACCACCCATCATCTCCGCCTCATTTGCTTTACCTAACCGGATTCATCTCAATTTGTTTCATTTTATTATTATATTATATACTTTAAATAGATTTGATTAATGGGCCAAGTGGCCAACCACTTCAGTTAACTAAAAAGTTCATCATTTTATCTTTTCAATGGACTCTAATCTACTACATATCATTTCCAACATACGACTTTTATATACCAAACAATTATTCCAAATTATTCACCAACATAAATTCCTTATTTCTTTGTTTCATTAGACTTTTCTGTTATTCACCAACATGAATAGAATAGATACTTTTTTTTTTTTTTTCGAGAATTCTTTTTATTAAATTCTTGACCAAAAAAGGCAAATTACATAAGAATAGCAGGCAGGCGGGCAACAAGCTGCGCCACCACCCCTTTCTGGATAGAGAACCCTAATCTAGAGAACCCTAATGTATGTATGTAGAATACATACATACAAAAGCAGCAGCAATTCAATTAAACTAAAACAGAACGAATAAGAAGAATTCATACCATACGAAACAGGCCATCAAATTCCTATATGGTATCGTATATTAAATATATAAATTACCTACCTTCGCCAGCTTCCATTTCTTCTAATATTTTAGGTTTAGGGTTTGTATCTTTGGTGAAATTTGAGAATTTCAGGTGTATATATACATCCGGTGGGTCCAAATCAAACCAACATTATTGATCACTAGTAAAATTGCCCGCGCGTTGCGGCGGGTATGTCTTTTTTATCGCCTCATAGTTGTTATTGTGGAACCAAATTGAGACGGTTTAATATCAATGAGTCAACAAATGCCAAATTTCATCATTTAATTTTGACATATTTTCTATTTTTTATTTAATTTAACAAGGATAGATTCAAATGACTATAAAAGTCAAAGATCCATAAAATTTAAAAAATAATGATAATAAAAAAATGTTTATTTGATAGACAGATGTACAAATATATCATATCACCACATCCCAAGGGGCGTGATTCTTTTTTTGGCTCAACGTCCCTTGTGAAATTTAATTGCAAAGAACAAACCCACCAAGTCCTAAAGAATGGATTCCGCGTAAAGTCAGTTTAGGGGGTGTGGACACACTGGCGCAAATTTGGGTAACATCAATAAGGGAGAAAGATAAAGGAATATGCATCCGATCAGGGGTGGACGTAAACTCGTAAGCTACCGAGGGTAGGGATAATCGTCCAGGTCTTATTGTGAACGAAAAAAGTCGCCCCAACGCAGCGCAGAAAAAAAAGCTTTATAGGTTTGTCTTCTGTCTCCGTAACAAATGGTCCATTTATTGATGGGCGAACGATGGGGATTGAACCCGCACGTGGTAGATTCACAGTCCACAGCCTTGATCCACTTGGCTACATCCACCACCACCCCTGCACAGGGTTCAGTCTTTATCTACGATCAGATCCTTCTGAACTCCCCTATGACTGCTATCAAAGAGAACCTTTTTCCTATACTATAGTGGCAAATCTATTGTTCTCTTTTTTAATGAAGTGAAACAAAGGTTTAAACTTGTATTTTTCACTTTATTGATTTGACTTCGCTTTACTTAAGATTAAAGAGAGGGAACGACAATGCAGTAAAGGTTTAGTAGGCAGCGAGCGAGCAGCAAGCACCTACTCCTATCAAAATGAAAAGAAGCTGAACTTGAATTGAAGAAGCTAGCTTCTATCAAAATTAGGGGTGCTAAATGGGTCGGGTTCTCAGGTTGGTGGGTTCAACCCGACCCGAACCCGAGAAATTTACACAAACCCGAACACGACCCGAACCCAACAAATGTGATAAACACACTAACCCGAACACGACTCGTTTTTTAACGGGTTAACCTGAAACCAACCCGTTTGACCTGAAACTTTTTTATTTTCCTACATATTTTAAAATTAATAAGTCAAACCCAAAATTAAATAACATCAAATACTATAATATTTCAAAACCACCTCCTCAACCATGTATTATCAAGTGATACTGAAAAGACTAATGCAAAATGTCCATAATAAATGTTAATAAAACCACAATAGATGTAGTTAAATTCAAAAGGTCTTTAGTTTTTGAGTTTCTTCACATTCCAATATCTTTAATAGTCACTTTAACACATTTTTGCAAGTGTCTTTTTAGATAGCCGGTCCCATATTTGTTCGAAGCTTTGTATTTGATTCCACATGCTTTGCATTTGCATATAATCTCTTCTCCTGGGTTTCCTTTTACCATTTCAAAATAGTTCCGCACAGAACTCATGTTTCTCTTTCTTACGGCTAGAGAAGACACCACATAATCATCAACAACACCTCCTTCATTGCTAGCATTCTCCATTCCAAAGATTGCAAAAATGAACAAAAGTTATTAAAATAATGTAGGAAAACATATTGCAACAAAACTGAAAAAAAGAAAAAAACACTTCACTTAGAATGTTGCAGACAAATTGCACAAAAGCGGTTACATAGTGCAAAAAAAATAGCATATACAGTACTAAGACCATGTATCGAATTTTATTGAAAAATATTAGGGGATTGCTTAAAGCAACATAATATCATTACATATAACTATATAAGATACTACTCACAAATACAAATTGACTGGTAATAAGCGTAAAAGGAGAACAATCAAGTTTCATTTTTAATAAAAAATGCCGTTTTTTTCCTAAACCGGTTTAGGAGCGGTTTGATTTAAGACCGGTTAAGGTCAGGTTAGATAAGAAAAATGTGGGATCGATGGGGAACCGGCGATCCTTATAGAACTGGAATCAGACATGGAAATACCGGTCCCAGATCGGTTTGGGTCGGGTCGCTTCCTCAAACCAGTTTTTTATAGTAGGCACTGCACCGTTATTAAGAGCATCTAGAAATGACTAATCGATATGAGCAAAAATGGGTCCAGCGTGATCCAGTCATAACAACATATATATATATATATATCCAACTTGCTTAGGCCTAGTCTTTTCAAAACAAACCTTGTTAAAGGCATCAAGCCTTGATCTAAACTCAGGCCTAATATAGTCCAACTACATATCAAAAAAAGGGAAAAAAATATATGAACATATTGGCAAAGCAAAAGGACAACTTTGTGGACTTACGATATTACAACAAATAAGTTGTGTATCACAGACCGGAATTTGATCAAGTCACCGGAGTTCATTCTCATTGTTCAATCTAACAAGAGTGAGGTAGTCTGTATCTAGGAAAAGAGCTCGGATCAATTCTCGAATCTGAAAATTATTAAATACAAAATGGTAAAGGATTTAGTAAAATATGTGAAACAAATAAGACTAAGACCACGCTACATCATAACAGTTGTGAATATACACCATGTGTGTGTGTGTTTCTAAATATTAAACTATTATTAATAAGAAAAGAATCAAATATGTCAACAAATTATGAGTTTAATAAGTCACCTCATTCTTGGCAGCAACATCTCTTACACCACCAGCAACATGCCTCAATGCAAGCTCAGCAACCATTTTGTAACATCTCAACACTAAACAACACTGTTGTGACCAAATTATATTATTGTTATAAATGGCACAAATTAACAACTCTCAAAGAAGGAGAAAAGTAAACAACATACTTGCAATATGGCAATATCAAAGAATTACAGCTATGTTCACCAAGTATTATATGTGATTGTGTATCAAGAATGAAAGGAATGGGAAGCATATGAATGTTAAGACGTAAGAGAATGTGACATATACACTTCATCAAAGACACTCAAAGGTCTCACACTTTCAATAAACACAATTAAAACAATTATTAAAGACAATTCAATGGATAATCTATTGGTATTGTGAGGGCTAGATTGGAATAGAATTTTAAGATGTGAGTGAGATAATAATGGTAAAATTACAAACATATCCTCCTAAGTGTCTTAATTGTCACAACTATGCCCATAATACCCTTAAATTTCTTGCTTAAGTATGTTGTACATGTTGCTTTTAAGTTGTACGGAAATGAAAATGACTATGTTGGCCATAACTCCTCCTTAATAAGATAATATAGATTTAGGGCACAAAGATGGAGCAAGTATTGAAGCACAAATCTTGGAAAACTTTGACTAGAACTATTATTTTGACTAGTCAAATAGTCATGATCTTCAATAAGGACAGAGTTTAATCTTTCGATTAAGGGAATAGATGATGAAACTGTTAATTTAATTGTGTAGTGGGTTTTTAATGAAGAAAAACCTTGGATCTGAGGACAGAGTCGGTGACGGTGGGTTGATTGGTGTATTAAAAACAAAGTTTAGCTCTGAGAAAAATGAGTTGTTTATGGTGGTGGTGGTGAAAGGTGGAGGAGATAATGGGTAGTGGTGGTGGTGGTTAGGGCTGGTTAAGAGCCGAGCCGACCCGATCGGAGCTTTACTCGTGCTTGGCTCGTTTACAAATCGAACCAAGCGGAGCGGCTCATTTACAATCGAGCCAAAAACCGAGCGAGCATGTTTTCGAGCGTGAATATTTCTGAGCGAGCGTCGAGCGTGAATCGAGCACAGAGTAATTTGGACAACCATAAAATTAGGATGTTTCATTTGATGTTTTCATTGTCGGGTGACAACTAAGGCCGAACTGTTCGATGATAACACTAATTTTGAAATCCGAGTGTCCGAGGATGAGGCTTAGGTTGAGGCTGGTGAGGCGATGAGCATACTACAGAGTTTAGTTGTTGCATTGTGACGTAGGGTGATATCAAGCGACGATTAGTGATGGACGACTAATAACATAGAGGATTCAAGACTGTCACCTCATGACTTATGGTTTTACTATTAAACTTAGTGTTAAATTTTTTATTGTGTTAAGTAGGCTAGTTATATTTTGTTTGCATATATTTGAGCCAAATCCAATAGAATGTTAACAGCCCTAGTGGTGGTGGAAGGTGGAGATGGTGGTTGTAACATTTCACATTAAATAGTTCTACGTTACGTATAATTTGGATAAAAACGACAAGTTTTATTACTATTTACATTTTATTTGTTTTTGTGGCATTTTGAACCCTAATACAATGATAATTATTCATATATATATATATATATAAAGGTTTTTAATAATAATAATAATAATAATAAATATAACAAAATCAGATTTTTATTCTTGACTAAACCCAACCCAAACAGCCAATATACATAAATCCAGCCCAGCCCAAACCACCAGGCCCAACCCTTCTCCTTCCTACCTGTTTTTAAAAAAAATGGTGCTTGGGCCGAGACTCGAACCCACGCCCAAGCCGGTTCAAACAAACAACACACACCAACCACCTGGTCTAGCCTTCATTTCTGTTTCAAACCCTGCCTTATTTCCTTTTAACCCGTCAAAGGTCTGTTCACAGTTGACATGGAAAGTCAACTGTGACAGCCTATACCCATAATTATCAACATTAACTCGTAATTGATTCAAAGAATGGAATGGGATCACAATTACCGGTCCATTATGACTCAAACACACGATGATTGACAATCAATTGATACCAATTTTACCATACACGCGTTCCACATTAAAGGTATTGTCAACGATTGCCAAATTCATCATTCCAGATCGTTGCACTATAAATTGATCATTGTAGGACCTTCACAACTCGCCATTACATCTCTCTCAATCCCCAATTCTTCACACAACACTCTGTTCTTGTTTATACGATCGCGTTTTGACTATTTGGTTTGACCGTCTAATCGTAGTCACAACAGCTTTGTAAGTATAATTATTTTAGTGGGTTTTGATCTTCGGCATTCACACATCAATAGCCCTAAGGTTAATTGGGTTATTGATGTGTGAATCAAACGATTGGAAAATCTAGGGCTCGTGGGTTTAATTTGGAGATAAACATGATTCTGCATAGTATATTTATTTTAATTAAAACGGAAATAATCACAACCACTGGTCTGGACCAAGTGGTTGTGTCTGATGCTTTGTTCCTGAGCCACCCGGGTTCGAGTCCCGGCAGTGGCATACCTTTTTATTCTTTTTCGTTTTTAAACAAACAAACCCCATTTATTATATATAATACATATAATTTTATAAATTCGTTTTTAATTATTAAAACTCTTTTATAAATTCTAAAAAAATTATTTTTAGATAATCTGATGTATAAGTTTCACCCACAAACTTTTAATTTTTAAAAATTAATTTATTTAATATATATAATAATTAAATCAATTTTATTCTATTATATTTATAAAATTCCATTAAAATATCAAAAAAATTTTATAAATTTCCACAAAAATTATTCTGAGTTTGTATAATGATAAACTTTTCTGAAATGATTTTTAATTCTGAAAAATCATTTATTTATTGTTTTTAATCAATTTTTGTTAGTTTTAATCATAATTAAATCATAATAAATTCAATTTTTAATATTTTTGCACCAAAATTTTATACAAATTATTTCTGAACATTTAGAACAGAAATATAAATTCTAAACTAATAATTCTTTAATTTTAGTATTTTTTAATATTAAAGTTTAAATCTTGATAATTTGTAATAAATAGATTTAATAATCTATTTTAAAGAAAATAATTTTATAAAAATTATTTTTATACTTTAAACACATTATTGTGACCATCCTAAATTTAAATTTCATAAAAAGATTTTGGTTATTTATTTACTAATATTCTCTCAATTATCAAACATTTTTTATATTAATCAAACGAGCATTTATCCCCAAATTCGAAGCCCTAGAAACTTATACATTTGTAGACTTGATAGACTTAGACATATTTATTACCTTATTATAGGGTGATACTTGATACATTTGGGCAACACCATTATTCAATTTTTCAACAGATATAACATTTTGCTAAGGTGAGTTTTACATAGCCCCTTTTTCTATTTATCACCATTTTCGGGGTGAAACATGTTACAACATCATTTATGCAATTCAATCATCAATGTGTCTATGTGTATTTATATGTTGCATTATGTCTTGAACATGACTAGGGTAAGCACAATTCTAGCATAAACATTTATCAGCCGACGGTATACATTGATATATCTATTGGACTGACAATCCCACCCGGATACGTGCCTCCTACAAAGGTAGCGTGGGTGTTTGTTACTGCAATATAAACGAGTGAACCATGAGCGTATGGGATGTACCACAATACAACAGTCACAATGGTTGATTATGCACTCGATTTACTTCTAGTATGTTTTCACATATGGACTAGATTGCCATGACACATGAATTGCACAACAATTTTATTCGATTATCAAAACCTATGTAATTCTCACCAACTTTTGTTGACCCAAAATATTTTCAACTTAACATGTTTCAGGTTCTACTTGCTTGAAGATTAGAGTTAATACTTGAAGATGCGTAGCTAGTATTTATTCATTTTGATGTACAAATTCTTGTAGAACAATCGTATGTAATGTATTTAAATCAATTATTGAAATTTATTATTTACCATGAGCTACTGAACAATCATCAATACGTGACATCCCGATGTTTCCGCCATCGGTTGGGGTGTTACAGTGGTGGATCTGATTAGGGAAGAATGCAACAGGGAAGAAGATGATTTTATACATGGTTGGACGAAAATACCCCTGATTTAACGAAAAAAAGTTAACTGGGTTAAGTCCTTGGACTGTTTTGGCATATTTTTTAAAGATCAAGGACTGTTCATGCAATTTTTAAAAGATTAGGCTGGAGTGACAAATTGGGCCAAACCACATGGACGGTTTTGGTAGCCTAAAAAACCGATTATCTGCGTTTTAAAAACGCAATCCCAAACACTAAAAACTTATTATCTACGTTTTCAAAACGCAATAATCTAAAAATCAGATTCAAAACGACACCCACTAATTTACTCTTTAACTAAAGATGTCACGTATTATACCCTTTTAAATTTAATTATTCTTTTTGTTGGTTTGCATTAAAAAAAAATAATTCTAATAAAACATGTGTGAAGATTAGTTCCAAACGTAAACGCATAGAATGTTGAAGATTAGATCGATGGATATCTTCGCTAGCTTTTGTGATTGTGACTTGCTAATCATTATTAATCATGAAATTTTATAAAAGTATGAGTAACAAAATTTGTTTGTTTGAACGAATTGAAAACCAGATACGAAAATGAAGTAGCAGATTTGCATGGATATCTATCATCCTACGCTAGTGTTTTTGTGTATCCGTGATCATGACCTGTTGGTCAATACTGGTCATGAATTGTACAACTTTTGAATTATTATTATTTTTTTATTTTATTTTTTTTGGTTTGCTAGAAAGGAAAGTATGGAGCATCACCAAAGGGTTGTGCAAAGGGTCGGACCCGACCTGACTCTACCCGAACTCGTCAAAACCGTGTACCATTTTATTATTGAAATTAGGAACCACCAACCAAACCTTAGAAGGTTATGTGGTTTCGAGTCCTAAAGGTTCTGATAGGTCAGGTAAAGAGTCTAACTCTCATAACCTTTTAAGGTAATAGGCCTTTAAAGAGTTATATATTCTTATTCTTTTATTATGCTCGTAAAAGAATTTCTCCATAGCCCATGAATTTCCTTTTTGAAGTCACCATTCATTTCTCAACTTATGTTTTTGTAACAATTTTATCATTTTCATCACTCGAAACATTATGCGAATTTGTTATGTATACATCACAAATTCGTGTGCGAGCACACACACACACACATATATAACACACACATCCGAGCAACATACATAAATGTTTAATTCAAATTTGGA
Organism: Ambrosia trifida; assembly: GCA_028751855.1. Classification (NCBI taxonomy): domain Eukaryota; kingdom Viridiplantae; phylum Streptophyta; class Magnoliopsida; order Asterales; family Asteraceae; genus Ambrosia; species Ambrosia trifida. The sequence continues at coordinate 81,195,402 of CM054123.1, forward strand.
TATAATTGATAATTCATATAACATATCGAATCTGTACATATATATCAAGCCTAAAAATATTTCACGAAAAATACATTGTTATTCTTATAAATAATATTGTTTGATATTGCATTAGCATTACGTATAATCGATTACAATAACACGTAAAAAAATAGTGAAAACAGTAAAGAAGAATATTGTTTTATCTTTTGCGTTTACAATACATATCTATTTGATCATTTTTATAAATTGTAGTTTTGTATACATTATCAATATATTAATAAGTCATCCTCTAAATAAATACAAACGGTTCTTATGGTTCTTATATTAGAACCGTGGGTTTGGAACCGACCCGACCCAGAACCGATAATTCATATAAATCTAGAACCGGAAATCAACCCGTATATTTAAAGAGGTTAAGGTCCAAGGTTCCCACAGGTCAGATCCAAGGTTATCGTGGGTCCGAACCACGAAATGTTCACCCCTATCACCAATACTTGAACAATACTTGATTTCAGGTCGATTTTTTAGGTGAGGTGGTGTTTGTGGATGGTTAAAACAAAGTATCATCAACAATACAAGTCATCCTTCTGGTTTTAATCATGAGCGGAATGAGAGATTGTAAAAGATTATGATAAATGGAAAAAGCAGGCGTTGATTGGTGAAGAACCCTCCATTAGTCATTCGACAAGAGACGAAAGTCATCGAAATGCGGCAACTATCATGCGTCTGCGTTTTCTACACCGGATGACTCCACCCCCACTAGCCACATGGCGGATCTCAATGAAGATACCCACCCAACGAGACCAAAACGCAAAAATAAGAAAGTCGTCGCCGCCACCGAGCCTTCAAGCAAAACATCCTTGGTTGATGAATTTGGGTCATATCGAGAGATGAAAGAAGATAAATTGAATCAGTTGGTCAACTTACAAGCTCGACAAGAAGAAAAAACTTTAGCGTTTTTTAAGGAACAATGCGAATTGTTGAGGCAACGGCCAATATGACCACGACTTGAATATGTATTCAAAATCACACAACACCTCAAAGGTAAAACCTTAGAATTGGTTTTGAAATGAAAATAAGAAATCGCGGGGAAATACGATTGGGATCGTTATTGGGTGGAAGGCGGAGGCGACAATGAAGACGACAAGTAGATTTTTTTATTTGTATTTTTTTTTAAATTGATGTTGTATTTTTTTTAACTTAATGTATTTTTATTTTAGTTAATATAATGTTAACGTTATTAAAAAAAGAAGAAGAAAACTAACCGCCATTTAAAAAAAGTTTTAAGAAAATCCCGTCTAACTACCGCTTAATCCAAAGGCAACCGAATTAAAACTGTCAAACCGACTTCGGACCGGTTCGCTAATCAAAACATTGTTGAAGAGGAAATTTATGTTTTCAAAAGATGGAGTGTTTTTTTTCATGTGCCTGTCATCTTATCTTTATACGTTTTTAAATGACTTTAACCTTCCAATTTTATATGCATAAACAACTAAAGAGGAAACAAATATAACATTTGATCATAGTTGTAGGAAATTAATTATATTAACAATCAAAATTGTTATACCTCTCGTGATTGACCTAGCTACCTACCTCGCTCTGCCTTGATATTGTTAAATTTTGTATATTGAGAATATTGAGATACAATTTCATATAGCATAGTCATTTCATTTCATATCTTAAATGTCTATTTATCGTCCCGATTCTTATGCTATTCAAACAATTTTTTTTTCTCTCTACATATTTATGGGCTTATAATAGAACCAAATGTATATGAATGGGGTTTCGTTCGCTAAAAATAGTACTAATCTAAATTTGATAGGGCTTATGGGCTAATACCCAATGGGCCAATTAGGGAAATAATAGTACGAATAATAACCGACAAATAAATTGATATTTAAATGGATATGTAAGCGTGATTGAATAAACAATGTAGATTCACCATAATGGGCTCACAACAAAAATAATAAGATATGTGTTTGTAGTGGAATGCCTCGTAGATAGTTATCTAGATTATGTACTATGTAGGATAAAATAAAATTACTCTAGGATAAATTAAATGCGTACATTGTTAATATATATGAACATGCACTTAAGTAACACCAAGTTCTTTCTTGTCGGCAATTAGGTAGAGGCATATCAACATGTTTGTGAATCGTATCATAATATCATCATTTACAAGAACAAATTTAATTTCACCTTCATATCATTATCTTCATTCATTTAGACATGTACTTGAGGAGAGTATCAATCAATGAACAAGTTTATTACGTCACACAAGTGTATTGATTTTTTTAGGTTGCGTTTGGTATGATGGAATGGAAGGGGGAATAGAATGGACTATTACGAGGTAATGAAAAATAGTGTGTTTGGTTTGTCAAAGGAATGGAATCATCCATTCCACAAGGCATTCCATTTCATCAAAACCATTCCATCCACTCCCAAGTTTCTTTTTTCATTCCATCCCTCATTCCCTCTTCATTAACAACACCATAAGCAACCACCCACCACCACCACCAACCACCATCATCACCCACCACCACCACCCCCACCACCATCGTCACCACCCACCACGGCTGCCACCACTGCCATCACCACCCACCACCGTCTCCCACCACCAACACCGTCACCCACCAATGGCGCTACCATCCAACACCGTCGTCGCCACCAACCACCGCCACCCACTACCTTCACCCACCCACCACCACTGCCATCCAACACCACCCAGTGTCGCCGCCACCGCCCACCACTGTTACCAACCCACCGCCGCCTGCCACCGTCACTCACCACAATTTCCTCTACCAACCACCACCGCCACCTCCACCCACCACCGCCACTACATACCATCACCGCACCAACCACCACCCACCGCCACTACTCACCATCGTTTCCCACCCACCATCACGGCCATCCACCTCCACCGTCACCACCACCGCCACCCACCACCGTCACTACCGCCACATATCACCACCCACCATCACCACCACTAACCACCACCCACAACCGTCAGTCACCACTGATTTTATTTCTTCGTCTTTTCATGCCTATCCAACAACACAAAGTAATGTTTTGTTCCATTCCCACGTCGCAACCAAACAAGACATGGAATGGTAATGATCCATTCCATTACCTCGCTCATTTCATTCTCTCATCCATTCCATTACCCCATACCAAACAGACCCTTAATCAAACGATGATAAAGCAGAAAAAGTCTTTCATGGATTATGTGATCTTATGATAAAGGAGAAAAAGCCTTTCTAATGGATTATGTAACCTTATGTTAGTAATGAGGATAATAGCGTGAAACAAGAAAAAGCATCGCGATTCTTGTTAATCTACAAAGAGATGACCTCTTTCTAATGCTCTTCTCACTACAAACACATGTTTTTGTACTGTACATTAGCAAATTTTAAGACATCTTCATGTGTTACCAAATAGAAGTATTAAAAGACATAATAGAGTTGCACCTAAGCCTTGAACTGACAATGTGTAAGATGACTTTGAGTTTAAGTTTTGGAAATTAAGGCCATGGAGCTTTCTAGTAACGGACACAAAAATGTTTGATCATATTTTTAAAGTTTAATGCATAGCATAATCGTGTAAGGGGAAAACCAAGTTGGATATTAATGTGAAGGAAATTATAATTCAGACACTCTAGCTTGCATGAAAAGAACTATGTGGTGGAACGATTGAGAAGTTACAACAAGAAATTTGCTTCCCAAATCCCAACTCTCAATGTATTGCCATAAACTAATAATTTTTGGAAGACGAATCCTAGTGCCATAACCCGTATTGATATTGACCGATTGAGATTATTGAGGTATACTTTGTCTCCATTGGTTGATTGATAAGAATAATATTCCTTTTCATATATAGTATATTCTTTCCAATAATATTTCTTGTCCTTTAGACTTTAGTATATTCTTTGTTGTCACGTTTGGAATTGACAATGTTTGATGTTTCACAAAAGAGATATTGTTTGATTATACAGAACCACTAATGATGAAAACCAAAACTTATAGTTTCATTCATCTAAGTACTTGAAAACTAAGGAAGTAGAATAATCAAAGTCCTGCATTTATTCCTCCCATGAGAGCTTCAACATATGACATTCACAACTGCTGGATTTGAAAAACTAAAGAGCTGGAGTTCTCCGCAGCATCATGTGGGCACCTCTCTAGTTAATTAAACAAGTAATTGACCTTTTCAAATTTTCAATAACTACTGGTTTACACAATTAAAGAGCTGAAATGAAGAAATATTGGTTAACTAGTCCACTGTTGGTCTAGAAGATTTGTATGATAAACTACTAGACTATCACATCTGTTTGTTAATCCAACAAATTATCTTTGTATTTTTCCTGTAACACCCTGGGCATATCTCACAAGAGAGATCTTGATTCATAAGTAATGTCATGCTCTATAAATCACCAACGCGTTTTGGGCTTAGTTGGCTGTGGAGTACATGAAAACTTCACACTTAAGTGTGCTTAGGTGAGAGTAGTACTAGGATGGGTGACCTCATGGTAAGTTTTCACTTGGGCAACAAAAAACAAATCCGTGAGCTATTAGTGAGCAAAGCGGACAATATTTGATGATATTAGATGCGGGGTGTTAGAGAATGGTATCAGAGCCACTCTTGTGCCATCCGGGTTGGTGGGGCAAACCTCATCGAGGACGATGAGTCCCTGAGGGGGTGATTGTAACACCCTAGGCATATCCCATATCGTTCATGGACTAGAGAGATCTTGGTTCAAAAGTAATGTCATGCATCATAAATCACCAACGCGTTTTGGGCTTAGTTGGTTGAGAAGCACATGAAAACTTCACAGTTAAGCGTGCTCAGGTGATGGTAGTACTAGGATGGGTGACCTCCTGGGAAGTTTTCACTCGGGCAAACAAAAATAAATCCGTGAGCTTATAGTGGACAAAACGGACAATATTGGATGATATTACAGGAGGGTGTTACATAGAATTTAAATCAAAAGAGCAGGATATTTGAAATTTAAAGTAGTCGTTGATATCAAAACTGTGTAATGTTGCAAGAGAATTTTTTAAAAACTAAGAAAATTTTAAATGAAACAATTGCCACACACAAAAATCTCAACTAGTACCAAACTAACAAAGACAAACAGAAGCATAGAACAATCTTGATCAAGTCTTCTTAAAAGTAAGTAAAAATTAAAATAAAGTTAATCAGATATTAGTAAATCAATAATCAACCAAGTGAATATACCAAAAAATTTGCAATATGTAACTAACAATTTCAGAGTAACAAGAAGAAAAAATTTAATTCAATCAATTGAGCTGCTATCAGTTATGGAAGAACTTAATAAGGCAAGAAGAACAGACCAACAAAAGCCAGCATCGAAATCGCACAAGACACAAAAGTCATCCAACTCTCTAAGCCTGAACAAAGCCCATTTTTGAGCCAAACCAGATCGGTTTAAAACCGGTTTTAATCAAGTAGACGAAAGTCAAAACCAGATAGTTACAAACCAGTTCCGCCTGATAACCTGCATCTAAAGGAAAATCATTTCGGATGGAATCGGCTTGAAAACCAGTTTTAACATATTATTTAACTGGTGGTTCTCCAAAACCGATTCAAAGCGATGTTGCTGATTATGAACATGCAAGAAATTCATAAAGAAGTAACTGCAATAACATATAGTGTAAACTAAATCATCCAAACCGAAGCAAATCAAGCAATCCTGCCATTTTAACATTTATACATTTTAGGCTTAACGATAATTTTTCTAATTCATAAATCATCGTTCTTATTTAAAGTTCTTAGTATAGAATAATGATTTTGAAGAAAATAAAAAACAGTTGAAACAGTAATAAACTAACCATTCTGGCAGATCTATCCAACCCAAATTCCAGGAAAGCAAAGGGGTTTGATTTGCGGTTTTACCAAACCGTAGTTAGCAGTTCGGCTTTGATTTATGCCTAAAACGACTGAACAGGATGCCTACGGCCCTATGGAACAGAGTTTTAACTCCCTTGGCGGATTCAAACAAATTTACAACTTCCATAAATATCTACAATACGGCAAAGAAATCACAATGTGGTAGTTCGCGAATCTTCTCAACCCGAAGCTGTGCTTCCTTTCTCAAGATTCGGTTCTGTAGATTCTTGATGAGCCACGTCATAAGTCGCGTGAACCCCAACAAGAACATAGTAAACCAACATCACACCGCTACATATAAAGAACCTCTTAAACGCGATAGAACCTAAAGACCCGATCAAAAACACATTCATCAGAATAGATAATGCAGGTAACCATGGAACCAAGGGGACCCCCCAAACCTTTGGAACCCTGTGCTGTTGTACCAACATCATTCCAAAAGTACCTGCGAGCCAAAACCCGCCACCCACTGTGTACCCGATCCACCCTTTCACGTTTGCACCCCAAAGCGCGGTTATTCCAATAGATGAACCAATTACAACAAATAAACAGACCATAAACTTAGCCATATCATGTTTAGATGTTGTGTCCTTCACATAATAACGCCTAACAAGCAACGCAACCGCCATGAGCATGAATATGAAGAGCGTACTAAACGATAACACACTTGACAAAACATCCAGGCTCGAGAATAAAGCCACAATGCAACTAATCGTGGTAACTAATAGAGTCGCGTAAATAGGTGTTCCTGTTTTCGGATGGACCAACGCGAACCATGGTGGGATCATATGGGCTCGGGCTATTTGAGTGGTGTATCGGGCTTGACCCATTGATCCAATTAACATACTTGTAAGCATCCCCTTTAAAGCACATAAACTAACAACATATTTAGCCCATTTCATCCCAATTTTCTCAAACGCAACCGAATAAGCAGCATCTCTATCTATATCAGTGTATTTTACCATCATTGTCAGAGCTAATGCCATTAAACAGTAAACCACACTGACTGTAGACATCGACCCAACTAGACCTAACGGTATATCTTTCGCAGGTTTTCTTGTTTCTTCTGCCATATTAGCAACCATATCGAAGCCGGTATACGACCAGTACACAACGGCTGCAGCTTTAAACACTCCTCCAGCCCCGTATGGGAAAAAGGGTTGTAAATTCGAGGTTTTAGCATGCATAAACCCGACAATAATTATGAAAACTATAATCAAAGAACTGATCATTGACAGTATCATGTTGGAGAATGATGTCAATTTGGTTCCTCTCATTGCTACCATGTTGGCCATGAACAAGACTACAACAGCAATAGGGTCTAGTAGATTGAAACCTTCTGCAAACGAATCGACTTTTATACGAAGAAAATCAGGATTAGAACTAAACATACTCGCGAAGTACGATGAGAATGATCGAGCCAGACCGGCTGCACCAGCAACAGCTTCCAGTAAAATGTTACCTAGAAAACACACATCAAATTAAACCAGTGTTTGGCAATTTTAGGTGGTTCACAAACCTAACCGAGCCAAACCAGGTAAGCTAGTGCTTGGATTTTGCTCGGCTCGGTTTACAAACAATCTGAACCGAGTTGGCTTGATTTGTAGCATTTTTCTAGCAAGTTTTGAGGCACGTTCTATTTGAACATATCTACACTTGATATTTGCAAGCAGAAATAAGTGAAAGCATCGATCTCCTACATCACACTATCGCTAAAAATCAATCGATCACAAGTTGCACCTCAGTTCACCCAATTCTATCACACGATCACCTTGGTTTTAAAAAGCGCTAGGCGCACAAAAGCGACGAGGTCTAAGCGCATCGCGCGAAGCGCAAAGCGCAAAAAGCGTGGGATTTTCGTACCCGAAGCGCACACTAATTATATAATTTTTTTTATATATCCCATATATAATACATGAGTTTTTAGCTTCATTTACCCAAAATATAGTTATAAATAAGGTTTTTATGTGATTTTACCTATATGTACAAGCCAAAAACACCAAGGTACAACATTTTTATGCATAAAAAATACCCAGAATACGTGAGGCGCGCGCCTCAGGCAGAAAAGCGCCTAAAATTTGACAAAAAAACGCCTGAGGCGCGCGCCTTTGGGAAAAAGGATAGGCGCAAAGCCCTGAGGCGCCCTAGGCTGCGCCTTGATGCGCCTTGCGCCTAGGCGCGCCTCAGGCGCGCTTTTTAAAACCCAGACGATCACTAAATCACTTGTACCACTGATCGCACTCACCACCAAATTAGTTACAAAACACAACCAATCCCCACATGTCACCTCATTTCCCCCAACGTCATCAAACTCCACCACTACCATGGTCACCACCACACTCCATGCCCATCACGCCATGATGGAAGTGGTTGCGGCGGTGTGATCACGGCCATCGCAACACATATCACGTGGGTGCCCCCACCACCCTTAAAGTACTTTAATTACACATATTGTATCTCAAAATATTGTGTAATAATTCTTATATATTCATTACTAAGGCCGGGTGGTGTGTCATATTAAGCTCCTAAGCACCAAGGCAGCGCCACATAGGTAATGGGCTTTAACTAACCCACTCTTTAACATCCATGGCGTGATTTAACTACTTATTAAAAAGACAAAACCTAAGTAGTCAATATCGGCGGGATATCGGTTATCGGACCCTCACCGATATTCGGTGTCAAATATTGGTGGTAAATATCGGTACCGATATTATCGGTGATATTTTCCGATATCCAACCGATATTTTGATTATCATATATCGGTTATAGCGGCGCATTTCCAGGTTTTGCTTTTTTAGAGGCCAAATTAAAATAAAAGCCAATAAAAATCATCTCTTTTGGAATAAGCCCATAAATATTAAGAGCCCAACTACCCAAAACACTTCCAAAACCCTAAACTGAACAGATTTGTCTCTCCTTCGTCTTATGTTTTAGGTTATATATAGATAATATTTCAAATATTGACACTTTGAAGTCTTAACTTTTGATATTACCATTAGTAATTTAGTATTATATATGACTAAAAATTCTACATGATATTAAAATTACCGATATCCCACCGCGATAACCTATATCTCAAATATCGGCCCTTGACTGATATTCGATTTCCGACCGCATTAACTACTTAGGACAAAACCAAAATCTCATTGGTTGCCTTTTGGTGTCCCCCACTATTTATCCCTGTTGCGCCCGTTAGTGGGCTGGCAAACGCTTCGATAACCCCCCCCCCCCCCACCCCCCATCCCCATGGTTCTCAAGGGACGTGTTCGGACCCTAACTGGATTACATGACACATGGCGCCACTCCACACCACCAAGCCTAACTATTTAATATCTCCTAAATTCAACTCGTGTAGTACACAACACTTCCAAACCTACTATACAACAAATCAAAAATAAAACAATTCAACCCTAACCGAGTCAAATTGTAAACGAGCCGAGCCAAGCCAAGCTGATTCTGTTTCAAAACAAGCCAATTTCAAACTGAATCGCTTACCAGCAGCAATGAAGGCAACGAAATCGCCTAATTCAATCCTCAAAAACGAAAACGACCCACCAGCAATGGGAATCTCAACAGCAAACTCAGTATAACAAAACACAGAGAACAAAGCAGACAATCCAGACAACGCATAAGCCAACACAATAGACGGTCCAGCATTGTCTCTGGCTTCAAGCCCAGTAATAGTAAATATACCAGACCCAACAACTGAACCAAAGCCAAGCCATATTAAGTCAACCCAAGTCAAACACTTCTGCATGTCGTTTTCGCTTTGTTTTTTTAACTCGATCAGCTCCGTGACGTCACTGGACCGGTTAAAGCACCGGTTTTTTAAACGGTGGATGGTTTGAGAGAATGCTGTTTTGTATGTGGTTATGTTTTGGAAGGAGGGTTCTGGGTAAAAGTCTTGTTTGCTGAATCTCCAGTAGGGTTTTGTGTGGTGATCCATGGTTGTGGTGGTAGGGTTTAGAGGTGTGAGGAGGTTGTTAATATTATTATTATTATTATTATTGTTGTTGTTGGTGTTAATAAGATTGGAATTGGAATGAGATTCCGGTGGAGGGGGGATCGGGAGTTTCATTGGGATGGGGGTTGGTGGAGGAGGAATCGGGTGATCGTGATTCCATTTGGTATTGTATTATTGGTGGGAATATTCAGTGGAGATTTTTTTTTTCGGGGATATTCAGTGGAGATTTTTTTTTTTTTCCCAAGGGGGACGGGCGTTACCAAATTTGATCACGGGTATTCAACTATCAGCATGGTAACGCCGTCGTCACCAGTGCTGGTAGGGGTCCCATAAATCAAATACGAGTTCTATCTAACGGGCTGGTAGATGGAACTAATTATTGCAACGGTCGAAGTTTTATTACCTTTTTGACCGTTTGAATGTATTTAATATAAAAACGGTGACATTATTTTACCGTTATTTTCAAATGGTATAAAAACGGGGACGGTTTAAATAAAAAAAAACACAAACAAACTACTTGATTAACAAACTAAAGCACAAACAAAACAATGGATCCAAGGAAATCAAAGAGTGTTTTGAAGGGTGGGCGAGGAACCTCGAAATCTAGGGGTTCTAATAGTCGAGGGAGAGGTGTGGGTTCGAGATCGGTTACGGTTGAAGGATATAGGCTCGTGATCAATTTTCCACAATCCCAACCCCAGCCCCAACAACAACCGTTTTTCTCACAATACCCACCATTCCAACAATTCCCACAAACCCAACAACCCATTCTATATCCACAATATTTTATGCCGCCTCAATTAACAACTTTCCAACTAGACGACTTCGAGCTCAACCTAGAAGACGAGGACGATGACGGGGAAGAAACTGTGCCAGAGGCACAGTTCGAGCAACATGGAGATGGACAATTAGACGATGATGCGGAGGAGGCGCTTGAACTTGAAGTTGAAGAAGTTGATGCATGGGGGGAAAGAAATATGCAAAGCGAACAAAAGCTGTGAAGTGGAATACGGCACAAGAGGTTGCTTTGGCAAAAGCTTGGTCCTATGTGTCGGAGAACAGAGAGAAGAGTAACCAAAGAAGCAATGGAAGTTTTTGGAAAGCGATCCAAAAACATTACGCGTCACTGTTGGGCGGATCCAGCCGAACAGTTGATCAAATTACTTCTAAATGGACTGCCATGAACCCACAAATGAATGTGTTCAATGGCCTTCATCAACAAGCGGTAACAACTATGATATATTAAACTGACCGTTTCATTTAATTATACAAATTATTTCTCTAAATTATATTTAATTTACGGTTTTATTTAATTATATAGAAGCGCCTACGAGGGAGTGGATGTAGTGATCTAAACGTCTTTCAAACGGCATTGAACGATTACAGGAAAAGTCATCCTTCCGGTTTTAATCATCAAGCGGCATGGGAGATTGTAAAAGACCACGACAAGTGGAAAAAGCAAGTGTTGATGGGTGAAGAACCGTCCGACAGTCATTCCGACAAGAGACGGAAGTCCTCGGAAAGCGGCAACTATCAGGCGACTGCCTTTTCCACACCGGACGATACCACCCCCACTAGCTACATGCTGGATCTCAATGAAGATACCAACCCTACGAGGCCCAAACGAAAAAAATAAGAAAGCCCCCGCCGCCGAGTCTTCAAGCAAAACGTCGTGGGTTGACGAATTTGGTTCATACCGAGCGATGAAAGAAGAGAAACTGAACTAGTTGGTCACCCTACAATCTCAACAAGGCGAAAAAACTTTAGCGTTTTTAGAGGAACAACGCGACTTGTTGAGACAAAGGCAGTATGACCACGACTTGAGTATGTATTCAAAACCGCACGGCCACCTCAAAGGTAAATCGTTGGAGTTGGTTTTGAAACGTAAAGAAGAAATCGCGGCGAAACACAATTGGGCGCTTTATTGGGTTGAAGGCGACGAGGATGATAAAGGTGACGACTAGGATGAAGTTTCTTTTAATATTTTTTTAATTTTAATGGAATGGTTTTTTTTTTTAAGTTTTACAAACAGTTCTTTTAATTCAAACGGTCATTTTTTTTAAAAACGGTAATTAACAAAAAAGAAAACTAAAAAGTAAAGATTTCAGTAAAGTGAATCAGTTAAGTGTTGCCTCAAAAAAAGTGATTCAGTTAAGTAAACCAGTGAAGTGATGTGGCAGTGCAGGATTGGTTAAAATCAGTTAAGTGAAAAAAGAAACATGGTAGTGCCCCCCCCCCCCCCCCCCCAAGATCATGTGTAGTGGGGTGATAATTATAATGCCTATGTTTCTGATTGGTTCACGTGACAGCTGAGTCAGCATGGGCTTGAAGTGAAAATTGGGTGTAGTGGTGGGGTGAAAAACATAAGGCCCCTATTTGTGATTGTTTGTTTATTTTATTATTTTTTAAACTATTTAACTAAAAGTAAAAAAAAGACAAATATTATAAAAAAAAGTTACAAATAATATTAGAACATACAACTAATATTAATTTAAACATTCCATAATCCTAAACTACTTATTAAAACATTACATAATTAATCCTAAATTTCTCCCCTACGGAGAATAATTATCCCAGTCCTCTAGGGTGTACCACAGCGAGGACACAGAACGATCGTTATCACGACCGTCAAACCTGCCATCCCAGTGGATGCGGCCATAGTCAGAAGTTGATAAATAGTGTGGTTCGTCATCCATACTCCTAGCTGCTTCGTACTCCTCCTCAGTTTGCTCCCGAGCAGGAGGGTTTGGGGTGGTTTTGGGGTTGGGTCTCCACCAGTCGTAGCCGCCCCAATCCCATGACAGCCATGGTATAATCCAAAGCCCAGATGCATACCTCATAAATGAGAGGATCATCTGGTGTTGGAGGAGTGTACTCTGGTAGAGGAGGAATGGGGGTGGAGACTGGTTAAGTACGACGAGGAGGAGGAGAGAACATTGGTTGAGTATGAGGAGGAGGAGGAGGAGGAGAGAATATTGGTTGAGTAGGAGGAGGAGGAGAGAACATTGGTTGAAGAGGATGAGTGGGAGAAGAGAACATAGGTTGAGGAAGAGGAGAAGATGAAAATGGTAGACGACGTCTCCGGCGAGAGTATCGCCGGAGATTGGAAGGTCCGGCAGGCTCGTTAGGATATTCACCACCCATATCTTTAAATATTATGTGGTTTGTAGTTGGGTTTTTATTTGATAGTGGGTATAAAAAATAAAGTTTATATATAGTGTGGATTAGTGTAGTTGTAGATTGTGGGTTGTGTTTGTTGTAAAAAAAATAGTGTGGGTTGTATATATATATACTTCAAAAAAATTAACCGTTGTTGGGGGGGGGGGGGGGGGGGAGGATTTCGAACGTTCAAAATATTTTAACCGTTTGAACTTTCCACGTGGCAACATATGATTGGTTATTGATTGGTTGATGCTGTGTTGTAAACATAACGCGGTGGGATGATTTTGATCGATAGCGCCCCCATGTAACGTGTGGGGGCGCGATGATCAAGAAAACGCCCGAGTACGGGTGGTCTAAGAGTGTGAGAAGTGGGGCTTGAAAATTGGCGTGGAAGAGGTGATCCGCCCGGAACACCGCCCCCAAGGGGCCTGAAAACCGGCGTGGCCCCAATGTCTTGGAGATTCTCATGGGTGGCACAATGGGATTTGAGGGTTTTTAAAAAATAAAAAATAAAACTATCTATTACCAACGGTTGTTTAAAAAAAAGTTCATTAATATTGTTAATTACATTCAACCATTTATCTATAAAAACAACTTATTCCAACTGATGTGTCGTAAAACACATCACTTTTCCTATGTATTTTGTATATTATTTGGTCAAGTTTTTATTCGTTTCGTGTCATTTTTATTATGTATTTATTTAATTATTTTACAGATGTTCGTGGAAAATGAGCTCAAAGCGAAAGAAATTTAATTGAGACACGAATACTAGAGAGCATATGTTCATGAACGTTGGAGCGTAAACGATGAAATTTGGTCAAGTCAAGAACACCCGAGTTAAGAGAACGGAGCTAGCATGTTATATATAATATAATAATATAATAATAATAACATAATAAAAGTTTAGTGGGTAACTTTTCCCCGGCAACGGCGCCAAAAACTTGGTGTGTGTGTAAATGTATATATAAAAATAACACAAGCTTTAATTAAAACGACTCACCTAAAAACTACACACGCACGACAAGTGTACCGGTCGCAAAGCAGTAAACAGATAAGACCGAGTATCGAACCCAAAGACGCGAATGCAACTGTAGATCACAACCTATACCGAAATTCTAGCCTAAATAAATAGATACTTATATGGGGGGGGGGGGGTAAACTAATAATTATAAACTTAGAAGAAACTAAATATAAATAAAATAACCTCAACTGCTTAAACAAAACTAGGAACTTGGAGAAATCAGATAAGAAGAAGGCTAGTAACATGGGTAGAATCCCTAGACTCTGGTTATAAAAGCTGACCTATGTAATCCAGTTGGAGACCCTGTTCTCACCTAATAAACCTCCTGTCAAGGATAGTCGACTAGACTCAAGGCGGGACAAGTATTGAGATGCGAAAATGAAAGTGGATCGCCCCAGCGAAACCAAATCCCATAGTAATCCTTTAATCAACCACTCTTAGATCGAAAATTCCCAAACTGTGAAGCAGACTTAACTAATACGAATGAAATCCTAGGAAAACTCTAAACATGAATAAGTAACCGGTCTCGCCCCATCGATAACCAAACTACCAAACAATGCCTAGTTAGTCAACCTAGCAATCCCGAATTATATTCCTAACCTTCGGGAAGGGATTGCACACCTTAGCTAATTGATTTTAAAAACCTGTTAAACTTGCGCTATTCCTAACTGCAAGAACTAGCTCGACAACAAAAGTTAATCAAACTAGAATGATTTCTAGATCTAGGGGATATTCCTATATGCATAGAACATCAAAACCAACAAACAAGTAATCAAATCACAAAGCACCAGTACACAAATATTCAAAATCAAACATAAAAATTAAATCATGTAACCCAATACATCCAAAACGGAAAACATAAGTCTTTAAATAAAAACCAAACTCTAGTTCATCATCCCAAGTCACCAATAAAAGGTTTAGCTCATAATATTATTTAGAAACATCATCACAAAATAAATAAAAATAGTGTTGATCACGTCTATAAAAATATAAAGCGAAAACTAAACTAAACCAAACCCGCGATTACTTGAATATTGATCTTTAACATGCCCGGGACCTTCTCTCCTCCACAGCTCCTTAGGATCAATTAACCTCTGAACGCTTTCTTGGATTGAATGTTGTCCTTCTCTGTTCTCTTCAACTTCAATGGCTTTTTTTCCGAATGAATTTATTCCCCCTTTTTTTTCTGCGGCCACTTCGATTCAATATTAGTATTTTTTCTCCACCGAATTCTTTTTTTTAATGTGGTTGTTTTGTTTAGGTTTGGGCTACGGCCCACTAAACTTTTATTATGTTATTATTATAATATTATTAGTATTATATATAGCATTCTAGCTCCGTGCTCTTCACTCGAGTGTTCTTGACATAAGAGGTGCAAACTTTCTGAAATTTGAATCTATAAATTGCAAGGCGTTGCCCTTCGGCTGAAAGTTGTTTAGCACCATATTATACAAAATAATTGCTCCTGAAAACTATATATCTTTTGCTTTTACCAGCCACTGTATTCAATGCTCCGGTTAAGCAAATAAATAAATTCTTCATTTACAGTGAAGTGGAATGATAGTAGGTTAAATGTATTAGTTTGTACTTATTTATTTTTGTTATTAGAGTGTGTGTAGTGGGGTGGTTATGTGGCGTTATATGCCCCTATAGCGTCGGGGAACAATGACCGGTCGACCCGCCTCCCACGCTATAATCGCCCGACTCCGAAGTCTTGCTTCGTTTGGCGTTTGCAACCTCGTTTGGAACCGGTGCCCATTTGCGAGATGTCTTCAACACCGTCCAAGCTCGAACATGAGGAAAAACATGGCCATACTTGTCTTCATATTTTCGCATCGCCTCTTGAAAATCATTTCCTCGTTAAACCCGCTTGGAGGGTTCACATACAACGGATTATAAAAGGCGATGAACTTCCCGATTGTAGTACTCATTTTCCTCCATTTAGAACTTAAAGCCTCCTGCTTGCGATACTCTCCTTACTCCATCAATTGGTGAAATGTATCTCGTACTTGGGTGTATAAGCTATCTCCCGTTTGATTAGTCCCTACATTTTTTTAAATAAAACATATATTAGAGAATAAAAAAAATAATTTTTTTTTATTGTATACTACAAAAAAATTAATTTTTTTTTTACCAACTATCGGATCTTTCGAACTAGCCAGATACGCCTTCGCTAACGCTTTTTCTTCCAATTTCGTCCATGGGCTTCGTTCGCTTTGCTTTTTTTTCCCCTTCCCCTTCGCACTCGCACTCGCCTTCGCCTTCCCCTTCGAACGTTGGACTTGTGTTTCGGGGACAACCTCCACCTCATCATCTTCTTCATCTTCGAGTTCAAAATTGGGTTGTCGTTGTGGTAGAGATTGACGGAATGGCGGAGTTTGCAAAAGTTGGGTAAAGGATTGAGGGTTATGATGCATTTGCATATTATGAAATTGGTTAAAGGTAGTAGGGCTTTGGTGCATTTGGGGATATTGGGTGAAAGGGTTGGGAGTTTGTTGGAAACCCGCAAAAGTAGCCCAAGATGGATCCATTGGCACCGTGAACGGGTTTGGATTCGGGTTGTTTTGATTATATTGTGGTGGTTGATTCGGGTTTGGGTTGTTTTGGTTGGGATCCATTGAAAAAATGTATAAAGTATTTTTTATATAAATGGTGGTGTTTGGTATAAAAATTGGTGTTTGATTTGTGTGTGAAAATGGTAAAATGGTTGGGTTTAAATAGATTTTTGAAAAAAAATCGTTTTTTTTTTTTTTTTAAACGGTCAAAACCCTTGGTCCCCACACCCCAACGGTCAAATGCACATTCCCCAAGCAAAAAAGAGCCCCGGCTTCAACGGCTATGGGATGCCGGGCATGCCGTTGCCGCTCCAGGGGGCGGTGTAGCCCGGCCCGGCTTGGCAATGCCGGCCCCATGCCGCAGCCCACACCTAGTCGTCTAAGTCATGGTCTAATCGTTATAATCAATAGTAAGTAATTTGGGTCTTTATTTTTCCTTTTTCCTGCACTTCTCTGTAGCAAAATGCAGAAACCATAAAAACTAATCAAACAACTATTGAAACATTGCAAAATGGAAACAAACTCGACATGATGGATGAACAAGAACCTGTTGTAATTGTAAGTATGGGTATATGCATTAGAATGGGGCCAAGGCCTTAGATTATGTACTAAAGAATGACAGATCATATGAGTAGCCTAAATATTAACACAACACCCACAAAACAATTGATCTGCAACAAAGCAACAATAAACAACTCAAAATTTCCATCTTAGCATCAAAGTCTAATGAAATCCATAACATTTTCATTATTGTGCTAGAGATGAATTATTGCGCACTAAATCACTTTAGTATGTACTAGGTTGGAGCCCCGCGTGTACACGCGGTACATGTCCATGTCAAATGAAAAAAATTCTTATACAAATTTTGTTTATTGAAAGTTACGTAATACAATTCGTATGAAATTTGGTTGATTGTAAATTATCATAAAAAGGTTTAATGTTACCTAATAACAATATATGAATCAACAAATATTTGATTTGACGTGATTTAAAAACAAATAATGAAATGAATAAACATGTATTTATTGTAACGGCACGCAAATGAAGATTAAATTCAAAGTAAATAAATGTAGTTTAACAAATCATAAAAACGTGTGGTGCTAATAAAGTAATACTAAAATATAATGATAATACAAAATATGGATTTGGGAATTACATTCTCGTCAATGACTATCATCTCAATTGAGTAAACATCTTTAGGATTGCGACGATCAGGTTGACGCCAAAGCCGAATGATCTTTACCTTCAAAGCGACATCCTTTTGGTTGACATCAATTTGGTTAACCATGGTAAACTCTTGTGCTTGTGGGCCAGCCATTGTTCTCTTCGGGTAATCACAAAATTAGACTAAAATTAAGAATGAAATAAAAGTGTAAAAAATTTAAGATAAACAATCAACTAAAATTGACATTATCAAAATATGAATATTCATATACATCGAAACAGATTAATATTCAAACATATCTAAAAGCAATACTAAATTAGTCGATTCAAACATTATTAATGCAAGTCTATATTCAATACTAACGAAAATTATAACATCATATTTCTCAAAAATGAATTATATAGATATTATACTTATATCTTAAGGAAAAATCGGAAACAACAAATAACAAAATCATAGAAACGTTCTAAAGGTATGCTTACATTTTCGAATGCTTCCACGTTCGGTTTATGGTGTGTAGAGCAAGTGTGAGCAATGTGGTACCGTGTAATTAAATAGATGAAGTATAAAAATAGAAGGATTGGAATTTGATCTAAATCAATGAAAAAAGCTTAAAATTAGCAACGTAATTGTAGTCGTAGATTGATTTCATTTATGACAAATGACAAATTATGTATTCGTAAATTGGTATGGTCAATATTTATTTTTGTTTGATTATAATGAACCTATTGTATACATGATGAATGTTTAAAATGCTTTTAATTGTCTTGATTGACTTACCATTTATAGTGGTATTCGATATTATTATTTTGAAAAATACCAAATTTAATGATTTATTCAATTTATTAAATTCAAAATCATTTCCTAAGTTAAGTTTAGGCTGGGCATAAAAATTATAAGTCTTTTGTGCACATTTGAAATGTATAGTAAATCGAAAATTTTTAATTAAGTTTGTTGAATGCTTTATAAATATGGTCTTAGAGTAAAAGGTGAAAACGAAAATGATTCAATAATTTAGAAAAAAGTGAGGAATGTGTGGAACGATTTTTATAATGATTGAATGCTTTAAAAATATGGTCTCAGATTTGTTTATGAATTTTGCATATTTATGGCATGATTGGTAATCCATTTTAGTAATGATTGATTGATAATTTAATGTCTGAAATGGTTAATTCAAATTTGTTTCCTAAGTTAAGTCTAGGCTGGAAAAACTTTTCTAATTTATCAGTTGCTGAGCATTTGTTCGGTACGTTTGTGTATGACATGTTTGGTGAATCCGGGTAAAAGGGTGACGTTGGGCATAATTCGGCCAATTTAATTGGAATCGGTTTTGCATTTTTTAGGTTCAAAGGATGCGTTAAATTTTATTAGTGGTTTTAATTTGTTATTTTTTGTATTTATATAAACAATGTATAACAAAATTGTGTTCAAGGTTATTAAATATTTTTAATTAAAATTAATAATGTTGACTAAACTTAAATTTAATTTACTATTAATTTACATATGGTGTATATATTAGGTAATTGTCCACTTTATTTCAATCAAATTTAAATACATAGGTAATTGTCGCAAGGTTTGTCAACTTTATGCTTACATTTATCCTGAAATATATATTTGTAAATAGGTTTAAATGATTACCGAAAATATTCATTTATTATACAAACTTTACAAAGATAATATAACTAACCTCTATATAATAAATAAGGCTTATTATAGTAAACTTAAATTCATATTAATGTTAATATAAATTCGGTCATTATTAAAAGATAGTAATAAATATGATTAAATTGTGTCAAAATATTATTAATGTAAATGGATAACAATCATTAAGATTCAAATTTCTGATTAAATGACATTAAATTCGTTCAACTTTATTAATGTAAATAAATAACAATAATTCAGAATTAATGAAATTAAAATTGGTCTAATATTATTAGCCGAATATGGAATGTAGGATTGAATAATCAAAATTAACATAAGAAAATTGTCGATAGTTTAATGTTTAAAAAATATTGTTGACCGATTGTTGAATGTTAAACAACATCTTCAAAAAAATTAAGAGCATTAAAAAATCGTAATAAGTAACATTAAATTCAATTATTATTAATGTCATTAAAACTTATAATAAATAGCATTAAAAATGAATAATTCCTTTTAATTGTAGGCAATACTAATAATAATTCAAAAATAGTAATATAAATAATATTAAACATAATTTCGTAAAAATAGATTAAAAATAATTTCGTAAAATAATAATATAAATAAATGAGATTAAAAAATCGAATTAAATAACATTAATGGGGTCAATTATTATTGAAATGATTTTGATGATTATCGTTTGATAAGAATTGATTAAAGGAAAGTCATAATATAAAAAATTAAATTCGGTCAATAATATTAAACATAAATTCGAAAAAACAATAATATAAATAAAAAAGCATAAAATTTTTAATAAATAATATTAAACATAATTTCGTAAAAGTAGATTAAACTTAATTTCGTATTAATAGTAATATAAATAAAAGAGGTTAAAAATTAGTAATAAATAACATTAATTTCGGTCAATTGTTATTAATGTCCATAAATAAAATTAATTCTAAAGTAATAAAAATATATTAAGAATAATTAAAGGAAAGTTATAATATAAATGAAATGATTTGGATGATTATCATTTAATGAGAATTGATTAAAGGAAAGCCATAATATAAAAAATTAAATTCAATCAATAATATTAAACATAAAGTAGAAAAAAGTAATATACATAAATGAGATTAAAATTTTTAATAAATAACATTAAATTCGGTCAATCATTATTAATGTCAATAAATAACATTAAATGGGTAGTGGTAGTGGTCGGTGGTGGTGGGTGGCGACGTCTGGTGGTGACAGTATCGGTGATGGTGGTGGTGGTCGGTGGCGGCGTCTGATGGTGATAGTAGTGGTGACGGTGGTGGTGGTCACTGGTGGCGTCTGATGGTGATAGTAACGGTGACGGTGGTGGTGGTTAGTGGCGGCGTCTGGTGGTGATAGTTGTGGTGACGGTGGTGGTGGTCAGTGGCGGCGTCTGGTGGTGATAGTAGCGGTGACGGTAGTGGGGTCGGTGGCGGCGTCTGCTGGTGATAGTAGCGGTGACGGTGGTGGTGGTCGGTGGCGGCGTCTGGTGGTGATAGTAGCGGTGACGGTGGTGGTGGTCGGTGGCGGCGGGTCACGACAAGGAGTGACATCGACAGTGAGTGGTGGCAGCAACGGTTGGCGGTGGTGGTGGTCGGTGGGTGGTGATGGTCGATGACGGAGAGTGTCGGTGGCGGCGGTCGGTGCTTGGTGGTGGTGGGTGGTGGTGGTCGATGGTGGTGGTGGTTGGTGATGGCGGTAGTCGGTGGGTGGCGGTGGCGGTGGTCGTGACAGAGAGTGGCGGCGATGGTCGGTGGTGGGTGGCGATGGTGGTGGTGGTGGCGATGGGCGCTAGTGGTAGAGGTGGGTGGTGGTGGTGGTGGTTAGTGGTGATGAAGGGTGACAGAGGGAATGGAATGGAAAAAAAACAGGGGGGGGTTGATGGAATGAATATGGGGGTTTTTAGAGGGAATGGAATAGAGGAGGTAATGGATGATTCCATTACGTTGACCAACCAAACACCTTTTTTCTCATTCCATCGTAATGCTTCATTCCATTCCGCCTCTCATTCCTGCGTACCAAACGGCAAACGCTACCATAGTCTTATGTGGTAAAGGCCAGATCACCACCTTAAATCTATATTTTAGTTTTTATGAAAATATTGTGTTAGTGGTAAGGTTTTATAAACTTGTTACATAATGGACAAATGGTCACAAGTTTCTACTTTTTTTTACGGTGAGTTTCTTAGAATAACTCATTGTTACTGTGACGACCAAAGTCGTTGCCCCGCCAAGGCTGGTCAAATTTCATGTTCTATCGGATATGGGTCGGCTTGTCAGCCTTGGTGACGTTCTCCCGAAAACCGTACTGCCTCCACACGAGTTGCCTCGCTGAAGTAACAGTCTGATGAAAACCAGATTGAACCCCCCTCAGTGAGTTTGTCACCATCATTACGCACTGTTATCTCACTATTTGATGCAGACGGGGATTAAACCTGAGTCTCATAAGGAGAACTCAAGTCTTTCCACCACTTTATCTATAGATCATTCACCCACAAGTTCCTACTACGTGGCAAAAACATTCTACCCAAAGTATTTGTATTAATGCAAGATAAGTTTTAGGAAATTTGGGATGTTACCAAGGTATGACAGTATACATGTTAACAAATGCGTCCTTTTTTAAGTATATAGATAAATGAAGATTAAATATTCGTAATAAATAAAATCAATACATATATAATTATATAAGAGCTACGAAATGATTTTTTAATTTCGAGGATGCTATGTTCTTGGTTGCTTGGCTATGATCTTATTGTCAGCCTACTGATGATACATTGTTTTTCACAGCGTGGTTGGTTTTTTTTTCGTGTTTATAAAGATTATAGTTTCCCCATTTTCTGATTTCATTTTTGGTATTTTGGTTGGTTGTCATGTCTATGTGTGGTTTATATTCTTGTGCTTAGACTGTATAATTAAAAAAAAAGGTATGTGAAGGAGACCATCTGGCTCTTGGTATCCATATTGGATACCGATCATCCCACCCCACAAGGGTTATGATCCCAGCAAAATACCTCAAAGTGAGGCTCACAAGATTCGAACTTATCTCCTCTCATGCTCAACACTTATCATTGGTAGTGGGTACCACTAAGCTATAAGCCCATTGGTTAGACTGTATAATTATAATTAAGGCTATGATGTATTTCTATGGGACCCTATATCCAGCATGATTGGCTTGAGCCATGTGTTTGTTTTCTTGAAGTGGCTGATTGTGTGTTGCTTGTGATTATGGGTTTGTCGCTTGGCTATGATTGTCGTGTCAATTTTGTTAGTATGTAATGGAAAACACATAAACATGTATCTGAGAGATTCGTAAGACCTGTTACTAATGCTGAGAGCGTTGAGGTCGACATGATTGTCAGTATATTCGAGTTTCTTTTAGGGTATGCAGTTATGATGGCTAATGATCCTTAGACAGGATCGGTTATGGGAGAGAGGGAGAGGGACGATTCTTAGTGGTGTTATGTTGATAATAATGTGTAACCTTTAATCTCTAGTAAACTCTCTCTGTTTATACATATCCAAGGGACACTCTAGTTATGCCCAACTAATGATAAGTCCGTCCATCAAAGACAAATCAGTTATGGGCTTAGAGTATTTAGCAATTGATCAAACATAATATAAATGATTATAATGACTACCGATAAATATACAAGGCGTTACGTATATTTATTCCAACATTATCCCACTTAGCCGAGTAATCATTTATTATGAGTATTCCATAAGTCTCCGGAGATCAATACTCATTTTAGTTCTAAACCCAAACTGTAGCAGAGAAATACAACCGTTAAGTCTTTATTCGACTTAGGTCCCCCATTAATCATACAACAATCCAAATCTAAAACTTAACATTAGGATCAATTATCGTTATGCCCTTAGTTGTTGATTTGTTATATTATTGTCTTTATGTCATAATGCTAGCTTAACATACTAATAGACAAAAAAATCATAATGAGGAAATTTCATTAAACATAAGTCATTATTCATAAGTCATAAGTAAACATAAGTGGTCAAATAAGTACATATGCTTCCAGTAAGGTCATTAGTAAGTCACATCTTTGAAACGTGATTTTCGAATACCTTAGGTGTGAGACATTTAGTCATCGGATCCGCAAGCATATCATTAGTACTTATATGTTCGATACAAAGATTGTTTTCCTCAACTCGTTCACGTACGAACAAATACTTCGTATCTAAGAAAGACCAGCGTCAGTCCAACTGTTAGTGTTCAATAAACTAACGGCGACTGAATTATCACAGTAAAGCTTCAATGGTCTAGAGATGGAATTGACAATTTTGAGTCCAGTAATGAGATTGCTAATCAACATTCCATGACAGGTAGCGTTATATACATCTATGTATTATGCCATCATTGTGGATGTTGCCGTAAGTCTCTGTTTATGACTCTTCCATGAAATGGGTCCGCCTGCTAAATAAAGATATACCCCGAAGTGGATTTGTTATCATCTTTGCATTTAGCAAAGTCAGAGTCAGAGTATCCTACCACTTCTAAATTATCACTTCTTCTGTAAGTCAGTTTATAGTCTTTAGTCCCTTGCAAATATCTTAACACCTTCTTAGCTGCTTTCCAATGATCATGGCCAGGATTATTCAAGTCATGGCCTAGCATTCCAGTGACATAAGCGATATATGGACGCGTACAAACTTGAGCATAAGCAAGACTACCGACTACTGAGGCATAAGGTATCATTCTCATCTGTTCTTTCTCCACTTCTGTTAGTATGTAATGGAAAACACATAAACATGTACCTGAGAGATTCGTGAGACCTGCTACTGATGCTGAGAGCGTTGAGGTCGACATGATTGTCAGTATATTCGAGTTCCCTTTAGGGTATGCAGTTTATGATGGCTAATGATTCTTAGACAGGATCAGTTATGGGAGAGAGGGACAGGGACGATTCTTAGCGGTGTTATGTTGATAATAATGTGTAACCTTTAATCTCGAGTAATCTCTCCCTATTTATACAAACCAAGGGGACACTCTAATTAGGCCCAACTAATGATAAGTCCATCCATCAAAGACAAATCAGTTATTGGCTTAGAGTATTTAGCAATTAATTATACATAATATAGATGATCATAATGGCTACTGACAAATATACAAGACGTTACGTATATTTATTCCAACAATGATGACTTCAAAATGTATCCCGACATTTGATAAAGATGGCATGACAAGGATGGTGGTGGATCAGGGGCGGAGCTAGCTTGAAGCTTGGTGCCGCGTCCGTTGCTACTCAACTTCACGTGCGTAGTGGAA
This sequence comes from Ambrosia trifida, assembly GCA_028751855.1. Taxonomy (NCBI): domain Eukaryota; kingdom Viridiplantae; phylum Streptophyta; class Magnoliopsida; order Asterales; family Asteraceae; genus Ambrosia; species Ambrosia trifida. Next base: position 81,220,106 of record CM054123.1, read on the forward strand.
AATTAGCGGAAAATTTGTGTTTTTTTACGATATTTGGAAAACGTTACTACTAAAATGGAAAAAAAATGAAAAACGTTACTACTAAAATTAATTTCTAGATCCGCCACTGTGGTGGATGGTAGGTTTTGGCTGTAGGTATTGATAATGGATCAGGTTCAATACACACCAGCAACTGCAGTGTGTTAAGGTTTTGTTGGTTAAGTAAAAATATTGTATGTGAGGCCATTGTTAAAAGTATTTATATTACTACATATAATACTTGGTTTATATGGGTCTTTTACAATGGAGGTGGGGTTTGGTTGTGCGTTTCAGGTACTTGGTTTGGGATTTTGTCCAACCTTTTGCGATTGCAGGCGAATTTTGATATGAACAAAAGGTAGTTATTTTAATTGATCTGTTTGATGTCACTTTGGTAATTAAATTTTGGGCACTTGAGATAGATGTTATTGTGAGGTGTGTATGGTGATAAAATAAAGTTTTGGTTGCTTGACTCTTGAGACGAAGAAAGAAGATATGCCTCTGAACCATAGTTACCTAAATCGCTCAAACAGGCGCGAATTCCGTATTGGATCGCGATGTACCCAAACCAAAGTCGTTGTCTACCGAATTTCCCTTGGTACGCGACTTCAATCGGACGATACGGTGCTCCTGTTTGAACTTCCAATCGTTCCGATTGTCATTGGGTATGTTAACTGGATCGTTATTGGGTATGCTAACTAGATCGATAGGATGAAGAAGAAAGAGATTTGAGGGAGAGTTGACTGGTAAGTGTGTGGATGAGGAAGAAATGAGAATGGGCGGGCATTTTCTTTTGGGTTCTAGGGTTAAAAAATTTTAAGCATAGCAATATTTAACCCCTCTATCTTTTAATACTTAACATTTAGTCCATAAAACTTCTAATTTTAACATAAAACGTGTGAAATTAGTTTGTATATTTAAACATGTACCCCTAAGCTCTTCACTAGTTTACATTTGGTACTTATACTTATAAACATGTACATAAAAAGTATAAAAGTAACATTATAATACTATATATAATATGAATTATAAATAGCTATTTTTTATATTTTTAAAATGTTCTACTACCTTATCGCTATATCGTACCAGACTCCATGGTACACCGTACCGGTTCGTACCGAAATGCATCTACCTCCTTCGTACCGAATTCGTCTAGCCTAGCGAATTATGTATTCGTACCGCGTACCCGTACCGTTGCGAACCACGATTTAGGTAACTATGCTCTGAACATGTTAGAAATATTATTAAATAAGTTTACACGATAGTCGATTGAGATGACGAATTTAGTAAAAAATGCATCCATTGTATGATTGATTGATTGTACAATATATTGTTTTCAAAGAAACTGAAAGGATAAAACATTTGAAAGATCAATTTCAAATGGTCAGTAGAAACCGTCAGGCGGCTGCCGGTGAGGACGGGACGAGCCCCATGAGGGCGGTTTGTCTGACCCAGGCCGTGCCTAGACGACCCGGGGACATCCCCCACGAATATGATAACACGTAAATGTGAATCATCAATGTACAAACATGCTTGAATATTAATGACATACAAACATGTCGGATACAAACTTATGAAAATTTAGCCATAATACATGTTTAAGTAAAAATCGTAAAAGATAGAACAAGAACAATTTCATTATCTTTAAAATAATAATGGATTCGTTGCAGAATCCAAATCAATCCATTCAATTAGCATAGTTTGATTGTCGATCGATGATTAAAAGGGTCTCTGGGTTAATGATTAGTTGATTGGTCTGCTAATGATAGATTGTTATTTACTTACTAGGACCCCTATAGAACATGTAATCACTGCCAACTTTATAATTTTTTATATATGTTTATTGACTACAATATCCAAACGCGACGACCACCCTGTTGTGCATGCTCTTGGTCACAATATAGAATCGTGTCATTTGATCTTCCCGATCTGTTTTGGATATTCGACAAGTTCAAACCAAAAAACCGCAAAAGAACCCTAACTAAACTGTTTACATGGCATTAACAAAAACCACTCATTTGTTTAAATTCCACAACTAAAGTTTTTGGTATTCGTTTGTGACAACCTGCACCCTTCTCTTTTCATAAATGTGCATAATTGGTCCCTCAACTATTTTAAAATTTTCATTTTTAACCCTCATGTTTTAATAGGACCAAAAGTCACAATTTAATAAAGCTTATAATTTTTATAAGTAAAAGTATGCACGTTTTATACTCACATCTACACCCGAGCACGTATGTTTTAGACCTTAATACTCGAAACCCTTAATTTTCGGTCCTAAAACAACTTAGAAACCGAAGGAAACAAGTCCGGAACTTCAAATTGATTAAATTAGAAAAATCAATTTTTTTTAGCTCTCGCAGTCCGTGGAGACAGTCAAAGTCCCAGTTATACAGTCAAAGTCACAGTCAAACATGTCACTTTTAGACAATGGTCAAATCTGGCCTTTAATTCGAGACAAAAATCATCTTTATGATAAAGACTAAAGACCATAAGTTTCACTAGTGGTCAATTCTCCATTTAATGGCTTTTATGTCAAGAATTCATCACAAACTAGTATAAAAATGCTCTTATGTGACCCTTTATCATTGCACCTCTGAATCGATCATTCAACTTCGATTAAACACTATCACATCTTCTCCTCTATTAGTCTATCACCTCTGCACAAGAAGCCCCAATTTTCATCTCATATCCATGTCGAATTAGAAGCTTATTTTCATGATATTTTTCGGTTTTTATTTCATCATTTTGGGATATCAAATTCGTGAATTTTTCTAAATCCTTTTGCTTTTTGATTCATTATTATCAGTAGAACAAAAGCCCTCTACTTGTTATATCGATTATAGTCTCTAAGGGCTTCGATTGGATTCTAATGCGTTATGATGTATTTGGGTATTTTTCAATTAAAATCTTGTAAACTTCAAAAAAATTCATAACTCATTGGTTATTGATCCAAAAATCATGAAATTTGGTATGATGACTTATATGATCATTTAGAAATTTTAGAATCAGTTTTGAAATTTTTAGCAACTGATTAATATTTTTAATTATTTTATGATGATTTAGTCTTAGTTAATTCATAATAAATTATTGCTAGCACTTTTGGTTATGAAAATTTGTAGAAAAATGTTTCATTATGCTAAGATAATTATCATGACATTTTCCACCTGTTTTGACATGGATTACTATGTTGTTTTATTTTTATTTGTTAAATAGATTTTATACAAATAATATTTATACTAAATCTATTTTAATCTCAAAAATCCTATAAAGTTTATTTTGAGGTTTCTAAATCGGTAGGATTGAGATTTCACAAAATATTTTATTTTTAAAAGTGATTTATATTTATTTATGAATTATGTCATTTTTAATCATGATTAATTCATATAAAATTGTAAATATTTAATTTTGACATTAAAACTGGTGGAAGTGTATATAAATATGTTAGGATAATTATCATATCAAATTAATTTTGTTTTAAAACGTTTTTGTATTTTAACTAAATTTTATTTGTTGATTTAGTTTTATACAATTAAGATTCTTAAATTTATTTTTTATATTTTCTGAATAAAATATATTATTTAAACATTGGAAAATATTTGTGATCGAGAAACAAAACTCATGATATTATTTTCATAAGACGTGGCACCAACTGTATTAGGTTGTATGTTTTTCGCCATTATTATTATTACTTAAAAATCCCAAATATAGTCGTATCATCCTAAGTGCCTTAGAATAAAACCCTAGAATTTATTAAGCTTACATACTTATTTTGGGATACTTGAAACATCAGGTTGAGTCTTCGGATTGCTCGCATTTTCACGCTCGTTTAGTCATCTAGTTATTTGGCGAAAGTGAGTATATCTTTCCCCTTTTACATGTTTTACTCTTTTGGGGCTATTCATGTACACTATGACTGCAATTCTCATGTGTGTTTGCTTTATGTTAATTTGTGTGTCTATAACTTGCAAAATCATTAACCTTTGAGGGCCTGACATTTCAATGAATAGTACTATGGTATATACCCACTTGTTGACTTACGTGTTCGAGATAAGTCCTTGGTCATTGTTATGTGATTCATTATACTCAAAAATGGTTTTCAAAGTGGTTGTTTTATTCTTGATTCTTGATACTTGATTCTTAAGATTGATTTTGAACGGATATTACTTATTACATAATTGCAAATGGTACCGCACATGAATTGCTAAACACTTTTATTACTATATATTTATTCAAATCAGGGTATGCTCACCAATACATTATATGTATTAAAAAAAATTATTTTGTACACGTTCAGGTTATTTTGGGACGTTTCTTTTAAACTTTTGGATTTATATTTAGGCTTGTCTTCATTGTATTTCAGTTTGAGTTACACTTTAGAATTATTGTTTCTTCGTATTTTATTTCAATGTAATAAACTATTTATTCAATATATCAATATTTACACTTTAGTATATGAGTTATTGAACAATCGTCACTACGTGGCACTTCGATGATTCCGCCATCGGTCGGGGTGTTACATCGATCGCTTAGGGACCTAACTGGCCCAATCACAATTTAACCCGTTTTGACAGGGTGTGACATAGTATGATTTGGTATCATCATATATTCATGTCAACACTCGAGTTGCTCTTGATAATGGACTTGATCATCATCATCCGCACCAAACAACAAAAAGATGATAACTTAAGGATATATATATTTGACTTGTTTTGATCCAACCCGTTTATAGTGCCAAAGTTATTTTTGGCCCATGCTTTGAGCCCGAAAAGAGAGAGCATCGCGAAGTCAGAATTCATTTGTTTTTTTTTTTTTGTTTTTTTTTTGTCGGTAAAATGAGAATATGTGACCACCTTTTAGGAACAATTAAGTACGTTTCTAACAAACAGATGGATGCGAATTTAGTGTCATGTCAATACTTTTTGAAAACGAAAAGCATGAGATGCAAAGCATTTGAAGGGGTGAACAAATGCTTATTTGACTCCTACCTCACTTGCCATTGCAGATTCCTTCACATAATAAAGAACTTTTCCCTTTGCATATAGACTGATTAGACTTTTGCTTTTTCTTCAAGAACAAGTCCTAAAGTGTGCTTCGGATGAGCATTTTTTCCTGAGCATCTATACCCGTATCCATACCGTACCTGTACCAGTACTCGTACCGATTTTGAGTACTCGGTATAGGTATCGGTACCCACTTTTATTGATTTCGGTATTCGGTACTTTCGGCATCGGTATGGGTAAAAATGGTACGGGTACCGAATTCTATATACTATTGAATTTGATTATATGTTTTACTTCGTATTATGGTATTTATGGTATTCGTATCAATTTTGCCTATTTGGTACATGTATCATATTGGTACCCGTACCAAAAGTTTCAATTTGGTACCCGTATATATTGATACTCGTAATTGTTTACCTACTTGGTACCCGTACAAGTGCTCAAAAAAGAAAAAATAACAACATGGTACCAAACGAGTACCGTACCAAAATACCGGTACCGATACCCGTACTCGTACCTACATATTCGGTACCGTACTCGGTTCCCACTTTTGTTCAAATTCAATACAAGTATTTTCGGTACGGGTACGGTGTCAATCTCATCCCTATTCCATAGCAAATGGTGAAAAAATATATAATAAAGATTTTCTCTTAGTTATCTCAGTTTTTATAGATACATAGCTTAAAACCATAACTTTTATTTTTTTTAAACCCAATAACCCTTTCTAAAATGGAATGCCTTTGGGCAAAAATGGATGGTCAGGGTTTCATTAGAACTGGTGGCTAGTGGGCTAAGGGCTCCGTCTGTCTAGGTAAAGGCCAGCTAGGGCTCTTCTTTGGCCAGCTTCTACTTAGTTGCGCGTAAAAAATTTACCGAATAACCTAATTAGCATTTAAGGAATAATACAACCACAATTATAAATAATTGACTGCCGAATTGTTGCTCACTCGATTAGATCAACTCTCGCTCCCATTCTATTTTGGCATCCACTCACTCTATCGTCCATTCATCCTCAATTTAGGTATTTATAAAACTTTTTATTTGGTGACTTAACTTTATTAGATTACTGATTTGAGCATTTGATTATTCAAATATTTGCTTGATTTAGCCTACTTAGACCATGCGTAGTGGGGGGCTTTATTTATAAAGCCCCCCTTTCTGATTGGTCCACGTGGCTGCTGAGTCAGCTTGGAGAGAGAAACTAAAAAAGGGGTGTAGTGGTGGGGCTTTATTTATAAAACCCCTGATTGTGATTGGTTGATTTTTTTTTATTTTTTTTAATCTTTTAATTCAAAATAATTAAATAAAAGACAAATAAATATAAAAAAATTACAAATAATAATAAAAACACACAACTAATATTAATTAAATTAAAAAAAAACAAACAACTTAAATAAATTACAATACCAAATTAAAAAAAACAAACAACTTAAATAAATTACTGGAGGTTATATTTTGCAAGGATTTATTGCCTATGATGTATCGCGAGGAGTAGGGCTTCTCCCTCGAGGTGGTCGATCTGTTTGGACAAAAACTCAATGTCCTTTTCCCTTTGCCTCGCCTCTTGATGTCGACGAACCTTTTATTCTCGGCCACTCTCTGGTCCATAGTTTGCAAACGTCTTTGGCCGAGGTCGCGAAGATCCTGTAGTCGTCGATTCATTTCATCAAACTCCTCCCTCGATGCACCACCTCCTATCGAAGACGACTCCGCCTTGCCACCCTTTTTTGATCGTCTACCGGGTGGTCTTGGAATATCAAACTCCTCCTCCTTCTCATCCTCCAAATCAACAGGATCATCTAAACTCACAAAGCGAGCATCGGATGTCGGTGTATCCGGATCTCGCGACGTGAAGGTGGTTTTGCTTCGTTTTGATGGTCCTCCTCCTCCTCATGATCCTCTTCCTCTCCTAATCTTGAGAAGGTTGGACATAGTTTGGTGGAGGAAAAAATTGAGCGGGCATGTTTGGGCCCGGATAAAATTGACCGGGCAAACTCGCCCCAATTGGGTGGCAGCGGAGTAGTAGTGTTTGGCCTTGCACCCGGGCGACCCGGGACCCCGAATGGTGAACCATATGGAAACATGTTTTGTGTTTGATTATGTTGTGGTGTATGGTTTTAGAGATGATTGTGTTTGTTTGTGTTTGTGTTTGTGTTTTATATAAAAAGTGTGAGTGTGTATATATAATAAAACTTCAAAAATTACCGTTCAAAAAAATTCAAGGCTCCAACGGTCAAATTTTTTGACCGTTTTTTTCAATTCTCGGCCACGTGTAAACGTGGTATTGGTGGGCTTGATTTTGCTTTGGCGTTATTAATATAACGCTTGTCCATGTTTTGAACAAATAGCGCCCCGGTGTGATGGTGTTCCGGGCGCTATTTTTTGTTTTTTCAAGCATATAACGCCCCACTACGGGGGGTCTTATATCTGATTTTAAAAAAGGGGCAATTACATATACCCCCCCCCCCCTTCAAACTTCATAAATTACATATATACCCAAGTCAAAAATTTATTTACATATTTCCCTTTTCCAAACTTCATAAATTACATATATACCCAAGTCAAAATTTTATTTTACATATTTCCCTTTCCAAAAACTAAAAATATCAAATATACCCATTCTATTATTAAGCACCTCATATCATTACATGTTATGATGAATGTAATGATATGAGGGCTTAGTAATGATTATGTAAGAGTGTTTGAACACTCGTTTCGGTGAAATCAAGTTGTAGGATGCATGAAAACATTTTGCTTGTTATATGTTCTTGGTGTTCATAACTTATTAAGTTGGAAATATCGTATGGTAGAAAAAAAACTATACCATAAAAATAATTTTTTTATTCTCTTTAATTTGCATACCCTATTGTCATACTTTAAAATAAATATTTTCTAGGTTGATAACTTGCGTTTTATTAAGGGTATACTTGCGTTTTAGAAACACAAGTTATACCTGATAAAACGCAAGTTATAAATGATAAAACGCAAGTTATACATGATAAAACCAGTGGCGGAGCTACATAGGAGATAACGGTGCACCCGACACCATTCAAATTTTGGTATTATATGTAACGTGTAATAGAAAAAATTTGAGGACACCATTGATTTTTTACAAGCGACACCATTGTTTATTTACGAGCGAGACCATTACTATTTTTTTCTAAACATTTTAAATAATAATAAAAAATTATGGTTTAAAAATGGTAAGCCTAATTACTTAATTAAATTAATGATAGACTTGGAAATTGAAATCATTGAGAATGACCCATATTTTTAAGCCCAACAAGTCCAATAACATAAAAGTGGTAAACCCAAATTTAAAAGATACATGACTAATTGACTATCTTTCATCTTCTGTCAGCCAATACCAACGAAGAAGAGTAGGAGACTTTGAGCAGCAGAGACTTTTAGTCTTTGAGGAGCAGAGCAATAACTAGACAAATATCAAGGACTCAAGAATCAATCAATCAACAATATTATAACATGAGTAAAGGTTAGTTATTCTTTAATCTTTCATTTTAAAAAGAAACATGAATACTTGATTATTGAGAAAAGTATGATACGTTATTGAGTTGTAGATTACAAATATATTATATATGTTGTTGTTTTGTTTGTTTAGAGTTTCTTGATCGATTTCTAAAGAGAAAGTCAACAAACTTTGATTTTTCATCCCCAAATAGTAAATCGGGGAATATTGATTTGGATGATCTTCCTTGGGATCCTTCTGAAAGAAAACCAATTGCATCTTATCATCCTAATCAAAAAGATGAAATTAGACGAGCATATTTAGCTAGAGGTCCATGCCAACCAAAAATCCATAATCTTTCAACACGAAATTTGGGTGGTAAAGATAGACGATTTAATGTGAACTGGTTTAAGTCATATCCAATTTGGTTGGAATATAGTGAAAAAACGGATCGGGTATATTGCTTGTTTTGTTACTTATTCAAGGAACCTAGTAAAAAAGAGACATTTGTTAGTGAAGGCTATTATTACCGGAACACAAAAGGTAGACTTAAAACACAAGTTGGTGATAATTATTTGAATGATGCTTGCATTTGTTATATTGAAAAAGAGTTTTTGGCGAAAGTTACGATTGAAGACGTTATGAATCGTTTTCAAAACATGAAAACTCGCAGGGAGCAACTCTAAAATGTAATTTTTTTATATATATATTAAAAGACTTTTATTATGATATCGATTTTTATTGCGTGATTTGACCCGACCCAATTCGAAAATATTGACACTATGTTATTATAAACCTAGGTATTGAAAAAACTGACACCATAGGAATATAATCCTGGCTCCGCCACTGGATTAAACGCAATTTATACATGATAAAACACAAGTTATACCTGATAAAAAAGATGCAAGTTATATATGATAAAAACGTAAGTTATGCTTGATAAAAACGCAAGTGATCAACCTAGCATTTTTTTTAAGTATAGCAATAGGGTATGCAAATGAAAGAGGATAAAAAGCTTATTTTTATGGTGTAATTTTTTTTAAATAATGCCGTATTAAAAAGTTATGGACGTTTAAAAAATGGGCGTGAAACTCAACAATGGTAGGTTATACCTATTTTGTCCTTCCTCTTCTCTTTTGGAAAATCCAATGTATATATTCACCATTTTAATCCTATTGACTATTTTCAACTTTAACCCTTATTGTTTAAACGTTCATAACTTTTTCATACTACATTATTTAAAAAAAAATACACCATAAAAACAAATATTTTATCTTCTTTACTCTATTGCTATAGTTTTTTTTTTTTTTTTTTAAATTGATGGGTTGATAACTTGCGTGATTCAACTTACGTGATTATCAGTTATAACTTGCGTGATTATTTGGTTAGGTATAACTTGGGTGATTATTTGGTATTAGATAAGAATACCCTTTTGGCTAGTGTTACGTGTCGCGCTCCGAGCTCTTTATCATTTGTATGTTAATTAAGGTCCTTGGTACATTATCTTTCGCTTTCATTTCCTTTTTGTCGAGGTTACAAGACGTTGAAGTAAATTTTGGTATGTATTAACAAGACAATATAGGTTAACACAATGAGGATAAAGATAATCAATTTGGAATATAGAATAAGTATGTGGGTATTATTTCCAAGAATAAAACAAGAAAAAGGAGCCTAATCTTTTTAATGGAGACTAATCTTTTTAATGGTTCACTAAATTTAGAAAGTATTGGGTACAAAGTACTTTAACGTAAAAAGTGTAGGAAGCCACATGATAATGACACATGTAAACCATAGTTAGGGTTAATAAACTCAATCCTGGTTGATTACATGGGTAGTTTAGACATTTTGTTTCTTCAACCTCTGATTCAAATACAGAATCAAACATAGCAATATATATTTCAATTACGACGTAATCATATTCGATTGAAGAAATTTACGACATTTCAGTAATTAACAATAGTTTCATAACTTTTTATCATGTTTTTGCATATTTAAACATAACTGCGATTGATTCAAACCTAGATCTCGATATAACTGCTATTGATTCAAACCTAGATCTTGATAATCATGTGATGCTCTGTTTTTTCATTCATTTTTATAACGATTTTTCACGATTGATAATGAGTGTTGATCCCATGAGTGATTTAGTTTTATACGTTGATTATATCTGTTTACTGAAAAACAACAGCCATTGAGTTAGTGAAGAGAATGAAGAAGAAGAAGATTTTTGATGACCAATAAGAATATGAAGATGAAGGTGCGTTTTATGATTTTATGGGTGATTACATAAAAACGATGATCAAGGTAGCATGTGTTTTTTGATTTTTTATGGGTGCGTTTTATGATTTTATGGATGCGTTTTATGATTTTATGAGTGTGTTTTATGGGTGCAGGTCTTTGAGTGCTTATTTTGTTGTTCTGCCTTTGAGAGATGAAGGTGCATTTTATGATTTTTATGGGTGCGTTTTCTGATTTTATGGGTGTGTTTTATGATTTTATAGGTGCGTTTTTAGTTTTCATGAGTGCGTTTTATGGGTGCGTATTTTAGTTTTTTTTGTTGCTCTGTTTATCAACCATGCTCTGTTTTTCGTTTGAAAACAGAACCTGCGTTCATAAAAGTTTTTTACAACGATAACGCACGTTTATACATTTCATCTTATTCATTTACGTTTAGATGGTTATTCTTTTATTTTGGACTTTTTTTTTAACATCAATATCATGCTCTATTTTTTTGTTTAAAAAAACAAAGCATGTTTCAGAACAAATCGACTGATCGCTTCTTATGAAATGAGAATTGCAAATCTATTGATTGTCTGTAAATGTAATCGTTCTCAAGAATTAATGAGATTTGGGCTGTTTAATTACAAAAATTAATTGATTATTGGAATTTGTCTAATTTACCCTTCAACTATTTAACTGAACATTAATCATGTTTAGATATTACGATCATGCCACCGCTAGTTTTTAACCCTAATCAATGGCTGAGAATCCTTCTCACGCTTTGTACAATAGCCTCTCATTGTTTGTGTGGACACACGGTTTAACAAATAGCAATAATTTAAAGGTTTGATTTTATTAATTAAATATATAATTAAACGTGTATAAAATAATGGTTAACATACATATGAAAACAAATGTTGTATTTTTCTTACTTAGCATATTTATTTGAAATATCTATGTTTATTTTTATAATTCTCATATGCATATTTAATTTTTTGTTATGCATGTTTAATTTATTTTCAAATAACAAAATTAAACCTTTAAATTATTGTTATTTGTTGAACTGTGTATCGCACCGGTAATACTCTAGTAACCTTTAAGCAAAAAATCCTTAAAAATGATGTGACAAATCTTAATTCACGCAATCTTCCTTTTATCACATATGTTTATGCTATAAAAGAGGAAGAGTGTTTGTTGTAAAAAAAAAAACCACTAAATACAGAAGTGGTGCTTATATAACTAATAACTTTGGTATTGTTTTTTAATGTATTTGAAATTGTATTTCAAAATTTTTTAAAATTCCATTAATCTCGGCAATAGATTTTTTAATTAGAAAACAATTATTTTTAATTACAATTAATTAGTGATAACCTTAAAATTAACATTAGACAGTCTTAAGATTTTAAAAACTATTGAAAACATTTGAAAATATATTTAATGTGACTGTTAAAAAGGTAATTTTCAAATATTAACTAATTATTTAAAAATTTTAAATTTACGAAACATAAAATCAATTTATTTTATGTGGCAGTTAATAAATGATGGTGAAATGTTGATAACATTTTACTAAATTTTGAATATTTGAAAACCTAAAATTTTAATTAATGTACCATAAATATTGATAAAATAAATTGCCTTTAAACGACACAATAAACAATTAGTTTTATATAATACATACATGAAAATAGTAACACAATAAACAAATGATATATAATATAAATATATATGCGACTTAAATATAAATATAAAGAAAATATAAAATGTTTAAATTATTTAATTCATAATTAAATATGCATATTGTGCACGGGGCTACGTACCAGATATTTTGAAATTAAAATACTAAGACATGAAATTGGAATATGTGTCAAAGACCAGAAAATCGAGTCTTAACATAATCAACTATTGAAAATTTAGCATGTTTATTTATTCAGCACGGTTCAACAAATAACATTACTTTCATGGTTTAATTTTTTTAATTTCATATAAAATTAAACATGCATAATTCAGGTATTAATAAAAATTTCTTATACACAACGTTCATTTTCGTGTTTGTAACATTGTCATCGTCATCCAATATAAGTAACTTGCGCACCGATCCAGCCAAGAACATACCTGCCACATGAAGGTAATTACAATCTTTAGTTACCAAATCTTTCACAAACACTTTAGGATCCCAGAAACTCACTAGACCTCCCGAGTTACCATTCGCATTCACAAACTCAAAATCAAAACCCGTACCTCCCCAATAAGTAGAAACCAAAGCCGATTGAACATCGCTTACCATAGACTCTTGCATACCAATAAAAGAAATACCAAAATCATTTTTAAGCTTCTTAATCCATCCCGATTTACCACAACCCCTACCCCTCGAATATTAATCGAGAGACAATTCATTTCTTAACTCCTTGTAACCCTTCAAGAACAATCGAATTCTGGATCAAAACATGCGACTCGGATAAATTGGCACCCAACTTTTCCCCCAATGTAATGGTGGCTTCTACTTCATCCTCATGTAAAGGAATAACACTTTTGTCCGACTCATTATATGAAATGTTACCTGACTTGAACTCTGTTCGATCACATCCACATGGATTGGAATTCAGGTCCAAATCACGTGTATCAACATGGACCAAGTTATCTAAATCATGTGTATCAGCATGGCCTAAATGCACTTCATCAGTATTGTTCTCGTCCAATCCTAGGAGTGGGTCCAAGCCAAATAAATCTTCATCACCTTTGGGCTTTTTCCCCACTCTAGTCTTTTCCAGACTACTAGAGTAGGCTGGGTTAGATCGGCCTAAAGAGTCCAAACCTTTTTTTCTTTCTTTTGTTAATAACATGACCATTACTTTCCAAGTCAACCTCAGCATTTAAACCATTATCAAAATTGAATAAGTTACCCAGAATAAAATCCTCTTTTTCGTAAACTTCCTCCACATTTATTGGAATTTCAATGTCTCCATTAATATTATTATTAGTTTCCAAAACTGTTACATCCCTGACCGTAACCGGCTCCTCTATACCAGAATCCAAACTGTTAACCGACTTTTTCATCACATCTTCATTGACACCGTGTTCCTCATGACTAGGATTAGCACCGTCCAATTTACAATCCTCCGGTACCGTAAATGTATCAGGAACCTTGTAGAACTTAGGAACCCAAACTCCGGATTCCTCTGACACCCAAATACAAAGTTTCTTATCCTTCCATGCTAACGTTATTTCTTCATCAATCCTTTTCCCGTCTCCGACAAGAACCCCGATATAATCATAGGAAAGGTCGTCATCTGTATCAGATCTAGTCGCCCTATGTACCACTTTCCCATAAGTCCCCCCAACAGCATCGATAACTTCTCCAGTAATAAGATGCAATGGTATACCCACAATTTTAATCCATGCTAAACGATCATAACCGAATATCTGCCCCTCCCAGAAATCAATCGACGAAAACCTTCCCACTACTTCTCTGGCTGCATCACGGACACTAGAAGCCACCGTGTTATCCTCAAACGAAATAAGGACCGATAAACCACCGAGGTATTGCACTTTTCCCATTCCTGGACATAAGTCATTTAGGATGATGTATATACTCTTGAGTGCTTCCAAATCGATCATCCCTGCCACCAAAGCCTTCCCATGTATCTCAGCAAAGGCTTTCACTCGGTCATCAACCACCACCGTCTTGCCCTCTTTCAATGTACCTTCTCTTCCTAATAAAGTATCCGTATAAGATCGAGTCCCATTCAAAAAGGACGATGGAGGCTTATCTTCTTTCCGGGCATCATCCTAAAAAACAGGCTTCTTCTTGACTTTCACTGGTTCCGGAGGAATTTCACCTTCTTCAAGCGTAAATCTAGCAATATTAGCCTTCAACCAACAATCTCTAATGTGTGTGTTACAAATCTTTCTGATCAAATCCCTGTAATCTTTAACATCAAGAAAAGAAACAAAGCCAAAACGGTTCCCTGCTTTATCCCTTTTGCGAGCTATGTAAAGATCATAAATATCCCCAAAACCTCGAATGAACTCTGAAAGATCATTGCCGCTGCACTTTTCTGGCAAGTTTGTAATGAAAACCTTAGTGATTCTGCTAAGGATTGTAGCCGGAATAGTTGGTTTCCGGCCGGTCATACCTAGAGAGCATTTTAGATATATATATATATATTTTTTATATTATAGTGTTTTGAAACAATTAGGAAACAAATTATTAAATATGTTTTATTTTAAAAAAGGAGAATAAAGAAAAATCTGAGATGGTGTCATGTGTCCTAATGAGAGGAGCCAAAAAATTGAAGTAGGAAGAATCAAGTGACATGTGGCATGAGGGAGTTTTGTTTTTTAGGTGTTATAAATTTTGTTGGCACAGACAATCAGAACAACACAAACACAAGATATTTGGGGAACGAACCCTTAACTTTTTCTTATTTAAACAAACGAACAAATGGACTTACAAAGAAAGGGACATGAATGGAAGAAAGAAAGAAGTTTATTTCCTTAGATGTAATCTTTCAAATCCTACTAAAGATGTGATGCTTCAGGTGGCCAATAATTGGTATCAGAGCTTCGACTCGTTGTTATTCACAGTCGCACCAAAGACAATTCACAAATTTTTTTTCATTCG
This sequence comes from Ambrosia trifida, assembly GCA_028751855.1. Taxonomy (NCBI): domain Eukaryota; kingdom Viridiplantae; phylum Streptophyta; class Magnoliopsida; order Asterales; family Asteraceae; genus Ambrosia; species Ambrosia trifida. The sequence goes on from CM054123.1 coordinate 81,235,434, forward strand.
AAGATGCCGTCCCCGTGACTATAAAAGCTTTAGTGTTCTGTTTGTTTTGTTTTGTGGCCCACTTGAGCAAGGAAAAAAACAACAAGGTATGTAATGGTTAAGATTATCTTGGGAGCGAACGATTTGCAAGATACAATTAACAAGGAAAAGAGGACGGTAATAGAAGAAAGAAAAAAGTTTATGGCCATATTTCAAACCCGGCCAAAAGATGTGATGCTTCAGATAGCCAATACATTTAATGACCAAACCAAAACAAGTATTTACATCGACCTTTTTTTGTTATATTCGGGGTCAAGTTATCTATACTATTATTATCTTATTAAGGAGGAGTGATGGCCAACATAGTAATTTTGTACACCATCCAACTATTAAAACAACATGTACAAGTGAATCAAGCTTATATAATGAGGGTATAATTGGAACTTTTTGTATAATTAAGATACTTGAAAGGGTAGAAATGTAATTTTGATTTTTAGTTAAAACTTAAAAATCCATTCCTTCATACCCCTCTCATCCCTTCAAGTTCTCTCTTTATCCTTTCATATTCTTAAACGTCCCCCCAATTTATTTTCACACATTAAATTCAAACAATCAAACAAAATGCAACTCATTCAAAACATTCATTCTAGGAAGATGCAAAGAAAAATTCTACTCTACAAATCATGAATCAACAATGCTATCTTAAATCCCAATCAAAATTGTCGTTCAAAAGCCACCATCGCCGCACACCCTTTTGTTGTTTTGCTTCGTTGATTGTCGGGTCTCAGTTTAGTGTTAGTTCTTCATTCTCCTTCTTTTAGTTTAAATCGAATGTTGTTATTCTTGTTTTTTCTGTTTATCTCTTTAAAAATTTGTGAACGAGTTTATAAATGAGTCATGTGTTTGTATAGTGGTGAATTTGTAAACCTACTTGTTTTATAGTTTATGAATGTTGAATTTTTCTATGTTCTGTTAATTTGTTAGGTCTTTCATTTTCCTTATTTTGATAATAATCAATTATTATTCATATTTATTGTTTTTGTATTTATCTCTTGGATTACAGAATTATAAATTTGTGATTGAAGTTTGTAAACGAATCATGTGTTCGTATATACGTGAATTTAGTAATTTACTTGTTTTCTCATTATTTTTCGCACATAATCACAACTTGTAATATGAATTTTTAATATTGGTTTGGGGTTGTGGAATTTTGGTGAGTTCATAGTCAAATTTACAAACATTTGTTGAATTTAAAAGTAGGAATGTTGAAATATGAGTTGCCTGGCACAACCCATTTTATGTATATCATTATTTTTTTTACTGTTTATTTATAAGGGTAATATGATTTTTCAATATATATATATAGAATTGATGTGTTGCGAGTTCGCTATTAATATGCTTTTCATATATGTAGACACCGTTTCTTCTAGACATTTGCTTGGTAGAGTTTTGCTACTTTCTCAACCCATTGTATTTGTGTGTGTGCGTGTGTGTTCGATGCTTATTTGTGTGTGTAAGTTTTTGTAAAAATTTGACTTTTATCAATGGATTCAATTGTATTTATATATGAATGGATCTTTATTTTTCTTCAGCAAAGTTATGATTGATTTTTTTGGATGCAATGTTGGTGTACGCTTTTTACAACTTTCGATGTAAGCCCTACTATCGTTCACCCCATCCGGCTTATTGCAACATCATGATGTGCAATATGGGTTTATATGTGTCCTTATACGTGCGCTTTTCGTTTGCCGTTGCTTCTTGTACCATGTGTCAATGTTTCAACTTTAGTACTTGGCAACCGGAAAGGGTTCTTCAACAAGTTAGCTTGCAACGTAACTAAACTAAGTTTTAATAGGTTCGACTCATCTTTTGTAATATAGTCACGAGAGCCATAACACAATTCACATGTGCATAACGAAAGCAATTTTAAAAATAACACGACGACATAGCGTGGGTAATTTTACTATATATATGCAACCTATATATGATTTTAAAAGTCAAATGTCAAAACTCATAAGTAGGGTTGGCAATGGGTAACCTGTATAAGACACGATTAGACCTGTTAACTAAAATGTGCACTATGTGAAATTTTTCTTTTTTAAAAATAAATAGAATTAGAATGATATGATTCATCATATCTCTTTATTAGTACATAAAACATATAATTGTGTTACAAACAAGAGATATAAAGTAGATAAAAAAATTATGTTCAAGTTTGAAACTTGTGTTGTTCGCGTCGTCAGTGACCTGTTAAACCTGTTAAGACACGATTTGTCATCCCTACTCATAAGCATATACTACTTATTTACTATGTTAACAGGTGAACAAGATCATATTGTGGTAAGTTTTTACCTTTAAGAGACAACCAATTAGTTTTTTTTATTTGGTCAAAACCTATGTTATTAGGTAGCATAAATTTAACCACATAATATCCATATTTTACAATAGGTCTTAGTCTCATAAACATGTCCAATGTACATATTTTGACTTTTGAAGTCGGGCATTGTTGGGCAAAGTCGCTCAAAGTGTTCTTCTGACTGGTTGATTTGGATAATATTCATTTTACTTATAAGTGGGTCGATTTGGGTAATGTTTCTTTTACCTATAGACGGGTCAATTTGGGTAATATTCATCTACAGGGTCGCTATGGGTAATGTTTATCTTCTCAAACGTGTCAAATAGAGTAAAACTCACTCAAAAGTGTGTTTTTAAATTAATGCGTTGATCTGAGTAATGTTATATTTCCAAATATGTCAAATAGGGTAAAAGTTGTGCAAATCTTTTCTTTTTCATTTTTAATGAATCGATTTGACTAATGCTCTGCCTATGTTGATTTTGGTGATGTTCTTTGCTATATGTAGCATAGCTCGAGCATGTTTACTCGTAGCAACAATATATTTGAATTACAATTTCGATAAAAAAATGGACAAACACTTCAAGTGGTAATGTTACATGGGTGATATAAACATATTGCATATGTTGTGGTTTATTATTGCAACCTACAACCTCATTATCTGAGTTAGAGCATCATCAACAAAGAAAGTATCATGAGCAGTTGCGTTTTTGTTTCTGAAAGCTTTATTTGAAAAACAACAATGGGTGTAGGACTGGATCTGCATTTTTAAGTTTTTTTATGTATAACAAGATTTTTTTTAATCCCGCTGCAACGCGCGGGTAAACCCACTAGTTTTACACAATGTAAGAAAAATGAAAAGGGTGAGAAGGATAACTAGATCATGAGATATGACACAATGAATCGCAAAATATAACACAATGGCAAAAAGTATAACAGCCTCGAACCCAAGACCATTCATTGAACAATAGTTGAGTCAACCATCTGATCTGCATCAGATGATTGTTTTATTTCGTTTTTGAATTAGTTTTAAACAAACGCGACTAACATCATCTTCCCCAACAAATTCATAAGAACCCTAGATTGCCAATCAGTTTATTCACAACTGATTAAACACAACAAACAAAGGGCTATGAATCGGACCAGACTAATAAACATAATGGAGGGTTGGATTTCGACTTACTAGTTTGTTAATCTTCAAGAGACGCGAGTCAACAGAAAAGTCAAAGCATCGGATTTAAGCAATATAGGACGTTCATAAGTGTAATTAGAGAGAAAGTTAAGTGTTTTCAGCCCCTTATGATTGCAGACGTTGTTTCAATTTATATTATGATCACTGGAATGGAATGTTATAATTGTTGACTCGTTTTTCCTTTTGTTTTGGTCAAAACACGATCAATAAACTTCAATCACAGCTGTTAGGTGTATTGATGGGCTAATAAGATGCGAAATCGAGTTAATGAATTTTAATTTGATAAATGGTTGCCAAAAATAGGATCAATTAAGGTCAAAAATTAAAGTTTTGGGTGGTCTTGTGTGTGTCGCGATTCCAGCAGGGAGGGAAAGAAAGTTTGGGCCAGGTTTGATGTTATTTGGGTTGGACTTGTTCCGGTTTGGGCTCATGGAAAAGGAAAGACTCTTGATTTTTTGATCTTGGGTATTATGGTTTGGGTTAGTGTTATGTTTAAAACAATGATTAGTATAAAAAATTAACTTTATAAACCTTTAACATTCTAAAAAAATATCTGATTTATTATTATTATTATTATTATTATTATTATTATAGAAATGTTTAAAAAATATTAAACATGATTATACTTGTACAAAAGAAATATAATATAGGTAAAGTGGTGGTTTTACTAACTCAAAAATTGGGGAAAAATTGCATGATGTTACATAACTATTTTAAAGAACGCAATTTAAGGTGAGTGTCACAGCCCCACTTTTACTGATTTTACTTTCGGGGGGAGAAACAAGCTATGTACTTTGGATTCATAAAGATCATGTTATACTATAGTTATCTTTTGTTTAATATACGTCGTTTCATTTTAAGTCCCAAGGGGAAACCATGAATATGTGAGTATACATAACGAGGGAAATGTAGATAGATCTATTGGGCTTAACTAACCCCACCGGGTCGGCTGGAGGTCGAACGGGTGCATATTGCCTCTAGCTTCGGGCCTACCGAGGATGACGGTAGCCCAACATTCTGGGCTACATGTTATGTAATGGTTTCCAACCGTAGTAGTAACAACACTAAACGTCTAGCTAACGTTCATATAACCTAGTAGTAACGTGATTGATCTTTTAAACTTATTGAAACGTTTTATAAAAACTTGTAAACTCACAAGCATTATATGTTGACATTTTAGGCATGTTTTCTCAGGTCGCTAAGGTAGCAGTAAATGAACTAGGCGCACGTGGTCTTGCACGACGCCTAGAGTTTAGTTGCATGTTTTTCAAATAATTTCAGACTACGTTTGTTTTTACTATGGATTGTAAACGTATTTCAGCTTCCGCTAATGGTTTTGGGTTATAAAACTTAATGGTCTTGGTTTACGTATTTTACATATAGTTGTCGTTTATTGTGACCGTTGACTTGTATCCTGGTGTGTCACGCGCCTCGCGGTAAACCCCGCACATAAAACTTAAGGGTGTGACAGGCACCCGCCGATTTGCCACTATTGATCGAAAAAAAATGAGTCCGGCCCCTTCCGTTTAAAAAACCAAGCTTTGCTCTATGTATACTTCAAAGTTCAAACAATTGTGGGATGTGTGTAGATGTTTATGATAAATTTTATTATGTAACATATATTTCTTACATGATATTTCTCTTGTTTGCATATAAATTACCCTTAGTCCAAAGTAATATAATTATTATTGTAACGTAAGTACATATGTTTTAACAATATAGTAAACTGAGGAGGATTAGGGTCTGTTTAGTATGGAGTAATGGAATGGATAGGGGATCATTACCATTTCATGTATTGTTTGGTTGCCATGTGGGAATGAAACAAAACATTACTTTGTGTTGTTGGATAGACAAGAAAAGACGAATGAACAAAATCGGTGGTTAGTGGCGGTGGTGGGTGGTGGTCAGTTGCGGTGATGGTGGGTGGTGATATGTGGCGGTAGCGGTGGTGGTGGGTGGCGGTGGTCGGTGGCGGCGGTGGAGGCGACGGTGGAAGTTGGAGGTAGATGGTCGTAATGTTGGGTGGGTGACGATGGTGAGTAGTGGCGGGTAGTGGTGGGTGGTGGTGGTTGGTGGTGGTGATGGTAGGTGGTGGTGGATGATGACGACGGTGATAGGTGGTGGCGACGACGGTGGTGGGTGGCGGCAACGGTGGCGATGGGTGGAGGTGGACGGCGGTGATGGTGGGTAGGTGACAATGGTGAGTAGTGCCGGTGGTGGGTGGAGGAGACGGCGGTGATGGGTGGCGGAGGGTGGCGGCGGTAGTGATGGGTAAAGGAAATTGCGGTGAGTGACGGTGGTAGGTGGTGGGGGCGACGGTGGGTGGATGATGGTGGTAGGCGCCGGTGGGTGGTTTTGTATGGCGGCAGTGGTGGGTGGGTGACGGTGGTGGGTGGTGGCGGTGGTGGGTGGGTGGGTGAAGCTAGTGGTTGGTGGCGGTGGTGACGGCGATGGTGGGTGAAGCTAGTGGTTGGTGGCGGTGGTGGCGGCGGTGGTGGGTGGTGACGATAGCGGTGGGTGGTGGGTTATGCTTTTGCTAGTAAAGGGTGAATGGGGGATGGAATGAAAAAAAAACATGGGGGTGGATTGAATGGTTTTGAGGGAATGAAATGGATGATTCCATTCCTTTAACTAACTAAACACACTATTTTCATTACCTTGTAATTGTCCATTCCATTCCCACTTTCATTCCATCGTACCAAACGCACCTTAGGCGTGGCATTAACGAGAGGCATGTTAAAAACGTGTAGCTATAAAAAAATATATAATTTCAAGAATTTAAGAAAAATTACATTAGGGTTGGTGGCCTAATGGTAGAAACAAAACTTCTAAAAACACTTAAAGGGAAAGTCATGAGTTCAAGTCCTACAAGGAGTAGAATTTTACTTTAAAAAAAAAAAATTATGAAGAATTACACTCATGGTATGGGACTATGGTCTATTGACTTGAACATGAAAACACTAAAAAAAATAATTTAAATTCTTTAAGCCGAAATGGAAACAAACTCAGTTAAGGATTTTATAATGTTTTCGTTTAAACTGAAATTGTTAAAATTGACCACTGTTTAATCGGTAAAAAAAAAAAATCAATCTAGAGATTATCTTTTTCAGTAGATTAAGTTTTGTTATTTAAAAAGGGGTGACGACGTAGGTTATTACATTTCTGTGTCCTAGCCTAATGTAAAATCTAACTTTTCCCATTTTTAATTTTTTATTGTGATTTCTTGAGCGAATTCACTAGTGTCGACACCCAAGACAACATAACCGCACACACGCTACATATGCAAATGTTTAGTGTTTGTATTATAGTTTTTTTTGTTTTTTTTTTTGTTTTTTTTTGTTTTTTTTTTGTGTTATTTTACTTTTTAAGTTTTTAAACATATGTGCCTTACATTCGCCCTTTTAACGTTGGCTAGTTATAACTACTGTATAAATGTGTGGGCTGATATAAAACTTACAACATTTCATACCAAAGTTTATACAAGAATTGAATTATTGTGTATTTGTGTACAATTGTACATTATATAACTACTAACCATATTGCCATGATTACACCATTATGATATAACTACTAACCATATGATATGATTATATGCAGTGTTGTTGATGCGTATAACCATCACACATCCATATTCTTCACCAAACTATTTAAGTTTTATAATTAAGAAACTAATTTATAAAAGATATAGTTTAGAAAATAATCTCAATAAATAAATTTTTATGTGACTATCTACTCATGTAGGAACACATATCACACAAACACGTTAACTATAAAGTAAATTGTGTTACATTATTAATGAATCGTTGAAAATCAACCAGACATCTAACTAAAATCCTAAATTTGAACTTTGCTACACAAAAAGTGTTGGATTCCTCGTGACATAACATAGTGAGGTGTCTACACAAGGTCCATATTGTTACATGACCCAATTAGCGTTACACACAACACAAACAAACACCACATAAAACATGTGCGAGGTGTAAATGAGTCGACCCACTTGTGAGGTACTTTAAATCGTCTCATTATAAATCTTGAATCAAGTCACACTTAAATAAGTTCGAGCCTAAATTTAGGCTCATTTAATAACACAAACAAGAGAACTATATTAAGTGTAAGCAACTATCCTTGGGAGCCAAAACAAGGTTATTGTTATTTTAGTTTTATTTAATATATGGAATGCATTATTACATTATAAGTATTATTATATATAATTAGGCAAAGAATCCCTATTATAATAAAAGATTTCAAAGAAGTATTAGCAGAAAAATCTCTACTCCTAATTTTAATATTATATATACATACACACATTTATATAGGCAGAAGTTCGTGTAGAAAATGTGTTTTTGTGAGAAGGGTGACTAAGAGGGTGACATGTGACATTAATTAAAATCTATCATAGAGGGTATTAGGGTATGTTTGGCAAAACTAGCTGATGGCTAGAAGCTGGTAGCCAGTAGTTGTAGCTTTTTAAATATATTTTATTAACTGGGTCAGTTAAGTCGGTTCGAAGATTCGGTGAATCACCGGGAGTTGAATTACACTTACGTATTTTTCAGGGTTCAATGGTTCGGAGAATCATTGGGGGGAAACACACACACACACACACACACGAGTCTTGAGTCACGTTGTTGGTGAAATTACATAGTTGGATTGAGTTATCAAGTATTAGATTCCTTATGAACGATATACAACTGTGAGTGCATGTTTATGTGATTAGATATGATTAACATATGTTAAAAATGCATATTCATGTGATAAGATGTGTTAACATGTGTTAAAATGCCAAGATTGTGAATCCAAAGTCAAAACAAGAAACATGGGTTTCCATTCAACCTAGGTAAGGGCTTGGGTGTGGGTCTTTTGTCGAAATGGAATGGCCTTTTCTTTATTATTTATCGTAAAGGTCGAATGGAAGAATCAAAGACACGAACCAAAATGATAAGGTTTGGTTCGACCTTGAGTAGGGGCGAACGAGAGATGAGTATAAATATAACACTTTGCCACATTTTCATCATTTCACAACCCTAACTCGCCTCCAAGTGCTCTCTCTCAACCCCAAACCTGTAGAAAGGAGTTTTTGCCCTCGTTTTTCAGATCCTAAAGCAAAAACACGTTCTATAATCAAAACAAGTGAAGATTCAAGGTGTGCTCATCATCTAAACCCTTTTTAATCAAATTTCATATGTTTTTATCAAACCCTAAGTGTCCAGATCTGATTCAAATGAGTTTTCATGAATAAAAACCTTACTTTCTAAACTAAATCCATACTTGGATAATGAGTTTTCTCATAAAAACCAAAATATTAATGATGTTAGATGATTTGTTTATGTGTTATATGCTATGAAATGATTTATAGATGTTATATAGATGATTTAGGACTGATTTGGAACATGATTTATGGGTGTTTTGATGTTTAATTGATGTTTGATGGATTTTCATCCATTTTGAGGATTTTATGCTAGATCTAGGGTTTGTTTATGATGATTTGATTAGGGACTCACTAATACACATGAATATGTGCTTATTGATCTGTATATGATGCTATTTTGATAGTTTCCATTTTAGGTAAAGCTTTCATGCAATTGACGCGACACTTCCATAATTTGCTATTTTGGGATAGTTGTAAATTGTTATGTGAAATGGACGGATTTCTGAGTGTAACTGGTAGGGTTACATGAGAATAGAATAGAGAAAGTTGATTGCTGTGATTTGTCGTGTTTCATGAAGGTTTCAACCAGATTTGATGAGATTTTGTCTGCTTAATTGGTTCATCAGGATTTGGGTCAAACCAGATTCTCATTCGACCCATCGAAGGGTCGAACCAAATTTAGTAATTTTTATTCGAACCTTCGACTGCAGAAATGAAACTTTGGTATAAACTAAGTGTTTTATGTGCATTTCTTGTATGTAAACTATGTATACTTGATCAACTGATGTGACGAGTCACCAACGGGATGTCGAGTCAGTCTTGTGTGTCGGGTCAACGTTCAAGCACATTTTCAAACATACATGGTCATGATCTGGACAATCGGGGACTAGTTAACCTATGGGTTATTAGTCAAAACACTTATACAAACTTTAAGATAGGTCGCCGGTTTTAGGGACTATCAGTTCATTAACTGTTACTTTGTTTTAAGAGGACGCAATCTAAGGTGAGTTTCACGGCCCCACTTTCACTTATTTTCTCATGGGGGAGAAACATTCTACACATTTTGCATTCATAAAAGATCATGTTATACTAGTGTTATCTTTTGTTTACTATACGACTCATCTAAGTCTATCACACCCTCATATTTCCACTACGGGGTTTATACCGCGAGGCGTGTGACATACGAGGATCCCATAGCCATAAGTCACATGAACGACTCTAAATGCCCAAACCATTTAGTTCATTATTGAAAACAAGTTTTATAGATAACCAAATATTCAAATAGTTGCGGAAGCGAATTTAAAGATAATAGTTATTCAAATAGTCTGCGCAAAACAACGCGTTCAAAACCACAATATATAATTAAACATTCGAAAATAGTTAAGTATTCATATCCCAATAACGCTATATGATGCATGCCCTACACGTGCTCCAAATCTAGTGACATGCAAAAGCATGTATTTCGTGGGTCAACATAAAGTTGGTGAGTTCACAAAGTAAAGTAAATGCGTAGGTCATCTAGACCAAGTTTTGACGAGTAAACGCTAATTCATATGCCAGGGGTAGCTAACCCGCTCATGATAACTAAAACCGGTAATACCGAATTGCTAAACAACGAGATCCCACAATAGTGAGCAAAGTGCCTTGCATCATTGTCTATCAACAATGATAATATGTTAAGTTATAGTTCACACCCATGCTCTCCAGCACGATGTGAGGTTTGTGAAACCTAATAGCGCTATCAACTAGTAACCCGCTTGCCCACCCGACAATTCATTCGGTATTTAGAAGGTTTTCAATGATAGAGTTGGTTTAGTTCATCAAGGACATAAAGCATGAATTAGTGAAAGCAAATTCACCTAGTGAATCATAGCACCCCAAACCCGGGATGTGTATGAGTAGTCCCAAACCGGGCTATGAAAAAGTTTTGAAAGTTGTCTCCTTCCGAGATGCATGATTTTGAGAAAAAGAGTAGTGAAACTCACCTGATGTTTGTGCGAGAGGTCTAGCAAAGCAGAAAAAGTAACTATTGTTCCGACAAAGGACCCTATGTTTATTAAGAACAAATTAAGTTGTGTGTTCTTGGTTATGATACATGTTAGGCACCCACTTTTGTGAACCATATCATTCGGTGTGGATCATGTTCTATGTATGTGAGGTTTAATCTTAGTGATGTTTCATGAATTCATGTGTAACATGTAACCAATTGTTTTTAACATGATGGAACATATAAGTAAAACAATGTGCACATGATAGAAGCTCGATTACTATGTGCTTAATAATCAACTTATTAACACTAGTTGAGGGCCGATCCTAATGATCAAAGGTCTAGGTTTGGGTTCACAATAAGGGTCGCATACAAATGGCTAGAAGGGGTTAGTACTTACCTCAAGACTAATTGACTAGGTGCGATCCTTAGGACTTCTTGGTGGCCTTCCTTGGCTCGGCGGTTAGGAAGGGGGTGGTGTGGGTGGAAGCCGAAACTAGGGGAAGGTTGTGGATGGGGGTGGTTTGGCTTCAAGAGAGCCGAGAGAGAGAGAGAGAGAGAGAGAGAGAGAGAGAGAGAGAGAGAGAGAGAGAGAGAGAGAGAGAGAGAGAAGTGTGGTGTGGTTTCAAGTGTTCCTAAGTGCTCCTATTTATAGTGGATTGAAGAGGTGTGGACAAAAACAAATGAAGCAAGCCCAACATTCTTGATTGGAGTTCTTGTTTAAGGAACTTATTATGTTAGGCTTTGAGTCATGCATGCTTCTTGAGCTCTTGGCCGATTTTTATTGGAGATGGCAATTGAGGAAGGTTGACTTGGTCTAGGAAGGAATGTACATGATTAGGCTATAGCTCTTTTGGTGAATGTTGACAACTATGCATATTTTTCCTTCTTGCTTGTTTCGGCCGCAACATGTGAGGGATAGGAGATTGATAGTGACCTTTCATTGGCATGTCTTGTACTCATTTGATAGCTCCTAGCCTCCTAGTAGTTAGTTTGGAAGTTTCTTGGGGTAGGGGTGGGGTAATCGGCCGTAATCTTTAAGGAGAAAGGGAGGGTTGTTTTAGGTGACTAATCTAGCTTAGACATTATAAGTTCCATAGGTTAGAACTATTCTAGTATAAAGCATGCTTGGATGGTGACATTTCATTGATCCAAGATCTTACTTCCATGTGCCACTTAGGGCCGCAATCCTTAGTAGAATAAGGATGTTTGTTGGTTTTTAGTTAAGGAAAGAGTAGAGGTCTTGGGTGATGGTGTGTGTTTGTGTCTAACCAAATAGGTATAAGTCTTAAGATGATGGTGACTTGTTTTGCTTAGAAATCGGCTACTAGGGACAAGAAAGAACTTCCAAGAGTGTAGGTATATGTAGATAGCCGATTTATAGGTACTTGTGGATGTACGTGTGTGTGCGTTTGTATATATATGTATGTATGAGTACATTGTTAAGTGTTTGCTTATTATCAGTTCATGTGATCGAGTAGATGTTCGTGTAAGATTATTCTTTAATTGTTTTAGACATAGGAACATCTAAGTAGGCGATCATGTGTCGTGTATTAACTAGGAATTGATGGCGACATTAACATGTATTTATTAGGTATCATATGTTCATTAAATGATAATCTGTAGGTACATATACATCTTGTGTGTGTACGTGTGACTTACCTAGCTGACCTTAGCTAAGTAGAATGCAAGGAAATCTAAGTGCAAGTAACTAGAGTTTGATTAATCTTAGAACCTGAAATTACGGGGTATCACAAAGTCCCAGGGGAAACCATGAATATGTGGGGATACATAACGAGGAAATGTGGATAGATCTATTGGGCCTGACAAACCCCACTCGGGTCGACTGGAGGTCGAACGTGTTCATATTGTCTCAGACTCTTATTTACCATGTGTAACGGTATCTCACTGGGCTGTTCATTGTGGTATCATGTCTGTAGTGGTTTCGAGTCATAGTACCAACATACATACTTCTAGCTAACGTTCGCATAACATAGTAGTAACAGGGTTGATCTTTCAAAACTTATGGAAAAGTTTTTATCAAACCAGTGAACTCACCAGCATTGTATGTTGACATTTTTAGCAAGTTTTCTCAGGTTGCTAAGGTAGCAGCTTTGGATAGGCGCACGGAGTCGCACTTGCGTCCAGGTTCATGATCAGTGTATCGAAAGTTTAAACAGGTGTTTTACTTCTATTTTGGGATTGTGAACTTGATTTGCTTCCGCTGTAATCGGAGTTGTTTTCAAAATTGCATGGTTTGGGTTACGCTATTTTGCTCGTATAGTTTTCGTTTATTGTGACCGTTGACTTGGGTCCTGGTGTGTCACACGTCTTGCGGTAAAACCCCGCAAGTGGAATTTGAGGGTGTGACAGATTGGTATCAGAGCCAATGGTTATAAGGAATTAGGATTGCATGTAGAGTCTAGTCTATAGCCGAGTCTCATACACTAGACGGTCACACACTTATGAGTCGTAGTAAGTGGGAAACTTACTAACCTTGTCGGGGTGTCTATATAATCATTATAATGTGTTGAATTATCCATTCTATCGTTTATCCATTTCTATCATTTATTCCTATCTTGCACGACGGTGGTTTACATTGGAGTGGCTTCGGTGGACCCTTGAGATCTGTCCAGGATTCGGACATCTCCCTTCTATACTCCAATGGACACACTTGCCTACACACACTATCTTGCACTTGTACTCGTAGTAGTACGCTTCTAAATGACTGTTCACTTGGAGATCCTTATAAGTTGGTTATCTCTTTTATTTTGTTAGTATCCAGTGACTTGAACTTCAAACTAGGAGTACATCTGGAGGACCATGTAGAGAAATTTATCATTTCGGGTGCACACGAAATCATAAATTGAGATGCATGAGAATCCTCGTGGACTCTGTGTTTGGACTAATGGTCCTGGTTGGATCCAGTTCCTAATCTCTTATGATTAGTAATGGTTTTGTACTAGTGATGAATCTGAGTATCCTATTCTTTGTGTATGGCAGAAGATGTCTAGAGTTCGTGGCGGTCATAGAGGTGGTTGTAATGGTGGTCGTGGCGGCGGTGGTCGCGACGGGGGTCGTGGTAACATCAGCATGACCCGAGATGAGCTGAACAATCTGCTTCAACAACAAGTGAATGTTGCACTGGCTACTTTTCAGGCCGCTCAGCAAGGCCTTGGTGGTAATTTGATTTCTACTATTCTTACCTATTTTCTGGTAACTTGATTCATTTTGGGGAAGCAGTGTTGCTTGTTTGTATAGGGAATGTTGTTCATCCGCCACCACCTCATAATGTGCAACATGTGTGCACATTTAAGATGTTTATGGTCTGTAAGCCTCACAGCTTCAGTGGGACAGATGGAGCAGTGGGACCGCTCAAGTGGTTGGAGAAGATCGAGTCAACATTTGCTATGTGTAACTACCCAGCAGCAGATAATGTGAAATTTGCTACGGGAACATTTGAAGGTCCTGCGTTGACATGGTGGAACTCCACTACTCAGACTCTTGGCTTGGGGGAAGCCAATGCTAAGATGGTGGGTTCGGAGATCGAGGAGTATACCACTAATCATCATGAGCTGGCAGTGATGTGTCCTGAGTTGACTACGCTAGAGTACAGGGGGATTGAGCACTATATTGCTGGGTCAATGCCGGAGGTTCGAGGGTTGGTTTTGATAGTTTCCATTTTAGGTAAAGTTTTCATGCAATTGATGTGACACTTCCATAATTTGCTATTTTAGGAAAGTTGTAAATTGTTATGTGAAATGCACGGATTTCTGAGTGTAAATGGTTGGGTTACATGAGGATAGAATAGATAAAGTTGCTGCTGTGATTTGTCGCGTTTCATGAAGGTTTCGACCAGATTTGATGGGATTTTGTCCATTTAATTGGTTCAGCAGGATTTGGGCCGAACCAGATTCTCATTCAACCCATCGAAGGGTTGAACCAAATTAATATAATCCCATTCGACCCATTAAATGGCCCGAACCAAAACTAGTAATTTTCATTCGAACCTTCGATTGTAGAAATGAAACTTTGGTATAAATTAGGTGTTTTATTTGCATTTCTTGTATGTAAACTATGTATACTTGTTCAGCTGATGTGACGGGACACCAACGGGATGTCGAGTCTGTATTCTGTCTCTGGTCAACGTTCAAGCACATTTTCAAACTTATATGGTCATTATCTGGACAATCGGAGACTAGTTAACCTATGGGTTATTAGTTAAAACACGTATACAAACTTTATGATAGGTCGCTGGTTTTAGGGACTATCAGTTCATTAAAGGTTACTCTATTTTAAGAGGACGCAACCTAAGGTGAGTTTCACGGCCCCACTTTCACTTATTTTCTCATGGGGGAGAAACATGCTACACATTTCGGATTCATAAAAGATCACGTTATACTAGTGTTATCTTTTGTTTACTATACGACTCATCTAAGTCCCACGGGAAACCATGAATATGTTAGGATACATAAAGAGGAAATAAGGATAGATCTATTGGGCCTGAAAAACCCCACTCGGGTCGACTGCAGGTCAGACGGGTGCATATCATCTCATACTCTTTATTTACCGTGTGTAACGGTAGCTCACTAGGTTGTTCATTGTGGTGTCATGTCTGTAGTGGTTTCCAATAGTAATAGTAACATACATACGTTTAGCTAACGTTCGCATAACGTAGTAGTAACGAGATTGATCTTTCAAAACTTATGGAAACGTTTTTATAAAACATGTGAACTTACCAACATTGTATGTTGACATTTTTAGCATGTTTTCTCAGGTCGCTAAGGTAGCAGCTTTGGATAGGCGCACGGAGTCGCACATGCATTTAGGTTCATGATCAATATGTCGAAACTTTAAACATGTGTTTTACTTCTATTTGGGTTTGTAAACTTGATATGCTTCCGTTGTAATCAGAGTTGTTGTTTTAAAAATTGCATGGTTTGGTTTATGCTATTTTACTCATATAGTTGTCGTTTATTGTGACCGTTGACTTGGGTCCTGGTGTGTCATGCGCATCGCGGTAAAACCACGCAAGTGGAATTTGAGGGTGTGACAAAAACCAAGGTTTTCAAAACCTTATGTATCAAAACCAACAGTATTCGCTTCCAAACCAATATCCACTACACTACTCCCAACCCAACATGCCAACCCAAGTCGCATCCGGGGTGTTCCAAGTAGCTCCTGATCTGATTTATGAGCGAATGTTCGACCATTTTGGGATTCGCGAACCATACCAAAATACCCCGTATCGTAACCCGGTTCCGAGCATAGATTCGGATGGAGATGAAGATGAAGAGGAAGAATACGTCGGAAATCAACAACCAAGAGACACCTTTTGGAATCGAGTCATGGCCCACTTTTCGCAACTTACCAGTGGAACCGAATGTCGCATAGATCAAAAATCGGTAAATGGACCGACTTAAATAAAATAATGAGCCAATTCATTGGCCTCTACGTTACACAAGTATATACTTTTTTTTAATAGTTAACTTTATATTTTATTTTAAATTGTTAAAACTTTATATTTTTTATAAATTGTTAACTTTGTATCTTTTTTAAAATAGAAACGTATTTGTCCAAGTGGATCGAGTGATGTGGAAATCATGCGTGCGGCCCTTGGCGACTATTGGTCACTCTACATAAAGAGTGCTTTGAATCGTTGGATGCTTGGGAAGTTGCAAGAGTGCTTTCTAAGTGGGTTCCCGTTGACATCCTGGGGGTGACCGAACATGGGTCAACGGGAACTCGTGGAGGAAGAGGAAGAGGAAGGAGAAGGGGTGGTTGTTCTAAAAAACGATCTAAAACATCCGATTAGGGAAATTGTACACCATCAACTGATGGGTTGTCAAGCAACATTCCCGATATCAATTTGAATGATGAATTTCCCATCCCCACCAACGATACGACACCGGGGAAAGCCGCGGTTCGAAGGAAAATCCAAGAGTCGTCAAGTAGCAAAGGGAAAGCTGTTTGGGTGGATGAGATGGCCGAATACAAGTCGGCAAAGATGGTGGAAATGGAGGAGAATTGAGAACGGCGCAAGTTGTTGGCGGGCTTGAAAATAAAAAGAGAAAATACCTTCACGAAACATTTGTCTGAAGTTGAAAAAAAAAATATTTGAAGGTTTTGAAACAGTACCACGAAGAGGCCGAAGAACCATACAAGTCGATTCTCATTGAACGAAAATGTGAAATTTGTCACAAGTGGGGTTGGGTCGTTAACTTTTAGTTTTTTTTTTATTTTTAAGTTGTTTTTAGTTTTTTTGTTTTTTAGTTAATGTAATGTTTTTATTTTTTTTATTTAATAAAATGAGTGTGATACCATCATTCCACTCCATGTGGTTAGTGATGAATGTGATGGGGTGTGATGAAAATGATGTGGCACAATATTATTGGGTGTGATGGTGTGATAGTGTGATTCTATCACCCACCACCCCATCCACCCTAACGCTGTGTTCCCGAGTTAACTTAAAGAGGGAAAAGAAAGGAAAATAACCGAAGAAAATGAAGGGAAAGGAAAAGAAAGCATAAATATCATTTCCTTCCGTTTCCTTCCAAATTGGAAGGAAAACTAAACTAAAGAATTTTGCCTAGTTTTCCTTCCATTTCATTTTTTTCCTTCTTTAAATGACACTCGGGAACACACCTTGTTCTGTTTTCCTTTCTTTTCCTTCCTTGAATGAAACTCGGGAACACAATCAAATTTTCCTTTCCTTTCATTTTCTTTGTTAAGTTAACTCGGGAACACACCGTAGATGATATTGGAATATGTGTCCACTAGAAGGAAGTTATTGGTATGAAACTTTTTACACATTTTTTTTTTGTTGTTGACTATGTTGGATTGTGATTTTGACTTTGACTATTAATAGTAGTTGATATTGGTAATCTACAACAATGAGCATTACTAGGGTTCAAAGGCTTAATCATAGAAAAGATAGCAATCAACCTTAATTTAAAGTTGAAATAGTAACAATTGGCGTCAACCAAATATGTGGTTTGTTTTGAAAGTTGAGGTCAAAGATATGCATATTTATACGTCTTTGAAGATAACAATACCTAAGTTGTAATCGTGATTATGGTACTCATATGATTTCAAGTTTTTTATTTAGTTTTTCAGCAATACATAGTTGTCAAGCATAGGTACGGATATTTAAATTATGTTACAAATCGGACTATCTGCCGTAAAGCGCAAGTGACTCACTACATATTTGATAAAACTAACTAAAAGTTTTACCGTTGCAAGTTATCGTCGCCGCTGCATCGTGCGGTTGTTGTGCTAGTAAATAATAAAAGAGTTGAGGTTGGCCTTAAAATACAAGTTATTACATCGATATGGGGTTACATTATGCCAAAGTCAACAACGCCCTTCCCCTGCTCTCGTTTAATTTTATTTTCTCACATAGTCGAGTTTCCTAGTTACAAAAGCTATTATTTTTTTTTTATAGTTTTCAAGTTTCACAAACTTATAATAGGTGTCTTTTAATGTAAGTATATATTTTTCAATAAGCATCACCACTTCAGAAACATCGTTAAATTATCAAGATCATACCATTAAATTCTAGGTTAAAACTTACCAATGAAACCTTAAAACCATATTTGTATCTTGATAAATATTCATGACCAAGATATACTATTTGGTTTAGAATAACTAATCATGCTTTCTTTCCAGGATTAACCTTGATATTTTGTCAATTACGTATCACTAACATAATTTCATAGTAGTTTGACAAGGACATTACACCTAAAAGGACAATACCAAAACATGATGATGACACTTACACAAGAACCACGTGACATGATTTTGTGTCACCCCACTGTTTCGGTATCGTAAACTAATATCTATGATATCGAGGATCATTACTTGCGCAAAATACAACAACAACCGTACCCAGTAAATCCCACAGATAGCAAACTACTGTTAGGGTCTGGGGAGGGTGGGATGTAGGCAAACCTTACCTCTATCCATAGGGATAGAGAGGCTGCTTCCAAAGAGACACCAACTCCAAAACAAATAGAAGATGACACAACAACAAACTATATAGCAAGAAACTACTAGTACACAAGACAAACAAAGGAAGTTGAGAAAGGTAAATAATATATCTAAGCACTATGACATTATAAAAGAACTACACGTCTACGTTCGAATATGCAATCACATGTCAGTTCAACATAAAGTGGAGGAGAAAATGCACAAAAACAAAACTAAAGACCCCCTACAACTAAAAATCTTTAACTTTAATCCTACTTCTCCATAAACTCCTATCTTTAAACAAGATTGATTTTTTAGGATTTTATTTAGATGAAAAATGAAATTCAAGATCAAGATTTGACATTATTTGTTATACTATACATTTAAGTGTAAAATAATAAAGAGAATAACTTAGCTAATACAGTATAATTTAATCGTTAATCGATTGAAGGAGGTATGGTCACATGGGGTTAGATGCGGTTCCTGTGGGTTAGCGATTTTATGCAAAAGATGAACAAACCGACGCTACCCAACATGTGTTATTGGTATACCAATTTTGGTAAAACCCCACCCACGCCATGTGCACTTGATTCGTAATTTTATATATTTTTTTCTATAAAAAATACAAAATAAATTTCACACAAAATTATCTTTTATATAATTATTTTAAAGCCTGATACTAACACCCTTAAATCTGGAATCGCATTTCTTTAAACTTGTCAAGTTACGTCAAGATAGAAGGTAGACGGGCAACAAGCTGCGCTGCCACCCCTTTCTGAATTGTGAACCCTAATCTACCAAATACAAACTCTTGCCCCCTGGAGATGTACTATTGATGTGGACAACTCGTTAGACCCTGGTCAAGAAATGAATAGCTTCTGATACTAGGGAGCCAAAGGTATCAAAAGCTGTAAGACAATAGAATACTCAATAATATTATTGAAAGGTTAGGTTACAATATATAGAGATCACAAAGAACCCTAGAAACCTAACTGAACCCGTGGGCTTATTCTAATTAACCATAATAATTATAATAGGGTCCAATACTCCCCCGCAGTTAAAGCGGTAGAAAATCGGATGCTTAGACTGAAAAAAAAAACATAAGTTAAAAAAAAAACGAAAATACATAAAAAAAAAAAACCCTATGTATATTTTTTTGTGTTTATTCTAATTAACCATAATAATTATAATAGGGTCCAATAAAAGCCAAGGGGACAAAGACATGTTGGCTCTCTACACAAGCTTAAGCGTGCTTTTCCACTTTCTTTGATTCTGCCTTTCTCGATGCTTGTCAAACTACAAAACCGTTTTCCTTTAAACCAACCAAAGGAGATACCCCCGTGAGGTCAACACATGCATGTTTCCCCTCAGCCCAACCAAAGACGAGTAGATCCGCAGGACGCAGAGTAAATATTCCTTCCGTAGGATCCATAAGAAAATTCACATAAGCCTCCTTAACAGAAATTCCAGCTCTTTTCAAGATGTCCCTTAAATTGGTTGTTAAAATCAATATCTTACTCATCATTGTTTTTTATTCATGTTAGAAGATCCTAATTATAAGTCATAAATTATTTTTATGACAAAGATCCAAAATTTCTAACCATGGTTTCAATTACTTTGAAATGCTCAACTATTAATGAAATATGCTCTATTTTTTTTATTCGATAAGATTTTCATTTCATAAAAGTGAAAATTACATTGAAATAGCAGGCAAACAGACAACTTTTTTACTCTAATTTAAAAAAGTTAGTTAATTTGAAATTATGCTAGTTCCCGTGAGAAAAAGCTAGGTTCAACTTGAGATCTTAGATCGTACGACGAAGGCCAAGAACCCTATCGACATTATGTCTATACAGATCATATAGAGATCTGACATGTTTTCATATCTTAAGACTTTTTAAATCATAAATTCAATATCAAAATCTTTAAATGAAGATATGGTGTAAATAATATCAAAATTTTGAAAACGTTATCATCTTTTTGGTAACTTTATGATATAAGATATGTGAATATTTGTACAAGTATTGAACACCATCAAATAGGAGCCCACTTTTTGTATAATTGTACGAGATAGCCCATGTGTTACACTTGGACCGTTGCTTTCTGAGATGCTTCCTTGTTTGTGCAATAATTATAGAATTATGAATGAACCGCATTATTTGTTGGATACTAATTCAGAAACATTATTTATTGATTATTTTATCTCTTCTTGTACTTAATACATTAAACTTGATACATTGAACTTACTAATTAATTAGTGGGTGAAGCCCACACGCTACGATGAGATGTTGAAATTTATATGGTTTGGTTTCGATGACACAAATGTTTTATGATGTAATTCAAAAAAAAAAAATGTCTTGTTTGCATCAATCGCAGACCGATAAAAACAAATACTGATACCGAAGTTGTTTGGTCGGTACCAACTCGGTTCATCATTATACCGGTATCTGAATACAATTTCTTTTTCAATAATCGTTAATAACTAAATAATATCATATGTTAGGATTTGGTTCAAATGAGAACCTTTTCCCAAATTGAGAACTAGAGAACCATTCTGGGCCACACATTTCTCTAAGGCAAATTTTTTTTTTTTTTTTTTTTTTTTTTTTTTTTTTTTTTTTTTTTTGCAAAAATCGCTGCTTTACATGTAAGAAAAATTTTTTTTTTATTTTTTTTTGTATTTTTTTTTCAGTATACACATGTGTATAATTGCATTATACACATATGTATAATGCTATATACACATATGTATAACTGAAATATACACATATGTATAGCTGAAAAATGCTATATACACATATGTATAATTGCTATATACACATATGTATAAATGAAAAAAAAATTCAAAAAAAATAAAAAAAAAATTTTTCCTTGCATAAAAATGTGCGATTAAAGCAAAAAAAAAAAAAAAAAAAAAAAAAAATTTTTTTTTTTTTTGCCTTTATATGAAATGTGTGGCTCAGAATGGTTCTCTCAGTTCTCAAATAGGGGTTGGTTCTCTTAGGATCTCTACCCTCATATGTTATATGTAAAACTAGTAGTTATACATATATATATATATATATATATATACACTAGTGCGGTGCCCGCACGTTGCGGCGGAGACCACAACACTCCAATTATTGATTTAAAGGGTGCGTACTGTGTACAAGCTTTTGTTCGGTTCACTTCCATATCGAGCCATAACCAGAACCAAAATTTTCGATTAAGATATTTCAAACACTGATTGATTTCAGTTCTTTATTTGTTCCAGTTTGGTTAATCGATTATGAACATCGGTCCAACTGGTTTTCGATAGATAACCAAAAAAAATTCTTGAGCTAGAAATGTGGACTTGAGTTGAAGTACTCAAGAAGAACCCATTATTATTAATTAATTAATTCGTCTGTTATTGTCCACTCCTTTTATATGAATATTTCTTAATATCTTTGTTCGAAATTCATTATAAACATAAGCTTTCTTCTCCGATCATAGAATCCGGTGACCATATAGTTTAGATTAGATTAGCCATAAGTAGTAATTTTAGAATTCAAATCGTTATCTCATAATTAAAAACACGGATTTCTCGATTTCTATATAGTATTATTAGGTTTATAAAACTTTAACTTTTAAAAATATTATAACAAAACATGTAGCATTATGAATTATTTTTTATATGTGTTCTATTTAGTGTGTTTAAAATAATTGTAGAATTGAATGTCATAGGGTCTCATAAACATCTCATGACTCTTGATTACCTTTTGATTAAATATGGTGTTTAAAAGACAATTTTACCCTCAAAGTGTAGTTATTATATGCATTGTGTGTTGTATCATAAGAAATGAAACTTGTACTTCTTAATTTTTTTAAGAAGTCCATGGGAAATGCTTTATAATATAGTAAAGATAAAGATAAAGATATAGATATATATATATATATATAGATATAGATATGTGTGTGTTTAAATAGATTATGAAATAATAAACGAGTCAAACTCTAGCTTGAAAAACTGCTCACTAGCCCAACCCGAGCTTGAACTTCCATAAGTTATATGAGCTTATATGGGTCGGTAACGAGTTTGTGTCTATTTTTTAATGAAAACAAAACTCTCATAAAGTACATTATTGACATGGTTTTGGTCAAGACAGATTATGATCAAACATTGACTCCTCTTATTAAGCAGGCCGTCTTAGAAGTTTCAAAAATTATATATCAAAATGAGTTCACCAGTTATATAGACTTGATTTTTTCACTGCTAGTGGTTGCAAAGACGACTATGTTGGATATATCGACTGTTGTGGAAGTGGCAGCAAAAGTGTTGTGCAAATTAGTTGAACTAAATAAATTTATTAGGCAAACTTGAATTGAATACTATTATCTTATAATGTGCGTGTTGGAGCAAATTATTATAGTACTCTTTTTGTAGGCAAAAAACGATTGGGCACTTTCATGACCCACTAGTTTTAGCGGTCCATTCTTAACTTTTTCCTACATTTATTCGGTTTAAATGCTTCAAAATATGAACCTAATATTTAACACGTTGTAACTAAATCTTTAGATCACATCTATCTATTATAATAACTAGGTGCATACCCGTGTGAAAACACAGGCAGATCTACCGGAGGCAAACCAACATCTGTTAAAGACAAACCAAGTTCTGTTGAGCAAACATCTACTGAAGACTAACCAAGTGCCGTTGAAGACAATGTCTGTTGAGCCCTAACAGTGGTTTGCCTAAACAGATGTTCAAGTAACTCTGTTGTTCAACACAGATGTTAAGGTGAACAAAGGTTGCAAACTCAAGTTCAACTAATCGTAAATGCATAATAACATAATAAAAAAACACAAATCAAAAGTAACAACATAATAACAATACTGTATATTTCTTTTAAAATTTAAGATGCATACAAAAGCATCAATAAATTCATATCCTTGTCTTTTCTTTGTGGATAACATGATCAGACTGTTTTCCTTATGGAATGATCAGATTAAATACAAACATTACAACTACAGAGATCAAATAGAATAATCAACTACAGTCTTAACTCTTTCTATAAATGAGATATATAATGGGTAAACTTGTAATGCAGTAGAGTCGGACTTGTCTGGCAGCATAACGATAGATGGGTCAGCCTCGAGCAACAATTTTATAGCCTCACTACTAACACCTTTCACAGCCTTGAGCAGCATAACTTCTCTTCCTTCATCATGTTGACTATCTTGGATGTAAACCGTTTCATTTCCACCTAAAATATATGTTATTTGATCAAGAAACAGTAGGCGAAATAAAGAAGCCCTTGATGTTTACTAAAAGATAATAAATTACCTTAAATGGCTCATTATCCTTTTGTGCCTCAAATTCCAGTGAAGGACAACCCCTTTCTCTATCTCACATAAACCTAAACTTAAAGGACCAGACTAACATCTTGACTAATATATGTGAACATACAATTTACCATTGGTCTGGGCTAACCTGGTACCAAACTTGACACAAGCATATTTCATAACTCTATTGAACCATGGTTGTTAAGTGATGACGGGTACTTAGGATCGGGCTATACTCCGGGTCCGGCGATTGATCCATTTTTTTGTTCGGCCCACCTTCACTATATCAAGTAAAGCTAGGCTCATCCTTGAGTGAACCTTCTAACAAGTATATCCACATGTCATGGCTCTGATCTGGACTTGGAAAATTGCTTCTATTTTTCATAGTTTAAAAGGTTGTAGCAACATAAACCTAAAAATGATTAAAAAAATAAAGAAGGATACTAAACAAAAACAATAATGGAGAAACAGTTCGAGAAACGATCCATACCTATGCAACAACGTGTGTTCTTATAAAAGCCGCTTTCTAACTCCTGCCTCTTGTGAAGTAAAACTTTTAGCATCTTTTATTTCTCCAAAAGTAAGATCAACAAAAGTATCATCTGAACTGTTTATAATACTAAATTAAGTGATAAAACCCCCAAAACATGTAGGGAATAATACAGGCTTTAACCATCTTAAAAACCTAATGAAACATTGTTACACCCTTGATGTAAGAGGCAGTAAGCTACTTCATGTATTTTGGTACCAAAAGCCAAGGCGCGATGCGAGAACTTCACGTATATGAAGCGCCCAAGTTAAAAAAATAAATTTAAAAATATTTGTGTAGGTTGTGTTTTGATTAGTAATCATATTCCCACAATACTCGATCAACCATATCATACAAAGAGAATCTTAAGTTTTTTTTCTACTTTAGTAAGTGTTCTTTGTTCAGAACTTGCGAATAGTTGTAAATTATATTATTGGGGCATTTTATGTGTAACACCCCAACCGATAGCGGAAACATCGGGATGTCACGTATTGATGATTGTTTCAGTAGCACATGGTATTTATTGAATTTTAAATGCTTTATTCATAGCATAATATCCAAAAGAAACATTGTCTAAGAAATTCAAAAGCTAGTACATAACATGAAATAAATCAAACAACTTCAAATAACTTCTTCAAGCACACCCTAAGTTTCAACTTCATTGTTACCTAAAACATGTTAATTTTGAAAATGTTTTTGGGTCAACAAAATGTTGGTGAGAATTACATAGGTTTGAATAAAAATGTTGTACAATTCGAGTGTCATGGCTAGTCAAGTCCATATGTGAAAACAAACTATCAGGTAAATCGAGTGCATAATCAACCCTTGAGACTAGAATATTGTGGTCCATCCCATACGCATATGGTTCACTCGATTATGTTATGTGTTCGATAACAATCACCCACGCTACCTATGTAGGAGGTACACGTATCCGGGTAGGATTGTTAGTCCAATAGATCTATCATTGTATACCGTCGGCTGATCAATGTTAATGATTATACTAGAATAATGTGCTTACCCTAGTAATGTTTAAGACATAATGCAACATAGAATAACACATAAACACTTATGATTGAATTGTAAATTGAATGTTGAAACATGTTTCACCTCAAAATAGTGAATGGAAAAGGGGGCTATGTAAACTCACCTTTGTGCTAGAATGGAGACCGTTGATATATAAATAAATGTGGCTCGTGTATATCCAAATATCACCCTATTTCAAGGTAATAAATAAGTGTTGGGGAAAACTTAATAAGTCTAAGTTTTCTAGTCTAAAGTATGCTAGGGTTCCTAATTAGGGGATTAATAATTGATTTATGATTAAATTAAAATAATTGTTAATAACTTAATAAATAAAGAAATAATTAATAAAAATATTTCTGACCAATATTAATTAAAGGTAGTTGTATTATAATGTAATAAATGTGAAAATAATTTTTATAAAATTATTTTCTTAATTAATGAATATTTATATATTAATACTTATTTGACAAAATATTGACTTAATATTTAAAACTATTAAAATTTATAAATTTCGAATCAAAAAATTATATTTCTGATCTAAATGATTAATAAAAAAATTTATGTGAAATTTTGAGGTACAAATAATGAAAAATGAATTTATTATGATTTATTTATGATTAAAATAACAAAAATCGATTAAAAATATTAAATAAATGATTTTTCTGAAATAAAATTTATTTCTGAAATGTTTACTGATTTATAAGTTTAAAATAATTTTTGTGGGATTTTATAAAGTCGTTTTGATATTTTTATAGAATTTTGAAGTTATAAATGAATAAACTTGTAATATTTATAATATATAATAAAAAATAATTTTTGAAAAACTAAAAGTTGGATAATAAACGTTATCATAAGAATAACTTAAAATAATTTTTGTAGAATTTATAAACCATGTTTAGTATTTAAAATCTATTTTTAAAAATAATATAGATTATATAGGTATAAAAGAATCTCAAAAAAAAAAAAATGATTGCATGTGCCAAGGCTCGAACCCGATTCCTTGGCCGGTTCCTTGGTTTTAAAATCACAAGCCAGACCAACTGGTCTGACCCTGAGAACGATTAAATCTTGGTTTTAATTACTTATAAAGACTCCTTAGTTTAGAGCAAAATTTAGTTAAATTAAAAAAGTGTGGACGGGGATCGAACCTAAGCCCTTGGCCATCCCAAGCTTTAAACACAAACATATTACCAACTGATCTCAGTTGGTGATTATTTTCAGTTTGTTTAGAATATGAAGGATGTTTGCGATGTGTTATCATCCCAAAATGCATAAGAAGAACCCTAAATATTTCAATAATCATAAATAACAAACAATAGCCCCTGATTTGTTAAGGGTATTGTTTGTTTAATGCCGATTAAACAAAACCATAAGAAGAATTGATACTCACAGAGGGTATTTGCGTATGATTGATCGATAAAGCTTGAAAAGCAAAACGCGATTGAACTGGATTTAATATGTGTTTAAAAACAGAAATTGATAATGGGGAAAGAATTTTCGGTGGTTTTAGGGTCTAGGTAAGGGTCCTATATATACTAATTGCAACGAATTGAACGATTTCAAATTTTGAATTTGAATGTTAATCGCATACGAATAATAGGCTCATTCTGGTTTGTTTTAGTTACAATTCATAGTAGGATAGGGCCGAGTATAATGCTAACTAACTTTCTATAACAGATTATCAGATAACATGCACGAATCGTTGGTTAAACTGGGCGATTGTTGTGGGTGTTGACTTTCTAAGTCAACTGTTATGATATAATCAGACCTTATGTATAAATCACGTAGGATATGGAACATATATGGTTGGTAGCTCAGCTGGTTGTTATGTTGTGTGGTGAAGTGGTGGACGCGGGTTCGAGTCCCGGTCCAACCATTTATTTTTTTGTACCTTTTTTCCAATATAAACTATATTTTTTTATGAATATATATGATTATACTAGATTAAAAATGATGGAAAATAATTTTAATACTCATAAATATCGAGATTCAAAGCTTTATTGAATAACATCTCTTATTACAAGCTAGATAAAAATGTGAAACATCATCTTTGTTCAGTAACCGCTAATAAGCAAGTAATATGTGTTTGTTTGTGTGCAGTATCCTTTCTTTTGACCAATATTCCTCTTATTTTTGTTTCTTGTGTTCTATTTTTGTGTTCATTGTACTTCTATTGTTATTTGTTACCGAATTGGATACGTTCATGGTCACTTACTGTTTATGAAGCACCATCTTTATTTTTACTTGTGTGCTATTTCCAGCCATGGTCCTTTTTACTTATGTGCCACTCACAGTTTTTAAAGCCTGGTTTATTCGAAGGAAAATATGCTAAGATAGTAAAATCTTGTTTTATTTTCCATAGTAGGAATGCTCTTTCTTTACATAAGTTGTATATTATCGATATATATATATATATATATATATATATATATATATATTTATATATATATATAAATGCATCAAACATACCTAGTTGATCGATGGAACCAGAAGAACGTAACCAGAGACAGTTTATCCTCTTCGTGAACCGCTTTGTGATAATCGGTGGCTAGAGTCACACCTCATACAACATATCAACATCTATTCATTATTTACATTTGTCAATCCAACTTTATAACTCATAAAACAAACTTAAATCATTTTTCTTCTAAGAAATATGTTGACCCATCAGCTTATTAATAGTTTGATTAATTCTTATTAATAAAATTATATTTATGAATCAAAATAACTTTTCTAATCATATTTGATTATTTAGCAAACAAAATCTTGGCGCAATTCAACTTTGTATCTTGGCACAATTCAGCTTTGCATATACTAATTACATTTCTATGGCATAATGTTGAAAATTCAGATAAAACAAACCTAAAATAATTGGTTTGTTTTAGAAACTGGTGAATCTTCCGGCAAGCCGAGCCATTGAAGTTCTTGAAGCATTCATCTCAATGAATAAGATAGACACTAATTGAAAACATGAAAAACTTAACACTTGTTTCTACCTTACCCCACAAACATTAATCAAATGAAAACGATACATGTATTACCCCCTGAATTCAATCTCACACGAATGCATTTTGATGAAAGATCAAGTCCAACTATGTCTGTAACCAAGAACTTGAGTTTTCTTAAAAGAAATTATGCATCGGCTAGAGAGATGAATGACTAATCAGTTAAAGAAAGTATACAAAAGCTACTAGTTGATAAATATTCACATATGTAGTTAATTAAATGAAGGATTGAAAAAACAAATTCTTACTCTTGACTTCAATTTATGGGAACTTGGAGAAAGAACAATGGAGGTTGTAGGATCGGTTTTTGACAAAACAACACAAAGATCACACAAGTATGAGCAAACTATGTGCGGAAACCCTAATTCGCATGCAAAATGATAATAATCAAATCAGAACACGTAAAGATCCATTTTCAATCCATTAATATAACTTTAATAAAGCTTTACAAGTTAGGATATTAATGAAAATACAACTTTTAAGAACACTCTAGAAACACGTTAGAACACACACACTAACACACCTAACCAAATGACCGAATGTTGAGTTGTAAACCAACTTCAACATATATATAGCCTGTCCGTTCGACCTCTGCAAGGTACGAAGGAATCCATTCGACCCTTCGAGGGTGCGAATGAACATCGACATAAACAAAACCTTTCTATTCAACCTAACACAATACGTTCGACCTTCAAATGTTTTCCATTCGACCTCCGGTAAGGTCAAATGGGCTTGATAATCTTCAACACTTCAAATCAAACGACGATCTTTTGTACAATCCGAAAGCGATAGCCACAAAATGCATCTACAAACTCCCCATTGGCTATTGCTCGGATTGATTAGGCATTTCGAATCTTGATCTTCCCCTTAGCGCTCTCGCTCATGCTCGGTTATGCTTGTAAAAGTGTGCGCTTCTTTGGTTCCGATCTAACTTTCATAGTCTTGCCCAGCAGCTTTTCATAATCGCATCCAGCATAAAGTCCCCATGCTACAACCACTACTGTAGAAACCACAACACGTAGGTCGAAAAATAAACCTAAACCCAAACAGCCCAAAAAAAATCAAAAGAACTGTTGCAACAAAACACCAACCTTCTCATTCACATCCTACTTCTAACATTCCACCAACTTTTGAACCCTTGTTTCAAGTTGTTTCTCAAACTTAACCAAATACCATTTCCTCTCCTTTTTCTATTATTGAGAATTTACAATCAAAATAAACTGACACTTAGAAGGCAACAACTGTTGAGACTATACATGTAAACTCTGTTCCAATTAGAAGTCCCCAGAACCAACAAAAAGAAGCATTTAGCTTCTTTGACACTGACTCAACTCATGTGATTGAAACAAATACCATTACCACATCTGGTAGGAATTCGGATGATCCAATGAATTTAGGTGATGACTTAAAATATCAGGAATTGACGGAAAGAGTCAACACACTTGAATCTTCAATGGAAGCAATGATCGAATTATACAATGGGTCAACATCATCTAATAAGATATGGGAATCAGTTTTACCAGTTATCCAGAGTCGTAGAAAATTGGCACACTTTAATCATAATTCTCACATGGCATTGATAAGAAACATGGTGGACGATAGATACAAAGATATTCGAGCTGACATCAAATCCATCAAAAACCATCTGGCAAAGATCACTGGCTCTGCACCAACGACAATTTATCAGGAAGATTAAGAGGATGATGATGCCAGAATGAGAGACAAAGATCAAGACAAATTAAGAAAGCTGCCACCTCCAAATGAAGCACAACCAAAAGCATCAAACACTTCTAATGTGCAAAAAACTGATAATCCAGGATCTACTCCAGTTATAACCACTGCTGAACAGCTATCTACTGTGGCTTTAGAGAAGAGAATTGATGAAAGTGCTAACCAAATGGCAGAGAAACTTTTCTTAGAAAAGTCAAAAAGGAAAAAGGATCGAGAATCCAAAGCTTCCGCATTGATCAAAGAAAGAAAAGCTATGTAAATGGAACAGGAAGATATAGGCTCCTCAAAAGAAGAAAAATACGTACAAGACATGCATGGCAAAAACCAACATTCCCTACCAACATTGATAGCCAACCAACCACAAAATTACCACACCAACAACCAATCCAGCAACATCTGTTGCCATTGAAAATGTGCAAACTCATGTTCCCACCACAACTACTATTATAAACTTACCAATTACTTCACAACCACAACAAACACCCACCAAAAGACCTACACCACCAACTCAAACCATTTTGTACAAGAGAAAGAAAAATACTTTACATGTCCAAGATGATAAAAATCACACTGATCCTAGCCCGCCTCAATCATGTAAAGATATTCCATCTGCCCCCATCTCATCATTTCCAGCTGAAGAATGTGTCTTCAACTTACCACAAGGGCTTTCTGATCTTGTTCTTGACTTAACAGCAATAAAACATGAGATAGACTCTTTCTACTCAACGGATGATCCATTATGTAGCGACTAAAAAATTTTTCTTTTCTTTCGTCTCTTCCTTCTTGGCCTTAGGCAATTTTCGGGATGAAAATTCTTTCAACAGGGGGATGATGTGACACCCGGCAAACTCAGGTTAGTAACATTGATCAAACTAGTAAGTCTACCTTAGCGAGCCACGCATATTACATACTTAACTGGGCCAGTTGACTCGTTATGATGGTTCGGGGAATCATCGAGAGTCGTTACAATGATCCACGGGATCATTGGGAGTCGGTCCATAACCATGTGTACAAGGATTTGTGATTCGTGGAATCGCCGGGTTTAATGCACACACGTAAGTCTCGAGTCCCGGGAATTCGTGAACAAATGTGAACGTGTTATTTATCATGCTTTATATGCTTATAATCATTATACGACTTGTCGGTATGTGAATACGTGCTTATATATATGTTAAAATAGTGTTTAACGAGCCAAAACCCCGAAAATGGACCCAACAGGCGAGTAGGAGGTATAGGCGAGTACAAACGAGCAATTGGAGATCTACTCACATGTTTTATAGGCGATTAGAGCTCTACTCGCATGTTGTATTGGCGATTAGAGGCTCTAATCGCCTGTTGCAGGTCCCTACTCGCGTGTTCTGTTCTTGATGACTAGAAACACCTATAAATACAACCCTTGACTTGTGAAACACCATTTGTGCAACCCTAACTAACCCCAAGCCTCCCTCACACCATAATACACCTCAGGAACTCGTTTTGCTTCAAACCCCATCATTCCTAAGCTTACACTCCTTTCTTTAGCAAGATTCAAGGTGTGTTATCTACCCTAAGCCTTTGTAATGTTGATACTTTCGTTCCCAGAGGTCCAGACCTAGTTTTATCAAGTTTGTGTCTTTGAAAACCTTTAAAATGGGTTTCTAAAACAAGTCTAAACCTTTATACTTGCTATATGTGAAGTATTCATGCAAAAAACAGTTTTTAATGGTCAAAACGTGAATGTTTCCATGTATTTGATGTACTTCTGATGTGTAGGAGTTGTTAGGATGTTTTCCTAAGGATTTGAGCAATTATTATGGTGTTTTGATAATAATATGTATTTTGACCCGTTTGAGTGATTCTTGAAGATTTAGGGTGTTATGATATGATTTGATGATTGTTTGATGTTAGGATTCACACTAGAAGGGTATTATAACATAGGAATGATGATTTGCAAGGTTGTAGGTGATGAAATCTGATTCTTTTCCATTTAAGGAAAGATATGCATGTTTAATGAAACCTAGTACCTTGCCATTTTTGGAAATAATTGCAAATAGGATGTTAGACCAGTGATAAATTGGGGGTTTTTTGTTTGGAATGGGTTGGTTAATGGATTGGGCTTGATGTTGGGTGTTTTTACATGTTTCGGATCTGATTTGGAGGGTTAAACACGCGAAAAGGCGAAACACAGCTGCAGGGGGTTAGTAGGAGCTCTACTCGCCTGTTGGAACAGTCGAGTAGCCCTACTCGCGTGTAATTAGAGGCAAGTAGGCCTCCTAATCGCCTATTGACCTCTCCTACTCACCAGTTGACTTTTCCTAATTGCATGTTGATTTCCTAATCGTGTGTGCTGTTGTTGTAAGTGTATTTTGACATCCCAAATCATGATTTGACACCTAGGAACATGACATGATAGGAACCCCGTGGTATGTCTAATAACTTGGTAACACGTGTTCGGACCCGTTTATGCTATATATGACTCGTATGATAGATGAAGTGAACATGGATACGTGTTAAGTGTATTGTTGCATGTGATTACTTGATTTCTCGTTCTTAGATAACACATGGGATGCCGGGTCACCAATGGGATGTCGGGTCTTGTCTGGCACGGTCGGTTTAACAATCAAAAGTGTTTTCAAATGTACATGGTTATGGTCTGGACATTCGGGGACTAATTAACCTACGGGTTATTAGTGTGGGTACTTATATACGTCTTATGATAGGTCGATGCTATTTGGGGCTATCATAGCTTATTGATTTAACTGTTTTCAAGTAACGCAATCTAAGGTGAGTGTCACAGCCCCGCTTTTACTGTTTTGCTTTCGGGGGAGAAACATGCTACGTACTTACATTCTAAAGGTCATGTTATACTATGGTTATGGATATTTACTATACGGGCATTTCATCAGGGAGTCCCAGGGGAAACCATGAGTATGTGGGAACACATATCGGGGAAATATGGATAGATCTATTGGGACGGGCAAACCCCACTCGACGGCTTGGAGCCGGGCGAGTGCATATTGTCTCTACTTCCAGAGTCACCGTTGATGACGGTGGCTCATGTCTAGGCAAAAACAGGAAAACGTGTCAGTAATGGTTTCCCACTCGTAGTAGTAAAAATACTTAATGTGTAGCTAACGTTCTTATAACATAGTATTAACGGGAATGATCTTTTCAAACTTATGGAAACTCTTTTATAAAACCTGTGAACTCACCAGCATTAAATGTTGACATTTTTGGCATGTTTTCTCAGGTCTCTAAGGTAGCAGTAAATGGACTAGGCGCACGGAGTCTTGCACGACGTCTAGAGTTTTAGTGCATGTTAAACAATGTTTTCAAACTATTTTATGTCTTTTGGTTGTAAACAAGAAATGCTTCCGCTGCTGGTTTATGGCTCAAAGCTTAATGTTTTGGTTTTCATCTTTTACATTATTGTTCGTTTATTGTGATCGTTGACTTGGATCCTGGTATGTCACATGCCTTGCGGTAAAAACCCGCAAGTGGAATTTGAGGGTGTGACAGATTGGTATCAGAGCCAACGGTTATAGTAAACTAGGACTGCATGTAGAGTCTAGTCTATAGCTGAGTCACACACACTAAACGGTCACATATGGTCGAGTCTTAACATGTGGGTAACATATTGAATTCGTCGGGGTGTCGGTGTCATATGCTGGTTGGGTGCTAATATTCGGTGACTTGAACTTCAAGCTTAAAGTACATCTGGAGGACCATGTAGAACAGTTTATCATGTCGGATGCACACAAAATCATAAACTAGAATGCATGAAAATCCTAGTGGACTTTGTGTTTGGACGGATGGACCCGAATTAGCCCCGGATCAATTTCTTGTGATTCCTAGTGGGTTACACCACGAGTGAGCCTAAATCTTTTGTTCAATATTTTGGCAGAAGATGTCGGAACTTGTGGATGTCGCAGGGGCGGCCGTGTTGGTGGTGGCGGTCGCGGTAACATTAATATGACCCAAGAGGAATTGAATAACCTGTTGCAACAGCAGGTGAATGTGGCCTTGGCTGCATTCCAAGCTGCACATAATGTTGTGGGTGGTAAGTTGATTGCTACCTACTCTACCTCATTTCTCTGGGTGTCGTACCCTTCTCCTTGTTGTTTATCTGTGTAATTTGTCCCAGGTGGTACTGTCAATCCAACCCCACCTTAGTGCTCATACAAAAAGTTAATGGATTGCAAGTCCCACAATTTCAGTGGGACTGCTTCGGTGGATGGAAAAGGTTGAATCCGTGTTCTCTATGTGCAGTTGCCCGGTGGACGATCGCGTAAAGTATGCTTCAGCGACCCTTGAAGGTCCTGCACTGACTTGGTGGAACTCCACCACCCAGACCTTGGGTATTGGGGAAGCCCACGCTATGCCTTGGACAGAATTTGTGTAGCTTCTAAAAAGTGAATACTGTCCGAGGGACGAGATTCAGAAGCTCGAGCACGAGGTCTGGAATCACAAAATGGTGGGGTCTGAAATTGAGCAGTACACAGCTAGGCATAATAAGCTGGCGGTGTTGTGCCCAGATTTGCACTCGCCGGAGTACAGAAGAATTGAGCATTATATTTCTGGGTTGGTACCGGAGGTTGCGAGATTGGTAGTTGCGGGTAATCTTACTGTGTATTCTGAGGTTGTTCGGTCGGCTCACAGACTGACCAATATGAAAGTAGCAGAAGGAGTCTTGCCTCCCCGAGGCACTACTATAAAGGCTCCCGAAAACAATAAGAGAAAGTGGGAAGGCATGGGGAAAGGCTCGAGTTCAGCTCAGTCTCAGCCGGTGAAAAAGTCTAATGTTGGCGGATTGTCGTCTGAACAGAAACCGGGGGGTTATTATTGGAAATTGCCGAAGTGTAATCGGTGTGGGTTTCATCATACTGGTCCGTGTGATAAGAACCGCTGTCTTCGGTGCCATAAGCTTGGGCACCGAAGCAAAGTTTGTAGGGTCAACCTTCAGGGTAATCAGAACCCGCCTGCTACACCTGTTCCCACTCCTCTTGCTACTACTCCTTAGGGAAACCAGGGAAAACAGGGGTGCTTTAATTGTGGTGAGCTTGGACACTTTAAACGTGATTGCCCTAAGTTGAAGCAAGGCGAAGCTGGGAAGAACGGATCGGGTAATGGGAACAACGGGGGCGGAGGTAGGAATGCTCGTGCTTTCGTGATTGGCTCGGGCGAGGCCCGGCGGCATCCTGACACTGTTACCGATACGTTTCTCCTTGATAATCGCTATGCTTCGGTTTTATTTAATTCTGGTGCCGATAAGAGTTTTATATCTCTTGGATTTTGTCAATTGCTGGATAGGGTACCTACACCTTTAGAGGCTAAGTACTTGATAGTATTGGCTGATGGTAAGAAAGTCGAAGCGACAAACGTCCTTAGGGAGTGTCGCCTTGAATTGTCGGGTTTGTCATTTCCTATTAACCTTATGCCGGTGTCCTTGGATAGTTTCGATGTCGTTGTGGGTATGGATTGGTTATCCTTGTATCGTGCTGAGATCGTCTGTTTTGATAAAGTCATTCGACTCCTTCTCCCGGATGGAGAAATTCTTTTGGTGCATGGTGAGAAGAGTGGTGTCCCTCTGAGTATCATTTCATGTATGAAAGCCTATAAGTATCTTCGAAAAGGGTATTCTGCCATTCTGGCTCTTGTTTCGGTTTCGTCGGAGGAAGAGAAGAAGATTGAAGATATCCCTGTTGTTTGTTACTTTCCCGATGTGTTTCCTGAAGATCTACTTGGCCTTCTGCCTTATCGTCAAGTCGAATCGGTATTGAACTTGCACCGGGTGCAGCTCCTATTGCCCGAGCCCCATATCGTCTTGCACCTACCGAGATGAAGGAGTTGTCCAACCAGTTACAGGAGTTATTGGAGAAGGGTTTCATTTGACCTAGTTCATCCCCGTGGGAAGCCCCTATCCTCTTTGTCAAGAAGAAAGATGGAAGCCTGCGTATGTGTATCGACTACCTTGAATTGAACAAGGTTACCATCAAGAATCGCTATCCTCTTCCTCGTATCGATCATTTATTTAATCAGCTTCAGGGTTCTAGTTTCTATTCGAATATTGACTTGAGATCGGGGTACCATCAGTTGAGAGTCCAAGAAGCCGATATTCCGAAGACCGCTTTTCGAATTCGTTATGGCCATTTCGAATTCTTGGTCATGCCTTTTGGTCTCACCAATGCGCCCGCAGTATTCATGGATTTGATGAACCGTGTTTGTAAGCCATATCTTGATAAATTCGTGATTGTCTTCATTGATGATATTCTAGTCTATTCCAAGAACGAAGTGGACCACCGGGAACACTTGCGTCTTGTCTTGGAACTCTTGAGACGGGAACAGTTGTATGCTAAATTCTCGAAGTGTAACTTCTGGCTACGCGAAGTCCAATTCCTTGGTCATATGGTTAATGAAAAAGGAATTCATGTTGATCCGGCCAAGATAGAAGTTATCAAAGACTGGGAAGCATCGAAGAAGCCATCTGAGGTGCGACAATTCATGGGTCTTGCAGGTTACTATCGTCGTTTTATCGAGGGATTTTCAAAGATCGCTCAACCCCTCACCTCACTTACCCAGAAGGACAAGAAGTATGACTGGGGTGATTCACAAGAGTCGGCCTTTTAGATGCTAAAGGTTAAGCTCTGTTCTGCTCCTATTCTATCCCTGCTTGAGGGCACGGACGATTTCGTGGTTTATTGTGATGCTTCTATTCGGGGTCTCGGTTGTGTGTTGATGCAACGCGAGAAGGTCATTGCTTATGCTACTCGTCAACTTAAAGTTCATGAGAAAAACTACACCACCCATGATCTGGAATTGGGTGCGGTTGTCTTTGTTTTGAAGATCTGAAGGCATTACTTGTACGGTACCAAGTGCACCATTTACACCGATCACAAGAGCCTCCAGCACATCTTTGATCCAAAAGAGTTGAACATGCAATAGCGTCGCTGGGTCGAGCTTCTTAATGATTACGAGTGTGCTATAAAATACCATCCTGGCAAGGTGAATGTTGTGGCAGACGCTTTGAGCAGGAAGGAATCTGCTAAGCCTCGTTGTGTTTGAGCTCTGCAGCTCACCATCCATTCTAACTTGAAAAAACAAAGTCAACGAAGATTTCAAACACTGGTTTTTCATATATAAAATGTATTCTATAAATCAAGCTATTATAATACGAAAATAGCTAAGCATATTTAGTTTGTATTAAATCAACTATTTAATTAATGTGGATTGATTTTTTTTTTTTTTTGTTCAGAACATTCTAAAAAATATAGTTTTAAACATAGAGTGAAAGATCACATATTAAAATATAGGTTAATTTAAAGTACACGATTCAAATTTAAATTTAATAACATATAAATACGTTATCTTAAAAAAATGAATAATTTTTAACAAAGTTTTTTTCTATTAGCTAATAAACATTTTCAAATCATGTTTAATACTTGGTTTATAATTTTGTATTAAAATATAATTATATTAATTGATTTACAAAAACATAGAATATATATATATATATATATATATATATAGGGCAATTATAAAATGAAAACCCTCTTGAGTTGAGAAAACCTTGGAAACCCATGTAAAAAATCATTATTTTTTTTTGAAAAAAATAACCAATGTAAAATACATGTTTTTAAGTGTTTTAGGCCAAAAAAATAAAAAAAGCGCCGAAGGAATTTTTTTAAAAAAAATAAACAAAGCTGCGAAAACACATGTTTACACCTGATAAAAAACAACAAATAGCTGAAAACATATGTTTTTTTAGCAACTTTGTTTATTTTTTTTAAAAAAATCCCTTCGGCGCTTTTTATATTTTTTTGGCCCAAAATGCTTAAAAACATGTATTTTACATTGGTTATTTTTTTCAAAAAAAAAAATTGATTTTTTACATGGGTTTCCAAGGTTTTCTCAACTCAAGAGGGTTTTCAATTTATCCTTCCCCTATATATATATATATATATATATATATATATATATATATATATATATATATATATATAACTAAATTTCGATAACTATATTAAGAATTATAGTTTTAGCCAATACACACTGAATAGATAATAATTATTAAATAAAAAAACAAATTAAAATAAATGTTTGTTTTAAATAAAAAAAATGGGAGACTTTATAGGGGAGTACATATACTCCATATGTTGTCTTTTATTAGTATAGATAGCAATATATTAATATTGATTTGTTTACTTTATTTATTTGTTCAGAACAATATGAAAGTCTCACTAAAAAACTTAGCTAATTGCATTGTGTTATTATTAATTTGCTTATTTGACTTTTGCACTATTTTAAACATCTAAAATTAATATGTAGTAGCTAAGCATATTTAACATCTAAAACAATGACTAAAATAATAAAACTTATTAATCATTTGTCAAACATCATAATAAACATAGTTTTAAAATTAGAATAAAAGATCAAATTTTTATAAATGAGTTTATTTAAGTTACATGATTTAAATTTAAATTATGTCTATAATTTATTTCTGATTTTTTATTAAAATATAATAATATTAACTGCGAAAACATAATATAAATATATTAAATTTGAATTTTAGTAGTTATATTAATAATTATAATTGTAACATGAATCATTAGAAATAGATTGAATGAGAATCTATTTATATTAATAACAGAAATCATTAAATCTATTTATAATGATTTCTGTTACAACTAAATCCGTTTATAATGATTTCTGTTACAACTACGATTATTTATATTATGATTTTGCAAATCATTTAATATAATTTAATTATATGTGAATTTATTGTATTAAATAGTGAAATGAGAGAATTCATGAGGGAGTGATATTTGTCCCTCATGAGTTTTCTTTTATTAGTATAGATAGAAGATTTGGATTTTTTTTTTATTATTTTTTTTCTTTTTGATAAAAAGTAAAAACTATGTGAATAACTTTAAATCTCTAGAGAATAAAGAACATTTTCCCCGTGCGCTATACTTTGGTCCACATAGGCACACATATCCTGTCTGCTTTTACAACTCAAAATACATCGAATCATTTTTTTTTACTAACATATAAATTAATTATTTTAAATACAATGTTATTTAGGGTTAAATTATTATACACAGTGTAATAAAAATGAGAAAGTTATGAAGGATACAAAAAACATAATAGAACATAAAATATGACACAATCAGACACAAAATATAACACATTGCCAAAAAAATATAACACAGTGCTGAAGAAAAAAGACACAATGAATTGAAAAAATGACACAATGATGAAAATAAGAAAAAGATACAATGATATAACGTATATTCTAAAAACTACAAGCTAAAACCTCAAAAAACGAAGACCTAAAAACTAACATCGTATGATTCGATAAGACGGTTCCAATGCCGCTTGAATGAGTTCAATCAGAGTCTGTTTGATACCCTTCCTATCAGGGACGAAGGATAAGAAGGGCCAGGGGTGGCCCTGGCCCCCCTGTTTTCTTGCGCAGTGGTATAAATTTGCGATTTTCATAGGTAAATTGAGTCCGGGTTGAGTTCGGCCCCCACCGATTTGCCACTATCGATCGAAAAAAATTAAGTCCGGCCCCCACCGATTCCGAAACCAAGCTACGCCACTGCTTCCTATGACTTTCTATTTTTCTTTCACTGTGTATTTGATCCTAACCCATGTTATTTATTCTAATTATAATATAGTTAAATAATGGAGATGGGAGCAAATGCTGGTGGTTAGAGAGGCTTGACCGTAACATATATAATTGAGTTCATCCAATCAAAGCCGACATATGACACATCGATGCATTTGTATTTATATAAAGCTGTGCACGAATATGCGTGTACGCATGTGCCCAAGACCCACAACCCTTGATTCATACGTACCACCATTTGTATCTATCGATCTATCATTAACTTTCATTATTTGTAATGAACATTTTGTTGACATTTATTTTGTAATAGCAAGTTAAAATTTAAGATAGGCATGACTTTTTATTTTAATTTTTTCTTTATAACTTGATATCCTACATAGGGATTGATTTTTTTCTAATCTTTTACAGGGTGCATTTTCGTTTTAGTCTTGAACTGCCGTGTCTTTTTGTCCTTGACACTACACCTCTCTATTGTTCCTCTTGCCAATACCATCACCAACACCTTTTATAATCATTCGATCAACATCTTTGGATAAGAAGTAAGACGAATAACATGTATGGATGCATGTGTGATTGAAACTGATATTAGGTTTTTATGACCGATTGTGTATAGGGTTTGGTTTTGTCTTTTTTTTTTTAAACTTTGGGTGTTTAAATAGTTTTGGGATATTTCTTGTGATTTTTCAAGTTTAGTGGTTGGGTTTTATTTTTGATTTCTCGTATTTTTTTGTGACAAAGTTTTATTGCTGGAAAAGAGCGGAGGTGGCATTTCATGGTTGGAATATGGTTAGATTTGCGTTTTCTTTAACACTATGATAAGGAGCAGAATCAAAACAGAAGAAGAAATTGGGTCAATTGATCAACCTGGTCATCTTATTAGCTGTTAATCGATACTTATAGGCAATTACAAACATAACAGTCAAGTAACTAACTTTCCCGCCTAATTCTAATACCTAACTACTAACATACAATATTGACCCTTTTGACTTTAGACTATTACACAATCAGTCCCTGTCCTTTCTACATTATTACATTTCAGTCCCTGATCATATTATTTCATATCAATACTCCCTCCCTAAACATTTTTGTCCTCAAAAATCAAAATCATGGAACCTAATTTTCAAATCCTCAGCATTTTCCCATGTAGCTTCTATGATTGGAAAGTTGTCCCATGGAACCAACACATCTGATGAGGCTCTATTCCCTCTTTTAACCAACTTCATGTCTAACACTTGCAAAGGCTTGAACAAAAATCTAGGTCCTGATGGTAATGAAGTAGACTGAGTTACACTTCCATGAGCCTTCTTAAGCAATGACACATGGAACATAGGGTAAACTTGGGCTTCATTAGGGAGATCCAACTTATAAGGTGGTGGTGTAGGTAAGAAAGGGAGATGGGATACATGCACGGGTGGTTTAACACTTCCTTGATTCTTGTAGCTGTAAGATGAAGGATTTGACTTATACCTGCCACCATAACTGGTTTGATTCAACGACTTATTGGTATTGTTCTGCACCTTGGCCAGATAAAAAGCCTATTTCATGTCTTTAGGCTTAAACATCCTCACTGGCCCTCCAATTTATGGTTTTAGTGCCTGTAAGAATATGCTCACATCATATGGTTCAGAGATAGACACTTTCAATAAGCATGCATTGAAGTCAACATCCTCAGACAAG
Organism: Ambrosia trifida; assembly: GCA_028751855.1. Taxonomy (NCBI): domain Eukaryota; kingdom Viridiplantae; phylum Streptophyta; class Magnoliopsida; order Asterales; family Asteraceae; genus Ambrosia; species Ambrosia trifida. The sequence continues at coordinate 81,276,941 of CM054123.1, forward strand.
ACGTCTGAAAACCTATTCAGTATGGATTCAGAGTATTCAAGCCATGAAATCTCTGAAATCGGAACCCCTTTGGTCGTGAGAAATGTTTGATGCCATTTAACCGCCTTTCCTTCAAGGTGAATTGCAGCGTATCTCGCCCTGATATTCTCTGGGGTCTCGTCAACATTGAAAAAATGTTCATACTTATACAACCAATCATCCACATATGTACCATCAAATTTTGGAAAATCAATTTTTCCAATTCGGTGCAGTTTCTCAGTTCTTGTCACATGTGCACCTAGAGCATTGGAGATTCCATTACTATCTCCATTGCTGGTTAAACCAGTGTGTAAGCCTGGTTAACAAGGCTTGAACACTAGCATTAAGGTTTACAATGGTGGATTCTGTTTTCTGCATGAATGCATCAAATTTCAATAAAGAGACCGAATGATCTTCAACAGTCTTTTCTATTGTGGATTTCAGTGTCTGAACGACTCCGAGTAGTCATGGTTACTGGAATGGAATGAATCAGAAATCGAAATCAAAGATGGTGTAGGAATGGACAAATCACAAATTGATCGATCCAAGGAGTGGATTGATCAACAATTAATCAATTATGGCTTAGAAAAGAACAGAATTAGTGAAAAGAAACGGAATTAGAATAATAAAATGGTCATAGTCGATGAAGAAGACGATGGTCAACGGTGGTGATGGGTGGTAGTTATGGTGATTGATCGATATAAGGTAATCCGAGTGCCAAGATCGGTGCTCTGATACCAATGATAAGGAGCAGAATCAAAACAGAAAAAGAAATTAGGTCAATTGATCAGGCTGATCATCTTATTAGCTGTTAATCGATACTTATAGGCAATTACAAACATAACAGTCAAGTAACTAACTTTCCCGCCTCTTTCTAACACCTAACTACTAACATACAATATTGACCCTTTTGACTTTAGACTATTACACAATCAGTCCCTGTCCTTTCTACATTATTACATTTCAGTCCCTGATCATATTATTTCATATCACACTAGGGTTTGATTGTGGCGAAGGTGTATCAAAGATGGTGGTCATGACACTGGTGAGTGGTGGCGACTCGATTATAAGGTATTGGTAATTTTCGTAAGGCTTAGGGGAAATGGCGAGTCAACAAATGACAGAGTGATGGTGTGTTTGACTACTTTATTATTATTATTTTTTTTAAATTTTATTATTATAGCCAATTAAGAAGGTGGGAAGTCAAGAAACAAGGTAAAATTGTCATGGAAAAAAAGTTTATGGTTCGAATATCAAATAAATCAGGTTTAATGCAATAATGTTGTGAGATAATAATTTTAAATGTTTAAAAAAATGCAATGAAACGTGAAAAGTAAATGTTTATAAATTCCAAAAAGTGTATCATACAAAATTTCATAAAGAAAAATGACCAAAAACGATGATAACTAAAACAAAGGCTTTATTAAATGGTAATTAGGTGTGAAAATAGTGTTGGCATTTGGAAAACTCAGTTGGAGGTGGGGTCACCCCATTAAAACATAGGAGATATAGTTTGCAAACTCATAACCACTTTGGTTCTACCATATCTAACACAATCTTAAATGCTCCATTATTTGTCTCCTTTTTGTGGGCCTTTCTTGCACTTGCATCATTCATGTTGGGTATCATCTACATGATATTCCTAACAAAAGAAAACACATGGTATATTGAGTGGGGGTTGGGTTCAATTACCACAACTACTCAAGTTAACTTCCCTTGAGGTTAATGGTTTTAGCCTTGCTAAAGGCGAATTGGTGTAAAAAAACATTTGTTGTTAAAAAGGACATGGTATATTAACATATGAATTATTTATCAAAAAAAAAAAAAAAATAGTTTCAAATTACATCAACATACTAGTTATTTTAATAAAATAAATTAATGAACAAAAAGAACAGGTAATCAACCGTATATTTATTCAAAACCTACTTGTATGACACCAAAAGTATTCCAAAGTGGAGAAAGAATGGGTGATTAAAAATTTATGATTTATGAGAGATATGGTCCATCCTACTCAGCAACCTCTAAGCTGTAGATCTAAAGATAATCGTACCATCATATCATTATGGCCCACTAATGAATTGATTTATTTAAGGGAACTTTGCCTATATAAACACATCATCTTTCTTCAAATTCTCATCGTGCTCTCATATTCTCATCTCATTTGTCCTTTTTTTTTTCCTCTCATTAATCTCCACACCTTGATTTGCTTGATGGCTTCTTTGATCCAAGAAAATTGGTCATCCATCAATGATCAACAATATGATTTTGATAGTTTGGAAACGTTGGAAATCGATGACACCCTTTTGATGTCAATACTCGATGAACCACACGTTGAAGACGAGTGTGACAATGAGCGATTATCGAGTGTAATCCAATCTTTAGAGGCTGAGTTAAGTCCAATTGTGATTGATGATAATGATATGAGTATGGAGCTTGAGTGGAATGTTGATTGGGAAAATTCACACCAATTTTTAACAAGCCAAAATAATTTAAAATTACAAGATATGGAATATAATTGGACGGAGATGGATGATATGTACATCCAAGGGTATGAAGATGGGATAGGTGGTGTTATAGAGTTTGGTGGTCTTAAAGATTATGCCCAAATTTCTTATGGAAATAACATTGAGGAGCATGGTTATGGTGCATTGTGGCAAGAAATTAACTGATGAATGCTCTTAAATGGTGTAGAAGGCATATATTTTAGTTGATAGAACTTCTTCTTCTTCTTTTTGTTTTTTTTTTTTTTTGGGTAAATCATCTTGTAATGTTTGTGGGTTCAATTAGCCCATTCAGTTGACTAATTAATCATAAATCCAAAAGAGAAGCAGCCTTAATTATCATCATTCATGATCCCATGGAGATGTGTTACTTTTGTATATGATTTATTATTATTATTATTATTATTATTATTATTATTATTATTATTATTATTATTATTATTATTATTATTATTATTATTATTATTATTATTATTATTATTTTGGTTTACGACTTTCAAAAATATTCTTTAGACAAATTACAAATTTTATTTTCAACAAACTTTATATAGCAAGATTGAGAAAAAAAAAATATACATCATGACATATATGGTTTTTTAAAATTTTTTTTAACAGCTAAAATCTTCCCCTATGTTACATCAACCAAGATCGATTATGGACACCCCAAAGCACCTTTGTGTTGCCTACCACTGAGGTGTAGCCCAAGTGGCATCTGGTTTTTAGTTAACATATGCAAATCATTAGATAAAAATAAACTTAAATTGTAAATATAATATTATCTATATCTATATCTATATCTATTATCTATTATCTATTAATCTATTAATATATATAAAAGAATTGAACATTGCTGACGTGGCGTGCAATGGTGTCTTCAACCTCTCCATGAAACTGCCACGTGGCATCATCATTGAAAGATTTTAGTATTTTTGAATTATTTCCTTTTTTTAATTAAAAAAATATAAACATAAAACCCTAAATTTATCTCTCTATCTCTCAATTCTCAATTACTAAAATTAAATTGAGTTATTTTAGAAAATAAAGAATTTAAAAACAAATTTAAATTTTTCTCTCTTATGTTTCCTCCCATAATTTTTAAACGTTAATATTTTTTATATTCGACATTTTTTAAATAAAAAAATTACACCAAATTAACGAGCGTTTCATTATCTTTCCAACGAGTACCATAGTGCTATATAAAAAACGGAGAAAAAAACGACTATTTTTTGTGGGGTTTTGTTCATACAGGAAAAAAAACACAAAGTATTCAGGTTATTCATTAATCATGTTTTTTCTTTTAAACCAGGTTCTTATATACGATGTTGAAATTCAGCCCAATCGCCATGCTATAATTGGAATTTTACTCTTCTAAAGATGGATAGGTGTACTTCATCAAGAGAAGCTAGGAGAAAGAATCGCGCAACACTGCAACACATGGTGTCACCTTATAGCAAGGTTATTTTTTATTTATTTAATTACAAGAGTAATAATTATTACTATTAGTATTAGTATTATTAGAATGGTTATATTTTTCAACCCCGGGACACTCCCGGGATAAAAGCTAGTTAATATATATAAAAGAATTGAACATTGCTGACGTGGCGTGCAATGGTGCCTTCAACCTCTCCATAAAACTGCCACGTGGCATCATAATTGAAAGATTTTAGTTTTTTTGAATTATTTCTTTTTTTAATTAAAAAAAAGATAAACATAAAACCCTAAATTTATTCTCAATTACTAAAATTAAATTGAGTTATTTTAGGAAAAAAAATTAAAAACAAATTTAAATTTTTCTCTTTTATGTTTCTTCCCATAATTTTTAAACGTTAATATCTTTTATATACGAGATTTTTTAAATAAAAAAATTACACCAAATTAACGAGCGTTTTATTATCTTTCCAACGAGTACCATAGTGCTATATAAAAAATGGAGAAAAAAACGACTATTTTTTGTGGGGTTTCGTTCATACAGGAAAAAAAAACACAAAGTGTTCAGGTTATTCATTAATTATGTTTTTTCTTTAAAAACCAGGTTCTTATCTACGATGTTGAAATTCAGCCCAATCGCCATGCTATCATTGGAATTATACATTGTTTTAGGTTATGTATTGAATATTGATATTAGAGTTGTACATTTTTTTAGCATTTATGATAGGTGTTAATATTAGAGTTATACATTCTTTTAGGTTAGGTATCAATATTAGTATTGTGAGACTTGGTACATAGATGTGATAAGTTTTTTAATGGTTACAACTTCCAACTTAAGTGATTGTTTAGTTGATTAGGTTACGAATTATAGGAGTCATTAGAATGTGAGAGATTAGAGAGATGTGATGAGTTTGACTCTAATGAGAGATTAGAGAGATGTGATCAGTTTTTGAATAGTTGCAGCTTACATAAGTGATTCTTTAGATGATTACTGATTAGGTTTTAGGTTAGGGAATATGAGTTATTACTGATTAGAATACTATGGACATGCAATGATTGAGAGATTTTGTGGTTAGTTAACTTGAGCCATTTGCAATAGGTTATCACGTCAAATTAAATTTGTAACCCCGGGACCCTCCCGGGGTAATCAGCTAGTTAATATATATAAAAGAATTGAAAATTGATGACGTGGCGTGCAATGGTGTCTTCAACCTCTCTATAAAACTGCCACGTGGCATCATCATTGAAAGATTTTAGTGTTTTTGAATTATTTCCCTTTTTTAATTAAAAAAAGATAAACATAAAATTCTAAATTTATCTCTCTATCTCTCAATTCTCAATTACCAAAATTAAATTGAGTTATTTTAGAAAAAAAGAATTTAAAAACAAATTTAAATTTTTCTCTCTTATGTTTCCTCCCATAATTTTTAAACGTTAATATTTTTTATATTCGAGATTTTTTAAATAAAAAAATTACACCAAATTAACTAGCGTTTCATTATCTTTCCAACGAGTACCATAGTGCTATATAAAAAACGGAGAAAAAAACGACTATTTTTTTGTGGGGTTTTGTTCATACAGGAAAAAAAACACAAAGTGTTCAGGTTATTCATTAATCATGTTTTTTCTTTTAAACCAGGTTCTTATATACGATTTTGAAATTCAGCCCAATCGCCATGCTATAATTGGAATTTTACTCTTCTAAAGATGGATATGTGTACTTCATCAAGAGAAGCTAGGAGAAAGAATCGCGCAACACTGCAACACATGGTGTCACATTATAACAAGGTTATTTTTATTTATTTAATTACAAGAGTAATAATTATTACTATTAGTATTAGTATTATTAGAATGGTTATATTTTTCAACCCCGGGACACTCCCGGGATAATTGCTAGTATATAATAAACCAAAGCATTTTTAATGACATGTCATAATATTATGCAATCTCTCTTTTGAGAGATGTCACATGGGATTTGATGTGTCAACTCTAAACCAATTAAAAAATAGGAATAAATATGGTTTAAATATGATTTAACATAATCTATTAAATACCTAATCTACTAAATGTAATATTAAAACTTTATTATTTTCTCTCTCATGTTTCCTCTCATAACTTTTAAATGTTAATATTTTTTATATACGAGATTTTTTAAAGAAAAAAATTACACCAAATTAACGAGCGTTTTATTATCTTTCCAACGCGTACCATAGTGTTATATAAAAACGTTGAAAAAAAAACGACTATTTTTTGTAACCCAACAGGTATTGTGTCAGGTTTGGAATTAGTTTAAAAAAATTGTGGGTTTGGGTCGGGCTTGGGATTAGGTGATACCCGACCCAATTACCTTTTTTTTATATTAGAATATGATAACTTATGGCAGAGATTTGTTTAAAATAATAATAATAATAATAATAATAATAATAATAATAATATTCATTAATCATATATTGGTAGATGTCATTTTTATATAGTTTAGACGCTTCTAATTTTATTCACTTTACTTAGATTTCTCAACCCGGAACGCTCCCGGGGTATAAACTAGTAATAAAATAAACGAGTTAAATGTATATATTATCCACTAGTTTTTATCCCGGGAGCATCCCAGGTTGAAATATCTAATATGACATAATAAAATATATTATTATTATTATTATTATTTAAAACAAATCTCTGTCATAAGTTATCATATTCAAATATAAAAAAACGAATCTTTGCGCCGGGGTATAAATCTAGTGTCATTACTAATGAATTCGGAAATTTGTAATCGATCATTCTAAAAAGAACTAACATGAAATAAGAAAAAAAAGTTAATTATTGAAATATCAAACGCATTAGTCTAAGGGTTATGTGGTGCGTTAAAAATTCATGGGTATATGATCGGGTATATAGTTCGGGTATTTGGGTATGTTGTTTCGGGTAATCGGGTCGGGTATCACCTAATCCCAGACCCAACCCAAACCCACATTTTTTTTTAAACTAATCCCAAACCCGACACAATACTTGTCGGGTTACAAAAAAATAGTCATTTTTTTCTCCGTTTTTATATAGCACTATGGTACTCGTTGGATAGATAATAAAACGCTCGTTAATTTGGTGTAATTTTTTTCTTTAAAAAATCTCGTATATAAAAGATATAACGTTTAAAAGTTATGGTAGGAAACATGAGAGAAAAAAATAATAAAGTTTTAATATTTAGATTTAGTATATTAGGTATTTAGACTATGCGGAGTGGGGGCGGGAGAGAGGGCGGGAAGGGGGGAACACCGCCGCTTAATGGCGTGGAGAGGGGCGGGAGTGGGGGGGGGGGGGGCGGGAGGAAGTCCACCGGCGTGGGGGATGTGATGGGGGACACGTGGCGCGAGCTAATTGGACCATCATTTCAACGGTCGAATAAAAAAAAAAAAAAATTCAAACCCAACGGTCAAAAAGGCAACGGTCAAAAAAAAAAAATTTATAAATTACCCTCATTTCACTACAAAACACCCACTTTAACCAATTTTTATACACTTTTCAACCAAATTTTATACACTTTTCATCTAAATTTTATACACTTCATCAACCAACAATGAACCCATACAACCGAGGCTTCGACCCGAACAACCCTTACGCGTTTGTCCCAAACCCGAATACACCACCGGTTCACCCGATCCCAAACCGTCCACCCATTCCTTCACCTTGTCCCGACTACGCGGGTTATGCGGGTTTCATTAGTGGGCAAATTTATCCGAATTTCCCATTCAATGATTCGCTCGTTCCTTCACAACTTCCTTTAACCCAAACCGTACCCGAAACACAACCCCAAAATGTCGCGGGATCATCTTCGGGTAAAACCGCCCCTGCAAGAAGAAGTCACAGGAAGAAGACCCCGGAGGAGAAAGCAATAGCCGCCGCTAACCGCCAACCACTTAAGTGGACACCCGATGAAGAGCTCGCTATAACGAAAGCGTGGATAAGCGAGTCGGAAAAACAAGAAGGTATTTGTAATAATTTTTTTAACATGATTTTTATTTGTAAGGTGTTGCTAATCTTTTTTTTTTTTTTTTTTTTTTTGGTAGGAACTAGTCGCCATAAAATCGTCTTTTGGAACGACATAAACGCCGCGTTCCATGGGTTGATGGGACGAGAGTTCTATCGAGCAAACGATAGTCTCTCGTCCAAGTGGACAGAGATAAACAGGGCAATGAACGCGTTTCAACCGCATTATTATCACGCAAGAAACAATCCAAAAAGCGGTGAAACGGACACCGACAGCCTCAGCCGGTCGCTATTAGCGTATCGTAACGAAACCGGTCTCGAATTCAAGTTTCTTCATTGTTGGGAAGTCGCCAAGAACCACTCAAAATGGGCGTACGTCCCCACTGCAAGCAACTCCGCAAAAAGGTCGAAAACATGATCGTCAAGAAACCGTCAAACTGATCCTGAAAACGTAGAAGCCGTTAATTTGGATGATGACGAGTTTGAAGAGGAATTGAGTCGCCCACCCGGTAGAGATAAGTCAAAAAAGAGGGCGCAAAAATCTACTGCCTCGGGTTCGGGTTCTGGATCAACCGGCGCTTACAGCGCTGACTTGCAAGATTTAAATGCCACCATGATTCAGTTCAATACGATTCAAGAAAAAATGCTCGAGGAGAAAAAAAATATTCGCGAAGCGTTTGAAAAGAAGTTGACTATGAAAGAGCGCAAATTGTCTATCAGAGAGCAGCGCGAAAAACGCGAGGATTTAAAATTTCTCGCCATGAACACCGACCATATGCAAGGGCCGGAGTTAGAGATGACGCTTCAAATGAAGCGTGATATTATCGAAAAATATAATCTGAACTGATTTGTTAGTTTTTAATTTTTTTCGGTTTTATTGTATTTTTTTTAATTTTCTAGGTTTTTTTTTTGTATTTTTCTAGGTTTGTTATTAATAAAAAATATTTATTATTATTATTGTTTTATATAACAAAGTTAAAAAAAAAATAAAAAAATAAAATGCCACATGGCACTTCCCCCCACCTCTTCCCCCCCTTCCACTCCCCACAATTATTCCCCCCCCCCAAAAGGGTCCCACAAGTGCCACATGGCGCTTCCCCCCACCTCTTCCCCCCCACCACTCCTCATAGTCTTAATAGATTAGCTTAAAGATTATAATAGATTAGATTAAATCATATTTATTTTTTTTAATTGGTTTACACTTCCTACATCACATCCTATGTGGCATCTCTTAAAGGAGAGATTGCATAAGAGTATGACATGTAGGATTAATCCCTTTGCAATATATATATACTAGCTGATTACCCCGGGAGGGTCCCGGGGTTGAAAAATATAATTTTACGTGATAACCTATTGCAAATGGCTTAAGTTATCTAACCACAAAATCTCTCAATCATTGCATTTTCATAGTATTTTAAATGATAACATGGCGATTGGGCTGATTTTCAAATCGTAGATAAGAACCTGGTTTAAAAGAAAAACCATGATTAATGAATAACATGAACACTTTGTGTGTTTTTTTTCCTGTATAAACGAAACCCCACAAAAAATAGTCGATTTTTCTCCGTTTTTTATATAACACTATGGTACTCGTTGGAAAGATAATAAAACGTTCGTTAATTTGGTGTAATTTTTTTCTTTAAAAAATCCCGTATATAAAAGATATAAACGTTTAAAAATTATGGGAAAAAACATGAGAGATAAAAATTTTAAATTTATTTTTAAATTTTTTTTTTCCTAAAATAATTCAATTTAATTTTATTAATTGATAATTTAGGGTTTTATGTTAATCTTTTTTTAATTAAAAAAGAAAATAATTTAAAAGCACTAAAATCTTTCAATTATGATATCACGTGGTACTCTCAAGGGGAGGTTGGGGCCTCCATTACACGCCACGTCAGCATATACGTTTTCTTTTATATATATAGATAGATAACTAGATTATATAAGGGGTGAAATTAAATTATAAAATTATAAAAATATAGTTTGCAAATGTTTTAGGAACCTGTTATTTCATAACTTGTACATTACTATTCATAATAAAAGAGGGGATGTGAATTATTTATATAAAAATAGCTATGCAGTGTTGTACCTTAGATTCTTATCATCGACAAACTTGATAATGTGGATGCTAAAGGTAAGTAAAACTAGTGGCCCAAGATAGGACATTTAAAGTGTAGTGGATTAGTGGTATTGTGTTGACTTGAATTACTTGCATGCTAGTGATGATGGTTGCGTTGAGACACCCTTATTCGATCATCAACAAAAGTATGTTTTCTATGGGTTAGAATCAAATACACAAGACACTTTTTCTAAAAAAGATGAGAAGGATTGTGATCCATTGATCATATATTTGAAGGGTTGAGATTAATTTGTTTAAAAAAAATAAATAATAAATTAGAGGAAGGTCATAAAAGGAAAACCATATTTATTGACTTTCTCTCTCCACATGCAATGCACATGTTAATTCAGTGGCGAAGCTTGACCCAAAGGTTCGGGGGGGTCGGAAGTCACTAGTTTCGGGGGGTCGAAAACCAGTTTCGGGGGGTCGAAACCCTATATTTCCAAAATTTTCTATACGAATACTATATAATCGGCACTTCTACGCGAAAATTCGGGGGGGTCGGCCGCCCCCGCCGGCCCCAACTAAGCTTCGCCAGTGTGTCAATTCCCCCAATTATTTTAAAACGTCTATAATTTTTTCATACGACGTTTTTTTTTTCAAAAAAAATTCACCATATTAACGAGCGTTTTTTATCTTTAATATGAGTACCACATTGCTACATTAAAATTGAAAAAAAAAAAACTCGTGCTAAATGGGTTTTTTTTTCTCCGTTGTGTCTTCTGCTCGTTCATTGTGTTATAGTATGCATGTGTGCTTTATAAATATGTTATTTATGTTTTTTAGTCTACACATGATTTAACTTTGTCCATTGTGTTTTTAATATGCTTTTCATTGTGTTTTACGCAAATAAGTCTTGTATTTAGGTGTACATTGTGTTTTATTATGTTGTTCATTGTGTTTAAGTTTATTATTCATTATGTTTTAGGGGTTGTTTGGTAGCCTCTTAATCAGCCTCTTAACTATTCAGGTTTAAATCATTCAGCATTCAGACTGTTTGTTTCAGCATCTGAATGGAATGATTAAGTGCTAAACCATTAAGCTAATAAGGGATGCTGAATGATTCAGCTCTTAACCATTCAGAGCCTCTTAACCATTCAGACCATCTTAATGATTCAACACTTAATCAACCAAACAGCCCCTTAGTCTTCTGTTCATTGTGTCTTTAATATGTCGTCCATTGTGTTTTATTAGACTGTTCATTGTGTTTTATACCCCATTGTTCATTGCATATTTAATTGGTACTCATTGTGTTTTACGATATCTCCATTGTGTCTTACGCAGCTGGGTTTTCAATTTTTTTTCCAAAAGTATTCATTGTGTTTTAATCTTCTGTTCATTGTGTTCTTATTATGTCGTCTATTGTGTTTTACACAATTGGGTTTTTAACTCTTTTTTTTTCAAAAGTATTCATTGTGTTTTAGTCTTCTGTTTATTGTGTCTTTAGTATGTTATCCATTGTGTCTTACGCAACTGGTTTTTCAACTTCTTTTTTTCAAAAGTATTCATTGTATTTGAGTCTTCTATTCATTGTGTTTTACACTCCATTGTGTCTTACGCAAGTGGGTTTTGAATTTTTTTTATTTCAAAAGTATAACAGTATGGTACTCATATTAAAGATAAAAAGACGCTCAATTTTATGGTATAATTTTTTTTAAAAAAAAAAGATGACGTATAAAAAAGTTACGGATATTTAAAAATGAAGGTGGAAATGGCATGTGACTTGCATGTGCATATGTTTTTGACAAAATTACCCCTCCTACTTGTTTAATCCTTCGGACACATGTCATTTTCTACTGGCTTCTCACCCTTCTCATTTTTTGTAGCCTTTGTAGAATAACCCAACCCTGTTTTCTATATGTGAATGTTTAAGAGGGTGTTTGGGATTGAGTTTGGAAATGCAAAAGTGCTTTTGGTCAAAAGTGCTTATTGATTTATGACTTTTTGAAAAGGAGTTTTAAAAAAAATGTTTGGATTAGCTTTTGGGATGAGAAACGTCAAAAAATCAATAGATTGCGCTTTTTTAAGTGTTTAGCTTAACTTATTGTGAATATTGGTTGTATAGGTAGTAGATTTGTAATTTTTTTCCAAAAGCCAAAAGCCAGGATTTCTAACTTTTCAAAAACAACTTTTCCACCATTAAAAGCCAAAAGTCAAAACAGAAAGTGCTTTTGGGTTACACAAACAGCTTATTGACTTATTGGCTTTTTGGAAAAGATAATAAGTCAATAAGTTGTTTTGAAACTCAATCCTAAACACTCTCTAAATAGGCTAATCATGGAAGCAAAACCTAACCGTTTTGTCCCTTGACCAACCCAATCAACCGAGTTATTTTGCTTTATCATTTTTTTACAAACGTAGTTAACAATTTAACTCAGACTTTTGTCGATACCAACTGAAACAGATTATGGACAACCATAACTAATTATTAACCCACAAAATTTTAAAATTCTAGCCTAGCAATTTAGTATTCTTCTCATTATTTTCGGAACCGACCAGACAACAAGTCGATCACCTTGATGGTTCATTGCTTGGACTAGTCTGATTAGATTTAAGAACCGTATAACATTATAAGTAATTTAAAAACTAAAACTATAAACATATATCTAATTGGACCCGACAACAAGTCTATCGCATTACCGGTTCACTGCTCGGACAAGTCCGACCAGATTTAAAAACCACACAACATCATAAATAATTTAAAAACTAAAATTACATACACATATCTAATACAAATCAAAATATGAAAATACTTTAAGTTTAATGTGAACTTAGTAATAGGGTGTTCAGAAAAACCAACAACCAAATAAAAACCATAAACCGAACCGTAACCAAAAAAATCGATCCGAACAATGAATTTGGTGTTTGGTTTGGTTTTAACTGAAACCGAATTGCTAATTCGGTGTTTGGTTTGGTTTTGGTTCTACATTTTTTTTTTTAATTTGGTTTGTTTGGAAAACCGAATAAATCGGTAAACTAAATAATTATTAAATAAAAATTATAATATTTAATAAGCCATATATAATATATAAGTCCAAATATTAAATGTAAGCCCAACCCAAAATAAAGCCAAATTATTTCTATGATGTTTGTGTTTGTGTGTAAGACTATTTTTCGGATTTGTTTGTTTTATTTTGCTTTTAAACATTCTTTTACAATATATTGCGAGGTTTGCTTTTTTGGTTTATATTAATTGCTAACTTTTTATTCGGATTTCGGAATAGAAATGTATATAAGTTAGAGAAAAAAAAATTCGGTTCAATTTGGTTGAAATCGGTTTGTTTGGTTTTAAACTGAAACCAAACCGAATTCAATTTGGTTTAATTTGGTTCGGTTTACATATTCCTAATTTGGTTTGGTTCGGTTTTTGGTTTGGGGGTACAAAATTTTGAAAACCGAATAAACCAAGTAAACCGTAAACCGAACCGATGAACACCCCTACTTAGTAACTTACAATTATAGAAGACTTCAGTAACAAAATATGGAGCCTCGATTGATAAATGAATAAGAAAATGAGCTTTTAAAGAAAAATATATTAAATACTAATTAAGAATCAGAAATCTATTATGATTAACATGTTCGATCAGTAACTGGCATGCTCGTTTCCCAGTCCAATCGGTCTGATTTTAACTTTTAAAAACAATTTTTTCACACATCCGGTTAGAGGTGCACAAACCGGGTTTTTTCCCTAACTATTTTGATAACCGAACCGTAATTTTTTTTCTCATTTTTGCTGTGGTCGGTTTTTACGCTAATATGTTAAGTTCGTTTGTCCTCTTTCCTTTTTTTCGGTTAATAACTTACTTTTTTCGATGAATTAACTGATTTCTCCCTGTTTGTTGTTTTGTTCTTTTTGGATTTTTATACAATTAATCAGTACATTGGTTAAAACCCGGTTTAAAAAAAAAAGTCACACCTCTACACTATGTAACCGGTTAATAACCTATGGTTACCAAATAACCGAAACTAATTATTTTTATACTGGTAAAAAACAGGTTACGGTCCCAGTTAAAAACTGGTTCGGTTTTCTCACCCTTTTTTTTAAACCTCTACATCCCAAACAAAAAAGAAAAATCAAATAAATAAAATTTACCCAAGTGGGCTTTTCCTTCCCATGTCAATTAAGTTGGGCCCCCAATAATTAAACTAATCAACACACATAGTCACATACATTATACATATACATAAGTAATAAAAATAATAATATAATAATAATAATAATATCCACGTGTCATTACCCAATTAGTGAAACCGGATTGTAATTATCTGTATCATCATACTTATTTCATATTCTAAAAACAAAATTTTATACAAACTTTGTTCTCTGTAAACAATAATCATGAGTGACTCAGCAAAGGATTACAGTAAGCAACAGTACGATCAGCAGCAGCCATCAGCACCACCGCTTCAGTACGGAACATTTCAAGGCGTTCATAACTACCCTCCGTCGCCGGTGATCGGTTTTCCTCAGCCGGTTCCTCCGCCTGGTGATCATTCCGTTAATAATTATGTTCATGGTTATCAGGCCGTTACAGGTATTGTTGTTGATCGGAGTTACTTGCTTTAAGTCTGAATTAATATGTGTTAGTTATTGTTATAGTGAATTGCCCTCTTTATATTTGAATTATTTTATGTAATTAATAATAATTATGTTCATTGTTCCGGACCCATCCGTACTTCATTACAGCCCGAACAGGAGAACTCAATTTAAAAGAGAGCCCAATTTGGACTATAAACCCCACATTCGTTGCTCATATAAATGAACGTGGGACCCAAGGGGTGGGGACCAAACACATAGGCATTGTTTATTAGTTTATATATTTTTATATAAAAGTGGAGTGTCATGTGGAGGTTTAGATTTGTTTAGCGTTGGAGGAAAAAGTTGTTGTTTTTTTTATGGTTGGTAGACGTATGGAATGATGTGGCGTGCTAAGGTGGTGGGTCTGGTTTCAGACTTGTCTCCGGCATTGGAGATGCTCTAAGATGGATGTTTGTAGTGGAAAGCTTAGGACATTGTAGGTAGTGTTTAAATTTGGGTATAGAAGCTTCATAGGATAAGAAGATAACATTACAAAGGGTTTAATAGGAAAAAAAACCAAGATATGACTTGACCTCATCTCAGTTTGGGTAGGGTTGTGAAATTGGTTGGAGAAACGACTTGTTGCCGATTTCCAATTGTGTAGAAGTTGTATTTAACGAGGATGAGGCTGTGGTTAGAGTTATCTAAGTTTATGGTTATAAGAATTGCTAAGCGCTAGTCGATTGGAGGGGGGGGGGGGGGGGGGGTACCGACTAGTGATTAATCGGGATCAATTAGGATTAATTGGATTGGGATTTTTATATGTAATTTCAAGTTTTTATGTATATAATATACACACATTTTTATAGGTACAAGTTTTAAGTAGACATGTTTTAACAGCCCCTCGACCCATTTTTTTTAAGTATACAAGACTGATCGCCGGAATTACAAATTTTGGCTGGAGTCTGGCTGGAATCGCCAATTTTTGTCCGGCCTACTGACGATTAACGAAATATTACTCAATGACCGACTGACTAGCGATTAATCAACAATTATTCGCTGACTAGTCCCGATTTTTACAACTGTAAGTTTAAAAAAGCGCGTTGTGGCACCATGCACACCTGTGAGAGAGTTTGCGCCTCCAATGGTGTGAGGCGCCAGTGGCACAGGCATGACACACGCCTATTGTAATGGGTAGATTTTGTGCATTAGGTAGTTGTAAATATAAAATGTTAGGTTGTGTATAAAGGTTATATATATATTGACTCATATATAGAGTCTTTAAGTTTTGGGTACATGATGGTAGAAATAACCATGAATATATAAATATTATGTAAGTGCGCCTTCGCCTCACGCTTTTAAAAACCAAGAACGTTATCAAAAGGATATAAACATCAACTTAATTTAAAAGTCACATCCATAGCCTCACATATGTAATGATTCTGCTAATAACTCTTGTTTATCCTTAATTTCAAAGATATGTGTATTTTTAAGTTTAAACAAGTTGGTGAACTTTATTATGCCAAACATGGTTGAGGGACCTGTTCTGTTCATGCAAAATAATAATGTATATGTTGTTCTATAGTACTAAACCTATTACAAATCATACCCTTAGTCTGTATCTGTATCTGTAAACAAAGAATGCTTGGGTATAGATAGTTTGTTGCTCTATATTTATCTAGGTAATTAAGCTTAAAAAGTTACATGTTGGATTTGTGTTAAGTTTTACATGGTGTTCTAGGCTATGCAGTTGCAGAAGGAAGACCAGTAAGAGAGAGGCGCCTTCCGTGTTGTGGTATTGGTGTAGGATGGTTCTTGTAAGTTTTAATCTTCTCACATCATTGTTCTCAAGATTTATTACTTACATGAACAGACTTATGTTCATGTCTGATGAAATTTATCTGATCATGACTAATATCTTTTTATAAAGGTTCATTATTGGTTTCTTTCTGGCTGCGATCCCCTGGTATGTTGGAGCATTCATTCTAATATGTGCTAGATATGATCATCGCGAGAAACCTGGATATATCGCGTGCCTTATTGCTGTAAGATATTCCCACTTCTTGTATCCGTACTTCCATACAACAATTTAAAGATTGATCACAAAATATAATCTTTGTTGTTTAAACCAGACCCGACTGGCTGGTCAACCAGTTGGTTTGAGAATTAGACTCTATCTGGTTCGGTCAGTATGGGTTGAACCAGTCAGTTTGATGAGTGGTAAAATACAGTTTTTGCAAAAATATATTTTTTTTTCTAGATTATAAGATTTGAACTTGGAAACTCATACACAGGAAAGTGTTCGCTAACATAACGTTTATGAGATATAAATGTGTTCTTAAATTGATGGCAATGTCCGGTTTAACTGGTTGATCAGTGAACCAATGGTGTGTTCGGTCTGATGACCAATTCGGTATTAAAACGCTGCAAATAACGTATAATTTCTATTCTCATGTCAAAGGCTATTCTTGGAACAATTGCTGTGATTTTTGGTGTTACAAGTGATGAATGGGACTGGGATTGATGACGGGTCGTCCACGTTGGCAGGTAAAGTCAGGTGTACAGAATCAAGAAGTGGATTGATACATATATGAAATCAATTCAATTCAACTGAATTGTGGTTTAACTTTCTGTTGTTAAATCACTATCACTTTACCACAATTTAATATTATTTATTCTATATTTTTTATAAAATGTAGTATATAATCTGGATAGATGTATAATCTGCAGTAATACTGTAATATTACTACCAGACGGTTAAATTGGACGAATGTATAAATCTGTCCTTTCTTTCTGTTTCTTGGTAAGCAGTTTTTCTTGTTTGTTGATCGACTATCTTTAATCTTGGCATAGCGAAACATGTAACCCGACAGGTTCTGTTCAACTACATGTGTTTGTATAATATAGATTCTAAAAGATGGAAACACTGAGGGACAATGATGTCAAGTTTAAACAAGAGTCTAAATAACTATGATCATGCTACCGAATAATAATCTTAAAAAACATAAATAGTGCAATATACATCTACCAACATCACACAAAAACAATAATAGTACAACATGAACTTGCCAAAACACTGAACCCAGTCTGCACTTTTATCTGGAACAAAGATTAGATGATCTTGAGATAACGCAGTCTCTAACCCGTGAAAATTTTAAAAATGATCCCAGGCCGCAATGCGTGTTCCAGATGCTAATTCAACAAGAGTCAACATCATGGTAATTTGACAATAGTGTGCGTAAACTATCATATTTTTCTTGAAAATTAAGAAATAGTCGGAACAAAGATTAAATGATCTATGATCTTGAGGTATGAAGGTCCCGGACCTGTGAAAATTCTAAAAGTGTTCAAATGCCCTGATAACTGGGCCAGATGCTTTGTGTTTTCATGTTAGATTTATGTACAGTTTTTTTTTTTTTTTTTTTTGATGTTCCTAAACGCAATCTGCCTCCAAAGTTTATCGTAACATACAAATGCGCCTCAATGTTTCTCTGTTTTTTATTTCTTTCGAAATTAGCCCTGTTATACATCTGATGTGGGATGTGCATGGGGCGATGTAATGATAAGAAAAGGAAAACCCAAACAAAATTGAAACATTGGATTTGATCACTGCAAACAACAAAGAAAGCTAAAACTCTTCATAAAAAACTTAAAAAAATCAATTCTAAGATACGAATTCAATTTGCGAATTGTGAGTACATCTGTTTATAAAATCAAATAAACAACTTCTATAACTTCTTCCATGCTGATCATCTACGGATACTGACAGCCTCCATAACCTGCAAAACAAGTAACAAACTATGAATTGTACTTAGAGGCGAAAACTAGTAATTTTCGGATACAGGCCATAACAGGCTAAGTTGATCTACAAACACATTATTATCAAACTTAGTACTTATAAAACAATCCAGGAGATGGCATGGATCAAGTTTTAGCCAATTTGACCCGTTCCTTTTCCACTGAGTTTTATTTATCTGACCCATTTGAAACAAAACATAAACCTAAACAATAAATAAATCACAAATGGTATAGTGAAGTTGATCACTTACTTGGGTCACTGACTGTAACGAGACCAGAGTTTTTAAAATCACAGTTCCATGTGTTTCGTCCTTTTGACTGAAAATACAAGTTCATGGCTATGGAGGCATGGTTGATTGGATTATCCGGAGAATAACAAGGACCGCCTTTTTGAAGACGACCACAGTCCACTTGTGAGCATGCAAAGTTAATATTTTCTAAAAGAATCGCCTGGCTCGATGAGGGTTTAGCCACACACCAAGCTTTCTGCAACCAAATGATAAAAGAATAATTAACTCGAGTTACACGTTACAGCGCAATCTAGCATGCATGTTCTTGATCATAATACAAATCTTGAAGCTTTAGTCATCAGATTTGGACACATTGAAAATATGTATATTACATGCCCTAAATTTACCTGTGCATGAACCAATGTGAGAGTCCCAACTGTGTAACAAGAAAAAAAAAGATTAAAATGCAAGAAACCATTCATGGTTCAAAAAATAAAATAAAAAATAAAAACTGGCCGTCTTACTGGTCCACTGATTGAAACAGCTTCAAAATACGAACGGCATAAAAAATAATTCAATTTATCATTTGACGGGTATTTGCAGTTTTAACAAAATGTGGAATCTTACACAAATAAAATATAATGTATGATAAAATAAACCATCCATTTCGTCAGCTGAAATGGAGGCGGATCAAATAGAATAAACTGGACTTGTTACATAGCCAGTTCCCGGTTTGACTGCCAGTCTGGTTCTAAAATGAGTGCATGAAGGTAAACTAATCACCTGAAAGGAAAGACAGCAGGAAGAGGGAAACATAAGCAGATAGTTTCCCAGCCATTGATGATGTCTGATCTTTTGGTGTGTTGAATGTGTGAAGAAGCAAAAAGTGGTATTTAATGGAAGTCTTGAGGAAGCACAAAGAACGTGTAAAAAGAAAAAGAGTTTATAGATTTCAGTTATTGGACTTTACAGCTCAGTTTGGCCTTCCATCTTTTACCATTGATATATAAGAGCATTCACACCTTATTTTTTTGGATGACAAAACCCTATAATTTTTTAAGGGTTGGAAGTGGTTCTGAGTGAAGAAAATGGGGAATCTACAGTGTCTTGGTATATATTGGGTTCTTTGGGAATCTTTTAGAGAAAACAGGAAAACTGTATTTATTTTTTAATATTTGTTGAAAGTGGTTGTGAGTGGAGGAGAGAGAAACTTTAATGGGATTTAGTGTAATATGTAGTTGTAATTGGTTGTGAGTGGATGAAGATGTTACACACCTGTTATGTAAAAACTATTTATTTTTCAAAAGAAAATTTCTTTCTATGTTTTTTATATTTTTAACT
The DNA here is from genome assembly GCA_028751855.1 of Ambrosia trifida. NCBI lineage: Eukaryota > Viridiplantae > Streptophyta > Magnoliopsida > Asterales > Asteraceae > Ambrosia > Ambrosia trifida. The sequence continues at coordinate 81,296,876 of CM054123.1, forward strand.
TTTTGGGCTGAAAACGCTTAAAAATATGTATGTTGCATGGCCAATTTTTTTATACGAAAAACGGTTTGTTACATAGGTTTTTACGGGTTTTTTCAACTTAAGTGAATTTTTTAACCCACCTCTGCATTAAATTTTATAATATATCATATATATTTGTGTATATATTCATGATTTCATCACATACCAAGGAGAATTGAATTGAGATCCACAGTTGGATTTCATTTATTTATTTTTAAAGGTATTGAGGTACTTTTTGGTCATGTGAGTTAGGAAACCTAAAAGAAGTACATGATGCCATGAGTCTTCTACATCAAACTTCGAACATTATATTAAAATAATATTATTTAAAGGTAAAATCAAAATACCATTCTCAATATAAAATGTCACCTTACAAAAATTCTAACAATATATTTAACTATTAGGTCCACTTCTCAATTTCCAAACGACAATATAAAACCACCTCAAGTTTTTAAATTTGATTTATGGTTAAGTTTGTTACGTATTGGCGAATCTTCTCTCGGGCCGGACGAAGCCCTGGCCCACTCAACTTTTTTGCTTCACAGTGTAAATTTTACCGAAAAATGTCGAAAATTTTTATATGTATCGAGTTTGGCCCTACCAAAATGAGTCCGGTCTTACTAAGTTTTTCATTCAAAATCCACCATTATTGTCACGTATTGTCCATAATACTGAAGAGATTAGGCCTCCCATACTGCCTACCCTTATAAGTGTTGCAAGAAATCATTTGTTTTTCATAGCCTATAATAATCATTTCCTTAACAAATAAAACTATATTTTATGTTTTCAAAAACAAAAATTATTTGAGAGAGATTTTTTCTAGGTTTTATGCTAAAAAAGTAAAGCTTGTATAAAAATCTAGCTATTTATAAAAGCCATATAGACTTTTATAAATTAGTTTAAATGATGTGATAGCGTTCAAATTAATCCAAGTTATGTATAAATCTACATATTTTTTTAACGACTAACAAAGGACCGATTATCCAGGTAAATTTAACAACAAGAGACCACCCACGCTCACACATGATGACGTCGTTGGTGACCCGACTCACAAGCATTCCAATTTCCAAAGGAAACCCTACAACGATTGAAGATTTATTGCAGTAAACCACTGGCTCAACCAATTACTTTATGATATTCGTGTAGAATATGTAATTAAGCATCATTTTCACCAAACCTGAAAAGCAATAATACGGAGCCATGGAGTAGAGGTATGATTTTATGACACTAAACGATCCTAACACGAAAATCGCAAGTTTGGATTTAGTCTAAATGAGTTCGAGTCAGTTTCAGGTTGAACCCGTGAACTCGTTTAGCTAAATGGGTCGGGTTTGGGTCAACTCGGGCGTTTACCAAACCTATATTCAAATTTTTTTACAATATTTTTCATGTCACAAATTAAATTCGTTAGGTATTTATGCCATAGTTATAACATAAAAGATAAACTGCCGTAAGATTTTATAACTAAAATTGTGCTTTTAAGTGAAATTTTCAATATATTATTTTGCAGACAAAAATTAAAAAAAAATTCGGGTTAAACAGGTTTGGTTTGGATTTATATGTATGACAAAAAGTAAACAAAAACCGAAACTAATACTTGTTATCTTCAACCCTAGCTTCCTCAATGGATCCAGGCCTTCCTCCCTTCAATTGATCCTCTCAAATCCATCCCCAAAGCTGTTGAGGTTGACGTTTTTTTAATTAAAGTCGAACTTAGGGTTTTAAATATGGTTTAATGGGCGAAACACATTTTTTTCACGTAACTTGGGCCCTTAGCTTGGCGTTTAGGCCTTGTTTGACTTGGGCTTTTACACGGGTCATGAGATTAGGCCCTTTTCTCGTCTAATTCTTTCTCTTTTGTGGGCTTGGGACTGTTTTCCTCACCCGGCCTGCATTCTCCCTCTCTCTCTCTTTTAAATAATAAAACTATTTAGTTATCCTTACTCGACCCTGGTTATTCATGTCTTGTTAATTTTCTTCGGTTTAAGCTCCTTTCTTCACGAATACGTATAAAATAATAAAACAGTAAATAAATGATTAAAAACCTAACAAAATAATATATAAAATGTATATGAAAAGACATGCGTTTTGCAACACATAATCAGCCCTGGAATTCTTGTTAATGAAAGTAGAAATCTACAAAGAAGTTGTGAAACTGACGTTGGGTTCTAATTAGGAATGTTGATCGTGTCAGATCAACGAGTTTTGGGTTGAATTTTCATACCCAAAAACGCAATAAAATTTTCATGGGGGTTGAAAATTTTAAGCGTTAATTGTCTATAGCTAAAATATTTTTTTTTTCAATTCTGATGAGGGCATCTAAAAAAAACTAAAATCATTTTTTTCTGCCCAGTATTTTTAAACCAAGTGGTAAAGCCGAAAAGAAATGACACCAAACCAAAGCCATTGTGAAAACCAAAACAAAACGACTTCTTTGAAAACCGGTAGAAACCGAATTTTTGGTTTTTGGTTCCCTTTGAGCCTCAAACTAACCAATGCACAACCTACAATCGGCGGCAATAAACGTTTTAGCAGAAACCGTAGATTGAGCTTTTAGTTTGAAAAGTCGAATTGTGGGTGGTGTCGGTTAATCAAAAAATGTCATTCTCTTTTTTTTTATAAGGTTAATTATTTAATTCGTTAAGTTGAACGCGTTGAATGGTGGTGTAATTTTAATATCTTAGAAAAGCCTTTTCTTGATAGTTGGTGTCAAAATTTTGTGAGCACGGTTATAAAAACTTTTAGGAGTCACTCCAGTTAAGTCACAAATACATTAACAAAAACACATTAACTAAAACACGACCTATTTATTAAAGTTTTACATATGACAACCCAAACCTGATTATTTTCTTGACGTGTGATCAATCACCATCCCCTAGAATTCTTCCTCTATCAAATGCTACAAAGTTTATGTTTGGCATGTTGGTGACACTACTACAACTAGCAGTCACTGTTTCAAAAGTTAATTTAAAATAACATTTAGTTCAGTTTATTTCAAGATTTAAACTCAAAAAACCACATCCACATGTTCTTAATCCATGGGACCCTTGAATCTTGGATATGGTTGAAAACTTGAAATACATAGGATTATTATTATTATTATTATTATTTTTAGTGTTTACCATTAAACAACTGCAGAAATGATTGGAGAAGTTGCAGCAGTTCCTAGATCATTGTGGCTTCATGTTCCTCCCCACATAAAAACAGGATCTCTTCATTCAATCCATTTTTCAATCCCTACAAATGGTCACCAATTTACAGAAAAAAATAAAATATTTTCAAGAAAATTATCCCTTCAAAAGCTAACCATTGTCAAAGCTGCTGCTGCTGCTGCTTCTTCAGGTTTGGTTATTTACACACATTTATATTATCTTTTAAATATTGGATCACAGTTGCATGTACTCATTGATCATGGATTTACAGTGGGAAATACAGATTATGCTGAAGAACCTGCAACAAGTGTGAAGTTTCCAACATCTTTGGATCTTCCTGGTTGCTCAAATTCATTGTCTTTGATTGGAACAGGTTAACATTTTTTTAATGAAATTGTGTTGGGTCATTGGTTTTAACATGGCCGTCTTTTGGGAGGTCCGAGGAGGCCAACCGGATATGTATATATTTTTTTATATAACTCATTGAACAGTTAAACTTAGCCTAAGAGGCCTATTTTTTAACTGCTCGAATAGGGTCCGTAAATTTTCAGGGACGCCTATTTGGTTATGTCGCGGAAACAGTCTCTTGCAGAAATATGGATAAGGATGCGTATATCAGGCCAAAGTTGGCATAACAACTGGCATTTTTTATTTATTTATTTTTCCATGAGTTTAACACATGCATCTATTTCCAGGATTCAGGGAGAAGGTGTTTGCGATAATCGGTGTTAAGGTATATGCCGCTGGGCTATACATTAACCCGGATATCTTGGATGGTCTTGATGCTTGGAAAGGACGAAAAGCAGCTGAAATCGAGCAAGATTCTTCGTTGTTCGATTCTATTTATCAGGGTAATTACAGCTTGCTAGATAATCAAGCATTTAATAATCTATGTCATATTTTTACTGAATGTACCCTCTGTCAAATCAGTTGTTATACGGGCAGTATAAAAAGGCGAACTTTACATATACTGGCTCGTGTATTGGCTGTATAACGGGGGTGTATTTAGCCAACCCCATTTAAGATATTTGATATGCTTACATTATTTGATTGGTTTTTTTTTTTTTTTTTTTTTATTTATTTTTTTATGATTTGCAGCTCCTTTAGAGAAATCTTTGCAGATTGTTCTGGTCAGAGATATTGATGGAAAAACTTTCTGGGATGCTCTAGATGAGGCTATATCTCCGAGAATCAAATCGCCCAATTCGACTGATAGAAATGCACTCTCTGCCTTTCGTGCTATTTTTCAAGATCGACCGTTAAAGAAAGGAACTTTCATATTCTTGACATGGGTTGACCCTTCCAAAATGCTGGTTCGTTTGATCTTACCTGTACTAGCTGCAAAATGGTGTTTGGATTTGTGTTTTATGACTTCTTTATCTGATTACTGCGATTTCAGTTTGCGAAAATCAGTTTTTGAAACGATATATTTCAGAATATCTGATTTTGCTTATTTAGTGTTGTATGATATGATCGCTTTCAAAATGCACATCCAAACGCTCCCTAAATGTTATTTTACTTTCATATTGTGGCCTTCGCAGGTGCACATATCAACTGACGGGACTCCATCGGCTGCAGAAGCTACAATCGAGTCAGCAAATGTGACGTCGTCTCTCTTTGATGTATTTTTTGGGCGTGCGCCAGTTTCTCCAACCTTAAAATCTTCAATAAGCAACAGCCTGGCTTCATTCCTCAAATAAACTCAGTTGTCGGCTATCAGTATGAGTATCAGTATCAGTTGGCAACGGCTTGGCTTCATGAATCGAGTTATTTTTTAAGGTTTCTTAAATTAAAGTATATTGTCTTGCAGCTGGGGTCTTAGTGGGGCGGCCTCTCTATCTCCTTGAATAGAAGTAAGATTTGCCTGCCCTCACCTTCTTCAGACCCTGCCAATAGCTTTACTGTGAGTGATATTTTACCGAGTACGTTTGTTTATTTTAGTTGTTTGTTTGGATTAAAGTAGACTACATATTTATGCTCATAAATGCTTCAAGAAAATAGTTGTGATTTGTGACAAAGTATGATGACCTTTTGATCAAAACAAGGTGGTATGATTTGAAGGTGAACTTTCAGCATGTTTGGTCTTTTGGATGGTTATGTTACAAGCCTTTTTTGTTGACACTGTCAAAATAGTCTGAAAGCACAAGTATTCCATTGGATAAACTATAGCTTATAACACATTTATATATTTATTGACGCGCGAATTTGGTTGTATTTTATCGGGCCAAGTTTTATTTTAAAAAAGACTTGTTATACAGTAAATGGGTCAAATGGGTTGAAAGTCGTACAAATTTGACATTAACTTATATTTTTAATAACCAACACATTCAACATGGGAGGTGATATATATACCACAAAAATTTGTAACCTTAACATTCATTCAAATCATCATAAAGAGAAAGAAGAGGTATAAAGGTAATCTTGAATAATTTGTCTTGAACTGTATAACGACACGGTTCAACCTAAACCGTTTGGATAGGTTACCCAACCTGCCCAACCCACCCTTGCCACCTTTAATTGTACCAGAAAATGATTTCCTTTCGTTTATTAATAGAATAGGTCTAGTTAGACCATGCCATGGGTAGGTAACCGCATGTCCCGGCTACTAAAGTTGATACGTGGGTCTTGTCTTGCTCAATGAGCGTGGCAACGCAAAATCAAAATCACTGGCCTCAATCTTTTCATCCGATAGAGTATTGCTCGATTTGAGGTACACAATCATGATGAAGACATGATATTGCTCTCGCAGCACCCCTATCGTTGTGTTCTATCTTGTTGACAAATCTAGAACCTTGTTCGTTGTTCTTCCCATGGCGGTTAAATTCAATGTAAACAATGGCTTTTAAACTTTAAAGAACTAAACTACAACTTCAATGCATGTCGCGACGACGAATCACCAAACCATCCTCATATTTGTGTCAACTTCTGCGAAACTTATAAGAAAGTACCATAAGGACATGAAGATTCCTAAACCATATTTCTATTTTAAGGTGTAGTGTAATGACTATAAACATTAGCTATACTCCTATGCTCCGCGGTTTTCCTTAGCTTTTTAATAGCGAAAGATGTTGACCCGTGTATTTGTCAACTTATAACGGGCCGTACCTTTGATATGAATTACAATAACTCTAGCGTTTTATAAATGTTATCATAAAATTAGTGTTTGATATGAATTACAATATAAGCTAAAAAGATGAGGATCAACAATTAGGAAAAAAGATTAAAAAAAAGAGCCGAAAGCAATGACACTACAGTTATGATTATCCCGTATGAACAACACCAACCTCTCTATGAGACTGTGACTGCATAAAATTTGCATCAATCGCAATCAGTTCGCTTGACTTTTGTTGACCATGTGCTTGCTTGTGACACAGGCTACTGTTGACCAACCCCGGGGCCAGTTCCCTGTCCATTAGCATCTGTTGACTACGTGCGTGGTCCCAACTGTTGCTCCTATATGCATAATGTGGAGAAAGACCAACCGTGTTTGTATGTCTAACCTTTACCATTGGATCATACTCATCTTTCATGTTTTTGCTACCCTCTAACGGAAGAACCGGACCCACCACTCGCCCTGGTCATGTTTAACATATAAATATCATGATGTAAACGCCCAGCCAAATACTGAAAGCACTTGGTTCACGGTGAAAATTTACTTACCTTTGGGCATTCTTGGGGGCGGCCGAGAGGTGGGATTAAAAATATTTCTGGTTGCGTCAGCATCTCTGGTGCCATGAGACGCGATATCCACCTTGGGTCTGTTGTCAACTGAAGCTAAAGACTGCTGCAGCTTGGGAGCAATCATGCTTGAAGAAACTGTAGACCTAAATATTAAAAAAAAAAAAAACACAAAAAATGAGTTTAAATCAAAACCAACTTACAGATTATTACCTATAACCAGCCTGATTTTATCTGACTTAACCTAAAAATTTACTGATACAGCACTGGTTGATGACCCGAGCCACCACAGTATGCAAAAAAAAAAAAAAAAAAAAAAAAATGCTTACATTGAAGAAAATAGTAAGAAATAGAATTTACAAGTTTGAAAATCTGATATTTTCTTCAAAAATATATTAAATACCAAATCAGATGCCATGTGGCATATATATACACATTTAAATGACAAATATATGCCGCGACAGCATTTTTCTTTTTTTTTTTTTAAATCAATAAAAAAGTGAACTGCAAGCGATTAGCTATAAATGTCGACCTGATTGTTAAAACGACCAACTTTCACTTTAAATATGTAAGTTCTAACGTTTTTACCTTGGTAGGGAAACATGTTTTCTCTCGGGAGGTATAACGGGCCCACTTTTCCCATCGTTCTCCTCAAAATACGCAAAGTGTCTCCTAATTTGGCCAATGCCACTACACATTTCAAAAGTAACATGTTAGAATCAACAAAGAATCCAATAGGAGAAGAAACAAGAAAGGATGTAAAGATTAACTTATTAACAACCTGGGATAAAGGAAACTAGAGCGATCATTTCCCGCCATGTAATCTTTGAGCAACTGAGGGTGGTATTCTAGAATCTCCCGGAATATTAATTCTCTAACATCGTCTTTCGTGACTCTTCGTCTCTCAAAATCAAACTCCAATTTGGAAAACGCCTTACATGATGGCTCACGCTCGACTTTTGATAGGCCCTTAAAGTAAGGGTCAGCTAGGGCTTGTTCTGCAGTGGGTCGATCTTTTGGGTTGAAGGCCAATAGCCGTTGCAGTAGTTTAAGTGCTAATGGGTCAGCGTTTAGAAACTTCTCAGAGAATGATACCGGTTTCTTTCTACGCATGTCGGTCAAGTATTTTCTTGCTTTGTCATTACGAACCTGCATCAAGTTTAAACAGTATAACATAAGGTTTGGATATGATCATTTATTTAATATTGCAATCGGTTAAATAAAAGCGTAACTAATGAAATGTAAGGGAACATACTCTAGAAATGGTATCAGACGACGGTGTCCCAAGAAGATCCGTAATAAGCTCCAGCTGGTGAACCGCACTTTTTCCAGGAAAAAGTGGTTTTCCCGTTAAAACTTCAGCAAATATACATCCAACGCCCCAAATATCAATAGCAGTGGTATACTACAATGAACATTGAAATAAATAAAAAAATCAAAAACACAAAAAAGAAAAAACCAACGTAACAATAAAACCGGCCACAAATTGACACAAGCCCTGATACGGTTACCTGAAGGGAAGAAAACTCAACTTCCAGAGAATTCAATAGATCCAATCAAGGACCTCAAAATCTAAGCAACAAAGCGTGTTATTTTGACTTATTTTGACTTTCTAAGAGGATATGACCAATAGACTATACCCTAGTGGATTATTAGTTTTTACCTTTGAATAAAAAGATCCGCATAACTCAGGAGCCCGATACCATCTTGTTGCAACATAATCCTGCGATAATTTAAATAAAAAAAAAAAGGGAAATGTGTTATTTTAATGTGCATCACAGAACATGGTGTGCAATAAAATCGTTAATACATTATACATAACGCACCGTCCAAAATATTGCTGTTGGGGTATTATCAGTAAATGCAGCCCTTGCTAGTCCAAAATCACATATCTTTAGTTTGCAATTTGCATTTGCTAATATGTTCTTTGGTTTCAGATCGCGATGATACACATTTGCTGTATACATACAGTCTGCATCAGTTTTTGACTCCAAAAATAATAACATTTTACCAAAAACAGGTATATTTGATGTCAAAGAAGTTACCTGTATGCATGTATTTCAAAGCTCGAAGCATTTGATAGAGGAAAAACCGATGGTGCTCATGTGTCAAGTCATCATTGGCTTTTAAGACTTGATGCAGATCAGATTCCATAAGTTCAAATACTACATAAATATCTTTAAAATCTCGTTTTGACGGTGGCATCATGATATGTTTAATTTCAACAATATCAGGATGGCGTAAAAGCCTAAGCAATTTAATCTCACGCAAAATTCGGATAGCGTCCGAAGAATGTTCAAAAATGTTGGTTATTTTCTTTATCGCAACTTTTTCACCGGTTTGTGTGTCGACTGCTGCACAAACGACTCCATAACTTCCTTTTCCAATGATTTCCAAAATTTTGTATCGGTTTGATTCACCATATTCGGTGAAAAACTCCGCCTCTTTGGGACTCTGCTCCAAAACAGATTACAACCAACAAAGCATCAAACAGTATGCCCAACGACACCACACAACCAAATTAAATCAAATTAAGAACCCTAACTTTTTAGTAGGGCTTTAAGCAAGCCGGGCTTAGGCTCAGGCACTTATATCTTAAAGCGCTAAAATGTTGAGCTCGAGTTGGCTTCTGGCTTGTCAAGCCAGCTCGTTTTTTTCAATAAAGGTATAACTCTACACATGTTGAATTATTGATATATACAAAACAATAAAATATAATGTTTTCAACCCACACATAATGCGGAATTTATAATCCATATATATCTATGTTAAAACTTGGGCTTTAATGAATCGAGTCAAGGAACGAGCCTAACGAGTTAGTCAAGCTCGTGCCGCTCAGCTTGTTTACCAATGAGCCAATTTCGAGCAAAGCATTATTCGAGCTCTTTGAACAGCCCTAATTTATAGCACTTACCAATTCACCAACCCCATAACTGAGCTTTTAAAGATAAAATTTCTAAACGGATCAGAATCATACTTTGATCAAACAAATACAACATTCAATACCACAACTTAAAAATATACATATTGATATTGATAAACATAACAACAGAAAAACAATATTTTTAACATACACATAATGCATAATATATAAACAAAGGAACTAATAATTTACATCCATATTAAAATTCCGGCTTTAATTTAATCCAGCCAAGTAATGAGCCTAACGAGCGGAGCAACAAACCGAGCTAACCTTGGATCGGGCTCAACTCGTTCACCAACTAGCCAACTTCAAGCAAGCACTATCAAGTTTTTTCAAGCAAGCCTCTTAAGCTATTTAAACAGCCCTAACCTATAGCTCATACCAATACCTCATATCCCATAATTAAGCTCTTAAAGATCATATTTTTAAATGGCCCATAATCATAATTTAATCAAACATCAATACCCACAACTTAAAACCCTAAAAAAAAAACATAACAATTAACAAATAAAGACTTGACCCACATTCAATAAAAGAGCATCAACACAAAAAAAAAAAAACTAAACCTTTTTTCTCCGATCTTGCTGCATCATTAACCTCTCAAACTCTGTTTGTTGATTCTTGAAACCAAATAAAAAGAAGTCCAAAACCCACAAAGAAAAGAAAAGGCTTTTATTTAGTTTTTTAAATAAATAAATAAAATAAAATCAAGCAGCTTTTCTCCACCAACCACAACTACGAATCAGCAAATAAAAATCCCCAGAGGTTCAGCCACTGTATTCATGCGATGATAATAATCTTAGCTCTATCATTGACTCAAAAATAATAATAATAATAATAATCTGTAGATGGGTGATTTTATTTATTTTTTGAAGATTAAATAATAAATAAAAATACAAAGAAAGAAAGAAGGAAAGAAAGAAAGAAAGGTGGTTTATTTTATCCAGTTGGGTGGTGGGTACAGTTGTTGTTGTTTGCTTGTGGCGTACGGAGTTTGGTGATTAATATTGTGATTGGTTAGGTTAACTTAACTTATCACTTATCATATCCTTTGGATTTGGATTTTGAGTCTCGTCCTTCTTGTATCTTTTTTTACTAGGAGGGTGTTTGGGATTGAGTTTGGAGATGCAAAAGTGTTTTTGGTCAAAAGTGCTTATTGGCTTATGACTCTTTGAAAAGGAGTTTTAAAAAAAGTGTTTGGATTAGCTTTTGGATGAGAAACGTCAAAAAGTCAATAAATTGTTGTTTTTTTAAGTGTTTCGCTTAACTTATTGTGAATATTGGTTGTATGGGTGGTAGATTTGTAAATTTTTTTCCAAAAGTCAAAAGCCAAAAGCCAGGATTTCTAACTTTTCAAAAACAATTTTTCCACCCTTAAAAGCCAAAAGCCAAAAGTCAAAAAAGAAAGTGCTTTTGGATTACACAAACAGCTTATTGACTTATTGGCTTTTTGAAAAAGCCAATAAGTCAATAAGTTGTTTTTAAACTCAATCCCAAACACCCACTAGGTGCAAACCCGTGTGAAAATACGGCCGTGTGAAAATACGGCCGTGTGAAAATACGAGTAGACTAAATCATATTTTAAGACCAGTTTAGTAAAAACAATAATAAGAAATCAATCGTCTGTTGTAAGGAAAACCTGTTTACTAACATCTGTTTGTTTCACGATACCAGTTAATAGTATTAATCAAATGTTTAGTACTGAAAGATGTTACTAACATTTGTTCCTTTCACGATACCAGTTAATAGTATTAATTAGATGTTTAATACTAAAAGGTGTTACAACCATGGAAAGATAAATAAACAGATGGATTAGACCTCTGTTGAGATATCAGATATTAAAAACAAATAGAGGATCCACTAAATATCAACTCATCTTTTTAATTTGCAGAGAAAACTTTCAGTAACTTCAATACAATCACAACTAAAAAACACTTTAAACATCTAAAAAAAATATATAAATACATGAACATCTAGGTATAACCCCATGTGAAAACAAGGAAAGAGTATATCTTTATTTTAAACAATTACTCACAAAAATATAAAAAACATAAAAGAAGGAAGTCTTCTAAGTAAAAACTCCAATATCCATACAAAAGTGAAGTAATGCTGCTAACTATGACATTTCTTCTATCAGACTAAAAAATACATACAAAATACAGGCAAAACATGACCAAAAAACTAAAGAAGACAAAAACAAAAAGAAAAAAAACTACACGATAATGGCTCTAACTCCTCAAGAACCAGAGACATATTATTTCTCTATACACCCATCTCTAGTTAAACAGGTTCTAGATGTGGTCATGATAAAAATAATATTTTTCTTTGATTGTAAGATCTTTCAAGAATACCAATTCAAACTTGATTACCAAGCCTTTATTGGTAATACATTTTTCTTTCATAGGCAAAATTTTTGAAAAGAGTGTTAGAAGTAAATTTAAACGAAATAACATAATACTACACTCATCAACAGTTGCTTATTTATCATATAAATGAAGAGGAATAAAGGTGAAAACTGAAATAACCATTTGTTTGCCTTATATAGAGGGGAAAAATATCTTACGTATTATAATAAGATTTTTGAACAACCCTTATGTCAAGTGTAAAATAATTACAAACACAAATAATAAAGTAATGTTATAAATAATTTACCATTATTATCACTGGGGATGGATTTAATGAAAACCCACTCGTAGAGTGGAAACCATGAAAACTTCATCTTGACCATCCATCCATGTTGATCAATGGATGATATTGATTTGAAGACTTTTTGGTCCCAATTAGTAATATTATATTACAAAAGGGTAAGATAGTAATGTTACTATCCCCACTATCCAAGATTATCATCTCTCTCTCTCTCTCTCTCTCCATCAAATCAGATTTCACATCCCAAGATTATCATCTCTCCCCTCTCTCCTCTTTTAAAAACACAAGATCACTCATTACCCTCTCCTCTTTATCTCTTCTTCTTCTCAAATGAAGCTCAACAACCATTAATCTTCATCTTTTCTCTAAAAATCATCCATCCACCTTAAACATAATAAGAAGCACCATATTTGTTAGGTTTATGGGTTCAAAGAAAGAAGCACCATATATGTTGACGAACACCATAGGTTTAGGTCTAGTCAGAGACGGTTGGAGGAAGAAGGTCGCGAGTTATGGCTGTGGGTTTGGGTGCAGTAACAGAAAAGGAGGAGGTCGTTGTTAACCGTTTGAAGGTTCTCTCTCCTCTTTCCTCCTTCTTCATCTTCTTGGTTTATTTTTCAAATAAATCTTCAACCACCATCTACACTAATGAAAAAACAAGCAATGGATGATCGGAGGTGGGTGTTAAAGTGGATGGTTTCCGGGTGGTTGGAGGTGTGACCGGATAAGATAGATCCGTCGGAGAAGACGACCGGTCCGGCCTCTCTCTCTCTCTCTCTCTCTCTCTCTCTCTCTTGTCGTAACTCTCTCTCTCAAATCTCTTTTTTCTCTGCATTTCTCTATCCTAGTTAGAGGATATGATGATGATTATGAAGCTACTGATATACCGACAATAGAGTTCTTTTGGTGTTGTTCCATATTTTGGTGTTGTTCCATATTTTTGAAAAAAGTTAGTAACCTGTGTTATTTTGGTGTTCCATATTTTGACCTTTAGTTGTACTCTAAGGGCATGTTTGGATAAACTTATTTGAGGCAAAAAGGACTTTTTGTTAAAAGGACTTATTAACTTATGACTTTTTAAAAAGGAGTTTTTAGAAAAGTGTTTGGATTAGCTTATATGGTGGGGAAAAACAATAAGTTGATAAGTTAGTTTGTAAAAAAATGTTTGGTTTAACTTATTTAGGTAAAATGACAAAAAGGGGTATAAGGAGGGAAGGTGTAAGGATATAATAAGGGCATGTAGGTAAATAACCATCAAATAAGTTATAAGGAGGTTCAAAAAGTCACTCCTCCCTTACTTTTCCAAAACAACTTATCATAGGCAAATAAAAAGTTAAAACAAAAAGTCCTTTTCCTTTTACCAAACACTTTTTGCAACTTATTAACTTTTTGGAAAAGTTATAAGTTATAAGGAGGTGGAAATAAGGAGAGCCAAACATGCTCGATGATGTTGTGTTGTAACTTGTATTAACACTATATGGAAAGGTAACAAGTGTTAATGTTGCATTAGAGTGTAACATGTGTTATTTGGCCAAGTCAACGTGCCTAGTAAGACGGTAAAAATGAAAAAAAAGTATATACCTACATTATAATAAAAGTAAGCTTAACACATGTTATTACAAAAGGTATCATTACAAACTATTGAGAAGTAAAGCATACAAACTATTAACACATGTTATTACAAAAAGTATCATTACAAAACTATTGAACAAGATATAAACCTACCCAGGACATTCAAATGAACTGCATGGAAGGGTAAAATGTGTTAATGTTGCATGATATGTTAACATGTGTTATTTGGTAACAAATGTTAAACTTGTATTTATTGTCAGCCTTTTTTTTGTCTTGCTTCCCACTATAGTTTTCACTTAATAAGTTTACTGAGAGATAAAGCATACAAACTATTAACACATGTTATTACAAAGTATCATTACAAACCAGTAGCCACTTTAACAAAATAACTTGTATTTATTCTTAGCCTTTTTTTGTCTTGCTTACCACTATAGTTTTCACTTCATAAGTTTACTGGGAAATAAAACATACAAACTATTAACACACGTTATTACAAAAGTACAAACTATTGAACAAGAGATAAACCTACCCAGGGCATTCAAATGAACTGCATGGAAGGGTAACATGTCTTAATGTTGCATGAGAGGTTAACATGTGTTATTTGGTAAAATATGTTATTTATTGTCAGCCTTTTTTTATCTTGCTTACCACTATAGTTTTCACTTCATACGTTTACTGAGAATAAAGCATACAAACTATTAACACATGTTATTACAAAGTATCATCACAAACTACTGACTACTTTACAAAATAACTTGTATTTATTGTCAGCCATCTTTTTTTATATATGCAGCCCTATAGTTTTCACTTCATAAGTTTACTAAGAAGTAAAGCATACAAACTATTAACACACGTTATTACAAAAAAGTATCATTACAAACTACTGAACAAGAGATAAACCTACCCAAGACATTCAAATAAACTGCATGGAAGGGTAACATGTGTTAATGTTGCATGAGAGGTTAACATGTGTTATTTGGTAAAATATGTTATTTATTGTCAGCCTTTTTTTATCTTGCTTACCACTATAGTTTTCACTTCATACGTTTACTGAGAATAAAGCATACAAACTATTAACACATGTTATTACAAAGTATCATCACAAACTACTGACTACTTTACAAAATAACTTGTATTTATTGTCAGCCCTTTTTTTCTTGCTTACCCCTATAGTTTTCACTTCATAAGTTTACTAAGAAGTAAAGCATACAAACTATTAAACACGTTATTACAAAAAAGTATCATTACAAACTATTGAACAAGAGATAAACCTACCCAGGACATTCAAATGAACTGCGTGGAAGGGTAACATGTGTTAGTTGGTCATAAAGGGGTAACATGTGTTATCTGATTTGATAAAGTTAAACAGTTGCCCCAATATACCCATGAGAATATCTAATATTTGTTAGTATGGGTAGTGTGGTAACATATGTTAACACTCGTTCATCATAACAAACTATTAATCACTTTAACAAAATAAATATAGTAAATCTATACATTGAGTACTAAAAAAGAAAAGTATATTCAGAAGCATCAACAATGACCTAATAAAGGTCACTTGTTTTTTTTTTTTTTTGTGACACATGTTTCAACAAGAACGTCAAACAATAGAAAAAAAAGGGTAACATGTGTTAGTGAGGTAACATTTGTTAAAGTTGTATTACAAAGTATACTGAGAAATAAAGCATACAAACAATTAACACACGTTATTACAAAGTATGATTACAAACTATTGACCACTTTAACAAAATAAATCTAGTAATTCTATGCATTGAATACCAAAAAGAAAACGCTGTTAAAAAAATTTCTACATATTTTTCTCGGCATCTTTGGACTTCGTATCTTAACATATGTTAACCGTGGGGGGTCTTCGTTATCAACTACAAAACAATAGATGAGATGTTAAACAGTGTGACCAACTCATCATCTAACATACTAACAGAAGTAATACATGTTAACCTACTCAAACATTTCATCAAACACATGGAGTGCATATATCCAAAACACAAAAGTCATTATAATTACCTTCCATACATTCACCATTAACTTTAAATAGACATCCATATATCCATAACACAAAAGACCTAATAACTAACTACCTTCCATCATTCACCATTAACTTCTAACATACTAACTGAATAACACATGTTAACCCAGTCAACCATTTCTTCAAACACATGGAGTTCATATATCCAAAACGCAAAGGACATTATAATTACCTTCTCATACATTCACCACTAACTTCTAACATATTAACGGATGTAACACATGTTAACCCAGTCAGGCATTTCATCAAACACATGGAGTGCATATATTCAAAACACAAAAAGACATTATAATTACCTTCCATACATTCACCATTAACTTTAAATGGACATCCATATATGCAAAACACAAAAGACCTTATAACTAGTTTTCATATAATCACCATTAACTTCTAACATACTAACAGAAGTAACACATGTTAACCCAGTCAAGCATTTCATCAAACACATGGAGTGCATCTATCCAAAACACAAAAGACATTATAATTACCTTTATATACGTTCACCACTAACATTAAAAGGACATCCATAGAGAGCATCACCACAGCTTCAAAAATAAAAAATGTTTACCCAGCTTCAAAAAATGTTTAGCAACGACCCAAAATACAACATAAAGACTAAAATGTTTACACATAGTCGTTGAAAAATGTCTAGCAATGACAGAATACATAACATAGAGGCAAAAACCTAATAAAAAACACTACTCCAAAAGGGTGAAAACAAAAAACACTAACCTTCAGATGGGCGAAAACAAATTCATAAATAATAGTTTAAAAATATGGGTCTATGATCATACCAACACACAGCTTTTAATAATTTGATCAGTGTACTACTCAGGATCTGCTTCTTGAAGCTGCAACGACACTTCAATCATGGTGTTCTTATTCTTCATCTTCTTATTATTATTATCATAATCATTTCCCTTCTCTTCCATAACCCTTTTCCTAAGCTGATCAACCAATCTTTGCATAAACAAATCCCCCTTCCTCTGCAAAACAACCATCTTCTTCTCCAACCCATCCCCTCCCAACCACCTCAAAACCAGAAAATAATCCCACGAATTCGAGGCACCCGACACAAAAAACGACTCTTTAACAATCTCCTTAAACCGTCTTCCTTCCTCCTCCATCTTCATAATGGTCTGCAACATAATAGAGAGTTATCACCCACATAAAAGTTTTTAATCTGTTGGGAGGGAAGGAGGGAAAGAATGAATTTAAAATTGAAATTGAGATTGAAAAAATGAAAATGAGGGAGAAAGAGATTCAGAGAAACAAGATAAAGAGAAAGGTAGAGAGAGAGAGAGAGAGAGAGAGAGAGAGAGAGAGAGAGAGAGAGAGAAAGAGTGTATAAATATATGGAGGAGTGTGTACTTGACATTGACAAGGGGGAGGAAATTACTTGACTACCCTTGAAGACAATATAATATCAATTTTTCTTTTGGTTGTGTGGCACAATAACAACCACAAGATGAGTTTTCATAGTTTACACTATAACTTGGGTTTTCTTCATATACTTACACTATTATCACTACTATATTATAAATATAACTATATCGTTTTAATAATTAACATTCAAGAAATATGAATCTAAATAAACTAATTTTGAATATCCTAATGATTAAATTTGTATCCCTAACCACTGTTGAGTTGAAGGGTATACAATATCTATTAACTTGTCAACGGATGTTCTCAAACAACTATCATCAATTACAATTATAATTTTACAATCAGATGTTTAACGTATACCGTCACATATTTGTTAAATTTCCAAAATTTTCAAAGTGAAAAACAGTTACAACCTCAAATAATAAAAAATAAAAAAATATTATTAATAATTTAGTAGTACTGTCACTATTCAAGCCATATAAATTCGAATAAACTAAATTTCAATATCGTAATGATTACCTTTGGTATCCGAGACTACGTTGATTTTAAAGGTATACAATATCTGTTGATTTGCCAACATTTGTTCTCAAACAGCTGTCATCCATTACAAGTTTGCAATCAGACACTTGAATATAGATGCTGTAGGAACAAAACATGTAGAAACATTAAAGAATGATATAAGAAGATGTTTATACAAACTTGGTAATACTTAAATTTAAATAAAATCTTCCAAAAAATCTTAAATATACAAAAACTAATTATAAAATCAAAGTTATTAAAAGTTCATTTTCTTCACCCCCAGAATGTTTTTCTAGCAACCAATGAACAGGTGATGGATAACAAATTAAAGTTAACCACCGACGCAATTGTCGGAAAAATGGAAGGGAGAAAAAGAGAGAGCTTAAATGAGATAAAAACATATATTTTGCACCTTTGAACCAAAAAAAACTCGCAATCATAAGGAAGGAACGACACGGACATACAGTTTGTTTTTTAGGGTGAGTCGTACAAACTACAAAAAGGGCACCATTCTTTTTGTTGGAGTCATCTGTAATGATGGCGTTGTCGTAAACCTGCAACACGTAAAAGAAAAGAAAAAGAAAAAAAAGATAAAGCATACCAGCAGGCGAAATAACAAAGCAAGCCATCAACGCAACATCCGAACAATGATACTTATGACAAATTACCTACCACTATAAACATTATTAGAGCATCTGGTAGGCCTACAATGAAACACAGTTGAACATAAGTCAGGCAATTATAATAAACAAACAAACAAACAACTCTCATTAGTATAAACAACAATGAACACAGCTATACAACCCAGCCAAGTAATTAAAAAAGCGAGCAGAAAATGTAACCAGGAACAAAATGCAGCTACAAAAAAACACGACACATGACTACATCAAAAAGCAAAAGAAAGGGTAGAAAAACAACTTCAACGCCAGCTAAAAGTGGAGCGATGAGCTGTAACAAACCTGGCCCAAATAAACAAAAAAGTAAACAAAAAGTAGTAACTACCAAGAGGAAAATGAAAGAGAAAATAACCGTTCCTGCAAAACATGTCTAGTAACACCTCAGCAGCCACCACCATCACCAATCACGACAACCCTCATGAAACCCTACTGCCCTACAGCCACCATCAACTAAATGGAATCTTGATGATGAACTAAGATAAATATGACTTCTAAAGTCAAGGTACAGATCTATGGAATCTTTGTGAAAGGATCATATTCTTCTACTAAAGAAATTGGATTTACGGAAACATACCTTGTGGTACAATATATAACAACCCAATTATTAATGTACTCAGGCAAAAATGCATAAGCATATATTTCTTTCTCCCTTTCCACATACTCCAAATTATGAAAAACCTCATATAAGTAATTTCTCATTCCTACACAATAAGCAATATCAGAACCAAAACATCAAAACAATAATATCAATTGAGTAAACATACCTTTGAATTGATATTAGCTAATTGATAATTGTAGTAGTGAAAGGAATCGATGGATTAGCACTCCAAAACGTAACACTGTGTAGCATTTTAGAACTCAACAATTCAAATGGCGAAGAGGAGATGAAGATGATCAAAGAGAAGAAATCCAAGATATGTTTGTTAAAAGAAGGGGATAAAGAAAACATGTTTTGATTTTTGAAACCATACCCCCCCCCCCCTAAATTGAGTAAACATACCTTTGAATTGTTCAGATGATTGTGAAGACAAATTAGGGCAAGAAAAATGACACTGATGAGGCAAATAACGAAATCGAAGATTACCGAGCACAATCTAAGATGCACTGAGGAGTCGGGTGACCACTTGATGGTGGAATCGGTAGTTCAATTTCTTCAATAATGATGGTGGCAGTACTACGGTAAGAGAAGAGAATAGGAAGGGTTGAATTATATGATGAAGAGGAATGGTAACTGCTCCATGTTGTTGGTGAAGGAAGTATGAAGTCATGATGCAGATGAGAAAGCCTTGGCGATGGTGGGTGGTGAGGATTTATAATGGGTGGTAGAAGAGGTTGGAGAAAATAGCTGGAATTTAGGGGATAGTGGGGTGAGTGGGAGGAAACTAGCAAACTGCTTTGCTCAAAAAATAACCACCAAATTTTGATGATTACCACCTATTTATTGTGGTTAGGATTTAATCTAAAAAATAGCCGTCAATATTGGAGGGCCAGGATTAATCTAAAAACGGTTATTGTTTGCAAAAGTGGAGGTTTCCATTGTGGTGAACAATAGTATAATAATTTAAATAATATTAGTCTTTTCAAGTTCATAATTACAAAGGGTCGAGACCCTTAAAACTCTACGATGATAACTGTATAGATAAGGGATGTAAATGGAAAGTTGCAAAATAGGGCAGTCATTAATGATAGATGTACTTTATTTTACTATTATTAAACAACTAAAAAATGTTACCACAAATTACATATTATAATTTTTATTTTTATTAAGCAATTAACACTATTTAATTTATAGAAAATGAATCTGTAAATAATTTGAACTCTTTTATTGATCCTATAATTTAAAAAAATTAAAATATATTTTATAACAATAGAACTTCTAAAAAAATATCATTGAACACTCTTAATGTTCAATCGAGCTTTTGATCAGATTTTTTTATTCAATATTTTATGACAATTTTTTAACAGTTTTTAAGATAAAATAACCATCTGTTCCAGTAAAGTGTTGATTGAACAAAGGTACTTTCAATTAATTGTATAACGTGCTTACAAACATGTGTTGACGTGTCAACAGATATCGAAAAAAAAACTTCTACAGAAATCAAACTTATTATTGGAATTCCATAATTTTACTCAAAATATCCAAGTTACACAAACATATAAGATACAAAAATTCCCAAAACATCCAAAACAAAACTGTTTACAAAAGATACAAGATAGAACTATTCTAATAAAAAAACTCCAATATCGGTACAAAAGTGAACTAATACCAACAAACACATTTCCTCTATCAAACAACAAATTACATATAAAATACAAGCAAAACACACAAAACAAAATAAGACAAAACTCAAAACAAAACAAAACAAAACCCAGACGATAATATGTCTCTAACGCCTGGAAGAGTCGAAGACATATTATTTCCCTATACACCCATCTCTGTTTAAACAGGCTCTAGTTGTGGTAATGATACAAATAATATTTTTCTTTGACTGTAAGAATATTCCAAGAACACCAATTCAAACTTCATTAGGAAAGGTTTATTGGTAATATATTTCTTACATTGGAACAATTTTCAAGAAAAGTGATGATAGGAAATTTGAAGAAAAGTGTTTATTAAAATTTGATCCATTTTTGTTATAAACGTCTACGATTGTAGCACACTCCCTATCCTGCCCTACACCTTATCTTTCAGGTTTATCTCAACCCTAGCTTCATCGGTGAAGGATCAATCTTGTGGATCAATTGTCTGACATCCTTACTAGGAGGTTAGACTATTGTTTCTTCAATCATCTTTGTTGGTGCGAGAATAATAAATCAATAACACACAAGAAGCTTTACCCAATCGGCTTACACGTTCATTGATTTCCTTATTTTCTAAAAGAAGTTACAGACTGCAATGGATATATAATTGTTAATGGATCATGAATTGTGATTGTAAAAAGAATCAATTATAAATAGAATCATAATAGTTAATTTATTAAACACTAAAAACAGATGATATAAGCAAAACCAAGAGTATATGACATCAAAAACATCCTAAATTTAAAACTAATATGAATATCAAAATTTTAATCATAATTTTATTTTTGATCTTTATTTTAATCACATATAAATATCAGTAAAGCCATAGCATTTTATTTAAAACATGAATTAACATCCACATTATGTCATATTTTATCTGTATAATTCGTAAGCTGTAAAAATCAACAGTTGAGAAGTAAAAGTTAATAGATTATCAATTTATCTTTAAGGGATGCGTAGCAAATTAACAATTTTGATTGAAAATTTTGAATGAACTAAGTCGCTAACCACAACACATTAGATTTTGATTGTTATTTTTATTTTAATTGTAAAAAGAATTAGAGCAAGAATGCAACAGAAGATAGTTGGACTTTGATGATCGTGATTTTACGATTCAGGTGTACGACCTTTCACTGTTACTACACGATTCGATTCGATTTCCATTCCTCACTTTCCCCCGCTTTCATTTTTAACCTAACCGTGTTGCCTATTTTTGGAACGAACTACGATTCAATACTACATAAACAAGTTCGATACAAATATAAAATACATCATAGAATGGGGCCCCAAAAAGATAGGGCACTAAGCCCATGCTTTAGTAGACTTATACTTTGGCCAAAATTTAGTTTTGGTTATTAACAAAATTAACGTTACCGGACTGAAAAATGACAATCTAATCAAAGAAACCAAATCAGCTAACCGATCGGTTAATAAAATTATTTAACCGTTGACTTTGGTTTTAATTGAGGCTAATAACTAAATTGAACCGAATCATACATACCCGTAAAAATAGCTGTGTTCCTTGCCGCATCATGCGGACACACTACTAGTTATATTTTAAGCATGTTTGGCGAAATATCCCAATTGTTTTTTCAATAGTAATTACCACCGATTCAATATACGGATCTAAATTCCATAACACTTTTAGACAAATTACCATAGAAAAAACGATTATCAAGCTTTATAAAAACATCTCATCAAACTAGCCATTGAGCAAATGTGATTATTATGTTTGCTCTAGGGTCGGTCCTGAAAATTTAGGTGTTCGGGCCGAGCTTCAAAAATTATGCCCCTTAGCCTTAGCTTTAGACCTTAACGAAATAAATAATGTAAACTAATTTTTAAGCTACGATTAAAGAAATATCAAATTGATGGATCAAATACAAATTTGATTTCACACTTAGGTTGTAGTCTAACGGTAGAGGAAACAAACCCTCTTGGGAGAGGTTGGGAGTTCGAATCACACAAATGGTGAAAATATAAATGGGTGAAAGTTTGGCAATTAAATTTTTTTTTTGTTTCATGACAAAAAATAAAAGGACTGAATTACAAGTTTTGTCTTTTAAGTTTATACCCGATTGCAAAGAATGTCCTTTAACTTCAAAATTGATTGGTTTTGTCCTTTATCTTTTAAAATCTTACACGTTATATCCTTTATGCCTAACTCAGTTAGTTTTCTTCGTTAAGTTTGGTCACATGATTTGCACACGAGGGCATAACAGTAAAATCATCCCCTCTTATCTTCTTCCCAATTTTTACAGAATAACAGACACACACACACTCTCTAAACACACACACACCCCACCCCCCACCTCCACCACCACCACCATACCATCACCTGTCACCACCCACCACACCATCGCCTGCTACCACCCACCAGAGGACAAGAAAGTGGATTCAGTTAACTTGCAAATATAAAAGCATGAAAGTCGATCCAGTTTTCAATGTTGATGAGAATTGACAGGGTGCGCTTAGTTGTGTCGATCTAAATCACTATCCACACCAATTGGTTTAGAATGTTTTACTAATGGATCCCATATATGGTTCAACTCTTGGTATTTATGATAACCTTTTTTATCATTTGTTTTTAGGGGGTCTTGGAATTAGAAGGTCTGGAAGCAAAGGCTAAGGCAAGTGGAGCCTGCCAATTGGTCGTTAAATATTTGACAGAGGAATTTGTGAAGGATTATGTTTACCCTTGTCTGAGTGCTGTGGCAGTTTACAAAAGAACGTACTTGTTGGGTACCTCAATGGCCGTCCTGTTATTGAGAAGGTGAAGTCCAAATAAATATTAATATAATGTAAGTATAACAGTGGGTGGTGGCAGGTGATGGTATGGTGGTGGAGGTGTGTGTGTGTTCAGAAAGAGAGAGAGATAGATAGAGAGAGAGAGAGAGAGAGGGAGAGGGAGAGGGAGAGGGAGAGGGAGAGGGAGGGAGGGAGAGAGAGAGAGAGTGTGTGTGTTATTATGTAAAAATCGGAGAAGAAGATAAGAGGGGGTGATTTTACTGTTATGCCATCGTGTGCAAATCATGTGACCAAACTTAACGAAGAAAACTAACTGAGTTAGGCATAAAGGATAAAGGATATAACGTGCAAGATTTTAAAAGATAAAGGACAAAACCAATCAATTTTGAAGTTAAAGGGCATTCTTTACAATCAGGTATAAACCTAAAGGACAAAACTTGTAAATCAGTCAAAATAAAAGTTAAAAAGGAAGTAAAAAACCAACCGGTAAAAAGCAAAAACAACTAAGTGTGAGCCCTTTTCATTTCATCTTTTTTATCCTCTCTAGTCATACACTCATTAATAAACCTGCTATTTTTTCCTCAAACCATTTCATTTTCTTCTTTAATTCTTAACATCTCTCAACATTTTTTTACTTTTGGTTTTATATAAACTACCATTCACTTTAATTAATACTTGATTAACAATTTTGAGGCTCAAACATACAAAAATCCATCAAATTTAGGACATTACTATTAAGAAAACTTGAATTGTCGAAGAGTCAATATGCCCCCGAGAAATTGAGTCCGGCCCGGAAGTCCTCTCCACACCCCTTAAGGCCCTGCTTTATAGACTGATTTTCGGTCTAGTGTCACTACAAAGTATAAATCTGAAGACTCGTATTAGAACTACGTGTCTAGACGTATGCAATTTAAGATAACTCGACCTATACAAATGTATTTTAAATTTTGATTGTAAACCCTAAAATCCTAATTAAATCAATAAGAATATAAAACCTTTAACCCAAAACTATAGTGGAAGTGAGTGGATAATATTGTTAAAGAACGACAACCATTGTTCATTGTTGCATGATATTTTATCTCGGAATTTACAAAATATAAAGCCAATTACTTCTTAACTATTTGCTTTAAAAGATTCTCTTGACCACATCTAAAGGTGATGTTGAAATAAAGAAAAACACACTTTTAAATACATATAAACTTTTGTGGTTCCTACTATTATATATGAAACAAATTTGGGGAAAAAAAAATAAAACTGTTTTTTAAACGGCAAATACTATATAGTCTAGAGATAAATTGTTTAGAAAAAATAACAAGTTCACGTGTTCATGCCCAAAAAAAAAAGATGTTTATAAACCTTTGAATATGAGCTAGTGGGATTCCCTCACATATGGATGAGTTCAGGACTGTATCGATCCCAAAAATACCGATCCTGAAAACTTTCAAAACCCAATACCGAAAACATACGATACGGTACGGTATCGGTACGGTACCGGTATGGTATCAGTATTTTACCTTAAAATACCGATACCATACCGATATCAAAAATACCGAAACCGAAAACCTCTAAATGTGAGTACCGATACCTAACACCCATGGTTTATATACGGTATAGGTTCGGGGTCGGTATCGGTATTCAGTGGTGTATACTCATCCCTAGATATTGGATCGATTCAGTACAACACTAGCACTCAATATAGCAACCAAAGGAGAGACTCATAGAATAAAAACATTATATTCCTAAAAAGATATTGACAAGTTGTTTTACATCGATAAAAAACCATAAAAACGAATGTCTATACTTATTCTGATAATACCGGTACCAACGTTTGGTCCGAATTTGTTGACAACTCCGTTTTTAACAATAAAAATTATCTTTGCATGTCAAGAAAAGAAAATTATACACAACTACGTATTATTTAAAATTGTTACAAATAATGTTTAAACAAAGCATAGTTCGTCCAACAAAACCGTTTTAGCTGGTTTGGTCGGCCATGTTTTAAACAGTTGGGTCCAAGAGTTTCGTCAAAACCGGCTGAATGAAGATGTGGACACCCCTACTTAAGCACAAGGATGTCTTTGGCTAAAATGTTAATACCACCATCATTAAGAAAGAATTATAAACCCACCAATGTAATAGTGAAAGTTGCAGTGGCTTTATCCGGTTAACCAGTCTTGGTTAACCGGTTACAAGCACTGCATATGGGACCAAAAACAATCAAGTAAATGCTTTAAAAGCAAGAACAATAAACCATATGTGATGCCCGCATCGATCATCTATAAACCGAACAAAGATTTGAAAAAACAAAACGAATCATGCATTTTATTACCGATCTAAGCACAAAAAAAAAAAAAAAAAAAAAAAAAAAAAAAAAAAAGAAGTCAAAAACAGAGTCAAGGTGCAGTTTGTAAATTTACATCAGGGACCTCTTCTTTGAAGGAATTACTGATGGGATTTGGTCCTGAATGTACCTCATGCAGCCGTAACCTCCTGCCACTGTTATCCTCCATGAAAGACTAAATCAAAAAATAAATAAATAAACCGAAGAATAAAGATTTAGAGAAACAATCATCATCAATAATTAAAAAAAAAACGAACTAAAAACAACGAAGATTAGAACTGTGATGTTTAACGTTTTACCTTTTCGTTTAATTTTAACGCACTGAATTTGCCAAGCTCGGCATCTGGTAATAAAACTTACGTTAGTCGGTAAACAGACATGAAAACAGAGGACTAAAGATAGATTTAAAACCTTCGAGTTTCGAATGAAGAGATAATTGAGTTTGAAGAAGCATGAGAAGAAATATAAAGCATAGAGCCATTTTTGTATCTTAAAGAAACAGTCAAAATATGGCAAATTTGTTTGAGAGGGAGTTATGTATGTTAGTGAAAGTAATATAGTACATTAATAATGCTCTTTAAAGGTGACATAAAAAAGATAAAGAGAGAAAAAGGCTCAAATAGAGTTTACTTTTCCTCTATTTGTTATCATTTTATTACTTTCGAAAGAAATCCAGACATCGTGTAGGTCAGTGTGTATGTTAATCGGGCACAGCACTGACGATTAGCTGACTTGATATAATAATACACGTGGCGGTTCTTGATTAATTTCAATAATTTGTGCAAAAATGATGGTGTTTTATGTTAAAAATCGTTGTGAAACACTAAAAAATGAAGATCAGAGTGACTAAAAAAATATGATAGCATAAATAACGGGAGGTCTGAGCGCGATTGTAGTATATGGTATAGTAAAGAAACACTGGTCCTGTAGAAATATAAAGAATATTGATGTACATGTAACATATGTATATATACATGCGCCATACAGATAAATAAAGACAATATATTGACGTTATAAATTATTTAATAAATGCATGGCTTAAAAGACGGGTGACGTGTGCGCCTCGAGGCGCACCTCAAGGCTAACCGCTAAGAAAACGAGTCTGAGGCACGCCTCATGGGGTTTAGATTGTACATACACCTCTAAGGGCTGAGGCGCTAAGAAAATGTGAATCTCAGGTGCGCCTCGAGTGTGCCTTAGGTGGTTTAGGCTGTTTTTGATGTGGTTTTTTTTTTTTTGGTGTTTTAGACTTTTTGGGCCAATTATTTTATTTTTGACGTGTGTTTTTGATGTTTTAGACTTT
Organism: Ambrosia trifida; assembly: GCA_028751855.1. Taxonomy (NCBI): domain Eukaryota; kingdom Viridiplantae; phylum Streptophyta; class Magnoliopsida; order Asterales; family Asteraceae; genus Ambrosia; species Ambrosia trifida. Next base: position 81,324,187 of record CM054123.1, read on the forward strand.
TCAAGGTCAATTATTTTATTTTTTATAAGATACATAATTTTTATATTTATTTTCTTACAGCGCCTCGGGCTTACGCCTCGGTTCACCTCGAGGCTCTTTTCTGTTCTTTTAAACTTTGAATAAATGTTATTGCATTTCTATGCATAACTAATACAATTTAAACATATTGAATAATTAATGATACTGCTTATTGATACTACATAAACAAAATTGTAAATTTTTCATTCCATTCCATTCCATTAAAGGATGGGAAATAAGGAGAGAAAAACACAAGAATAGTCGATGTTTGGGCATATCTACATTTTATTGTCCATGTCAGACAAGTTTTTAGCCCTATACCCATACAATAATTTCGTGTATCTACCTTATGATCATCTATCATCATAAATGTCACTGAATGTACACACGTAACACACATGACTGGTTTTTTTACCTTTTCTTTTATTGTTCGTAAATTTTTGTTCGGGCATCCACTATGTTTCCAGTACTACGTTATTTTCACATACCTACTTGGCTACTTCACTTTCTGAAAAGGCGAATCAAGTTTGTACATTCCATGACATTTATAGTGACAGTGTGACACTCTGATTCTAGTATACCAAACGCTACCCAAGGCAATACAGAAATCTAGTTATGCAGAAAATAACCGAGCCATACCTTATTTATGTCCAAACAGAATCTTAGTTAAATTAAGTTTATTTTCCCGAAACAGATTGAAGAAGATCCAAGACTGCCTTCCTACGAGGCATGCTTGGGATGGCTCCCTTTACTTGGACACAAAGAGAAGCTGCTGCAGCTGCAAATAATAAAATAAATAATAGTAAGACGCGCGCGCGCGCACACACACACATATAACAAAAATAATATATAGATAAAAATATTAACAAGAAAACAGCATATGCTAACCCGCAAATCTCAAGCATTCAGCTTTAGATTTTCCTTCAACAAAAGCAACAGCATAAGCAGCAGTAAACGTATCCCCTGCCCCAGTCGTATCAAGCACTTTTTCAGCCTCGATAATACCTTGTCTAATCGGTTCTTTTCCTTCCGTGAATAAAACCGATCCTCGTGCACCAAGTTTCACGAGGACTTCTTTAACCCCCTGTTAATAAATTAATCATAAGATTAATAAAAGCATTACAGTATCCTACAAGGGATTATAAAGCAACCCCTTTGTGTTTTTAATCATGTTTTAACTTTTGGACACTTACCAATTTGTGACATTCAGCCACAGCTAAGCTAATTTGTTCAAAGCTTTCGGTTGGCATTCCTGTTAAACGCGCAAGTTCGCTTTCGTTTGGACTTAGAATATCGACATGTTTTAGTAGTTCTACAGGAATCGGTGCATCCATTCCTCCAGCATCAAGAATCACAGGAACACCTGCACTTGTTGCAGCCTGTAATCATAAAGCTCAGTATAACTATATAACTTCAAACTCAAAGCGTTCAATCAAAATTCAATATCATATTTACACACCAGAATCTAACATATATGAACAAAGTGTCGTGTCGTGCCCCCCCCACATACCATACAGTTGCAAAAGGTCATATGGGCAATATAACTTTTGCAGACCGCTTCCTTGCTTTTCCACTTATTATACGAGCTGTATAAATGTTATATGGCCCGAACTTTTGCAGACCACTTTAAACAACTACGACGGCTCATAATTCCACTTGTTATACGGGCTGTATAAAGGTTATACGGCCAGAATTAACTTTTGCAAACCACTTTAACGCATTTATTTTTATTCTATTTTTATACAGCCCGTGTGACTTTTTCTATAACTTATATAGACCTTATCAACTCACACGGGCCGGCCATATACCTATGTTTAAAAGGTCCTATGGTTCGTATAACCTATCAGTGACGTGTAGCATGTTAGTCAGTTAACCCATCCCATAAGGTAATGCTATATAAATACAACCTCTAAAAGTGTACACCATGCCTGCTATCACATCATACGGGCCATATGGTCACACACTCACACGAGTCACATGACTTTGTCAGTGGCCACATCAGTGATTACTATGCGGGCCGTCATATGGGTCGTATTTAAAAAAATACGACCCATATGACCATTTTTCACCTGTCTAACTCAAACGACCGATAAACAAACACGACACCAATTAACTACCTTAGCAACTTGAATATTAACAAAATCCGGAATCTCCCGTTGCAACAAAACAATCCCAGCCCTCTCCACAACCCCCAAGCCCTCGTCCCCGAGCCCCTCCCCCCACCCGCCCGTATTCGCCCCACCGACAATAACAATCGAATTCTCGCCACTCGACTTAATCAACATAACAACAGCATGTCCAGTAACCACATCCTCAACCTCCTGCACATACTCCACACCAACCCCACCACCCACAAGCGCATCAACCACCAACTTCCCATTCGGATCCGACCCGACCCGACCCACAAAACAAGTGGGGTATGACAACATCCCACTGCAGACGGCCTGGTTAGCGCCTTTTCCTCCGGCTAAGGTTTGGCCGTTGGAGGCGGATATTGTTTCGCCTTGGGTTGGGAGACGGTCGATTTCGACGTAGATGTCGGCGTTGGCGGAGCCCACGACGACTAAGGGTGGTGGGGTGGAATTGACGGTGAAAGATTGGAAGCGTTTTGGGTTAGTTTGTAAGTGTAGGGATTGGGTTATTGTGAGATGGGTGGTTGGATTTATTGTGGTGGTGAGGGAGTGTGTTTGCCATGGTGATGAGATCGAGGCCATGGTTATTGCAGTGATGATCTCTTTGTGATTTGAGTCAATAGAGGTCAGTCAGCAATGAGGTGGATGTGATTTTGAATGTGTGTATCTGTAATCACTTTTAGGTACTTCTAAATCAAGCAATAAGCATCTTATCTATTCAGTTTTTAAGTGATACTAAAGGAAAATTTTACCTTATTAAACCCAACAACACCTCGTACACTACCACATCAGCGCACTCTTGCTAGTTTGATAGTTACTGGTAGAGCTGTTATTTGGGTTATTTTTTGGGTTTTGGGATTTTTTGGGTCGGGTAGTTTGGCTTTTTTTTGGGAATAAGTGACTCGATAACCGAACCATTTAAAGTTCTGGTTTGGTCGAGTTGAGGTTATTTGGGTTCGGGTTAGTTTCAGTCAGGTTGTTCAGTTTTCGTGTGTAGATGTGATATGAAAAATAATTTTTTTTCTTTCACAAAATTCATCATGTTACTTAAAAATATATTATTAAAATTCAAACATTATTTCACAAAATGATATGATAATGTTTCAAAGTCCAAAAAAGTTCAAAATCTTAATGTTATCAAGGACTCTAAACTTGCATGCACCTACAAAAAAAAGACATTAAAAGTTCAGGTTTTTTTTTTTTTTTCAGGTCGGGTTGTTTAGGTTTTTTGTTGGGGGAAAAAGACCTGATAACCGATCCATTTAAGGGCCGGGTTGGTCGGGTTTGGATAAAAAAGAACAACCCTACTTACTGGTTTAGAGTCTCTTATTCGGTCAGTCCTTTTAATGGCTCAACACTTAATGGCCCAGGAGTTTCCAAACAGTCCATAAGTCTAAGAGAATTCGCATCAGGTTTTTATTATAGTCATCTTCTCAACATTATAGAAAAACATATTGTAGGGACTCATTAGAGGGTTTATGTATTATATAGTTTGTTTATGATTTTAGGTATTTGGGACCGAGAACACTTGAGTTCCCTGGTTAGCTGTAGTGTTTGGGCTTCTATGGGTTTAGGCCATGTGGGCCAAGAATTTTACCTAATATATATTGTTTTTGTTAAACACAAACTTAGTTAACGGTTCATGATTTGATTTACCTTTGTACTAGACATTTCTAATCAATAGAGAATTCTTATGCATTGAGTATATTGTTCTTGTGTTCTTAAATCACCACATCAATTATTTCCGCCAATTGATTGTGATTAACTAATATAGTATTGTGTTAAGGTCGTTTTGGGGGTTTCAATTGGTATTAGAGTCTTCTAAACCATTAGAGGCTCGAATTTGGTATCATTAGATTCAAGGTTAAAGTTTGCCGCAGTGTTCATGTGATTTCAGTTTCAGTTTCAGTTTGTGAAGATCTTTGAAAATTTGAAGCTGTTTCCTAGCTTTCGAGTTCTGTTCTTGAAATCTTGAAGTGTTTCGCTCAAGTTTGATCTTTAATTAGGTCAAATACTGGTTTCCAGTGGATTTTAGGTTTACTAGAAAATCATTAGACTATCCGTTGTGGGTAGAGGTGAGCGGATGATTTATCGAATAATATTTTGCCATGTAGGCGTCGATGTGGCACTGGCTTGCGACCGCGAGCTGGTAGCTTGATCCCGTTGTGGGTAGAGGTGAGCGGGTCATTTTTTTTTACCAAATTAATAAATATAATAAAACATAAATATTTTAAAACATTGTTAAATAAAAAAAAACCACAAACAACCAAAGTCTTCCTCTCTCTCATCATCTTCATCCCCTTCATCTTCTTCATCCCCATTTCCTGCTACTCATCTTCTTCCCCTTCATCTCCTTCATCTTTTTCATCCACCAAAAAAAAAAAAAAAACCACAATACACACACAAACAACCCTAATTTCTTCTCGCTAGCCCATGCGACCCGGGTCGCCTCCGCTCGCTCATGCAGCCATTCATGTGTAGGTGTTGTGGTTCTGGCTATCCACGTGGCTCGCAAACACGTTCGCGCCTGCTCGGTCGCACACCACAACGGATAGTCTTATCGATGGGCTAAACCCGCAATTTGACTCAAACCACATGAAACCGAAACCAAAATGTAACTTGTTCTTTTCTAAACTATACATATTAATACACGAAACATACACACATTTGAGACCCAAAGACATGCATACACAACACATACAAATTTGAAAATAATTAAGGTAAACGGCCGGTCTTAAGTTCTAAACTGTAAAGCGAGACGAATAGTATAAATTTAAAAAAAAAACATATAAAAGTTATTATTAAAAACTTATCAAATTTTTTTTAAAAAAAGGGCAATTTCTAGATACAAATGTTATAAAAACTGAAACATGTCTCATATTAAACATTATTTATTTTTATAACCGTTTCTGTATATATATATATATATATATGGACTGCAAAAAGATACATGTGAAATTAAAAAAAAAAAAGATACCAGATGACAAATGAAGAATACATTACACTGAACAATCTTGACTTGAGTTTGCCACCTACTTTGGGTTCAATTTCAGAGAAGCACTGCACAAACACACATTCACTCCATATGTTATAAGTTTATAACACAAATATAACAAATGTATTTAGTGAGAATAATCATATACCTGTTGATGCAATAGCGTTTTCCGGTGGGTGGAGGACCATCGTCGAACACATGACCAAGATGAGCATCACAAGCCGCACATAAAACTTCTTGTCGGGGCATAAATATGATTGAAAGATCGAGTTTTGACTTCACATTTGATCCTATCGGCTCATAATATGATGGCCAACCCGTTCCACTATCGAATTTTGTGTTTGACCTTTGTAACCGACAACTTGTGTCAGTTTCTAACAATAATCGCAGAATAATACTACTAATCGATAGAGGCAGTTCAAAACTGCTAATGTATAGTGCGTACAACTGAGCGTAATCATATCTACAAGAGTGCTTATTATACATATAATTGTGCCTTCTTATATTCATAATTGTGCATGATTACATACATATTGTTGGAAAACCATACCCTTGATCGAACACACACAAACACGAGATTGAACAAACTTGTTCGACTATTTTTATTATAAACCAAAGCACACCAATTACATTAGCCTTATCATAGTATCATCTATCTATATTAAACTCATTCTAATCCTAAGCCAACTCAACTTCTAATGAATTAATAAAATAACCAACTAGATAAACATATCTAATAACCATAATTAATTCAAACTCACAATTATCCCAAATTCAAATATAAAAGACGCAATAAATAATTCACCAAGAATTATCTATAACCCGCTTGATCTTTATCTCTTGAATTCAAGATTAACGTCTTCACATATTTTGCGCAATTATATACGGATACCGTACGCTTCGCATGGAAAAATGACTACTGTTTGTTTATATGTTAGATAACTTACTCAAATAGCGGAGTGTCACAGCAGATGCAATGGTAAGTCCCGGGGGTTTTCGTGTTCCAGTATTCCCTGAACACAAAGTTACGAAAATGTCAGTTTCAACCTGTTTATTTATGAACGGGCCGACTCATGTCAACTAACAAAGATTAGTTGATGGCCATTGTTGTACAAACTTAAATGGATAATAACATGTTAGTGGACATAACCCATTTTGACCTGTTACCCGACCCACCCATTTTACGACTCCAGAAATGGAAGAAGTTAGCGTACCCAGTGAAGGCCCTTTCGGTTCCCTTTTGTCGAGTTACGTAAAACTGTTCTCCTGTTAGCTTTGTCTTCCATTCTTGATCGCTAACAGATTTATAATCCCTGTTTCCTGTCTCTGCAATTGATCAAACAAATAATCTTCTCATATATATGTGTGTGATCATTTCGTGTCATCTCCTTATTATTCGTCTTTGATTTCTCAGTTGTAATCATTCCATTAACCAACAGAATCATAACAACTTACTTCTTATTTGAGTGTATCTCGTTGTGTCAACTTGAGTACACACAAACTCTAATACGTGTGATTGTGTGCCTTCTAGAAACCGTGTAACATCCGGCCCCTCTCACCACCAATATTGTCCGCTTTGCCCCGATGGGTTGCCCATCCAGAGCTCACGGATTTGTTTTTGGTCGCCCCGGTGGAGACTTCCTAGGAGGTCACCCATCCTGATACTACTCCCACCTGAGCACGCTTAACTGTGGAGTTCTCCTCTCATCCACTAGCATTAAGCCCAAAACGCGTTGGTTATTTAAGAGGCTTTGGATTACTTATGAACCAAGGATCTCTCCTGGCCACGGCCGATGTGGGATTTGCCTAGGGTGTCATACAAAGGTCCATGTTAATCTCCCAGAAATCAGTACTGTTACAAACCGTATCAAAAACGTGCTTTTATCGCATTAAAATCCCCTATGTTACCGAAAGAAAATCTCTCCATTTCTACATAATAATTCCGAATTCGATAAAAACACGCAAGGTTTAAAGTACGGGATCGTGCCTTGAGGCGTTTTTTCCCTTTGCCTCACGAGACGTACGCCTCGAGGCGAAAAGAGGGGTAAGTCCAAAGCGGAATTAAAACAATAAATATAAATATTATATTATCTTATAAAAATGAAATACTAACTAATTTCATCATCAAAGTTATCAAAAACACACACTAAAAACACATGGAACGCTTGAAATTGACACAAAAAAGTTCAAAACATCAGACACACACTAAAAAGACATGTATCAATCAATAAATAATTTAAAACTATACAAAAAACTAAAGAATCAAGTGCTTTAATTCAACAAAACCATAACATAACATCATCATAACAAAACACTACAACATCATTCATAAATAAATAAATAAATAAATAAATAAAGACCTTGTTGGTTAGTGGTGTCTGGTTTCTGTGATGAAGAAGAAGAACCCATAACACGAATAGATGAACAACTTCTGTTGGTGGGTACTTTAAATTGTAATCGATTAGATGATTTGAGAGCAGAATCCAAATGGGTTTTGGTTTTGGTTTTGGTTTTGGAGGATAAGTTTAATACGAGTCGGAAATGTGTACAAGTTATAGAATGAGATGCCATTGTTGAAGAGTCAAACAGTAGACAAAACAAGTTCATACATACATAGTATGTATGTATGGGCCTTTTGGTAATAATAACATGTGACATGTGAATAGGATGATGAGTTTGGTTGTGTGGAGATGCTTCTGACAAATGGCTGACTTCTCACCATGTACTTAATGGATTAGCCCAATTTAAGTGTTTTTAGCCGGCTTATATTGGATTGGGCCGGCCCAATATAACAATACCACCACCTAGCGTCTTGTACTTGTGGATAACAATTTGAGATACTAGCTGCTTCACATTGATAGTTATGTATTTATACACATCATAAAAAAATTGATTTAACCAATTTAACTTTTATAAGTGCTATATGATTTTTCTTTAATAACTCACGTTTGTAAGAGAGATCATTCGATCTTCATTATCGTTGACCTACTTAGGGGATACATTGTCACCAAGACTGACTATAAGAAGAGATCCTTCGGCAAGGAAAGCGAGACCTAATGTTAGAAGGATTTAATCAAGAAATCATAGGAAATACAAAAGTCAAACTGAGAAGAAAAGGCGCCAAAATATCTTAACAGTTGTGTCGGTTTGTTTAGTTGTGTTGGTTAGTTATTAGCGGTTAATTAACTGTCAAGTATGTATGTATAAATAGCCTCATATGTGTATCATTTGTGTGTGTGGATAATATTATCAAGTTTGTATTTCACAAACTTTCCTCCACCCCTCTGTTCCATTCGAGTCACTGCACAAATGTGCATACTCAATTATCATATTATTATTCATCCTTTAACCAAGTATTATGAAGGCAAAACAGGAAAGTAACAATTGGTATCAGAGCGAGACGCTCTTGGGAAGATAAAGACGAAGAAGAAGAACCTGTGAACAAAAAATCCGATCCCCTGTTTTGCAAAAATCTGATCGGAAGTTATTATAAGCGAAATCGAACAACAGAGATTGTTTGTTTGATTCATACTTGGTTATTGTTATCATAGTAATCAGAAGAGATGCAGTCAAGAGGCTCTAACAGATTTAAAAGAAAAAACGCAGAAATCGTTTTCCGGCGAGGAGTTCTGGCAAGGCAGAAAACAACGAAAGTTTCGATCAAGAACCCGTAGTTTATTCGATATTAGAGAAATCAGAAGATGTTTATTGTGTGGAGACAGAAGACGAGTGTAGAGGAAGGCACCGTTAATCTCCGAAGATGTTGATACAATAGGAAGAAAAGACGAGTATGCGTTAATTCCTAGTTGTTTGTCCGATCATGATGATCATAGAAGAAAGGCCAAGATGGCAGAAACCGTAAAGGTTAAGGATTGTGATAATCCTTTTAACATCAATTTCTCAAAGTTTAATATCGGATCATCATCAAAGATAGGATGTTTAAGAAACGGTTCAAGAAGGAAAAGATGATTGAAAGAAGAAGAACATGACTGCACATACGAGGATGAACAATGAACAGAGTAAACAAGATTAGATTTCTTGATTAGGGGCGAGAATGTTAGAAGGATTTAATCAAGAAATCATAGGAAATACAAAAGTCAAACCAAAAGTTAAACTGAGAAGAAAAGGCGCCAAAATATCTTAACAGTTGTGTCGGTTTGTTTAGTTGTGTTGGTTAGTTATTAGCGGTTAATTAACTGTCAAGTATGTATGTATAAATAGCCTCATATGTGTATCATTTGTGTGTGTGGATAATATTATCAAGTTTGTATTTCACAAACTTTCCTCCACCCCTCTGTTCCATTCGAGTCACTGCACAAATGTGCATACTCAATTATCATATTATTATTCATCCTTTAACCAAGTATTATGAAGGCAAAACAGGAAAGCAACACCTAAGGGAGGTGTACGATGTTCTAGGACGGAAGTGAAGCCTCCATTACAAGAAGAAGATAAGTCTGAGGAGCAGAGACTTGACCGCGGCTTGGGGAGCCTGCTATATGCAAGGCCCTGGCGGAGTACCTTCATGTGGACACGCATTGGGAGGTTGTGCATTCTACTTAGTACTAGCCCTGTTTCTCTATCAAGGAGTCAACACTTCAAGATAACTCCTGTCAGGGGTAGGTTGTCTTTTTACCTATAATTTAAATTTTTGATAAAAAATCTTACCCCACCCCCACCCCCTATATCTCTCTATCTCTTTCATCCACTCTCTTTCTCTCTCTCTCTCTCTCTTTCACTCTCTCTCTCTCTCTCTATATATATATATCTCTACAACCAAGATTAATAATAATAATAACCTGATAACATTGTTCTGGATTGTTCTGAAAGATGATCAAGGAGACAGAGAAGGCCTTAAGATACCAAGAATCAGAAATTTGTAATTTTCTAATTTTTTATTTAATGTGAAATTGAGGTGTGTATTTTGAATTTCAAAAACGTATATACGCATATTGTCAGCCATAAATGTAAGAAAAATCCAGATATGTAGAAGAATCCAGAATAATGTGGAGGGCACATGAAGATTAATAATAATAATAATAATAATAATAATCTACCTCTCTCCCTCTAACTGTCTCTCTCTCATCCTCTCTCTATAAAAATACACAGATCTGTTTTGGGGTGGTTCGAATGGAGGGTGAGGGTATGGTGGCGGTTGAGGGGTGGTTCGAATGGGTGGTTGGGTGGTTCGATTGGCCAGGTTTGGTGGTGGTTGATGGTTCGACGGAGGGGGTGGGTGGATCTGAACGTGGTGGGTAGGGGGCGGAGGGGGGTGGTTCTGATGGTGGGGGTGCTGAACGATGGGTTGTTGAAGGTGGGAGACGGTGCAGAGGGTGGGAGACGGGGGGTGGTGCTGAAGGAAGACGATGCAGAGGGGTGCAGAGGGAAGACGAGGACGATGGTGATTATCATGGTTGTTGATGGTGGTGGCCGACGGTGGTTTCTGGTTCTGATCTGGTTGTGGAGAGAGAGAGAGAGAGAGAGAGAGAGAGAGAGAGAGAGAGAGGGGGGGGTGGGGGGGGGGGGGTAAGGGAAGACTGATGGTTTTCTTTTTTAATTAAAATAATTATAGGGTATCAAATTACAAAATTGTCCTTCATTAAAGTGGCAAAAAGGACGAATTTGGCAAAAAAATCCAAACTTCAGGGAAGGAATTGCAAAAAAAAAAAAAAACTTTTGTACTGGAGTGGCAAATTGGCCCAAACCTTAGGGACGAAATTGACATTTAACTCTAATTTTAATTATTAATTTTAATAGTAAACTTAACTACTTATACGGAGGGCCCCGAGATGTGCATATCAGTTTACTCTACTATTTTATCTTTTTATTTTATTAAACCCAAAACCTTTTTAAAACTATTTTTCTTAAAACCCGTCCGTTTTATTTTCTCTTTTAAAACCCAATAAGTTATTTGATGAATGGTTGAGTAGGGGAAAATTTGTTCTCTGGAATACGATATTCGGTATTTGCCCTAGCAAGCTATACTATACACGTCAGGTTCTCTGCCTATGTGTTGGTTTTAGTTTCCGAGTGACTATCATTTACTTTATAAATTTAAAACATGTAAAAAGGTTTAGGAAAAACCGGTCGTTTTCCCCAAACCAATGTTTTGGAGTTGAGGCTACCAAGTTTTTGGCACCGGGAAAATTGACATCTTTTTAAATTACTAAAACCAAACGCATCAAGTTTTTGGCGCCATTTCCTGGGAACACAATGATTTCCAAAGAAAGACCCAAGTCACTTGACTGATCGGTTTATTTTTATTTTTCATTTTATTTTCACTTTATTTTTGGTCTTCTCTATTTTTCATTTTCATTTTTATTTCTCCTTTATTTTCGATTATTGTGGGTGCTTTTAGTTTTTCTTTGCAGGTATACTTCCGGATTGGCCACCTTGGAGAATTCCCGTAAGGAAGCCGAGACCACCGATTTCATCAACCTTCTTTTTGGAGCGTTTTTGTTTCTTCTTTATTTTTGTTGGAGAGAGGTTTCTCATTCCTTGAGGATCGCTAGGTAAGTAAATGAAATGTGGAAAATAAGCCGGGGGAAAGCTTTTCAAAAAATAAAATTTAAACTGTTTTCAAAATTAAAATGTAGTTTTAAAAATTATTTCGGAGAAAACCAATTAAAAAACTTTAAACTGGACCTTTAAAAACAGTTTAAAAATGGAAAAACGTGAAAATGGGAACTCTGCTTTGAAGCACGCCCGTGCACTCCTGCAGACAAGTCTGGTCCAACCCGTTGTCTCCCCCTTAAAAACGCCATTTCCACCATTTTTCTTCATTTCAGGCTCTAATATTCAATATAAGGTATACATAATCAATCTCTAACCACTTTTAAGTGTTTTTATGTCCAGATCTGTTCATATTCTTGAGTTTTTGTGTAGCTTGGTTTCCTGAGCAAAACCTTAGTTATCTAGTTTCGCTAGCCCGAAATTTTGCCTGAAACTCTAGGGAAATGATTAGGGTAGTGCTAGGAACACAATGGGGTGAAAATTTTCGAAAAACTTTGTGAAAAATTTCTCAGGAATTCTGACAGGTTTGAAAACTGTCACCCCAATCAGGTGCACGGTCGTGCTCAGTTATGGGCAGGGGTGTGCTCATCTTGGGGACACTATTTAAATTTCCCTCATAACCAGTCTAACTCACCATATCATGCACGGTCGTGCATACGAGTATGCGTGGGCGTGCACCCTTGTAAACCAGTCAAAACTTTTTATGTTTCAAAGTTTAACTTATTTTTGCAGTTTAAAATCAGTTTTAGGGTGTTTTAAAGAAAAACCAGTTTAAACAGTTGAACCAGTTAAAAACCAGACTGGAGACTGAGCCACACGGTCATGCTCATCACCTTAGCATGAGCGTGCAGCCACTAGACCAAAACTGATTAATTTTTCTGCAACATTATAAATCGTATGAAACTGAACTGATTCAATTGTGTTTTGCTGGAAAATGACTAGAAAGAAAAGAACAACTATCCGATCACCTTCACTATCATTTGATTCACCATCTCTACAGCATCATCGAGGGGCGACACTGCAACTTAGCCCACGCACTAGCTGAGTTCTTCACACGGAATTGGGGCACTACCACTGCTACCCACATCTTCGGGGGACCTTATATCACCCACATTGCCACATCTTTCGAGGTTCTTAGCCCCGTGGTACTGGCTGGTTTGACAGCCACAGACTAGGTCCGCCCCCTTGACTCCATTGTGATGAAGAACACTGGGGTTGTGAAGCTCTTTGGGAAAGTTTTAAAGATGGTAGACAATGGAGGAGGACTATGGGATGAGGAGGCAGCTTTTGAGGAGGCATATGGAGAGCATACTGAGACTGGTGGAGTAGAGTCATCAATGGCAGCTGCAGCCAGGAAACCCAAGTCGTCGATAGCTGCAGCCCGACAGCAGACCACCCGAGCACCAGTAGGACCATCTCCAGCCACCAGGAGTGACCGACAACAGCAGGGAGGTGTCTTCCGCACCATCCTGGACCGACTTGATACACTTACTGTAGAATTTAGGACATTCAGAGAGGACTTCACCAGACACATGGCTTCCTGCACCGGTTCCAGCTCCAGGTCTCGCTCCGGCCACCGCTCCCGCCGCAGCTGGTCTGTTTGATCCTCTCTCTTGCAGGTTTATATGATATGACTCCTGAAAGCATTTGATGGTTTGTTGACTTAAATGATATTTTCTATTCTTTTATTTTTCTTTTATTGTTGTGGTTGGTTGACATTTGATAGTTGTATGATTGCATGATCGGTGCATGCCTGGACACGTTCCACCCGCTGATGCTTTGGCATCAGCATCTATCTTAGGACTTAGTTTTCATTTATCTTTGTTACTTTTGTAGATGCACGTATTGCGACTAGTTGCTTTGGATTAACAATATAAGTGTTTTGATGAATTACGAAGGGTCGAAGGTAGATTATACATAGATCGAAGGAAGATCTAATAGGTCGAAGGGAGAAGACTGAAGACTGATATTTGGTTCGAGCTTTATTGCAGGTCGAAGGAACACATTCGACTATGTCGATGGGTCGAATGTGCAGTAGTATATAAGTTGGAAATTTTGTTTAGTTATTAACTTTTGCCATTTCAGTGAGTGTGTTGAGTCTAGGTTTTCTCTCTGGGTCTAGAACTTTTCAAAGTTGATTTATTTCATTGTAAACCTAATTTGTAAGCAAAATTAACAAGTTTATTAATGAAATGGAGATTGAAAAGGTAATTGATTGTGTTTGATTCGATTCATATCATTTTGTAAACAATCTAGGGTTTCCGCACCTGGATTGTTAGACTTGTATGATCATATAATTGTTTTCATCAAAACTGGTCCTCTACAACTTTATTTTCTTTTCTAGTTATTTTAGGACAGGTTGTGAATAACTTGATATTTTGGAGCCGCCATTTCGACGTCTCTGTTTGGAGGATGCAGGTTTCGCTCACACGAGAGTGGACTCGTCACTGTTAGGGGAGTATTAGTTTCTCTTGCCTCTTTCTCCATTTCTGCACTTCAAATTTATACAAAAATTTTAAGTGTGGGTGGTCCATTATTGTTGCTTATTTTATTACATCTATTGGGTCGTTTGTCATTCATTGTGCGTTATCCGGTACCCTCTTAGCCGTTTGATACCCGTAGCGTTATTCACAGTCATTTTTAGCAGATTTGTATAGTCTATTAGGCTCGTCCGAGTAATCGCTATTAGGCATTTTTGCCGAACGGTTCACATCAAAGGACAGTCAAAGTTAGACGATTTTAATAAAATCCCAATAGATCCACTTAGAAAAAAATAAAATAAAGTAGAAGAATAGATTGCATGGCAAGTAGAAAAACACCCTGAAAATTGTGCTTAAAATCGATACCTTATCCTACCCGATTGTCCGTGAGAGTTTCTTGAGCCTTTTTCGAGCATCACACTTACATATACATATCATATATTGCTCATTTCTTTTTGCCTGAGAGATTTCCGACCTTAGTCCGACTTGGTTAGAACTTGTGTGTTTATGCATATTCTTGTTTTAAAACTGGTAACTAGATAAAAATGATAGAGGCAATTAGGTATCTCCCAAAAAATAACTCCTTCCCTTAGAAAACCACTTTGAGCCTTAGTATTTTGTTTCTCTACCCAATAAAAATGAGTCCCGATTATGCGTCACCGAAGAAACTTCAAGATTTTGTCATCACCGAGGGCACAAAATAGCAAGTTTGAAGAAAAGGCGGCACTGTTGACAAAGGAGGGAACAACACAAGACGGGGTCAAGAGGGAGATCTTCTATAAAAAAAAGCGTAGAAGAGAGCCCAAAATAAATAGAGAGCCCAAAAATATAGAGAGACCCACAAAAAGAGAGCCCAAGAAATAAAAGTTCTTCAAAATTAAAAATTTGGTCTTTGATCGGTGAGACCTTAAAGAACTGGAATTCTGCTCTATCTCTCTCTCTCCCTCTCTCTCTCTCTCTCCTGCTCTCTGCTCTCTCTCTCTCTCTACATTCTCTCATCTCTTTCTTGCTTCCCCCCTCACTTTCTCAAGATGGATCTGCTGGACGAGCATTTGCTTCGATGTTTCCACTTTGCTTAGCCACGTCTTCTTCCAGAGATGTTACAGATCATTTTCGAGAAAACAGCAAACGAAAGAAAATTATGGCGGAAGATGGAACAAAATCCACCCTTTTGTGGACAGTCAAATAGCGCTGCAAAAAGACCAGCCAAAAGACATGACAAGTGCATGAAGTGTGGCCATTAGTCTCATGAGGGCAAGTGTAGCAATTATTCGACTCACTCGCAGTTTGAGTACACGATGCTGATCCAGGAAGGCGCTATTCGATATCGGGCTGAGCGCAAAATCAGGAAAAAGAAACAAAAAGAAAATGGTTAGAATCGAGCCTAACAGTCATATGACAGTTGTTGGGTCTGATCCAGTGTTCGAAACCGGTTTATTTCTACAATATATTATTCGTTTTTTTTATACAAACGGCTTTTTATATAATCGATTAATAAACCGGTTTTTAAAAAAACTGGTTATAAATCAAACATTTCTTCAAATATTATGACCGGTATACAATCGATTGTCCGGGCCGGGTTTAAAACCGGTTTAATAAAAAACCGGTTTCGGTTTTTATTTTGGGTTAAATAAACCGTTTTTTTTGTACACGTCTATTTGAGCATCGACATGTCATTCATATTAGCTCTATTTTAATGACATGTCAGTCATAGTTATCTAGATAACTAAAATATTGATACATTTATTTAAGTTTAAAATTAGTGAAAAAAATTATTTTACTACTATTTTTCCAACTCAATTTTATTTCTATGTATGTTATGTTTCACGCTAATCGGGAAGAGTTAGATTGATGGCTCGAGAAATTAACGACTCACATTGATTTTCATCAAAATGTATGATGTTTAGTACGACATTTTGACTAATTTAAAATTATATAAAGTTTTATTTGTTAACGGATTGACGTTCTAAAATTTAATTTACTGCATTAGTGACATGTCAGTCATAATAATGTTACAGTCTAGATCACACGATAGTAGAATGAACACTCCCGCAACTCTTTTAAATCCGATTAAGAACGAAAACAAAACATTACAAAGAATCTTAATCATCGCTACCTTATAAAACTAGGAGACATAGGACATAGGTATCAAACTAAACAAATAGTTATTTCGAGATTTGAATTTTTTTTTAACAATTGCTATATGTTTATTTACTTGAAGTTAACAAAACAAGTTACATAGATTTTATTAATAAATTAAACCAAACAAAGCAGTTTCTTTGTAGTTTTCCTCGACATACATAATTACATACAGCTCACTCATCTTGACCAACTTTAATCTATAACACTTTTTTAATAAGGAATAATCACCAAAATAGGCACTTAACCAACCAAATTTAATAAAAATAAATACCGTCTAAACATTAGAGACCAACCACTCATTTGCGTCTACCAATCAGATGATTACACGTGTAAAGTCTTCAGACGCTTTAAACGCATGGACCTTAAAAATTAAAGTGTCTGAAGACTTTACACGTGTGATCATCTGATTGGTAGACGCAAATGAGTGACCGATCTCTGATATTTAGACGCATCAAATGTTTATTTTAGTAAATTTATGCATCAAATGTTTTTTTTTTTAGGGAAAATGGTCAAAATAGCCCGTTGACCGAGTGATTTGCATAAATAACCCTCTCCCCCCTCTTTGGAGAGACGGGACACGGCTCCCAACGTGCCTGAACTGTCTCTGAGAGCGTTTGGTTTTAGATCCAATGGCCAACCAACACATGGCGTCTCTCATCCCGAGGCTGTACCGTCTCTCTCCAGACGGGTCAGAATTCTCTCCCAGACGGTTCACATTTCCCTATGCCGGCTGGCCTTCGGTTCAACCGTCTCAAAAGACGGGTCACAACCCCCAAGTCGTCTTAAGCCGTTTTGGGCTACCGTCTGAACCGTCTCACGAGTGTATATAAATACCCCAATTCACTTAACGAAATTTGCACCCACCGCCCTCCTCAAACCTTTCATCTTCCAAACCAATGACGTTTTTTGCTTTCCCAGCCGAAGCCTACCGGCTTACGAAAATATTGTCCGATTACTTGGATTGTTGTTTCATCTGCGTACGGCTACTTGGATTGTTGTTCTATCTGCGTGTGGTTTAACCCGTGTAGAATGGATCGATGATGTGGTGGTCTACATTATTGGCAAGTTCGTTCGCCTCCCAAATTTATGTCTCGATGGTCGACGTGTGCACACTGAGAACTATTGTTACATAAAACGAGGAAACGTCTCGGACTTGTCTATGTAGAGCACATACACCATTCGAAACAACGTTTATTTAGACCACTGCTACTACCACCGCTATGGAGGACAAAACATCTAACATTAGGATGTAGTCTTCAATAGTTGGTTAGACATTTAGTATTACAACACTTCGATTACTTCAAACAAAGTTCTTAGTTCTTAGGAAGTAAATTTAGGAAGTTTGTTGTAATAGTATAGTTTGTTTATTGTTGTTGTAATAGTATAGTTTGTTTATTGTTGTTGTAATAATATAGTTTGTTTAATGAAATATTTACTTTAATATAAAAAAAAAAATTAAACATTCATTGCATTAATAAAATTACTTCGATTACTACAAAGGTTTTATAAACTACAAATTAAGACGATCCCTCATCATTTGCCAGGCAGACACATGTTTAAATTCTTTGCGCTCCCTATTTTTATACTGTCTTTTTGAGTGTCTAATTGACACGTCTTCGGGCATGTCAGAGGGTACCTCCTGAAGTGTCCGGTTGTGGTACCCGTTGAAGATTTGACACTTCGTGGTCAAATCGGTCAACTTCCGGCTAAGGGACTCGGTTGTTCGGTCTGACCCTCCAACTAGCCGATTGTACTCGTGCAATATACGGAACCATTTGTTGGTTTGGTGGGTGCTTTCTTCGACATAGCGCCATGCTGGAATCAGTGCAATTTCCTGTTCTTCGGTCCATCGTTGCGGTGCCATTTGGATGAATTAGACTGTGGTGGTGGACGGTGGTGGTGGGGTGGTGGATAGTATTAGACGGTGGTGGGGTGACAGTCTGACGGGAATGGGACGGAGTTTGTGACTGAGAACGGTATTTATAGGGCTGAGCTGGACAACCGAAGCGTCGGACTAATCATCGGGACTCACCGGACTCATGGGGAAATGTGACCCGTCTTGAGAGACGGTTGAACCGAAGGCTAGCCGGCACGGGGAAATGTGACCCGTCTTTTGAGACGGTTGAACCGAAGGCCAGCCGGCATGGGGAAATGTGAACCGTCTTTTGAGATGGTTGAACCGAAGGCCAGCCGGCATGGGGAAATGTGAACCGTCTGGGAGAGAATTCTGACCCGTCTGGAGAGAGACGGTACAACCTCGGGATGAGAGACGTCACGTGTTGGTTGGCCACTCGGAGACGGTTCAGGCACGTTGGGAGCCGTGTCCCGTCTCTTCAAAGAGAGGGGAGAGGGTTATTTTTGCAAATCACTCGGTCAACGGGCTATTTTGGTTATTTTCTCTTTTTTTTTCTTTTTATTAGACCATTGGGTATGGGGGGCGGCATAGGGGTGGCATCCACTTGCCGGGCCTCCCTACACCACCCCCCAGGGGCGGCATCCTTCATGGGGCGGCACAACCGGCATCTCCTTGCCGTTCAAGCCGGGCCAAGGTATTTGTTTTTAATTGTTTTTTTATTATTTTTAATAATTTTGACCAATGAGGAGGCCCGTCATCATGGTGCATACCACCCCCTTAGAGGCCCATCATCAAGATGCCTCTCCTCCCACTCCTACGTGGCGGCCCATCATCAAAATGCCTCACCTCTCCACACCCAATGGTCTTATCACTTTTCATAATTTCCCTTGTCCTTATTTCAGTTATACGGAGGGGCAATCCTTGTCAGATGGACGTTGTGGCAGACATCCAATGGCCTGGCTGACATAGACCATACCCCACTTTACTTTTTAATTGCAAATAATGTTTCTGACTTCATGGATGGCTATGTAACCTGCAATTACCAGACAACCATAACTCTCAAATTAAGCTGAAAAATGAATCCATCATCATCATCATCACTCTCTTGTTCTAAGAGGAAAAGAGATCCAGAGTGTTTTGATGATGAACCCAACTCATGTAAAAAACTAAAGCATGACGTGTTTATTAATTACTCATTTGAAGATGTTGGCAACAACTTCATAAGCCACCTCCAGAGAGCACTAGATCGTAACGCTTTTATCGTATCCGACCACACCTTGCTCCCTGTTGGTAAAGATTCGTGTTTAGAGTTGTTGAAAGCTATACAGGAATCTGAGATCTTTGTTATTGTATTCTCTACCAACTATGCTTCTTCTTTAAGATGCCTTGATGAGTTGGTCGATATTATGGACTGCTTCCACAAGGTTGATGAAAAAAGGAAAGTTTTTCCCGTGTTTTTTAAGGTCGACCCTGGGCATGTTAGGACTCAACAAGGCCCTTTCATGGAAGCTTTCCAAGCTTACCAGACCAACGTAGATCCAGAGAGGGTTAAAAAATGGAAGCAAGCACTAAAAGAAGTAGGTCAATTGTCTGGTGTGACCTTCCAAAATGGGTAATTTTGCTCTTCCAAACTATTATTAATTGGTTAAGTTATGAATTAAAAAACAAATAATTCTCAATTCCAACACAAAACATAAATAAATAAAGTTATGAATTAAAGTTACAAATTTAATGATTGATAATTCAATAAAGAGAGTTGCTAAAAAGGAAAAAAAACTATTGGTATATTTATATTTGATACTAATTAAAGAAGTTGTTATTTAGAAAATGAACTTTTGACCTTTGTTGTAACAGTTTCCTCAAATTTCAAAAAGAACTATATATGTCAATGTATGTTGTGTAAAAAATGAGATGTTAGCCTATTTGATTTTCAACAGTTTGATATCGAAACACACGTACACTGTAGTGAATTTCTTTATGCTTTTGCAGTGACGAGGCAGACTTTATATTAAAAATTGTTAAAGACCTTGAGAAGATGCAAAGTCCACAAGAGTTGCATGTTACGGACCACCCTGTCGGGGTACGATCTCGGGCACAAGAACTAATCTCAAAACTGAGGTTAGACTGCATAGATCATGTTTTAGTTGTTGCGGTTTATGGAATTAGTGGGATTGGTAAGACGACTATTGTCAAAGAGACGTATAATAGAATTGTTGCACGTTTCGATGTTAGCTGTTTTCTTTCGAATATCCATCACCTCTGTCAGGTTCCAAATTGGAAGGTTGATTTGCCAAAGGAGCTAATATCTTGTCTAACTAGAAATGATAAGTTTTCAATCATGAGTAATCACAACGAAAGCGTTACAAAAATAAAAAGGTTGGTAAGTCGTCAAAAGGTTCTTTTGGTTCTGGATGATGTTGATAATGTCCAACAGTTGGAAGCATTAGGTATTAATCCTGCATGGTTTTATAAAGGAAGTAGAATAATCGTGACAACAAGAGATAAACGGTCCCTTGGTGATATACCATATGCATCCTACCATACAATGCTTTTGAATAGAAGGGAGTCTCTAAGCCTCTTCACTCGGCTTATGTTTACAAGAGATGACCCAGTGTACACAAAGTTCATCGAAGAAGTTGTTAGTCGTGCTGGAGGGCTTCCTTTGGTTCTTAAGGTTTGGAGTCGCCATTTTAAACAATTTGAAAGGGAAGAATGGCCAAGTGTATTGGAGACATTAAAGAGAATACCGCATGGTGATGTTCATAATCAGCTAAAGATGAGCTATGATTCACTTACTAATAGAGCCAAGAAGTTGTTTCTGGATATTGCGTGTTTCTTTTATGGTTATAGTAAGGATCTTGTTGTCAAAGTATTGCAGGATGAAGAGACAGCCTTCTTTCCAAAGCATGAAATTCAATATCTAGTTGATAAATGTCTAGTTGAAATAACTGACACTGGATCACTAACGATGCATCATGCCATTAGGGAAATGGGCCAAGAAATTGTTCGTCAAGAAAATGAAGATGAGCCTGGACAACGTACTAGATTGCGGGACGAAAGGGAGGTGACTCGTCTATTGACAGAATGCTCGGTATGATAATTGATATATATATATAGGGTTAGGTTCCTGTACAAAGGCCATATTTCGTGAGAAGTTTGAGAAGGATTAAAAATTAATATGTAGGCATCATTTTTTGAACTTAGTTATGGTGTTTTGGATTGTTTTGCCTAGAAAAACACAAAACATAACAATTAAAAACAAAAAAACAATGTATTTTAAGCTTAAAACTTAAAACACTATGCTAAGAACATTAAGCAGTGTGTTTTAACTGTTAAGTAGTGTGTTTTAGCTGTTTTTTAAATTTAATGACTATAACATTGCATTGTTTTTTAAATTGTTGTGTTTGGTGTTTTTCAAGTTAAAACAACCTAAAACATGATTCCTAAATCCAAAACTTGATGCCTACATGTCAATTCTTAATCCTTCTCACACTTCTCACGAAATATGTCCTTTGTACAGGAATCTAAACATATATATATATATATATATGTGTGTGTGTGTGTGTGTGTGTGTGTGTGTGTGTGTTTTTGATAACAAATCATATACATTAGCGTATTGAGAATAGCTACAACTCTCATCTCCTTTGTATTTTAATAGGGAACAGAATCGGTAGAAAGCATTATATTGTCGTCATACTCAGAGGTATCGGTACAAGTAGAGGTGTTTAGAAAGATGAGCAATCTAAGATTGATTCAGTTGGACGGTAACACATCTTGGATTAATTCTTCCCATGACGAAAGGACTCCCTTGTCTTTCAAAAAGTTGAAGTACATGGTATGGGAATGCTTTCCATTCAAAAGAATCAACGATATAAACATGAGCAATGTGGTGGTTCTACGATTGTTTAATAGCAAATTGGAAATACTATGGCAAGGAAACAAGGTATGATTTTGTCATTTTCACTTTACTAGTAATATGTTACGACCTATCTATCTATGTTATATTTAGTTTATTTTGAATTATTTAGAGATAATCATTACCATTGTTTGTTTTGTTTCATAATTGTCCTTTCACTATAATCTTCATATACAAATAGTTATAGTTTTTTCGGTTCTTCCGAACATAGAGTATATTATATACCAACTAGGTTGGAGTCCCGTGAACTTCACGATTGAACAAGTTAGTTTTGATTAGGATTAAAAACATAATAACGCACAAAAAATTAAATTGCAGGAGTATTATATATTAAATATTACTATTACATATTACATTTAGTAATAAAAAAATCCAATATTACAATTCAAATAAATCTAAACTAATCTTTAGTCTCTAAAATTTCGTTGTACAAAATATTTGTCGTATGATTTTAACTTTAACTTCTTTGTCAAAAATTAATAATTACTTTGGCTCTACTCTTTATTCGTAAAAATGCAATATACAACTATCCATGGGTGAATAACAGAGATAAGTTAAAATGGAAACAATGAAATATGCATTTCATGTAGTGAAAGACGATAAAAGGATCTTAGACATCCATTTAAATATAATCAAGGGACCAATGATTGATTCATTCGGTTCTCAATTATTATATAGCTTCCATACATGAGTGGGATCCTAAGAGACAAAAAGCTTTCTTAATCTTGTGAATTTTGTAGGGCTTACCAAAACATGTATACATGGCTAGCAAGCAATGAACCCATAAGTACTAACTCTTAGTTTCATACATGAGTGATTATGCAAAGAAGCAAGCCACAATTACAAAAGTACATATAATAAATACAGTTTATAAGATCATCATCTTTTATCACTTGTTTCCAGCATAAGCACGCGTACCGCAATCATTGAAATTTTATTAAAATATAATCCTGATTCAGCATGCATGCATGGCACATGGTCTCTAAGTTTACGTTGAAGTTATTTGAATTTGAATAAGGGCGGTTTTATCGAGTCAAGGTTGTTGAGTCTTTGAGTCTGTTTCGTGATCCACTTTTCCAGGGTGTGATCGTTGTATTTAAGATGCAGGTGTTATGGTGTTTATGTACTCCTTT
Source organism: Ambrosia trifida (assembly GCA_028751855.1). Taxonomy (NCBI): domain Eukaryota; kingdom Viridiplantae; phylum Streptophyta; class Magnoliopsida; order Asterales; family Asteraceae; genus Ambrosia; species Ambrosia trifida. The sequence continues at coordinate 81,347,371 of CM054123.1, forward strand.
CCTTTCATTATTAATTAGAGATATAAATATGTGCCAACTCAATTCTTGTTTATTATTTTGTTTATTCTTAATCTCTTGCCAACATGTGGTATCAGAGCTCGGTAATCATGTCCGACTCATCAAACCCGTACCCCATTTCTTTGTTCAAAGGTGAAGGATATGAACAGTGGAGTGTCCGCATGAGAACCATCCTGAGATCCAGAGAATTATGGGAGATAATGGATTTGGGAATGACTGATCATGGTGATGATCTTGTGAAGGCTAGTCTGGTGAGGAAGAATGATGCTCATGCAATGGCAGTGACTCAACACGGTGTTCACTGCACAAGAAGCCTGCGATATCCTGAAGATGGAATACCAGGGAGACACTCAAGTGCAGGCAGTGAAGCTTCAGGGGTTGAGGCGAGATTTTGAGAACTTTAACATGAAAGAAGGAGAGGCTGTGGGTGAGTATTTTTCAAGAGTGATGGCCATAGCAGGACAACAAAGATCATATGGAGAGGATGTCACTGAAGATAAGATTATGGAGAAGATCCTGCATAGCCTCACTTCAAGATTTGATTTTGTGGTACCATCCATTGAGGTGGCCTATGATTTGACACAATTGAGTCATGAGAAACTGATGGTTGTCTTGCAGTCACAAGAACAAAGGCTGAATGGTAGATCAGGAGAACAAGGACCCAGGATAAATGAAAAATCTGATGAGCAGGCATTACAAGTCTTTCAACAATAAGAAGAATAGGAAATGAAGGTGGCCAAGCAGGAAAGAAGAGGCCGTGGACATGGGTTCCCCAGCGGAAGAGGTAGAGGGAGGTCAAATGATAGGAACTGAGGACCTCAGTGCTACCAATGTTTTTGATATGGTCATGTAAAACATGGTTATTGGTATAGTGATGAGTAGCAGGTAAATGTAGCAACTAATGGAGATGAAAAAGAATAAGGATAAGAAGAGGTTCCTCATCTATTCATGGCATGTGTCACACAACATGACTTGATGAGCTCGGATGAACCTGAATCATCTCACACTAATGTATGGTTTGTTGACTTAGGAAGCTCAAATCATATGACTGTGGTATGTGCAATATTCATTACTTTAAATACATCATTTAAGTTGACTGTTACGAAGATAAATAAGAAACAAATTATTGTTGAAGGAAGAGGCACTATTAAGGCTAAAATGAATAATGGTAGTATGGCACTAATAGAAGATGTCTATTATGCACTAGAATTGGAGTATAACTTGTTAAGTATAGGTCAAATAATGAGAAAAGGATATGTATTATTATTTGATAATGGGGCATACTTAATTGTTCACAAGCAAACATGTACTAAACTCATGAAAATCCAATTGGCACCAAACATCATGTTCCCACTAGATGCCTCAAAAGTGAAGCCTAACAATCCAAAAGTACATGAGGAAACAAAGCTGTGGCATCTCATGTATGATCACTTAAACACTCAAGCATTTCAACAGTTATATAGAAAGTAAATGGTGCATGAGCTACCTACCATCATGGAGATTGGAGTATGTGAAGGATGTGCCATGGGTAAAAAAACATACATGTCGTTTCAATCTAGTACCATGAGGGCCAAAAAGCCTTTTGAAGTTGTTCACAGTGATGTATGTGATCCTATGCCTGTTTCCAGTCTTGGTGGAACTTAGTACTTCTTATTATTTATTGATGATTATACTTGGATTGTTGGGTATATTTTATTGAAAGGAAATATGAAGCGTTAACAAAATTTAAGGCTTGGTTGAGAAACAAAGTAATCATTTTATTAAGGTGTTTAGATCTGATAGGGGTGGTGAATATTGTTCAAATGAGTTTAATGCATTTTGTGAACGTCATGGAATAAAAAGACAGTTGGTTGTCCCCTTTACACTTGAGGAGAATGGTGTTTGTGAAGGGAAGAACATGACCATTATTGAAATAGCTTAATGCATGCCTAAAGCCAGACATATGCCTGCATATTTCTGGACAGATGCAGTGGCCACCGCAGTGCAAATTTTCATTATTGCCCCTACCAAGCCAAATGAGAATAAAACACCAATGCACATGTGGTCTGGAGAAGTACCTGATGTAGAAAATCTAAGAGTTTTTAGAAGTATTGTGTACGGCCATACACCATCACAACTTAACTTAGGAAGAAGTTTATACATTCAAATGCCCAAAAATGTATCCTCATTGGTTATTACACCATACAAACGAGGATTTTTACTCTCTTTAATTTGAGTATAGTATTGCTATAGTTTTTTTTAATTGAAAAAAATACCTCCATGATTTTTAAATGTCCATAACTTTCTCATACATTATTATTTTTTTTAATATTATTACACCGTACAAACGAGGATTTTTTTTCTCTTTAATTTGAGTATAGTATTGTTATAGTTTTTTATTTGAAAAATACGTACATGATTTTTAAAATGTCCATAACTTTGTCATACATTAATATTTTATTAATATTATTACACTGTATAAACGAGGATTTTTTTTCTCTTTAATATGAGTATAGTATTGTCATAGTTTTTTTTATTTGGAAAAAGCTTTGCGTTTTTTTTGTGTGCTTAGAACGCTTGCAATCATGTATATTACATGATTAAAAGTTTATGAGGGAATTTTAAAAATTTTAAACTGCAGAGTGTGGGGCGTAGAAGGGGGTGTGGAGACCGGCGTAGGGCAAACCCCATGTGATTTTCAACCGACATGGAGCAAATTAACTTGGTGACATGGCGGCTCCCGGTCGGATGATGAAAAAAGAACAATTGGTCCCCACGACGACTTCTTATGAAAAATTACAAAATTTTAATTTACCGTTATATATACACTCATCCTATCATTTTTACCCCCCCCCCCACCTTGGGCCCACCGTACATGACACCATCACCACCCTGCCAATTTTGTCCATGTTGTTCCATACCCCCAATGCTAAGGCGGATGCCACATGTCATTCAATGCCTTCCTTAAGACCATGATCACACACTGTATTATCAAAATAATGTAACTTCTTGTTCCCCCATGATCATCCTAATTTCTTCCTAACCGTATCTCACAAATTATTATTATTTATATTTTTATGTGTTTGCACGTTTAACTTCCAACTTTCTTACGATCACCCTAATTTTTTGCTTAGCGTATCACACAAATTAATGCTATGATATATTGTAGCACATAGGATTCTATTGTGGTAAAAATAGTCTTGGTTGCAGAACTCGGTTTGGGCTTGTACTCAGCCGATTGGGGAGTTACGAGTACTGGGACTAATCAGGCGAGAACTCGGGAGGTCAAATTGGCCTATGCGAGGAGTACTTGGAGTATTCGGCCAACTCGGCTATACTCGGTGACCTAACGAGGAGCGAGTACTCAGTGATTCCAAGGCCTTGGAGATCGACTTTCGCAACCTTGAAAATAGTATGTATAATTTATTGAATCCGAAATTTTGTTAGCATTGTTCACCATTTATTCAGCTGATATTATTTATTAATGTTAGAATTTTTTTTCGTTTGTGTTTGTAGACAATTTTTGTGTAACAAGTTGTTTAATAAGAAGATACATGGTGTAACATAGTTTTCAACTTTTTATTTTTAATGAAAAACACTATAATATAGTTCACAAGTCAGTGTTTTTTGAATATATATATATATATATATATAGAAGGAAATTATCTTGAACATGTATAATGTTATAGTTGAAATCTATATATGTTATGCATAACTGGGTCAGTTAATTGAATTATGCCCACTGACAGAACTTCTTTGGGGCCTCATTTAGCAATGCCCACCTTTTTTCGTAGTGTATTTTTACCTAAAAAATTTTCAATATTTTATATGTATCGAATATACCCCCTGATTATGCAACACACCAAGACAAATATTTTAGTTAATTGATTATGGCTTAACTGAAACAATCTAAACGTTGTTTCATGTTGCAACGTGCATGCATCTCACTAGTGTGTGTATATAAATAAGTTTTCGTGTAACACATATTACACGAAAATAACATGTGTTACACGAGAAACTTTGTTATTAAAAAAAAACACTCAACGGTTTTTTGATTTTTTTGGCTCAAAATGCTTAAAATCATGTATATTACATGCCCTAAAATTTTCTTTAACGTTTCATAGGGTTTTCAGTCTAATATGGGTTTCCAATATAACCTTCCATTATATATATATAGTGGATAATTCAAATGAGAAGAAAATGTTTTGTAAGAAGAGAAAGAACAAATTTAAACCAGTATAAATCATCCATTTAATAATTGTATTATTGTTAAATAAATTATTAATTTTTTGTAACCCCCTTAAACTAGTTAAATAAATGAAACTGATAATTCCTTTTAAAAATATATTGTTCGAAAGCAAACCTAATTTAGTGAACGATCATTTTGATATGTGTAGGATATACGTGGGAAGAATTTTTATATGTGTATGACAAATGTATGATAATCTCAATAAGATACACATATGATGATTTCGATATATGTAGGATTAATTTTGATATAAGAAGGATAAACGTTAATTACTATTTAACTAGAGGGATAATAAATAATCTTAGAAAAGTTATATAGGTATAGGTTCATGTACAAAGTGCATTTTTCGTACAAAGTGTGAGAAACTAGTCTATATAGTCATCATGTTTTAAATTGTTACATTTTGTGTTTTTCTATATAATACCATGCCAAAATAATATAAAATTTAAATATAATGCCTAAAATTTAAAACACAATATCTATATAGACTTGTCACACTTTGTATAAAAAATGCAATTTTTATAAAAACCCCACCTATATAATATGCTATTTAAAGAGATATATATGCTTCTTTGCAGCTTTTTGACGTACATAATGTATTATTGTCTTTGTAATCTCTTATATAAAGATACTTGCCTTTCACTAATTCAACTTCCAATATATGTTATGTAACAGTTATCATTTTGTTCTCAATTTCCTTTCTAATCTTCAGATGTTTTGATTAGAAAATTGTCACACCCTCAAAATCCACTTGCGGAGTTTTACCGCGAGGCGCATGACAAACCAGGATCCAAACCAACGATCACAATAAACAAGTCTAAATGTAATTAATGCAATACCAAAACATAATTTTAAAATCCCGTTTACAGCGGAAGCTTATTCAAAATAAAGTTCAACATAATTAACCAAAGTTCAATGTTTATGAAATCATGCAACTCTATCTAGACGCCGTGCAGACGCGTGCGCCCTAGTTCCATGTGCTACCTTAGCGACCTGAGAAAACATGTAAAAGTTTACGTCAGCACAAAAATGCTGGTGAGTTTACAGGTTTGCAGTTCAAGTACCAAGTCCACCTGTCCATACTATAATAAATAGAAAACCAGTATACGCTAGCTAGGCGTACGTTTTGTTACTACCACGATTGGAAAACCATTACTAACACGTATACCAGTTTTGTGCCCGAATAGTTCCAAATGTTCCTGTTGTTCCTGTTTGAGACAATATGCACTCGCCCGGCCCTCCAAGCCGACGAGCGGGGTTGGTCATTCCCAATAGCGCTATTCACATTTCCCCGTTGTGCAAACCCGCACATTCATGGTTCCCCCCGGGACTTCCAAAGATCGTGTAGTATACGTTAGAACCCATAGTATGACAGAATTTACCAAACAGTTTTAACACATGTTTTCTCCCCCGAAAGTATAAAACCAGTTTAAAAGAGGGGCCGTAAACTCACCTTAAGTTCCTTTACTCCTAATCCCGAGTAAAATCAGCTGCTATGTTAGTCCCGTACAGTGGCGACCTAACATATGACAGTTACAAGTACTTAGACTAATAACCCGCAGGTTAACTAGTCCCTAGATGTCCAGACCATAACCAAGTTCGTTTGAAAACACCGTGACTGTTTAACTGACCCAATTGACAAGACTCGACATCCCATTGGTGACCCGAGACTCCCGTGTTATGTTTACGCTCCAAAACATACATTAACGCATCTACACTTAACATACGTTAACACACTCAACAAGTTATAGCACATAGTTCACGTATCACCGAATTACATCCAAATATATGTTACCAAGTTATTAGACATGTTACTGGGTTCCTAGCATGTTTCTACATGTGAAATCGGGTCTCGGAATGCTAATTTATACTTACAGCAGCAGTACACGCGATTAGGAAAAGTCAACTAGCATTTAGGTTGGTCAACTAGCAATTAGGAATCCTAATCGCCTCTATTATAGGCGATTGGGGCTATACCATATGTTATTATTAGCAATTAGGGCTAATCACGTGAACTTACATGCAATTGGGGCTAATCACGTGACATTATATGCGATTGGGGCTAATCACATGACATTATATGCGATTGGGGCTAATCACATGACATTATATGCGATTGGCTCCCCAATCTCATGAATTATAGGCGATTAGCCTTGCTAATCGCCTGTAACCATGCTGTTCCGGTTTTTCGCGCGTTTAACACCCCAGATCAGATCCAGAACGTGTGTAACTACCCAATATCATCCCAAACACTATCCTAAACATGTTTAACCCAAAACCCTTCGTTCAACCTCGTATTATCAGTCCCGCATGCAACCAAATCAATCCAAACATTATACACATAGCATGCAACATCAATTAACGCATGTAAGCATAACCCTATTATCCGATTACTGAGGTTCCTATCATCATACTAACAATATTACCTCTGACCTAGCATGATAACACATCAAAACATCATCAAGATCCATAAAAATCCTATCTTTCTAATCATACATACCCATAACGCATGTTAATTAGTTATCCGATTAACAACCTTTATTGACGATTTTTCAGAAAGCCTTTTCGTTTATGAACAGGTCTGGACCATTAGGGATTGATTAAAAACATTTACAAAGTGTTATGGATAAGAATCAAACCTTAGAATTGTAAAAGATTGATGGTTAGACCTTGAAACCTTGTGTTTTTGATCAAAATCGCCTTCCAGAGGTTGTTTAGGTGTGTGGGGCGGTTATGGGACGACTAGGGTTGATATTAGGGAGTTTAGGAGGTTAAGTGTTCTATTTATAGGCGTTTCTAGTCGTTCCAGCACGTTACACGCGATTGTGCAGCAGTTCATGCGATTAGGGCTGCTAATCGCATGAAGTACATGTGATTGGGCCTAATCGCCCAAACTAACACACGATTGGGGGCCTAATCGCCCCTAATGATGCCTACTCGCCTCCCTTATAGGCGATTAGGCCTCCCTAATCGCCTATAGGGGCTGGTTTGGTGCGTTTTGCGCGTTAAACCCCGTTTTAACGTATGTTAACACATATTAACATACCGACAAGTCATATAATGATTGTAAACACATAACACAAGTAAATACACATATTTACACTCGTTCACCAATTCCCGGGACTCGAGACTCGTACGTTCCGTATGCTCTGACGATCCTACAAATCGTCACCGTTTGGACACTTGGTTAAGGACTGACATCTAACGAACCTCTAGACCAACATCCAATGATCTTCTAGACTAACCAGTAGTTCCCGAACCATAACCCGACCTAACTAACCCAGTTAAGTACCGTATACGCGTGACTCGCTAAGGTAGACTTTCATCTAGACCATGTTGTTAACCCGAATTTGCCGGGTGTCACATCATCCCCACGTTAAAAGAATTTTCGTCCCGAAAATTTGCACAAGTACAGAAAGAACAAAGAATTAACGAAGGAACAAACAAAAGATAGAAACCAGAATAGAGATTTACCCGAGTTGTCACATCATCCCCACGTTAAAAGGAATCTCGACCCGAGATTCATTCAGCTGCCGATGAGACATGTCTCGACTCGAATGCTTCCTTAGGAAAGAGATGAGGATACTTAGACTTCATCTGATCCTCCCGTTCCCATGTATATTCCGGTCCCCGGTTCGAGTTCCACCGAACCTTAACGATACGAATCTTGCTGTGACGCAGGCTGCGAATCTTGTAATCAAGGATCTCCACAGGTTCTTCCACAATCCGAAGACGATCATCAACCTTGATCTCTTCTAGTGGAACGATGAGAGACTCGTCAGCCAGACACTTCTTCAAGTTTGACACGTGAAAGACGTTATGTACGTTACCGAGCTCCGTCGGAAGATCAAGTCGATATGCCACCGGCCCAATCCGTTCCAGGATCGTAAATGGACCGACATATCGTGGATTGAGTTTGCCACGCTTCCCAAAGCGTATGACGCCCTTCCACGGAGAAACTTTCAGAAGCACCTTGTCGTTAACTTGGAACTCTAGTGGTTTGCGACGCTGATCGGCATAACTCTTTTGCCGGTCCCGTGCCGCCGCCAACCGATTACGAATCTGTACGATCTTTTCCGAAGTTTCGTACACTAGTTCGGGCCCAGTGAGTTGACTCTCACCCACCTCAGCCCAACAAAGAGGAGAGCGGCATTTCCGTCCGTACAGTGCCTCGAACGGAGCAGCCTTGATGCTCGTGTGATAACTGTTGTTGTACGAGAATTCTACCAACGGCAGATGAGCTTCCCAACCCTTCCCAAAATCGATCACACACGCCCGCAGCATGTCTTCTAAGGTTTGAATCGTACGCTCACTCTGACCGTCAGTCTGTGGATGGTAAGCCGTACTCATGTCTAGTTGGGTACCCAAAGCCTTGTGCAAAGACTTCCAGAAGTGAGAAGTAAAGCGAGAATCGCGATCCGAAATAATAGAAACTGGTACCCCGTGCTTAGAAACAACTTCTTTCAAGTAAAGGCGAGCCAAACGATCCATAGTGTCGGTCTCCTTAATAGCAAGAAAATGGGCTGATTTCGTTAACCGATCGACAATCACCCATATCTTGTCGTTCCCGCTTGGTGACTTAGGAAGTTGTGTGACAAAATCCATAGTAATCCGTTCCCATTTCCATTCCGGAATTTCAGGTTGTTGCAGGAGACCCGACGGTTTCTGGTATTCCACCTTGACCTTAGCACAGGTCAAGCATTTACTCACGTATGAGGCTATGTCCGACCTCATGTTTGGCCACCAGTAAAGCACTTTCAGATCTTGGTACATCTTATCCGAACCAGGATGAATAGAATACCGGGACTTATGAGCCTCATCAAGAACAAGCTCCCGTAGTCCCCCAAATAAAGGAACCCATATGCGTTCTGCGAAATAGTGCAGGCCATCAGGCCTTCGCTCTAGGTGCTTGTCGGCACCGTGCATAGTTTCAGCTTTAAGGTTTTCCTCCTTCAAAGCTTCCAATTGGGCAGAACGGAGTTGATCAGGTAACGACGAATGAATGGTGAGCTGCAACGCCCGAACACGACGAGGTTTAGTAGATTCCTTCCTGCTCAAGGCGTCTGCTACAACATTCGCCTTGCCAGGATGGTACTTAATAGCACAATCATAATCGTTCAAAAGTTCGATCCAGCGACGCTGCCGTATGTTCAAGTGTTGTTGGTCGAAAATGTGTTGGAGACTCTTGTGATCGGTGTAGATGGTGCATTTGGTACCGTACAAGTAATGTCTCCAAATTTTCAACGCGAATACCACGGCACCCAACTCCAAGTCATGAGTTGTGTAGTTCTTCTCGTGCACTTTGAGTTGACGAGAAGCATACGCAATCACTTTCTCGCGTTGCATCAACACGCAACCGAGTCCATGAATGGAAGCATCACAGTAAACGACAAAATCATCAGGACCCTCAGGTAAAGACAGAATAGGAGCAGAACACAGTTTAGACTTCAGTTCTTCAAACGCTGACTCTTGTGATTCACCCCAGTCGAACTTCCTATCCTTCTGAGTGAGAGTGGTGAGGGGTTGAGCAATCTTCGAGAACCCCTGAATAAAACGACGATAATAGCCCGCAAGGCCTAGGAATTGCCGCACCTCAGTTGGCGTCTTTGGTGCTCCCCAGTCCTTGATCGCTTCGATTTTTGCGGGATCGACATGAATTCCTAGTTCATTAACCACATGTCCTAGGAATTGAACTTCGCGTAACCAAAAGTCACACTTTGAGAACTTGGCGTAAAGTTGCTCCCGTCGTAAAAGTTCCAAGACTAACCGCAGATGTTCCCCGTGTTCGGTCTCGTTCTTGGAGTAGATCAGAATGTCATCAATAAACACAATGACAAACTTGTCCAGATACGGTTTACAGACGCGTTTCATCAAGTCCATGAAAACCGCCGGTGCGTTCGTGAGACCGAAAGCCATGACCAAGAATTCAAAATGGCCATAACGTGTTCGAAAAGCAGTCTTTGCAACGTCAGCCTCCCTGACGCGCAGCTGGTGATAACCGGACCTCAAGTCGATCTTGGAATAATAACTAGAACCCTGAAGCTGGTCGAATAGATCATCGATACGTGGAAGAGGATAACGGTTCTTGACGGTCAACTTGTTCAGCTCTCTGTAGTCTACACATAATCGGAAACTCCCATCCTTCTTCTTGACAAATAAAATCGGGGCTCCCCAAGGGGAAGAACTTGGCCGGATGAAACCCTTGTCCAAGAGTTCCTGCAACTGGCTAGACAATTCCTGCATCTCGGGAGGTGCAAGACGGTAGGGGGCCCGAGCAATAGGAGCAGCCCCTGGTACGAGATCAATACCGAACTCGACTTGACGATGAGGAGGAAGACCAGATAAATCATCGGGAAAAACATCAAGAAATTCGCGAACCACCGGAATGTCGTCAATCTTCTTCTCATCACTGGAGGAAACAGATAAAAGCGCCAACACGGCTGGATAACCCTTTCGAAGACACTTAAGGGCTTTCATGCTAGAGATGATGTTTAGCGAAACACCACCCTTGATACCGTACACAGAAAGAAATTCTCCATCAGGGAGAGGAATCCGAATAACCTTATCGTAACAGACGATCTCCGCGCGATACAAAGATAACCAATCCATTCCTACTACCACGTCAAAACTACCCAATGGTACCGGCATAAGGTCGATGGGGAACGATAAACCCGACAACTCTAACTGACACTCCCGAAGAACACTAGTAGCTTCAATCGTTTTCCCGTCAGCCAACTCAATAATATACTTGGTCTCTAATGGTACAGGTACTACATCTAGCAGTCGACTCACGTCCATGGATACAAAACTCTTGTCGGCACCAGAATCAAATAACACGCTAACAGAATGATTATTGAGAAGAAACGTACCGGTGACTGTATCAGGGTCTTGCCTAGCCTCAGCAGCTCCAATTACGAAGGCACGTGCATTTCTGCCGCCGCCCCCGTTGTTCCCATTCCCGTTGTTTCCACCCTGTTTCAGTTTTGGGCAATCCTTCTTGTAATGCCCAGTGTCACCGCAGTTGTAGCACCCTTGTTTCCCCGTAGTACCCTGAGTAGTCGGAGCAGAACTGTTGGTCGGAGCCTGAGTTGATGGAAGTGTAACCCGACAGTCTTTAGCATAGTGGCCTGTTCGCTGGCAGCGGTGGCAACGGTTACTGTCGCAGTTCCCTTGGTGATGGCGTCCACACTTGTTGCACTTGGGCAGTTTTCCTGCATAACCACCCTGCTTATTACCCGAAGACGATGAACCCCCATTATCAAACTTTTTACCCTGCTGTGCAGACCCAGACCCTTTCCCGTCGTTTTCCCACTTGCGCTTATTGTTCTCTGGAGTCTTAGCAGTCGAACCTTTCGCCGGCAAAATCCCCTCATTCACCTTTAAATTAGTCATCCTATGTGCAGATCGAACTACCTCCGCATAAGTAGGATGATTCCCAGCAGCCACTAACCCTGCGATTTCCGGCACCAACCCTGAGACATAATGTTCAATCTTACGATACTCTGGCACGTGCAAATCGGGACATAGCACTGCCAACTCATTCCTCCTAACCGTATACTTCTCGATTTCCGACCCAGTCATCTTGAGGTTCCACACCTCATGTTCCAGCTTCTGTACCTCTTCTCTCGGGCAATACTCCCGCTTCAGCAACTGCACAAAGTTCTCCCACGGCATAGCATATGCCTCCCCAATCCCCATGTTCTGGGTAATACCATTCCACCAAGTCAATGCCACGTCTTGAAATAACGCAGCCGAATACTTCACCCGATCTTCTGGGAGACAGTTACACATCAAGAATACCGACTCCACTTTCTCTAACCACCTAAGCAAACTGACCGCACCCTCGGTGCCAGAGAATTCCGGGGTTTGCAGTCCCGGAACATCTTATAGGTGCACATGGGTGGGGGTGGGTCAACAGGACCACCTGAAATGAAACGTATGAGAAATCACGAATAACGTACACAAGACTCACCAATGAGGCAAAGAAAATGGATAAAACAACTTACCACCACCGTTGTGCCCTAACTGAAAGGCAGCCTGGAGCAAGTTGTTCAGATCAGCCTGTGACAGGTTAATACCTCCACCACGACCACCAGCACCACCACGACCACCACCGCGTCCACCACCGCGTCCACCTCCTCGTCCTCCACGCACTCCAGACATGATTCTGGCAGAAAGAACGAGAAAATTTAGTTTCGCAGTTAAAGATAACCACAAATGTTCACAAGATTAAAGCCAGATCCAATCCAGGACTATCCCTTCAAACTCAGAGCTCACTAGTGCTTCCATGCATTTCGTTTTATGATTTTGTGTGCACCCAAAATGATAAAACGCTCTACATGGTCCTCCAAGTGTTCTCCTAGTTCAAAGATCAAATCACCGAACATAGACTCTTAGCTACACACCGTAATACTACGGTAGTTCATGACAAGTGTTTCTATTGGAGTGCGACAGGGGAGATGTCCGAGCCTTGGACAAATCTCAAGAGCACACGAGTTACCCCAATAGACTACACCGCCTAGGAAACAAGTAACCCAACCTAAAATAGAACGGATGATGTAACGCAGAAAGACCAACGATTTAGAGACACCCCGACAAGACCATACGTAAACCACTATAACGTTTAGTACCATGTGATCGTCTAGTGTGTGCGACTCGGCTATAGACTAGACTCTACATGCAGTCCTAGTTCACTATAACCATTGGCTCTGATACCAATCTGTCACACCCTCAAAATCCACTTGCGGAGTTTTACCGCGAGGCGCATGACAAACCAGGATCCAAACCAACGATCACAATAAACAAGTCTAAATGTAATTAATGCAATACCAAAACATAATTTTAAAATCCCGTTTACAGCGGAAGCTTATTCAAAATAAAGTTCAACATAATTAACCAAAGTTCAATGTTTATGAAATCATGCAACTCTATCTAGACGCCGTGCAGACGCGTGCGCCCTAGTTCCATGTGCTACCTTAGCGACCTGAGAAAACATGTAAAAGTTTACGTCAGCACAAAAATGCTGGTGAGTTTACAGGTTTGCAGTTCAAGTACCAAGTCCACCTGTCCATACTATAATAAATAGAAAACCAGTATACGCTAGCTAGGCGTACGTTTTGTTACTACCACGATTGGAAAACCATTACTAACACGTATACCAGTTTTGTGCCCGAATAGTTCCAAATGTTCCTGTTGTTCCTGTTTGAGACAATATGCACTCGCCCGGCCCTCCAAGCCGACGAGCGGGGTTGGTCATTCCCAATAGCGCTATTCACATTTCCCCGTTGTGCAAACCCGCACATTCATGGTTCCCCCCGGGACTTCCAAAGATCGTGTAGTATACGTTAGAACCCATAGTATGACAGAATTTACCAAACAGTTTTAACACATGTTTTCTCCCCCGAAAGTATAAAACCAGTTTAAAAGAGGGGCCGTAAACTCACCTTAAGTTCCTTTACTCCTAATCCCGAGTAAAATCAGCTGCTATGTTAGTCCCGTACAGTGGCGACCTAACATATGACAGTTACAAGTACTTAGACTAATAACCCGCAGGTTAACTAGTCCCTAGATGTCCAGACCATAACCAAGTTCGTTTGAAAACACCGTGACTGTTTAACTGACCCAATTGACAAGACTCGACATCCCATTGGTGACCCGAGACTCCCGTGTTATGTTTACGCTCCAAAACATACATTAACGCATCTACACTTAACATACGTTAACACACTCAACAAGTTATAGCACATAGTTCACGTATCACCGAATTACATCCAAATATATGTTACCAAGTTATTAGACATGTTACTGGGTTCCTAGCATGTTTCTACATGTGAAATCGGGTCTCGGAATGCTAATTTATACTTACAGCAGCAGTACACGCGATTAGGAAAAGTCAACTAGCATTTAGGTTGGTCAACTAGCAATTAGGAATCCTAATCGCCTCTATTATAGGCGATTGGGGCTATACCATATGTTATTATTAGCAATTAGGGCTAATCACGTGAACTTACATGCAATTGGGGCTAATCACGTGACATTATATGCGATTGGGGCTAATCACATGACATTATATGCGATTGGGGCTAATCACATGACATTATATGCGATTGGCTCCCCAATCTCATGAATTATAGGCGATTAGCCTTGCTAATCGCCTGTAACCATGCTGTTCCGGTTTTTCGCGCGTTTAACACCCCAGATCAGATCCAGAACGTGTGTAACTACCCAATATCATCCCAAACACTATCCTAAACATGTTTAACCCAAAACCCTTCGTTCAACCTCGTATTATCAGTCCCGCATGCAACCAAATCAATCCAAACATTATACACATAGCATGCAACATCAATTAACGCATGTAAGCATAACCCTATTATCCGATTACTGAGGTTCCTATCATCATACTAACAATATTACCTCTGACCTAGCATGATAACACATCAAAACATCATCAAGATCCATAAAAATCCTATCTTTCTAATCATACATACCCATAACGCATGTTAATTAGTTATCCGATTAACAACCTTTATTGACGATTTTTCAGAAAGCCTTTTCGTTTATGAACAGGTCTGGACCATTAGGGATTGATTAAAAACATTTACAAAGTGTTATGGATAAGAATCAAACCTTAGAATTGTAAAAGATTGATGGTTAGACCTTGAAACCTTGTGTTTTTGATCAAAATCGCCTTCCAGAGGTTGTTTAGGTGTGTGGGGCGGTTATGGGACGACTAGGGTTGATATTAGGGAGTTTAGGAGGTTAAGTGTTCTATTTATAGGCGTTTCTAGTCGTTCCAGCACGTTACACGCGATTGTGCAGCAGTTCATGCGATTAGGGCTGCTAATCGCATGAAGTACATGTGATTGGGCCTAATCGCCCAAACTAACACACGATTGGGGGCCTAATCGCCCCTAATGATGCCTACTCGCCTCCCTTATAGGCGATTAGGCCTCCCTAATCGCCTATAGGGGCTGGTTTGGTGCGTTTTGCGCGTTAAACCCCGTTTTAACGTATGTTAACACATATTAACATACCGACAAGTCATATAATGATTGTAAACACATAACACAAGTAAATACACATATTTACACTCGTTCACCAATTCCCGGGACTCGAGACTCGTACGTTCCGTATGCTCTGACGATCCTACAAATCGTCACCGTTTGGACACTTGGTTAAGGACTGACATCTAACGAACCTCTAGACCAACATCCAATGATCTTCTAGACTAACCAGTAGTTCCCGAACCATAACCCGACCTAACTAACCCAGTTAAGTACCGTATACGCGTGACTCGCTAAGGTAGACTTTCATCTAGACCATGTTGTTAACCCGAATTTGCCGGGTGTCACAAAAATTTTCTCTAAATTACAAGCGGGCTCGATGTTTTCTAATTACAAACCCTCTCATTTATCTATTGTTACCAATTAAAACATCAAACTCAAAGTGTAGCTAACATGAGCAAATCCTTTTGTACACACGCGCGTTATAATTTGACCTTATATTTACTTACCTTTCATGTGTTTCCAGAGTCTCAAAAAGCTAAGGATTCTGGATGTGGCTGATTCTTTATCCTTAACAGAGACTGGAGATTTCTATGGACTTGAGAATCTTGAGGAACTGTACTTTAAAGGTTGCAAGAACTTAAAGGAGTTGCATAGCTCTATTAATTGCCTTCACAAACTTGCTATATTGGATTTAAGTCGATCCATATCATTGAAGAGGATCCCTTGGGAAATGATAGTCAAGTTACCATCTATTAGAGAACTAAAACTAAGTAACAGTGAAACCATATCACCAACTCCGAGCCTAGTACGAAACAATGCATCCAATAAAGCACATATGTGTAAAAGTCTGGTGAGTACCTCTTCCAACGTACCCGAACTAAAATCTCCCAAAACAGGATCTGAAGACCCTCAATGTCTCTTGAAAGTTATAGGCCTAAGAAACCTAAGTCATTTATGCATGAGTGGATGCAGTGTGTCACAAATACCCGATGAAATTGGTAATTTGGTGTCATTAAAGGGGTTAGACCTTTCAGAAAACACATTCTCTAGCCTTCCTGATAGCTTTAGCAACCTCTCGCAGCTAGCTACGCTCAACATAGTAGATTGTTCTGAATTACGGTCACTTCCCCTCCTTCCATCAAACTTGACATTTATTATAGCATCTAGGTGTTGGTCATTAGATGTGATGCCATATGACACAATACAAAGAAGTTATATTTTTCGTACTAAAGTGTGCAAGGTATGCAATCCCTCACTAGAAAATTTTTATTGAATTGTTTGATATTGATTTTTCAAAACAGCTTATGCGTTTTGGAAAAGCAGCTATTTTGAAAAGACAGGGGTGGAGCTGCTTTTAGATTATTGTGTTTTGGTAGCCTAAAAATTCATTTCAAAACTCAACCCCAAACTTTAAAAACTGATTATTTGCGTTTTCAAAACGCAATAATCTAAAAATGCATTTCAAAACGCAACCCCAAACACCCCCTATAGGACACGGTCGATTAAGAAATACTAAATTAATGCAAGAACAAAAAAATCCAAAATCGTTTCTGTTTTTTATTAATGGCTCATATCTTATAAATATTGTACTTATTACACACAAATTGAATATTTTATTTTGGTCCGCGTGTTATCGCAATGTATAACTGCATAGGTGTATAAAAATATAGCATGCTTGCTATAACATATTTGAATGCCTATATGCAACAGGAATCAACCTTCAGTAAACCATTAGCGATCCATTTGCCAATGAAGACCAAAGAGATTCCTGATTGGTGCAATTATCGAAAAAAGGGAGGCGTTTTATCTTTCATGGCGCCTACACACATTTGCAAAACAATTTGTGGTATCATCTTATATGCAAATAACTCTGAAAGCTTATGGGCCCTTACTCCCAAACTGCTTAACAAAACAAAAAATACAAGCTGTTGTCTAAACAATATGGAGTTAAGATATGATTCTATATTTGTCATGTTTTATCCACTTGATGATACAACAGTTGTGGTGGAAGCGGGTGACACTGTGGCACTTGAATTCCCTCAAAAATCGGTTTTGAGATGTGGGTTATGTCTGATATACGATACTGATGTGGTGGATTCTAAATTGGTTATTCAACATGTGAATGACATCCCGGATGATTCTAATTTAGATGACGAATCCAATGATGAATGCAACCCAGATGAAGATTCCAATGATGATTGCAACACAGATGCCGGTTAGTAACACATGAAATGCATTGTGCAACACAATTTGGATTTTATATTGAAAGAAGAAGATGCATTAATTAATACTTCTCATACAATGATGTTATTGAATACCTGGAAGTGTTAAGTCATAGGTGAGTAGTGGATGTTGCGTTAATCGGGTTTACTCACGGGTCACGGGTCGGTAGAAGAAGGCTCTCACGGAAGTGTTGTGTGCAAAATAGGTGGTTTTGTTTTCTTGATCGGTAGAAGAAAGCTCTCACGGAAGTGTTGTGCCGTGTGGTGAAAAACAACAGTCGTTAGTGGTGGTGTTATACGGCTTTGGACGGGCCTGAGGTGGAGGCCAGAATGTCCGAGATAAGTTGAGTTGAGGGAAAACTTTGGACGTGACCGAGGTGGAGGTCGGGTGTCTGGGATGGGTCAAGATGGTTCGAGATGAAGGTGACTAAACACTGCTTTGATGAAGGTTGTGAATAAATGATTAAGGGGGTGATTGTTAGGTTAATCGGGTTTATTCACGGGTCACGGGTCGGTATGTTATCAGGTCACTAGTTCGTTTACAGGTTATTTGAACGGGTCATGAATAGTTTGCAAACTTGGTCAAGAGTTTGAGCAAATAACTTGAACACAAACATGGGCTAAAGAATGCATGGAGCTATTTTGTTTTTATTATATAATATTTGACCATGTCTTATGTTTATTTTCTAGCTTAGTGTAGGTAGAAAGCTAGGAGAATAAATCATAGATTAGTTGGTTAGTGGGTCATTTTTTTCTCCACTTTTTATGCTTGTCTCCATCATGGAGGTAATTGTAGCTGGCTATATATATATATATTCTTTTAAGTATTAATCAGAAAATCTCAAACCTTTTTAGAGCATTTTTTCTTGTGTGTTTTCATTCTCAGTTTCAGTTCGTTAGTTTTAAGTGTGCAGTAAGGGACCTGAACCAACAGTGGAGACTTGGGACTTAAGAAAATAGAATATTTCAAAGCTTTTGCTTAGTTAATTACATCGGTCAAATTACTGTGACCTTCACTTAAAAATAGTAATTTCTCCAACATAACATAAATTAATATTTCTAGGTTTATCTATTACAGTTTTTATCATCAAATTATTTGGATAACTTTGTGAGCATTTGGTTCATTGCAAGGAGTTGTTGGGCTTTAAACACAAGTATGATTTGGTTCGGGATGTCATGTGTGATGTTCTTTAGTAGGTGAGAATCTCCGCTGAAAAATGAGGCTCCTGTGAATTTCCTTACCGACCCTTTTGAAGGGAGGTCCACTCTTCGGCCAACAATAGTTCTTGTGCTCTGGTGAGCAGGTGGAAAATAAACTTTTATGGACCTTACTAGAGTGTTGTAACACCCCAAACAACTGTGAAAATATTAGGGCACACAACAATTGTTCAAGAGCATATGATACTATTGAAGTTGCTTAGTTTATTAATCATAAATTAAAATCCTTACATACCAAATGAAATACAAATTTGGTTTAAACTTTAAATGGTCCAGATGCCGTAATATATCAAGCAACATTGTTCCCTAAAACATATTTAAGTTGGAAAATGGAGAGAGTCAACTATAAATAGTTGGTGAGCTTACAATAGTTTAAATGCTGAAACATAGTTGATAAAAAAATACTATTCAAATATCTATGTTAATCTAAGAAAACATGCGAAAAAAACATAAGCAAACAAGTGGGACACAATCAAACCTTAGTTGACAAAGTCCGACACTTCCCCTTACATGTTCTTTTTTATAAAAACTAGATGCAGTTTTAATCACCCACGTCGCCCACAGACATCGTCAATTACAGAGTGGGGTTGTCAATCCAATAGAACTATCATCGTTACTGTTAACTTGATCGAAGTTATTGATTATGCAAGTTTATAGTTGGTCTACCTATTTTGTTTAACATGTGTAGCACAATAAATACACACATAAGACATACAGTTGAA
The DNA here is from genome assembly GCA_028751855.1 of Ambrosia trifida. NCBI lineage: Eukaryota > Viridiplantae > Streptophyta > Magnoliopsida > Asterales > Asteraceae > Ambrosia > Ambrosia trifida. The sequence goes on from CM054123.1 coordinate 81,366,788, forward strand.
TTGCATAAGTCGTTATGTTAGTACATGTCTATTGTATATCCCTAGCCTAGTATAGGTGTTAGTTGTATGTTATAACATTGTTTCTAGCTCGTTTGTATGATAGGGGCAATTTGGTAATTGTTATAGGTGAAGAGGTCACAAACACACAAAGTGGTCACCCCTTCGTGTGGTCTTAGGGGCGAAGGAGTGACTCCTTCGCATGTACCTCTTCGGGCAACAAGACCCATTCGCCCCCAAGCCTTAGGCGAAGGGGTATCAACACTTTAAATAGTTTGTGTTATTTCCCTAGTCCCTTAGTTGTTCATTTTGAGAGAAACTTGGTGTATTTGGTCCGAAATCTTTGTATTATCACTCGAGCTCTAATTTTAATAATGTTTTAATCATTTAACCATATTAGAACAACTCGTCTTTGCTTGTTTTGATTGTTTTCAATATTACACTTGTTGCCAACCTTCAAACAAAGAATTCTGCACTTTGTTTGTTGACCCATGGTTGTCGGTTTATCCGGAAATCGATCCTTCAAGTGGTATCAGAGCTTTGGCTCGTATCACGGGTATTTTGGTAACAAATTTTAGCAACAACAGTAGATTTTTATTGGTTTTTAATGTTTTGAAGTTTGAAAAACTTGGTTTTTATAAAAACAGTTTTTGCTTTTGATAATTATTGTCCCATTCTAGATGCCTCTCATCCAATGAATCTTTTATTACAATTTCCTCAATGTCCTCCACGGTATGAGGTGAATCCACCTCAGTACAGTGTTAACCATTTGCACACCTTGCAGGTCCAGCACAAGCTACACCAAACTATTGTGGGCCATCCTTATCAGGTTACGGTGGGGCATCTTCATCTGGTTATTGTGGGGCTATGTCATCCGGTAATGGTGGGGTATTTACTTCTTGTACAAGTCCACAACAGCTCAACACTAGGATTTGAAAAAAGTGTCGGTAGAGGTAGCTTAGGAACATATGGCGCTTTTGTCAACACTTGTTAATTCATACAGGTGGTTAGTTGTTGGACAGATTGGGAATTCTCATCTTACAAACGAAGATTATGTGCAGATTGATAAGGAGGATATGGAATTGATTGACATTCAATGGCATTTCGCCAGTGTAGTGAGAAGAGCTAAGGAATTCATGGATCGAACTAGCAGAAGGGATGTCTTGGTAAACAACAACACCAAGTTTGGTTTTGATAAGAGCAAAGTCACGTGTTTTAATTGTGGAACAAAAGGACACTTTGCTCGGGAATGTGATTGACCCAAACAGCCAAAAGCAAATAAGAATCCATTCAACAACAAAAACCGTGCTAATCAGAACTAGAGACAACAAGCTCAGACACAACATTACAGAAATACTGAACGAGTTATTGTTCTGGTACAAAATCAAAACTAGAATGCACCGGCCAACAACACTCAACGTCGGACACCGGTAATCCAAGCTGATGAGGGGTACAAGTGGAATCTTCAACCGAAAGGAGAAGACGCTCCGCATGGTGGTTGTAAGACCCGTCCCGAATTAAACGAGTTTTGATGATTAAAACACGGGTTTTACTACATAGTAATGGGAATAATTTAAAACTTCAGAACTTAAAAGTCATTTCTATAGGTTTTACAAAAAAGGTTAAGATAACAACGATGGTCTATGCTCATATCCCAATTAATTACAATGTTTATGATTAGAAATATGCGGAAGCGTTTTGTTCAATACGCGCGTTCGATTCTTTGAAATGGCTTGATCTTCATCTGGGCTCCTTAAAAACATGAAATAACCATATTAGGCGTGATTTCACATTGAGGCTTGAAGAAAACAAAGACAAATATTTTGTTATAAATCCCGCCGTAAGCTACGGCTTGCCAGTCGTAGCTTACGGCTCGTGTCTTCTAACCTAAATCTTTAAACGAGTCGTAGCTTACGGCTCGTTGCCGTATGCGGCGGCCTAGAGCTGCTGATATGCTCTATTTTTCCTGTCAAAATGAATCCAAACTCCTTGTTATATCCGAGATCTCATTCGAGATTTAAGACCGCTACCTTAGGTCTAATTTACGTCGTTCCAAGCATGCTCAAACCATAAGATAAAACCTTTTAATCGGATTTGAAATCCACGATTCTTTGATTATTTATAAATAGGGATCTTTTGACCCGTTAAGGGCCATTCATGTTAGGATCATGCATTTGGCTAATTCTAGAGTCTCAATTACCCATTAATTATCTATCCAATCATTCTACATTCAACTTGAGTCCGTAATATCAACATGACACAAATGAATGAATATGCCTAAAATGTTTATGCACTTATTATGGGTGAACAAGACTCATATACTTAGTTTAACCATCAATGGTTTCCAAGATTTTTCTTATGCTTCATGAATGACCGCCCACACTAACATCTTGGTATGGCATGTATCCATCTTAGTCGTACTACCGTTGTGGCGATGCCATTGTGTTCATAGCCACATGTACCATATTACTTAGTCTTACTTGCCCGGTTCGTATAACTCAATATTTAGTATTGTACTCTAAACTAGCTTCAGATTATTGACATAATGACTACAAGTACACTCAAGCAAATAGCATCAAGCAACGTTTGCATAGTGTTTGATCCACGATTAAGGACATTGACTACCTAGTGTTTTTCCCAATCGAACCGCTAGCCTAATTGAGATAATTTCAACCTTCGGATAAGGCCGTTTTCCATCAAAATTTTACGCTCACTATTGTGAAGCTCCTATTAATAGTTTCCAAACTAAACAAGCATACATATACAAGGATATGAACCTACTCAGAATATATTAGGATTTAAGCCATAGAGTGACTTACCTTTAGCGTGGCCCATTTATCCTCATATCCATGGTACCATGTCTACCCAGAGCCTCATTCATTTACACCTAATTATTTACAAGATTAACCATTATCTCGAGGTTTAGATGCCTAGAATCTCACTTAGATATTTTATCAAACACTTGGCGTGCACCCACATTTATTGATGTTTTATTGTTCATGAACATCCTTAGTTTACCCGCTTTTCTAATATTCAACATATCATTCAATTTAGACCTTATTGTCTAAATTTATAAAGTTTTTAGCACGCGTATGATTGGGATTTCTTTAATAGTACTTGGGTTAATAAATAAACCCAAACTCCCCTTTTATTACAAAGTCAGATACAAACTGATCTAAATTAAAAATCATATCATCCAGCTTCTGATCGGAGATTCATTTTGTGAAAGTGATCACCTATATGTTTTAAAGTTTCATCTCAACAATCAAAGTGATTCAACAATCGGATCTCCGGGAACCGTCCAATCTTTGAGACCCAGTTTTCTAATACAAAAATACTTAATGTTATGAAAATCAGTTTTAAAATCATATCATTCGACTTCTGATCGGAAATTCCTTTTTTGAAAGTGAACACCTATATATTTTAAAGCTACAGCTAAAAATTCAAAGGGCCTCAACGGTCAGATCTCCAGGAAAGATCCAATCTTTGATACCCGGTTTTCTAATCCAAAAATACTTACTGTTACAAAAATCTGTTTAAAATCATATCATCCAAACTTTGAACGGAAATTGCTTTTGTGAAAGTGATCATATATGTGTTTTAAAGTTAAAACTTAAAAATCAAAGTGATTCAACGGTCTGATCTCCGGGAAACGACCAAAAACTATAGCTGCGTTTCAAAGACAGAAAATTACAAAAACAAATTTCATACTTTATAACCACTAATTTCATTCAACAATGAAAACCTATCAATTTTATACCCCATTTAGATATGAGAGATCAATAAAATAGAAATCAAAGGATACCATAGTGATTAGTAGGTCCTAGATGATTAGTTTTCACCTCATGCATAAGATCCAAGCTTGATTTCTCTTTGATTTGATCAAATCACCATAGATAGGGCTTGTTTGTGTGGACGGAGGTGTGTGTGAAGACATTTTCATGTCTCCAACTATTCCCTCTTTTATATATTTAAGTTTGCACCATATGGCAACATTAGCCCCTCTTTAGTTTATTTGCTAATTGTTTTTAACTTAGTCCACTAACCATGTTCGTTTTTTAGGTGTATTTCCTCATGTTTAGTTACTTAAGTTAACTTAACTAACTCCAAGAATTAGGCCCACATATAATTATCATCATAATCGGTCTAGTTATAGCTAACTTATACCTATTGTTATAAGTTATGCATTAAGAATTTTGGGGCGTTACAACTCCACCCTCCTTAAAGAAGGTTTCGTCCGTGAAACCGGTCACCTACCGAATAGGTGGGGGATCTAACCTCCCTATCTCCTTAATCTAGGCATTACGTGCCATCTTTTATAGCGTTTTCACCTATTAACAAGCTTAGTTGAATTTACGTATTTTCCTGGGTCCAAATGTTGACAACTTCGCCACTAGACCCGTTTGAATCTTCCATTATGTGCCTAGGTACCACTAGACTATTTACGGGTTTGAATCTTCCATCATGTGGCAAGGCACCACTAGACTAAGTCGCTACCTGGTTGTTGATTTCTTTTGTGAATAGTTCATTCACACAAGTTTTTGGTTATACACAGACTTAAATGCCATAAGTCGCCTATTTGTGTTAGAAACCCAGCCCAATGTCTATGACTAATTATGGGATTATGTACTTGCTTAAATTATTTTTTTCCTTACAATTTGTGATTCTAGTTTAGGCACCCGTAGGTATCAAGATTTCGTCAGGAGTCACCTCCTTGAGTTTCTGGCGGTTTTGGGATTTCCTAAAGTCCCTATGGGCCTAGTGTATGTTCTCTAATTATTCATTCTAATTAGAACCATTTCCATGCATCGTGACGCATATCGGATTTGAGTATCTAACGACTTCCCAAAAACCGACACCCGTGCCTGATGTGGTTAGTTCCGGTTCGATTCTCAATTCAAAGTTAGTTGACTATTTGATGTGTAACAAGTTTTACTTTCTTTAGCCTAGAATTCATATTACTAGTACAAGATTCGAGGCATTTCCACTTACAAGCCATTAGTGCTCCGGAAATACTAGCTTATGTGCAATTTGTACGCTCGTGTAGACTTGTCCATTTACCGCATGACACCCAATCCCATAGCGGTTTTTGTATATGGACATCGTTAATGCTTTTAATTAGGCATTCGTAAGACACCCTGTATAGGCACACCATTCCTAGACACCACTTCCTTGATATACAAACGGGTCAATTTTTCCAATTTTTCCGTTTCGCGGATTGGAGGGAAGTGTGCAGATTTCATCAATCGATCCACAGTTACCCAAATCGTATCATGGCCACTCAATTTCTTGGGAAATTTAGTAATGAAATCCATGGAAATATGTTCCCATTTTCATTTAGGATTTTTTGTTTGTTGGCGTAAACCAAGCGGCCTTTGGTATTCGGCTTTAACCTTGGAAAAAGTTAGACAATGCGCAACATAAGCCGCTATATGTCTCTTGAAATTCGGCCATCAATAATGTTCTTTCAAATCATGGAACATTTTATCCACACCGGGATGAATGGAATATCGAGAGTTGTGAGCTTCGGTCAATAGTAGCTCATGTAAACCACCATATAAAGGTACCCAAACTCTATTCATGAAATATTGAGTTCGATCCGCCTTAGGTTCCAACGAACCAACCATTCCTCGATGGTTTTCTTTCCTTGCGTTCTTGGGCTTAAGTGCATTATTTTGGGCCTCACGAATCTAGTCCGTCAAGTTTGTGTGGATAGTTAGACCCAAATATCGGACACGTAATGGCTTAACTCGTTCCTTACGACTTAAGGCGTCCGCTACGACGTTCGCCTTTCCGGGATGGTATTTTATTTCACATTCATAATCATTCAACAATTCAACCCATCTCCGTTGTCGCATATTTAAATCATTTTGGTCAAAAATGTGTTACAAACTCTTATGATCCGTGAAGATCGTGCATTTGGTGCCATAAAGATAATGCCTCCAAATTTTGAGAGCAAATACTACTGCACCCAATTCCAAATCATGTATAGTGTAGTTCTTCTCGTGAATTTTCAATTGTCTGGAAGCATATGCAATCACTTTTTCCCGTTACATCAACACGCAACCCAACCCTTGATGCAAAGCATCATAATAGACCACAAAATCTTCAGTATCATTAGGGAGTGATAGTATAGGCACACCACATAACTTATCCTTTAACAACTGGAACGCCGACTTTTAGTTTTTGGTCCACTCAAACTTTTTATACTTTTGGGTCAGCATGGTCAAGGACTGTGCTATCCTAGAAAAATTCTCAATGAATCTCCTATTGTAACCCGCAAGGCCAAGAAATTGTCGAACCTTGGTAGGAGTTTTGGGCGCCTACCAATTTTGTATTGCCTCGATCTTGGCAGGATCAACATTTATACCTTTTTCATTCACCATGTGGCCTAAGAAATGAACCTCTCTAATCCAGAAATCACATTTCAAGAATTTGGCGTATAATTTCTCCTTACACAATAACTGCAAAATCAAGCGAAGGTGATTTTCATGATCTTTCATGGTGCGAGAATGGATCAATATATCATCGATGAATATGATCACGAACTTGTCGAAGTAGGGTTTACATACACAATTCATCAAGTCCATGAAAACTGCAGGAGCGTTGGTTAAGCCAAACGGCATCACCAAAAACTCATAATGACCGTAACGAGTATGAAAAGCAGTTTTTTGTACATCCTCCTCTTGGATACGTAGTTGATGATAACCGGATCTCAAATCGTTCTTGGAGTAAATGGTCGATCCTTGGAGTTGATCAAACAAGTCATCGATCCTGGAAAAAGGATAACGATTCTTGATGGTCAATTTTTTCAATTCACGATAATCGGTGCACATCCGAAACGTGCCAGCTTTCTTCTTCACAAACAAGACAGGAGCCCCCAAAGGTGAGAAGCTCGGTCTTATGTAGCCTTTATCCAATAATTCCTGCAATTGATTGGGTAGTTCTTGCGTTTCGGATTAAGCTAAGAGATATGGAGATCGCGCTACAAGAGCAACTCCAGGAACGAGATCAATACGGAACATGACTTGTCGAGGTGGTGGCAACTGATGCGTTTGGTTTTAGTAATTTAAGAAGATGTCAATTTCCCTGGTGCCAAAAACTTGGTAGCGTCAACTCCAAAACATTGGTTCGGGGAAACCGATTGATTTTTACTAAACGATAGTCACTCAGAAACTAAAACCAACACATAGGCAGAGAACCTGACGTGTATGGTACAACTTGCTAGGACAAATACCGAGTATCGTATTCCAGAGAACACACTTTCCCCTACTCAACCGTTCATCAGATAACTGATCGGGTTTTAGAAGAGAAAATAAAACGACCGGGTTTTAAGAAAAATAGTTTAAAAAGGTTTTGGGTTTGATAAAATAAAAAGATAAAATAGTAGAGTAAACTGATATGCACATCTCGGGGCCTGATGCGTTTCGTTTTAGCATTAAAAAGATGTCGTTTTTTCCGGTGCCAAAAACTTTGATTAACAATTCCAAAACAGTGGTTTTGGGGGAAAAGACTGATTTTACTAAACCCTAATTAACAAAGTTTTAAATTTATAAAGTAAACAATATTTAGAAAGGATTGTTTAAAAATGTGGAAAAGGCTAAAAATGAAACAATATCTTTTTTTTGAAAATTTACAAACCGGTGTAAACCTTACTAGCGATGTGTGGTCGACACCTCATGGTGTACCCGACTCTTACATTTGTGTCACCACCATTGGGTTCAACCCAATTCATGGCAAATGATGAAACGTACGATTGTGTTTCAACTATTTGATTATCCTCACACGGGTGAATATATATATAAGGTTATTGACAACGTTAAAGATGTTTTCAAGAGACGTTTGATGTATTCAAGAGACGTTTGCTTATTATTAGCGATTTTCTAAGTTTCTAGTGTTTAAGTTTTTAGTAGTTAATGTTTTAGTTTTAATGTTTAAGTTGGATGGTTTGTTGTTTAAGTTGGATGTTTTTAGTACTTAAATGAAATGATTATGGATGTTTTAAGTTATAAGTTTGTTAATCCTTATTTTAAAGTTTTTTTGAAAGAAAAAAACAGCAGCAGCTGCACAGAAGCAGCAGCCACAAAACAGCAATAAACAGCAGCAGCTCGATCGGCTTTTTTCCGGTTTTTTTACTTTGACAAAAAAACCAGTTTTCTAAATCGATTAAAAAACCGGTTATTGAAAACCGGTTTTCAACCCGGTCCCAGCCGGTTTTACATAATATATATTTTCGGTGTTAAAAACCAGTTTATTAACCGAACCGGTTATAAAAAAACCGGTTTTTATATCTGGAAAAAAGACGGTTGTCAAAAAAACCGGTTTCGGTTGTAAAAAAACCCGGTTTGTACACGTCTATGCTCGAACTTGTATGGTTGAAACAAACAAAAAAGAGAAAATGGATTAAGCTTTGTGTAGGATCGGATTCGGACAAGATATTAGTATCACGCGCGTATCGGATTGAAGGCGGAGTCAACAATCCGGTTAGTTGTTATAGATGAGTGTTAGTGAAGAAGATAATAATATGCAGAGCACACACACAAAAACACACACTTAAGAGTTGCACTTGTATAATATGGCAAAAGTCTTACAAAATAACACAAGGCTTGGGGTATTTATAGTCCAGGTTCCGTACGCCTTCCATACTTAACCCGTATGGGTTCATACATGTAACCTTATACGCGTATGAGCATCTCATACGCGTATGAACCATAAAAGTATACTAAAATACCCCTGAACATCATACAACTAACCAAACGAGCCCTAAACGATTTAAAAATGATCCTAACCCAATATCCAAGCTAGGGACATATCCAAAGGGTGTATTTACAGACACCCCCTTGGACCTGGTTGGATATTTACAAAATTACCCAAAAACACAACTACCAAAACCCAGTCTTCAACCAACAACAATCTTCAAGCTTCAATAACTCGCAACTTCGACCAGTCGCATCCCGAATGAATCTTCTTCGTAGAACAGTACCTGACAATCTTCTGAGATCTAATGGCTTGATCTGCAGATCTTTGGATCATTCTTCAATACAATAATTGCTTAAGTCTTCAGATAGTCATAATACCAGAAGTTAAATTTGTCCGAGAAATTTTGTTCCATCGGCACAAGTGGGATCTTGGTCATAATCTCTAGCGGAGTGACTTTATGCTTCCAGATCGGCTTACTAGTAACAGGATGAATCTTAGATGACTGGTATCTTTTCGGATACTGCGGTTGAATATACACCCACTTCGAGTTGCTTTCTTTCTCCAACAATTCTTAATACATCTCTAGTGTGTTGTTCATCTTGATCGGCTTCAGACTGGCAAGATTACGAACATACCAATATGGTAGGGACTTGATCTTGTATGCACTTGAAAAATAAAGAATACCGGTCTCGACCTTGATACCTATAGGATTAGCCTGAGCCACGAACATCCAACTCACAATGTTACCAGACATGAGATTTCATTTCTAGTTAACCTTCTTAGCTTGAGATGGCATTGGATTTCTCTTGGAGCGCCACACTTCAAAAGCAGCTTGAACCATTTTCTTCCTGTCTTGGTTTGATTCTGGTTTAGCTTCAAGTGGTTGATTCTTTAACCATCTATCTACCATGTCAAAATCTGTGCGAGCAGGCATAGAGATCTCAACTTTAATTTCTTCAGTTTCATGGACATACTCCGGATATTCTTCTTCTGTGATGTCTTCGATTTCGATATCTTCCAACGAAGCATATTCATTAACTGTTTCAGCAGTGTCCATAGGAATTACCTGTTTGTATGTGAGACCGAAGATCTGGGAAACCTCTTCCCTTGATGGCTCTATGGGTAGTTCACCTTCCTCCAAGTCCATATACGGCTTCGTCACAGGGTTCCCGTCATCATCTGTAAAGAACATGTTGTAGAGCTACTTGTTCCATTCTAGTGGCATCGACTTAAAAGTTACAACTTCTTGAAATACCCGTAGATCTTCTTCAGTTGGACCAGGCTGGGAGGAAGATTCTCCTGCACCTGGTTCACTACCAGCATCCTGATTTTTCTTCACCCATCTCTCCCTGAACTGTGCATCGGCTGTTTTTGTCTGGCCTTTACACCACCATCACCTCCCTGATCCTCCTCATCCTCATCATCCTCAGAATGATCCTTTCCCGACTCATGATCAACACCATCATCATTCTCTTCATCATCACTATCATCACCATCATCTCCATCATCACCATCACCAGAAGTGAGTTGCTTGTGCTTGTTGAAGTATTTATCAACACGCTTCTTCAACTTTTGGTTCTCTGACTCTACAATGGCAAGACGATTCCTTGTTTCATCACATGATTCAGTCAATAAGCAAATCTCTTCCTCATTGTTGGATAGCTTAAGCATCTTCGTGTCAAGTGTTGCAGACAATCTTCGGTTCTTTGACCTAGTTTCATTGATTATGGTTAGGAACTGGTGATCACGATTCTCATATTCTGCTATCCTCCTCTAGTTCTCTAAATTCTGTGCATCCATCATGTGCAACATGCTCACCAGGTTGTTGATCTGTGACTTTAATGATGGTCCTACTGATGTGGTAGGAACGGGTGATATGGAAAGCATGAAGGGTGGCTGTTGAGTCGGTTGGGATGTTTGGAACTAAGGGAATCTAATTTCAGAAAGCAATCTCTGAAGCTCAGAGTCAATGGATGTGGGTGTAGTAGAAGTCTAAACAGAAGCTGCAGCTGAGATGGAATTAGTAAAGACTGTAGTTTGTTCAAGTCCGACATGGGCACTGAAACACTCTAATGTTTAAGCCAATTAGTCCTTAACTCCTCTCGACCTTTTTGTATACACGAACTAGCAAGTCCGACATGGGCACTGAAACACTCTAATGTCTCCTTGACGTCACTCACTGTCAAGTTTGTTCGTATTTTCTGGCAACTTATCCGTTAAGTTCGAGGCTACTAAGAACGTCACCTAATAACCCAAAGAAACGCTACCTTGGTGGGTCTCCTAATCAGGGGACGTTTGTGGACACCGTGATGACGCACCGACATCACAGACACCATTATTTCGTATTTTACAGATCACCACAAATCGACTGCTTCGTTTTCTTTTCTACAAGTCTGTATATACATATGAGGTAAGGTTTATGCTTATGTACGACTTATACTTCATGGAGGTCAACCGAGCCGACAAAAAAAAAAGAAAAAAAAACTCATCCTTATTTATTTTTCCGGTCACCGGATAGCCGTAGAAGGTGACCAGCGTTCGGTAGTTTCTTTAAATATCGGTTCCCTTTTTTTTCATGTAATCAATATAGCCAGCATGTTCATTATTAAAATATCATTATATACCTTGTTTATTAATAAACTTTATATATCCTTAAACTAGAGTCATAATATGCAACAAAAAGAACTTCATATTTTCATAATATTGTCTCTGCACGTTCTCTACTACGATTGAAACTCGTTTGTGTTTTATAATATATGATGAAAATGAATTATTAATATGCATACATCAACTTTATTTAATTACTAGTTTTCTATAAAATATACTTTAATCAAGAATTGTGGCTTCTAATTTAAGATATTTTATTAAAAGTCATATAAACTGTAACACCCCAACCGATGGCGGAATCATCGAGGTGCCACGTAGTGACGATTGTTCAAAAGCTCATGGTACTAAAATGTAAATATTATTGAATAATCAAAATTGTCTTACATGGAAATGGAAATTACATTGTCTAATGAAATGTAAATATTGAAATAACTGGATTGAAATAAAACACTAAATGTCTCTTGCTAAAGCACTAGATCAAACTGCACCTGAAACATGTACAAAAATAGGTTTGGTCAACATATGAAATGTTGGTGAGCATTCCTAGATTTGATATATATAGTAGGTTAAAAAGTTATACAATTCAAGTGCAAGCTACAGTGCAAATATGTAAACTATGTATCATACAAATGAGCGAAATCAACCCTGTGACTGTATAATGTACTGTATGAACTGTAGTGTACTTATCCAATAAATGGATAAAAGCTTAACAATGGCCACGGATTCTCCGATGAAAAAGGGGGAGAATCAATCTAGGCGGGTTGTCAATCCAAATAGCGCTATCCAATGTTAAGGTCGGCTTGTACCATGTTAATGATTTCACTAAGTACAAATGTAATCCACATGTATTGTCTAAGCATAAAGCACGTTGTAAGCAATGCACATAGTACTAGAATTGTATTTGTAAAAATGTAAACTTGTATTTGAAATTGTAATAGTGTACATGTAACACCCCAAAAATGTATAAAAGCAAAAAGGGGTAGGAATACTCACTGTATACGTAATAGCTTGTAATTGAACTGGACAACGAAATATGAATTGAGATTACTCCCAAATGATTAACCTAAAGTAATTGATAATGTGTAAGTGAAATAACTCTAGGATACATGTATTTCTAGGGCTTCGAATTTGGGGATAAGTATTCGTTTTGATTAATAAATAAATTGTCAATTAATTAAGAGAAATTTGGTAAATATATAAACAAAAGTCTTTTGTAAATTTTTAAATTGAATATAGTCACAACATAAGGTTTTAAGTATGAAAATAATTTTTATAAAATTATTTTCTTGAAAATAGAATATTTAATCTAAATATTTCAAATTGTCAAAATATGACTTTAATATCTAAAAATATTAAAATCAAAGAATTTCTGAATTAAAAATTGTATTTCAGTTCTAGATGGATAGAAATAATTTATGAAAAATTTTGGTGCAAAAATATTGAAAAATAAATTTATTATGAATTATTTATGATTAAAACTAACAAAAATTAATTAAAAATATTAAACAAACGGTTTTTCTGAAATAAAAATTATTTCTGAAATGTTTATGAATATACAAGTTTATGATAATTTTTGTGAGATTTAATAAAATCGTTTAGATATTTTTATAGAATTTAATAAATATAAATGAATAAACTTGTTTTATTAATAATATATATAAAATAATTTATTTTTGAAAAACTAAAAATTGGATGATGAACTTTATCATATGGAGATCATATAATAATTTTTATAGAATTTATAAAACACGTTTAGTATTTTAAAAACGATTTTTAAAAGAAAATAACTAAATATAAAGAATGGATTTGTTTTTTTTTTTTTTTAAAAAAAGGAATTGTTGTTGGTGGGGATCGAACCCGCGACCATTTGGTAGTAAAGCAACAGCACAACCATCTTATCTATATCAGATGGTTGTTCAAATGTTTGTCTGAAATAATTTTATACGCTTCATTAACTCGTGTTCTTCCCCAATTCTATAACAAACCCTAGAATTTTCCAATTAGCTTATATACACGATTATAAGCCAATTAATCATGGGGCTTATGATTATGAAGGGCCGATTAACAGAACCCTATGATTAATTGTTACCTTTGAATCAGAAACGAGCACCAATCGTTGGTCAACGGTGAAGTCAACTCGCGACAATTATGATCAGGATCGAGTTCGTGTACAGAATTTGAAGGTGAGGCTCTCTTAATCGCATTTAGGTGTGTGTGTGTGCAAGTTTAATTGAGTTATCGATGGGTATTTATAAGGATTCATATGAGTTGTTTTAGGAAGGTTTCTTAATCAAATTTTTTGGTCAATGAACGCGTTAATTCACGCGGTTTATTAGTTTAGAAAGGGGAGGTGATAATGGTGCGTGATACACGGATTGGATTTGTTCATACGCGTGATTATTGGATCGGGTATACAAATCTTGGTGTGTTCTTTGGTGCAGCGCCGAGTTCACAGGGAGGAAGAAGAAGAAAAGGGACGCGAGAACAGGGTATTAATATTATTGGGGTTAGGATTAATCCAAGAAGGAGCTGTAGCTCAGGTGGTTTGAGTGTGTGTGTGTTTGGGTTTGGCCGGATACTTGCCCGGGTTCGATTCCTGGGAGCAACACATTTTTTTTTTGTTGTTTAAAACAGAAGAGAGGGTAGTTGGGCCTGGGCTTCGCTGATGGGCTCAAGGGCACCTGTTGGGCTGGGCCGGGTAGCAGGCTAGGGAAGAGAAGAGAAGGTGGGTGTTGGTGTGTGTTGGGCTTAGGTGGGTTAATGGGTTTGTGTTATGTATGGGTTTAGTTAGTCTAAAAAAAATATGATTATTTTTTTATTATAATTATTATTATTATTATTATTATAAAAAAATGAATAAATATAAAAAAAAGTGACGGATGTCACAGCATCCCCTACTTTTAGAAACTTCGTCCCGAAGTTATTAGAAACATAGGGTTATGGATGCTTGGGTAAAAATTAAGGTAACTGTGGTTTGGAAAATTCGAATGATTTATATAAGAAGTTTGATAGGTGTGAGTCAAGGATTAATTTAGATTCGTCTCGAATAATAAGGAGAATAAGAATCTAGTGAATCAATAAATTGTAAGTTTTAGGAACCCTAAAATAAATGTACGAGTTGATTGACTACAGAAAGACTAAATGAACTACCAAGTAAACAGAGTTTGTTCCTGGTCCGACTTTCAGTCTCACTTTCAATGCATCATTAGTGTTTGTATACAGGGTGTACCGCAGCTAACCCACCACACCTTTGATACCTTGAAAACGTACTTGACGTCTTCCCAAAAACTCTAATAGAATTTCACACTACCCTAAGGTACCTGTAAATTCATGATTACGTTCCGGACCGGAATCATCAATTTACCTTACATTAGGGTTTTATGTCCTTCTATGATCCCACCGATTGTTGAGCAGGTTCGATAGCCTCCACCAGCCGTGGAGTAGGTTGTAGGGCCTCTCCCGACTGTTTGAAAAGGCATAGTGACCTCTACCAATCGTTGAGTATGTTCGATAGCCTCCACCAGTCGTGGAGCAGGTTGTAGGGCCTCTCCCGACTGTTGAAAAAGGCATGATGACCTCTATTAAGTGCAACAATTATTATTCACATAGATTGCAAATTGATAGCAAGTTTATGCAAGCAAGTTTGTAAGTACTACAACCATTAAGTGTAAGTGTTATCATGAATAATTAAATGTTGTACGAGTATCATGAATAATTAGATGTTCAATGAATAGTCATGTTAAAGGAAAAAAATCAAGTTTCATATAATAAGCAATGATGTTTTCTTAGAAAAGCTCTGTAAAATCAAGTATCAAGTCTAAACGTTTCAAATAAATGTAAGTGTACGATAACGTAACCAATATGATAGATTACCAATTTGTGTTCGTACATAATAGCATGCAAGGAAATCTCTAGATGTTATATGCCTATGAGTATGTCATAATTGGGTACAAAATGATAATAAGATCAAGAAAATGAAAACACGAGTATCATGAATAATTAAATGTACAGTGAATAGTCAAATTAAGGGAAAATCAAGTTTCATAAACAATGATGTTTTGGAAAAATCAAGTATCAGGTTTTTAGTAGTTTGATTAGCATGGGTAACTAGCTCATGTGTGAGAAGGTGAAGGACATGAATTTAGTTCTTGAGAGGATGATGAAAATTTTTTGAAGCAGAATCAAGGTTGTGAGAGATGGTGAATGTGAAGGTAGTTGATAAAGAGTTTATTTTATAGTAAGGAGATTATATAGCAGTGTAAATTTTGGGGTTTGGATCAAAGGTTATAATCAAGTGTATAAGAAAACATGATTGTGGTATATGCAAAATATTGTAAAAATTTGAACAAGTTGAAAATGGGTGAGTGTTGATGGAAAATCTAAAGATTAGATATTATTCCAAATAAATATTTTCAAAATTTGGTTTTGTATATAAGGCAAAAGTTGTTAAATAGTACAAGCTAAGTAGGCTTTGTAATAGTTTAAAACATTATATACAAAATCGTTTGTTACGTCAATAAATAATCAATTGAATTTAAGTTCGAGGAAAATATGTACTTTGTAAAGTTGCTAGGTAATACAACTAGTTTTAAAAATCTTTAGTTTGTGTTAAAGTATGAGGTTATAGTTTTTAAAATAAATAATATGTGGAGAAAAGAAATAATATGATTTGGGTAGGGTGTTGAATATTTAAAAAAGTGGCTAAGAGGGTAAGGTGAAGTGTGATTGTGAAATCCATAGATGGTTATGAAAGTATGAACTTGTAAGCAATATATGAAAATCATGAAATACAAAATATTGTATATGAACCGAGAGAGTATTATTGAAAAAGCTTGCATAAAATGCTTGGAGTGCCCTTGTCTAGCTGTAAAGCCCAACAAGAACGTTGACTTTTCAAAGGAATTGAACCCAATGGTGATCAAAGAAGACGTGCTTTAGCCTATAAGTGGAGACTCACTCCAGGAATCCCCAGGTAAGCATAACAGGTCCGTAAATGGATTTATGCGCTATGCTTGCCTATGCCAGAAAACCCAGTGTACAGGCGTCCACCCTTCCAGATTGCACGTGTCCTTATCACACTCATTAAAGTTCAACAACTTTGAAGGAACAAAAGTAAGAGTAGGCATTATGCCTAAGAGTGTCTTCATGAAAGGTACTGTCCCTGTTCCATGATGATGTAGACTTTCCACTCCTTGTAGGACACCATCTCTATGCACCATGATGAAAGATGAAAAGAATGGAGAAAGAGAAGAAGGGAAAGATGGAAGAAGGAAAGTAGAGAGAAATGAGGGGTAGGGTAATTCAGGAAATATTATGCATGCAAGTTAAAGTTCGGTTATAGTCTAGGCCATTTTATCTAATAACCTAGTTCCCTATAACCATGGCTCTGATACCAATCTGTAACACCCCAACCGATGGCGGAATCATCGAGGTGCCACGTAGTGACGATTGTTCAAAAGCTCATGGTACTAAAATGTAAATATTATTGAATAATCAAAATTGTCTTACATGGAAATGGAAATTACATTGTCTAATGAAATGTAAATATTGAAATAACTGGATTGAAATAAAACACTAAATGTCTCTTGCTAAAGCACTAGATCAAACTGCACCTGAAACATGTACAAAAATAGGTTTGGTCAACATATGAAATGTTGGTGAGCATTCCTAGATTTGATATATATAGTAGGTTAAAAAGTTATACAATTCAAGTGCAAGCTACAGTGCAAATATGTAAACTATGTATCATACAAATGAGCGAAATCAACCCTGTGACTGTATAATGTACTGTATGAACTGTAGTGTACTTATCCAATAAATGGATAAAAGCTTAACAATGGCCACGGATTCTCCGATGAAAAAGGGGGAGAATCAATCTAGGCGGGTTGTCAATCCAAATAGCGCTATCCAATGTTAAGGTCGGCTTGTACCATGTTAATGATTTCACTAAGTACAAATGTAATCCACATGTATTATCTAAGCATAAAGCACGTTGTAAGCAATGCACATAGTACTAGAATTGTATTTGTAAAAATGTAAACTTGTATTTGAAATTGTAATAGTGTACATGTAACACCCCAAAAATGTATAAAAGCAAAAAGGGGTAGGAATACTCACTGTATACGTAATAGCTTGTAATTGAACTGGACAACGAAATATGAATTGAGATTACTCCCAAATGATTAACCTAAAGTAATTGATAATGTGTAAGTGAAATAACTCTAGGATACATGTAATTCTAGGGCTTCGAATTTGGGGATAAGTATTCGTTTTGATTAATAAATAAATTGTCAATTAATTAAGAGAAATTTGGTAAATATATAAACAAAAGTCTTTTGTAAATTTTTAAATTGAATATAGTCACAACATAAGGTTTTAAGTATGAAAATAATTTTTATAAAATTATTTTCTTGAAAATAGAATATTTAATCTAAATATTTCAAATTGTCAAAATATGACTTTAATATCTAAAAATATTAAAATCAAAGAATTTCTGAATTAAAAATTGTATTTCAGTTCTAGATGGATAGAAATAATTTATGAAAAATTTTAGTGCAAAAATATTGAAAAATAAATTTATTATGAATTATTTATGATTAAAACTAACAAAAATTAATTAAAAATATTAAACAAACGGTTTTTCTGAAATAAAAATTATTTCTGAAATGTTTATGAATATACAAGTTTAGGATAATTTTTGTGAGATTTAATAAAATCGTTTAGATATTTTTATAGAATTTAATAAATATAAATGAATAAACTTGTTTTATTAATAATATATATAAAATAATTTATTTTTGAAAAACTAAAAATTGGATGATGAACTTTATCATATGGAGATCATATAATAATTTTTATAGAATTTATAAAACACGTTTAGTATTTTGAAAACGATTTTTAAAAGAAAATAACTAAATATAAAGAATGGATTTGTTTTTTTTTTTTTTTTAAAAAGGAATTGTTGTTGGTGGGGATCGAACCCGCGACCATTTGGTAGTAAAGCAACAGCACAACCATCTGATCTATATCAGATGGTTGTTCAAATGTTTGTCTGAAATAATTTTATACGCTTCATTAACTCGTGTTCTTCCCCAATTCTATAACAAACCCTAGAATTTTCCAATTAGCTTATATACACGATTATAAGCCAATTAATCATGGGGCTTATGATTATGAAGGGCCGATTAACAGAACCCTATGATTAATTGTTACCTTTGAATCAGAAACGAGCACCAATCGTTGGTCAACGGTGAAGTCAACTCGCGACAATTATGATCAAGATCGAGTTCGTGTACAGAATTTGAAGGTGAGGCTCTCTTAATCGCATTTAGGTGTGTGTGTGTGCAAGTTTAATTGAGTTATCGATGGGTATTTATAAGGATTCATATGAGTTGTTTTAGGAAGGTTTCTTAATCAAATTTTTTGGTCAATGAACGCGTTAATTCACGCGGTTTATTAGTTTAGAAAGGGGAGGTGATAATGGTGCGTGATACACGGATTGGATTTGTTCATACGCGTGATTATTGGATCGGGTATACAAATCTTGGTGTGTTCTTTGGTGCAGCGCCGAGTTCACAGGGAGGAAGAAGAAGAAAAGGGACGCGAGAACAGGGTATTAATATTATTGGGGTTGGGATTAATCCAAGAAGGAGCTGTAGCTCAGGTGGTTTGAGTGTGTGTGTGTTTGGGTTTGGCCGGATACTTGCCCGGGTTCGATTCCTGGGAGCAACACATTTTTTTTTGTTGTTTAAAACAGAAGAGAGGGTAGTTGGGCCTGGGCTTCGCTGATGGGCTCAAGGGCACCTGTTGGGCTGGGCCGGGTAGCAGGCTAGGGAAGAGAAGAGAAGGTGGGTGTTGGTGTGTGTTGGGCTTAGGTGGGTTAATGGGTTTGTGTTATGTATGGGTTTAGTTAGTCTAAAAAAAATATGATTATTTTTTTATTATAATTATTATTATTATTATTATTATTATAAAAAAATGAATAAATATAAAAAAAAGTGACGGATGTCACATAAACTCCTATAACTATAAAGTAACAATAATAGCCACTAAAGCATCATTTATAATGTACTTAGGTGCAAGACTAATTCATTAAATTCTAGCAAGTCCATCGTAAGCAAGGTGAGTATTTCCTATCCCCTTTTTGCTTTTATTCATTTTTTGGGTGTTACATGTACATTTATACAAATTACAAATACAAGTTCACATTTTTACAATACAATTCTAGTACTATGTGCATTTGCTTACAGACGTGCTTTATGCTTAGACATTACATGTAGAATACATTTATACTTAGTGAAATCATTAACATTGTACAAGCCGACCTTAACATTGGATAGCGCTATTGGATTGACAACCCGCCTAGGTTGATTCTCCCCCTTTTTTATCGGAGAATCCATGGTCGTTGTTAAGTTATTATCCAATTATTTGGATAAGTATACCGCCGTTCATTTAGTACATTATACAGTCACAGGATTGATTTCGCTCATTTGTATGATACATAGTTTACATAATTGCATTGTAGCTTTGCACTTGAATTGTATAATTTTTTTCAACTTACTATATGTATTAAATCTAGGAATGCTCACCAACATTTCTTATGTTGACAAAACTTATTTTGTACATGTTACAGGTGCAGTTTGATCTTATTACTATAGCAATGGACTTTAGTGCTTGCTTTTAATAAGTTATTTCAAATTTCATGTTTCGTTCAGACTTTTGAATTTTTTTTTTCATTTCATCTATGTAAGACAATTTAAATTATTCAATAATATATTTACATTTTAGTACCATGTGCTTTTGAACAATCGTCACTACGTGACACCTCGATGATTCCGCCATCGGTTGGGGTGTTACAGATTGGTATCAGAGCCCTGGTTATAGGGAATTAGGTTATTAGAATGTCTTTTATCCTAGTCTATAACCAAGCTTACATTCACGAGTCCTCTCGTGTTTATTTCTCTTTATTCTATTATTTTCTTTCAAGATATTTTCGCTATGATTCTATCTCGTTATTCTTTCGGTGTGTTGTTTAAAGAAGAAGATACTCGTATTTAACAAACGAAACGATATCACCAAGTTAGGAGTGACATCCACACCTTGGTGATTAGTTTCACTCCTCTATATGTTATCTATCTTATGAATATATCTTTGAGATAGGAGTGACATCCACACCTCAAAGAGTATTTCTTTCAAAAAGGAACTTAACCACTAAGCTGGGAGTGATATCCTTAACTTAGTGATTGGTTTCATTCCACAAACGTTTTCAATTTTAAAATACATCTTTGAGTTAGGAGTGAAATCCAAATCTCAAGGATCTATTTTTGCATCTCGTTTTTAATCTCGCTAAAGTTTTGGAATTCACTATTGATGGGGCACGTGCAATCTGGAAGGGTGAGCGCTTGTATCCTGAGTTTTCTGTCTAGGCCTGGTATTTCGTATAAATCCCAATCAGACGAGGGACCCGTATACCTACCTGGAAACTCTTGAGATGAGCATTCACTTATAGGCTAAAGTACGCCCCCACAAGTCACTAGGAAAATTCAAATACTTGAGTTGGTCAAAGTTTCCTATGGAAACAATTCCAATATTTTATATCATTGATATTTATGTTTGTTTATCATTTGAAGATTCCATTTAATCACTTGATGTTTCATATGCCATTATTTATTGATCATTCGCTTTTGAATCCCTTATCATCATTACTAAAACTTTTGTTCGATATATTATCGCATTAAAGCTTACACTATTTCACTTATGCTCATGATTTTTACACTATAAGGTATTACTCGTTTTGCGTTAAAATATTTTTACCCACGATTTAAGTTTTAAACTATGTGTTTAACTTTGATCACATCCTGATTTTAGGAATGTTGCGTCATCATACAATTAAAAATGAACATGGTTTTTCCAAACTTATTATTTCAACCTGTTTTATACCTTCATGTTTACAAACTTACTTGATCGAATTCACAGTATATTCTCATATACCTAATACTAATATTGCTGCACCCAGTCTTCTAAGCCATAGCCAACTATCATTAGTTAGAACTTCTAAGTCAGACTAAACTCATACATAAATGCCTACCAACACGATACGCACTAGTACACTACTCTCTAAAACGATTAATTTGACAACTTATTCTATAAGTCTTTTCACAAAGCCTATTCGCTAAATTAGAACACACTTTTCATACACCTTGTGCCTTGAAACAAATAGCCCGCTATGAGCCCAAAGAGATGCCTTAACGATCCTGCAAATAAATGATCTTTCAATGTATAAATTTCGTAAAAGTTTGAAAATTTAAAAGGTTTCAAGTTTACCCAGTCTTAACGGGTAACACTTCGATTTTCTCAACATTTCATAACAATTAGAAATTTCCGACTTTTCAACCCACAAGTTAAAGAAATGTTTAAATACAGAAAATTTTATTTTCCAAAATTCGTCAAGGCATCTGGGATCATTCACAACCTTCACATCATTTTAAATCTTGGTCTTTCGAAACACATTAGATTTACACACACTTCATGAAATGGTTGCATCTTGCATTTTATCAACTTACTATATGTATTAAATCTAGGAATGCTCACCAACATTTCTTATGTTGACAAAACTTATTTTGTACATGTTACAGGTGCAGTTTGATCTTAGTACTATAGCAATGGACTTTAGTGCTTGCTTTTAATAAGTTATTTCAAATTTTATGTTTCGTTCAGACTTTTGAATTTTTTTTTCATTTCATCTATGTAAGACAATTTAAATTATTCAATAATATATTTACATTTTAGTACCATGTGCTTTTGAACAATTGTCACTACGTGACACCTCGATGATTCCGCCATCGGTTGGGGTGTTACACAGTTGGTGATGTACAGAGCTTCGATGGTGTTAAACTGACGATAACGGTGTTCATTAGGGCTTTCTTCAAGCGACGATAATGGCGTTCGTTAGGTGATGTACAGAGCTTCGATGTACGCTAATGGTGATGTACAGAGCGAATTGAGCTAATCCATCACCGTATAACACCAATCCTCTACCGGTTTCTCTTCTCTATCCCACGATTGATTTATGATTGTGATGTATTGTGTGTTTTGAGGAATGGGGATTGTGTGTTTTAAGAGAATGAGAGCAGATGTTCTTTTACGAGAGAGAGAGAGAGAGAGAGGGAGGGTAGGGTGGGGAGGGTTTATGGGGAGGAGAGCAGGAAAGTGGGGGGAATTTGAAATTTTCGTGACATAAAACCATGACACTCAAGTTTGTTTAATGTCATCTTTTTTAATTTATGACGGAAATTATTGACACGCAGAAAAAAGCGTCAAGAATTTATTAGTTTTTATCAAATATGACAATTTTTGTATGACATACACTTTTGCATGTCATTAATTAGGTGTATATCATAAAAAGAATGTCAAAGAAGGGTATTTTTCTAGTAGTGTATGTTCGCTTTGTTCTTACATGGCCACTTACTTTCACCCTTTCAAGACTTAAACCACCTAATTCCGCCACAAATTCGTGTCATTAGCAGTACAACAAAAATTAGAGTAAAAAACACATAAAAAGAAAATAAATAAATAAAAAACAAATATAAACATCACCAAATATCATAATAACTATTAACAAATCACACACACCTAGAACAAAATAGATGTTACAAACATAAATGGAAAACTAATAAGTTAAAAGCCACCAAAACAACCAAATAATGTATTCTCTATTTAACAACATCGACAACAATGCACACATACCACAATTTGTAAGCCCCTATAAACAAAGGTATATAAAAAATAACGATCAATCAATACAATTAGCAATAACCACACATTTATACTTTACTATTTTACATTTAAGCCATTTTTTGGCGTCTGGGTACATTATATAGTGCAAAACTAAATAGATTTAAACATCAGAAAAAGTGGATGACTATCTCAAGCTCAGACTCTAGTAGCCGCAATACAACCATGGTTGCAGGGAAGGTTGCAACTAAAGAACTGCCATCCTTTAACCCTGCCACGCCAAGGTGACTGCAATTACACCATCAATTTTGCAATCCGATATACTGAATCACCATCACCTCACAGAAGACATGAATACTAGAAATGCTAAATGACTAAAATAATCAATAGGAAATAGTACAGTTTTACCGAAGTAAGGCCCAAACCGACGGCCACCACCCCATCACCACGCAAAGTGCTAACCATGTGACAAAAGCCACGGCAGCCAGATCGGTGAACAATCAAACCAAAAGCCACCACAACACCATCGTCACCCAGGGTTTAAAGGCATTTGATCTAACCCGCCAACAAAGCTTCACTGACAAACAAAAAAAAAAAAAAAAAAAAAATCTATATCTACCTGCTTCATCAATAGCTTTGTACAACCCAAAATATCACACAAAAAAAAGATCAACAAACACAACATTAACAAATCCCCAATCATAAAAGCGAGGAGAGAAAAGCGGTGCGGGGTGAAATCAACCCACAATTTAACAGAACCATAGGTTTTGATAGTACAACCGTCAAAGCCCAAGATACAACCTAACATACACATAACACCCTTAAAGCTAAGAGTACGATCCAGCAATGCACAAATGCCTTGCCAAAACAAAAGTCACATGAAGTAGTAGGACCACCGCCACCAAGACGACCGAAAATGGCCAGGAAATCTACCGTCAACGGTAGACCCACACCCACCGCTAGTTGTTTCTCTCTCTAGAATCACCTTAGGTCTGTCTCTCTCTCTCTCTCTAAAAATTGAGATGGTTGCATGTCCATCACCGCCATAGACGGCTGGAACAAAAGCATCCGAGCACTCACTGGTGAAAATGGAGAGAAGACATAGTTTTAGAGAGAGAGAGAGAGAGAGAGAGAGTGTGTGTGTGTGTGTGTGTGTGTGTGTGTGTGTGTGAGGAGAGAAAAACGGTGAGGGGTTTACCAACCCACAACTTAACAAAACCAGAGGTTTTGATAGTACAACCGTCGAAGCCCAATGTACAACCTAACATGCACATAACACTCTTAAAACTAAGAGTACAACCAACGAATGCACATATATCTTGCTAATTAGAAGTATTTAAATTTCTTATTAATATATATATATATATATATATATATATATAGGGTTGGGTTATTTTGAGAACCATGGTGAGTTGTGAGAACCATAGGAACCATTCTACACCATTGATCTTCTCAATCCAATGGTTGAGATTAACTCTTGAGGTTTTTGTCTTTACATGGTAATTAAAATTGTATTATGTATATTTTAATCTAATAAAGTACATTTGAGGGTATTAAAGTAAAAACACCATGTGAGAGAAATATAATTAATATAATATGGTATTAATTTTTTATTTAATAATTCACAATATCATAATTTTTAAACTATTTTTTATTTTTTAATTTATTTACTTTTTTAAAACTAATAATCAGATAAATTTGATGAAGATGATTTACACTAGGGTAATTATTTACACTAGTGTAAATCTACCATTTTTTAACTTTAATTTATTTTTTATTCATTTATTTTTTAACCAATTTAGTTTTTTTAAAACAAAAAAATCAACTTGTACATTCTGTTTTCTCTCTCTCGTTTTTACACTGATGTAATTCTTTACACTAGTGTAATCTACCATTATTTACACTGGTGTAATTATTTACACTAGTGTAATTCAACCATGATTTACACCGTTTTAATTATTTACATCGGTGTAATCTACCATAAACAAACCTACTACACAAAAAACACTAGTTTAAAAACCCCAAATCAAACATCTATACATTCGTATTACACCACCGTAAAATGCCTCAAAAACATCAACAACAATTACATCAGAGTTTTCTACCATAAACAAACCTACTACACAAAAACACTAGTGTAAAAACCCAAAACAAAGCATCTATACATTCGTATTACACCACTGTAAATACCCTAAAAACATCTGTCACACCCTCAAAATCCACTTGCGGAGTTTTACCGCGAGGCGCATGACAAACCAGGATCCAAACCAACGATCACAATAAACAAGTCTAAAATGAACATAATGCAATTTCAAAACAATGTTTAAAATTCCCGTTTACAGCGGAAGCTTATTCAAAACAATATTCAATAGTAAACCAATGTTCAACGTTTGTAAAACCATGCAACTCTAACTAGACGCCGTGCAGACGCGTGCGCCCTAGTTCCATTGTGCTACCTTAGCGACCTGAGAAAACATGTAAAAGTTTACGTCAGCACAAAAATGCTGGTGAGTTTACAGGTTTTGTATCCAAGTACCAAGTCAACCTGTCCATACTATAACAAATCGAAAACCAGTGTACGCTAGCTAGGCGTATGTTTTGTTACTACCACGATTGGAAAACCATTACTAACGCGAATACCAAAAGTATGCCCGATGTAGTTCCTGTTGTTCCTGTTGTTCCTGTTTGAGACAATATGCACCCGCCGACCCTCCAAGTCGACGAGCGGGGTTGGTCACTCCCAATAGCGCTATTCACATTTCCCCGTTATGCAAACCCGCACATTCATGGTTCCCCCCGGGACTTCCAAAGATCGTGTAGTACACAGTGTAAACCCATAGTATGACAGTAATTACCAAATAATCGTTTTAACACATGTTTTCTCCCCCGAAAAGTGTAAACCAGTTTAAAAGAGGGGCCGTAAACTCACCTTAACGTGCAAGCAAAGAATCCGAACAGCAAGCAATATATGCTACCGACACCCTAATAACAGTGTCGCTTAGTGAGTATAGGCGTAATATCATTACCCATATAACTCGTTTGTCCAAGGCGTTTTAAATGTTCAAAAGTGTGTATGCGACGCCTAGTGATTCTACATGCAATAGTAAACCCTACGGACCCGTTGGTGAATACGTTGGTTACAATTAGTTTCTACATTCCGTATGTGTCTCAGACAAGTGTACTTCAGTTACATGTCAATTCCATACCACCTAAGACCTCAATTAATCACAGAAGCACATAATACACAACCTGTGTTTTCAGGACAGATTGTGCGCCATCAAAACTAATTTATTTAAAATAGCAAACCAGTGAGTTAACCTCCCAAATTTTTACTGAATTTACTTTGGGATTCACTCGACAATACCTATTTTTGTTTTGTCTCAATTCCAAACACAAAAATTATGAAAATTCGTACAACACAGCTATGTCCAGAAAATCTCCTCAACAGGTCAGTTTAGTAGGAAAATTCTTAAAAATTGTGTATTCATCCAAACGAGATGAATCCACTTGGAAAAGCTTTATTTTTCCAGTATTGACCTACTGTAAAAATTTCATAATCTAATTATTTGTAAATCTCAAGTTATGACCATTTAAAGTTAGCCCAATTTACAAATCCGAACATCTGATATGACCCCTAATCAATTAAAATTCCAAAAACGACTCAAACGATGTCCAAATTCGATGGTTTTACCCATTATGAAAAGCTAAGACCTTGTACGTTACAATCATGCAAAGAATCGATCAAACCAATTGTTTTCAAGCCACGAAACAGACCCTACAAGTCGACTTTCAGAATCTGTCCAGATTCTGATCGTACAATATTATCAATTATATCAAACCCTAGTTGCATATTATCAATCAATAACACCTAATGATCATCATACAACTTTCCTAATACCTATTCCCATCAGATCCTATTATCAAACATGTCAAGATCAAAGCTTTTAGGATCAAAACACCAATAACTTGCGCAACAAGCATCCTATGATGTTACTACGCGTTTATTAATAGGTTTAATCCGTTTAATCTTCAAAAAGACTCATGTTTTAATGTTTATTAAACCCATTCAGACCTGGACAAACTTGTTATATGATTTTTACAATAAAACATAAAGTAAAAAGCGTAAGAAATCATGAGTTATACCCTTAGCTCTTCAAATCAATCAATCGCGCGCCTTGGAGCCTCCCAATTGATGATCTTAAGCCTTAGCAGGAGTTTTTGGAGTGAAATATTCGTGTGGGGCAGTAAGGGGGCGATTAGGGTTGAGTATGAGGGCTGCATGGGAGTTAAGGATGTTTAAATATGAGTTTGAGGCGGTTTAAACCCGTCAGTCCCCTTCGAGCGGCCGCTCGGAGCCTGTGAGCGGCCGCTCACAGGTCCGGGTGGCGCGCTTTTGCCTCGTTTCGCCTCCCGACGCGTTATCCTTCGACGTTTTCGTTATTTCGGACCATAACAAGTGTAACCCCATGCGTTAAGACCCTAATCAACCTCACGCTCCACTTTTAATAATTTTTATTAACGTGTCCGGTTTAGGTTCACATAATCACGTATGGTTTTCACATAAGTTGTCAGATATCACCGAGACACCTAAGTTTATTATTCACCAACGTCCGAGGTTCACTAATCATGCAATCACACGTTAACTCACACAAGGAGTCAAAACCCGACCCACACAAGGAGTCAAAGCATCTCATAACCCGAGATGTGAAAGTAGTCCCAAACCGGACTAGAAAACGTTTTGTAAGTTGTCTCAAACCCGAGACAATGCACGTATGTCCTATCTAGCTATCTCGCTAACCCTCGTTAAGTATAACATACGCGTGACTCGCTAAGGTAGACTTTAATCCAGACAACGTTGTTAACCAGAATTTGCCGGGTGTCACATCATCCCCACGTTAAAAGAATTTTCGTCCCGAAAATTGCACAAGTACCAAAAGGAATATGAAGGAAACGACAAAAGATAGAAACCAAAAATAGAAATCAAAAAGAGAGATTTACCCGAGTTGTCACATCATCCCCACGTTAAAAGGAATCTCGCCCCGAGATTCATTCAGCTGCAGAAGAGACATATCTCGACTCGAACGCTTCCTTAGGAAAGAGATGAGGATATTTAGACTTCATCTGATCCTCCCGTTCCCACGTATACTCTGGTCCCCGGTTCGAGTTCCACCGAACCTTAACGATACGAATCTTGCTATGACGTAGGCTACGAATCTTGTAATCCAGAATCTCCACAGGTTCTTCCACAATCCGAAGACGATCATCAACCTTGATCTCTTCCAGTGGAACGATGAGAGACTCGTCTGCCAGACACTTCTTCAAGTTTGACACGTGGAAGACGTTATGTACGTTACCGAGCTCCGTCGGTAAATCAAGACGATATGCCACTGGCCCAATCCGTTCCAGGATCGTAAATGGTCCGACATACCGTGGGTTGAGTTTGCCACGCTTCCCAAAGCGTATGACGCCCTTCCACGGTGAGACTTTTAGAAGTACTTTGTCATTAACTTGGAATTCCAATGGTTTGCGACGCTGATCGGCATAACTCTTTTGCCGGTCCCGTGCCGCTGCCAACCGGTTGCGAATCTGTACGATCTTTTCCGAAGTTTCGTACACTAGCTCAGGCCCAGTGAGTTGACTCTCACCCACTTCAGCCCAACAAAGAGGAGAACGGCATTTCCGTCCGTACAGTGCCTCGAACGGAGCCGCCTTGATGCTCGTGTGATAACTATTGTTGTACGAAAATTCTACTAACGGTAGATGAGCTTCCCAACCCTTGCCAAAATCGATCACACATGCCCGCAGCATGTCTTCTAAAGTTTGAATCGTGCGCTCACTCTGACCGTCAGTCTGTGGATGGTAAGCTGTACTCATGTCTAGTTGTGTACCCAAAGCCTTGTGCAAAGACTTCCAGAAGTGAGAAGTAAAATGGGAATCACGATCCGAAATAATAGAAACTGGCACCCCGTGCTTAGAAACAACTTCCTTCAAATAAAGGCGAGCCAAACGATCCATGGTGTCGGTCTCCTTAATAGCGAGAAAATGGGCTGACTTCGTTAACCGATCGACAATCACCCATATCTTGTCATTCCCGCTTGGTGATTTAGGAAGTTGTGTGACAAAATCCATAGTAATCCGTTCCCATTTCCATTCCGGAATTTCAGGTTGTTGCAAGAGACCCGACGGTTTCTGGTATTCCACCTTGACCTTAGCACAGGTCAAGCATTTGCTCACGTATGAGGCTATATCCGACCTCATGTTTGGCCACCAGTAAAGCACCTTCAGATCTTGGTACATTTTATCCGAACCAGGATGAATAGAATACCGGGACTTGTGAGCCTCATCAAGGACAAGCTCCCGTAGTCCCCCGAATAAAGGAACCCATATACGTTCTGCGAAATAGTGCAGGCCATCAGGCCTTCGCTCTAGGTGCTTGTCGGCGCCGTGCATAGTTTCAGCTTTACGGTTTTCCTCCTTCAAAGCTTCTAACTGGGCAGAACGGAGTTGATCAGGTAAGGATGAATGAATGGTGAGCTGCAACGCCCGAACGCGACGAGGTTTAGTAGATTCCTTCCTGCTCAAGGCGTCTGCTACAACATTCGCCTTGCCAGGATGGTACTTAATAGCACAATCATAGTCGTTCAAAAGTTCGATCCAACGACGCTGCCGTATGTTCAAATGTTGTTGGTCGAAAATGTGTTGGAGACTCTTGTGATCGGTGTAGATGGTGCATTTGGTACCGTACAAGTAATGTCTCCAAATTTTCAACGCGAAAACCACTGCACCCAACTCCAAGTCATGGGTGGTGTAGTTCTTCTCGTGCACTTTGAGTTGACGAGAAGCATACGCGATCACTTTCTCGCGTTGCATCAACACGCAACCGAGACCATGAATAGAAGCATCACAGTAAACAACGAAATCATCAGGGCCTTCAGGTAAAGACAAAATGGGAGCAGAACACAGTTTTGACTTCAGTTCTTCAAACGCTGACTCTTGTGGTTCACCCCAGTCGAATTTCCTATCCTTCTGAGTGAGAGTGGTGAGGGGTTGAGCAATCTTCGAGAACCCCTGAATGAAACGACGATAGTAGCCCGCAAGGCCTAGGAATTGCCGCACCTCAGTTGGCGTCTTTGGTGCTCCCCAGTCCTTGATCGCTTCGATCTTAGCTGGATCGACATGAATTCCTAGTTCATTAACCACATGTCCTAGGAATTGAACTTCGCGTAACCAAAAGTCACACTTTGAGAACTTGGCATAAAGTTGTTCCCGTCGCAAGAGTTCCAAAACTAACCGCAGATGTTCCCCGTGTTCGGTCTCGTTCTTGGAGTAGATCAGAATGTCATCAATAAACACAATGACGAATTTATCAAGATATGGTTTACAGACGCGGTTCATCAAGTCCATGAAAACCGCCAGTGCATTCATGAGACCGAAAGGCATGACCAAGAATTCGAAATGGCCATAACGTGTTCGAAAAGCAGTCTTTGCAACGTCAGCCTCCCTGACGCGCAGCTGGTGATAACCGGACCTCAAATCGATCTTGGAATAATAACTAGAACCCTGAAGCTGGTCGAATAGATCATCAATACGTGGAAGAGGATAACGGTTCTTGACGGTCAATTTGTTCAGTTCTCTGTAGTCTACACACAACCGGAAACTTCCATCCTTCTTCTTAACAAATAAAATCGGGGCTCCCCAAGGGGAAGAACTTGGCCGGATGAAACCCTTGTCCAAGAGTTCCTGTAACTGACTAGACAACTCCTGCATCTCGGGAGGTGCAAGACGGTAGGGGGCCCGAGCAATAGGAGCAGCCCCTGGTACAAGATCAATACCGAACTCGACTTGACGATGAGGAGGAAGACCAGATAAATCATCGGGAAAAACATCAGGAAACTCGCGTACAACCGGAATATCGTCGATCTTCTTCTCATCACCAGAGGAAACAGATAAAAGTGCCAAAACGGCTGGATAACCCTTTCGAAGACACTTAAGGGCTTTCATACTAGAGATGATATTCAGCGGGACACCACCCTTGATACCGTAAACAGAAAGGAATTCTCCATCAGGGAGAGGAATCCGAATAACCTTATCGTAACAAACAATCTCCGCGCGGTACAATGATAACCAATCCATGCCTACCACTACGTCAAAACTACCCAATGGTACCGGCATAAGGTCGATGGGGAACGATAAACCCGACAACTCTAATTGACACCCCCGAAGGATACTAGTAGCTTCAATCTTTTTACCGTCAGCCAACTCAATAATATACTTAGTCTCTAATGGTACGGGTACTACATCTAGCAGTCGACTAACTCCCATGGATACAAAACTCTTGTCGGCACCAGAATCAAACAACACACTAACAGAACGATTATTGAGAAGAAACGTACCGGTGACTGTGTCAGGGTCCTGTCTAGCCTCAGCCGCTCCAATGACGAAGGCACGTGCATTTCTGTCGCCGCCCCCGTTGTTCCCATTACCGTTGTTCCCACCCTGCTTCAATTTTGGGCAATCCTTCTTGTAATGCCCAGTGTCACCACAGTTGTAGCATCCTTGTTTCCCTGTAGTCCCCTGAGTAGTCGGAGCTGAGCTGTTAGTCGGAGCCTGGGTCGATGGAAGTGTAGCCCGACAATCTTTAGCATAGTGGCCTGTTCGCTGGCAGCGGTGACAACGGTTACTGTCGCAGTTCCCTTGATGATGGCGTCCACACTTGTTGCATTTGGGTAGTTTTCCCGCATAACCACCCTGCTTGTTACCCGAAGAAGAAGAACCCCCATTATCAAACCTTTTACCCTGCTGTGCTGACCCAGATCCTTTCCCGTCATTTTCCCACTTGCGCTTGTTGTTCTCTGGGGCCTTAACAGTCGAACCCTTCGCAGGCAAAATACCCTCATTCACCTTTAAGTTGGTCATCCTATGGGCTGATCGAACTACCTCTGCATACGTAGGATGATTTCCCGCAGCCACTAACCCTGCAATTTCCGGTACTAACCCCGAGACATAGTGTTCAATCCTACGGTATTCTGGCACATGCAGATCGGGACACAGTACTGCCAACTCATTCCGTCTCACAGTATACTTCTCAATTTCCGACCCAGTCATCTTGAGGTTCCACACCTCATGCTCCAGCTTCTGTACCTCTTCCCTCGGACAATACTCACGCTTCAGCAACTGCACAAAATTCTCCCATGGCATAGCATATGCCTCCCCAATACCCATATTCTGGGTGATGCCATTCCACCAAGTCAATGCCACATCCTGGAATAATGCAGCAGCATACTTTACCCGATCTTCTGGGAGACAGTTACACATCAAAAATACTGACTCCACTTTCTCCAACCACCTAAGCAAGCTCACCGCACCCTCAGTGCCAGAGAACTCCTGGGGCTTACAGTCCCGAAACATCTTGTAGGTACACATGGGTGGGGGTGGGTTAACAGGACCACCTGAAATGAAACGCATGAGAAGCCACGAAGAATGCAAACAAGGTTCACCAATGAGGCAAGGAAAATGGATAAATCAACTTACCACCACCGTTGTGCCCTAACTGAAAGGCAGCTTGGAGTAAGTTGTTCAGATCGTCCTGCGATAGGTTAACACCTCCACGACCACCAGCACCACCGCGACCACCACCACGTCCACCATTGCGACCACCTCCACGTCCTCCTCGTACTCCAGACATGATTCTGGCAGAAAGAATGAGAAAATTTAGTTTCACAGCTAATGGTAACCACTAGCGTTCGCAAGATCAAAGCTAGATCCAATCCAGGACTATCCCTTCAAACCCAGAGCTCACCAGGGCTTCCATGCATTTCGGTTTATGATTTTGTGTGCACCCAAAATGATAAACCGCTCTACATGGTCCTCCAAGTGTTCTCCTAGTTCAAAGTTCAAATCACCGAACATAGACTCTTAGCTATACACCGTAATACTACGGTAGTTTATGGCAAGTGTTTCTATTGGAGTATGAAAGGAAGAAGTCCGAGCCTTGGATAAATCTCAAGAGTACATGATTCACTCCAATATACTACACTGCCTAGAAAGTAAGTAACCCGACCTAAGATAGAACGGATGATGTAACGTAGAAAGACCAAATGATTTAGAGACACCCCGACAAGACCATACGTAAACCACCATAATGTTTAGTACCATGTGATCGTCTAGTGTGTGCGACTCGGCTATAGACTAGACTCTACATGCAGTCCTAGTTCACTATAACCATTGGCTCTGATACCAATCTGTAACACCCCGCCCCTCTCACCACCAATATTGTCCGCTTTGCCCACCCAAAGCTCACGGATTTGTTTTTGGGTGCCCCGGTGGAAACTTCCCAGGAGGTCACCCATCCTGAAACTGCTCCCACCTGAGCACGCTTAACTGTGGAGTTCTCCTCTCATCCACTAACATTAAACCCCAAAACGCGTTGGTGATTTAAGAGGCAAGACATTACTTATGAACCAAGGATCTCTCCTGGCCACGGCCGATGTGGGATTTTCCTGGGGTGTCACAACATCTATACATTCGTATTACACCAGTGTAAATGCCCTAAAACATCTATACATTGGTATTACACCACTCTCTGTGCCCTAAAAAAACAAAACCAAACATTTATAAAAATAATACATCACAATATTCTTATGAGAAAAAAAAAACAAAACAAAAAACAAAAAAAACAAAACCCTGCTGCAAAACACTTCTTCATCATCATCCATCAAGAACACATCTTCTTCAAAAACAACAACAAACAAATAATAATAATAATAATAATAAGAAGAAGAAGAAACCAGAGGTGTGTGAGATGATTTAAAAAAAAACGATAATAACAAAAAAACCTGTTAAGATCTTCGTTCCTCTTCTCCGATCATCTTGTTCGGACCACCGTCTGCAACCCACACCGTCGTCACCCGCCCCTCTGCAAAACTCCATCACCACCAACGAGACCCAACCATAGATCCAACACAGCCCCCCACCCCCAGATCTGTTTCAGATCCCCAAAAAACCCATCACCATCGCCTCCAAAAATAACAAACCCACCGTTGACCCCCACCGCCCCCTTCACCTTTCCCCACCAAACCACCGTCATCGAACCACAAGCCCCCTCCCCCGTTCGGATTACCCCAAAAACCCCACGAACCACCGCCTCAAAAACCCCACCATCTCCTCCACCCCCTACCTCCACAGCCACGCACCACCACCACCATTCAGATCCTAGCTCCATCGTCATCATCTATATATATATATATATATATATATATATATAGAGAGAGAGAGACGTGTGTGTGAGGAAAGAGAGAGAGCGAGTCGTGTGATAGAGAAGAGAGAGAAGAGAGAGAGAGAGAGGAGTGTGAGAGAGAGAGAATGTAGCATGTGTGTGTGTGTGTGTGTTTATTTGAAAAGAAAAAAAAACAGTGATATAAAGCTGTTGGCAGAGGGGGTGGGGTGGGGTTGGGGTGGGGTTAAATTACTATGATACCCTTTTATATTATAATGATAACTAGTATATGTGTCATCATGTTATTGGTCTAGGAAGGTTCTTAAGTTCTCATAACTTGTGACATCCGTCACTTTTTATTCTTTTATATAATAATAATAATAATAATAATAATAATAATAATAATAATAAAAAATTCAGATTTATAGTTATGTAAATTTTTTTTAAAACTATAACAAACTATATATATAACCTTTAACCCAAACCCAATCCAAACCCTTTAATAATTCGGCCCACCAGACAGCAGGCCCAACAGCTCAAGCCCAAACCCCCCTCCCCTTGTATCTGTTTAACAAAAAAAAAAAAAAAGTGTGGCTCCCTGGGATCGAACCCGGGTCAGTCCACAACACAACACGCGTACACACCACTGGGCCAAGCTCTTGTTCCTGATTTAAACTCAAACCTATTTACATTTATGTCTTCTAAATCGTTGTTCTTTTTCTTCCCTTTTACTTCTGCTACTGTACGCGTGTTCAAGCAACAAGAATGGAATGTTTGACCATTGAAGCTTTACCTTGACCATTTAATTGGACATGATTTTAGGAGGTTTGAACGCGATTAACTGTTGTTGACTCACTATGACGATTATTACGCGAGTATTCATCACAAATTCATTTCAATTAGAGCCATTGCCGCGTCATCTTCTTCAATGAGTCAAAACTTACCAAATCTTCAATCCAACCCTTATACTATAAATTGAACGTACCCACATCATCACAAAGCGCCGATTAACACTTCCCCACATCCAATTTCTGTTTTAAAACTATTATTGAAGCCATTCAAGTCGTATTTTTTGAGCGTTCTTGTTCGAACTCGCAGACCCGTTCACGAGGCTTGTAAGTTCCTTTTTTTTTGTGGGTTCTCTTAGTCGGCACCTTGTGATCATTAGCCCTAAGGTTTCAGAGGCTAATGATCACCAATTGTAATGATTTGAGGATTAGGGTTCGAAATATTTAGATTTGGGGAAGAACACTTAATTTTGTAATTGTATATAATTATTTTCAGTTCATGGATAAACAACCAGCTGGTATAGACCAGCTGGTATGCACGCGTATGGTAAGGGATGAACCGGCCAGCGGCCAGGGTTCGAATCCCACAAACTCTTTTTATTTTTATTTCATTTAAATCAATTATCTTATATAACCTATATAATTAATTCCAATCCAATATAATTCGTTCTCAGGGTGTGGCTCAGTTGGTGGCCACGCTTGTAATAAAACCCGAACCGGCCAGAGGCCCGGGTTCGATTCCCATAACCAACGAGTATTTTTTTGCCACTTTTATATATATATTTAATACATTAAATCTTTTAAAATCAATTTTAAATACTAAAAGTACTTTATAAATTCTACAAAAATTATCATATGATCTCCTAATGATAAAGTTCGTTACCCAATTTTTAGTTTTTCAAAAATAAATTATTTAATATATATTATTAATAATACAAGTTTATTCATTTATATTTATTAAATTCTATAAAAATATCTAAACGATTTTATTAAATCTCACAAAAATTATTCTAAACTTTTATATTCTTAAACATTCCAGAAAATATTTTTATTTCAGAAAAACCGTTTATTTTATATTTTTAATTAATTTTTGTTAGTTTTAATCATAAATAAATCATAATAAATTCATTTTTCAATATTTTTGTACCAAAATTTTACATAAATTATTTCTATTAATTTGGAACAGAAATACAATTTTTAATTCAGAAATTCTTTGATTTTAATATTTTTAGATATTAAAGTCATATTTTGACAATTTGAAATAATTAGATTAAATATTCTATTTTCAAGAAAATAATTTTATAAAAATTATTTTCATACTTAAAATCTTATGTTGTGACAATGTTTAACTTAAAATTTTACAAAAAGACTTTTATTTATTTATTTATTAAATTTCTTATATTTTAATAAACAATTTATTTATTAATCAAATAAACGTTTATCCCCCAATTCGAAACCCTAGAATTCCATGTATCCTAGAGTTATTCCTTACACATTATTAAATTCTTTAGGTTGATTCTTTGGAATATTTCCAACGCATATTTCGTTGTCCAGTCCATTACAAGCTATTACGTAAACAGTGAGTACTTCATATCCCCTTTTTGCTTTTATACATTTTCGGGGTGTTACATGTACACTATTACAAATTTCAAATACAATTTTACATTTTCACAAATACAATTCTAGTACTATGTGCATTGCTTACAACGTGTTTTATGCTTAGACAATACATGTGGATTACATTTGTACTTAGTGAAATCATTAACATGGTACAAGCCGACCTTAACAGTGGATAGCGCTATTTGGATTGACAACCCGCCTAGATTGATTCTCCCCCTTTTTCATCGGAGAATCCGTGGCCATTGTTAAGTTATTATCCATTTATTGGATAAGTACACTACAGTTCATACAGTACATTATACAGTCACATGGTTGATTTCGCTCATTTGTATGATACATAGTTTACATATTTGCACAGTAGCATGCACTTGAATTGTATATCTTTTTAACTTACTATATATATCAAAACTAGGAATGCTCACCAACATTTCTTATGTTGACCAAACCTATTTTTGTACATGTTTCAGGTGCAGTTTGATCTAATGCTTTAGCAAGAGACTTTTAGTGCTTTATTTTATTTCAGTCATTTCTATATTTACATTTCATTTAGACAATGTAATTTCCATTATCATGTAAGACAATTTTGGTTTATTCAATAATATTTACATTTTAGTACCATGTGCTTTTGAACAATCGTCACTACGTGGCACCTCGATGATTCCGCCATCGGTTGGGGTGTTACAGATTGGTATCAGAGCCATGGTTATAGGGAATTAGGTTATTAGAATGCCTTTTAGCCTAGACTATAACCGAATGTCAACTTTCAGGTACAACACTTCCTAATTTATCATTCCCCTCATTACCCTCCACTTTCCTTCCTCAATCTTTCCCCTTCTTCTCCATTTCTCCTCATCTTTCATCATGGTGTATAGAGATGGTGTCCTACAAGGAGTGGAAAGACTACATCATCATGGAGCGGGAGCAGTACCTTTCATGAAGACACTCTTAGGCATAATGCCTACCCTTATTTTTGCTCCTTCAAAGTTGTTGAACTTTAATGAGTGTGAAAAAGGACACGTGCAATCTGGAAGGGTGGACGCCTGTACACTGGGTTTTCTGGCATAGGCAAGCATATCGCATAAATCCATTTACGGACCTGTTATGCTTACCTGGGGATTCCTGGAGTGAGTGTCCACTTATAGGCTAAAGTATGTCTCCTTTGATCACCATTGGGTTCAATTCCTTTGAAAAGTCAACGTTCTTGTTGAACTTTACGGCTAGACAAGGACACTCCAAGCATTTTGTACAAGTTTTTCCAATAATACCCTCTCGTTTCATATACAATACTTTGCATATCATGAGTGCTTACAAGATCATATCTTCATAATTATCCGTACGATTATACACTTACACTTTCTAATCTCATGATTATTAATTAACTACCTCATAGATGTCTGCTCGCCGCATGCTCCGTGATGCCAGCCAACGCCCTGTTCGTGCTTCTGGACGACGTTCTGATCGTCGCCTCGCATCTTTAGTCGCCGAGCAAATTGCTGCAGTGATCCCAAACCTTGTCGGTGAGATAACCCAGAATAGTAACAGTGCCAACACAGGGAGTACGGCTCAATTTCGGTGCACTTTCAAACACTTTAACTCCTGTAACCCTACAAAATTCACTGGTAAGGAGGGTGCTACTGGCCTTCTCCAATGGTTTGAAAGCATGGAGAGTACTTTTGTGAATAGTGAATGTCCTGATGAACTCCGCGTTCGCTATGCTACTAGTGTCCTTCAAAAGGGGGCGCTAACCTGGTGGAATGGCGAAAAACGCAATCGAGGAGCGGATGTTGCTTTATCATTATCTTGGGCTGAAGTTAAGGAACTCATGATTGCCAAATTCTGCCCTAGGAACGAAATCAGGAAACTAGAGGAAGAGTTCCATGGACTGAAACAAAACAGTGGTGAGAATCTTGCGTATAATACTCGATATCACAAACTTAGCATACTGGTTCCACACATGGTCACCCCAGTCTCTCGAGCAATCGAAAAATATATCGAGGGATTACCCGACCTGATTCAAGACGTTGTCACTGGAGGCAAAGCCACTACGGTAGAAGAAGCTATCCAACTTGCAGCCACATTAACAGACAAACACGTAAGGAAAGGAAACTTGGTTAGGAAGGGCACCAAGACACCTACTGAGAAAACCACCAATGTTGTTGAACAATCTAAGACTATTTTAGCAAAGGCCGCCACTACCGCTTCGAATTCTAAGAAACGAATGGGCGATAATCAGAACCAGGCTGTTGTGGATCCTATGACTCAACCTCCTATCAAGAAGGCCTACACGGGAGTCCATCCTCAATGCAACACTTGCAAGTATCATCACCCTGCAAGTCTTCCATGTCGTCAATGCACTAGATGTGGAAGGTTTGGACACTTTGTCACTACTTGCAATGTAACAGATTGGACGCAAGATAATCATCAAACAGCTGCCCAGAAACCACTACAGATTACTAATGGTCGGGCATGTTATCATTGTAGAGACCCTAACCACATGCTACCTCAATGTCCCAAATTGAACAATGTAAACCTGGTGGCACATGGACAAGCTTTCAATATCAATACCAACGAAACAACTGATCAGGATGACGTAAATCCCATTGGTTAAGCCATGGATGAAACCTTCTTAAGACTCGGGAATCCGACACTTGCGTTTTCATTTTCTTGATTCTATTTTCATTTTGTACCCAATTTTGTCGCACTCATTAGCATACAACATCTAGAAACTTCCTTGCATACTATTGTGTATTAACACATAATGGAAATTTATCATATTGATTACGTTTATTTTTAATCATACAAGACTCTACCTTACATTTATTTGAAACATTTACTTGATCCTACAGAGCTTTTCTAGAAAACATCATTGGTTATTACATGAAACTAGATTTTTCCCTTAATTCGACTACGCATTGAACATCTAATTATTCATGATACTCGTAAACATTTAATTATTCATGATAACACTTACACTTAATGGTTGTAGTACTTACAAACTTGCTTGCATAAACATGCTATCAATTTGCAATCTATGTGAATAATAATTGCTGCACTTAATAGAGGTCATCATGCCTTTTTCAACAGTCGGGAGAGGCCCTACAACCTGCTCCACGACTGGTGAAGGCTATCGAACATACTCAACGATTGGTAGAGGTCACTATACCTTTTCAAACAGTCAGGAGAGGCCCTACAACCTACTTCACGACTGGTGGAGGCTATCGAACCTGCTCAACAATCGGTTGGGGTGTTACATAACTCAAAGTGGTTCTCACATGAACCCAATCCTATATATATATATATATATATATATAGGGTTAGGATCAAATACACAAGACACTTTTTTTACAAAGGGTGAGAAGGATTGTGGTCCATTAATCTTATATTTGAAGGGTTGAGATTAGTTTGTTTGAAAGAATAAATAAATAATTAGAGAAAGGACATAAAAGGAAAACCACATTTGTTGACTTTCTCTCTCCACATGCAATGTACATGTCAATTTCCCCATCATTTTAAAACGTCTATAAGTTTTTCATACGATATTTTTTTTTAAAAAAATCACCATATTAACGAGCATTTTTTTATCTTTAGTATGAGTACCACATTGCTACATTAAAATTGGAAAAAAAAATCATGTTAAATGGGTTTTCTTCTTGATTGTGTCTTCTGCTCGTTCATTGTGTTATAGTATACATGTGTGCTTTATTATGTCGTCCATTGTGTTTTACGCAACTGGGTTTTCGACTTTTTTTTTTCAAAAGTATTCAGTGTGTTTTAGTCTTATGTTTATTGTGTCTTTAATATGTCGTCCATTATGTTTTATTATACTGTGCATTGTGTTTTATATCATATTGTTCATTGCATATTTAATTGGTACTCATTGTGTTTTATACTACATTGTGTCTTACGCGACTGGGTTTTCGACTTTTTTTTCAAAAGTCTAACAATATGGTACTCATATTGAAGATAAAAAAGACACTCAATTTTATGGTATAATTTTGAAAAAAAGATGACGTATAAAAAAGTTATGGGCGTTTAAAAATGAAGGTGAAAATGGCATGTGACTTGCATGTGCATATTCTTTTGACAAAATTACCCTTGCCACTTGTTTAATCCTTTGGACACATGTCATTTTTTAACGGCTTCTCACACTTCTCATTTTTTAACGGCTTCTCACACTTCTCATTTTTTATAGCCTTTGTAGAATTACTCAACCCTATATGTGTGTGTGTGCGTGCGCGTGTGTGTAAAAAAAGAAAAGGGGTACGTTACTTGCATTTTCCCTTACAATTTTTGAACGTTAATAACTTTTATATAGACATTTTTTTTAATAAAAAAATTACACCAAACTCACAAAAAAAGACTTTTTTTTTCATTTTTGTTCATACAGGAAAAAACACAATATGTTCAGGTAATTCATTAATCATGTCTAGGCAAGTCACTAATCATGTTCAAAAAGTAAATAGTAATTCTATTTTCATTTAGAGCAGACTAGTTTAAAACCACTCCTTTCCAAAAAGAAATAAATAAATAAAAAAAAGCCACACCTTCAATATCACATGTTCAATCACACCCTGTAATGGGTACTTCTGGCTTTGCTCCTCATCCAAACATACTTCTTTTTAATATACATTTCCATTCTTATTCACATAATTAAAATTGTTGTTTTCTCATATTGTAGTACATTAGTTTATAAGTTATATAACACATATTTTAACACTTCATGTTAAATTTATCTATCTCGTAAAGATTCCGAGATATAATCTTGGTTTAAACTACTAAAATAAAACAGACATAGAAAACTACAAACCAAGTTTGAAAAAACTAACATACCATTTAAACTAATAAACAAATAAACATAAAAAAACTACTCCTGGTTGAGATATTTAGCTTGGAGTTTTTTGTTTCAAAGTTCGAAAATATGTCGACCCCACCCCAAGAAATGCAAGAGGTCTTTCTCGATGAACTCTTTCACTTGTCTTTTTATTTGCAATTGGTGCTCTTGTTCTCTGATCGAGAGAATTCAAGCAATTTCTCGTCCAGTTGGTTGAAGTTCGATGTACCATCGAGATTCGTTGTTTTTATAGGCGAGGCTTTGGCTGGGCTCTTGCTTGTTGCTTTGCTTTTATCCTTACCGGGCGGTTGTTGCAACTCTTGCGGTTCTTCAAAATTTAACTCGTTGGTGTTGTCGTTTAGGTTTAAATAGGAATGAGCATCCGACTCACCTTGAGATGAGTGCGGTTCAAGTGTGCCAAAAGTATAATTGGACCGTTAAGATGATCAACCTGTGTTGAGTGGCGACAACAGATACCATTTTGAAGAAGTTCCAAATAGCTTCCAATGTTGTATCATGGTAAACCCAATGCCGTATTTGAATCTAAATTCATTTTGTGCGCCGTCATGACGTCCACATCTCTCGGACTGCTTCCTCTTTGACGTTTGTTCATAAGGTGGTTGAAATAACACGTTTGTTCATAAGGTGATTGAAAAGTTATTGAAGTTGGTCACTCTTTTTTGCAATATTTATTTTATGGTTTTCAATAAATGTAAAACACGACTCGAAATCCTTTCAGCTATACTATTGTTTCTATAGGTTGCTATAACGAGTGATAATGAAGTATCACTGCCATAACAAATCGAACAACACCACTATTTTATAATTATTTCACATTACGCACTTGCTACATGAAGTTGTGGCCACCAATAATTCCACTTCACATTCCTATGTGTTGTTTCTGTCGATTAATGAAATGGACAATATTTTTGACTTAAGGAACCTCCAATAATAATTCATGATTCCACACTCCACTTTGAAATGTTTTCATCCAGGCTCATCTTTTTCTTATTTTTTTATAAAAAGAGAACAAAAAATAAATTTTTAACTGAAGTCCACTAAACGCAACTTATAACAAAACTGAATTTTTCTTTTTTCAAAAAACCAATTTAAGTAAATAATTTTTCTAAATAGTCATATAATATATAATAACAAAAATGTATAATGAAGTAAATTGAAACAAGATGTATAAAAAAATTTACATAACTTTTTTTACGGCATAAATAACTTTTATATAGCTGATCAGCTATTATTTTACATATATGACAAAATACTAGCATGCGCCAATAACACCGATAAATAAATGTTTGTATATTCCCAAAACAATAAGTGACTTAATCGAGCCGGAAAGAACAAGACTTATTTTTGAAAATAAGTAAATACTTTGGTTTGTTTAGACAGGAATACTTTGTTATTAAGTATTTCAATGATTTAATAAATTTAGCTTGTTGGGAAATCATACTTTGTTCAGTCTCCAAAAGACTTGTTTACGAAAACTAAATAGCTTATCTTGTTAGGCAATCATACTTTATTCTCAAGTATTTCAACAAATTTGGTTGGATTAGTATAGTCATGTGTAAGCATGATTTACACTCACAATGGCTCTAGCGATATCCTCACTTTCTCTAGAGAAAATCGACGTTTGTGCTTTCCTTAATGACACAATGCCATGTGCGAGCAAAGAGGTTTTATCACGGTGAGCCTTCTGATGCTGGATTTTCTCTGGAATTAGTGACAGACAAAGTCACCAGGGTTATCTGCGATCACAACGCAGGTGCCTTTTGCAAGTAGGTGTACCGGGCTTAGTTCGATGTTAAAAAAAATATTTTTATTGCATTTATCTACAAAAATCACGAGGTTACACATAGAACTCAACAAACCTAATTCCTATAAACAGCTAATTCCTTCAAAAAAGTATGAAAATGGATGTGATGACTATAAATGTCTTTATTATTATATGACCCACAATCTTGTTGGCTTTACACCGTAGAACATTATCCACACAAAATATTAATTTTATTAAAATCATTTTAATTTTCACACACAACTTGCATCTCCAACAATATATAGCTATAATCCAAGCACAGGGAATCTGCAACAATGGCAGCTTCTTCACTCATACTAATCATCTTCTTCTGCATTCTCTTTCAGTTGTTCATATCCATTTCCGAAGCCATTCTTCCATAGTATCGACACCTTCAACGACGATTTTCTTAATCTACTTTGTAGGGCCGAGACATGACAGATTGGTCGAGCCAACCAATGCAGACGGCCCACCACTGCCTTCCAAATCTTCCAGTCTAGATCCATGGTGCTGCTGACAAATGGCCAATTGATTAAACTCGACTAAAAGGGTCCGGTTTTAAGTTCCAATGTACTTTCTTATTTTGTTTTGTTGTCTGAAACAGAATGTATTTTTGGATTCATAAATGTGATTTACAAAATTGTAAAAAACTGTTGATGATATAAAACATGAGAATATTTGTCAATTACCTGTTATTTTATTAGTCTGTCATGATGTCAAAAGGTAGGGCTGAATGAGGAGCATTTATACAAGGACTGAGACAGATTCCAACCATGAAAGCATTCAAGAGCATTTATGCAGTCACCCTCATCTGATAAGAGGGAAGAGTACAAGAATTAATCTAAAATGTTGGAAATTATTATAAAATAAAAATATATATAAAAATAAAAACAAAAACATGCCTATGGGTTTCGCTTAACTATATAGTCAAAGGGGACCCACACGCACGCCTTGGTGCTCAGGCAAGGCCTAGCTCTAGGTCTAGGGTGCGCCTAGGAGCCTTGAACATATGAATGGGGATCTTCTTCATCAGGTGCAAGCGAAGCGAGCACTTCAGTCCAGAGCCAAAACCGGACTAAGCTGATGCACGGCCGTGGTTTTCTTAGCCAGGTATCAAGCACTGCTTATAGTTCTTTGTAGGGATGGCAACAGCATGGGTATCAATCACCCCGTACCCGATTGTAAAACTGTGCCCCGTACCCGGCCCAATATCCATCATGAGTAGGATAATTACCCATGCACACCCTTGGGTAGTGGGTATATTCATTAGTTACAAAATACCAGTTGGGATTTTCAAGCAAATTTATTTTTCTTACCATTCTAGTTATTATATCATTTTATGTTTTTAATAACTAAAATATGATAGTAACATACATATCAACCCATTACCTAGTGGTTTATTGGTACGATACTTGGCCCCACAAAGTGGTGTGGGTTCAAATCCTTGCATGTGCAAGGATAAGTGGCACTTAGGTATAAAAAAATGATG
Source organism: Ambrosia trifida (assembly GCA_028751855.1). Taxonomy (NCBI): domain Eukaryota; kingdom Viridiplantae; phylum Streptophyta; class Magnoliopsida; order Asterales; family Asteraceae; genus Ambrosia; species Ambrosia trifida. Next base: position 81,411,572 of record CM054123.1, read on the forward strand.
CTCAAAAAAAAAAAAAAAACACATTCATCACGCCATAAGATGTTTGAAAACCCTAGAATATGTAATTTTTACGAAGATATAAAAACCTTTGACGATAAGTTAATACAAAAGTTCAATTTTCACATAATGAAGCTACTAAGAGAATGAAGCATCACCAGTGGCGAAGCTTGGTTTCGGAAACGGTGGGGGCCGGACTCAACCCGGACTCAATTTACCTATAAAAATCGCAAATTTATACCACTGCGTCAGAAAACAGGGGGGCCAGGGCCACCCCTGGCCCTTCTTATCCTTCGTCCTTGAGCATCACTAGATAAGAGTCAAGGGAAATTAAAGTCAAATTTTTCGGGCGATCACGCCGGTATCACCTGATACCATTACATGTACCCGAACCTGCAATTTCTTTTGTTAATCCCACGTCTGTCCCGAATTTTTATGGTTTAAGTTCGGGTCTTTTGCTATCCCTAGTCCCTTGTTTAAAAGCTGAGAAGTACTTCAAATACTATCAAATACAAGATGAGGAAAAAGTCGAGATAGCTTATATGCATCTCAGCATCTAGAAGGAGACACACTTGACCTCTACTCTTGAATTTCAACAGATCAACCAATCACTTTCTGGGAAGAATTGATTCAGGTTTTTACCAGAAATTCTGGCCCCGCCGAGTTTCAAAATCCTGATGAATACTTGTGTAGCATACTAGCATCAAATAGACCGGTTCAGTTCAAGAATACAGGCAAGAATTCGCTAAGAGGTCTTCCATGGTTTCAAATTGGACGGATCACTGCCTTTTGGGAGTCTTTCTCAGTGGTCTCAAGGAGGAATTAAAGTCAGATGTGCAACTTCACAAGCCCAGAGCTGGCTGTAGTGCCATGAGCCTTGCACTTGAATTCAAATCCAAGATCGAAATCTGGGAAGGCTGTCACTGTCACTGCCAAGACAGATTCAACTCCAGCCCCTTCAAGCTATATGATAACACGGCTGGTGTTGCACAACAATCACCAGAAATTCGTATATCTGATGCAGAAAAACAAAGCCCGTTCAGTCGGGGAGAGTACTTAAGATGTGGGATAAATACAGCCCCGGACACCGATGTAAAACGGAGACCTTCAAGCCTCTCGAAGCTGCCACCAAGGAGAATAACCAGGTTGTTATCAGCAGCGCAAACTCCATTGACCGTCATGGCAGCTTCACTCGAACCGCTTCATCTAAACTTGAGGATAAGTCACTTCCGCACGAAAGCCCTTGTGACTACTCATTGCATGATTTACTCTTTGGTTACTAAGCAATGTTTATGTAGTTTTTGTAATGTTTTATTAGACTGCACGGTGTGTGAGCGTGGAAGGGGGTGTGAAGCCTTTCCATGCGAGTCACGCGGGAAGTGTTGATACGAACCCAAAAAATATGGGCCCTACTAACACAAGTAATCTGGGCCCTGCTCTTCAATTTCGGAATCCACAATATGACCCAAGGCCCAATTCATCATCATCATCATCATACTCAGTTAATCCCACCTATAGCAAAGCTAAGGTAGGGTCTGAGGAGGGTAAGATGTAGACAGCCTTACCTCTACCCCTAAGAATAGAGAGGCTGCTTCCTTGGAGACCCCCGACTTGATGTGGTTTGGTATCAAGCCTTGGACATAAGGCACAGAACACTTAGCAATCGGGACAAACCCAATCGGTGCATGTATCCCTTTGTCTTTTGGCTATCCACGCCACCACATGATGCATGATTAATCGTCCGTCGTTTTTAACGTTATTTTCACGAAATTAGTAAAATAACGTTGGGGTGTCATCCACGAAATCAGGAGTAGGGGTGGAACCGTTCCTGCTATTCTCTTAGATAAGAACTGATGTGTGTTATTTGTTTTTGTTGATGTTTTTGTTTATCAAAGTAGAATTTACCTATTATAATCGGAGTTTTAGCCAATCTCGAATCAGGCTGTCAATTTCAATATCAAGTTTTCTTTTTCCTTAGTTTTAAAAAGCGAGAAGCGCACTGAGGCGACAAGGTCTAAACCCGAGGCGCAAAACGCAAAAGCGGTGCGCATTTCGTACGCGAAGCGCAAATTGATTATATAGTTCTTTTACATATATTTAAAAGGTTTTTAGCATCCCCTAACTAAAATATAGCTATAAGTAAGGTTTATACATGTTTTAACAGACAAAAAACCTACACGTACTACCTAAAAATCCTATTGTACAACAATTCACTGCACAATAAGAGCCACATGAGGTGCGAGCCTCAGGTCAATATTTTGCCTAAAAAGCGCGCCTCAGGTGCGCTTCATGTACACTGTGACCTCAGGTCACCTAAGGCGCTGCTCTTTGCGCCTAGGCGCGCTTTTTTAAACCAAGTCGTTTTCCTATTTCTATCAATTGTTCCATTGCCGGAAATCATTCATCACTCGCCTACCCAATTCAACCAGAACTACATCTTCGCAAATCCCAAATAGGGAATTCACTTTCCAGTTCAGTTGAGAATTGACGTCTCAATTTTTGGAAATCGGGAAACTCTTCATCAATCGCACACCCGGTTCAATCGCAATTCCAGCCTCACCAAATCCAATCAATCACTGAAATTACAGTTCAACCAGGAACGTCTTAGACTTTAATGGGAAATTCCAATTCCGAAATCCAATCAAATTCTAAAACGAAAACTAGTTTGATCAATTTTTGAAATCCAATTTTGACAAATCTGATCACTTTTTCTCAAGTTCGAAATCGGGAATGATGGCATCCCAAACTCGAAGCCAACCTGAAGGAAGACTGATACCAGATCAAATTGTTGCCTAGTTAACCGCAATTGCATCCCGACTTGACCCCATAGTGTGTCAACTAAAGGGTGATGATGCAGAGATCAAGGCTTGGATGGATGTCAAGGAAGTTCGGTCTATAAAGAAAGCAAATGTCGAAAAGGAAGACAATCATGGCGAAACTCAAACACACTCAAGTACAACAAGATTAACCTCTGAACGCGATCCAGATACCCATGATACATGGAGAGGCCAACCAGGTTCTGTTCAGGCTGCACCATGATTCAGTGCTAAAGAAAAAACAGGTTAACGGTACCATTGGACATGGCAGATCTTGTGGACCCATTGCAAGACATCATCTGGTGGTGTGCCTGGGAAGCCTGTTACTTTGTTGTTGCCCGGGAGTTTACGGACCCGTTTTCTGTTTCAGTTAGTTCATGGATCATTGGATCCGTAAGCTGTTGTTTCGACACCCTACAACATGGGGAATCGACCTGCAACTGCATTCCGTTTTAGCTCATCGAGGGGTCTATGAAGCAAGTAAACCTGCAATTGAATGGCATATTGCTGGTGCCACCATTCGTTGAAAGATGCAACTCGGAAAATTATGACTTGTTAGGCGCATCAATTCCCTTGTTTTCGACTTGAGGACAAGTCTATTATCCGGGCGGGATGTATACACCACTTATACAAAGGTTCAGAACTATTGTGGGCTTACGACTTATAAAACTGGTTATATAAGTGACAACACACAAGACATAACTTATGAATTGTTTTTTATAAAACGAACAGTTGAACCATGCCAGGACCTGACTTATTATGCACATCAATTCCCTTGTTTTCAACTTGAGGACAAGTCTATTCTCCGGGCAGGATGTATACACCACTTATTTAGAACTATTGTGGGCATACGACTTATAAAACTGGTTATATAAGTGACAACACACACGACATAACTTATGAATTTTTTTTATATAAAACGAACAGTTGAACCATGCCAGGACCTGACAATCTGACATAAAACGTAAGCCCACAAAAAAAAACATCATATTGCAAGGTATTATATCTTCACCAAGTAGGAAACGTAGGAATGCACCGCTTGAAAAGAAAATGTTACCACTCTTTTAAGCAATATTAACAAGTACAAAATTTTTGGACAGAATGTTTCAGGTTAAACCATTTTGACCAGTTACCCAACCCATCCAATTTGCCACCTGCCCACCTCTAGTCTGAACTTGAGGAGGGTAACTCCGCAGTGTGTATTTTACACCCATACTAGAAAGAGCAGTCAAAACTCAAAAGCATTTAAAAAATATCTCAAGATTTTAGGTTATCATTACTGGAAACGTGATGTCAAAGTGTTCTCTACAAAATCAGTAATGCAGTATCTTATTGTCATAATGAATGGCAAATTCAACAAGGGTGGTAACAACAAAACTATGAAAGATCAAATACTAAATTCCTCTAATTAACCTGAAATGATCTTTTGACCTATGAAAATGGCATCATCTAATGGTCAACCATTGTAGTTTCTAGGTGACGATGGAATTGTTAAAAATAAGTATAAGGAAACCCAAATACATACCTATTTGCACTATTAAGCACTTGGATCATGAGTTTGCCCATGTGTCCTGCAAGAATCCAAGAAGTTGACAGCAGCCATAAAACTGTACCACACAGACGGTATCTTTTGTCAATTATGTTTCACTTATTTAAACAGAAAATCAACAAATTATAAAAACAAAAAACACATGATACTAAAAGGTCTATAGTAAGTAGTAATCACCTTTAAAATTTCCTTTGACAAGGCCGATCCAGAAGGAGCATTGTCTTGCCATAGCTGAGATTTCAAATCTGAGACATGAATCCAAATGTCAAGTATATGAATGAATTGAACAATAGATTGCATGCATTGTATGCACATGTAAATTTTATTTTTGGGAACAAGCAAAATAAAGCACCATCATAAGAACAAAACCAACAGTTAAATTATACCAAGACAGCAGGACCTAACATGAAGTGGTAAACCCGCAAATCATCATCATATTATAACATGATTTGTCCTCACCAAGTAGGAAAATTGGAAAACTAAAAAATAACAGGATCCTTACGTGATATTTAAGGCCAAGATCTAAAAATCTATCCATGGAGAAGTATTTGAACGTGAATAAGCTAAACTGAAACCAAAAATGATTGAAAATAACAATTACTCTCCTTACAAGTTCAATCACGTGACTCACTCCTAGATTCTATAAATAAGACTTAAATACTACCCACCCCACCCCCTCATGGAGGCTCCGGAAAATATATCACGCTATCTTATGTCAACCAATTATATTAGCATATATCGTAGACTACTAAATATCAATGTCACGCTACAGCTATAGTTACAGAAGTGTTAAATAAAAATATTAATGTAATGGATCACAATGGCTCAGTTTCGGAGCACTCTAATTCTCTACAGGACAAGTCATTGCAAATAAGCCTTTTTTATCTCTTTATGCCAAACTACGAAAAGCTTTCTCCAATGAAAGAGATAATCACGCTTTCACACCTGTGGCTTGACTTAAACTCTACCTATGACTTCCAAAGATTGCCACCAGGACTTGAGTTTATACATAGCAGCACAAATGTAGTTAAGACACTTAATCTCCTGATTTTTCATTTCCAAGTTCAAATTTACTTATAATCTAGAGTCGGATATAACTTATAATCAATAAATGTAGCTGCCAACACTATAAAACACAGCCTTGTATCTTACATGGACATAAACAAGTATTCTAAGTTCTAACTGTTTTCAAAACAGAAAAAAAAATTCCAGAAACCAGAAAGTATGTTGTCAATCAGAAAATCAGGTCAAAGGATAGAAAACTTGGTATTAGATAGCGTGAGGCGCTACGAGACATTTAGGTCCTGAAAGCCGAGGCATGAGCTTCACATACCTGGGGCGTTTGGTATTATAAAAATACCAATAAAATATATATAGATGATATTTCAATTTCTTAACTTTTATACACTATAAAATAACATAACATATTATACTAAATACATATAAAAAGCTCTATTTACAACCAATTAACCAAAGAAGCGTTATGTACAGGAAAAAAGGCCCAACTCTAAGTAATACCCAGTTACAAGTAGTCTGTGCAGAAGGTCACTAAACAACTAATTGAACTTACAGTACAAGTTCATAAAGCAACCTAAACAAAAATCAGGAGCCCATATAATAAGAGGTTAGTAGTGTTTGTAAGGTTTTGTTTACGTTTCCCTCATCTTTCAACCATCTCACCCATCTCCCAGAAAGCCCAAAACTGCAATGGCAAAGGAAAAATACTTTGATCCAACCCAAGACTGCACCGTTACTGCTTCATGGCTTAAAAATTCTGATCCAATGCAAGAAGTGTCGCATCAAGCGGCTCCATGCCTCAGCCTGTGCATTGCCTCATGTAAACGCTTCGCCTCGCCATCGATTAAGAGCTGCACGCCGCATGGATGCACTTTGAAATCAATGCAGGAAGAAGCCGTCACATGTCCTAGTTTTTTCTTTCCACTCAGATTGTTTTTACCCCCCCACCCAAGCTGCCTAAGTTATTTCATCACAGACTCATTCCTATGCCTCTGGAGTAAACAAAGGTCAGACTACAGAAAATAAAAAATAGATTTATGTACTAGTCGTCTAGTCTAAGAAAAAAGCAAGTACCCTCTAGATATTTATATGAAAACCCACAAAAAAAAGGAAACACTGATTTGCTCACAAAATTTCATGACTTACTTGATTGTGAAAACGCATGCGCCTTCACTCCATATATTGTAGCATCAAGCAATCAACAACGTCCCTTGAGTCCTCGCCATTACCATTAGACTGTTTTCAGTGCAAATAGTTGATGCCACACCCGTCTAGTAAATGAAGCCTGTTGATCATTACCCTATTCCACGATGCTCTTTGTATTTGCACCAAATGCATTTGTGGGAACAAAAGTCAACTCTTCCTATGTTACCGCCTTTCATGACCCAAATAGTCATCATACTAACTATCCGTTCCATCCCATAAGGATATCAGGATCAAGAGAAGAAACAAAAAGCAAGGGGTAACCCATGTTTTTTGGCCAATGTAGAAAAAGGGATAATTTGTAGTGGCAGTGATTGAAGATTAAAAGATATAATGTACAGACATAACAAGATGAGATGAGATGACAAATGCTGTCTTCAAAACACAAAAAGAGAGAGAGAGTTGAAAGTTTCATCATGAAACACATTAACAGATGACCAGTTATCTACAGTGCTGAGTTGAAAGTCAGCAAGAAACCCCTAATATTCCATTTCAATAAGAACCAACCCCCCACCCCCAAAATATAACAAGACTATGGGCAGGGTCAGTTAATGTACACAGAACTCAATGTTCCCACCCAAGACGGCAGCTTAAACAAAGTGACATTTTAGTAACTGCTAAACGACTCTTTTGGCTGGCAAACTGTAACACCACAACACTTGTTACAGTAGACTTATGATCGGCATATGATCAACTAATCAGCATTTCCTTTGTTCTCCAACGATGCACTCATGCACAGTACATGATCGAGAATTTTACATCACCACACAAACACAGACATGATGAATTCAATGAAGCATCTTGAATCTTATGCACAGAACTTCATATCTAAAAATGCAAATAAGAAACACATAACACAGAGTGAATATATAGCCCTAAAATCCAAGAGGTTCTATAGCCTAGCCACCCAAACAGGTAGTGCTTTAGTCCTAGCTGGCATATTTAGCTCTAGGTTCAGTTGTACAGGAACTGATCTCTAAGAGATAGATGCAATGTTGCAGAAGGCGCTAGGCGGGCGGTGAGGTCTAGCCTAGGGACTAGGCGGAATTAGGCGTTTTGGTATTTTTATACATATTTTATATGTATACACACAAATTTAGGTGTTTTTTGAAAATATGTTAAGATATATACACATAATACTTAGATATATACACATAATACTACTAAATGTAAACTAGTGAAGATAGAGGGATTAAATTTTTAAATACACAAACTAATTTTACATAAAAAATTAAAAGTTTTAGGAATAAAAGTAAACTAGTAAAAGATAGAGGGTTAAATGTGAAAATACCTAAAACTTATTTAACCCTAAAACCACTAAACAAACACGTATCAGTAGTTCACCAGCCGCCACCTTCTTCTTCTTCCTCCCTATCAGCCCGTCTTCTTCTTGCTCCTCCTCCTCTTTATCAGCTAGTGTCTTCTCCTTCTTCCTCCTTATCAGCTGCTATCTTCTTCTTCTTCCTCCTTGTTAGCTTCTTCTTCCTCCTGCTATCTTCGGCCTAGGCCCGCGGCCGCCTAATGGCCAAAACGCCTAGATCTCGTCTAGCCCCTTATTCCGATATGAACCCTCGACTAGCGCCTAGGCGGCCACCTAGGCCGATTTTTACAACACTGGATAGATGAAGGTTGGTCTTTACAGGTTGATGTAATTGTACATGTACATTCATCAGCTTAGCAACACTAATTCACCTCAATTAAAAAGAAACTCCAGACACTTGTTACCTGGGAATGTAATCAAGAATCACCAAAACCATTGTGCATTTCAATTTTCCAAGGTCATTTAATTTTTTAACACCATACTTGACAAATGAACGTGCTATAGAAGCTTACCGGTCCAAGGGTAACAGACTCAAGAACCTTAAGTAAACATCCCTTGCTAACTCACCGATCTTAAGGAAAAATGATTGTCAGGGTAGACTAAACCCATTCAGACATTCATACTACACATATTAAAGTTCTATAATAAATGACATGGCATCAGGTAATCAAAGCACAAATGAATGTTAATAACAAATGTTTATCCAACATCTTGCACATCCACATTTCAGCAATAAAACAACTTAAGTCAAGAAAAATAATCCAAATGACGACATACACATATGCTTTAGATAACACACGCACACAGACCACGACAATATAAAAAGCCAATTCTTAGTTCAAATTAACTACTAGCTTTTGCTGAAAAGCAACAATATCCAAAATAGCATATGCATATAGTAATAAACGTCTCTTATGAGATTAACATTTCAAACAAACCTAGACTTCAATTCAGAGTACCATATATTTGCTCCGATAAGCAATGTAAGAGACCACAGCTTAGCATGAGATAGTTTATCTGTGCCCTTGAGCCCGTTGCATATCATACGTGCCCCATGATCCAGGTCCAGGTCCATACTGAGGATAGCCTTCAGCACCAGGCTGTACCTGGTAACAGTAGTACAAAAATTTAAGCCCTAAGAAATGGTCATTTTCAAACAAACTCTGGAGTAATGTAAAAAATCAACATAATGAAGATAATAGAATGTGGCAATGCACAAACTGACAAACTACACTACAGAAAAAAGTCTAAAATAATGAGATAACATACAGGATTCATTTGATTAGTAGAACTCATCCCGTAATTTGCAGGATAAGGATTCACTCCATAGCTAGCATCAACATTGCCGTAATTTGTGTTATAGCCTGTGTAGAAACACCCGAGATAACCATTAAAATTCAAAACTAGAACCTGATGTAGGTGTTTCAAATTGCCTATTAAAATGGCTTATCTGCTTATTGCTCATAACAATAAGCAGTTTGGGAGTAGCGACGTCAATCTGTTTATTCAGAACAGCTTGTTTCCCTTACAAATAATCAGACAAGCAGTTTAGACAAGCAATCCCAAAGACCCAAACACCTATAACAGTTAATTGGTGTATCAAAATGCACTAAAAAAAATGTAGCTTTAATTAGCAATGCCAGACACTCATAATGAAGGTGTAATCCCTTTTCATACCAGGATTCGGATTCCCTGCTGCTGCTGCAGCACGTGTCCTTTTTTCAGCATTAGCCATCTCAGCACGTAACTTTTCCAATTCACGAGCCATAGAGAGTAAATTCTTCTCCATCACTTGACCATGCTCATAGTTTTCTGCGTGACCCTTTTTCTCCTGTTCAATTGCAGCCCTTGAAGAAGAAAATATCATATACAAAGTAATATGTTTTTCAGGTACTTATGATTTTCGTGTAAAAAAAAAGCAAGAAACACGAAACACATAGTGATACAAAGTAATATGTTTTTCAGGTACTTATGTGTTTTGTAAGAAAAAAGGAAACACAAAAACAAATGGTGATTTCACAAATAAACAAAATTTTAACATCCATTAACAATCCTAGTCGCATATCAACAAAACTAAAAGTTTCCACTCCCCTTGTAGACAAATGACAATTAGTATAAAAAAATAATTCATGACATTTTTGAGACATCATATACATGTGTGTATATGCACTTCAAAAGTGGAAGAAAGGATAAATGCACTTCACAATAAATGCACTTCACAGGGACTGTATTTTAGATTGAAGTGGCAAAATGGGTGGGTTGGCTACGGTTCGCAAATAGGCAACTTTTGATACAGGTAGAATCACTTTTTGTCCAACTGTTATACTAGTGTGGAAACTATGCACACAAAAAATATATGATTACAATTACACCATACCAATCTTATATTCTGCGTACAGAGGTTTAAAAGGCTGTATTCATTAAAATACACTTTCAACGACTTTTGACCCTTTCAATCAATTTGACCAGATTCCTTTTTAATTAAAAATGTTAAATGTATATGTCCCATTTGACCATTACAGATTAAAAAAAACTCACATCAAACCATTCATAAGTCATAAGTGAATGGGCCGTAATTACCACCTTTAGTCTTTAGGCAGTTAGCTAATACGAACTGGTGTGAGTCAGCATTATTGGCTTCTGCTACTAAATAAGATATATATCAACAATGTCATCGCTTTTAGATTCAAAGTGCGAGCCTTCTTTTAGAACTTTACTTTTCATGTCAGCTATTATTGGAGTTCATTAAATACAAATAAAAAATAACGTGTGGTTCCATACAAAGTGAATAAACATCAACACCTCAGCATAATAGGGTTCAAGAACATCGAAAATTGCAATTATTATTAATTTATTATTATTATTATTAGATATCAAGACTTACCTCATACGTTGCAGTTCCTGCCTAAGCCCTCCGATTTCTGATTTGAGTGCTGGAACTTGCTGCAATTCAGCATTAGCTCTAGCAAAATCTTGGGTCATACCCTGAACTTGCGCAGTAAGCTTTTGACGAGTGGCAGTCAATTCCTTAATATCAGCATGCAATTTCATAAGCTCAGCCCGCATGCCTTCAACCCCATGAAGATCATGTTCCATTTTCGCCGACTTCTCATACAACTCCCTCATCTGCATATCCTTCTCCATGAGTAAGTTTCTAGCAAAATGATCGCTTTGTTGAAGCTCATGTTGTGCCGCTTCTAACTCCTGCTTAAGTGCAACATGGGTTGCAGCAAACCGTTGGTTATCAACCAACAGCCCCTGAATGTCCTGAAGTTGAGCCGCTAACTGTTCCTCAAAAATAGCAGGGTGAGGCGGGAGTGGTCTATGACTCCTTGCAAACTCAGCTTCCCGCATCTCTTCAAGCAAGGCAGGGTGAGGCATCGGGCCTAGATTCCTTCCAAACGGTGGCTCGTGAATAAGCGGCATTCCACCATGTGGGACACCTTTCATCGGAAGCGGGGGTCCACGATTCCTCCCAGCCATCTTCCTCAAACAAAATTCAAAAAAATGAAAGAATCTAACTCCTTAAATGCTGTATAAAATCTACTAAACGAATCCACCTACAAACAAAGACAAAATAAAATAATCAACCCTAACCACAAGAATATATTATCCTCCTAAAAGAACATTTGACATCAGATAATCAGAAAAGGTATTCTATCAATCAGTGAGTGATATTGATACATGCACGGCCAAGTACATGTTATGTTTCTCTTTTTAGTTCATTAAAAGGTAGTTGTTTAATCCATAGCTATCAAAGGGCGCTAGGCTCATAGGCCTCACCTGGGGCCTAAACGCAAGGCGCAAAAAAATGAGGGCCTGAGTTTGAAAAGCGAAAAAAGAAAAAACAACAACAACCGTACCCAGAAAATCCCACAAATAGCGACGCTATTAGTAGGGTCTGGGAAGGGTAAGATGTAGGCAAACCATACCCCTATCTTTAGAGATAGAGAGGCTGCTTCCAGAGAGACCCTCGGCTTGAAAAAAAAAAAAAAAAAAACCCGCACATTATATATTTATAAGTAAATAGACAAACACAAAACACTAAAAAAAGTAGTGAATGCATAACATAAAATAACACATGTATATATAAATGCATAGAAACCATCCCTAAAAAAAAAAAAAAAAAAAAACGCCGGCACAAAAGAAATTTTCTCCTAATTCCTAAAAACCTTTAACTTTTATCCTAAGCCTCCATAAATTCCTATCTTGGACCATATCCTCATAGAGGTGCAATTCTAACAAATCTTGCCTAATCCGATCAACCCAAGTCAAATTGGGTCTGCCTCTACTCCTCCTCCCCTCCACCGTGAGGTGTTCCACTCTTCTGACTGGAGCTGTCATATGTCTCCGCTTCACATGTCCAAACCATCTTAATCTCCCTTCCTTTATCTTATCCGATATATTAGCCACTTCTAACCTCTTCCTAAGAACCTCATTTCTAATCCGATCTAACCTAGTGTGGCCACACATCCACCTCAACATTCTCATCTCTGCCACTTCCATCTTTCGTAACTGTGTCTTTCTGATGGCCCAACAGTCTGTCCCATAAAGAATAACAGGTCGAACTGCAACCCTATAAAATTTTCCCTTTAATTTAGTTGGGAACCTCTGTCCTCTTATCGCACAAAACTCCAGTGGCTGCCCTCCACTTACACCATCCAGCTTGAATGCGATGTGCAACCTCACTATAAATCTCCCCGTCCCTTTGAACAAACGATCCTAAGTACTTAAACTTAGTTACTTGCAGGACCACATGACCTTCAATGGTGATCTGGGTGTGATCTTCATTGTTTGCCCTGCTGAAATCGCAGTGCATGTACTCCGTCTTAGAGCGACTAATCCTTAAACCTTTTCCCTCCAAAGCTAATCGCCATTCTTCTAACCTCATATTCAGACTTTGCTTAGTTTCCGCGATTAATACAATGTCATTGGCAAAAAGCATGCACCACGGTAATGTCTCCTGAATGGACTTAGACACCTCATCTAAGATAACCGCAAAAAGAAACAGGCTCAACGCGGACCCTTGGTGGAGCCCTACCTCCACGGGAAAGAAATCAGTATCCCCTACCGACGCACGGACACTAGTTTCAGTCCTATCATAATCTAGAGAATTTGGTAGGAAACCATCCAGAATTTGAGAATCTCGCCGGAACCTGCGCGCGCCTAAACCATCACCCGGTGGGAGAGGCTTAACCATGTGTTAGTTGCTTAATTTGGTAGAAAAAAATTAAGCTAAAAAATATTGGTCTCTAGAACAGAATGTCTATTTCTATAATCTTGTTCTTTGGAGCGTAACCATCTCGAACCGGTCTCTAACAGATATACTAATATCCAACCCTAACATTAAAAAACAATCAAACTTCCACAACACAATTCAGTATCAAATTCCTGGCTAAAAGTTTGTAAAACCAACAAGAATTCGATGATATTGACGATGATGATAGACGGATTATGCAAATAAATCAATAGATGAATAAGAAAGTTCATTCAGAATAAGCATGATCAGCGATTTGAATAAATAGAATAAAATAAAGCCCTAATTGAGAAAAACCTATAATGATAATAATAATAATAATAATAATAATAATAATAATAATAATAATAATAATAAGATCAATGCGAAAGATAAGAAAACCCTAGAAATATTTAAACAATATGATGATGAAGTGAACATACAAACCTGAGAGAGAGAGAGAGAGAGAGAGAGAGAGAGAGAGAGAGAGAGTTTGTTTGACGGAAGGTGAAGTTCGCCTTGCAGCGGGGTTTTGAGGTTGTCGGGTTCTTAGAAAATCTGTAACCCGACCCGGTTTAGATAGATACCTACTTTAGAGAGTTTGGGATTGAGTTTGAATAAACAACTCTGACTTAGGAGGATGGGGCGTTATTAGAATTGGGCACGGGTACCCCATTATCAGCACGGTAATATCGTCGTTACATGTGTTGATAGGGTTCTCGTGGACCGTTTTCTGGTTGTCGTTACCATGTTGGTACAAAGAAATGGTCTTTTTCTTGACCAATGATAATATGCCACGTTTTACCTTCAACTTTGACCGTGATATTTTGACCGTTTTTATTTTTGACCGTTTACATTTTGACCTTGTTTTTTGTTTTACCCCTATACAAATCATACTTTCACATAACATAAACACGGTGAACTTTCATTAAAAATTTAAACACCATTACACAATAAACATTAAACAACCGTAAACATTAATTATTAATTATATCTCGCAACAATCGCCATGACGCAAAATGGGTGAAGTTAGTCATTTGTTCACGGTAGTAGTCGCCACGAGTGAGTTGGATTGCAATGTCTTCTTGAACATTAGGTTGCCTCTCCATCGTGGCTTCATAAAGGACGTTCCAACGGAGACACGTGGACCAGAGAAGAAACCACCTACGAACGATCGAATCCTTGGAGCGGCCATTTGTGCCGATTAAATTATTGAATATCCCCGACACTCGGTGCCAAAACGAAATTGGGGTATTGTGACATCCGTCACTTTTCATTGTATTCTTTTAATTATCTGTACGTTTTATCGCAATTAATAAACGTGACATTTTTATTATTTTTGAACGTTAAACTCGGGTTCGTTTAATCTTATGAAATAATAATAATAATAATAATAATAATAATTATGTTTGAGGCCCACCAGACTAGCCTACACAAGCCCAGCCATAAACTATCCCAGCCCAAACCCTATACCAAGCCCATTAACCAAGGCCCAACCCCCTCCCTTGGTTTGTAAAAAAAAGAAAATAATTATATGCTTTGGCCGGGATTCGAACCCGCGCCAAAGCCACACACTCACACAAACATAACCAACTGAGCTGAGCCTTCTATCTGATTAAACCCGGACACTCATTTATCTTATACGCGTTTTAAAACCTGCAGTTTTGACTTGGAAAGTCAACTGCTTGGACGCGTTTGAATGATCAATCAAGATCAATGCTTGATTGATCTATAATTGGCAAATTTATACAATAACCGGCCTCAATCAACCTTGATTACACGTCAATTAACATCAAACGTTGACTAATTTTGAAAACCCACGCGTATACATTCAATTGAAGGTCAAACCTTCCAATTAACACAATCCTTTGATCCCCTATATAATCAGACCTCTGCGTACCTTGATCACTCGCTCACTCATCTTCCTAAACCTCCAATTGTTCTAAATAACCTCTGTTGATCTCCTTATTGCACGACGTTTGACTTTGGTCTTTGACCAGTCAATTATCCACGATTACACACTGTAAGCTCAATATTCTTGATGGGTTTTATTCACCGGCGTTCACTCATCAAAAGCCCTAACATCAATTGGGTTAGTGATGAGTGAATTGCATTATTGCAGAATCTAGGGTTTATACGTGTGATTTGGGGATAAACTTGAAAACGCGTATGTTATATAATTATTTTGAACCCAGAAAGATCACAACCACCGGCCTAGGCCAAGTGGTTGTGACCATGGTCCACAACAAGGGTCACCCGGGTTCGAGTCCCGGCTCTGACCGGTTTTGTTTCTTTTTTTCTTTTCTTTTCTTTTTAAATACAAACAATTAAATATATATAATTATTAAATCCTTTTAAATCTTTTAAATTCTTTTTAAAATACCAAAACTATTTTATAAATTCTAAAAAAATTACATTTGTTAAATCTGTTATAAAAGTTTCATTTATAATTTTTATTTTTCAGAAATTCATTTATTTAATATTTATAATAATTAAATCATTTTTAATCTATTAGATTTATAAAAATCCATTTATACATCAAAACAATTTTATTAATTTCTCCAAAATTTATCCTGACTTTATTTAAAGTTAAACTTTACTGAAATAATTTTTAATTCAGTAAAATCATTTATTTTATATTTTTAATCAATTTTTGTTAGATTTAATCATAATTAAATCATAACAAATCCAATTTTCATCATTTTTGCACCAAAATTTTATACAAATTATTTTTAATCATTTAGAACAGAAATATGATTTTTAAAATAAGAATTCTTTAATTTTAGTATTTTTAAATATTAAAGTTAATTAATGACTATTTATAAATAAATAGATTTAAAAATCTATTTTAAATGAAATAATTTTATAAAAATTATTTCTATACTTCAAACACTTTATTGTGTATATCCTAAATTCAAATTTCATTAAAAGACTTTTATTCATTTATTTATTAAATTTCTCATAATTAATAAACAATTTGTTTATTTACACAAATAAACGTAATCCCCAATTCGAAGCCCTAGATATACATGCATCCTAGAGTTATTTCACTCACACATTATCAATTACTTTAGGTTAATCTTTTGGGAGAAATCTCAAGTTCATATTTCGTTGTCCAGTCCAATTTCAAGTTACTACGTGAACAGTGAGTATTCCTACCCCTTTTTGCTTTTATACATTTTTGGGGTGTTACATGTACACTATTACAATTTCAATACAAGTTTACATTTTTACAATACAATTCTAGTACTATGTGCATTGCTTACAACGTGCTTTATGCTTAGACAATACATGTGGATTACATTTGTACTTAGTGAAATCATTAACATGGTACAAGCCGACCTTAACATTGGATAGCGCTATTTGGATTGACAACCCGCCTAGGTTGATTCTCCCCCTTTTTCATCGGAGAATCCGTGGCCATTGTTAAGTTATTATCCACTTGTTGGATAAGTACACTACAGTTCATACAGTACATTATACAGTCACAGGGTTGATTTCGCTCATTTGTTTGATACATGGTTTACATATCCACACTGTAGCTTGCACTTGAATTGTATAACTTTTAATCTACTATATATATCAAAACTAGGAATGCTCACCAACATTTCTTATGTTGACCAAACCTATTTTTGTACATGTTTCAGGTGCAGTTTGATCAAGATACTTTTAGCGCTTTATTATGCAGTTATTTCATTATTTATGTTTCATTTAAGACCTTGTATTTCCATTTTCCTTGTAAGACAATTTTTGGGTTTCATTTAATAATATTTACATTTAAGTACCATGTGCTTTTGAACAATCGTCACTACGTGACACCTCGATGATTCCGCCATCGGTTGGGGTGTTACAGATTGGTATCAGAGCCATGGTTATAGGGAATTAGGTTATTAGAATGCCTTTTAGCCTAGACTATAACCGAATTTCAACTTTCAGGTACAACACTTCCTAATTTATCAACCCTCTCATTACCCTTCACTTTCCTTCCTTAATCTTTCCCTTTCTTCTCCTCATCTTTCATCATGACGTATAAGGATGGTGTCCTACAAGGAGTGGAAAGACTACATCATCATGGAGCGGGAGCAGTACCTTTCATAAGACACTCTTAGGCATAATGCCTACTCTTATTTTGCTCCTTCAAAGTTGTTGAACTTTAATGAGTGTGAAAAAGGACACGTGCAATCTGGAAGGGTGGACGCCTGTACACTGGGTTTTCTGGCATAGGCAAGCATAGCGCATAAATCCATTTACGGACCTGTTATGCTTACCTGGGGATTCCTGGAGTGAGTGTCCACTTATAGGCTAAAGCATGTCTTCTTTGATCACCATTGGGCTCAATTTCTTTGAAAAGTCAACGTTCTTGTTGGGCTTTATAGCTAGACAAGGGCAATCCAAACATGTTATACATATATATTTCAAATGATATACCTTTATTTCACATACGATATCTTGTGATCATAACTCTTATGCACTATTACACTTACATTCATTAATCTCATAACTTTTCATTGACTGTCTTGTAGATGTCTGCTCGCCGTATGCTCCGTGATGCTAGCCAACGCACTGTTCGTGCCTCTGGACAACGTTCTGATCGTCGCCTTGCTTCTCTTGTCGCTGAGCAAATTGCTGCAGTGATTCCGAATCTTGTTAGTGAGTTAACCCAGAACAGCAACAGTACCAATACTGAGGGTGCAACTCAAACTCGGTGTACCTTCAAACACTTCAACTCATGCAATCCCACGAAGTTTACTGGAGAGGAGGGTGCTACTGGCCTCCTCCAATGGTTTGAAAGTATGGAATGTACCTTCGTGAACAGCGAGTGTCCTGATAACCTCCGCGTTCGCTATGCTACCAGTGTCCTTCAAAAGGGGGCATTGACCTGGTGGAATGGTGAGAAGCGTAATCGGGGCGCTGATGTTGCTCTATCCTTGTCTTGGACTGAGGTCAAGGAACTTATGATCGCCAAGTTATGCCCTAGGAATGAAATGAGGAAGCTAGAGGAAGAGTTCCATGGGTTAAAACAGGACAGTGGTGAAAATCTTGCATACAACACCCGTTATCATGAGCTCAGTATTTTGGTTCCACACATGGTTACCCCGGTCTCTCGAGCAATCGAGAAGTATATTGAGGGACTGCCTGACCTAATTCAAGATGTAGTCACTGGAAGCAGACCCACTACGGTGGAAGAAGCCATTCAGCTTGCAGCCTCCTTGACTGACAAGCACGTCAAAAAGGGAAATTTGGTTAGGAAAGGAACCAAGAAATCAACTGAGAAGACCCCCACCCCTACTACTGAATCATCAAGAGTTGCTGTAGACAATACCGGTTCCAACACTAAGAAGCGGAAGGCCAAGGGTAGAAACTATGCTGTTGTGGCCCCAGTAACTCAGGCTCCAATAGCACAGGCTCCAATGGCTCAGGCTCCTCCTGTTAAGAAGGTTTACAGTGGAAACTTACCCAAGTGTGCCACCTGTCAGTACCATCACCCCGCAAATTTTCCTTGCCGCCACTGTACCACCTGTGGTAGGTATGGTCATGTAGCTGCCACATGTCGATCTACGTTTCGACCTCAACCTATTAATGCTCAACCTGTTAACCCTCAACCAGCTCGCCAAAACCCACAACCTATAGCATATGGTCGAGCTTGCTTCAATTGTGGTGATCCGAACCACTTCAGAAACCAATGTCCAGCACTTGTCCCAGCAAACCATGCAGCAAACCCAGTGGCTCGTGGTCGAGCTTTCAACATCAATGCAACAGAAGCTCAGGAAACTAATGACGTGGTGAATGGTACGTTTTTACTTGATGGTCGTTATGCTTCAATTTTATTTGATACTGGTGCGGATAAAAGTTTTGTGTCATTAGCATTCGAACCTCTATTATCTCACACTCGCTCTAGATTAGGAGCGCCTTTCACGGTCGAGGTCGCAGATGGTAAACCCATCTCAATCGATTCTATCATTCTGGGTTGTACTCTTAGCCTTAACGAACATGACTTCACCATTGATCTTATACCCATGAAATTGGGAAGCTTTGATGTTATCGTGGGTATGGATTGGCTTTCTAAACATCATGCCGAAGTTGTCTGCTTTGAGAAATTTATTCGGTTTCCTCTCGCATCGGGTGACTTTTTACAGGTTTATGGTGAGAAACCATCCAGTGGTCTTAAACTCATGTCTTGCACCCAAGCACAGAAATATCTACGCAAGAAATACGTAGCCTTCTTGGCCCATATTGTGGAAAAGAAAAGTAAAGACAAGAGTATTCAAGATGTTCCTGTTGTTCGTGAGTTTCCCGAAGTTTTTCCTGATGATTTACCGGGACTTCCACCAGTGCGTCCTGTCGAATTTCGTATTGATCTTGTACCTGGTGCTACGCCCGTTGCTAAATCTCCATACCGCCTTGCACCTTCCGAGATGCAAGAACTTGCGAGTCAACTTCAAGAGTTGGCAGACAAGGGTTTCATTCGTCCCAGCTCATCACCTTGGGGAGCTCCAGTCCTATTTGTAAAGAAGAAGGATGGATCTTTCCGTATGTGTATTGATTACCGGGAGTTGAATAAGCTCACTATTAAAAACCGGTACCCTTTACCTCGCATTGATGACCTCTTTGATCAACTTCAAGGTTCGACTTGTTTCTCAAAGATCGATCTTCGTTCGGGATATCATCAGCTACGAGTCCATGAAGACGACATTCCAAAAACAGCTTTCCGTACACGTTATGGGCATTACGAGTTTATGGTTATGCCTTTCGGGCTAACGAATGCACCCGCTGTCTTCATGGATCTCATGAATCGCGTGTGCAAACCCTTCTTGGATAAGTTCGTAATTGTTTTCATCGATGACATCCTCATCTACTCTAAGACCAAATCAGCCCACGAGCAACACCTTAGACAAATTTTGAGTCTTTTGAAGAATGAACAACTGTATGCCAAATTCTCCAAGTGTGAATTCTGGCTTAAAGAGGTTCAATTTTTGGGACACATTATCAGTGAAAAGGGTATACACGTGGATCCATCTAAGATTGAGGCTGTTAAGAATTGGATTACACCCAAGTCTCCCACGGAAGTTCGCTCTTTTCTTGGCTTAGCGGGTTATTATCGTCGATTTATTCTCAACTTTTCCAAGATTGCTTTACCTCTCACTTCCTTGACCCATAAGGATAAACCATATGTATGGGGACCCAGTCAGGAAGAAGCATTCCAAACTTTGAAGCAGAAACTGTGTGATGCTCCAATTCTCACCCTACCGGACGGCAGTGAGGATTTCGTGGTTTACTGTGATGCCTCTAATCAAGGCCTTGGTTGTGTCCTCATGCAACGAGGCAAGGTTATAGCATATGCATCACGACAACTGAAAAACCATGAGAAAAATTACACTACCCATGATCTTGAGCTCGGAGCGGTCGTCTTCGCACTTAAGATTTGGCGTCACTATTTATATGGTACAAAATGTGTGATCTTCACTGACCACAAGAGCCTTCAACACATTTTCAACCAGAAAGATCTGAACATACGACAACGACGATGGGTCGAGTTGTTAAATGACTACGACTGCGAGATTCGCTACCATCCTGGCAAAGCGAATGTTGTAGCCGATGCCCTTAGTCGTAAAGGTCATGCCCAGCTTTATTGTGCTCAGGTCCAGTCCGATATTAAACTCCGCATTATTGAAGCCCAACATATCTCTGTTACTGAGGGCAACATGTACGAAGAAATGTCGTGTGGAGCCGAAAATCAGTTGGAAACCAAAAATGGCTTACTTTATTTCATGAACCGTCTTTGGATCCCTGATCGTGACAACCTGCGTATCTTCCTCATGGACGAGTCCCATAAGTCTCGTTATTCCATTCACCCTGGTGCAGATAAGATGTATCAGGATCTGCGTACCTTGTATTGGTGGCCCGGTATGAAAAAGGACATAGCTCTTTATGTAGCTAAATGCCTTACTTGTTCTAAAGTCAAAGCTGAGCACCAACGTCCATCTGGTTTACTTGTACAACCAGAAATACCAGTGTGGAAGTGGGAGAACATTGCTATGGACTTCATCACAAAACTTCCACGCACTACTCGCGGGCATGACAGTATCTGGGTTATTGTCGATCGTTTGACCAAATCTGCTCACTTCCTACCCATTCGTGAGACCTACACAGCTGAGAAACTGGCTAAGATTTACATCAGTGAGATTGTCAGCCGTCATGGTATTCCTCTAGACATTATTTCCGATCGTGATAGCTGGTTTACTTCTCGCTTTTGGCAGACATTTCAGTCCGCACTTGGTACACAACTAAATCTTAGCACGGCTTATCACCCACAGACGGATGGCCAAACTGAACGAACCATCCAAACATTGGAGGATATGCTTCGAGCGTGCATCATCGACTTTGGTGGTAATTGGGACACGCACCTACCCTTGGTTGAGTTCTCGTATAATAACAGCTACCATTCCAGTATTAACATGGCACCATTTGAGGCACTCTACGGTCGCAAATGTCGTTCCCCTGTGTGTTGGAGCGAGGTTGGTGAAACACAAATCACCGGTCCCGAACTAATACAAGAAACGACAGACAAAATCCACCGCATTCGTGAGAACTTACAAGTTGCTCGAAGCAGACAGAAGAGCTATGCCGATCAAAGGCGCAAACCTCTAGAATTCCAAGTCGGAGACATGGTACTTCTCAAGGTTTCACCTTGGAAGGGTGTATTTCGGTTTGGAAAGAAGGGAAAACTTGCACCACGATTCGTAGGCCCTTTTAAGATCCTTGAACGAGTTGGGAAGGTGGCTTACAAGCTCGATTTACCACCGGAGCTCAATAATGTTCATCCAACGTTTCATGTTTCTAATCTCAAAAAGTGTTTGGCTGAAGATAACCTCCATGTTCCTTTAGAGGATATTCAGATCGACGAATCGATGCGCTTCATAGAGAAACCTGTGGAGATTATGGATCGTGACGTCAAGACACTTAAGCGAAGCCGAATCCCTATTGTAAAAGTTCGTTGGGAATCCAAACGAGGCCCAGAGTTTACTTGGGAGCGTGAGGACCAAATGATGTCTAAGTATCCTCACCTCTTTCCAGAGACTACCACTTGAAGGAATTTCGGGACGAAATTTCTAAAAGTAGGGGATGCTGTGACATCCGTCACTTTTCATTGTATTCTTTTAATTATCTGTACGTTTTATCGCAATTAATAAACGTGACATTTTTATTATTTTTGAACGTTAAACTCGGGTTCGTTTAATCTTATGAAATAATAATAATAATAATAATAATAATTATGTTTGAGGCCCACCAGACTAGCCTACACAAGCCCAGCCATAAACTATCCCAGCCCAAACCCTATACCAAGCCCATTAACCAAGGCCCAACCCCCTCCCTTGGTTTGTAAAAAAAAGAAAATAATTATATGCTTTGGCCGGGATTCGAACCCGCGCCAAAGCCACACACTCACACAAACATAACCAACTGAGCTGAGCCTTCTATCTGATTAAACCCGGACACTCATTTATCTTATACGCGTTTTAAAACCTGCAGTTTTGACTTGGAAAGTCAACTGCTTGGACGCGTTTGAATGATCAATCAAGATCAATGCTTGATTGATCTATAATTGGCAAATTTATACAATAACCGGCCTCAATCAACCTTGATTACACGTCAATTAACATCAAACGTTGACTAATTTTGAAAACCCACGCGTATACATTCAATTGAAGGTCAAACCTTCCAATTAACACAATCCTTTGATCCCCTATATAATCAGACCTCTGCGTACCTTGATCACTCGCTCACTCATCTTCCTAAACCTCCAATTGTTCTAAATAACCTCTGTTGATCTCCTTATTGCACGACGTTTGACTTTGGTCTTTGACCAGTCAATTATCCACGATTACACACTGTAAGCTCAATATTCTTGATGGGTTTTATTCACCGGCGTTCACTCATCAAAAGCCCTAACATCAATTGGGTTAGTGATGAGTGAATTGCATTATTGCAGAATCTAGGGTTTATACGTGTGATTTGGGGATAAACTTGAAAACGCGTATGTTATATAATTATTTTGAACCCAGAAAGATCACAACCACCGGCCTAGGCCAAGTGGTTGTGACCATGGTCCACAACAAGGGTCACCCGGGTTCGAGTCCCGGCTCTGACCGGTTTTGTTTCTTTTTTTCTTTTCTTTTCTTTTTAAATACAAACAATTAAATATATATAATTATTAAATCCTTTTAAATCTTTTAAATTCTTTTTAAAATACCAAAACTATTTTATAAATTCTAAAAAAATTACATTTGTTAAATCTGTTATAAAAGTTTCATTTATAATTTTTATTTTTCAGAAATTCATTTATTTAATATTTATAATAATTAAATCATTTTTAATCTATTAGATTTATAAAAATCCATTTATACATCAAAACAATTTTATTAATTTCTCCAAAATTTATCCTGACTTTATTTAAAGTTAAACTTTACTGAAATAATTTTTAATTCAGTAAAATCATTTATTTTATATTTTTAATCAATTTTTGTTAGATTTAATCATAATTAAATCATAACAAATCCAATTTTCATCATTTTTGCACCAAAATTTTATACAAATTATTTTTAATCATTTAGAACAGAAATATGATTTTTAAAATAAGAATTCTTTAATTTTAGTATTTTTAAATATTAAAGTTAATTAATGACTATTTATAAATAAATAGATTTAAAAATCTATTTTAAATGAAATAATTTTATAAAAATTATTTCTATACTTCAAACACTTTATTGTGTATATCCTAAATTCAAATTTCATTAAAAGACTTTTATTCATTTATTTATTAAATTTCTCATAATTAATAAACAATTTGTTTATTTACACAAATAAACGTAATCCCCAATTCGAAGCCCTAGATATACATGCATCCTAGAGTTATTTCACTCACACATTATCAATTACTTTAGGTTAATCTTTTGGGAGAAATCTCAAGTTCATATTTCGTTGTCCAGTCCAATTTCAAGTTACTACGTGAACAGTGAGTATTCCTACCCCTTTTTGCTTTTATACATTTTTGGGGTGTTACATGTACACTATTACAATTTCAATACAAGTTTACATTTTTACAATACAATTCTAGTACTATGTGCATTGCTTACAACGTGCTTTATGCTTAGACAATACATGTGGATTACATTTGTACTTAGTGAAATCATTAACATGGTACAAGCCGACCTTAACATTGGATAGCGCTATTTGGATTGACAACCCGCCTAGGTTGATTCTCCCCCTTTTTCATCGGAGAATCCGTGGCCATTGTTAAGTTATTATCCACTTGTTGGATAAGTACACTACAGTTCATACAGTACATTATACAGTCACAGGGTTGATTTCGCTCATTTGTTTGATACATGGTTTACATATCCACACTGTAGCTTGCACTTGAATTGTATAACTTTTAATCTACTATATATATCAAAACTAGGAATGCTCACCAACATTTCTTATGTTGACCAAACCTATTTTTGTACATGTTTCAGGTGCAGTTTGATCAAGATACTTTTAGCGCTTTATTATGCAGTTATTTCATTATTTATGTTTCATTTAAGACCTTGTATTTCCATTTTCCTTGTAAGACAATTTTTGGGTTTCATTTAATAATATTTACATTTAAGTACCATGTGCTTTTGAACAATCGTCACTACGTGACACCTCGATGATTCCGCCATCGGTTGGGGTGTTACAGGTATCGATTTCATGAACCCATGTGTTTCTCACTACGAGGTAGGCCCTCGTTAACGTGATATCCTCATTTGCTTTCCACGGGACCATTTTTACGAAATGATTAAAGTATAACCGGGTTATTGTGTGATTTTGTTGTGTTGGATTAAGGTGTTTTTATAGACCAAACCGTAACGGTACAGATTCCAAATGGTTTCAACGGTTTAAATGTATCGGTAACAAAATTAATTACCGTTTGACTGTACAACGGTTAGTTTTCTTAAATTTAAATGAAATATAATGAAATAATCAGTGGAGTGCTACCTACAAAAAAAGTGTTTCAGTGAAGTAAATCAGTGAAGTGATGTGGCAATGTATAACTCGTTAAAATCAGTGAAAGAAGAAACACATTCTAGTAGTGCCCCTTATACCCTTATTTGCTTCAAAAAATCCAATAGAGAAAATTGTTCGAATAGACCCTATGGTTTGCTCAAATTTCATGTTTAGTTTTTAACTTTTTTAAAATTACATATGTAGTCTTTAATATTTGGTGTCACTTACTTGGATAGTTCCTGAAGTGGATGGAGGTTAAATAATCCAGGTGCAATAACGTGTTTGTGTAAACTAAAAGCATTTTCTGTTTTGCCTTTTTGATATGGGTTGAAAATCTCTTTTCAAAAAGTCATAAATTCTTGATTTTGGCTTTAAGAATATATTTTACAAATCTACCACTCATACAACTAATCTCCACAACAAGCTAAGCCAAGCACTTATTTAGAAACT
The DNA here is from genome assembly GCA_028751855.1 of Ambrosia trifida. NCBI lineage: Eukaryota > Viridiplantae > Streptophyta > Magnoliopsida > Asterales > Asteraceae > Ambrosia > Ambrosia trifida. The sequence continues at coordinate 81,437,191 of CM054123.1, forward strand.
CATTTTCAAAAAGTCATAAGTCAATAACCACTTCTGACCAAAAGCACTTTTGGAATTAAATAAGCAATCCCAATCCGAGTTCACTTAACAAGAGGAAAGAAACTGTTTGAAAGGAAATGAAAACTTTCTTGTGTTCCCAAATTTCATTTAAGGAGGGAAAAGAAGGAAAACAAAATATGTTGTTGAAGAGATATGTACCCGCGCGTGCGCACGGCCCCACATCCACATACACGTCAACACAATAAGCTGACGTGGAGTTCTAGAAACCGGCGCACGTTACCTCGTACATGACAGGTGTCACCTGACAATGATAGGGACACACAGCCAATCAGAGGCGTTTATTCCCTGCTCCACAATCTCCTGCGGGTACGAGGTACATGAAAGGACAGAAAGGACAATCACAAGACACGTGGACCAACCACAGAGCGACAACGCCAACAACAGCAACGGTCGTGATCGTACAAGCCAGCTGTCATTTCTTCTACAACCAATCACAGGCCACCTCAGGGGCCTGTAAATGCCCACCTTCGTCACAGGAAGAAGGGCATTCAATCCGCAACCAAGAATCCGTCATATAGCTGTGGATGATAGATTATAGTTGAAACTCTGTAACAATCTTATATTTGAGTCTTGTATTGTCTGTTGTCATCAATAAGAATCATATCTTTACTTGCGCTCATTTATATATATATATTGATTGTTAGTTGTGTTCCTGAATTTCACTTAAGAACGGAAAAGAAAGGAAATGGAAGAAACACTAGACCAAATCCTATAGTTTAGCTTTGCTTCCGATTTGGAAGGAAACAAAATGAAAGGATATGTTTCTTTTCCTTTTCTTTCATTTCCTTCGTTTTTTCCCTCCTCAAGTAAACTCGTGAACTGAGCGTAATAATATGGGGAGTGGGCGTGGGTTCTAAGCGTGGGGCACCCACTCAAGTCCCAAACACCATCCCCTCAATGGGCGTTGCCCTTTTGGTTTGAGTTCTTCCACAAGCGTGGGGCGGGTCTATTACAATTGTGATTGGTTGATTTATTCTTAAAATATATTATACACACAAACTTATTCAAAACCCAAGCCCCAAACTCAAGCCATTCCACTCCTCAAACCAAGCCCCTCCACTGACACGTATCAACTCATGCCCCCAACCCAAGCCCCAAACTCAAGCCATACTTAAGTACATACGCTAGACAATATATACAAGCAAACAGTCTACTTATTAATCACTTTCCACACAAGCAAACTGATGGAAATAAGGTCAGCATGATATGGTCCCACAGATACACCTATATATATACAAGTTTTAGTAGCAAATTACTAGAGCTCAACCATATTCTTAAAACTCTGCCTACTATTTCCTGATTTCCGTACAATATGATATTTGCGAGATCATAGCAGTATCATTCATTAACTTTCATACTGGCCAGGTATGAAAGCAATATATGGTACACACTATGATACTCTCAACTACCATATGGTCCTTTCATCATAAAGTTCGGCATACCTATCATATACAACCTCTATTATACTAGCCTCTGCCTACCAAGGCTGGCACTTCTACTTGGCTTACTACTCCTAGTTTAAGTCTAGATACTTCAATTAGTACCTAAATCTCTTAAACTAATGCTCTGATACCAACTTGTCACACCCCACCCAGGCCGGGGCACTTACAGTGACCAGTCGGCGCAAACTTAAAGCGGAAACATAATCTCATTACATAGCTTAAGTATTTATTACAAGCCAGTGTGATCCAAGTATCACCAAGCTAAACGGAGCTCAACTATAATAAGATGAACCGTCTAAAGTATTCCAACTCTCAGCTAGGAACTCCCATTCCTTACACCATCAACCTGTGATACATGCTCGAGTAATAAAAATACGTCAGCACAAAGCTGGTGAGCCACATAAATTGACTCATCAGTAAAACAACCACATAAACACTTTATTGATCAAGTATGAGCTCCTTTCATGTCACCATAATCATAATCCGGACTAAGCATTATATATTCACACATACATCCTTAACACGCATGACACACCCCATGAGGCTGTAAGTGTATGTCCACGCCTGGAAAATATAATGATCATTATAATATATATAACACCCTGGATGCCACACACCTATGGTTCGATGCATATACATGATCAATCACCACCAAAACAATTTTATGAGCAAGTATCACGTTTTGAAAATAGTTTAAGTAACTCACCTCTTTATCGGCCCCTTGCAATTGACAACGCTAATACAACCAGGTAATACCTCACGGTCCTGACACAATTATACCACCCCTAGGTTAGATAACAGTACACCTAACTAATTATCTATATCTATACTACTATATAGTGAGTTCTAGATGGCTAAGATTGTCATTTCATATTTATTTATATGGGTAAAAATGTAATTTCATTTACTCATCAAGACAAATTTAATAAAAATATTAAATCAACTTGTTTAACTATTAAAAGTAATTAATAATGATATTAAAACCATTGAAGCATTTGAAAAGTTTAGCATCATGGAATAGAAAATTTTAGAGAATTCATAATATATTATGACATCAAGAAGCATTGTTATGAAATTACACAAATATTACATAAAATTATAAGTCAATGTTTTACTTTCTTTAAAATTTATCCTACCAGTTTGCTATAATAATAATAATAATAATAATAATAATAATCTATATATGTGTGTATATATATATCTCTATATAAATATATCTCTGATGGTTATCTATATGATTTGCCAATAAAACAAGTCTTAAAGCTAAATGTAGAGCATGTGCTTCACGCATCCACACTTCCGACAGAGACACGCCTGTTTAAATTCTTTAAGATGCCATCGTACGGTTATAGATCCAGGTCGATGATTCCAAGCATTAATGATAGTGTTCTTAATTTAATTCATGGGATTAATTAATCCATACGTTAGAAACCGACGACTCTTGGAATACATTTGTATGTTCCCTTTTCAAATGCTGGCCCCATAAACAAAAAACTTCCAATCAAGCCCTAATATGTTCTAATTTGAGTTTGTCGCTCATCTTTCATTCTACGATCGTCATGCCATCGGTAATTGTGGATAACTATTTCTAAGTAGATTATGATTCGTGCGTTTATACAAGAGTCTTTGATTGAATGAATAAGGAGTATTTGATTAATGTTGGTTTGTCATTGTAGTGTTGTAGTCCAATTTCGAAGAAAGGCGCCATAATATCTTCCAAGTCCTTTTACTGTCTACATTGTTATGCATTTTTAGCTCTGAAACTTACCATGAACTGTTAATCTTCCTTGACATTCCGAAGTTTAGGTCTACATGAGCACGATTCCAAGTCCTTTTATTTAGGTCAACTGGTAGATCACAAATAGATGTATATGTATTGGAGTCTACCCCTATTCAATTTTCATGGTTTGGCCATCACTTTATGAAATGTCATAAGTTGAACACATCCTGTAGTCAATGATTAGTCTAACATCATTAGTAAAAAAAACTTACCACGTAACAATATTATTTTAGACATTATTGTTTTATTTTTGCATTTGATCTATGGAGCATACATAAAGTAATGCATGAGGTGATCATGCATGCAAAGCAGGAAGTCAATTCTACATGCTTTTGTTGCATGAGCATTGTTAAATGCCCCTCACACCCCATCATCATATGAATGCTTTTAAAACTTGCATCACCACCACCATTCCCATCAAATCTACTATGTGTTTGTGTATGTAATTTTATAATTAATCGATGGGAAGACGACCTCTGTGTTGTGATGAATCAAATGTCAAGAGAGGCCCGTGGACGGTTGAAGAAGATGTAATTAAACATACCACTTACATACATGCCAATTATATATAGCCAGACATCATGCAGCCCCGCCGCAACGCGCGGGTTCCTGCTAGTTATTACAGTTTGATATTGGTTAGCGCCACCTTGTTTAAGCATGGATGATCAGTCCGTGCCTAACTAAGGCTAAGCTACCCAATACCCACCCTGACTATAATCCTAAACTCTACTGCTAATATTAAACATACGCCCAATATTATTTAAGTCTAACAATAAGTTAAACACTAATACTAAACCTTAATAACATAATAAAAACTTAAAATTAATTGTTTACCTTGTATGAAGTTGAAACAGAAGCAACAGAAGATGAATGTTGAACGGAGAAATATTAAGTGACCCTCATTTCTATTTATATATAGATCCAATAGGCTTAATTAACTATATATTTAAAGATGTGTGATTTGAACAGTACTTCGATCTGTATTCTGTCGCGTTTTTATGTCTTTATATACATCGATTTCCCATCCTTTAAATACTCATATCTTTGGCATATTGGTTTGTGAGTTGTTTTGTTTCCCAACTGCTGTCATGTTCGACTCCTTTAACCTACCGTTTTCCTTTTTTTCCACCCTTCTTTTTTCCCCTCTACTGCCACGTGCCTTCTACCTTTTCACGTGGCTTTCTTATCTCCTTTGAAAGCTCAATTTTTTTCTTTCTTTTCTTACTTTCTTCCTCTGTGTATTCTTCTTTTCTTTTTCCCTCTTTTCAACCAACTTCCTTCTAATCTTTAATTTGGTAGTATTTCTTTCATTGACCTTCTTTGTTACTTTATTCTAATCTTTGTTGATGCTTTTTTTCATCTCATTTTCTACTGCTATGCCTACTACTTATAAGCACAAAAATGTAACCAAAAATACAAACTTTATTAACAATTATGTGATGTGGGGCTGAATCTTTTTTATTTGATTTGCAAATTGAGACGCACTTCAGGTGTTCGATAAAATGTCTCCGTTGGATTGTTAGTAGGGTGTGGCTTTGTTCATCAACATTCTTGATCCACGTGTTCTGATTTATATAGGCTTTTTCTATGGTTTCCATTTGTTACTTGTATGCAGCTTACCTATTCGATTGAATGCTAATACCTGTCCTTTAAAAAAAATTTCCTCACTTTTCTGAACTGTTTGTTTCCTACCTTGGTTTTAATGTTTTTGTATTTGATCTCTTGAGTACAGCATAGATGCAATCTTATTGGGAATTTTTGTTTATTATGCTTCATTTATAGAATTAGGTAGACTGGGAAAGAAAATATTTAAATTTCTCTGTTTTGGTTTTGTAGAAAACATAATTTTGTATATCAAAAAATACACCAGAATTGTTTGAACAAAAAACATATTGGATTAGTATAACACCTTTAGAATAGAGGCAAAAATCATTGACAAACACTTTTTTCAACTTTGTATGAAAGTCTTTTGTCAACGCCTACGCCAGCGCGCAACGCGCGCTAAATAACGCAACTAGTTTAATTAACCGCCTTCGCTAAGTCGGCTCCACAAGACTTCCTTTTAAAGTTTGCATTCTTTGATATTATACACACAAATTCTCACACATATACTTGATGCATTTTATATACACACGTACACTTCCAATTTTCTTTTCTTTTCTTTTATATTATTATTATATAATTAATTCAGTTATTTCACTCGTTTTAATCGTATAACTTTTAGAATACAATGTTTTACAAAATTTCGAATATACGGTTAAGACGAACTTATTCTTCTCTACGCTTTGACCTAAGTTTCATTAAAAACGGAACATGGTCAACTATACTATAATATATTATATTATTAATATATTGTTCCCCACCTATGTAACTACCAATTTTAGACAAAAAAACTGTTTTTAGCTTCATCTCAGCCATCCAAACTATTCAGTTTTTTTTTTAACATCAAATCTGGACTACAATTAATGGGTGGTTAATCTAAAATTTTGGCGGTTACATCAACACCGTCAGTTGATCCATATGTGTTGTCGTCTCAAGTCATCAGTTTCTGTTACTATAAAAGTAATAGAATAATAATATATTAAATTTTTTTCAAAAGCCGGTGGGAATAATAATAATATCATCAGTGTGCCGCCTCTACCTTCCCTTTCCTCATTTAAGTTTCATCTTTTCCCTAATTGTCCCTAACTAGGTTTATACCCGCCGCGCGTTGCCGCGGCGGGGGCAAACGGGTTACTCCGTCATCTTATCCTGCCAGACGGAAACGACACCCTAGATCTCACCCAATTTCATTACCTTTTTTAAGTCGTTACCAAATACAACTACGTCACTCTATTGTCAAAGATTATTTACAACGTAGATACAAAAATTGATAGATCTTCTCAAACTATTATTACTATGTGCATTTGTGATGTCGTTAAGTATTATTCGATAAGTTAATACTATAATGCGAACAAAACCGTAATTTTCTTCCAAATAACAACTAAAATGGTTCAGTAATTTTCTTCAAAATAAATACTAAAAAGGTTCATATATATAGGCGTTATAAAGTTACCCAACAAATCAAAAATCCCAATTAATTAATTGCTATAGCAATTAGATAAGCCAACATTTAAATTTGAGAATTAAAAAAAAAAGAAAAAGAAAAAGAATGAAAAGATTCAAACACACAGTAGGTGACTATCAACTTGACCTGTCCAACCTCTCTATTTGTCTTTCTATACATCCTCTCTCTAAAAAAATACTACAACATAATCGAAAACCAAGATCAATCCACCTACTTCTCTTTCCCTGACCACCACCACTACCCCCTTACCTAACCACCGTCCTCACCTTCTAACATGACCGTCACCGCCGCGACGTTTTATTTTAACGGCGGAGGGCCGCCACAGACGACGGCGCGTCTCATCCTTCCGGCATGTCAACAATCTCGTCCCTTTCTCTCTCTAGAAATCCACCTACCTCTCCTCACTCCATATCTCTCTCTCTCTATAAACCCAGTAACACAACCACCGCTCCTCCCCCTCTCTCTAAAAAAAACGGTAGCCGCCACAACCACTCCTCCCCTCTCTCTTTGTCCATGGGTTTCAGGTAAGGGATGGCTTTGTTTGACTCCAGATCGGCCTTCAGTCTAACAGATCTAGCCGAAAACGGGCCATGCAGGACGAAGCAAGCAATTATCACCGGACACCGTCGCCGGAAACCAAACTTTAGGTAAATAGAAACAGAAGCAGAAACCACGGGACTAACCCCAACTCCACCGGACGTCCCACCCAGTCGGAAGAAAATCGCACAACAGCGGTCAACGTTGGGTTCTGTTTAGAAAGAGAAAGAGGTTGGCATCGAAGACTTGTACGTGACGTAGGCTGACGTAGGAGATGACGAAACCGAGCTTTAAAGGTTGTATTGAGCGAAATAGTGTTTCTCCCTCACATCCAAACTTACCATTTGTATATATATATAATAATTGTGTCTCTGTTCCTATTATTATCACTAATAATTATTATTATTTCCAACCTAAATAATTAACAGTTGCAATCCATGGGATCTCAAGAGGACTCGTCTCTGCAATCCATCCGTTATCAACGTGGCTCACGTCAGTTACTTGATTAGGTCAGCCTTAAACTATTTACTTCAATATTTATTTAAAGTGTTATTTAATGTTTACAGTGGTTAAAACACAGCCAATGGAGTATAATTAGTTAAATATGTTTGGAGTTATGTTTTTGTTTGATTGTAAGGATAGTTGAGTGTTTAAATTAGTGAATAAAGAAACTATGATATGTGACTTTAGTTTGTTTTGAGCAGAGAAAACTTCCTCTTGATACCATCTATTTGGATATTCAAGATGCCGTCCAAGGCTGGTAAGTATTTTAATGCTAAATACTTGCACTTGTAATTGATCGTTTCTTTGTTACTTTACGATCATATGGAGTTGTCAGTAATGACTCTGCACGATGAAATTTCAACGCCTTTTGATTTTTGTTTCGTGTGGTTGAGTATTCATATGTGTTTATGTTTATCCAGGGAAGCGATAAGAGAGATGGTGGTTCGTGGGGCACCTGCGATCGCCATAGCTGCAGCGCTTTCTTTGGCTGTGGAAATATCTAAACTGGAGGGATTTAGTGGTACACCAAAGGATGCAGCATCTTTTCTGGAAAAGAAATTGGAGTATCTTGTCTCAAGGTAAACTGCTCATATACTGCTTAATTAATTGAATCACATATTTGTTTTGTATTTTTAAACAATTCATTTGTTTGATGTACTATATTCATTAGTCGTCCAACAGCGGTGAATCTTTCGAATGCTGTAACTAAGCTTATAGAGATTGTAATGAACCATGCTACGACTATTACAGACGCCAATCAAGTTTTCCAAGTAATCATTCATTATTTGCGTATAGATATGTAAAACACTGCACTTTGTAGTTTTTCTAAGAGTGCATTGTAATCATGAGTAATGTAGTTATACACTTTTTCTTGCTAAAACAGGCTTACATTGAAGCTGCTGAAATAATGCTAAAGGATGATGTTGCTTCCAATAAAGCAATAGGGTCGTATGGATCATCTGTCATTCAGGATTAAAAAAAAGGATATTAAGAAATTATCTGTTTTAACGCATTGCAACACTGGCAGGCTATTTCAGTTTTCGAAATTTGATTTTTACGACGGGTTCTTTTCCATTTTGGTCTTTTCGGTTTTGCCATTTGACTTGAAATTTTTGGGCCAAAAATAAATAGCCCAAAATAGTTTATTTTGGCTTGAAATTAAATATTTTTGTTTGATTATTAGATATTTCGGACTAAAATTTTGGCTATACCATTTGTTATAAAATTAGAATCCTTAAGTTATGGATTTGGTTAAGTTAAATGCAAAACCGAAACTAGACTGGACATTCATTTTTTTGAGAAAACATAAAACCAAAGCGTGGGTTTCGGGTTAGGTATAATTAGTTTGGTTTGGTTACGTCGGTTATTTCAGTTTCGTGCACACCCTTAGTAATCTTCTATTATATCCTGATGATTTAGGGTATGTTTGGCAAGGAGCTTTTAAGAGCTTTTAGGAGCTTCAAGCTTTAAGCTTTTAAGAAAAAGCTCCTACTTAATAAAAAGCCTTGTTTGGTTAAAGGGGCTGGAAGCTTTTAGGTTAGAGAAAAAGCTCTACAGTGAAAAGCTACTAGTAGTAGCTTTTAAGAAAAAGCTCTACTAGCTACAAGCTTTTAGTTAGTAAATGACACAAATACCCATTCTATTTTAAAAATAAAATAAAAACATTCTTTACAATCTTTTAATTATGACCATTTTGGTCATTTTATTAAAAGCTCCAGCTACTCTGCCAAACACCAAAATATATTTAAAAAGCTTCCAGCTAACAGCTTCCAGCTACCAGCCTCCAGCTAGTTTTACCAAACATACCCTTAGTATTTTGTTTCAATAGTCTCGCAACTGCTGGATATGGAACTGCTCTTGGAGTAATCCGTGCACTTCATGCTGATGGAGTACTATAGAGGGCTTACTGTAGGGCTGGCAATTTCAGACACGAACACGAATACCCGACACGAACCTACACGATTTTAACAGGTACAGGTATGGCCTTAACAGGTTTCGTGTCCTGAACAGGTAGACACGAAATATACCTGTTAATTTTCGTGTCTAAACAGGTTAAATACTTGTTTACCTGTTTAGTACCCGTTAAGACATGTTAAGAATTTTTTTTTAAAAGATATAGGTTGTGGGGGTGGAGTATTAGAGTTATACGTTTTTATAGATGGAATTCTACCTTTTTAATGCTTGATGATACCCATTTAACATGTCGGATTTGAATAACATGTTCGTGTATTATCGTATTAACCTAGTATAAACAGGTATTATCGTGTCTTATCGTGTAAACTTGGTATAAATTGGTATTATCGTGTCTTATCGTGTCTAATCGTGTAAACCAGGTATAAACAGGTTCGTGTTCAGGTTTAGAAAAAAGTACATGATAAGTTATCGTGTCGTGTTCGGGTATACATGTTTCGTGTTCGTGTCTTAACAGGTTCGTGTCTTAACAGGTCGGGTATACACGATTTGCCAGCCCTAGCTTACTGCACAGAAACCCGTCCTTTTAACCAAGTAAGAATTTTTTTTTTATTCGTGTTTAGTTTTAAGCTACGTTCACTTTGATGTCCTTAACGATGACATATATGCAAGCGTAGGGATCAAGATTGACGGCTTTTGAGTTGGTGCATGAGAATGTGATTAATAAAAGAATGTGATTCGTGATACAAAATTATATTCTGTGTTTAGTCACATTATCATGATTCAGGTATGATTACTCTCCATAAAAGAATGTGATTCATGATACAAAATTATATTCTGTGTTTAGTTACATTATCATGATATAGGCTTATCAAGAGCTTGAATTGGTGGAAATTAATGCTGCTTCATCATTTTGTTTTGCTAATTTTAGGATTGTCATTGTGCATTGTATTGAGTATGCTAAGAACTCTTTAGTTATTGGTGGTCCATGGTTTTCATGATAATCACTCAGGATGGAATTGATGATGATCTTAAATTTTAATTTTTCACATGGTAGAAAAAAGTCAATAGTATGTTGGGTCTTATTACATACTTTCCGTTTAACATTACTTAAATGAATATTATGTGATCCTCTGATTGTGAGAACACAAAAGATTATTGTTCAAGTCTTTAGCTGAAAAATACATGGAACTAAGGGTGGGTGAGGGGCTCATCCCAGCCCGGATCTTCATGGAGCAGCAACACCACCTACTGGGGGTGCGTTGTGTCACAATCATCAAGGAGGAGACATCGGTGACGCTCCCATATATGGGGGAGGTCCATCACCCACACCCTAGGCCCATCACTTGGATGGCCCCTGTTTTCATCGATTTTTTTTTATTCTTTACATTCCAAGTCCCACCAACCAAATAATCATGCAATTAGCACCTCTTTAAACGTCCTCATTAGCTGTATTTTTAAACTTTGAGTTTCCGAGATTCAACAAACATTATGGTTTTTAGTTTTATAATATACTAACCTGGTTATGATTATTGTGAGTTTAACAAATTATTTAACTTTGTTTTTAAATAGTTTCAATGCTTTCAGATTAGGAATGTTACAGTATACATGTTTCATAAGGTTAAATGAGATTACGTAATCGTAGCCTCCATTTTTACCTTAATTGCAATTGATTTATTTTATTTCTTTTCCTGTTTTAGGTTTGCTATCCACGGGAGTATGAGACAAGAACTCCATTTGTGGGAAGCCGCAGACCATAGGTGCCTTCTTTGTTTTGAATCGTAGTGCATTTCTATGAGGTAATTCTACCAAGAATTCTTCTACGGTTTTATTACTCTTACATAGATTTGATCTTCTCTATTTAAACACGCTTTATCGTAATCTGTAACGCATGCTGGCGATGTTTTCGCCTTTGTCACCCACGCCGCAATGCGCGGATCAATTGGTGCAGGTGCGGCGGGGCTGTGGTGTACTGGGGTTCTATGGCGGGTTCGATTTGGTGTCGATGGTTGGAATCTTGATGTACATTTGTTATATCGCGTTCCAGGTAGTAAAGGGGAGACGTTTTTTGACTCACAAGCATGGTTAGATTCAGATTGTGATGATGATTTCGTGAGTGTTAATGTAGGTAAGATAAATTTAGTCACAAATTGTGTTGTTAATTATACATCTTAATGAGTGATCTCTATCTAAGTGGTGGTATTTGTGCAGAATTTACCCCATCAAGGGCAATACACCGGTCCACCTTAACTTCTCTGCAGGCAACAGTAAACCTCCAGTTGTTGTTTCGACAAATCAACCGTCTCCTAATGGGAAAGAAAAGAAAATGTGTTGAAGACAAAGAAGTGGCAGCAAACACCCCTACGGTTTGTTTTAACAAAAAAAAAAAACCATAGTTGCAACTTCCCATGGCACTACCTATATTCCCCTTAATTCTCTTAATGTTTGGTTTTTAAAATTTTCTCCAACCGTTGTGAGAATCTCATGGCATATCTCAAATAATCTCCAAGACTCCAACCGTATCTCAATGTTTGCTTTTTAAAATTTTCCTTCATGATTGTATTTTTTTTACTTTGAAAACTACACACATTTTTTATGCATTTGTTTTCTTTAACTACACACCGTTCGCCAACAGTGGTATTCACAGAAACTCTTGTGTCATCCAATATGTAGTTCTGTTAATTGTTTTATTTAACTTTGTTCATGTTACTGTTTGTTAAGTTATTTCGTTATGTTAGGCGTGCATTTTATTTGCAGTGAAATGCACTACTTATAAAATTATGTGTGGCTCTTTATTGTTTATCTTTCTTTAATTAATCTAATGTATTCATCTTTTCCTCAAGACTATATCAACATTAGTAATGAATCGTGTATGTGCCACCTATATAATTAAATTTGAGATATCATATACATAAATTAATAAACTTTCACACTTTCTAATCCCCGTTCGAAAACCCGTCCCAGCGGACGGGTATCTCACTAGTTATTACTTAACGGTCTCCTATAATACTAATTACTCGCCTAGATCTCATATAATCATGCTATTCGCCACTTACTCATTAACTAATTTTAACTACACGAGTATCCAATTCACATGTTATTGGTTCGTTTTGACTATCAATGATCCGTTTCATTCATTAATAAATATGAACCAACACATTTTATTTATATAACAAAAACGGGATGTTACAGTAAGTTATCTTGTAATATGATGTACAGGGCCGGCCCTTAAGGGGTGCGGGGAGGACTCCCGGCCCGGGTCCAATTTTTTTGGGGCACATTGACCATCCAACAATTCAAGTTTTCTTAACAGCGATGTCCTTAATTCGATGGATTTTTGTATGTTTGAGTCCCAAAATTGTTAATCAAGTATTAATCCAAGTGAAGGGTAGTTTATATAAAACAGAAAGTAAAGAAATGTTAAGAGGGGTTAAGAATTAAAAAAGAAGATGAAATGGTTTGAGAAAAACAATTACAGGTTTATTAATGAGTGTAAGACTAGAGGTGATGGAAAAAAATGAAATGAAAAGGGCTCACACTTGGTTGTTTTTTTTTATTTTTATCAGTTGATTTTGACTTCCTTTTTAACTTTTATTTTTGTTATGTAACATTTTTTTTGCCAAACTTTCAGCCATTTATATTTTCACCCTTTGTGGGATTCGAACTCCCAACCTCCTCCAAGAGGGTTTGTTCCCTCTACCGTTAGACTACAACCTAAGTGGGAAATAAAATTTGATCCATCAATTTGATATTATTTTAATCGTAGCTTAAAAAATAGTTTAGATTATTTATTTCGTTAAGGCCTAAAGCTAAGGCTAAGGGGGCACAATTTTTATAGCTCGGCCCGGGCACCTGAATTTTCAGGGCCGGCCCTGATGATGTAATTGTTATATTGTTCTAGGCGGTTATTTCCTTCTTGGAGATTCCGCCATTTTGTGTTTTAATAAAGTTCGCCTTTAAAAAAAAATTTATGTTTATATTAGGAATGTATGATCCAATAACTTTTATTTCTATTGAAGTTAGTTCGTAAATTAACAACTTTTATATCTATTAAAGTTAGTTCATAAATTCAGTGCATAGTTTATGTATGATGTCCCTGCTTTCCAAGTCAAGACAACGTGCACCTGAACTACTGAAGATCGGCAGAATGTCCGTGAGTAGCGAAGCTTGAGAATTTAAACTGGGGTTGGAAGTTAGCGGTCATGAGACAGGACGGGACCTGATTTTTTTCTGTAACTATGGTTCGGGTGATATGTTCGGGTCGGTGATTCGATTCGGGTCGAGTCGAGTCAAACATTAAATACAATAAATATCAAAGTTCTAAGCATTGTTCAATAAACAATTGAAAAAGACACTAAAACATTAAAAAGGAGACAAATGGTTGGTACCTGGATAAAAATTACAGTTCAGCCAGTCGACCTTTAAGATTTTTGAATTCTTCAATTATGGATAAGGGTGCAAACGAGCCGAGCTAAGCCCGAGCTCGACCAAGCTCAAGCTTGAAAAACTTATGATAGCTCGAGCTTGGCTCGTTTACTATCTATTAGTTAATATGAGTAAAGATCCGGTACAAATAACTTTTTTTGTAAGAACTGTGAGAATCAAAGGAGGGTATTTTTTTTTTTATTTTTTTTTCAAATTTTTTTTTCCCATATTGTTAAACATGTATTATAGTATTGAAAACTAAAAAAAAAAATAAAAATAAAAAATTTGGTGTAGAGTAATTACGTGTAGAGTAATTACATAATTACTCTAGTGTAAATTAATGTATTTACCTTAATGACGTAATTACACTAAAAAAAATTTTTTTTTTTGTATTATTCATCTAGAAAGAATGTTTAAGCACATGGGAAAAAAAAATTCTAAAAAAAAAATAATTTTTTTTTACCTCCTTTGATTCTCACAGTTCTTACAAAAAAACTATATGTATTTGATCTTTACTCTAGTTAATATTTTAAATAAAAGTAATATAAATAATAGGTTCGGAGCTCGATAAATGAAGTTTGCTAGGGCTTGTTTAGTAAACAAGCTTAAATGGGGGTAAATATTATTAAATATTAATAAACATAATATTACATTAAGGCTCGACGAGCTTGATAAATGAAGTTCAGCTTGGGTTAAAGCTTTGGTTTATATAACTATAATTTTTTAAACGAGGGGTCGAAACCGTGCATACCATACGAAGACTATATACTCAAAACTTCTAAGCGAAAATTCAGGGGGGGAGGGGGGGGGGGGGGAGCGGCCGCCCCTCCCCACCCCTTAAATGTTGCGCCCCTGATGTCTGCAATCGACTGGGCCACTGGGGCCTTTTACATACATTAGGAGGATAGAGGGCACAAGATAGTATTGGTCATGATACGCCTTGAGATCGCCTATTTGACCTCGTGGCCAGCCCTCGCACCCACAGTTGATGGTGGAGTTTCTCTCCATTTTTACGTTTTGTCCACGTGCTACCGGAAAGCCAGAGCGTATGGACGACTCGGCCCAGCCGCCGTTGCCGGAGGTTGAGTTTTTCCTCGGCGGTCAACGACAGTAGATGACACTGGCACGCTTTGCAGTGATCTTTGGCATGTACATTGAGCCAGAGACGGTTACACCACTTTACACTAACGTGTTTTTGGCCACACCAACAAACGTGTTGAAGGCATGGTGGCCCATGATTAGCAAAAGGGTGTCAAAATATAATAGGGGTGACCAAATAACCAAAAACCCTAACCTAAATTGCCTCACCAATTTGTAATATGTACTTAAATGTTTACAATAAATGAAAGTACCACTCACTTTACTTGTGAACAATAAATGATATAAACATTTCATTGGTCTCTTTCAATAATAACTATTTTCGTTAATTGTATAATTTCCAAATATAAAATGTAATTCTTCACGTGTTGTTGGGCCTCTTTAATGATCCAACCAAACTTCCAGGGCCTCTTTAATGATCCAGCCTAACTTCCACGTGACTCGCAGGATAATTAAATCCCCATCGGTTGAGCCAATGATCTGTTGGTCTAGTGGTTCAACAGGAAGGTGGGAAGGACCCATTTAGGTGGAGTTCCTAATCGTGAGGTCCCCAGTTTGATTCTATTAGCCTTCGGGCTGAGGGTTGCAATACCTGATGAGGTGGGATGGCCAAGCAATAACGCTAGACATCGCGTATGGCAGCAGCCCATAATGGGTGAGTTGTGAGTTTCCAAGGTTTGGTCATTGGTGGGCTTATTTGTTATGACGAAAAGGAAAGAGCCCTAAATCACGGTCGCTTAGATAACGGGTCAAAATAGATACAGCTTGAAACGAGTCATTTTTAGTACAATGATCAAAACATGTTGGGGCGGGTTGACCCACAAAAGTTTTTGTGCATCTAATTAAATACTAATAACCAATGTGTTAACTTTTGTGGGATTGAAGGAACAACCTGTGGTAAGAGCTACTTTGCGAGATGTTCTATAGTTCGTTTAATTTTTCGTTCATGTTGTTATCAAAATACGCCGTAATTAGTCACTTCTTTCTGTCTGAAGCGCAATATCATGACCAGTTTTTTGCATACATCTTAATTTCCATACACATACACAATAATGAAAAGGAGAAACTTATAAGTTCACTAGACTTGAATGGGTCACATTTATGAAACAGCAAGAAATTTGACACACAGGACAAACCTCATAACAACAAAATGGAAATAAATATATAACACAGATGACGCGGGACTTCTATTTTACAAACAAATGCACACGCTGACGCAAAACCAACGACTGGGCACTCGACCTGATCTTTGATGATAATCAAAGATCAAACGCAAGAATCAATCAAGCTCACACAGGCAAATAATTGATGTGTGTTTAATTACACAGGGAAGACATGAACTTACAGGTGTTCTACTGTTCTGCATTCATGCAACTGACTCTATTAAGGGTTCTCGGGGTCCTTGTTTTGATTGATTATTGTAGTAGAAATACAGAGCCAATTGCGCGATCCCTAGAATGGTTCCTATGCCATTTGGAACCTAAAATTCAAACAAAAATAGATTTTAGATACTAATTATCATTAACCAAAAAAAAAAGAAAAGAAAATAAAAAAACAGAACTTTGCTTGATGAAAGAAGCTTACGTAGATGAAAGGATCGAAATTGAACACTCCATATAACAAAAATGACGTGCTCATCAAGAAAGTGGAGAGTGAGAGGTAAAACGGCATGAATTCAACGCTTCTGGTCTGTATCACTACATTCTGGAACAAAAGAAACGATATCATTCAAAGTTACGATATTTAATCGAAGTGATTATGTTATAGTGTAAATCCCACACGAAAGAACATACCATTACTGACAACGGGGAAGCAAACATTGATATGAGGGTAGCACAGCTTAAAAACCCGATGAGTAGATGTCTAACTTCAAGATCCGTAACAAGCAAACTCCCTATCGCAATGGCTGCAAATAGACCAAAAACTGCCAGTAGTAATCCAGACATCTTGAACTGCAAAGACGAACTCGCATTTAATATATAAATGATCTTGATACAATCTAACAGATTAAAGATATTCTAACTAAGTTCTAACCTTTTTGTTTTTTTCAGCATGTGTTATAAAGATAATTATGTATGTCAACTGGAAAACCGCACCGACAGAGTTGACCGTGGTGACCAACAAATTATCATATGATATGAACGGACAACCATACCAGGCGCAGATCAAGCAGTTCAAGAGGGCGTAAACGTATGGAATTCCTGAGAACTGTTCTGTTGATTGGTTTCTAATGATTCTTCGAAACGTAGGTCTGGAAATAAAGATATCCTTAAATGTTACGTTTTATTTCATTCCGAATAATAAGCCTTACTTTGGAAAGGTTGTTGATACTTACATTGGTGACACGAAAAGCCCAAAAGCAAATATGTTCCCTGCGAAAAGTAGTCAAAGAATATGCACCATCACATAACATATTTGAACCAAAATTGCTAAGATTAAAGATACAAAAAGTTATAAAGACAACCCCATAAGAAGAAGATAAATGGAAAGTCTTTTTTTGTGCTCCAATTTCACATCCAATTTTAAGACACTTAACAATAATATGCAATCAAGAGTTCTTTTCTTTAACAAAAGCGTATTCGGGCACAGTGGCATGACTCTTCACAGCACAGGTATATATCCATCCATACCTCAAACATAAGTTCTAATTCAAATCCCTAATTCATCACAAATAAAATCTTAATTTCAATCAAACAAGGTTCCACAAACAACATTCAATCAAAATCCTTTGCATCCTACAAATTTAGAAGGCGATGGCGGCGCAGTTTGTTACTCGTCTACCGTTATCCTTATGTAATTTACCCTTTTGATGGAATGAAAACGAACATCAAACAGAATAACAAAACAAACAACATTACACACAATTCCAATTTCCACATATCATTTCTACAACAAAGTTTCACACCAAAAGGACACTACTTTAGCGATATCCGGATGACTTTCTCTACGGATGTCTCCCAAGACAAAATGTCATATGGGTTTTACCACAGTGGACTTACGCGTGATGGGTTTGCCCCGAAATCGGTAACCCGGGTCATTAACGCTGTCCACGATCACGGGCGTGAGTGTCTTTTTGCCTATTGACATATACCCGTGTGGCCGGGCTTTGTTGGACGTTAAAAAAAAACAAATAAACAAATAAAGAGATTCTCACCAGCTATTCCAGCAGCCTGCTTCAACGCCTCAAACGTTTGAGGCGAAACCAAAGCCACCATTGGGTCAAACAATTATTATTATTCTTCAATTCTTGATTTCTTCAATGTTTTATCGTTAAATAAATTGGGTCACATGTGTGAAATACGACAGGTGATGTTTATATGATCGTGTTTAGAATATTAATTTGGGTGATTGATGGAAAGATGTAGGCAAATGTGGAAGGTAGATGATTGAATTGATTACAGGAACAAGAAGAATCACGTGGCTCGGGATTTGCTACCCTGTATTGTAGTGAGTCAACTCGGATTCCAGCTGTGTTTCATGGATCAACTTTAACTTTTTCGTCAACTCTTTTTAAGTCCTTTAACTTTCAAATCTTTGCATTCTTGTCCTTACAAAACTTCGGTAACGGGGCGTGTCAGGTCAATCCGTTTCGGGTCCATAATGGGTGGAGTCTAGACGTTTCAGGTCGGTTAGAGACGTTTCGGGGTCGGAGGTGTGCCAGTGTAACACCCCGCCTCTATTATCATCCAATATTGTTCGTTTTGCTCACTAGAAGCTTACGGATTTGTTTTCGGTTGCCCGAGTGAAAAGACAATATTGGATGATAATAGAGGCGGGGTGTTACAACCAGCTTGCTTGGTTGGGTCGAGTAGGGTCGTTGCGTTCGCCAGTTTAGGTCAAGAACATTTTGACATTGATGACCGGTCAAAGATTCGAATGACTTTACTTAAATTTATTCAAATTTTGAAACGATTTTGAATTCAAGTAGTTTAAGGAATTTAAAGGAATCCATTTCCAATTCATTTGCAAACCAAACACGATCAAAAATGAAATTGAGATTTCAATTCCTTCTTTGATTGAAACGAACGATATAAGAAATGAAATCTAAATCCCAATTTCATCATACGTGAAAATGAACACTACCTTATGGTTTTGGTTTTGGTTTTGGTTTATTCTTTAAATCACCGTTAAAAAAAATCTAAAAAAGCCTGTGGCTCGGAGCTTATTTTCAAAAAATCATTCGGAAATTGGCTGGGGTTTGTAAATTAGGCAAGCTTGAGCCAAGTTTGATACACTCATTGGCTTTCTTAGATAGTTAAATTAACCACAACTTATAGTACTTTATATCCAAATAAAAAGACATGTAGTCTTTTAAGCCCTAACTCTCCATCTGTCATCAAAACCTTTTCTTTCTTATAAGTTCTAAACATGTAACCAATCCAAACAAATTTGAGTTCGAGCGTAGGTTTCTGCTCGGTTTAAAATTCGATGAACTCGCCTTGGCTCGGTTTATGAACACTCACAAATGTAAGATAAATAAGAGAGCTCTCTAAATACATAGTATTAGCGTTACACATGTATTTTGTACTAAGCATCTTAAGTACTAATTTGAGCTTGAATTAAAATTTATTGACTGATTTTGGCTTGAACTTGAATACATTGTACATACGATTAAAAAGTTTATGACACTAAAGGGTTGTTGTGGTAAACATGTGTTATTAGGACTGCGAACGAACTGAACTTTCAGCGAACAGTTCATGAACTGTTCGGCTGGAAGTTCGTTTGTGTTCGTTCATTTAATAAATGAACGAACACGAACAAAAACTTTTGTTCGTTTAGTTAAACGAACGAACATGTACAGAGGATACGTTCGTTCGTTTATGTTCGTGAACGTTCGGTAATGTATTCGTTTATGTTAGTTTGTGATAGTTTATTAGGGTTTTTAATTTTTAAATTGTTTTATATTCTTATATATTTTTATTTATTTTATCCAAATAAATAATATTTGTAAGGTAAATATATGACTATATGAGATTAATAAACCTACTTTTAGTATCTAAGTTCATTATATTTTCACGTTCCAATGCTGATGCCCTTCACCTTCGACACCCTCTACCATCCACTTCCAATAGACAATACTTTATTATGTTTACAAATATTATGTTAAGTACTAAGTATGTAAGGATAATTAGGTTATATTTAGGGTGGATTTAGCTAATGTTTGATGTGTGTGAATTCAATCTCATTCGAAAGTTAATATATGTCAGTTTGTGTTTGTTTCTGTTCATGAACACCTATTTATGTCCGTTTGTGTTCATTAATGTTCGTTTATGTTCGTATGCGTTCATGAACAAATTTAACAAACGAACACGAAAACGAGTGTTTTCTTAACAAACAAACACGAACAGAAAATCTCGTTCGGTTAGTGTTCATGAACTGTTCGTGAACACCTAATTTTCTTAACAAACGAACACGAACAAGGTCTTATTCGTGTTCGTTCGATTCATTTGCAGCCCTATGTGTTATGAATCTTGTTAGTTCCTTTGAAAATTAAGGACTTGATCTCCAATTTTGTTTAAAGCAAAACCCCAAACATGATAACACACTATACACATTCTTTTGTTGCTATTTGGTTTAACAAACATTAAACATTGAACCACAACACCTTTCTTAAACACAATTTTAACAATCTTTGTAACAAATTAAGTCATGCTATTGTTCGTTTTACCTTTATGGGTTGCTTATCTAAGAACTCGTGATTTTGTGTTTACTTGATGAATTGCGTACTAAGGCAAGACGCGTCCTAAGAGAGAAGGTTTCCATGGCCATATAAAAAATAAAAAAACCTCTTTATCTGCCTTACTGATAGGACCAAAGGTGTTACAAATCTGACAAAGAAAGAGTATATAAGTTCTAACACGTAATTTTTATAAAATAGGACCAAAATCGTAATATAGATATATCTGATGGACTAATGATGAAATTAATGCATTAAATTATTCGGTGTAAATATAATTAGGCGAAATTCTAGCGCTTTCGGATTGTTAAAAGTTGACTGAATAAAGAAACAATTGATTTTGATAACTTATCTTCATATAGGGGATCATGTTATGTCCAGATACGGAAAATCTCATCTCAAATCTCAAAAGATTAATATAATAATACCAGGGATGCAAACGAGTCGAGCTGCTCACGAGCTACTTGAGATTGGTTCGGTAAAAAATTCGAAATGAGCCGAGCCTTATCGACCTTGAGCTTAAAACAAAGCTCTTTTATTTATCAAGTCCGAGCTCCAACCTGACATGTGAAGCTCGCTACGCTCGTCAAGACTTATTGAGCCTTAGTGTAATATTGCTTTTTTTAATATTTAATAATATTTACCTTCATTTTTTTTTGGAAGGTGAAGGTCTCAATCGGAGGTGGCAGAGTACTTCACACCCGCTCTTGCAGGTCCTGCCCCCACTCACACGCCCAAACTATGTTGTCTGAACCGGTTCCACGCTGGGGTGGTGGTAGGCATAAGGCTCCCCCCCCCCCCCCCATTTAATATTTACCTTCATTTAATGTTGTTTAGTA
Organism: Ambrosia trifida; assembly: GCA_028751855.1. Classification (NCBI taxonomy): domain Eukaryota; kingdom Viridiplantae; phylum Streptophyta; class Magnoliopsida; order Asterales; family Asteraceae; genus Ambrosia; species Ambrosia trifida. The sequence continues at coordinate 81,458,531 of CM054123.1, forward strand.
AACGAGTCTGAACAAACTATTATTTTTATTTAATATATTGATGAAGGGATAGGGTCCTAATTCCTAGCTCGGAGACGGATCCTACCCCACAACGTCGTTGATGACTCACAAGACCTCCGCGGACAACATGCCATTCGAAAGACTAAGTATGTGAAGACAACAAACATCCGCGGAGCTCAATACCTACAAAGCCACACATGGAGTGCAATCCATCCGCGCAAGGCCCATCGCCCAGCTCAGCGATGGTTTGTCCGGGACCAATCACAACCTGACGCGTGTCAGGGTGGCCCACCAAGTCTGAGCGTCAGCAGGAAAGGTGCAGCCCCCCTTATCCCCACTTGCTGCACTGTTCTCCTTGGTGTCAGGTGTCACCTCAGACGATCTTCTAGAAAGAGCAGACTAGCAGACTGACGCCGCCTGAGACAATCTGACGAAGACAGAGAAGATCCACTTGTAGCCACTAGCAACGCGCCACGTGGACCAATGGCAGAGCGGTGCACTTTTCTTTCTCTCCTGCATTTATTACATTTAGTTCAATACTGATTTTCTTAGTCCATTACTAACTAACTAGGCCAAAAGGAAGGCAAACCCATAACCCGGGCCCAAGCCCATCGTCGTGGTTATGGGTAAATGATAACCGACCCGTGTACCCTCTATATAAAGGAGCTCACACCTCCTTTGTCAAGGACTTCACTCTCTCGAGAATACACATATAACCTACAGGGCCAAACACCATTTTTGTGTTTGCTATCACGAGTCCTTGTGATTCTAGGTGGTCGCCTCCTTTCATACGGCCCACAGGTTTTCTTACAGGTATCGGATCAAGCCATGGTGTGGAGCGAAGAATTATATCCTGCATCAACAAGAGTCTATCATCCCGCGTACCCCCTGTGAGATAAGTACCATCTAGTTATAGTCGTTGTTTCTTCACTGGCGCCATCCGTAACGGCTCAAACTTGTTTTCAAAAACACATATTTTAGCCCACCCATAGCTGATCCCATCCCTAAGCTTCCGGTGTTTCATGTAACAGTAGACCCTCGCCCACACGAGGGAACCACAGGAACTCCGGACACCATAACCAAACAAACTATTGCGCGGGTTTCCAAACCCGTTCAGGATTTGGACCACTCGGACAGTGGGGACGATATTGAAATCGTCCCCGACGAATGGTTCCTTCAAGAAAATATGTGCATAGCCGCGAAATATAAACACATGATGTCAAAATTTAAGAAAAAAATCAGGAAAACGACTCAACCTTGACTCCCCTTCGGGCAGACATAGCCGAAAGGAGAAAGAAAAAGAAGACGACTGGTCTGACGGTCGTAGCGGGGGTCGTGGTGGAAAAACACGCGACCGGGCCTACGCCAAATCAACCGAGAAATTAGAGGGTTACCAGTCCATGTGACAACCGTCACCCTCATCCTTTAGCGAGTTGTAAATTTTATCCCTTCGCATATTTTGAAGTTCCATTTTTAATCCTCATCAATCCTTCTTTTGATTTTTGTTTTTATATTCTTGCGTATATGTAACATCGCAAAATTTTTCCCCCAAATTTTTATATAAACGCCCTTATTTTTGTTACATTTTAAAAATGTAGTAAAGTCTTTATTTTTCCTCATTCACAACTTATATATATATATATATACATATATATATATAATAATAATAATAATAATAATAATGATAATAATAAAAATTATAATTCAGTTTTTATATAATTATTCCAAAAAAAATATGTAAGCTGCAGCCCAAATCCTTAGTTGTTAGAGCCAAGAAGTCCCAGCCCATTTAACTCAGCCCATACCCCTCTTTTTGTTCCTTGGATCCGGCCCATCTAGAAAGTCTGGCCCAAACACCCCTTCTTTTATTTAAAAAAAAAAAGGTTGCATTGTTTGTGCCGGGTATCGAACCGGACCACCCCCACACACACTCACGCGTTTACACCACTGGACCACAACCCTTTAGTTGAATTAATCCTAACCCAATATATATTTAACCCCTTTTTAAATCTGATCCTTCCTTTCCTGTTTCGCGAAACAGCAGCAACAACAAATGGAGTTAATTCGTTTACTAATCCCTTGATTCAACAATCAATCATATAATTTTGGTATGATTACAAGATTATCGGCTATCTCTGATTCAAATACACGTCAATTGGCCATCAATCATTGACCAATTTAAAACCCACACGCGTATGACTTAAAACGGGGTCAACTTTCCAATTCACCCAACCCTTTGATCCTCTATATAATTAGACCTTCTGCGAACCTTGATCACTCGCTCACAACTCTCTCTCAACCTCCCATTCTCTCTGATTTACTCTGATTATCATAATTGGACTCGTCGTTGACTTTTACTTTGACCCGACGATTACACTAAATTCTGCACTGTGAGTTCGATTAATTCTGTGGGTTTTATTCATCGGCCATCACACATCAATAGCCCTATGGTTAATTAGGCTATTGATGTGTGATTTGCCCAATTGCAAATTCTAGGGTTCCTTCGTGATAATTGGGGATAAACTGGAAGCACGTATTGTATTTATTTTTTTTAAAACAGAAAACATCACAACCACTGGCCTAGGCCAAGTGGTTGTGACCTGGGTTTGATACAGAAAGGGAACCGGGTTCGAGTCCCGGCTACTACCCCCATTTTTGCTTCTTTGTAACAACCATTTCTATATATATATATATTATACTTAAAACTTATAAATTCATTTTTAAATATCAAAACTATTTTATAAATTCTAAAAAAATTATATTTATTAAATCTGAGTCAAGAGTTTTATTTACAATTTTTGTTTTTCAAAAATTCATTTATTTAATATTTATAATAATTAAATCAATTTTATACTATTATATTTATAAAAATCCATTAAAATATCAAAACGATCTTATAAATTTTCACAAAAATTATCTTAAGTTTTTATAACATTAAACTTTTCAGAAATGATTTTTATTGCTGAAAAATCATTTATTTAGTATTTTTAATCAATTCTTGTTAGTTTTAATCATAATTAAATCATAATAAATCCAATTTTTAATATTTTTGCACCAAAATTTTATACAAATTATTTCTGATCATTTAGAACAGAAATATAATTTTTAAGCTAATAATTCTTTAATTTTAGTATTTTTAAATATTAAAGTTAGAGTTTGACAATTTGTAATAAATAGATTTTAAAAATCTATTTTAAGGAAAATAATTTTGTAAAAATCTATTTTAAGGAAAATAATTTTGTAAAAATTATTTTTATACTTTAAATACATCATTGTGGCCATCTTAACTTTAAATTTCCTAAAAAGATTTTTGGTTATTTATTTACTAAATTTCTTTCAATTGGCAAATATTTTTAATATTAATCAAACGAACAATTATCCCCAATTCGAAGCCCTAGAAACTTATACATTTGTAGACTCGATAGACTTAGACATATTTATTACTTTATTATAGGGTGATATTTGATACATTTGGTCAACACAATTATCCAAATTTCTCAACAGATATAACATTTTACCAAGGTGAGTTTTACATAGCCCCTTTTCTATTATCACCATTTTTGGGGTGAAACATGTTTATAAGATCATCATTGCAATTCAATCATCAATGTGTCTATGTGTTTTCTATGTTGCATTATGTCTTGAGCATGATTAGAGTAAGCACCATTCTAGCATAATCATTAACATTGATCAGCCGGCGGTATACATTGATAGATCTATTGGACTGACAATCCCACCCGGATACGTGCCTCCTACAAAGGTTACGTGGGTGTTTGTTATCGTATAACATATTGGACCATGAGCGTATGGTATGTATCATTTTATAACAGTCATCAGGGTTGATTATGCACTCGATTTATTTCTAGTATGTTCTCACATATGGACTAGATTGACATGACACATGAATTGCACAACATTTTATTCAATCATCAAAAACCTATGTAATTCTCACCAACTTTTGTTGACCCAAAACATTTTCAACTTAACATGTTTCAGGTTCTATTTGCTTGAAGATTTGAATTGATGCTTGAAGATATGTGTATAGTTTTATTCAAATTGATGTACAAATTCTAGAACAATTGTATGTAATTCATTTAAATCATTTAATGGAATTTATTATTCACCATGAGCTACTGAACAATCATCAATACGTGACATCCCGATGTTTCCGCCATCGGTTGGGGTGTTACAGATTGGTATCAGAGCCATGGTTATAGGGAATTAGGTTATTAGAAAAATAATCTAGTCTATAACCATAGGATTTAACAAGTACTTGCTTCTTTTGCTTGCTATTCTCTATCTCCTACTTCTTATCCCTACTTTCATCCCTACAAGAAGGTTGCTCTCCATCAGTGGATCTACTCTTAGACTAATAGGACAAATTCCTCAGGTTTTAACCTGAACCCCCTTGAGATCTCGTCGAAGTTCTATATTTTAATAACGAACACGTGCAATCTGGAAGGGTGAACGCCTGTATTCTGAGTCTTCTGTCTAGGCTGGCATTGCGCATATATCCCAATCAGACGAGGGACCCGGATGCCTACCTGGGAATTCTCGGGATGAGTGTTCACTTATAGGCTAAAGCATGTCTTCATATGTTATTAAAATCTGGAGCCTTTGATAAGTCAACGTTTTCGTTTATTCGTTTTAATTAATGAATAAATGATTACATTCCTTATATCACCTCATTCATTTCATGCCATATTGAACCTTCATTGTGTCCCTTACGGATCATGTCTCCACCTCGTAGCACTCGCAATAACAGTGGTGAAAACCAAGAGGAAAGTAACAACAACCACAACACCAACCACAACAACAACAAAAACAACAAAGGTGTTGATGCCCGACTGGCTGCAATTATCTACAACCCTGCTCAGGTTACTAATCCTGATCGTCCTGGTAATTTCAACTATGGTCAATGCTATAAATGTGGAAACCCAAGTCACTACCGTAATCGATGCCCTAAATTAAACAGAGATCAAGACCCTCCAGCTACTTAACAACATGTCCCACCATTCGAATGTTGTTTGCTTTTATTCTATGTATTGACGCTATTTGATTTAAGTAATAAAATTCAAGTAATATTATAACATCTGTGTGCATGATTGCTTTAATGTGAACTAATTGCTATATCTATGATCATACATGCTTACTTGTACAACAATTAGTGGACTACCAAACAAACTACTCAACGATTGGTAGAGGTCATCATGTCTTTTCAACAGTCGGGAGAGGCCCTACCACCTGCTCAACGACTGGTGGAGACTATCAGACCTGCTCAACAATCGGTAGAGACATAGAAGGACACAAAACCTTAATGTAAGGTAAATTGGTGATTGCGGTCCGGAACGTAATCATGAATTTACAGGTACGTCAAGGTGGTGTGAAATGCTATCAAGATTTTCGGTAGTTAACCAAATGTAAACATTAGATATCTAGTAGTTCACTTAGTAGCTCAACTCACACGTGACACGCCTCTTATCCACGCTATCCGAGACAGGTTACTCCATTCATTGTCATGTCCTAACATAAAATTTTTTTTTCAAGCCACGCTTGTCCTAATTTTTTATCCAATCCCCTTCAACCTTGTGTTTTCAATAAACTTCGGGACGAAGTTTCCAAAAGTAGGGGAGACTGTAACATCGCAAAATTTTTCCCCCAAATTTTTATATAAACGCCCTTATTTTTGTTACATTTTAAAAATGCAGTAAAGTCTTTATTTTTCCTCATTCACAACTTATATATATATATATATACATATATATATAATAATAATAATAATAATAATAATAATAATAATAATAATGATAATAATAATAATTATAATTCAGTTTTTATATAATTATTCCAAAAAAAATATGTAAGCTGCAGCCCAAATCCTTAGTTGTTAGAGCCAAGAAGTCCCAGCCCATTTAACTCAGCCCATACCCCTCTTTTTGTTCCTTGGATCCGGCCCATCTAGAAAGTCTGGCCCAAACACCCCTTCTTTTATTTTAAAAAAAAAAGGTTGCATTGTTTGTGCCGGGTATCGAACCGGACCACCCCCACACACACTCACGCGTTTACACCACTGGACCACAACCCTTTAGTTGAATTAATCCTAACCCAATATATATTTAACCCCTTTTTAAATCTGATCCTTCCTTTCCTGTTTCGCGAAACAGCAGCAGCAACAAATGGAGTTAATTCGTTTACTAATCCCTTGATTCAACAATCAATCATATAATTTTGGTATGATTACAAGATTATCGGCTATCTCTGATTCAAATACACGTCAATTGGCCATCAATCATTGACCAATTTAAAACCCACATGCGTATGACTTAAAACGGGGTCAACTTTCCAATTCACCCAACCCTTTGATCCTCTATATAATTAGACCTTCTGCGAACCTTGATCACTCGCTCACAACTCTCTCTCAACCTCCCATTCTCTCTGATTTACTCTGATTATCATAATTGGACTCGTCGTTGACTTTTACTTTGACCCGACGATTACACTAAATTCTGCACTGTGAGTTCGATTAATTCTGTGGGTTTTATTCATCGGCCATCACACATCAATAGCCCTATGGTTAATTAGGCTATTGATGTGTGATTTGCCCAATTGCAAATTCTAGGGTTCCTTCGTGATAATTGGGGATAAACTGGAAGCACGTATTGTATTTATTTTTTTTAAAACAGAAAACATCACAACCACTGGCCTAGGCCAAGTGGTTGTGACCTGGGTTTGATACAGAAAGGGAACCGGGTTCGAGTCCCGGCTACTACCCCCATTTTTGCTTCTTTGTAACAACCATTTCTATATATATATATATTATACTTAAAACTTATAAATTCATTTTTAAATATCAAAACTATTTTATAAATTCTAAAAAAATTATATTTATTAAATCTGAGTCAAGAGTTTTATTTACAATTTTTGTTTTTCAAAAATTCATTTATTTAATATTTATAATAATTAAATCAATTTTATACTATTATATTTATAAAAATCCATTAAAATATCAAAACGATCTTATAAATTTTCACAAAAATTATCTTAAGTTTTTATAACATTAAACTTTTCAGAAATGATTTTTATTGCTGAAAAATCATTTATTTAGTATTTTTAATCAATTCTTGTTAGTTTTAATCATAATTAAATCATAATAAATCCAATTTTTAATATTTTTGCACCAAAATTTTATACAAATTATTTCTGATCATTTAGAACAGAAATATAATTTTTAAGCTAATAATTCTTTAATTTTAGTATTTTTAAATATTAAAGTTAGAGTTTGACAATTTGTAATAAATAGATTTTAAAAATCTATTTTAAGGAAAATAATTTTGTAAAAATCTATTTTAAGGAAAATAATTTTGTAAAAATTATTTTTATACTTTAAATACATCATTGTGGCCATCTTAACTTTAAATTTCCTAAAAAGATTTTTGGTTATTTATTTACTAAATTTCTTTCAATTGGCGAATATTTTTAATATTAATCAAACGAACAATTATCCCCAATTCGAAGCCCTAGAAACTTATACATTTGTAGACTCGATAGACTTAGACATATTTATTACTTTATTATAGGGTGATATTTGATACATTTGGTCAACACAATTATCCAAATTTCTCAACAGATATAACATTTTACCAAGGTGAGTTTTACATAGCCCCTTTTCTATTATCACCATTTTTGGGGTGAAACATGTTTATAACATCATCATTGCAATTCAATCATCAATGTGTCTATGTGTTTTCTATGTTGCATTATGTCTTGAGCATGATTAGAGTAAGCACCATTCTAGCATAATCATTAACATTGATCAGCCGGCGGTATACATCGATAGATCTATTGGACTGACAATCCCACCCGGATACGTGCCTCCTACAAAGGTTACGTGGGTGTTTGTTATCGTATAACATATTGGACCATGAGCGTATGGTATGTATCATTTTATAACAGTCATCAGGGTTGATTATGCACTCGATTTATTTCTAGTATGTTCTCACATATGGACTAGATTGACATGACACATGAATTGCACAACATTTTATTCAATCATCAAAAACCTATGTAATTCTCACCAACTTTTGTTGACCCAAAACATTTTCAACTTAACATGTTTCAGGTTCTATTTGCTTGAAGATTTGAATTGATGCTTGAAGATATGTGTATAGTTTTATTCAAATTGATGTACAAATTCTAGAACAATTGTATGTAATTCATTTAAATCATTTAATGGAATTTATTATTCACCATGAGCTACTGAACAATCATCAATACGTGACATCCCGATGTTTCCGCCATCGGTTGGGGTGTTACAGTATATACATTTGGCATTTGTATGTGTCATGTTTTAATCGTATAATCATGGGTTATAAACATTTATAAGTTACAAAAAGATTTTTAAGGATTATAAAAGTTTCAAGTTAGAAACCTTGTTTATTTTGTTAAAGTTTTTAAGAATCGTTAAAAACCTGGTGGCGGGAAAGGAAAGCCAGAATTTGGGTTGAATGCAACATCTTTTAAAACTCGTGAATCATGTGCAATGCCCTCTCATCCGGCCCATACAAATGTGAATATCATATCAAAGTCACAAATTGCTTATACATTTTGAAAGCATTCACCTTTTCCTCATATCCAGCCCATACGAATGTGCAAATTGCCATTTCTTTGGATATTGGTTCCTAAAGATTAGGGATTTAAACCACCTCAGTCATACCAATTATCCAATATTTCTAATATAACAACTAAAAACAATCAACATACAACATAAAGAAACCATGTATCTTTTTTCAACATACAACATAACCATTCAGAAAAAAAACTAAATTCAGAAAAATAACCAAATATTAGGGATTTAAACCACCTCAATCCTACCAATTATCCAATATTTCTAATATAACAACTAATAACAATCAACATACAACATAGCGAAAACATCTATGAATTTTCAACATACAACATAACCATTCTACATACAAACAACATCAATCAACATACAACATAAACATTCAGGAAAAAACCAAATTCAGAAAAATCACCAAATTTAGAAAAATCACCAAATTCAGAAAAAAAAAACTAATAGAAAAAAAAATCAAAAAAATAAACAAATCCATAAAAATAACCGAATCAAACTTAACCACATCATAATAATGAATAAATAAATGAAAAATCAGTTTAATACAAAAAAAACGATGTACGAACCTGTTGTTGGTGGAGGCGTTGTTGGGTGGAAGAGAGGGAGGAGGAGGTGGCGCTGTTGGGTGGAAGAGAGGGAGGAGGTGGCGACGTTGTTGGGTGGCAAGGAGAGGGAGGAGGAAGAGGGCGGCGCTGTTGGGTGGTGAGGAGAGGGAAGAGGAGGAGGGCAGCGGCCGGCGGGAGGTGGTGAGGAGAGGGGTGGGGCGGAGGTGTTGGGTGGAAGAGAGGGACATGAGAGGTGAAAGGGAAAGTGAGGTGGATGAGAAAGAAGTAGGGTTTCTGGTTTGGTACAGAGAAAAGAAGGGAAATGGTAGCAAGGGTCTTTTTTTCATTCAACAAGTTCATATATCTGTATGATACAACACTGAATGGTGCCATTAAGAGGCTGGTATTCTGCTAACCAAATAATACAACCTTTGTCCGATTAAAAGGGGAACCTCTTAATCTCTACTACATTATAAAGAGTGAGCAATGGGTAAACATGTCCAACTTGGTAAAGTTAAGATGAGATGTGAAAAGTCATGTGCTTCAACCCTCAAATGTCATATAAATCTTCCCCAAATTACCCTTCAATGCATTAAGATACTTGTACCATATAGTAAAGATAAATAAATGTTTACCACAAGCTTCAAATAATTATATTCAACAAATATTAATTTTACATTTTCTTTCTTTCTTTAAAATTGCATATGTTTATATAAATATACAGTGCCGTTCATCATGAGAATTGCTGAAACAAATTACTTTATCTTTGCAGAGAGTTAATGGTGGTACGAAGTGACGCACACACAACACCAAGTAGTACGGTGGTATTGATTTTCTGTTGATAAGGTTTTTTTATTTTAATTATTTAATAAGAACGACAAGGTGCGGCCGAGGACGCTGAAAAGAGTAATCATGTTGTAACGAATCTGGCAAAACGTCGACACAATCCGAAAGTGGATTGTATCTGCAAGTTCATCTTCCAGGTTAAACTTGATTTGTTTATTAAAATAAATGTCTTGTTGATACTTATTTACTTCTCTGTTTACTTGTTTATACTGATATCGAATGGTTTTGTTTTGGTTTATCTACTCTGTTTTGGTTTCTATGCTCATATTTGATTTTGAGTTCATGCTTGACAATACGTATCCATATGGTGGTTTGGTCTAAATTTGTGAAAAATTATATAGAAATATTTGGGAATAAAAATGATCTATGCTCATATTTGATTTTGAGAACAATGCTGATGACTGAATTTTGATGATCAAAAAGTTCATTTTCATATATAGTGAAATCTTTTTTTATACTTGGGTGTCCTGTGTACACATCATCTCTTAGATGTTGGAAGTTAATGACATATGGTTTGACAATTTACATAGTGTGTCATGAAAAGTTATAAGAACGTATATGTTGGATATAAAAAAATATAGTTTCTTTTCAAAGTTTAAACAATGAAGAGAAATGGATTAATTTCATATACATCGTTTCGCATTCAAAGACAATTACGTTTTTACACTTTTCCTACAGCTTGGTGGGCTAACACGGCTACGCTTGTGCATTGTTAAAAAAAATACATATTTATCTTAACTGTCCTGCAGCAACGCGCGGGTTTCCCACTAGTACCTTATTAAGGAGGAACCATGTCTAAAAAAGTAATTTCAACACAATTTTAAGATGGAAGTTGAATAGGCTCTTTACAAATCTCTATTTTTTGGTCATTTACTTCCATTTTTGCCCCTTGTGTACAACATTTCATGATTATTGTATATGTGTCTAATACACATTTCATATAATTTCCTACATGTAACCCCCCATTTATATGACCACATTAATAATTTCTTAATCTTCGTTTGATTAAATAATATTATCACCGTTTGTGTCAAATATTATGTTAAAAGTAATCTTCCAATGAAGACGCACTTTCTTAACCCAAACAATAACATAAATTAGACATCACATGTACGACAAAAATACTACAACAACACTCTAACAAACAACCCCTAAATAAGAGGGTAAACAAACAACCCCTAAATAAACTTTGAACATACCTATAATAGTGACTTAGACAAAAGTTATAAGCCTTTTTTAAAATAAAACGTGAGTTGTTCAAGTCCGCCAGCAACAAGATGTTGTCATTTTTGTCCGAATATGAATGTTGATAATGAAAACTTCGACCCGCAAATTATTTTGCATTACAAATGTTCCTTTGTTTATGAAGTGTGAATATGATTGTTTAAATAAAAAACAAAATATTGATTAGGACATATGACATGCATATGAGATTGATACAATATGTTCAATATAAATAGGCTGAATTGTATTTTAATAATCTAATCTAAATTATTCGAAATTAACCGTTGGCATTCTAAATAAAAAAATTGGTCATATATAACTTGTACTATTAATCTATTGGATTTTGGTACCCGATTTTGGTTAAGTCACTAACCTAGTTAGATTTGGGGTGCCATGTCAGCATGCCACGTCAGATTATGGGTGCCACATCAGCATGACATGTCAGATTGGGGGTGCCACGTCGTCAAAACACTAACAAGGTTAGTGACTTAACCCAAATTGGGTGCCAGAATACAATAAGTTAATTGTACATGTTATATATGACCAATTTTTTAGTTTGAGGTGCCAATGATCAATTTCAAATAGTTTAGATTATCAAAATTCAATTCCTCTTATAAAATATAAATGAATTTTAAGTTTCTACACTTTACTAATATTCAGTATGTATGAAAATTACTTACTAAGTATAAATTTTGCTTATGCTTTTATAATACGAAATTTAGTTCTCTATCGAAAAAAAATTATATCTTTTATTCACAATTAGTTTTATTGTCAATTTCGCGATATGAAGCCAAAGTGATTATTAAACAATATTGATGAAAATAAAGTGATATGAGGTAGGCGGGCAACAAGTTGCGCCGCCATCCTTTTCTGAATACAGAACCCTAATCTATTTAACACAAATCCACGCCTCTGGGGAGTCGAAAAGTTTGCGTGGACCACCCGTTGAACTCTATTAAGGAAACGGACCGCCTCTGGTGCCAGGGAGCCGAAAGTGTCAAAGGCCAAAGGAACAAAAGCATGCTGATTGTCCTCACATGCTTTAGCGTGTTTTGCCACCTTATTGGACTCTGCTCTCAGGACTGCTTGCCCAGTCACGAACCCACTCTCCCGGAACCCAGCTAATGGAGACACACCCGTAAGGTCCACGCATGTGTGTTTCCCACCCTCCCACCCAAACACTAGCAGGTCAGTCGGGCGTAACGTGGACCTTCCTTCTGCCGGGTCTGTGAGAAAATTAACTGACGCCTCTTTCTTTGCCGAGATCCCCGCTTTCCTGAGAATATCCATTAAAGCGTCTCGGACAAAATCGTGCCGATACTTAAACCCAGACAACTCTCTACAATGGAGCGCATGCTCCCCATATTTATCTAGGCATGCTTAACGACAGACTGGGCAAGTTTCGTCATCCGGGAAGATGGGGATCATCAGGCGATATTTGAGGATTGCCCTGTACTCCACTGCTGACATATGTTGCCCCAAACCTTCAATGGGGATAACCGTTAAGAAATCTTGGGCGTGGGGCCTTTGTAAGCACTCAATAACGGCATTTTGACGCGGGGTCAAACACAATTCTTCTCCAAGGCCTTGTGCGATTCGACAATAAAGGGCATTCGCCAAAGTTTTCTGTGGTTTTTTTGGGGCGGTGTCCTTATTATCGAAACCGCCAAGATCAAAGTCAGGAAGATATTCACGCAGTCGTTCCAAAGCGCAGGCATAAAAAATAAAAAAAATATGTATGATGAATTTTTAGACATGAGAAAATCATAATAAATAAAAATAAAATAAGTATATATATCAAGGAATACACATGTGTAACTTATAATGATGATTAAAAAATGTGTAGATACAAAGCATAGACATGAAGATTTATACATGTGTAAATCATAATAGATTAAAACAAAATATGCATAGTTATCAAGGTGGTGGGTTTTTCTCAGGAACTGGTGTAAAATTATTGGTGGACCCGGGTTACTCTCGGAATACTCTTTTGTTCAGTGGGTACTTCGAGAGTGCTCGGGATTAATTTGTTGGTCGTTAAAAAAAAGGGAAGGGATTGATTCTTGATTCGTTTTGGTTTATATTCGGCATATAATTAACTTGATTGACGTCCTTCACGCGTAGCTCAGTTGGTGAATGGACCAGGGATCTCTCTTGAGGTCTCATGTTCGATTCCCACGAATGACATAATGAGAAACGATGGATGACTCATGGCCTATGGTCATGAGTTCGAGTCCTGATCTCGCCAGGTTTTACCGGTTCACTACTGTCGTGCCTTCGGGCGGGTATGTGGGTCGGGTTTTCCCTGGAAGCGGGCTGTCAGGCGGGTTAGGGGCTTTGTGCGTCCGAGGTGGGCCGGGCTGTGCCCCTATCGCACAAGGCCTTTATTAACATGGAAAGAGTATAACAGATTTGTGGCATGAAATCCGGAAAATAGTTTGTGAAAACAACGCGTTTTGGGTCGGGTCAACGTCGGATATGTAGCATGGAGATGGAAGTGCAGCTGCTATTGGGTCTAGGTGATGCTGGGCCGAGACCTTATGTGGGCTGGGGTTTGGTCAGGCAACGTCGGATTGTTGCCATTGCTGCTTTGTTTTGTTGTTGTTATGAAGTCAACAAAAAGAACTCCATCAAGTTTTATTTATTTATTTTTTTTCTTTATTATTATTTTTTGGTTGTGTTGAGCCACACAAATGAAAGGAAAAAAAAAACAACTTTGGTGGTTTAGTGTTGTTGTTATATAAACACACAAAAAGGGTGTCCGAGAGTGCTCGGAAATTGATTCGTCAGCTGTTAAAAAAAATATAAGCACACAAAAGGACAAAAACCTAAATCAAGTTTCAATTTCTTTTTTTTTTTTACTTTTTTTTCGTGTTAATTTATACGTTCTTTTATTAATCATCAATTAAAAACAGCTAATTACAAGTGACACACAAATAAACGGGTCACAAGCTGCGCCGCTATCCCTTTTTGTATTGTAAAACTCACTCTATTGAAAATAAAATGTTGGCCCTTAGCAGACGGAGAATTACTTTACACAACTTTCTTCACGCGATCGAGGAGCTTTATTGCTTGCGGGGCCAGCGCTTCAAAGGCATCAAAAACGAGGGGAGAGTAACAGAGATAGATTGCTAAAGTTAGATGATGATGAATTTACTGCTGATGATGCCAAAAAAGGGGAGAGTGGCAGAGATAGATTGCCAAAGTTAGATCCCTTTGGATGTCCACCTTCTCAAAAAGGTCAATCACGAAAGTCTGCTGCCAACAAACCAGGGTCTGCTACTTCAGCTCCACAACAATCCACTGCTCAAACCACTGTTGAACCTGCCAAAGCTGACAAGGCAAAGAAGATTGATGAATCTGCAAATGTCATGGCTGAAAACGTTGTTGAAGCTAAGTTAAAAAGATCTGAGACTTTGGAAGTCAAGGCAGAGTTTCTAGTGCAAAAGAAACAAGAACAACAGCAAGAAGTTGAAGATGTTGGCTCCTCTAAAAGGAAGAAAATGCCTGCAAAACATGTTAGGCAACCACCATCCAAAACCAAAACCTCTATTCCCAAAACATCTACTACAACCACTGCTACCACCAAAACAACCACTGTACCCATAATCACAACAACCACCACCACTACACCACCCATATCTATGCCACCCACATCACCATCTCAACCCCAAACATCTGCTGGTCCTACACAAGTGCCAACAGATGTTAACACATCCACTACTTCCCAAACACCATCATCCCCTCTGATCCTGTACAAAAGGAAGAGAAAATCAACCTTTGTGGTACATGAATATAGAAACCACATCAACTCCCATTTCATCACCAAAATCTACACCCATTCAAGCCATTCCACTTACATCTTTCTCACCACACACTTCCACATTTGCATCCCATAGACCACCACCATCCATCACACCATTGGCTGCTCAGTATCCTCTTGAGCTTGATCTACTCAAGGGGAAATTCAATCCTTCTATAATACTGAGGACCCATCACAAAAAACCTTCCAATCTCTCCCAAATCTGCCTGTACCAAAAAACATTGGTCAATACTTGAAACTAAAAGCAGAGCAGACGGATTTAATAATCAAGGAGAGATGCAAAGGAAAGGATGACAGGACAGCTCAGGGCATCCATTTAGCAAAGCTTAGCAAATTGAGAAGGATTGAAGATTTTGCTAAGACCCTGAGCAATTCTATGTCAGACATGCCAATCAGTGGTGATTTGGAAAGGGTAGTCAGGGAATCTATTCTTGATCAAATCATGGCAACTAAGCCTTACAAAGCAAATAGAAAACAATTTGCAGGTTGGACCACTCATGCCCTTCAAGAAGAATTATACAGAATTGAAGAATTGGCCAAAAATCCTACTCAAGAGGCTTCTGCTCCTGATTTCAGAAGAGGTAAAGACCCAGCCATTGCCTTGAAATTCAAAAGAATGAGGGAAGAGATAATTGCTGCTAAGTATGGAGAGATGAGGTATGTGGCAAGATGGGCTGAGCTGAGGCTGGTTGAAACATACAAGAAACTTGAAAAGAATAGAAAAACTGATCCTACACTACCAAGAAAACCAATCTACCTTGATGCACCAGTGGTTAGAAGACCTCAACAGACTTTTTCACTTGATAGCTTACTTTCAACATCTGATCTCTCCATTGCTGCCAAGAAACAGTATAAAAGGCAGAAGCAGATGTCTGAAGAAGATGAAAGAGAGTTTGCTGAAACTTTTGTGAAAGAAGGGATATTCAACCAAGTTCATTACCTCTCTGAACCTGTCACTGAAGAACTAAGAAGAATCATTGGCAGACCCCCATCACCAAACTCATCTCAAATAAATCTTCAACTCAAGAAATCCTCAGATTCAAAAATTCTAAAGTGGAAGGTCAACAAAGACACCCACGAATTGACTCTGCTCAGATCTGATGGAGAAGCTCAAAAGTTAAGAATGGATGATGCATATGGTCTGTGTGCAGATGATCTCCAAGACCTTCTAAACTTAGAGCTTGAAAGAGATGCTGAAGACTTGTTCTCTCTCAATTTTGAATTACAATTCAAAGGGCAAATTAGAGAAAGTCTGATGAGGAATAAAGATCAGAAATAAAGATTGAGTTTTGGCATCATCTGTTCTAGGGGGAGATTGTTGGGTCTGCTGACCTGGAGAAGGATAGATGATCTGTAAAGCCAAAACCTACTATATATATGATCCATAATAAACAGTAGTTTACATGATAATTCTCCCAAAAGACTGTTGACTCTAACAACTGTTGTTCCACCAAACAACTGTTGGTGTACAAGTGTTGATCACGAAGGACTGTTGAAGAAACAACTGCTGAGCAAAAGACTGATGAAGACAAGGTCTGTTGGAGCCAACAACACTTAGGATCCAACAGAGGATACAAGCCATCAGAGGTTTACCCATCTGCTGTTTAGTCATCAGAGTTTATCTATGTAACAGTGTAGGTATTCATCAGTTATTTTATGTTGTTATATATCTGTTAGATGTCGTTGTCTTAGGTAATGTCAGCCATAGGTCATCAGAGGTTTAGTTTGTCTATAAATAGAACAGTGCATGTACTGTTCTATTCATCACTCTAACATTCTCTTAGACAAACATCTGTGAGTGATCAGGCTGAGGGGGAGCTATTGTATAATCATACTAATCTGTGTTGACTAATGAGAAGTTTGATTCGAAAACAATTATCTCATTTGTTTTGATTTACAGTTTACTATTCCGCTGCACTTTCCATATTTGTTTATCTTCATTCGTATTTCATTTATAAGCTATCAAAACAAATCAAACTCAGATCCTAACAAGACACAACAAATGGTCGAGTTCTAACTGATTGTTTCCCACAATGTAGCTTCGGGCTCTTAAATGATGATCGTAAGGGCTGTTTTTTGGGGTAAACGATTGATTTTTACTAAACCGGTTTTACTAAGTTTTAAATTTATAAAGTAAACAATAATTACTTTAGAAACTAAAACCAACACATAGGCAGAGAACCTGACGTGCATAGTATACCCTCTAGGGTAAATATTGAGTATCGTATTCCAGAGTTCACACTTTCCCCTACTCAACCTTTCATCATTTAATTGGTCGGATTTTAAAAAGAAAAATAAAACGGAAGGGTTCTTTAAAAGAAAATGGTTTTTGAAAAGGGTTTTGGTTTTATAAGGTAACATAGTATAGTAGGTAACATAGTATAGTAGATAAAATGGTTTTTGAAAAGGGTTTTGGTTTTATAAGATTAATAATTTAAATGAATTAAATGTGCAAAAGACGAGAGTGGTCTTGAAGTGTTGACTCTTTTACAGAGAAGCGGAGCCACTACTGAGTAGAATGCACAACCTCCCGATGCGCGTCCGCACGAAGGTACTCCGCCAGGTCCTCGTATATAGCGGGCTCCTCAAACCGTGGTCAAGTCTCTGGTCCTTGAACTTATCTTCTTCTTGAATTGGAGGCTTAACTTCCGACTTGGAACACCGTGCACCTCCCTTAGCTCTCGCGTTCCGTACCGAAGGGTCTCTCTTTGGAGTCAATCCTGGCAACCTTGTATCCCCTAAGTAGGTTAACGGTCATGAAGACCGAAGGATCTCTCTTACGGCTGTCTCAGGCGACTCGTACCCAGTGGCGGATCCAGACCAAGATTTCAGGGGTAACGTTACATAATTTTCACGGGTAACATAATACAAAACACGTAAAAAAAATTTAAAAATACTCTAAAAATACACTGCGCCAAAAAAGTTGGGGGGTAACGGACGTTACCCCTGCTTACACTCTAAATCCGCCCCTGCTCGTACCCCCATTGTCTAACGACGTTGTACTAACGAGAATTAGAAATAAAATCTTTAATTTATTTATCTTTTAAGTGACACTAGAAATAAACAAATTTGGTGGGGGGATGTGAATGCTCTTATAACTTATTACTTTTCCAAAAAGTTAATAAGTTGAAAAAAAGTGTTTGCAAATGAAAAATGACTTAATGTTTTAACTTTTTACTTGCCTATAACTAGTTGTTTTGGAAAACTATGTAAGTGTGACTTTTTGAATATCCTTATAACTTATTGATGGATATTTACCAACATGTCATCCTTATATCCTTATATCTACCCTCCTTATATCCTTTTTGGTTATTTTACCAAAATAAGTTAAGCCAAACACTTTTTTACAAAATAACTTATCAACTTATTATTTTCCTCACTACATAAGCTAATTTAAACAATTTTCTAAAGTAAAATAAGCCCAAAATCACTCAAATAAGTTTATCCAATGGCCTAGTTGGAAGAGGCGACGTCGTTTATCAACTACGATTCAAAGATGTCAATTGGTCGGCATAAATTGACTGCAATCATATTCTTTGCATCCCGCTGGAATTTTTATATATACAACTAGTTATACACGCTAAAAGTAAAACAATCATCCTCTCTCTGTCTCTACTATATATACACACTCACATAGTCATTATTCCTTCACATCTCTCTATACACACATTCACATTGTTTCTAATACAAATTCGGATCCGGGTCAACTTCATGTAAGTTCTTATTCTTCAAATCTTTCTAATTTCATTACTTCCAGTAGTTTAATTAGAAACATTTATATTCAGAGTAAAAAAATGAACCATTTTTATCATGCTCATCAAATCTTTTTTACTTTAGTTCGTGTTTTAGTTTTAGATTTGTTGTAATTAGATATAGATCTACTTGCAATCAGTGACCGATCTAGAAGAAAAATATTTTTTGACCGTACATTCATAAAACAGAGAATTATTATTATTATTATTATTATTATTATTATTATTATTATTATTATTATTATTTGCCAAGAAAGTTGAGTGATATCCCGGGCACGCTGCTTGAAAATTGAAATTAAATTATGTGATCAGTTTACTTGATGCTGATCTAGTTGAATTTAAGCTATGTTATTTGATGTTATAATTTGTAAAATATGCATTTGATATGATACTGATATTAAGTTTAACTGTTTAAGCATTTGTAGATCTTAAGTGACATTGTTTATGTTAATTGTGTTCAGACTGATCCAGTTACAATGACCACTTATAAACCGAAAAACATTCTCATAACCGGGGCGGCTGGATTTATCGCGTCTCATGTGGCTAACCGCCTCGTTAGAACCTATCCGGATTACAAGATTGTAGTCCTTGACAAGCTTGATTACTGCTCAAATCTTCAGAACTTAAACCCCTCTAGATCCTCTCCCAATTTTAAGTTTGTTAAAGGAGATATCGCGAGTGCAGATCTTGTCAATTATTTGTTGATAACCGAATCCATCGATACCATAATGCACTTTGCAGCCCAAACTCATGTTGACAACTCGTTCGGAAACAGCTTTGAATTCACTAAGAATAATATTTATGGGACTCATGTCCTTTTAGAAGCCTGCAAAGTCACTCGCCAGATCAGACGCTTCATCCACGTCAGCACTGATGAGGTGTATGGTGAAACAGAAGAAGATGCTGTTGTGGGAAACCATGAGGCGTCACAGCTTCTTCCTACGAACCCGTATTCTGCCACAAAAGCTGGTGCAGAGATGCTCGTGATGGCTTATGGGAGATCGTACGGGCTGCCTGTGATCACCACTAGAGGAAACAATGTTTATGGGCCGAATCAGTATCCGGAGAAACTCATCCCTAAGTTTCTTTTGTTATCCATGAGAGGGAAGCCGTTGACGATCCATGGTGACGGATCGAATGTGAGAAGCTATCTTTACTGTGAAGATGTTGCAGAAGCATTTGAAGTTATTTTACACAAAGGTGAAGTTGGGCATGTTTATAATATTGGGACTAAGAAAGAAAGGAGAGTACTTGATGTTGCTAAAGATATATGCAGTCTTTTTAATCTTGATCATGAGTCCAGGATCAAGTTTGTCGAAAACCGACCTTTTAATGATCAAAGATACTTTCTTGATGATGAAAAGCTCAAGAGTTTGGGTTGGGCCGAAAGAACCACGTGGCAAGAGGGTTTGAAAAAGACCATGGAGTGGTACACCAGCAACCCCGATTGGTGGGGTGACGTTTCAGGCGCACTCGTTCCTCATCCGCGTATGCTGATGACGCCTGGTGGCGTTGAGGGAGTGGTGGAAGCGTACGAAAACGTTCACTCAGATTCACCTCATTCTGTCAACAACGCTTCCCTGCTTCGAAAAGTGGGTCCCCTTTCCAAAACTGGCTCAAACCCGGTTGATAAACCGGCTTACAAGTTCTTGATCTATGGTAAAACCGGATGGATCGGTGGGTTGCTTGGGAAAATATGCGAAAAACAAGGGATTCAGTACGAGTATGGAACGGGCCGGTTGGAGAACCGGGCCCAAATTCTTTCTGATATCCAAAACATCAAACCAACCCATGTGTTCAATGCAGCTGGTGTCACGGGTAGACCGAATGTGGATTGGTGTGAATCTCACAAGCCCGAAACTATTCGTACGAATGTCTCGGGGACCTTAAACTTAGCCGATGTTTGCCGCGAAAACGGGATCTTGATGATCAACTTTGCCACTGGATGCATATTTGAATATGATGCTACACATCCTGAAGGCTCAGGAATTGGGTTTAAAGAAGAAGACACACCCAATTTCACTGGTTCATTCTATTCCAAAACCAAAGCAATGGTAATTAATCCACAATTTCACTAATTATTTACTTGAATTTATGTATATTTATGAAATTAATATGATGCTAACATTTTGTTGTTTATAGGTTGAGGAGCTTTTGAAAGAATATGACAATGTGTGCACACTTCGGGTCCGGATGCCAATATCTTCTGACCTTAACAACCCGCGCAATTTTATTACTAAAATAGCGCGGTATGATAAGGTGGTGAATATTCCAAACTCGATGACCATTTTGGACGAGCTTTTGCCCATTTCAGTAGAAATGGCAAAGCGGAACTTAAAGGGGATATGGAACTTTACAAACCCGGGGGTTGTAAGTCATAACGAGGTTTTGGAGATGTATAAAGAGTATATAAACCCGGAATTTAAATGGACGAATTTCACGATCGAAGAACAAGGTCGAGTGATCGTTGCGCCGAGAAGCAACAATGAGTTGGATGCGTCGAAATTGAAGAAAGAGTTTCCTGAATTGCTGTCGATTAAAGAGTCATTGGTTAAATACGTATTTGAACCCAACAAAAAAATTTAATTAGGGTTTTTTACTTTTTTTTTTTTTACTTGTTTGGTTATTACACTTGTATTCTTTAAAAGTATCATGTTTGATTGTTACTACTAGCATTTATTTATTCATTTTTATTTTATATAGCAAACAAGTTTGTATCCGGCTTTCTTACATTTTTATAAACTTTGTATTTTATATAGCCAACAAGTTTGTTTACGGATTTGTTATCTTTTATAAAGTCTTATGCTTGTTAAATGGGAGGACTTATATTCAAA
Organism: Ambrosia trifida; assembly: GCA_028751855.1. Taxonomy (NCBI): domain Eukaryota; kingdom Viridiplantae; phylum Streptophyta; class Magnoliopsida; order Asterales; family Asteraceae; genus Ambrosia; species Ambrosia trifida. Next base: position 81,480,187 of record CM054123.1, read on the forward strand.
CATGGACAAATTTATAATTTAGATTAACTCGGTGTAAAATAACGTTGAGATAACATTTATCCTTAAAAAAGGTTAAAAAAATCAAATGCAATTTAAAAAGCATGTAAGAATATTACAAAAGAATACAAACTATGGTTGATTGAGGTGGGTTGTGATGTGATGGAATGGAGGGGGACAAAACAAATTTGGAACATATGAAAACGTGTGATTTGATATATAACCAAGTCTTGGCAGACATCTATATATACCTTTATATGTTATAAGTTTTTGTTATATATACCTTTGTTTTTATCTTTTATAAAATGGCAGACATCTATATATCTTACACCTTTATTTTTTTGGTTTTTTCATTCACTTGCTCGGTACCATAACAACTAAAACGATACCAATCAAGGTTTTTTCATTCGCTTATGTGTCGGTACCATAACGACCAAATTGATACCAATCAAATTTCTCTCTCATCTTGTGTCAACTCATGGGTTGAATTAATTTCTTGGAATTATGCATTAGGGGTGATGAATAATATAATTTGTTAGTTATATTAGCAAATCAATCAATTTTAAGGCTGAGGGGTGTGGGCTCGGCATCATCCATCGGTGAGTGAGGTGGATGGGTGTGCCGACGGCAAACACCGCCCCCCGACCTCTTTTCGGCACAAACGGTAAAATTCCACCGTTCTCCCCGATCCCTTCTCTCTGTCTCTCTCTTCATTCCTCTCTCTCTCTCTCTTCTCCATTCTGCTGAGGTGGCATCGGTGGTTGGGGGGTGGTCGGTACCACACCCCTCAGCCTAAGGCTATGGGGTGTGGTCACCCTTCCCCCTTCCTTCCCCCTTGTCCACGTCAGCGCCATGTCATTTCCCCCTTCCCCCTTCCCTTTTTTATTGTTTTTCTTTTTTATTTATTTGTACATTTTATATTTCATTATTTTTTTTTCATTAAAATTAAAAACCAAATTACATGTAAAATAAAAAACACTAAAAAAAAAACCGAAACTAAAAATATTAAAAAAAAACGAAACTAAAAAAATTAAAAAAATACAAACTACTCGTTATCAACGTCATCGACACGGAAATTGTTCCAAATATGGTCGATTAAATCCGAGCAAAGGTTGGCGTGCATGGTACTATCCTCTAATGCCCACCTGTTCGATTGTTGTTGTGTCGCGTCAACCGGCTCGAGATTTTCTTCAACGTCATTTGGGTCATACTCACATATCGCACGGCCTTCATCTTCGATTATCATATTATGTAGTATCGTACAAGCGTACATAATATATCTCAAGCTTTGTGGATGTCCTGCACGTCCGAAGTTGTTTTGTCGTCACTATCTACAAACTCCAACAATATTTTTGCCGTTTCTACCATCGCGCCCGCGAAAAATTAGCAACATTTGCCTCGTCTGAAGACGTACTCATGATTGTAAAAAAATTTGTTGTGTAGTTTATAAAATTTGAGAATATGTATAAAGATGGAGTAGTTTTGTTTGAGTTTGTGTTAAAAATGAGAGGTTAAATATATATATATATATATATATATATATATATATATATAAATAAAAAGGTTTTTTTTTTCTAACGGTCAAATTCACCAACGTTCAAAAGGTAACGTTCAAATTTTTCTTGGGATTTGGGACGGCACCATCGGTGGAAAAGCCCCGTTTTTGCCGAGCTCACATCAGGGGGGGTGGTGTTCCCCGTCGGCAAGGGTGTCCACCTCACCCACCGATCCCCCCTACCGCTCCCACACCCCAAAGCCTAAGTAGATTAAATAATATTGATTTGATTCATGATTTGCTTGAGAAACTAAAGAGAGTATTTTATTTAAAAAATGAGAGGGAATTTAAAGAAAGGGAGGTGTTTGTAATAATAAGAAGAAGAATATTTAAAGATGACAGTTATGACCAGCGAGTTGGGATGTGCATGTTGTCCACTAGATCACCGCCTCTGCATCTTTATGATCCACTGACGTAGCTTGCTAGTTGCTTCTGTCTCACACGCTCACCGTGTCTCCATCCATTCACATCTCAAATGCGGTATTTGTACTCGTTAGCCTAATATATTATATAAATTTATAAAATATAAAATATATGTATACATGAATTTATTATCATATATTAAATAATGATAAAAATAACTAAAGAAATTATCTTATGTTGTAATAAAATGTATAAACACTTATACAAATATTATAATTATATAGAAATATATTAAAAGACAATGAGAAACGAGCCAAGTTCAAGCTTGAAAAATAACTCACGAGTCGAACTTGAGTCGACGGCTTTACACCCATAGGAAAAACCCACCAGTGTTTGACTCCTCCTTTTGCCGGTTAGACCAACCAACCCTCAACTACCGGTTCGACAACCGATCCGATTTACAAAACATTACCTACAAACCATTTTGTTTTTAGATCCTTAATCAAATACGACTCTTACGATACATATGATCACACAATAAAGTAATATAAACTTTATACATATGATCACACAATAAAGTAATATAAACTTTATACATACGAATCTAAGTAACATGAACCGAAAAGTGCAATACCGATTTAGAGGTGGACACGCAACCCACCGACCCACCAACTTATGACCCACGCCTTCCTTGTTTACTCCACATAATAACACGTTACATTCCCATTCGATCAACCCCAAGAATCTCACATTCTCACCACTAATAAAGTATACATACCAATCATGCATCATGTGACCGCTTATTTGAATATTAATCCCCCAACAAAACAACTAAACCATCAACAATTATCAAACTATAAAACAATTTCATACCTGTTAAGCACGACTCAAAAGTCAGAATTTCTTCCAATTAAATCCGAAGCAACGGGATGGTATAAAATGTTCATGGATAGCATTGAGTGGTGTAGATCGCTAAGGATTACAAATCCAGATCCAATGTTGAGGATGTTGGTTAATTTAACTACATTTTATAAAATAATCTCTATGTAACGAAAGTTTGTAATGTTTATAAAATAATATTGGAATGAATATAATAATTGTTTTTTTGTTAATTTTGTGGATTTTTTAAAAGTTATTTTAGCAATTTTAGTAATTTAAAAATAATAAATATGTAAACGAAAAAACAAAAAAAAAAACCCTAATAGCTCTCTATGAGGTGATTTAGGGGCCAAATATTCCCCACATATCACCTTTTTTGCTACGTATCAGATTGATATGTGGCTAATATGTCTCGTATTGGTCAATATGGGGGCTTTTCATCTTAATGCGCCTCGTATTGGTCAATGCGAAGCGTATTAAGGATTCGTATATGTGTTTGATATTCATTCATATGAAATCAAAAACAAAAAACCCCAACCCTCGGATCTAGAACAATCGAAGATCTTACACCGATTGAAGGTATATGTTTTGATCCTTATTGTATTTTGTTTATTAGATCATTAGTTTGCGGTGTTTTGACTTCGATTTGGTGTGTTAGCCGATTCAAGACTGTTGGGGTTTTAAAGCTTTTAAATTAATACGCTGCTAATGTGTTTTTATTAAAAAAATAATCTGTTTTTTAAATAATAATATTTTTTATGTATTAAAAATAAATAATATTTCATTTATTACAATGAAATAATCTTTTTTATTTATTAAAAAAGTAATATTGGTATTTATTAAGAAGTAATAATCTTTTTTATTTATTAAAAAGTAATAATGCTTTTTGTTTATTTATTTAAAATAATTTGTTAAATTTTTTAAATATTACTTTTGTCAGTATGCCATCGAATGATGAAATGGATTTACTTCATGACGAGGGGAGGGTGTATTGGCCACGGGGACACGGCCAGCAGAACAACCACCGAGTGACCCACTTTGGATCACCCGTATTTAGAATTCCCTATTGGCAGCACCGCTAACAAGCGTTGCATTAGGTCACGGGCCATGACGCGATCGATTGGGCGCAGCTGGAGGAGCTCGATGAGTCGGCTCAAACACGAGATATCCAGGGCCGTCTCCGAGAATCTCCAAAACGTTTTGGGCCTAGGGCGACTAAAAAAATTGGGGCCCTTATAAAATTCAAGTTTTAATTTTCAATTTTCAATTTTCAATTTTCAAATATGAGTAATTCAAATTTCAACTTTTAATTATCAAACATCAATACCAAAAATATATATTAAATTAAAAAATAAAGAAAAATTGGTCTTCTTCATTAAATGAAATTGTTATAAAAAATTAAATACATTAAGTGAGATTTGAACCCAAGTTCTCTATTTTAAAATAAAATTCACTAACCAATTCTTCTAACTTGGCCTTGTTACCATTTTCCACACCAAAATAATTTAAATACACTTTATACATAATATATATTTTAAAATTTTAATATTTCGGGCCTCCTAGGAATTTGGGCCTTGGGCCGTCGCCCACCCCGCCCATGCCTAAAACCGGGCCTGGAGATATCATCAGGCATGATACGTCTAGTGTCGGCTGTTTGAGATTTCGTATATTCCGTCATGATACGCCTGGTATCTGTTGTTCGAGATTTCGTATATTCCGTCGTTTTGTGAGTTAGTCGTGGAGTTCCTATCTTCATTTACTCTCAGACCATGACGGCCAATCAACCAGAGGAGGCAAATGATCATGATCATCCGTTTATTGAGGTTAGTTTCCGTTTGTCGACGCAGACATTCTGGATGTCCTTGTCACATGTGGTGATGTTTTTATCCCCTTTGTTTTGTAGCATTACGTGCCTTCCCTATCAGGCTATCACACGTATAATATGTTATGAATGTAGTAAAATCACTAATTCAGTGTGTGTTTATTTGATTTGTTTTATAATTGTTTAGGGGATTAGTGACAAGAATGCTAGCATAATTTCAAAATAGCATGGTTTTAATTTATTTTATAGGTATATTTATTTGTAGTTTATTTTTCTAAATTATTTTTGCTAGCTGATCAATTAATCAGTATGTGTACATGTGTGTCCTTGCGAACACATCTCTTATAAACCCGTTATATTAATCAACTTGTCATTTGTTGCAAGTCGCTCTCACATAAACCTTAACTAGGATTCTATTACCCCGCGCTTCGCAGCGGGAGCTCCTGTTACGCTGAGGGTTTGGTGGATGTTAAAGATCGCGTGTCGCTGTGGGAGCTCCTGTTGTGTGGAGGGTTTCGTGGACCTAAAAGATAATATTAAGTGACTGCTATTCTCGCGTGGGCTTCAAAAAAATACTCGCTGCTAAAAGCTAAAAGTTTGGTGGTCAAAGTTTGAAATCCTAAAAGCTAAAAGGTTAATAGTCAAAGTTTGGTTGTCAAATTGAAAGAAATTAAAGTGTTTCAGGTTGGTAGCGTATTTTCTGTATTTCAAATAGGGCATAATAGTAATTTATTGTGAAGTGGACACTCTAGAAGTGTCACTCCTTTAATAGATACTATAATTATATACGTTGGAGTTATGCTTTGAATTAAGAATTTTTTTTTGATCGGCGAACAACTGTGTGGCAACCACCCTTGCGGGGCGCCGTGCCCAAGAACCAACGCCACCCGTATTCGATCTTCACCCAGATACCAAACCATAAAAGAACCTTTATCACCCACTAATCACCAAATCAATAAAGTGTATTGTGGTAGTTAGCAATGTTACACATGTTAATTATGTTAAATATGTATTCTACCATTTTAGATATATGAAATGTGCTATATTAATTATATGCGAACTTCGATTAAAAAAAAATATTATGGACAAACACAAAGACTAAAATGACAATCAACTCTATTACATATGAGGTGAATCAAATTGGACGTTTTCAGACACTTCTAGCACTCCGTCAACGCCACCTGGCGCCATCATCATGTGTGGATGAGGACCGAGTGCGCCTGACACGTCACCCCACCAACCAGGGTTGCTGATATAGCATTCGATGGTCTTTTATAATCCGTCTTGCCACGTGGTTCTTTCAGTCCAACCCAAACTCTTGAGGTTTTCATAATCAAGAAAGTATCTTTGATCATTAAAAGGTCTGTATTCAGCAAACTTACTGTTAGATTCATGATCCAGATTAAAAAGATTGCATATTTCTTTAACAACATCAACAACTCTCTTTTCTTTATTAGTTCTAATATTGTAAACATGACCAGCTTCTCCTTTGTGTAAAATAACTTCAAATGCTTCTGCAACATCTTCACAGCAAAGATAGCTTCTCACATTCCATCCGTCACCATATATCATCAACGGCTTCCCCCTCATGGATAACAAAAGCAGTTTAGGGATAAGTTTCTCCAGATATTGATTCGGGCCATAAACATTGTTTCCTCTAGTGGTGACGCCTCATGGTTGCCCACAACAGCATTTTCGTCCATTTCGCCATACACCTCATCAGTGCTGACATGGATGAAGCGTCTGATCTGGCGAGTGACTTTGCAGGCTTCTAAAAGGACATGAGTCCCATAAATATTATTCTTAGTGAACTCAAAGCTGTTTCCGAATGAGTTGTCAACATTAGTTTGGGCTGCAAAGTGCATTATGGTTTGTACCAATAGATTTGTTTAATAACTATAATGAACAAATGGTATGAGTAAATTGCACGGACACTCACTTTGGTTCTCAAAAATTTCACATTTAGTCCTTAACTTTCTAAAATCATATGAATTTTCTCTGTGGTTTGATCGCTTGTTACTCAGTTGGTTCTTCCGATTAAGCTGATCTGAAATTATTAAACTACCCTTAGTATTAAAAAATAATTATAGCGGTCCCTTTCTTCTACAGAAGACCCACCCCACCCCCCTTCCGATGACCATCACCTCTTTCGACGAAAATAAAAGACTAAAACAACCTCATTAAATGATCCGTCAAATTACATGTGTCACAGATTAAAATCATAATCCCAAATAAAGAAAAAATTAATATCTATCAATGTGCATTTATAGTCAGCATGAAAGAAACTATTTATGCAAAATTTATAGTTACCATTTTACCCTTACTGTTGCAACAACATCAAGCCAGTGAAGTTATTCAGGAAGTGTGATGTGATCTGTACTTAACAACCTTGCATCACAACAAAATTAATAAACAGCATTAGCAAAAAAAATATCACATTAACTAGTAAACTACATCATAAAACCCGACCCAAACGCGACAACAAATCATACCTACGAGGTGAATCCGTGAGGGTAATTATGTCAATTCAACGGCAAGGGGAACAACAGAAAGGCCTGTAGGATTGATATCTGATAAAAGCCAAAAACAGAGTCAAAACTTAAAACAATGAGTAAGTAAACTAGAGGTGGCAAATTGAGTGTGTAGCGTCAACGGTAATAATGGGTCATGTTAAAACAGGGATATTGAAAACGCTCGTGGTTCGCTCAAAATCGGTTAGTATGTAAACGTTGTAAGTTTGCCTTTCGGCTCAATCATTTGATGTATTTAAATTAAGCCCAAATTTTAATGTTAATAAATTATAACCCAAATAGCCCAAGTTTTACATCAATCTAAGCTCATGGGCTCACTTTTATAGCTCATATTGAATATAATAAATTTTGCATTTATGTACACAAAAATATTATTTTTTATTATACTTGAAAAATAAACGAGTTGGCTTGAGCTTTTTGCGAGCTGAGCTCAAGCTCAAATTTTCAACTCGTTAACAATAAATGAGCCGAGCCTGGCTCGTCTAACTTCGAGCCCAAGCCAAAACTGCTTGGCTCGGCCAACTCATTAAGCAGCCCTAGGTTTAATTTAATAATGGAATACATATTGTCAAAAATATTTTTTTAAAGCAATTGTAGAAATAAACCCTATGCACTTTTGTTAAATTGCACATAAGTCCTTGAGACTTTATTGTGGATAGATTAAATCCCTAAACTTTGAAAATACTACACAAAAGGTCCTTTTATTAACATTTATAATCAAACTTAAAAAGAATTAAGTGATTTTCAACCCTTTTCCTTTTAAGCTCATTTTTTTTATTTAACCTTTTGACCTGTTAGGCATAAAACATAACCCAAATTGACCCATTTGTATATAAATGGCTCGAAACTGCTAATCCAGAATAAATGAATATGTACCTTCGGGTTCCATCTGCAACCAATCTTGGCCACAAATCAAAGCTTGACGAGTATCCGGGTCAACGGATCTCAAATGACTATCAAGCACTCTGCCACCCGTGCTAAACGCCAGCTCTGCTGTAAGCGTAGACACAGGAACACCCAAAATATCACGTGCCATCATAGATAAAATCGGGTACCTTGGCGTATGAACTTTCCACCAATTTAAAATACTAAAATCGTAGTTTCTTGGAAACACGGGTTCTTCCAAATACTTGTCAAGGTCCATAACCCCACTTTGTTGGTTTGAAGTTTCATGAACAAACTTATCAAAACCTCTCAATCGGTCCTGAGTAGCATTACTGGTACCGGTTAAACAGCTGCCAGCCTGGCCCGACACGTCATCAAGTTCACCAAGGTCTCCAGAATACTCGTTAAAAAGCTCACGAATACCCTCAGAAACTTCCTGAATATGATCAGGAGCTTCATCGTCGTATATTTGTTTATAATAATATTCCACCAGCTTCATCTTAAACCGTGGATCCAAAATGGCTGCAATCGCTAAACCCACCCCGCATTTATTCCAATATTTATCGAATCTGATTTTCATTTTAGTTGCAAGAGAACTTATAAATTCATCTGGTTTCTTGCAGTAGTCAATCAATTGGACATGAACATCACAAAGCTCCGGGAAATATACATTTGAAGTAGGGTATTTGCTTTGCGAATGAGAAAATACGTTTGTGACCTCAACGAGTAGTTTCATAAAAGACGTAACAGACTCCGCCCATTGCCATTCCTCTTCAGACAAAGACACTGTGTATGTGGAATCTTGTTCTTGAAGTAAATCAAACGCGCCTTTATATTCTAGTGCAGTTTCAAGCATAAGATATGTAGAATTCCATCTCATTTGATTATCAAGAAACAACCGTTTTTCAGTACTTATCCCGGCTTGTTGAGCAAACTCGTCGAATTTCTCCTGTGTTGCTGATGAACTTTTAACAAACTGAACACTTTCCCGAATCTTTTTAGTCACGTTTTTTAACGATTCCATTGAATCTTGAAGAAGGGATTTCATAAGATGAGAAGCACATCTTATATCGAATAATTCCCAGTTTTTCAAAAGCGGACGGTTCTCTGAAAGGTGGATTTTAATACTTGAGGATAAATCATTATACCCGAAGCAGTCATCGAGAGTCAAAGAGAATAACTTTTGGTCAACGTCCCAATCCATTAAACATTTTACGACCAAATCAGATAACACGTCTTCAGTTTGAGAACAATCCAAAGTCAAGAAATTTAACAACTTCCTCCGCAGTTTCCAGTTGTCATCGATGTAATTCGCGGTCAAACTTAGGTAGTCAACGTTCTCAGGCGACGACCAAAAACTGACAGCAAGACTAATCCGGCCGTGGAGATTTCGTATGACTTCAAACACTTTTTGTCTTTCTTTTGCGTAAATAGTCAAACAGTCAGATTCAACGACACTCGTGGTCAAAACATCAAACATCGGTTGAAGATTCTTGACAAATATCTTGAACCCGACATGTTCCACCATAGACGGTGGATAATCATGTAACATGATCATACGGGCCAGGTCAAGCCGGCTTCTTTCTTGGTCAAACTTAACGCTTCCTAAGTTAACTGTTTCATCCATCTTTGACTCTTGGTCAAACTTGTGGTAAGCTATGGGAATAGCAGTTTCCTCTCTTCTTTGAATCTCATCATAACTAACAGTTGCAATGGTAACAGGTTCGTCTTTTCGTTTTCGCTTCGCTGCGAGAATTTGTGAGACATCAAAATTCGATCGTTTTAAACATCGCATTAGATGATTTCTTAGATGAGTCGTTCCACTGTTGCTTGATCCGCTAAGCCGTTTTTGACAATGAACGCAAACAGCGTAGCATGCTTCGGCTTTTCTCACCCGTTCAAAATGATTCCATACCACTGATGTCAACCTCTTCGGTTTTTTGGCAGGAATTTCTGCTTGTATTTCCATCACATACACCTTATATAAACCTATTTAATTCACAATAAAACACATTCAAGTTAGCATAGAACATCATCATCATCATACTCAGTAAATCCCCCCGAATAGCAACGCTAAGGTAGGGTTTAAAGAGGGTAAGATGTAGACAACCTTACTCTACTCCATAGGAATAGAGAGGTGGCTGCTTCCAGTGAGACCCTAGGCTCGACAGTAGTTTGCTTCAAGCTTAGGACATAGAACAATTTTGTACATATTCCCATATTGGTTATGCCAGGATGTTCAAAGGGGACATTTGGATGTTTGTTAACAAAGTAACTATCAAAATAAAACATCATTATGCCAGAATGCAATACTTAGCTAAAATTAGACACCTAAACCTTGGTTTTGCGCAACGCTAATCACTTTTTCGCTCAGCGCCTAGAGTAAAACCAAAAGGCGGCAAAAAAGCGCATATTTTGGGTCTTTATCATTCATGAGGCACGCGCCTCTTGTACTCCACGTGTTTTTACTAAGCAAATTGTTGTACCTTGGGATTCTTTGCTTGTATATCTATCGGTAAAATCATATAAAAAACCTCATATATAGCTATATTTTGGGTAGGACAAGCTAAAAACTTATGAGAAATAACAAAAAAATTATATAATCGTCGCTTTTGTGCGGTTCGCGCTTGATATCACAAGATATTAAAGGAGGTGTTTGACTTTAAAAGTAAAAATTAGCAAAATTAAAATGCAATTCTGATCTCAAATTAAACTTATATATACTGAATTTCATAATTCTTTTTTTTATCCAACAATTATAAAATTATTATGAACCGAAACGAATTTAATCGATTCAGTTATAAAGATGAATGAATATGGGTCTGGAAAAACATAAGCGTGAAGAAATAATATAAAGAAGAGAGAGAGAGAGATTGGAACCTTTTTTTATTGCAGCGGTTTGTTTGTTGTTTTAAAAAAGTTGTTGGTGTACACAGAGTCCGATTGGAAGATCCGGAAAGGTTAGGGTTCGTGAGGATATGAAGACCCGACCAGATGATCCGAATTGGGTTCAGATATGGGTTGTGGTTGTCATTGGTGGATCCGATTACGGAATCTTTTTCGCCTTTTTTATTTCTTTTTTCCTTTTTATTTATTTATTTACTAGCTAATTACCCCGGGAGGGTCCCGGGGTTGAAAAATCTAATTTTACGTGATAACCTATTGCAAATTGCTCAAGTTAACTAACCACAAAATCTCTCAATCATTGCATGTTCATAGTATTCTAATCAGTAATAACTCATATTCCCTAATCTAAAACCTATCAGTAATCATCTAAATAATCACTTATGTAAACTGCAACTATTAAAAAACTCATCACATCTCTCTAATTTCTCTAATTTCTCACATTCTAATGGCTCTTATAATTCTCTTGCACAAACATCAAACATGGCAGGTTGGTGGTATACAAGAGAGAGAAGTCGTTGAACCATTAGGCTACTTCACCCCTTTTGCTTTTTCCTTGATATAGCTACTAGTTGTGCTCTTAAAAAAATAAGTCGCCTACTATGCAAACCAAACCATATTTCTCATATTAAATTACACTCTAAAACACATAGAAAACATATTTTAATTTGCAAAACATAACTTCACAAATCTCTTTTCATAGGTTTGTTGTTTGATTTTACGAAAAATTAATAAATGTATTTACATGTTTTGAAATGAACTTGGTGAAATAAGCCAAATTATTACTCTGTATTACCACCACCACCACGACGATGACTACCACTACTATTTTTACTACTACTACTATTACTATTACTATTACTATTTGTGCTAGTGCCATTGTCTCTCTACAAACTTGAAAAAGTATTAAAACTAAGAAAAAGAAAATAAGACCCCAATTTAAGAAACGTATAAATTTCATCTTATTCATATCGAGAACTAACAAAGAATGTAACATTCGCCATTTTAAATGAAAAAATATGACCACAATTTTAAAAAAAAAAAATATATCACTTCTTGTATCAATTGTATACCACTTTTATTTTCTTTATAAATCCAATAATTGAATCATGAATTTTCTTTTTCAAACATAAGGTTGTATAGCAGAACATTCCATGTGTCCGGAACTCCTGCGAGACACCAGTGGCTGCAATCCACGGGCCCTAGGCCGTAAGCCGATGGGTGGCCATCTACCCGGAGCAGAGAAAGGTTAGTTACGTCGAGCAATGTGACCGGTCTCTTGATGGTTTGGAGCGAGTTCTTGAGGACCGCCAATGCTGGTGGTGAAGCTCCTGGATAAGTGGTGGTTAGAAGAGGAATTTTTTTACCGGAACAAGATCTTGCCTTTGGTTCTCCCCAATCTGTGCCACTGTAATTTCACAATTTTCATATATAAGTTTGATCAATTATAACCACTTTATAGACATTAAAGCATATCATTCTTTGATGATTGTTTGAAATTGCTAGCTAGTGTGACATCTTAACTTTCATTTTTGTATAATTGTTTTCAATATTATGTTTTTAAAATGATATTAGGATCGCCTTATAATAAATACTAGGTGCAATCCCGTGTGAAAACACGGGTAGTCTATATCATTTTTTAAGACAATTAGTTTCCAAATATAGAGAGCGTAAACAAACTTTATTAAGGTTTGTTTACTAAACACAAAATCAAGAAGTCAATCATCTGTTGCAAGCAAAGTCTGTTTACTAAGTTCTGTTCCGGAGCAGTGGGTCTGATAAGGAGATATGTCTAAAACAGTTGTTACTTCAAACATATGTTGCTTCAACAGTTTGCAATAGCTGTTTGAAGGAAATGACAAATGATTGACCTTAGTAATGGCGACATTGTTTGTGAAATCCAGTTCTTTGTGTGTGTGTGTGTGTTAGCAAACTAATAATTTATTTTTATTATTTTCGTAAGCATCATTTTGCATATAACAGCTGATGTGACATTTAGTAGCAGTTTAAACATGTCACATTAGCAACTTACATGTAAAGTGAGATAAATTGATGTTGATTGTTAGTATTTGTAATAAGTTATTAGTTGATTTGTGATGTTAACGAAAGCTTACTTGTAATGAGACGGTGATATTCCTTGAAAAAACACTTTTGTTTTGTTGGGAAGGAGATTCGCATCTACCCATCGACCCCATGTAACAACGGCCTTTCCAAAAGCTATTACACGATCCATGTCCTTGTATATACGACTCCCGTCTTGTATATAATCAAATCTATATTCATAACCAATCTACATGTTAATAAGAAAGAAGGCCATAGTTTCGAGCCAAACCTACGAAGGGTTAATTTGGCATCGTGATGGGTTAGCAGGTTGCCATGTTCATAATTTATAAGTTTTTAAAAAAAAATGTATGCTACAACTTAAATAAACTACGTACTTTATGCAACAATGAGTACCATTTTTATAGCTTAAACATAATTATTTTATAAACATTCTTAATTTTGTTATAATTGTAATTTAGAGTATTAATATTTTAAAAGTAAAATATAAAATATTTGGGTTGAACAACCTACAAAAATTTATGTCATGTGAAAATTCATATTTAATTAACATTTTCAAGTTTATGTCAAAATTAACCTGTAAGCCTACAAACACGACCAATTTATCGTACACTTTTTATAGGGTTTTGGGTTTCATACACCCTGTGACATCACATTCTGAGGGTGTGACGTCATATTTTGAGGTATGTGGCAGCCTCCTATTTTTTTTTTTTTTTTGAACGACAAATTTCACTTCTTGTGGGACTTGAACCCATGACCTTCCCCTTAGGTGTTCCTAGAAGCTTTGCTTCTACCATTGGGCCACCAACCCCAATTGGCAGCCTCCTATTGATATGGGGTATGATTCTCAATTATGGAGTGTATGATTTCTAAATACCCTTTTTATATGCTTAAATGGAAACTTACGGTTGACTGGCTCCTCTGCGGTTCCACCAATGCCATGTGTTAAAAATAAGGTAATCAACGTCTAACCATAGCTTTCCAGCCGTCAAACTATCCAACTTCAACACTCTCCCAATCCTTTGCTTCATGATATCCACTAGGTACAAATTGTGATGGTACGCCACTTTCAACCCATACTCCTACAATTATTACAAAAGAATTAAAACATATATTATAAATATATGTGAAAAATCAAATAATAAAATTCTATAGTCGCGAGGCGTACTGAGAAGGTGTAGGTGGTCGTGTCTTGTATAACGGAGATATTGACCGTATAACTTGCATTTGGCATAGACGAGTGCACCATGCATAGCATTGACAACCACTGGTTTCGGCTAAGTGAATCTCCTACAAACATTACTGTCTTCCCTCTTAGTTTTTCCAAGAAATTTGGGCCATCAAATCTATTACAAGAAGAATGCATTAATAAACATGATAAGTGATTTTATCTTATGCATAATTCAAATCAATTAACATATTGATTTATTATTCAATGGCTTGGGGTCATTTAATAATCATGCTTTGGAATCTTTGCCAATTGTTAAAAAAAGTTTAAGCATATCTTTATGTTGTTGTAAAATATGTATCATGTTAGTTGTAAATGGACCCCTTACGTATCACATCATCACATGAAGTTGTTCCATAAGTCACAATTAATTATGGTTTTAAAAGGTGATAAAGAAAGTATGATGTCAAATATGAAAGGCTACACCTTCAATTTTGTATTAATTCCAATAATAATGGTTGGTACTTGGTACCTATCTTATCTTAAAGGAGAAACTTAAGATCGAAGGCAACCTTTCTTTGTGCCCATGACAACAAACTCTAACAAGTTTCTTTAAGTCAGTTATACACCGACACACTAATAATATGTCCTTTTTTTAATATAACTAAAGGATCAAAATCAGAGCCGTCTCCGAGAATTCTCGAAACAATTTAGGCATGGGACGAGTAAAAAAAACATGACCATATAATATAACTCAATAATCATATATAAAACAAGACCTTTAATTTATTTTATTTGGGTTTAAATGTCGAGCGTTTTATTTATTTGTTGTAATAGGTTTAGTTTAAATTGTTGGACCTTATATTTATTCGTAATGAATTTAATATAAATTGTTAAACCTTTCAATTTGTATTGGGCTTTAAAATATACATATCTAAAAACAAGCATATATAAAATATCAAAAAATAAAAATCTGTGCCCTAGGGGGCCGGACCACCCTGACCTCGTCCAAAGAGGCCTCTGATCGAAATTGAATGACCGAGAATGATGATCGTTTGAAAAAGAGCTGACCTAGGATTTTACATTTTTTTTTCAAATGTATGATGCCCTTGATTTAAATCCGTTTGAATTTGTTATTAGATGCTAAATCTTTAATAGTTCATTAATTAAATTAAAAATATAACGATCCCAATTCTAGCATAGTTCCCACCAACCCTAGTTTCCCTTGCCTTTTCACCCTACTTTTAACTCCTTGGTCACCACATAGTAGATAATAAAAAGTTATGAAATACTATGATAGGTGGTCACTAGCTAGATAAAAAACTATGAGACTTTCAATTAAAGATTAAAAGCATTATTAAGCAATGCTTAACTCATAAAATAAATTAGCATTAATGAGTAATAGGAAAATCAAAATCTGTTTGGTGATAATAGAATAAATTAAAAAGAATTAAAGAAGAAAGAAAATTTTTTTAAGGGCCAACTAAATCACCGGATAAGCATCCTGGGATGCCCTCAATCGAGCAAATGCATCCCCTTGGATAAGCAAATCAGAGTTTGATGCATACCCGAGCCACCAATTCCGGGGAAAACCCGCCCGCCCGAAGGCCCAATGCGGTAAAACCCGGTTCCACTCTGTTTCAAACTCGCGACCTCCAAAGAGGCCTAGTTCCAACTCCATTGCCGTAATGTCTTATAAAGGGATGCTAGTGAGAGTTAAACTTAGGACCTCAATGAGAGAAATCAAATGACTAACTACTAAACCAATTTGTCAAGACTAAAGAAGAAAGAAGTGATAACCAAATTAATTAATAATGTGATGATAAAGGATCACCATTAATGTGTAATTTTCTGTAATCACTACATGTTTACATAATATATACGCATCAAAATGTTTTTGAAAGAAAATATGTAAGACTAATCAGTGCTTTTCAAGAAAAGCATATTTGAACATTTATATATAAGGAAACTATAAATTGAAAACGAGTTAAGAAAACTTAGAAAACCCAAGTAAAAATCATCTAATTTTTTTTTTTTTAAATTACACAAGGTAACATACATGTATTTAAGTGTTTTGGGCCAAAAAAATTAAAAAAGCGCCAAGAAATAAAAAATAAATAAACAACGCAAATTTTGTAACAGCGCTGTTAATATATGTTAGAAAGCAGAAAACATATGTTAACAGCGCTGTTACAAAGTTTGCGTTGTTTATTTTTTTTTTAAATGTCCCATCGACGCTTTTTAAATTTTTTTGGCCCAAAACGTTTAAAAATATATATGTTACCTTATGTAATTTTTTCAAAAAAAAAAAAAAGTTTTTTAAATGGTTTTTACATGAGCTTTCTAAGTTTTCTTAACTCAAGGGGGTTTTCAATTTATCCTTCCCCTATATATATTTGCTATTACTGTGATATTATTTTAGCTATTTAATAATAGTTAAATAAAGTTATTAAACTACATATTAATTTAAGGTAAGATATTTTAAATGAATAGATGCAACTCTACACATAATTTGATTAATTATATAATTATTAGTTAAGTACCTAATTTGTATTTGCAAACCAAAATCAAAATTTTAAATATATCCTAAAAAATTATAAGTTTTAGAGCTAGATGAAAGCAAAAGGTGATTTTTTTTTTCTTTTTCCTTAAAGGGAAAGAGTAGAAATAGTTATGCTTGACTTTTTTTATAATCATGTCGACCTAAAGTTGATACCTATTACAACATGAAAAACGTAAATATGAAGCAAAACTTGTTACTCCGGTGGTCATGATAAACTACAACTAAAATGTAAATTTACTGTTATCCTTTAAACAATTCAAAATTTATAAAAGAATCAAGCGAGTTCTGATGCTATTTGTGTTCAATATTCAGTTTGTTAAACCGAACGAATTACATATTTGGTTTTTGCTTTGAATAGAATAACAAATTTTGATTATTTAAGTTTTACTATCTAGCTTAATCCAGTTACAATTTTAGCTCAATCTAATTTAACAAAACCTGATCCAATAACAAATAATTGTTATTCGGTCAAAACCGAAAACCTAACCAAATTTGAATTCGGTTCTAACTAAAGAAAATTACAAACCGAATAAACCAAACCAATAACCACCCCTACTGGTAACTTGGTTCCGCCTCAACTAATGTATATAGTATAAATCTTAGAAAGGCTAAAAGAAAAAAAGTAACATAATATTCTAACATTTTCAAGGTGGTAAATATATATATATATATATATATATATATATAGAGTAAAGATCAAATACATATAGTTTTTTTGTAAGAACTGTGAGAATCAAAGGGGGTAAAAAAAATTTATTTTTTTTTTTTAGAAATTTTTTTCCCATGTGCTTAAACATTCTTTCTAGATGAATAATACAAAAAAAAAAAAAAAAAAAATTAGTGTAATTACGTCATTAAGGTAAATACATTAGTTTACACTAGAGTAATTATGTAATTACTCTACACGTAATTACTCTACACCAAATTTTTTATTTTTATTTTTTTTTTTAGTTTTCAATACTATAATACATGTTTAACAATATGGGAAAAAAAATTTGAAAAAAAAAATAAAAAAAAATACCCTCCTTTGATTCTCACAGTTCTTACCAAAAAAGTTATTTGTACCGGATCTTTACTCTATATATATATATATATATAATATAAGTTAAAACGTTATGGGCTTTATGGTAAGCCTCTTAATGAGGCTGTAAACCATTCAACGCTGAATGATTTAGCATTCAGCGCGTTTGTTTCAGCTTCTGAATGAAATAGTTAAGGCTGAACCATTAAGATTTGGGATGTTGGTGAACCATTAAGCACCGAACAATGTTGAACCTTAATGAGGCTTTCCTACCAATGTAGGACAAGAAAACTAACCATTAATATGTCTAACTTAATGATTCAGCTCTTAAACATTCAGATCTCTTAATGATTCAGCACTTAATCAACCAAACAGCCCCTTAAACTTATATTGTGTTTTATATAGATTCTTTCCTTGACTTTGATATCGAATTAAAAGAAATTTAAAAAAAATTAATAACACATGCAGTCAATTTAAAAGAAATTTAAAAAAAATTAATAACACATGTTACTTTCATTGAAAAATTATTTTATAAACCATTCCCGTTGTTAAAATTACGTCAAAAAGCGTAAAGACCAGAGAACCGATGAAGACATCCTCCGTGACACGTCACCTCGTTTAATGTGCCCAACTTCTTTCACTCACAGAACCCTTTTTGTCCGATTTATTTATTATGTTATCAGTTTTATACAGTGTTTTTTCCAAGTCAATATAAATTTTAATACTTTTTGTTTTATTTTAATCAATAGAGCACTTTATTAAAGTTTCGGTTTTCACCTCGCTTTTCTTCAACGAGTAACTCGTGTGGAGACAGTATGGTTTCTGAAACAACGTCATAATCAAGTCTGATACACCATAGTCTGAAGCAGACTTTGACTAGGGCTACGGATTAGACACTGTAACATTCGGTCACTCATATGAAAAGTCATCATTCAATTTTTTTTTTAAATAAAGTATAAAAACTACGCTACTTATCTAGTCCTAAAATGTATCAATTTAGTAATAGTGTTATATCATTAAACAAAATTTGTCATTTTATCTTTTTTCATATATTACACCTATCGTCTCCAAACGTTGAGTAGTAGTAAATAGTTTTATGAAAAAATTTTAATAAAAAGAAATATATGCTATTTAGTTTATTAGTTAGTTAGACCATTTATACAAATAAACATATATTATTTAATAAATGAATATAATAATAATCTATATCTATATCTATATATCTATATATATATATATATATTGCAAAGGGATTAATCTTACATGTCATACTCTTATGCAATATCTCCTTTGAGAAATGCCACATAGGATGTAATGTGACAACTTTAGACCAATTAAAAAAAAGAAATAAATATGGTTTAACCTAATCTATTAAATACCTAATCTACTAAATGTAAATATTAAACATTTATTATTTTTTCTCTCATGTTATCTCTCATAAGTTTAAAACGTTAATATCTTTTATATACGAGATTTTTTAAAGAAAAAAAAATTACACCAAATTAACGAGCGTTTTATTATCTTTCCAACGAGTACCATAGTGCTATATAAAAAACGGAGAAAAAAAACGACTATTTTTTGTAACCCGACAGATATTGTGTCAGGTTTAAGATTAGTTTTAAAAAAATTGTGGGTTTTGGTCGGCCTGGGATTAGGTGATACCCATGAATTTTTTAAAATAATAATATGATAAATTATGACAGAGATTTGTTTAAAATAAATAATAATAATATTCATTAATCATATATTGGCAAGTCATTAATTATGTTATCATATTAAATATTTTATTATGTCATATTAGATATTTCAACCCGGGACGCTCTCGGGATAAAAACTAATAATAATAATAAAACAAAAGTAATATTATACATATAGTGTAAAAGCCTAATATATATGACCTTAACCTATTAAACATAAGAAGTAGAGAGTGGATTTAAAAAAAAAAAAAACTCATCTATTCAAACATACTTTACAGAGTGTAATTACTTCATCTGTTCCAATTTAAATATCCTGGGTCTAATAACACACATTTTAAAAAAAAAATTGTTTGTATGTGGTAAAATGACAATAATATCCTTAAAAGTAATGATTGTGTTTTCTTTTTTATGGGCAAAACTGGAAATTGCATTTCTATTTTTGAAAATGAAACATTTAATTTGGCACAAACAAAAAAGGAAAGAAAGACGTTTAAATTGGGACGGTGTGTGTACGTTTTTAGAGTAATTCAGTTGTTACTATAAAAGATTTAGAGTAATTAATGTAATTAACTGTACTATAGTAATTACACTATAATTGTAAAAAATTGTAAAAAAATGTTTACTTCTCACGATAAGATCGTATTTGTAGATAAAATCATCTGTTCAACTACCTTACTCTATATATATAATTTTTTTAAATAATAATTTAACTGTTGACTCGTGAACTTATGAATTATATACAGAGCATTTTAATAATCGAAAGCAAGAAATTCAATATCATGCATATTGTTTTTGGGTTTAAAAATATGTATTAACAATAATAAGGCAAAAGAACCTCCCAATAACATTTGAGATCCATGTTCTGAATTTCATCTTCTCAATCATTTGCCTTTTTATATTATAATTTCTCATAAAAATATGTCGGTGGAAAATGTATAATACTATTCAAAAACCATATCAGTACATTTTCGTGTCATATTAATTAATTCTATCATATTTCACAAAACTTGTATTAAATAACATCTTGTATTACACTTATAAAAGATGATTAAATAGCATATTGTATTCCTTTTAAAGATAATTAAATAGCATATTGCATTCCTTTTAAAAGATCATTAATTACGTCTAACGTAAATTCATAAACATGTTAGAAATTAGTTTTTTTCTTTTTAAAATGAAATCAATAAAATAATCATCATTTTCAGTATGCTTACACAATAGTGCCCATATCTTATAACATTTAACCTCACATATAAGAAACAAATATATTGCATGTATCCAATTTACTTTCACTATCAATAATATTTGGTAATGTAAATTTTTTTTTATAAAAAACATAATAATAATAATAATAATAATAATAATAATAATAATAATAAACGAAAAGTGAATATGTGAAATGATTGGCATTAAACAAAATTTTACAGGTAAATAAATAATGAGGAATTAGATTTTAATAATTTAAACTATTCGAAATTGCTCGTTGGCACCTCAAACTAAAATGTTGGGTTTGGTGGCCTAATGGTAGAAGCAAAGCAACACCTAAAGAGAAGGTCATGAGTTCAAGTCACACAAAGAGTAAAAGTTAGCCGTTAAAAAAAATAAAAATAAAATAAATATATAATATGAAATCATAATAATAACTTCACGTATATAATTATTTCAAAACATAGTTTTATACGTTATAATCACAAATAACGTCACGTATTTAATTACTAATTAATCACTCTAAAAAACAACTTTGTTTGTAGACTCTTACGACTAAAAACTAGATGCTTTTACAATTTCCTTTATTATACCTAAGTCTTTTTTAAACAATTTATATTATTATTATTATTATTATTCGAAATATATAACCAATAAAAACAAACACGTTAATCACACAAATGACGCCTACAAATGACCACCACATTTCTACATATAGGGGACCACACCACCCCATTCTGGTGGAGGAAAAACAAACCACCACCATACCACCATTAACCGCCACCACTACGACCAGCCACCAATGCCAGCACCATGAATTATAACACAAGCAATGGGCACCTATGGGACAACTAACCACCTATGCTAAATAACCTTTTAACGTTATTTAATATCTATACGCTAAAATCCTGATCACCCCATAATATAAAAATAAAACTTTAGTTAAGCCGTCCCTATAAAATAAAACATGGGTCCGCTACTGAACACAAGTACGCAAGCACAAATATTCGAATGAGAGACATGGGCATTGAACAAAGAAGTACCTGGACAAGCTGCAACCATGCGGTTGCCACCGAAATTTAAGATACATTTTGTCGGGTCGCCCATTGTTTACGCAGTTGAATTCCTTCTCGAGGAATGGGCAGGTGGATACGTTGTAGAGCGGATATGAGTGATCGAGTACCCAATTTCCCTGGAACACGTTGCAGCCAATTGCCGCTGCTGCGGCAATTGGCTGCGATAGAATGCTGATGATGATGAACAAGAAGAACACAAGCAAATTGGGGTTTATGTTCGACTCCATTTGTTTATGAGATATTGCAGAGATAAGGGGGAAGAAGGATGAAAAAGCCCCTTTTTATTTTGTTTGTGATTTATTCTGTGAATGAGTGTGGTTGGCAGGGGTATTTATATGGTGAGGTTTTATGTGATTTTTATTTTATTTTATTTTTTGATGTATTTTATTGTTGGAAATAAATGTATAGAATTAAAATTACAAATAAAAGAAAAAAATAAAGATGTGCATTGATTGCTAATAAATTTTATAATTTTTTAGTTAACTTTATCTTTGATTTTTGACCCGTCTTTTCAAGTGATAATTGAGTGATTGGTTACATTCGTTTGATATCGTGTAATTGCTCGCCGCTTGTTTAAAAAATTATCGCTTGATCGTTCGCTCGGTTGTGAATGAGCCGATAGTTTATTTGTAAACAAGTCAAGCACGAACAAAGTTCCGCTCGGCTCGGTTCGGCTTGAATAAATTATTATTTATCTATTATATATCTATACTATATTATAATACATAAGATAGGTGTAGTTTAAGATACCTAAAAATTAAAAACTTATTTTTTATTAATAACTTTGAAATGAGGGTAAAATAGTCATTCAAACATTATTTATATTTTAATACCCTATCTTATTTACACTTTAATCCCTTAACTTTTACTTATTTAAATTATAGTTAAACTTTTTTTTTCTTATTTTAAGCAAACCATCCTCCATGATTTTTAAATAGTCATATTTTTTTCATATATTTATACTTTTATATAAAAAAAAACTACATCATAATAATAAGCATTTTATTATCTTTAATTTGGGTATAGTATTACTATTTTTTTATTTTAAAAATATAAATGTATGAATGGTTCAGTTTTGGTTTGTTAATTTTGGTTAACTTAGGGTACAAAAAACCGATATTAGGTTAACTCGGTTTTGGTTAATTTTCAGTTTGGTTTTGTATGTTCTTGTTCGATATCAGTTGAGATTCAATTATTGTTCACCCCTAGATATTATTAATCACGTAAAAAAATCAAACTTTTAATTAAAAGTATATAGCAAATTATACTCTAATCTGGTTTGAAGCTGAGTAGATAGGTTTATGAATTGTAGTGACGGTATAAATAGAGGGGGTTTTGAAATTTTTAGCTTTTATACCTAGGCCTGTAAATGAATCGAACGAACACGATGTTTGTGTTTGTTCATTTAATTTTAACCGAACACGAACACATAATAAAACACATTTTTGTGTTCATGTTCGTTCATTAAGAAATTTGTCATGTTTTTGTTCGTTCGTTTAAAACCTAAATGAACAGTTTACGAACGAACATAAACGGCCGTTCACGAACATAATAAATGTGAACGATTTTGTATTACTGAAAAAAACCCAATTACTAATCTATCTATATAATAATTGAATACACTCGGGTCGAATGGAGGCCTTAGAGAGGGTCCTCATGGATCCAACCACAATATGGAGCTCCGAATTGAAGTCCATATAAACCATTTTCAGAAAAAAAATTTCATTCTCCACAAATCATTCTTCATTTCTCCATAACAAACCTTTCTATCCTCTTTCTTCATCTTTCATACTTTCTTGATTCTTCACAACTGATTCAAGGTAATCATTGATCCTTATTCTTCTAACATTGCTTAATATTATTGTGTTTTACTTATTTTTGTTAACAAACTCGATGCTTTACAGTTAATCATCTTGATGAAACCTATGTATACGATTTTTCAGTTGATATTTTTGTTAACAAACTCGATGCTTTACTGTTAATCTTATGAATAAATTACTCTTATCATTTGTTTAATCAAATGGTTTGACTTAATTGGTTTTTTTAATCTTTAACTATTTAATCAAATTCTGCAATGAAGATTTAATCGGTTTTTAAATTTTTGTTTACAAAAATTAGTTTGACTATTTAATCGGTTTTCTTATAAAATACGATCCATATGAAGATTTAATCGGTTTTTTTAATCTTTGACTATTTAATCAAATTATTCAATAATATTATTATCAATGATTAAACACTAATACATTTAGAATGAAGTTTTAATCGGTTTTTTTATAAAATACAATCTAGATGATTTAGAATGAACATGGATAATTAACATTTAATCGTTTCAAGAAATTTATCAATTTGATGTATTCATCTGTGATTATTCTTTAGAAATACCAACTTTTTAAATCGGTATTGATAGATATATAGTGAATCGGATTTACCTTTAAACTGATTTAATCATTCTATGTTTTACTTATTTTAAAAATCAGGATCTCATCCGAACACACCAACGTTATTATGTCTTATCACAAAGGTTCTCAATTCTTCAAGGTTTTGCATGACCCTTCATCAACCGTGTTGGTATGATTGTTATTTTATTTTGTGTAAAAATGCATATTTCATTTTATAAAATGTTTTTTTTTTAATTTTTTTATACCAATCTTTCCAGACTGTGCCGAAGACCATGAACAAATTTCTATTATCTAAAAACATCATATGCAGTGACGTTACAATTGCCACATACGAATTATGATTAGTCTTGATTGCAATTAATAAGATTTATTCATTTTTAATGTTATTTATTAAGATGTTTAATATTATTTATTGACATTAATAATAATTGACTGAATTTAATGTTATTTATTAAAAATTTTAATCTCATTTATTTATATTACTTTTTTTGAATTTATATTTAATAAGATTTAATCATTTTAATGTATTTTTAATATGTTATAATTAATGTTATTTATTGACATTAATAATAATTGATCGAATTGATGTATTTTTTATGATTTTTTAATCTAATTTATTTATATTAATATTGCTACGAAATAACGTTTAATCTATCTTTATGAAATTATGTTTAATATTATTTATATTACTATTTGTTCGAATTATTATTGGTCTTCCCTGCAATTAATAGAATTTATTCATTTTTAATGATATTTATTATGAGTTTTAATGACATTAATAATAATTGACCGGATTTAACGTTATATATTACGATTTTTAAGCTCATTTATTTATTATTGACAGAATTAACTGAATTAATTTAAGAATATATTACTAATACTAATATTATGATTTTTAATTTTAATCTTATTTATATCTTATTGACCGAATTAAATTATGAATATATTACTAATAGTAAAACTATTACGATTTTTAAATTTAATGTCATTTATATCTTATTGACTGAATTAAAATTTTCTGTTACTCTTTTTACGAATATATTACTAATACTAATTGACCAAATTGAATGTTATTTATTACGATTTTTTAATCTCATTTATTTATAATAATATTACTACGGAATTTTATTTAATATGTCTTTATGAATTATTATTGGTCTTGCCTGTAATTAATAGGATTTATTCATTTTTAATATTATTTATTATGAGTTTTAACGACATTAATAATAATTGACCGAATTTAATGTTATATATTACGAGTTTTAAGATCATTTATTTATTATTGACTGAATTAAATTACGAATATATTACTAATACTAAAACTAATATTACTATTTTTAATTTTAATCCCTTTTATATCTTATTAACCGAATTAAAATTTTCTATTACTATTTTTACGAATATATTACTAATACTTATTGACATTAATAATAATTGGCGAAATTGAATGTTATTTATTATGATTTTTTAATCTTATTTATTTATATCAATATTACTACAAAATTATGTTTAATCTATTTTTATGAATTATTATTGGTCTTGCCTGCAATTAATAGGATTTAATTATTTTTAATGTTATTTATTATGAGTTTTAATGACATTAATAATATATGACCGAATTTAATGTTATATATTACGATTTTTAAGATTATTTATTTATTATTACTTTTTTCGAATTTATGTTTAATAAGATTTAATCATTTTTAATGTAATTTTAGTATGTTATAATTAATGTTATTTATTGACATTAATAATAATTGACTGAATTAAATGTTATGTTTTTATGATTTTTTTAATCTAATTTATTTATATTAATTTTACTACGAAATTACGTTCAATCTATCTTTATGAAAGTATATTTAATATTATTTATATTACTATTCGTTCAAATTATTATTTGTATTGCCTGCAATTAATAGGATTTATTCATTTTTATTGATATTTTATTATGAGTTTTAATGACATTAATAATAATTGATTGAATTTAATGTTATATATTATGATTTTTAAGCTCATTTATTTATTATTGACCGAATTAACAGAATTAATTTAAGAATATATTACTAATACTAATACTAATATTATGATTTTTAATTTTAATGCACAAAACATATTGAGGTTGACCGGTATTTCATCAAAGAAAAACTTGAAATAAGGACAATTGAACTTCCGTTTGTCCGCTCAGAAGATCAACTCGCAGATATACTAACAAAGGCGGTCAATGGGAAAATTTGTAATCATTGTCTTGGCAAGTTGAGTATCGGGAACCCCACTACTCAACTTGAGGGGGAATGTTGAAATATTTGATCAGTCAACACTTTTGACCAATCAAGACTTTCAAGGCAATTTTTCAATGGTCAATGGTCAATGGTCATAGCACTATTTCTTCAACACCATTTAATGTATTTCCTTATCTAGTTTCTTTGTATAGACTATAAATATTCATACATTGACCTTTGTAATACACAAGAAAATATCAAAACAATTTCTCAGTCTCTTTTTCTCTTTACACCTCTGATTATCATGTTCCACAAAATTAACAAAACTAGATCTGGGAAATTGTGAGCGTGAGGTAACTGTTCCTGATAGAGAGAGAATTCGACATTCGAGAACAACAATAAATAGAAACCCAAACAATAAGTCGGAGCTCTAAAGACAGGAAATTGAAATCTAATTTGATTATTTTGTTCACCTATCCAAGCCTCTATAGGTTTGATTTTCGAAGAAGCTTGATTGTTCATTATGAGATTAAGAAGTTTTTGTTTTTTTAGGAAAGCAAATTGATGGAGTTGTTTAAGTTTTGAGGAAAGGATCTGAAGGTACCGACTTTGTGCTTTCGTTTTTTGTATGTTTTGTTTTTAGTTTTGTCAGATTATCTTTTGTTTTATGTAGTTATTGTTTTATATTTTGATTTTGCTATTTTGATCCATACGCGACTGAAAGGTGTGTTGTATATTTTTTTATATTGACACACACAAAATTTACTGCTGGTATTTGATTAATTTGAGTGGGTAAAAGATGGTTAATGAACATTTATAATTTTGTAAAGAATTCAACTCTTTGTCACGTGTATTGTTATTTTGTACATGTGTGGTTGATGTGCTATGTATGGCCTATAAATAAATACCTAACCTAGACACCTAGTAATATAAAACAGACTCAACTAAACTAGACCACACGACAGGCAAGTGTACCTATCAATGCAGTACAGACTAAGTAAGTCCGAGTATCGAACCCACAGGACACTAAATAGAAAACAAAACTAGACTCAACTAAGACTTAACAAATTTGGTTTATAAATGATTTTTAGTTTTTTTTAATAATTAAATAAAGTAAATAAATAACATAAACAAGATAAACAGACAACAAGGATAACTGAGGAAAATATCAGGATAGGAAGACAACTACCTAGGTCAAGAATCCCACATGCAAACTCACAACTCTCGGTAATGGAAAACTGAATGGATACCAGATTCTAAAAATAACTTAAGAAACCCTAAGACGTGCTAGATCTCCTCCCGGTCTCACCAACACACCCAAAGAATCCTAAGGAATAAAACACTGGTTATCTAGCTCGGATCACCTCCCGGTCTCACCTCACTAAGAATGTAAAGGTACTCTAATGACTCGATCACCTCCCGGTCTCTCTAATCACAATACACCCGAAGATGTAAAGGAGTAATTTAATTGGGTTAACTATGACTTGGAATTGCAAGAAACTAAAGACAACTAGGATAGGATCACCTCCCAGTCTCACCTAAAACCTAACACCTAAAGCTCTAGACAACCCAACATTCCATCACCTCCCGGTCTCAAGAATGGAAGAATACAAAAGTCCTCTAAATTCTCTAATCAAGTTCCTATGGATTTCGTGCACAAAACCAAAAACTAAGCTACGAGCACAAAGCAAGCAACCCTAATAAACATCCAAACATGAAAGACATTCACTAAGACGTTTATGGAACTCTCAAAAATAATAAATTAGACTTAAGTACGCACACACATCATAATAAACACCAACCAAATCGTTACCTAAACATTAACCATTCAAAATAATTCCAAAAACCGAGAGCTATAAAATTAACATGTAGTCATCATACAACCTAGGTAGCCATAAAATATTTAGCCAATAATAGTCATGGAAAAAGATTAAAACATAGGTTCAAAACCACATAAAGTCATGCTACCAATATTCATAGACACAAAGTAAATAAATATAAAAACTAAGACTTTTAGTGACCGAACCCGAGCCTTCAATCTTGAACCCGTACCTCCCTGGCTTTCACTTAATCCTCTAAAATACTGAAGAGCTGTTCTTCGATTGATGCCTACCTCTAGCATTGGCGGCTGTTGTTGATGTCTTCTTCTCAAATAATAATGTGCCCATTCTTATAATATCACCGTAGGTTTTTTTCTAACCATAATAATATGGTGGGCCTCCAAGCACCTTCAATTCTTTCTTTTATTTATTTACATTTTTTTTTCAACATTTTGTTTTTACGAGACTAAGTCTCAATGTAGTATTATTATATTTTGTTATTTATATTATTATTATATTATTAGTAGATCCCGAGGCTTGCGTGTTCTTGGCTCGACCAAAATTCCTCGTTTACGCTCCAACGTCCATGAACACCTGCTCTCAAGTATTCGTGCCTCGATTAAAATTCTTTCGTTTTGAGCTCATTCTCCACGAACACCTATAAAAATAATAAAATAAATAAATACATAATAAAAATGACACGAAACGAATAAAAACTTGACCAAATAATATACAAAATACATAGGAAAAGAGATGTGTTTTGCAACACATCAGTGGTCATCGGGTATCTGGTTGCTCTCTGTTGAGCGTGAGATTGGCTTGAATGTTCAATGTCAGTTGCTCTGTGTAGTCCGGGTGTTGTATGAATAACGGGTAATCTATTGAGTTTCCTCAACAATTCATGCTTTGCCAGACTAGGGGGGGTAATGTGTGTGCAAAATGTCTAATTATGCACATGAAATGACAAAAATAAGTAAAATGTGTACGGATGTTGACCTTGATCGCTGACTGGTGTCACATCATCGCCCTGGCCCCCTTTTTACATGATCACCATGGAACTATAAAACACATCAAAGGTCAAGCCACAGCCCGTGATGAGAAATTATAAATCTATTTATAGGCCAGTTATATTATATATATGCATTGATAGGCCATCGATTTAAACAATATAGCCTATTGCCTTTACTATTCAAACTGGTTTGATCTTTCCCAGTCATCCTAACTGGAAGTTTTATAACCTCACATTTTTTTCACAAACATACTTTAAGGTTCAAAGAAAGGCGATTAACTTTGGCTGCAATCGAACTATCGCCTCGCCATAACAGTATAACAAACCTTTCTATAACATCATCGCTTTAGGCCTCCCATAATGAATCATTAAATTTGCACGCCAATAAATATATTGGTAAAATGCAGTTACCGTTCATGTAGACACAAATTAGGGCCAAAATGAAACACACCGGGTTGCCTGTGTTAAGCCATCCCACTTGGCAGTTTCACAGCCATCATAAGCGAATATCACGTACAGCGTTGCAAACTCAGACACAAATCATAACCTTCAATAACCAATAAAAAAATCTTGTTAAACCTAACAAACAAAAAATCATAGGCTTCGCAAACGCATCAATGCCTCACTTTTGCATTAGAAGACAACACACGTATAAAAAAGAACCATTGAACCACACATAACAAACATTCTTTTAACCTCATGCAAGCAGCCCGAGGGAAAAATAAGTATTTCACGAAAAATGAAAATCAATGCACGACATCCGAATTATGCCAGCACCATTAAAAACAATCTTTTACCACCCGTAAAAAACATAATGTTTCATCAGCTGATCAAAAAACATATAACATCAACAAAACACAACATGCATGGATGCCACCAAAATGATGATCACTAAATTAAGCATCAAATGTGCATGCATAAAAACGTAGTCATGATCGCATAAAAAAAACAAAAACGTACGAAGCTCACAAAATCAATCAACAAAAAATAATGTTTAAGAACTGCGACAGGTTGACATTAAGCACAACCACAATTCACAGGGTAGGCGAAGCCACGTTGGTGTCTAGGTCGTTGATTCATCACTCAAAGGTGTCAACGCAAGTCCTAACGTGGGAGCCAATTCTAGAGCCAGACACAAAGGCAAAAACAATTAGTAAGAATAGTAAACAACTGAACAAACAAACGCACATAATACACCGCTGACAGACTTGGCGAAGCCATGTTGGTGTCCATATCATTGATTCATCACTCAAAGGTGTCAACGCAGGTCCTAACGTGGGAGCCGATTCTAGACCTAGAATAGCAAACAACTCAATAAACACGTGCACGATGCAACTGACAAAAGCTCAAATGTTTTGACCCATTATCCAAGTCGTAAATGACATAAAAAAAACTTCCAAATTGGTTTTAAACTTGACTACTGAACTACCAAAATAAGTGAAACTGAGTTTTATAACACATAGGAAGCGGTTTTACATACATAAGTGGCAATCCTACATACAAAATTGTAACACATAGGAGGTCCTTTAGGAAGCGAATTCACATACCCAACAGACAGTCCTACACACAAAATTATCCCACTATCAACCTTAATAGGTAATACCAACCTCCTATTTATAACCCATATAATGCGGTTCCACATACAAAATTGCAACACATAGAAGGTCTTTTTGACCCCAACCTAATCAGGAGCTCTTATTAGCGTCATTTTGACTATTCTTTGCACCACATTCAGGTTCATCTGCAGTGACCGTTGCTTTCACAGGTGGGCCACCGCATATCGTTTTTTGGCTAAATATGGAAAGTATTTAAATCTTCAATTGCTAGATCCGGTGGATCATCAACCTCAATTTCAATATATCATAACAATCAAAGACATAATTATATATGCAAACAAAAGTGCAAATAACAATAACAAACATGTACTAACAAAGATTGATAACAAAGACTTATTCAAACACCAAGAAATATGCACCATTTGACACATAGACCTGACCTTGATAGGCTCATACACACATGACAACAAAAACCATTACAACTTAATAAAAGATTTTTATAAAATAAACAATACAACACATAACAGTAAAGCCATAACATAAAAAAACTTAAAAGACTAAACTATCAATCATATTGCTTCAAACCAGTCAACCTAAATTGTCAATTCTATTCCTTTCTACTGAATGATCAACAACAACTTCAGAAAAGCAAAGAGACATAAAAATTTTTTGAGACAGACACAACAAGCTTTGTTTTAACCTCATGCAAGCAGACCGATAAAAAAAATATCTAACCAAAACTGAAATCAATGCATGGCATTAAAAAATAGCAACAAAGGCTGAAGACCTCCATCCCTTCAATTACAGGCCAAGTAGACGATGACGGCTAGGGTTTACCAGGAAAGGGGCCTCCAGCCCTTCAATCACCTGCCAACCCATGGCCACCATCATCTAATAACCAAAAAAAAAATAAACAGTGATGGCGACAGCTAGGGTTTAGCACACAAAAACACAAAGAGAACGACTAGGGTTTTGCAAGAAAGGGACCTCTATCCCTTCAATCATAGGCCAACCCACGACCACAATCATCTAACAACTGAAAAACAAATGCAGACAGTGCGGCTAGGGTTTAGCACACAGACACACAAACACATACTTATCAAATACAGGTTATAAGGAAAAACACAGAGACCGAAAGAAAGAACATCAGAGAAGATCAATACCTGCCATTCGAGTCTGGCGTAACACCAGATACGTATGATAGTGGTGGTTTCGAAAAATCAAGACGGTGATCATTGACGGTGGATGAAAGAGGAAGATGAAGGGGTTGTAGAGAGAGAGAGAGAGAGAGAGAGAGAGAGAGGGAGAGAGAGAGAGAGAGAGCAGAGATCAGCGGTTGTAGAGAAAGCAGAGATGTTATTATAAAGTGAAGAAGGATAATGAACCGCCAAAACACACACCCCCATAAATACCCATCAGCCAAACATAACCTAATAGTAAATTAACAAAAAAAAATGGCACCCCCAAATAATCGAACCCAGGCCGGCTGGTTTTTAAAGATCACCACAAACCACTGAACCAAAGCATAATATTGAATGAATTATACAAATGATGTTATATAAACCATTACAAAAGGTGCCAAACCAAAGTTACTGTTCAAATTGTTGGGCTATTAATAGATTTATAACTAGTATTTACGTTATGTTCGAATCGCATGAACCAATGTTATTAAAGCACCTCCAACGGGAGTACATTGTCTAGGGTGTTTATCTAATCAAATAGTATTTCGATTTGTTCAGATCTGTTTAAGCGGATGGATTTGGATTTTTTTTCTTTTTGAGGAAAACTTCACGAAAAAGTAATTAAGTTTTTGACCGATAACCGAGCCGAATTGACAAATGTCTAAACAAACCGATCTATTCGGTTTGGTTATCCAATTAAACCGTTTTTTACTCAGTTTCTTCGATTAAATTTAGTTGAACTATCCGAATAAAGAAAATTTGTTGAACTGATAACCAATCCAAAAATCAAATTCACAATTCGGATCGGTTTTTGTCTTTTTTTGGCTCTCAATCTTTTTCACACACGTTGTGGCCCATGAGAACGTTTGTATGACCGGAGGGAGGTATGAAGCCTGTAAGGACGAGCACCACCCTTGAGAGGGGTGGGAAAATATGTAGAGAGAGGAAGGGGGAAGCCGGGTAGGCTAACATTGAGGAGTAGGGTACTTGGGGCGCTTACAGATAGCGCCCGACCCCCTTTGCTAATTCACTCAAACGTCAATGTGAGGATAGCCTACTTAATAAAGACTTATTCCTTATACAGAAAAGAACTTAGGTTTAAATCTTAACAAATATGTATTTTGTATAAAAATTTAATTGGGTAACATTAGCAGGTTAAAAAAAAAAAAAAACTATTTTCACTCAAAAAATCTATTTTGAGTAAAAAAAAAATCTATTTTCACTCAAAATCTGCTTTGTGTAAGAATCGTACTTTAAGTTTCAAGTTTAACCGTCAACAGATGGTGATATTAAACGGGGACGTCGCTGACGTGGCACTATTAATCCCAAATCAAATTAACGTCCATTTACTTTGGCAAACAACTTGCAATATAATTATTTGTGTTTTAAATACAAATGCAATGCATTTCCCTCTCTCTCTCGAAACCTCAACAACTGTAAGTGTAACCGCCCATTCATTCCTCTTCCCACCGAAACCACATTATGGAGTCGTCTGGATTAAAGTTGTTGGTGCTTCTTCTGTTTTTAGCGACGAGTGTTGGTCATATTAGATCCGTCGCTCAACCGCTACCCGATGAAGAAGGTACTATTGCTCTTCAATTAAATAATATTAAATAATTTGCGTTGTGGTCATAAATTCATGTAACTGATCATTTGATTTGATTCCTACCGCTCACTGAGCAGATTGTATTATATATAATTATATTACATTATAAGGTTGTAAACTATAAGTTTGTTAGGGTGGCCGGAGTGCAGTCCATCGGATACCCCGCCACGTCAACCACCCGACCACCGCTCTGCAACACACATTATTTTCCACTACCCGGATCGGCTTATACCACCCGGGAACCTACCCGAACGGAGTTGTTGCCGTGCGGGTAGGGATACCTGCATCCTATACACGAGCTGACACCGTCCCCCCTTATATATTTATACATACATATATATATATATATATATATATATATATATATATATATATATATATATATAAACATATTATTAGATATATGAAAAGGAGCTATTAGGGTGAGTGGGGCACTCGGCAACACCGCTGCCACCCTAAAAAACTTAACTACTCGGCAAACACACATTTTGATGATTTTGGGTGCAGATTTGACATAGCAATGGGGTATTGGATGGGGCTTGGCAAAGTTGCCGAGGGGCCCGACCACCCTTATAATTTTGATAAATTACTAAAATAGACAACGTTGACTGACATGTCTCCAAAGTAAACACTTTTTTTAACTTTCTAACACCATGTGTAGTGGTGGATGAAATTTTTCAAGCCCCATGAGGCATAACATTCTAACACCATGTGTAGTGGTGGATGAAATTTTTCAAGCCCCATGGGGCATTAAACGGCACGTGGTATGTGAGGGGTCTTTTCAAGCTCATTCCAATCATTAATATTAACTAGCAGGAACCCGCACGTTGCGGCGGGGCTGCACCCGTAAACTTGTATTACATATATAATAACTTTAAACTAAAAATCATCATGTATTCTTGTGTGACAATTATTTTGGTGGAAGTCCTTTGATATTGAAAGCACGAATAAAAAAATAAAAATTGATGCAGGGGAATACTGAAAACTTGAATCAGAAGACAATATTTCAGTCACCGGAAAAAAAAGTAGCTAAATATTCTAAATGAAGCCATAAGAAAATAAAGAATGGCGTGTGGGATGGGTTTGCCATCCCATAGTACTAACTGGTTGATTTTGTAGTATATTCCCGAATATGCTCCGAACGTATATATGCCATTTCTCACGTTGGCGATTGTTTCGTCTAATCTAGATCTTTGGTACTGAAGAGGCAAAAATACTATCGGGTTCCCTCCAGACGGGCATGTAGTGATTTTGCATTTGATTGTAGAAGTATTCTTCATTGTAACCAGCTTGGTCGCGCTCTCTTATGTAGTCTGCTACAGTCTTTGTTTCACTAGCAGCTGCCATCCTAAAAATTTCACTGTATACAGACACTAAACAAACAGATCACGGGCACCAGATAGAGAATATATATATAAAATAAATAAATAAATAAATAAATAAATAAAAATAATGAGAAAGAAAAATAAATAAAAACAGATCACGGGGTCCCTCCCCGGCAA
Source organism: Ambrosia trifida (assembly GCA_028751855.1). Lineage (NCBI taxonomy): Eukaryota > Viridiplantae > Streptophyta > Magnoliopsida > Asterales > Asteraceae > Ambrosia > Ambrosia trifida. Next base: position 81,515,207 of record CM054123.1, read on the forward strand.
CGGCGCCAAAAACTTGATGTGTGAAAATGTGTATTAAATAAATTCGGGTCAAGTTTTAAAAATGGATAAACCCGCTAAACCACACACTAACGGCAAGTGCACTGGTCGCAGTGTAGCAGAGCAAGTAAGTCCGGAATATCGATCCGTGGACACAATGTGGCGACTCTCGGTACTAGACCTCTATCGACTCCTAGCCTAGCAAATTGGATTTTTGTGATTTTTTTATATTAATTAATTACTAAAGTAAATAAATTAAAATGCTTAAATTAAAAGATAGAAGAGGATCACTAAGGAGGAAATCAGAGATGGGAAAGGCAACCACCTAGGTATCAAATCCTACTAATGAAATTGGAACTGCCCCGGCTTTGGAAACTATGTTGGCAATCAGGATCTTATAATATTCACCCTTAGTATCCTAGTGGCTCCCGGATAATTTACCAAGACTGACCGAAAAGGAATCCTAAAGGCTACTAATCTCACTGATTGGTTAGATCACCTCTCGGTCTCACTAACTATGCTAAAGTACTCGCTAGACTGGTTTAGATTTCTCACTCTCCAATCACAATACACCCTAAAGTGCAAGGAGTAACCTGTAAAGTCAATCTATGACACAGATAAGCAAATAATACTAGAGAACCTAGGAAAACCTGATCTCTCAGCGTTTCTAGCCTAAACCTCTAACACCAAAGACAAACCTGACTACCTATCACCTCTCGGTCTCAAGAGTAGGAAGAATACTAATCACCTCTAAACTCCCAATTAATGTTCCTATGGAATTTAGGCCTAAACCCATAAAGTAAACTACAAGCACAAAGCAAGTAATTCTAACAAGTGTCCAAACATGAAAGACATTCACTAAGACACTCGTGGAACATTAAAAGATAATAAATTAGTAAAAAGTACGCACACACATCATAGAATCATAAACAAGTTTCTTACTAAAACATAAATCCAACTATAAACTCCAATACCGAAACATAAACCCAAAATCAAAAAGTCGTCATGTCAAACCTAGGTGGCCACTAATGTTTTAGCCTAACATAATTAGATTAAACAATAAAAACATAGGTTCAAGAAAAATAAAAGTTATAGTAATAATATTCATAAACACAAAGTCAATAAATATAAAAACTAAAACTTATTATAGTCAAACCCGTTGGTTCGATCTTGAATTCGTGCCTTCTTCCCCTTCACTTCTTCTCTCTAAAATCTGCTCTTGTTCTTTGGCGGCTCCTTGAGATCTACGCTGGGATAATGTGCCCTCCAAATAATATATGTTTTTCGTCTTTTGCGGCTCCTCTGTTGACTTCTCTATGGAAGTCCTTTTCCAATTGTGCACTAATTCCTTCCAATCGATCCCTCCTCCAATTATAATTCTCTCATTCATAAATGTGTGCCCCATAATATTGTATTTAGGCCTTTTAGCCCACATGGAGACTCACGTAAAGAGTTTTATTTTCTTTTCATTATATTATTATTACTATTAGTAGTAGTAATAGTATACTCCAAGCTCGCATCGGGTGTTCACAATTCAGGTGTTTTTGGCTCGACCAAAATTTCTCGTTTATGCTCCAACGCCCATGAACACTGGCTCTCAAGTGTCGGTGTCTCTATTAAAATTCTTTCATTTTGAGCTCATTTTCCACGAACACCTATAAAATAATAAAATACATAAATAACAATAAAAACGACACGAAACGAATAAAAATCTAACCAAATACTATACAAAATACATAGGAAAAGAGATGTGTTTTGCCACACATCAAACATCCCCACACTTAAAACTTTTGCGTCCCGAAAAAGAATTATACAAAATCCCAGACAATATTTTCAACTAAGCACTTAACAAAAAACGATAGCATCAAACAAGGTCAAAAGCAAGCTACGAAATCAACAAGCATAGCGGTTTCACAAGACTTACATCGTTCAAAAGGCTAACTAGTCAAGGTGATATAATTTTAAAAACAAGGCCTACCTAGTCAAGCTTCACTTACCTTCAAGCAACCGACTATGCACCTGTAAGCACCCCTCACAATATCACTCATCTCTCGGTTATATATTTATTTGGAGTGAATCTCTAAAAACCGAACTATGAAGCAAAATTATCATAAGCTTGTACGTCAATCAAATCTCCACCTAATTGCTAAAACTAACACAAATCAAGAGGACTTCGAGAGGGTAGGCAAGGGTTAAAGGTAGGGTATTTTGTTGGAAAAAAATGGCTAAAAAGAAAAATAAGAGATAACCCGGATAAACCATAAACAAATAAACAACTCTTTGGTCTTCTCGACCCACAACCTTTATTCTTTTTTTTTCTTTTCTCACTTTTTCATATATCTTTCTTTTTTTTTTCTTTCAGTTTTTTTTTTTTTTTTTTTTTTGTGTCAGCTACTCTTTATGCTGATATATTTTTTTTTTTCACATTACATAAATATATACAATCCGGTAATCAATATAAATACAATGGGTGACAAACGAAAGGTTTAAGCTCAAAGTGGTTTCTAAAGGTAAAAATGGCGAAACGGGTCAAATAACAAAAACAAACGAAAAGGCTAAACAAAAATGGGTAATCCTAATGCCTCTATCATATTTGTGTCAAGTCCAAGCTTAAGGTCTCAAAATGCATCAAAACGCACAAGTTCTAAAATATTGCAACAAAGTCGGTATATCACACATGAAACGAAATAGTGAATATTTATATATAATATTTAAAGGCTCAAAACTCACTGTCATGTGGAAATAAGGATTACCGATGCTAGCAAGTGCAAAACCAGTTAACCATCTAGCTTGATCCACTATCCCAGGCACCCCAAACATTTTATTTCAGAAAAACAACTCAGTCAAGCCTACTATCCCGCAACTTAAAGAAACATATGCTAAGACCCGTAAACCCGACAATCGACCCCGCTTTTAACCGACGTATTGAAAAGGCTCGTTTACTAAGAGCAAAAAAAAATCGGGACTAACATCAAACCAACTTTTTTTTTTGTTTTTTGTTTAAATTTTTCTTTTTGTTTTTTTTTTTTTTTTTGACTCAACCTACAACTAAGCGAAATAAAAACGAAGTTTCCCATCCCCACACTTAGAAAGACACAGTGTCCTCAATATGTTCCAGGATACAACGCAGACTAAAAATAAAAATGCAAAAACAAAGAAGAACGAAAAAAAAAAGAAAAAAAAATGACAACAAAATAAATGGAACGAACTCCCCTGGAATATGTGGCGATAGTTCGCAGAAAGTGTCTCGTCCGTCCATCATCTATAGCCGTATAACATTTCCTTCGCAGCCATAGTCGGAATCCTGCAAAAATATACTAAAAAGAAAATGAAAGTAAAATGACACAATGACAAGTGAGATGTCCGTTTACAAAAAATAATTTTAAGATTGACCCCACCCGAATGGAGATTGAGTACGGGCGGGGGAGATCCAACAGTGAAAAGGGCAAGGCAATCCCACACGACTCGATAAACAAAAAAAAAATAAGTATAAATAAAATAAAAAAATAAAGTAAAGAAGAATGAAAATAAAATAAAATAAAAACATACCTGGCAGATGATGATACAAAACTCTACACTTGGGTTTTAACCCAAGTTCAATCAGGTGGCTTCTCTTTTATCCACCCTTTATCCAACCCGTTTAACTCAGATCGTTCACCATTGTTCGTCAAAAAACGAATGGTGAATTTTCAACTGTAAACCCATAGGTGTGAAGGAGAATTTGTGTTTTATGAGCCGATCAAAGAAACCATGACATTTGAGCAAAGAAACCATGAGGTTGCTCTTGATTAACACAACATTTGTCTGATTGTAATTTTCAACACCGCTGCCACCCTAAAAAACTTAACTACTCGGCAAACACACATTTTGATGATTTTGGGTGCAGATTTGACATAGCAATGGGGTATTGGATGGGGCTTGGCAAAGTTGCCGAGGGGCCCGACCACCCTTATAATTTTGATAAATTACTAAAATAGACAACGTTGACTGACATGTCTCCAAAGTAAACACTTTTTTTAACTTTCTAACACCATGTGTAGTGGTGGATGAAATTTTTCAAGCCCCATGAGGCATAACTTTCTAACACCATGTGTAGTGGTGGATGAAATTTTTCAAGCCCCATGGGGCATTAAACGGCACGTGGTATGTGAGGGGTCTTTTCAAGCTCATTCCAATCATTAATATTAACTAGCAGGAACCCGCACGTTGCGGCGGGGCTGCACCCGTAAACTTGTATTACATATATAATAACTTTAAACTAAAAATCATCATGTATTCTTGTGTGACAATTATTTTGGTGGAAGTCCTTTGATATTGAAAGCACGAATAAAAAAATAAAAATTGATGCAGGGGAATACTGAAAACTTGAATCAGAAGACAATATTTCAGTCACCGGAAAAAAAAGTAGCTAAATATTCTAAATGAAGCCATAAGAAAATAAAGAATGGCGTGTGGGATGGGTTTGCCATCCCATAGTACTAACTGGTTGATTTTGTAGTATATTCCCGAATATGCTCCGAACGTATATATGTCATTTCTCACGTTGGCGATTGTTTCGTCTAATGAGACACCCATAGGTGTGAAGGAGAATTTGTGTTTTATGAGCCGATCAAAGAAACCATGACATTTGAGCAAAGAAACCATGAGGTTGCTCTTGATTAACACAACATTTGTCTGATTGTAATTTTCAACTGTAAACTTTTATTATATATACAATAACTTTTAAACTAAAAGTCATCATGTATTCTTCTTTGACAATTATTTTGGTTTTGCTAATGACCGAGTCAGTCACAAATGGGACGATGCCTATATCCTTTATTTGAGTTTGAATATGTTAGTCAAATTTTTATGTATTATTTTTAGTATAAGTTAATAAGTTATTTAATTGTTATACTTTTAAACTAAGGTAGCGTTTGGTATGGTGGAATGGAAGGGTGAATGGAATGGACCATTACGAGGTAATGAAAAATAGTGTGTTTGGTTGGTTAAAGGAATGGAATCACCCATTCCACAAGGCATTCCATACCCTCAAAACCATTCCATCCACCCCCCATGTTTTTTTTCCATTCCATCCCTCATTCATCCTTTATTAACAACACCATAACCCACCACTCACCACCATCGTCACCACCCACCACCGCTGTCGCCACCACCCACCACCACCGTCGCCCACCACCGCTGCCGCCACCACCCACCACCGTCGCCCACCACCGCTACCGCCACCCACTACTTTCACCCACCTACCCCACCACTGTCGCTGCCACCCACAACCGTCACCTACCCGCCGCCGCCATCCAACACCACCCACCGCCGCCCACCACCATCACCCACCCAGCACTGCCACTGCTCGCCATCGTCACCCACCCATGATCACCGCCATCCACCTCCACCCATCGCCACCGTTACCGCCACCCACCACCACGCTACCGTCACACACCACCACCTACCATCACTACCACCAACCACTACCCACCACCGCCACTACTCACCAGCGTCGCCCACCCACCATCACGGCCATCCACCTCCACCTTCCACCGTCGCTGCCGCCACCCACCGCTGCCGCTACCGCCACATATCACCACCACCATCATCGCCACTGACCACCACCCACCACCGCCACTAACCAGCGATTTTATTTCTTCGTCTTTTCATGCCTATCCAACAGCACAAAATAATGTTTTATTTCATTCCCACATGGCAACCAAACAAGACATGGAATGGTAATGATCCGTTCCATTACCTTGTCTATTCCATTACCTTGTCCATTCCATTACCCCATACCAAACAGACCCTAAAAGTTATCATGTATTCTTGTTTGACAATTATTTTGGTTTTCCAAATAACCTAGTCAGTCATGAATAGGACGATGCCTATTTCTTTTATTTGAGTTGAATATATTAGTCAAATTTTTATGTATTATTTTTAGTATAAGTTAATAAGTTTTTTACAAACTTTTATAAAATACCATTGCACTATAAATATAAATGCTAGATTTAATAAAACTACATTATTGTTTATCATTTATTACACTACATTATTAAATGCTAAAATGTAGAAGGACAATATTGTAAATGAGAAATTATTTATACATTAACACTTGTACCAAATGCAAAAACAATGTTTTTATGTATCTTAAAATTAAATGAAAATTACTATCTTGCCCATCCAGAACCTATTATATAGTAGTATAGATTTTGTTTTTTAAAAAAAAACCGACCGTTTAAAAATATAGCCGTTTGGAATGGATGAATTTGATTGGCTCTCCCATTTTTCACCACCCCGTGGAAATTTCCACGGGGAAACGAATTTGGCCCAATCCACGGGTTAGAGGGGCGGTGTGCCAAGCGTGGATTTACCCCAACCATGCCCGATTTGATCTCCACTATGTACGGTCTAAAGTGTTTACATATAACACTTCCTCCAAACATCTTAATTAAGTAATGACAAAATGTTATTTTTTTTAATGAATATTTCAATGAGAAAGCATCTTAACTTACTGAACTTTGAAGTTTATATCTGTTATGCCTTTTGATGTTTTTTCTTTTTCTGTTTGTAACAGTTGAGGCTATGCAGTTAATAGCCTCAAAGCTACAATATGGCAATTGGCGTGTTGCTAGCGATTCATGCAGCAGAGGTTTTGGGCTTAATAATACAATTTCCCAAACCAATAGAGGGCTTATGCAATTTGGTAGCAATGTAACCTGTAACTGTACCATCACTGTTTGCCACATATCAAGAATGTATGAATCTATCTTTATATGTGTGTGTATATATACACACGCACACACGCGCGCACGCATGCATGCACATATATGTATGCATTTGAAATTTCAGATGAGCACCACCAAATAACTAGAAACTAAAGGAACCTCTTTTTAGCCTCTGATTGTGGAACTATAAAACCTGAGAACTATCACCAACAATGGAATGAAAGAGACACGAGAGATAGAGATCTCAGCCATCCATGTATATTTGTGTATGATTAATGATCCAAGGGCTAAAAATGGTTCCCATTTCTGCCATTATGCAAGTTGGTGAATGATAAATGCTGAAATATATATTATCATTTTTTTTATTATTCAACTTTGCCAAATATGCTAGATTACTATACCATAAGAGTGTAGTTTACATAGTGTACTAAATTGCAGCCAGTTAAAAGGACTCAATTTGGCAGGAGTTCTACCTGAAGAATTTGTAAATCTCACTTATCTGCAAGAAATGTAAGTGCGCCGTCAAACTTTCAGTAAGCTGGAAGTATCAAACACTGTTATATGCTTATATTATAGTTCCTTTCTTTTTTTCTTCCTATATTCACTTCACTACCTAAATCATGTTGTGGTACCCAGAGATCTATCTCGCAACTACATAAATGGCACTATTCCTTCACGTTTCGGTCAGCTTCGTGTTCGCATTTTGTAAGATTTGTTACTTGGTTCAGTCTTCCCATTCGTTGACCCAAACTCTGTGAATTTACTCTTTTGTCATTTCATTCTCCACAGGAGTCTTTTGGGTAACCGAATCAGTGGGCCCATACCTGAAGAAATAGGTGATATATCTACACTTGAGGAGCTGTAAGCTAAAGATCCTTAACTGACAGTTGTATCATACAAGAGACCTTTAATTGATTTTTTTAACAATTTTGACCTCTACAATAGGGTCTTGGAAAACAATTTGCTTGGAGGACCACTTCCTCAAAATCTTGGCCGTTTGACTCGGTTGAGAAGATTGTAAGAGAATTTGACCTTGGTCCAAAACTTATTTTATCCTTTACTTTTTATTTTTTATGTATTTATAGCATTAATATCTTTGAATTGTTAACAAAAAAATGGAATTTCTTGCAGCCTTGTTTCTGCAAACAACTTTACAGGAACCATACCAGAATCGTTTGGCAATCTAACCAATCTAGAAGATTTGTAAGTATTTTTTTGTTTCTTTTGATCATAGTGTGAAGTAGTGATTCATTAAAGTTTTGATCAATTTTATGAATCTTTTGAACTCGTCTTGCAGTAGGATAGATGGGAGTTCATTATCTGGGAGAATACCTAATTTCATAGGAAATTGGACAAACCTCACCAGACTGTGAGTATGATTTTGCTTTCTTTTGATAATTATTCAACTTTTATAAAATATCATCATATATAACTTTTTGTGCAGTCATTTGCAAGGAACTTCAATGGAGGGGCCAATTCCTTCTACTATATCTGTGTTGACAAAACTGAAGGAAATGTGAGCAAATTTTTAAGCCTCCAGATTTTTTTTCTTCCTTTTTTACTTATTTTTTAGAGTTAAACAGTATATCCATTTATGGCTGTTAGGAGGATAACTGATTTAGCTGGATCATCAAGTTCGGGATTTCCTGATCTGATAAAGATGACAAAGATGACTCGATTGTGAGTTGATTTCATTTGCATGAAAAAGGTGAACTAATGAGTTAATTAACATGATAACTGTGTTTAAAATACTTTTGTTGCAGGAGCTTGAGAAATTGTTTGCTTACTGGCTCAATACCTGGATACATAGGACAGATCAGCGGTATGAAGCATATGTAAGTCCGTTTTTATCTTTAATTTTATCAGTAATTTCTTATTAGTTAAATAAATTTTACATCTAAATTATTTCTTTTGCAGAGACTTGAGCTTCAACAGATTGACCGGTCCATTACCTATTTCATTCCAAACATTGAACTTTGACACCTTGTATGCAACTACTTAGACTTGTCTCTTTTGATTTTTGTTTTTCTGTATAATATGAGATCATACGTTGTCCATGAATCATGAATGTAGGTTTCTGAATAACAACTCGCTATCTGGAGATATACCGGGATGGATATTTAAAAACAAAGAAAAGATGTTAGTGATTCGGCTTAAGCTATTACCGTTATATATATGTAAATTTTATGATATTTGTGTCACCATGTCTTTTTTATTGCAGTGATATATCTTACAATAATTTTACGCGGTCTCACACATGGCATTGTCAGTCATCTAGCTTGTAAGTTTTAAATTCTATTATTTGCTATATTAAAACATTTGTTTTGTGAATCACTTGGTATCTTTACTGCAGGAATTTAGTTTCAGCCCTCTCAGCTTCAGCCACAACAAATAAGTATGCCCCATCACCAACCTATACACACACAAACACATACTTTTGTAATGTGATATGACCTAATGTGAACTAATCTTTCAGAGATTCTTGGTGTTTGACTGATCAACTTACTTGCAGCAGAAACCCCAACGGTAAGACTCACAGAACTAGCATTCCAAGTTTGTGTTGAATCGGTTGCCCCGTAAATGCTTTTTGCCTAGTTTTTGAATTTTTGATGAATAATGAAGTGGTTAATATATTAAATATAATTACAAATATTGTATTATTACAACAATAATCTGAAAGTTTTTAACAAAATAATTTAGTAGGTTGTATTCGTTACAAATATAATTTGGGTGCATTTTGAGTCTTTTGACCCGTTTCATTTCTAGCTAAAACGTTTTTGATTTAATCAAGCCATTTAGGATCGGAATGGCCACCTATAACATTTTATTACATCTGTGTTTGCATTTTCAATTTTTCACAAATGCAACTTACATTGCAGGTCACTCTTTGTTTATTAATTGTGGTGGAACCAGAACAGACTTTACTAATAACGAATATGAAGAAGATTTAACGAGCGAGCAATCTTACTTTTATTCGATTCAGGAGAGATGGGCTTATAGCACCAATGGTCTCTTCATGGGCAATGATAAGGCTCCGTTTATTGCCACTTCATCGAATGTGACAGGTGGCGATATATATAAGATAGCGCGTGCTTCTCCCACTTCACTCAGGTACTATGGACTGTGTTTGAGGAAGGGAAGTTACAAAGTGAGACTTCACTTTGCTGAAATAAGTTATACAGATGACATGACATTTAGTAGTCTGGGAAGACGCTATTTTGATATTTCTATCCAAGTAAGTGACTTTTTGCCTGATTATATTCAAGATAATAACTTCCTATAACCATCATCACGCAGTTGGTAGTTAGGATGTCAAATATAGCTCTGAGAGCTACAATTAGCAAGACCTATGTTTTTATAAACAACTAAGCAAAAATATGATTACAAAAGTTATATTATTTTGATAATAACTTAACCCTTTTGAATAAAACAAAACCTGGAGATAAAACATAACATGAACCAACCGTTTTTCACGTAGGGGGTTTTGCAAGTGAAAGACTTCAACATTGCGGAAAAAGCTAACGGCGTAGGCAGGGGCATTTTTGTAGATTTTGATAATGTTATGGTAAATGGTAGCACCTTAGAGATCCACTTGTACTGGGCAGGGAAGGGGACAACTGCTATTCCAGATAGAGGTGTATACGGACCTCTTTTATCCGCTATTGCAATAACACCAAGTTAGTACAATGTTCCTTTGATGCTGATGTTGAATTTTTAAATGTTTTAAGTTTTCTTTTTTACTTTGTATTATGTGCTCACACTTTTTAGCAGCAAGTATAGCCTACTTATTCTCCCTTATGGCAGACTATGACATCAGCACAGGATCAGGACTCTCTGCTGGAGCTATAGCTGGTATTGTGATTGGTTCTTGCATATTTATTGGACTAATTTTGGCTGTGCTTTGGAAGAAAAGTTTTCTAGGTGGAGATAAGGAAGATAAAGGTAACAACCATGTATAAAAATAGAGTGTATTTTGGCTTTTGTTAGAGGTGGCAAGATGGGTGGTGGTCAAAATGGGCTGGTTAGACTGCGCCACTTCTAGCACGGGCTAAGACGGGTCAGTTTTGGTGGGGCTTGGAATCGATTGGGTTGGGTTCGCCTATAAACATTATTTTGTTTATTTTGGTATTTTTTTAATTCAAAAACAACACTATTACAGAAGTAATCAAAATTTTTCAATAAAACAATTTATTTGGTTGAATGCACTGAAAAAAATTAGAGGTGATAGAATTTGGCGACTTGTAACCCGTTTGACTCTTGACCCATTATAGCTAAATTTTCTGATGTGACCCTTTTGAAATAAATATAACCTAAATCGACACATTCATAACAGGTAGAATTTGTCATACCTAGCTAGCTCTTGTATTGTTTTCTGTTATGCTTTAAAAATCTTAACCGCTAAAATCGCTATTTTTGTCACAGAGCTCCGTGCACTTGAATTACAAACCGGCTATTATAGTCTACGACAAATCAAATCTGCCACACATAACTTTGATTCTACAAATAAGATTGGTGAAGGAGGCTTTGGACCGGTTTACAGGGTGAAAATATATGATTTTTTTTTTTTTTTTTTTTACATTTTTAGGTTTCAGGTGATCATATCAATGTTTTTACCATTTAATTTCCAGGGTACACTCTCAGATGGTTCTCAAATTGCTGTTAAGCAATTATCAGCAAGATCAAAACAGGGGAACCGTGAATTCGTGACTGAAATAGGCATGATATCTGCTTTACAACATCCAAATCTTGTTAAACTTTATGGCTGTTGCATTGAAGGAAAAGAGTTATTACTGATATATGAATATTTGGAAAATAACTGCCTTGCACGCGCCCTTTTTGGTAAACACCTCACTAGGGGATGCTCAATAGATAACTAATTTAAGTATAGAACTGCGAGAACCACATTTGCACTTGTACCTCTCTTTCGTACTCCCATTATATCTACCAAACACTTTGTACAAGTACATTATACGGTTCTCTAAGTTTTGTATTTAAAATTGGTTTTGGATTGAACACACCCCTACCTCTTCATCCTAATATTCCCCTGTTTTATACCTATTAAAAGGAATAATTTGCCTATGTTATTTAATGTAGGTAGTGATGACCAGAAGCTTAAGTTGGATTGGTCTAGAAGAAAAAAGATATGCATGCAAATAGCGCGCGGTTTAGCTTATCTCCATGAGGAATCAAGACTAAAAATCGTTCATAGAGACATAAAAGCCACTAATGTGCTTCTAGACAAGGATCTTAATGCTAAAATATCTGATTTTGGTTTAGCAAAATTGGATGAAGGAGAGAATACTCATATCAGCACAAGAATTGCCGGAACAATGTGAGATTCTCTCTTTAATATTTTATTCAAATTACTTAAATACTTATGTATGGGAAGTTTATGGTGTAAATTTGTAGAGGGTATATGGCTCCAGAATATGCAATGAGAGGGTACTTGACAGATAAAGCAGATGTTTATAGCTTTGGGATTGTCGCATTGGAGATTGTTAGCGGGAAAAGCAATACAAATTACAGGCCAAAGGAAGAGTTTGTCTACCTTCTAGACTGGGTAACTTTAACTGTTATTTCTTTTAATCAAACTAAAGATAGGTGGTGTGGGTAACAGGCTTCTTGTACGGGTCAGCCTTTTTGTACATGTCGGGCTAGGTTGACCTTATACTTTGTTCATGTTATGAAGGGGGGTTTGGGTTTTTCTTTGGTTTTCCTTTTTTATTACTCTTTTAGTAATTTACGTAAATGTAGTTCTTACGGTTTGCCAAAGGGTAAAACAGTCATTTTACGTAAATGTAACGAATTTTGTAACATAAGTTGGTGTTAGAACCAAAAAATGTAACAAAGTGAAAATCACATATCTGAAGTATACAACTTTTGAAAGTCATGCTCCAAACGTGTTACTTTTGTTGAACCACATAGACTACGTGAGTAATTAATTCTTGTTTAAATATACAATTGAAGGCATACGTGCTACAAGAGCAAGGAAATCTACTGGAACTGGTGGACCCTAATCTTGGAAAATACTCAAAAGAAGAGGCAATGACGATGATAAACGTGGCCCTCCTATGCACAAATCCATCTCCGACCCTAAGGCCATCCATGTCGGCTGTGGTCAAAATGTTTGAAGGTAAAATGCCTGTACAGCCCCTTATGATCAACCGAGGTGAGGACATGAGGTTCAAAGCCTTTGACTTGTTGTCACAGGACAGTCAGACTCATGTCTCCACCATCTCGGCAAACAGTCTAGGACCCAGGAGCATGTCGACCGACGCTCCATGGACAAACTCATCAATTTACAAAGATGAGAGATCGGAAAGTTCTCTGTCAGAGAAGAAGCTTCTTCCTGATCTTTATGATGCCAATATTTGAGTCGGTAAGGTTTAGTTTATGCTGATTTTTATTCATTTTTTATCTGTAATTTATTAAGTTTAGATATGTTATTGGTAACATTCTACTTGCCAAATTTAAGCTGCAAATTAAGATTCTGCTACTAGTGACTAGCTTTATGTAAAAGAGTGTATGTTGGAATGACATTCTTCCTACAGCCGTTGATAGATAAAACTGCATTGCATACAACATATAATACCTTATTCTTCTTAAACAAAATATATACACAGGTGTATATGTATATGTGTCTGTGTACGTGTATGCGTATGCGTATGTGTAAATCACATTATAATTGGTTTCTTATATTGTAGATGAGGTTCTGCATACTATTCTTAATAACATAACAAATACAATCAGTATGTTGTGTTATAGGCTTAATATTGCGGTTTTGGTTAGGAACACCTCTTTAGATTATGTTGGTTTTGGTATCCATGGTTGGAGCGTTGATCATATATTGTGATTGTTTTTTTAACTCATTATATAATGTCCACACATTTTGTAAGTCATACTGGCCCTAAGAATCCTTCGCCCCTGATCATTACATCAAATCCGTCTTTGACGGTGGGTTGTAATATGAGTTTATAAGGTCATTATTTAATTTATTTGTGTATTTTTGTGCATCAATTTCAGTGTTGCCATGTTCATTTATATATGAACTTTATTCAACAACAAAAAATAAAACTATGAGAATCCCTTTAAATGTATACATATACATTATACACTGCTATAGAACATTGGGCGGTTTCCTACACCAAGTTTTGTGGGAAATTCATATGAAACACTTTGGACCAATATCGGACCAAATTATTTATTTATTTTGAACAGCGTAAATTACATCAAATCCGCCTTTGGCGGGACTCGAACCCTTGATCCCAAAAGGAGCAACATCTTACCTCCAAGGCTCCAATAGCTTCACCAATTGGATCCAATCCAACCCTGGTAAAAAGTTCTATGTAAATATTTTCGGGCCCATTTCCAGCCAAAAGAAATTCCAACAACTTTCCTACCAATTTATTGACAAAATATTTTCTGCCCACAAGTTTATAATGAAAACTGGCTACAGTTTTTCCTACCAATTTCTAACTATAAATGTTTTTAATAACAAAGAAAATAAAAAGCAATGTAATCAATGTAAACACTATTCATACCCTTCACAAACAAATTAATTGATAGGGTAGTTTCTATATTAGTTTGCTAAGTTTGGAACACTTCGACTTAAGCTTGCAAGTCCCGTACCTACCAAGTAAACAAACAATACATAATTAGTGAAATCATATCATGTATGTATTAACAAATTTTATCAATTATAGCAATAACAACGTACTTTTATATTTTACCGATAATAGCAAATACATATTGTATACCTATCTAGGCGACATAATTCCTTTTATTAATCCAAAAAAGAATATATACTTTATGGGATGATATACAAAAACATGCGTATTTATTAAATAACTATTCTTCATATTGCGACCGCTCACACTCAACATAGACCCGAAAGATGGTCTGCCGATCACAACGAATGGAAAAACGAAGATCGTACCTTGAATATATGCGCACTGCCACCTCCCTACACACGCATCCACAACTGCAAATGTTAAGTAATGTCCTCCTGATACAGCTCAACTATGGTTATTCTATATAAATACACATATCACTAAAAAATAATTTGAAAATTAAGGGTGGGAAGAGCACTCAATGAACTCGTTTTTCTTTCACCATCACTTCACTAGTTTACTTCAATGAATCACTTTCTGGAGGCAGCATTTAACTGATTCACTTCACTGAATTTTTTTTTATTTTTAGTTTTCTTTTTTTTTAATTACCATTTTAAAAAATTAACCGTTTGATTTTAAAGAACCATTCGTAAAACTTAAAAAATAAAACCGTTCCATCAAAATTTAAAAAAAAAAATACAAGAAACATCAATTAAAATAAACGTATAAACGCCTTCATCCTACTCGTCGCCTTCATCCTCCTCGTCGTCTTCAACCCAATAACGCTCCCATTGGTGTTTCGCCGCGATTTCTTCTTTACGTTTCAAAACCAACTCCAAAGATTTACCTTTGAGGTGGTCGTGCGGTTTTGAATACATATTCAAGTCGTGGTCATACTGCATTTGTCTCAACAAGTCGCGTTGTTCCTTTAAAAACGCTAAAGTTTTTTCGCCTTATTGAGATTGTAGGGTGACCAACTGGTTCATTTTGTCTTCCTTCATCGCTCGGTATGACCCAAATTCGTCAACCCAGGATGATTTGCTTGGAGACACGGCGGCGGCTTTCTAATTTTTTGTTTGACCTTGTTGGGTTGGTATCTTCATTGAGATCCGGCATGTGGCTAGTGGGAGTGGAGTCGTCCGGTGTGGAAAAGGCAGTCAGCTGATAGTTGCAGCTTTTCGAAGACTTCCGTCTCTTGTCGGAATGACTATCAGACGGTTCTTCACCCATCAACGCTTGCTTTTTCCGCTTGTCGTGATCTTTTACAATCTCCCATGCCGCTTGATGTTTAAAACCAGAAGAATGACTTTTTCTATAACCGTTCAACGCCGTTTGCATGACGTTAAGATCACTACATCCACTCCCTCGTAGGCGCTCCTATATAATTAAATAAAACCGTAAGTTAAACATATCACAATCGTTACCGCTTGTTGATGAAGGCCATTGAACGCATTCATTCGTGGGTTCATAGCGGTCCACTTAGAAGTAATTTGATCAACTGTTCGGGTGGATCCTCCCAACAGTGTCACGTAATGTTTTTGGACCGCCCTTCAAAAACTTCCCTTGCTTCTTTGGTTGCTCTTCTTCCTGTTCTCCGACACATAGAACCAAGCTTTTGCCAAAGCAGTCTCTTGTGGTGTATTCCACTTCACAGCTTTTGTTCGCTTTCCATATCCCCCCCCCCCCGCATCAACTTCTACAACTTGATCTTCTACTTCAAGCATCTCCTCCGCTTCATCGCCTAATTGTTCATATCCATGTTTCTGCAACTGTGTCTATGGCATAGTTTCTTCCTCGTCATCGTAATCATATGTAGGTGGAGCTCGAAGTTCTTTAGTTGGGATGTTGTTAATTGAGGCGGCATAAAAAGTTGTGGATACAAAATGGGTTGGCTTTGAGGTTGTTAGCTTTGTTGAGGTTGTTGGTAAAACGGTTGTGGTTGTGGTTGGCTTTGTGGAAATTGTTGGAATTGTGGGTAAAACGATTGTGGTTGGGGTTGGCTTTGTGGAAAATTGATCACGGGCCTATAGGCGTTAACCGTACCCAAGCTCGAACCCAAACCCGAACCTCTGCCTCGACTACTAGAACCCCCGAGTTAGATTTCAAGGTTCCTCTCCCACCCTTCGAAACACTCTTTGATTTCCTTGGATCCATTTGTTTTGTTTGTGTTTTAAAGTAATTTAGTTAATCTAGTTGTTTGTTTGTGTTTTTTTATTTAAACCGTGCACATTTTTATACCATTTGAAAATAACGGTAAAAAAAATGCTACCGTTTCATATTAAATAAATTCATACGGTCAAAAGGTAATACAATAAATACTTAAATTCAACCGTTGCAATTATTATCATTCTTTACCAACCCGTTAGATAGAACCGAAAAACGGTTCAGGGGAGCCCTACCAACACTGGTTGCGGCGGTGTTACTGTGCTGGTAGTGGGGTACCTGTGACATTTTCTTGTAGCGCCCCGTCCCCCTAACAAATTATATAAACACAATTAGGGTGGAAGGTGTGGTACCCTAAGATACCATAACAACTTCTATCCTAGATCGCCACATCATAACTACCCTAACACTACCCCTAATGCACTAAAATGGGCAGTGTGGTGTATCCAAAGGTACCCTTAAACTTAAAAAAAAAATGCAAATACAACCACTATACCACATCCGACCTGCACCACCACACTACCTCTTATCTGCAACAAACACCACACCACATCCGACCACTTCCGTCTAAAACCATCCATTCACCATTGAAGGTGGGGATTAAGTTCGGTGGGTGGTGATTGGGTCGTGAAGGTGGAGATTGTGGTTTGGATGGGAGGAAAAGGTCGAAATCAGAGGTGATGGTGGTGAACATTTGGTGGTAGGTGTTGGTTGTAGGTCAAAGCAAGCCCCAACGGCCAAAAAGGAGCCCAACGTTCGAAAAATCAACTGCCCGACTTGGCTTCCACAACCCGAAGCTTGGTACCCAACCTATCCGGACTAGTGTTGTTGATCGACTATCCCATAACCAAGAGGATAGCCGAGATCAACACCCTCCATCTCTAAAACATGATGATTCACTTCTCACTCTTCTTATTTACTAGCACAAAGGTAACTCTAAAAGCATTCTATATTAAATAATAATAATAATAATAAATTATATATATTTTTTGAACGACTAATTTCGTTCTCTATTTTTTACACCCTTTTTATTACACATTTTTTTCTCTTACGAGGCTTGAACTCTCATTCTCCCATTTAAAACCCCAACACCTTTACCGCCACACGGGCAATAATAAAATAAAAAATAATAAAAAAATATTAGAGGAAAAGAAAATAATAATTCAAGTATGGGGCCCTTTCTCTTTGCTCTTGCCTTACACCCCCTTATCATGATGGTTCAGGAACACTATAACCTCCCGTTTCATGCTTGGTATTTGGATGATGGGACGATTATAGGCAACGCATCTGAGGTTGCTAAGGCTTTAGACATCATCAACGTGCATGGGGCATCTCTGGGACTTCATCTCAATATTAAGAAAACGGAGTTCTTTTGGCCGACGTGTGACGAGCGGAAAGTTCAGCACGGGATTTTCCCGAGAGAGATTGGTAGACCAAAGAGAGGGGTTAAGTTCCTTGGTGGGGCTGTTAGCCGAGATCCTATCTTTATTGGGGAGTTGGCAGGGCGGCGGGCCACGGTTGCGGTTGACCTTATGAAACTCCTGCCCCGCCTTAGGGATCCCCAAAGTGAACTCCTCCTGCTCAGGTCATGCATGGGGGTTGCTAAGTTACTTTTTGGGTTGCAAACTTGTCAACCCCACTTGATGGTGGATGCGGTATCCCTTTTCGACGATGGCCTCCGGGGGGCTATTGAAGATATAGTTGTGTGTGGCGGGCCCTTTGTGACATTCGTAGCCCTTACACTTTGAAACTTTGGCAAGTTTAGTCCTTGTAACTTTACTATGTTTCGCATGTTGGTTCTTATTTTTCTTTAAAACTTGATTGTTATGAAACCACGTTTTATACTCACGCTTAAGTCCGAAATTCGAAATTTATGCTTGAGACGATATTTCTAAACATATTTAGTTGAAAAATAGGGAGAAATAAATTTAGAGTATAAAAATGGTGATTTTGGTCACAACGCACGATACCGCGCAATCTGCGCGCCTATACTATGAAATTTCGCCTTTTTACACTGGATATCACCTAATATTAACTTGGCTTGTATAATAATAAACCTGGAGTCAAAAATATTATTTTTGGGTGCGTCGGGTATTTAAAACAGTTAAAGGCTTGTACCGCGTTAACTAGTAATATACCCACAAATTTACACCTAATACCCACTTAATATATTATTATGAAAATTGTGAATCATCAACCCTATATGTGTGTGTGTCATGAGATGTGGGCTGCCACATTAGTCTATTATGATGATTCATGTTGCATGCTTATGATTATATAAACCTACATACATACACTAACCCATTCATCTTCCATCATCCATCACCACACTCCACCCTTTCCCCTTCTCCCTATGCACCATCGCCACCCACCTCCCTCACCCTCTCTCTCTTGTTTTTCCAAGAACATCATTTCTATCATCCACATTTCTTCTAAATCATCCAATAAACTTAAAAATATGAAGATTTGAGCAAGGATTCTTAGGATTGTAAAGCAAGATTCATCCAAGTTCAAACATTTTCTTTTAAGGTAAAAACCCTAACTTTGTTCATCTCATTTTAACCTTTTTCATCTCTAACTTGGATGATTCACACAACTAAACTTATAAACATATGGTTTTTATAAAAATTAAAGAGAGATTGGATGGATATGTGTGTGTGCGTGAGTTTATACTTATGTATACATATGTGTGAGTAGTGTGCGTGTGTTTATGTATGTATGTGTGTGTTTATACTTCCAACCTAAACTCAAAATTCTAATTGCATGTATGATCAACCTCTTGAATAACAAAATTCATGTAATTATACACACAAATTTAAGGAAAATGTTGAAAAACACAAGATTATATATATGTGTATGTATGCCGTGAGGTATATATATATATATGTATAAGATTGAAGATTTTAAAATCTGATTTAGATCAGAAAGTTTAGACCTATAAATGTGTATAAAATGACTCATGTTGAGAAGAAAATGATGGGATTTTGATTTATAAGAAAATGGATAATTTTTGGACCTAAAAATGCTTAAATTATGAGCTTTAATGGGAGATTTTGAAAGAAAATATGAGGTCTGATTGTTCATACTAAAAATCAGCTAAAAGTCCATCCAATAACTTATTTTGACCAAAAACTTTGAGTATTGGTTCAAAAGCTAGATTTTGGCGAAGTCCGGTACAAAACTATGTAGTAAAAAAGGCGAAAAACGGCTTAATTTGTATAAATTTCAGATCTGATTTAAAACAGGTCTTAAAAGTGTATTTTCGAAATAAAAACATATAATTAAAGGTATCTTTAAAATACTACATGTTTTTACAAGTCACACGAATTGAGATTCTGAGAAATTGCCAAAGTGTCGCCTAAAACCGACAAGTTGGGTAACTAGGTGTCTTGCTACCTTAACACCTTAGACTTTTAAGACATATCCTTTATTAGCATTCTTATACGTATAGGTTGAGTTCTTCAGAATTCCTAGTCTTAACTCGTGACAAGTTTATTTGGATTCATCGTGCTTAAGCAAAACGGTGAGTATATCTTTCCCTCTTTTTCATGTTTTATACTTTTGGGGCTATTCATGTACGCTATTATCAAATGTTATTCTTATTCTTAATGAAATTCTCATGTGTGTTTGCTTTATGTTAATTTGTGTGTCTATGACTTGTCAAAATCATTAACCTTTGAGGGCCTAGCATTTCAATGAATAGTACTATGGTATATACCCCTTGTGACTCTGTTGAGAGACCTTGGTCATTGTCTTGTGATTCATTATACTCAAAAATGGTTTGATTCTTGATTCTTGATACTTGATTCTTAGGGTTGATTTTGAATGGATATTACTTAAATTACATAATTGCAAACGGTATACAACACATGAATTGCGAAACGTTTTTGTACTATATGTATCAAATGGATGTACTCACCAATACATTATATGTGTTGACAAATTATTTTGTACATGTTTCAGGTGACGTTTGATCTTACTTGCTTTCATGCTTAGGCTGGACCTAGTGCTTAAATAAAAGACTGAATATTTATTTATCTATGTTTGAGATTTCTATTAAGACTTTTGTATTTCCTTTTGGATAATGAAAGTTTGTTTGCTAGTAATATTTACAATTTAGTCCATGTGCTATTGAACAATCGTCACTACGTGACACCTCGATGTTTCCGCCATCGGTTGGGGTGTTACACCCTTCTTCTGGGACCTCTAGTGGCGATTGGCATCCTTACCAATGCGTTTAGGTGGTTTGGGCCTCCTCTTAGCTCGAGATGTTGGGGTTTATGCCTTTTTGGCGTCCAGAGTTCAGTCTTGGAAACTTCAGGATCATATCCTTCGACACATTGGGGTCATCGGGCTAGACCCGGACTATCAACATGCGCTTGAACGCTTAAATGTCTATCTCCCGGACTTTGATATTGGCGGTTTTTCTAATAAGGACACCGTCCCCTCAAAGCCACAAAAAACTCTAACGAATGCTTTGTTTAGCAAAATTGCTCAAAGCCTGGGAGAAGTTTTTGAGTTATCCTCCCGCCAGAAGGCGGTGATTGAATGCCTGAAGGGTCCTCACGCTTAGGATTTTTTGACCGTTATCCTGATTGAGGGTCTAGGACAATGCATGTCCGCAGTGGAGTATAGGGCTATACTCAAGTACCGGTTAATAATCCCTATGTACCCAGAAGATGAAACATGCCCCATCTGCCGTAAAGCTTGCATGGATAAATATGGGGAGCACGCAATTCATTGCAAAGAGCTCATTGGGTTCAAATACCGGCATGACTGGGTGAGGAACGTTTTGTGGGACATCCTGAGAGGAGCTGGGATTTCTGCCAAAAAAAGGCCCCTGTATATTTTCTCACAGATCCTGCGGAAGAGAGATCCACCATGCGACCAGCGGATCTGCTTGTCTTTGGTTGGGAGAGGGGGAAACACGCTTGTGTGGACCTCACAGGGGTATCTCCTTTGGTTGGGTTAAAGGAAACAGGGTTTGTAGCTGGCCAAGCATTGAGAAAGACAGAATCGAAGAAAGTAGATAATCATGCTAAAGCCTGTGCAGAGAACCAACATGACTTTATCCCCTTGGCCTTTGACACCTTTGGCTCCCTAGCGCCAGAAGCTATTCGTTTCTTGACCATGGTCCAACGGGTCGTCCACAGCAATAGTTCATCTCCAGGGGGGCAGGTAGGGCTGCAAACGAACTGAACTTTCAACGAACAGTTCATGAACCGTTCGGTGGGAAGTTCGTTTATGTTCGTTCGTTTAATAAATGAACAAACACGAACAAAAAATTTTGTTCGTTTAGTTAAACAAACGAACATGAACAGAGTTCGCGTTCGTTCGTTTATGTTCGTGAACGTTCGGTAACGTGTTCGTTTATGTTTGTTTGTGTTCGATAGTTTATTAAGGTTTTTAATTTTTATACCTTTTTATATTCTGTTATTTTTATTTATTTTACCCAATAAATAATATATATCAGATTAATAGACCTGTTTTTTTTTATCCAAACTCATTATATGTTCCACGTTCTAGCGTTGATGCCCTCCACCTCCAACACCCTCTGCCATCCACCTTCTCTAATGCTCTTCTCCAATACTAAGTATGTTTGGACAATTAAGTTATATTTTGGTTGGATCTAGCTAATGTCTTAATGTATGTGAAATCGATGTTATTCAAAAGTTAATATATGTCCGTCTGTCTAAGCAGTTAATGCGGAAAAATATCGGTTATCGGTTGAGGACCGATATTTGATATATCGTTTTTCGCGGTGAGATATCGGTGAGATATCGGTCATTGCAAAATCTATATACATGTATTTTTATGCATAAATATAAATATTTAAGTTTGGAAACTATATGTAAACAAGTGAAATATGAAGGGGGTTAAATTAGAAAATACCCAAACTTAACAAAAACATAAACCCTAGCCCATTTATAACAGCAGCCACAACTCTCCTTCTCCATTTTACACAGCAGCCACACCCACAACAACAAAACATAAACCCTAGCCCCAAATTTGCTTCATCTATTGATGGATTCTTCAGATAGGGTTCGATTTTGCCCAAAATAGACGCGTGCAGGTCTGATGTTTGTTCGAATCGAGGTAATAACTAGTTTCCCTAAACTGATTTTGACCTAATTTTTTTTATTTGGGCAAAACCGCTATAATCGGTGAGATTACCGATATAAAAAGTCAAATATCGGCCGATATCTTGGTCATCTCGGCCGATATTCTCGGTCCCGAGATTATTACCGATATTTTACACCGATATAGGCCCTTAACACCGAGAACCGAGATCTCGGACCGATATAACCGAGATCTCACCGAGATTAACTGCTTAGCCGTCTGTGAATGTTTCTGTTCATGAACACTTCTTTGTACTGTTCATTTGTGTTCATGAACACTTGTTTGTGTTCATTAATGTCCGTTTGTGTTCGTGTGCGTTCATGAACAAAATTAACAAACGAACAAAACGAAAACGAACATGAGTGTTTTCTTAACAAACGAACATGAACAGAAAATCTCGTTCGGTAAGTGTTCATGAACAGTTCGTGAACACATAATTTTGTTAACAAACGAACACGACCTTGTTCGTGTTTATTCGGCTCGTTTGCAACCCTAGGGGGCAGGGTTTTGTCTTTGGTAGACTAGGTAGGGTTCGCAATTCAAAAAGGGGTGACGGAACAGCTTGTTACTCGTCTACCTTCTGATGTAACATTCGCATTTCGTTTTTAATATATTAGTACGAAGAATTTAATAAAAAAAAAAAAAAAATTCAAGTAAGCATCCCTCTTCCCTGTGAGTCCGCCATCCATGTTTTTATCTTTCCCAATCTAACCCTAATTCCTCATAAACTGATACACGTTACCTCAAATCACCATACCTTTTCGTCGCCAGACTTTTATCCATACACCATCCTGAAGCTGAAAACGACGTCGGTTGAATAACTTTTTTTCTTTTCTTACAAAATTAAAACCTAATAAAAGACAAGCCTAATCTATATACCAACATTCATTCAGTAACCTCTAGTACCCCCAAAACCCTAAATCAAAGCCAACCAGGTACCATTTTATTATTATTATTATTATTATTATTATTATTGTTATTATTATTATTATTATTTCTGCTAATTTCTATTACTTAACTAATCATAATCATTTGTTGTATATATTATTCCTTAATTTGATAGATTGTTAGTTCACTAGCTCATTTGGTTACTTTAAAACTTAATAAATTAAAGTTTATTTGTTTTTTTTTATCTAATTGTATTTTTCATTTCGAACCTTTATAAATTTGTGATGAAAGGTGCTTGCTTGATGCATTATTTAAGTGGTTTCATTTGTTTTTGCAATGTTTTTTGTGTGTCTGTTTAGATGTATTGAATGTGTAATAGGCATTGATTTTTACAGGGCATTTGATTTTGTGTGATGTGCTGGTCGTGGATTGGTAGAGGTCATCGGTTTACAGAAGGTACCGTCTTACCCTCGGATTCTTTTTGTTGCGGAATAATGTTTATAATCTATGTTAAGTGCTGATAGATAGTTAGATGATAGGTCATAGCTGTCATATAAGGATAATGAAAAGTAGATTATAAATTTTTCAGTTATGAATTGACTTGATAATGGAACGTTTTAAAGTGACGTATTAGAACTTGAAATCGACAAACTACGGTTGAGTGTTGACATTTCGAGGCATGTATTTCATGTAGCTGTAGTTTTCATGAAATTACGATACTAAAGTGTGTCTAGTATTCATCCTTCATCATTAATCTGGGAACCCATAGTAAGAAGTTAGCTATTCATTGATAATAAGTAGTCTTATATGTGTTAGAATAAATTAGGCTATTTCTTGGTCAACACTATCCCCTTTTACCCAATTTTCCGGCCCGTTTTAGCCTCCAGTGGTGCAAAACAATGTGACTCTTGTAATGTTAGTAGTTTTCTGTGTAAAGTTAGGAGAGAAGCGTTAGTTTTATCTTACAAATTCATGTTTGATAATTGCTATTTGTTGTCTTTTACTAGGTGATTTATGGCCTGAAGCTGCAATGTTGACGCGGTAGCTTTGAGTAAGTCTAGTTTACAAATTATGGTAAGACTAGGATACCTGAAGCAAACTTCCATTAGGGCTCTTTTATCTCCTATCAGTAGCAATGATACCCTCTTAAGCTATTCAACGATAGCAGCATCTTCAACAACCAATGGCATCCTTTTAAATCCAATATACTCATCTCCCCATCCATTGTCAGTCAAGAAATTACACGCACAGGATGTGGTGGTGACGTTCCAAGAATGGTTTAAGTCGAATAGGAATCCTTTTCTTGACCGTATACTTGAAATTCTATCTTCTCATAGCAGCAACATTGGTGAAACTGAAGATTTTGTGTCACAACGTGAAGCAGCTGATATGGCGTTATCACAGCTTAACCTCCGTCTTACAGAATCACTTGTTCTTGATGTGTTGTATTACGGGAAAGATGTTTTGTCTTGTTTAAAGTTCTTTGATTGGGCAGGTCGCCAACCTGGGTTTCACCATACCCGGGCTACATTTAATGCCATTTTTAAGGTTCTTTCCAAAGCAAAGTTAATGTCTTTGATGCTGGATTATTTGGATAACTATGCTAAGCATAAGGGCACTCATAAGACGAGCTATCATACTATATTGGTGATGGGTTATGCTGTGGCGGGAAAACCTGATATCGCACTCCAGTTGTTTGGCCGAATGCGTTACCAAGGTGTTGATTTAGATGATTTTGCTTATCATGTGCTTTTAAATGGGTTGGTAGAGGATAATTATTTTGATGGAGTTGAGTCAGTTGCGAAACAGATTAAGATGCGTGGGTTTGAATCAGAGGTGACTCATACCATATTGGTTAAGGGTTTTTGCCGGAAAAAGGAGTTTGATAAAGCAGAAACATATCTCCGTGGGGTGATAGACAGTGGGACCAAATTAAAGACTGGTGGACAAATAGTTGGTGCTCTTGTTGATGGTTTATGTAAAAACGATCAGTTTGATAAAGCGGGGAAATTGGTGGATGAATTTGGAGAATTTCATGTCTATGATATATGGATAAGAGAGCTTGTGCGGGCCCGAAAGCTAGATGGAGCTATGGAATTCTTGCAGAAGACAAACAACCCGGAATTTGCTGTTCGCTATGTTCCGGATGTTTTCCGTTACAACACATTGATATTAAGGCTTTTGAGAAAAAACCGTCTTGAGGAAGTGTGTGATCTAATAATCGAGATGCGGGAAAACAATGTACCCCCAGATGAGTTAACTATGAATATTGTTTTGTGCTTTTTTTGCAAGGCGGGCTTGGTTGATGTTGCTCTTAGACTATATGATTCAAGAGGGGATATTGGTTTATCGATAAGTAGCATGACTCTTAATTATTTGATGAACACCCTTTGCGGTGACGGAAGTGTTGTGGATGCATATCGCGTCTTAAAGAATTCGCTTGAGCAGGGGTATTTTCCGGGAAAAATGACATTTTCAATCCTTGCTGATGCTTTATGCAAGCTGGAAAAGCTAGACATGATGAATGAGTTGTTTCTTGTAGCATTAGAGAACAATATTGTTTTGAGTGATAGGGTTCACGAAAATTATATTAAGGCCCTTTGTAGGACTGGTAGAGTGGAGGATGGTTTTTTTATACACGGGGAGCTTAATCGGCTTAATAAAGTTACAACCGGATGTGCTTATTATTGTTTGATATGTGGGTTTATTAAGTCGAATAGGGGAGATATCGCTGCGAAGCTACTGATTGAAATGCAAGAAAAAGGTCACACACCGAACCGTAAGTTATTCACATCGGTTATTAAGAGTGTATGTGAGATGGAGAATCCCGAGAAACAATTTCAAAAACTGTTGGAAATGCAGTTATCTCTTCGTGAATTCGATTGCGATGTTTTTAATATTTTCATTGAAGGGGTCGGTCGCGCTAAGAAACCTGAGCTGGCAAGACAAATTTATGAGATGATGAAGAGAAGTGGGATTTCTCCTAATATAAGTTCAGACCTTTTATTGTTGAAAAGTTATTTAGCTGGTGATAAAGTATCCGATGCTCTAAATTTGTATTATGATATCATAAAGACAAGGAGACTAAGCAGGAAAGTATTAAACGCTATGGTTATTGGTCTTTGCAAGTCAAACAAGCCCGGACTTGCATTGGGAATCTTTTCAGAAGTTAGAGAGAAGGAGAAAAATGTGAGACCGAGTCTTGAATGTTATGAAGAACTTATTTATGCTTTATGCAAACATAAAAAGTACGAAAAAATCGTGCCCCTTCTCAACGATATGCTTGGTGTGGGCCGACCCCTTTCATCATTTATTGGTAACAATTTGCTTTTATGTTCATTAAAGGATCGGGAGTTATATGACACATGGGTTGACTCAAGCCCCCCTGTTGAGTCGGCTGAGTCATCTCCTATTTGGAGACTTGGCGAGCTTATCGGTTTGTTTTCTGACCGTTTTAGAGAAGACTTGGATCCTGATGACTTGGAACAAGTAGTGAGAAACTGTTATGCACTTGATGTATACTCTTATAATATGATCTTAAGGAAATTATGTATTAAACAAGTGGATGATGCTTCTAAGTTGTTTCAAAAGCTATGGGTAAAGGGGTATGAACCGAACCAGTGGACGTATGAAACTATGGTGCATGGATTTTATAGAAATGGTCGGAAAACCGATTCTGAACTTTGGGTCGAGGAGATGTTACGAAGAGGGTATCAACCAAGCGAGTCTACACAAGTGTTGTTTTGAAGACGAGATCTTATTTTCAGAAACAGATAAGAGGTACAAAGTCTTGATTCATGTTTGATCTTCTTCATTTAATTGAAATTACATCTATTAAAATTCGAATTATTACTTTCTGTTATGTGTTTTTTTTAGAAGAGTATGGAACTGATCTTGTTGTATGCATTTGAAGGCTTATTTTTGCTAAGGTTTGGAAGATCATTGTTGGTGGCTACTTACATTGTAAGCACATGTATCTTTCTGCAGTTACTTGGGGACCGGGGATCATCCACGCACTTGTTGGCGACGACAAATGGGTATCTGAGTAACGCCAATGCGAGAATAGGATTCGATCAGGAATTCAATACTTTGATAACAGGTCAATTGGCATCTTTGATACATGGACATGTAAACCTTAAATTAAACCATATTTTTGTGTTTTTAAAGCTATAAAATCTCCTGATCGAACACTGGTTGACTATCATGGAAAGTCAACTACTGTGATTTTTTCTTTTTTTAAATTCAATCTAATACATTATGTTTTAATGATTTTTGACTGACGCCTGTGTAATCATTTTCAGAAGATGTGTTTTGGCTGGCTTAATAAAATTGTATCTACCTACTTATTGTACTTTATTTATTCTTATGGTTTTTATTTTCGATACGAGTTGGTTTTATCGAACCGTACTGTGTTTATTTTTATGGTTTTGGTTTTGGTTTTGATATGAGGCATTTTTGAAGCTGTTTCATTACATGTACCGCAAACATGACTTTGTAACTCGCAACTTAATGTTTGCAACTTTTTTATTAGGTCGGTGTAAATATTGTGTTATGTTTTATGCATATACGAAATTCCCGCCACATTACTCAAAAATCCCACTAGTCACATACATGATTCATGCATACTGCAATAAAAAAAGGGAGAATTTAGTATTATTTTCTATTCTCTTCAAATTAGGTCATTAATCAAATAAAGTTGTTTTCTTAATTTTTCACTTATAAGTGCTAGTAGTAGTAAAAGAGTATTAAGGGTCTGTTTTGTAATAAATGATAGTATAAGGGCTGTAAATGTATAAGTGTCAAAAGTTGAAAAGTTAGTTAGCCGGTAGTTGATTAGGCGGAACAGAGTGGTATAAATAACTAGCGTGATTAATCAATAAGGTTAACTATGTTGAATGGATCTTTCTCTTTCTGATCTTATTCTTCTTGTAGCTAACAAATTGTTATTAGAGCGTCGATTATCTCGACCTCGGCTACCGGATTTCCAACCACCATTAACGCGACTATAATAACTACCTTAACTGTTTCTTTCAATCACCATCATTACAATCCTATTCTCCACTCACCATTATGAACCTTCAATTAACAATCAATCAAAACCATGACAACAACCTGTAATCAAAATCTTAAACAAAAGATTCAAGAACATAAAACTACCCTGTTAAGGCTTGAAACGGCTGCTGGGGGAAACTTGACTTGAGATCGAAGGATTAAAGAGTTTTGCCATGAAGAATACTGAAAATATGGCTTCAATTAAGACACAAATGGAAGCACAAATTAACGAGATCATAAAAACTATTCAATCTTTGAACAACACGGCTGCTGGGGGAAACTTGACTTGAGATCTAAGGATTAAAGAGTTTTGCCTTGAAGAATGCTGAAAATCTGGCTTCAATTAAGACACAAATGGAAGCACAAGTTAACGAGATCATAGAAACTATTCAATCCTTGAACAACAACCAAACAACAACAAACAAAAAACAAACAACAGCAACGAACAACCAACAAACAACAACAACAATCATAATATTGGAGTAAATCATAACTCCCACAACAATCATAATGATGATGATAATAATAATAATAATGGTAATAATGATAATATGTTCATAACAGTTAACAAAACACTGGACTGAATCATAACTCACACAAGAATCGATTGACAAAGATTGATTTCCTTAAGTTCAATGGGGAAATTGTTAAGGGGTGGCTGTGTAGAGTGGAACATTTCTTTGTCATTGATGCAACTTCCGATTCTTTAAAGATCAGACATGCTATTGTACATATGGAAGACATGGCTCTATTATGGCACCAATGATCATTTGTCCAATCCAGGGGTGGAAGTACATAAGGAATGAGTTGGATTGAGTACAAGGCTGCCATTACTGCAAGGTTTGGATTAATGCTCAACCAACATACCATGGGAGCATGGCTGCCATTAGACAGACAGGTACACTCAAGGAATTAAATCAAGAATTTGATATGGCTCTGACTAAAGTGACAATCTATGATGAATATGTTGTTAGTCTGTATTTGAGGGCATTAAAACAAGAGATTGGGTATCAGGTAAGGTTATTTAGACCGAAAAACCTTCCCGAGACTTATCTTTTGGCAAGGATGCAAGATGAAGCCATAACTGCCATCCAACCCACACAACCCAAAATCACAAGAAATACATATTCAAACTATAATAATAACAAGAACAACGACAACGAGAAGGGGGAGGAGCAGCTAATGGTAAGAAATGGACAATATCTCATAAAGAAATTGAAGAGAAAAAAAGCTAAAGGAGAATGTTTTGGTTGTGATGAGAGATATTCTCAAGGGCAATATGCAAGAATAAGCAATTGTTTTCAATAGAATTGTGTAAGATAGATGAAACAGATGAATAAGTTGATGTGTCTGAGTTTGTGAATCAGACTTTACAAGATCAGGAACCTAAAATCTTTTTACGTGCTATGATGGGAGTTCCATCATATTCAACCATGAGAGTGAAGGGTAATATAGGCACTAAGACTTTGCACATTTTGAATGATTCAGGGTCAACCCATAACTTCTTAAATGAAAGTTGGCTAAAAAGATGAGATGCCTTATTAAAGAAATTCCTAAGGTAATTGTGACTGTAGATGACGGTAATAAGTTGAAGTGTACTCAGTTGTGCAGAGACTTCCAATGGATGATGCATGGCATTTGGTTTAAAATTGATGTCATCTTAGTTCCTTTAACTAATTATGACATGGTTTTAGTGGTCCAATGGCTGCAGACCTTGGATGATATTATGTGGAATTTCAAGAACATGACTATGAGGTTTAAAGTCAATGATCAACGGGTTGAGTTTAAAGGATGGGGATCTAACAAAGCAACCCTATGTTCTATGGAAAAGTTGGAAGGGTTATTGAAAAATGAGGATGTGGTTTTGCTTTGTTGTTCAGCCTCCAGTCTTCTACATATGATTCTTATCAGCATGATACTAAGGTGGGAAATGAAAGTCAAAGTGCAGCATTGCAACAACTCCTACAATAATATGAGGATGTATTCGCAGTTCTAACAGGATTACCTCCTAAAAGGGACTGTGACCACATAATTATGTTAAAAGATGAGAATATGAAAATAAATCAAAGGGCTTACAGGTATCATGCTGGTTAGAATGATGTCCTAGAAATGTTGACTAAAGAGTTATTGGACTCGGGAGTGGTTAGAAACAGTAAGAGTGCTTTTGCATCTCCTATGGTGTTGGTAAAGAAAAAGGATGGAACCTGGAGATTCTGTGTTGACTACAGAAAACTGAATAAAGCTACTATAAAAGACAGGTTTCCTATTCCACTCATTAGAGAATTATTAGATGAGTTGGGAGGGGCTACAGTATTTTCTAAACTTGATCTTAGAGCTGGTTACCACCAAGTTAGAATGGAAGAGAAAGACATTCATACAACTGCATTTAGAACTCACAAAGGGCTCGTTTAATTTGTGGTCATGCCCTTTGGGCTGACTAATGCTCTTACAACTTTTCAAGCCCTAATGAATAGTACATGCCAAACTCTTATGAGGAAATCTACCCTAGTATTCTTTGATGACATCCTGGTCTATAGCCAAACTAGGAAGCAATATCTATTGGACTTGGAACACATATTATCATTTTTGAGAAAGAATTCTTTATTTGCTAAAAAGTCCAAATGCACCTTTGGGGGTTTTACTATTGAATATTTAGGGCATATCTGTAAAACCCAACCCGAATAAACAAGGTATTATACCTTAAACATGTGATTTATGTTGTAAAATTTGAGATTTACTTAAAACAATTGAGAATTAAACATAACTTCATATGGTGTTCAAAATAAAATAGAGTTTATGACCATATGTCGGTTCTTACAACTTGATTTCTACCCCCAATACATTACAAAATTTAGACAAGATATTTGCGGAAGCGTTTTATATTATTTGTGCGTTTAGTTCTTCGGGATACCTTGATCCTCCATCCGGCTCTAAAATAGTTCATACCTAGGGTTCAACAACATTAAACAACCCGTTAGACGCTTAAACAAGTTAAATAAAGGAAAACTGAATGAAAAACTTAATTCTGACAAGCCTTGCTAGTTCTGAGGAAACATCCTCTGGTCTGAGCAAACATCATCTGCTCATTCTTCCTCTAGTCTGACTATCCTCCAGTCTGAGCAAATATCCCCTGCTCATTCTTCCTCTAGTCCGTGCTCATTCTTTCTCTAGTCTAGACTATCCTTTAATCTGAACAAATACCCTTTGTTCATTCTTTTGCAATTACGACCCCAAGGGTTATTCATGCGCCGGTATTCAATCAAGTTTTTACACGTTTATTTACTAAAAGGACTTTTGACTCGTTTAGCCTTTCTTAACACAATAATTGACCTTCAATTAAGGTCATCATTAGATTTACTTACCAATTAACTCATTTGCCTAATTGGTGAAACTCTTACCCTCTATATAAGGTTACCTTTAACCAATTTTACCAAATGACCTGATTGGCCATGCTGGTGTAGTACTTAACCTTCAATTAAGGTTATTAGTTAACGAGCTCACCAAATGACCCATTTTGACCATATTGGTGTAATACTCAACCTTCAATCAAGGTTGTTATTTACCAAATTCACCAAATCACCTATTTGACCATATTGGTGTAATAGTCAACCTTCGATTAAGGTTGTTAATTTACCAAGTTCACCAATTGACCCATTTGACCATATTGGTGTAATACTCAACCTTCAATTAAGGTTGTTATTTACCAAGTTCACCAAATGA
Organism: Ambrosia trifida; assembly: GCA_028751855.1. NCBI lineage: Eukaryota > Viridiplantae > Streptophyta > Magnoliopsida > Asterales > Asteraceae > Ambrosia > Ambrosia trifida. The sequence goes on from CM054123.1 coordinate 81,547,467, forward strand.
CCAATTACCCATTTGACCATATTGGTGTAATAGTCAACCTTCGATTAAGGTTGTTAATTTACCAAGTTCACGAAATAACCCATTTGATCATATTGGTGTAATACCCAACCTTCAATTAAGGTTGATATCTAATCCTTATTCAAGTCTACTTTGGTATCATTAACATGAAGCTTTAAGAATATACTCAGGCATACATCAATAACCATTATCTAGCAAGATTTAAGTCATCATGTGACTTACCTCGCGTAAGCTTCCATAGCCTTACATCCATGGCTCCATGCCTACCCGATGCCATTCATATTCATACCTCATGGATTGAGAGACACTAGATGAAAGAATTTCACAACATGCAATATCCCTAGCCTTGGATTAATCTCATAATCATCAAATCTCCATGTTGTTCTTGAGTGTGTGTGTGTGTGTCATCAGTAAATGTTAATGTATACATAAGTTCACATATACCCATTCTTTTCAAGTTTAGAAATTGTCATTCTTAGTCCCTTGATTTGGATTCCAAGTTTTAAAGCTAATTTCCTAACTTAGTGTGGTTAGCCACTTTTATTAACAGACAACCCGCAATCTCTAACGGAGTTATATCTTTAACTTTATTAGCCCTTGTTAGATGTGCTTGGCCGGTTACTACGCGTTTGATTACAATTTAATTAACCTAAACACGATTTGAGAATATTGGGGTGTTACAATATCATTTATGGGGAGGGGGGTTCAAATTGATCCTAATAAAATTGTTTCTGTAAAAAGCTGGTTTGTTCCTCAAAATCAGGAACAAACTTAGAGGGTTCTTGGGCTTGGTAGGGTATTACAAAAGGTTTATTAAGAACTTTGGGGTCATTGCAAAACCTATGACTGATTTTTTAAAAAAGGATTCCTTTGAATGGAATGAAAAGGCACAAGATTCCTTTGATCAGTTATAGATAGCCCTCACCACTACCCCTATTCTAGCTTTACCAGATTTTAGTAAGGTCTTTGTCTTAGAAACTGATGCATCTTCTAAAGGGATGAGTGTAGTACTGATGCAAGAAAAGAAACCTATGGCTTTTGTGAGTAAAGCCTTGTCTATAAGGCAAAGGACCCTCTTAGTGTATGAAAAAAAATTGTTGGTTATTCCTATGGCTGTTAAACACTGCATCACTACTTAATTGTCAAGAAATTCCTTATTAAGACTGATCACAAGAGCTTAAAGTACATACTCACTCAAAAGATCACCACTCCACTGCAACCAACTTGGTTGGCCTAGTTTAAGGGATATACTTATAAGATTTCCTACAAACAAGGGTCTGAGAATATGGTTGCTAATGGGTTATCCAGGGTCACTGGTTTAACTCTTTTTGAAATGGACATGAGTTCTGTGCAGCCTATGTTATTAGACATAATCAAATCATCTTGGTTACAATCATTGATCTCTAAAATGTAGCAAAGTGAAGTAATAGCAAATGTTACTTGGGATGGAAATTTATTAAAAAGGAAAAATAAGATTTGGGTGGGCAATGATCAGCAGTTAAAACATGAAATTTTACATGATTCTCCTACATGTGGTCATTTTGGATTCATACCTACACTTAAAAGACTTAAGACCTTTTGTTATTGGAAGGGGTGTTACAATTATGTATTTTCTTATGTGAAGAACTGTCATGAGTGCCAACAAGCTAAATATGAACATGTTGCTAATCCAGGACTTCTGCAGCCTCTTCCTATTCCATCTTATGTCTTTACTGACATTTCAATGGACTTCATTTTTGGGTTACCTAAATCTCAAGGTAAAGATTCTATTTTGGTAGTGGTGGTCAGGCTGACAAAATATGGCCACTTCATTTCTTTAACTCACCCTTACACAACCCCTTAAATTGCTCAAGTTTTCTTAGATACTATCTTTAAGCTACATGGTTGCCCTGAGACTATTGTATCAGACAGAGATCCTATTTTCTTAATCTTGTTTTAGAAGGAATTTATGAGACTGTAGGGTGTGCAATTATCCTTGTCAACAGCTTACCATCCACAAAGTGATGGTCAAACAGAGGTCTTGAATTGGTTCCTAGAATATCATCTTAGGTTTATGTGTATGCATTGGCTTGTGCAGTGGATGAAATGGTTAAGTCTAGCAAAATGGTGGTACAATACTACCTACCATTTAGCTATTAAAAGAACTCCTTTTGAGGCCCTTCATAGCTTCCCACCACCACTACACATTCCTTTTATTCCTAAAGATGCACAAGTGACTGTTGTAGAAGAATTGCATCAGGACAGGGAAGCTTGGATCATTAAGCTAAAAGACTCTTTGTTACAAGCAAGAAATAGAATGAGGCAACAAGCTGATAAAAAGAAGAAGTGAAAGGTCATTTGAAGTTGGAGATTGGGTATACTTAAAGCTTAGACCTTTTATACAAACTACAATGAGGACACAGAGGCATTCAAAGCTAGGATCTAAGTATTTTGGGCATTTCTTAATTGTTGCAAAAATAGGAATGGGCCCCTACAAATTAGACTTACCAGATGATGTTCGGATCCATGATGTTTTCCATGTGTCTCTATTGAAAAGGGCTTATGACAATCATACTCCACTGACTTCTTTCTTGGTTGGTCCTCGTTTTTTGCTCTAACCTAGAGCGATTATCGACAAAAAATTGGTAAAAATGGGCAATAGTATGAAACAACAATTTCTTATTCATTGGAAGGACTTACCTATTTTGGAGGCCACTTGAGAGTATAGTCAAGATTTTCAGCTGTGTTTCCCTGAATTCCTTTCTTGAGGACAAGAATGATTTTTGGGAAGGAAGATGTGTTAGTAGTAAAAGAGTATTAAGGGTCTGTTTTGTAATAAATGATAGTATAAGGGATATAACTGTACAAATGTCAAAAGTTGAAAAGTTAGTTAGCCGGTAGTTGGTTAGGCGAGAACAAGGTTGTATAAATAGCTAGTGTGATTAATCAATAAGATTAGCTATGTTGAACGGATTTTCCTCTTTCTGATCTTCTTATTCTTCTTGTAGCTAACAGTAAGTAAATTTGTATATCATTTGCTTGACAAACTTATTTGTATTTAATTGTACTATGTTACTTTTAACTTGTAGGATCACACGTTGATACAAAATTTTGAACACCATAACTTGCGAACAAGAATGACTGACCAAATTTTCAAAAAGTATTTGAGCTTTAGTTTGTTGCTACCAAATTGAAGTCAAATTTCGGACGAAAGTTTCTACATGCCCAAAGTATGTGCATACCTAATATCATGCACAAAGTTTGTGCATACCTAATATCATCCCAAAATCTTGAACCCAAGTTTGTTCATGCCCACAACATGATTATGTGACATCAAGTTTCATGCTGACACATTACCCTCTTTATTTGAATTTGTAGCACAATATTATGTATGAAGAAATTACAAGGAATAAGAATAGATGCTACATAAATGTAAAAATAAATTAAACTAGTCACTAAAAGTTTCAATGGTATATTATTTATAGAATGAAACAATACAATGAATCAAGCCCTTTAAATAGGGGAACAATCCTATATAAACCCTACCACTTAATTAGGAAAGGATATATACAAATAATTATAAAACTATAAACTTAATATTGACACATATAGTCTCTATGATATATGTCGGCTATGACTCCCCCGTAGTTTGAGTGGTCGGTGAACAAACGCTTAAACTGGAGCAAAAAGACTGGAAAAGCTGTCGTGAAAGACCTTTTGTAAAAATATTAGCAAACTGGAGAGAGGAGGGGATGTGCAGCACATGAATATGACCAACCCTAACCTTTTCCCTCACGAAGTGAATATCTATCTCAATGTGTTTAGTCCTCTGATGTTGAATCGGATTATCAGATGAATACACAGCCGACACATTATCACAATAAACAACTGAAGCCTGTCGTAGAGGAATATGCAACTCAAGTAATAAATTCCGAATCCAAGTAGCCCCCACCACAACATTGGCCATGCCATAATATTCAACCTCCGCATTGGAATGAGAGACCGTGGGCTGACATTTTGAGGACTAGGATATTAAATTATCTCTAAGATACATGTAGTACCCGATGGTTGAGTGACGGGAATCTGGGTAACGGCCCAAATCAAAACCTGAATAAGAAACCAATGAATAAGAATTAGACTTAATAATCCGAATCGCGTAATCAAGTCTCCCCTGTAAATGTCAAAGAATACGCTTCAAGAAGGTGTAATGTGGATCATGTGGTTCATGCATGAACAAGCACACCTACTGAAGAAAGTGGGATCCGAAAATAAGTCACAATCTGCAGCACTTAGCTTTGCAGAGAGATCAATAGGTGTAGAGAAAGGTTTACAAGATGACATCTGGGCCCAAGATATGATATCTTTAGCATATTGCGTCTGATCCAAGAACATCCCATGAGAATTTCGTGTGACCTTAATCCCCAGAAAATGATGTAGCTGTCCTAAACCTGTAATAGCAAACTCTTGTGAGAGGGTGCCAATAATCTGCTGCAAGAATCTGTCTAAAAAAGCCATGAGAACAATGTAATCAACATATAATAGTAAATATGTTGTGTCAGGACCCCTACTATAGATGAAAAGAGAATTATCATAAGCACTGCTCCGAAAATCCTACGATAAGATATATGTAGCAAATTGAGTGTACCAGGCTCGAGGTGCCTGTTTAAGACCATATAACGACTTCTTTAACCTGAAGACATAAGTGGGATATCTTTTATCAACGAAACCCAGTGGTTGATGCATAACCACAGTTTTATTTAAGTGCTCGTGAAGAAACACATTTTTAACATCAAGTTGGTGAATGGGCCAAGAACGAGAAACAACAACTAATAATACAATGTGTACTGTGGCCAGTTTAACAACCAGACTAAGAGTCTCATCACAATCAATACCTACCGTCTAAGATTTCCCATTCACAACTAACTGAGCCTTATATCGCTCGAGAGATCTATCGGATTTACACTTGTGGTGAAAAGCCACATGCAGCGGATGACCGGTTTATCAACCGGACATGGAACTAATTCCCATGTGACATTAATCTGTAATGCACTAAACTTTGTCTGCATATCATGTAACCAATGAGGATCGGTAAAGGTTTTAGATTATGAGGTGGGTACAGGAGAGATTGTGTTAGTGATAAGGGTATGTTTAGCTTTGGAGTGGGTGGGCATAGGGTGTATGTTAGTGTGGGGCAGAGCAGAAGGCTGAGACACGGGTGGTATCGGGATAGGAGACAAAATAGCCGGTACAGAAACCGGCTAAACTGTTGGTACAGGTTGTGACGCGGCTAACGCGGCTGCTGCTGGTTTCAGGCAACGGGTATAAGTTATCGGGAAAGGGGAGGCAGAGTGTAAGGTTAGTTTTGTGGCTGAGGAGGGTACCGTGCGGGTAAACAAAAAAGTCGGGCGGATGAGAGTCATCAAGAAGGTGATAGGTGGCAGTGGGTGTCGGTATGGTGTAAGGAAAAGTGTCCTCGTCAAACGTGACGTGACGTGAGACATAAACTTTGCCCGTGGCGGGGTCAAAGCACCCATACCCTTGAAAGTCAGGAGGATATCCAAGAAAGATGCAACGAATGAAACGACTATGAAGTTTATGAGGTTGAGTGGCCGATGAGTTTGAGTATCATGCACACCCGAAATCACGTGGGTGGTCATATGTTGGGTGACGAAGATATAAGCAAAAGTAGGGGTTAAAAAGTTGAGGCGTTTGGGGATAGGATATTATGAAGGTAGGTTGTAGTGTGTAAGGCTTCCACCTAGAAAGCAGGTGGTAGGTGTGCATGGATTAGCAAAGCACGAACGATGTTGTTTAGGCAATGGATCATTCGCTTAGCACGACCGTTTTGGGAAGATGTTTGCGGGCAAGAAAAACGAAACAATAGGTTGTGCTTGGTTGCAAAGTCTTTAAAAGTGTTATAGTCAAATTCACCCCCCAAATCACATTGTAAGGTTTTAATATGTGGATTGAATTGTGTGGCAATCATTTGTGAAATTTTGTAAAGGTGGGGAAAGTTTCTGATTTGTATTTTAAAGGATAAACCCATCCAAAATGTGAGAAATTATCAATCAACACCATATAATATTTGTACCCTGTTTTACTAGGAATCAGGTAAGTCTACAAATCATAATGTATTATGTCGAAATGAGTAAAAGTAAATGAATGTGATTCATAAAATGGCAAACGTTTAATATTCGACAAATGACAGGAATTGAAAAAAGTAGAACTATGAGTTTTATTACATGAAATTGTAAAACGACGGCTAAGGATATCTAAAACTTGAGCGCCATGGTGTCCAAGTCAATCTAGCCAAGGTAAAGATGTCGAAGTGATGGAAAAAGCTTGAGGTGGAAGTGTTGGTGGTGTGACTAGGTAAAGGTTACCCGTGCTATTGTGGCGCGACAGGAGGCGCCCCGTTTTGAGGTCCTTCAAAGAAAAACCAAAGGGATCAAATTCAATTGACACATTATTATCACGGGTAAATTTTAGGACAGATAAAAGCTTTTAAGTGATTTGTGGACTATAAAGAATATTTGGTACAATATAGGTGTGGTTGTGAATAGGTGAAAACCCCATACGAGAATCCTCAATAGGTAAAACATTGTCATTGCCAACAAGTAATTTAGTGTGAACAGGAAAAGGACCGGGGTGTTTGGTTGTAACTCGGTTATTAGTAATGTGTTGCTCAGCGCCGATGTTCATATAGGAGTTCGGATCGGTGTACCGTAGTTGCATAGAATTGAAGGCTACACTTAAGGCCAAGGGATTCAAAGCATCATATCCAGTGAATTGCGGGCTGCCAAAAGAGCCCGGCGTACCCGTGGGTGGACAACCAGGTAGGGGTGGTTAGGGCGCCAAGATTGCTGAGTTGGGTAGGGGCAAGGTGGAGTATTCTACCACGCCCATAAAGGATACAAGTTGTTTTGAAATGCCTAGTTAGATGATCTAGATTGAAAGTTTATGTTGCCCTTGCCTCGACCGTGTCTGCTGTACTGTTGGTCGCGACCTCTTCCTTTGCCACAATAAGGCTGCTGTGAAGTGTAGGGACTGTTCAGATCGGTTGTCCCGGGCTGCTGTGGGGTCGAGGTGTTAGCGAGTACGGCGAGGGTTACAAGCACCGAGGAGGCTTGTTGTTTACGAGCCTCGAGGCGTATACTATAACCTCGTTTGTCAGCATGGTGCGTGCCAAGTCCGAATCAACATTCTGAGAACTAATAAGGGATGCGGTGGTATCGAATTCAGGAGACAAGCCTCGAACTGGCTTTAAAACGAGGCATTTCTCGGTCACTGGTTGGTCAACATCGACTAGTTGATTGGCCAAGTCCTTGAGTTGTTGACAGTAATCGTCTACAGAGCTACGAGCAGCAAGGGTGAGGTCTAGAACTTTGTAAACAATGGCGTGAAACTTGAAGAGTTTCACCCAAGAAGAATATGTGACCTTGGATCCATCAAGGGTGAGGATCTTTGTTTGAATATTCGAAATCGGATACGCAGGATGAAGGGATTTGGCAGAGGATGCACTGCCGTCAGGTGAAGAGGCTTCGGGTTTGTCAGCAGTTTTAGTCATGGTGGCAAGAGGGGTTCAGTGGGTTATGGGAACAGGCAGGCCGATAATAAAGCTATCGAATAAAGACAGACAAGGCTGTCGATAAAAAAGAAAAAAATAAACAGAGCCGAGGCCCTGCAATTGCTAATCGGAGAAGGAGAGGGTAGGGTATCAAAAGAAAAGAAAGGTAATCAGAACCGTAGCTCTGATACCATAAAAGTTTCAATGGTATATTATTTTATGAATGAAAAATACAATGAATCAAGCCCTTTAAATAGGGGAACAATCCTATGTAAACACTACCACTTAATTAGGAAAGGATCTATACAAATAATTTTAAAACTATAAACTTAATATTGACACATATAGTCCCTGTGATATATGTCGGCTAAGAGTCACAAAGTTATTCTTGGTGGTAAAATGAACGAACTAATCCATTAGTGTTTGTTGATGCTTCATGTTTAATGCAGTTAAAAAAGATAAGTCAAATGTTGCTGCGGGCATCTATGTACGTTGCTGCAGGCATCTATGTTTTTTGGCACATATTACGTGGCGATTTCACGTAAAGATAAAGATCAGTCAAATGTTGCAATTAAAAAAGGTAATCTTTGGTTCGAGTGAGAGACAATATGAAGCAAACCATCAATGATCTGACCTCTCAGGTTGACCATTTGAATGACGAAATGTAAGTTCGGGAAAAAACGATTCTGGAGTTCCAGCAAAAGATGACGGATATATTTGTTTCAATGGTTGACCGTTTGCATGATAAAAGAAACACAATCAACACATGGAATCAAATGATGCTTCTAATCCAAGTCAGAGTCCAAGACAAGCAATCAATTGCACTTCTTGTTTTTTTTTAATTTTGGTTGCATCTATTCCTTATTTTTTAAGTCAACTTTGCAAAGCATACTATTTTTATATATTACTTTTCATACTTATTACTTTACTAGATAGCGAAACATACATAACGATTTTACAATTAAAAGCCTCTTGATTATCATGTTATATTAGTTAGCAGTGGTGACATTTTTACCATCTACTAATGAATAAGTTGACTCTGCCTTGAGGAAACAGGTGAAAAGGCACCCAAAGTTATTTTTCACTAATACAAAATGTTAGTCCCTGTTTTTATATAAAATAATTTATTTTTTTTTTTGTATTCGTGAAAAATGATTTTAAATTTTGTATTAGTGAAAAATAATTTTAAATTTTTAAATTTAAATACAAATAAAATGTAAAAATATTACTTTTATGAGTTAATTAGGTTGTTAGTCCCTGTGGTTTCTTTCCAGTTTCAAGTTTAGGTACTAAGAATTTTACATAAATGACTCATCTACTTTGTAAAAACTCAATTTTGTCACTTTACCTAAAGTTAACAGAAAAATTAACAATCGTTAGTCTTAGTACCCAACATTGTTACAAAAACAAACCTTAGTACCCTAACCCGTTACTTAAAACTATTAGTACCTAAACTTGAAACTTTAAAGAAACCACAGGGATTAACCATGTAATTAACTCTATTATTTATGTAAAAGTTAAAATTTGGGTCTTTAGTGTTCTTCAAGTCGTTTCAATTCAACCTAACATGTTTTCAATTACACTATTTTTTTTAGTTTGACCTATTACCAACCAACTCATTTATTTGTTCCATCTGTAAACTGGAAAAAAAGTTAATAATCTTCTGTATACTTTGAGATACTGTTTCTCCCATTTGTTTTTTTAATATCTTTTTAAAAATGATTGTGAGTAGAGAGAAGAAAAAAAAAACTAGTGATAAAATTATAAAAGAAAAGTAAAAAACTATAATAAATTTTAGTATAGCTTATGGTGAAGTAGTATGAAGACTCAATGTTAAAGACTCAAGGCTGAAAGGTTATGGGTTCGATTCTTGAAAGCGTCGAGTTTTATCAATTATTTCATTGTCATGCTTTGAGATGGGTGAATGGTCGGGTTTAACCCAGAACTGATGGTTGGTGAGCTAGGGGCTCCGTCCATTCAAGTTAGGCTATCTAGAGCTCTACTTAACCATTGAAAACCGCTTACGAAATACCTGCCTTCTACTCTATCACTCTGCCTTCTACTCTATCACTCTGTTCTAGGGTTTTATTAAAGGACGGAAGAGAAAGGATTGAGAAGGAAGTGGAAAAAAAAATGTGTTCCAGAGTTTTATGTAGGAGGGAATGAGAGGAATAATAAAGAGGTTTTTAAAATGATTTTTAATCTTTTCAATTTAAAAGTAACCGAAAAAAAAGGAAAAAATAGGGATCCTTTCTATTCTATCCTTTTAATGAAACTCTGTAACATAGCATATAGTGTAAATGTACGTTAAAAAAAAAAAAAAAAAAAAAGAATGGGAATCCTCTCATCCATAAACTTTCGCAAATATCCTCTTTCCAATTATTGTCCTCTAACAAACAAACACACACTACACTACACTACCCAATTCATCCTCACCGGCGGTCACCTCCTCCGCCGTCAACGACGGACCAAACCACCAACTCTCCAATTATGTTTCAACTCATACATCTCCCTATCATATTAATAATATTATTATTATCATCGTCCCTACAACCTATCTTTACAAAACCTGAGTCAACCACCATTCACTTACCTACTGATTCCTTCTCTCTCATGACCTCCACGTGTCCTGCACCAGACCCTACCCTCAACCACCGTCCGATCATCGGAATCGTTAGCCATCCAGGCGACGGTGCTTCTGGTAGACTCAGTAACGCAACTAATGCTTCGTATATTGCTGCTTCGTATGTGAAGTTTGTTGAGTCTGCTGGTGCTAGGGTTATTCCGCTTATTTATAACGAACCTATTAATATTATTGAAAATGTAATGTTTTTATCCTTTTGTTGTTTGAGAGTTTAATTGTATAGATCTGGAATTTAACTTCTGTTTGATGTTATTAGTTTGACTTAGTAGTTCACTTGTTATTACAAAGTGGCTGGTTATTTGTTATTTAATTTAAATTAAAAACCGGAACAAATTACAAGAGGTTGGTATGTAAACGGCCAACAAGCTGCGCTGCGTTTGTGGTTATGATTATCTCATTTTAGCTCTTAGTTTTAGCATTTAAAAAAAATATATATTTTTATTAGTTAAGCAACATTTGACCATGGGAAAAAAAATACCAAAATTTCTGAATCCGCCACTGATAAATTGTCAATTTTGACTGTTGCTACTAATGTTGATGGTTCTGATTAAAGATCAACAACACTGATGTATATGCTCATTTAGATTAATAAGCAGCTGATAATGTCATTTGTTGTTGCACAAACTATAATATCAACACCAGATGTATATGCTCTTAGTTTTACAGTTCTTCAAATGTGTTATGAGGTAAGTTAACTTGTGCAATTGCATTGCAGAAGCTCAAGTTGGTAAACGGAGTGCTTTTTACGGGTGGATGGTCTAAGAGTGGCCTATACTTTGATGTTATTGAGGGAATTTTTAAGGTATCTGCGCTTTCTTACGCTAATATTCGCAGACAAGAGTAATAAATTAGAGTATTTAGCTTTCTTTTAATTTAAATAAAAGAGTGTGATCTTACTATTTTCTTTGGCGCAACATTTAAATCTTCCGTAAATGTGCATAAGTGCATTGTGACGATTAGTATTCGTAATTGAAAAACACAAGTCGTGGCCTTTTGATTTTTAGTGATGACCGCCTAACATTAGTGGCTTCTTATACTCTCTACCTTTGCAGCAAGTCCTTAAAAAGAATGATGCAGGTGAACATTTCCCGCTGCTTGCAATATGCTTAGGATTTGAACTCCTAACGATGATTATTAGCCAAGTAAGCCGTTTTCAGCTCCATGTAATACTAATTGTAAAAATTGTAAAGCCGTTTCTTTAAAGTCATATAAGCGCTACCACTGTTCACAACTTCACCCAATTTTGCTTGTGCTTTTCTACACGCGGTTGTTGAAAATCTTTGTCGTTTTGGACTTTTTTTTATTCATATACAATTATTAGAAATTGTTTAGATGGCTAAAGTTCAGTATGTCTTGAAGTTCAAAGAATGAAAAGGCCGAATGCATGTCATCGACTCTGTGGGTACTTCTTTTTCATATAGAGTACTTGATGTCTATAGTCTATACTTGTTTGATACAAGAGCTATTATCCACCATTTCATTATTTGTAATACATTGATTGAAGTAACATCCTTTTCTGTTTCGGGTATAACTTTTTTCTGTTCTTTTATGTCACTAGAACAATAACATCCTTGAAGACTTTAGTGCGTCAGATCAAGCTTCTACACTCCAATTCATGAATAACATTAATCTTGAACAAACATTGTTTCAAAGGTATTATGTAGTTTCGTAGTTTGTTGGTTAATTTTTCTTTTCTTTTCTTTTTTTTTTTTACTTTTAACTATTGAGAAAATTGCTGTTATAAAAAATAAAGATTAATGTTAGTAAACAAGACTCTTGCGTTACCAAAAAGAACATAATAAAAAGAGAATAAATACTTACTGTTTTTCATATTATCAGCAAATGCGCTTTTGCGAAACCATAAAGTGATAAGTTAACGTTTTTTGTTTTCTACAGATTTCCTCCTGAATTGATTGCAAAGCTGAGCACAGAATGCCTTGTGATGCAAAACCATAAAGTGAGTTCAAACATTATTTGTTATAGTATGTTAAACATATACTAAAACAATCTTAATCCCGATTAACATATTTGCACCTGACCTAACGAGCCTATGGATTTTTAATTGTAACAGTATGGCGTATCACCAGAAACATTTCAAGCTACTACAGAACTCTGCAGCTTTTTCAAGATCTTAACTACTAGTACCGACCAAAACGGCAAGGTGCATATCTTTGAAATTGATTTTGGAATCATTTTTAAGTGAATTTCTTTTGAGGCTCAAAGATCTAAATTTAGAAAGGTAAATGAGCTGTCAGGTATATGTATCAACGGTTCAATCAGAAAACTATCCCGTGACTGCTGTCCAGTGGCACCCAGAGGTATTAAGTTTACACCTTTCATTTTCTTGATTATGTGAGAATGTAACAAACAGCTCATCATGTATTTGGCATGCAATATAATAAGATCTATTGCTAGATATGCATGACGAAAAACAGGCCGCCCTTATAAAAATGTCATGATGCAGAAAAATGCTTTTGAGTGGGGCTCATCGATGATTCCACATTCAGACGATGCAATTCAAGTGACTCAACATGTTGCCAACTTTTTCATAAGGTATGCTCCTGCTTTCGCGAGTCCAAAAAATTATGTTTCTTTTACCTTCCATTTAAGAAAAACACAACTATGCTTAGAGGCGGCAATCCCTAACACGGCCAATAATCAAGTTTTAGGTTGTCATGTCTAACTTGCTAAATAAAAAGCAGATTGTGTTTGAGTTGACCTGTTTAGTACTCAGGTTGACTTGCTTAATTCATTTAGTTACATATATAGCCTCCTGCCCCCGTTTAACAATTACCTGCCAACTGATTAACAAGTTGATTTACAACCCTTTTGACCCGTTTACATAAACGGGTTAAATAGTCGTGTTTGGGTGACATGTTTTAATAGCTAGGATTATGGTTGATGTCTTTTACCGGATTAAATATATGGGCCGTGTTCAGGCTGACAGATTCAACCTGCTAACCCGACAGAATTGGCACGCCTAGCTATTTCATACCCTTGTGGTATTTGAGCAGTTATATATGTAATGAGAGATTGTTTCTGTAATATACAGTGAGGCTAGAAAGTCGCTCAACAGACCGCCTACAGAAGAAGTGCTGGCTAACCTTATCTACAATTACAGCCCCACTTATTGTGGGACCGCCGGGTGAGTTTTCTACTTTTATTCGACATAGGCGAAGTCGGTCGATGCGTTGTCCTACCTTGTATGTCCAACTTGCATTATATGATTGTGTTATGCAACTGATACAGGCCAAATATGAAACATACATAGTAGTTTCATAGTTATATTATTTTTGATATATTTTTGGTTGCAGGAAAGGATTTGATGAGGTTTACATCTTCTCCAATACAGAAAAGATTGCACGTCTTTGATTTGTTGTGATACTGTGTTACATGTAATGTAATTATTCAACTTTGTATCTTGAATAATGTATCGGTAAACCGTACATATGTTTATACATGAACCATCTATCAAAACCATTTTACGGTTTTGTGTTAAAAGAATAAAATATTATTAGCCACTATAAAATGACATGTGTCCAAATAATTAAACAAGTGGGAGGGGTAATTTTGTAAAAAAAATATGCACATGTAAGTCACATGTTATTTTCATCTTCATTTTTAAATGCCCGTAACTTTTTTATATGTCATTTTTTTTAAATATAACATAAAATTGAACGTCTTTTTATCTTTAATATGAGTACCATATTAGAGAAGAGCAAATCGGGTTTTTTTTGCCGAAACGGTTTCGGTTCCAAACCGGTTCGCTACATTACCGGTTCGGTTTTGGACCGGTTTTGTCGATTCGTAAGACCGGTTTCGGAGACCGGTTTCGGTTTGTTTCGGTTTCGGTTCTTAATCGGTTTTTTCGCGCACCTTTTAAAATCGTATAAATTACATAAAATTTAACTGTTAATTACTTTTAGGGTTTTTTTAAAGAAGGAAATTGAATATTAATACAAAAAAACAATGTTTTATTTGTGTTTATGGCCAAAAAAATGTATTTTTCTTAGAACGTTCCAGAAGGAAGTATCGAAACGCACCGGTTAAAACATTGAAACGCACGTTTTTATCACCGTCCATCTATATTTCAGACGCACGTTTGAACATTGAAACGCACATTTGATCAAATATGTTGGAGATTGAGACGCACGTTTGATCAAACCACTGAAATAGAGAGAACACAATTCCGACAACTACACAGATCGGGATGACGTTGATGTATGAACAAACTACTTAACGGGTTTGATTCTGCACGATATGTGCAAAATGGGGAAGATGCAAAAACTTCTAATGCTAGAGAACAATTTTACCGGTGGGTTACCGAAGAACTGATGGGATTTGGAGTTTGCCTAATTTGGGTATGATTGATCTTGAAATGAATCAGTTTGAGGGTCAAGTGGGGCGAATTATAGGTGAAGCGAAGTCATTGGCACATCTTTTTCTAGCAAACAATTCATTTTCGGGTGAATTACCGATTGAATTGTGTGCGGTTTTTAAAGAGATGACGGTGGCGATACGGTGTCTTTCAGATGAGTCATCGGAAGGGGAAGAGTGGAAGAAGATGACGGTGGCGATACAGTGGGAAACAAAAAAGTCTAAACTACCCCTTTTAATCAACTAGTATTGAGTTTATTAACCATAACTATGGTTTACATGTGTCATCATATTGTGGCTTCCTACACTTCCTATGTTAAGGAATTTTTTACCATATACTTTATCAAAAGTGAATATATATATTGAAAGGTTAAAAAAATAACGAATATGTTGTATTTAAATTATTCTAATTGTGTTGTTTAAAAAATAAGAAGAAAACAATCTAGTATTGTACTGTTTAGCAGGATCACCGTGAGATTTGATTGACATGTTTAGCTTGTGAGGTTACATGTGAGGAAACACCAGTATAAATATGCTTAATAACGAGTAGAGATTAAAGATATGTTTATTGAGATTAGTTTAGACTATTACAAGGAATAGGAGCAATCACAAGTAAACAAGTATTTCAACTATAATGTTCCGGCCTAAACTAAGAGCAATCTATCTATGTTTTTATCACCGAATGACGACCCTCTCTCTAGAATAGAAGGGTATTTATAGTAGTTTTCTTATGCTAATTGGCCCTCCCAAGAATGACACATGTTTCGCGTGAGTCACACTGCCGATGACCCCGTTAGGGAATGTTACGTTGTTTTTCTCCTTTAGGTTGACTTTCTTTTCAATTGTCCTTCATGTCCTTGTTTTTTTTAAAGGTTAACTTCATTAAAAACGCCCTACCCCAAGACGGGGAGGCGCAAAACAACACAACTACATGAAATCAAATTTACACCAATTATGCCAACTAAGCGACTTAAACTTGGCACGATAGTAGCCCAAAAAACCCTATAGACTTGACATCACTGATAATATCTTCCAACTGAACCAATTTATTATTGAATATGAACTCGTTCCTAGCACGCCAAATGGCCCAGCACCCGATGACCAACAAGCCTTGAAGGATCTATTTTTTTTCTACCTTGGAGCCCCGAGTAGAAGTGAAAATCCAAAATATCCCTGAAGGAGAAAGTAAACAAGTTCGGCACACCACACCAGGAGGAGATATGGTCCCACAGCAGTGACACGAAAATACAAGCAGAGAAAATGTGGTCCACTTATTCGACTCCACTAGAGCACAACGGGCATGAGGAGTCCGACGACAGTATGTTCCTTCGAGCTAAACCCTCCCTAGTGGGAATCCTGTCCATCGTCGCGCGCCACACGAAAACATTGCATTTTAAAGGAACCCACTTACGCCTGTCAGGAGATTATGGAGCATGGAATTCTCTCTTTTGATTGGCTAGATGTCCCTTTCATTATCCCATGATAGTTAGCATATCCTAGGTGGTGCATGGAGCCCATATAATGTTCTTTTGATTATTTTCATTCTGACGTGTATATTGTGAGCCCATGTGCGCGCGGGTAACATACTAGCTTACCAACCTGTTTAGCATGATCACCTGTTTATGACCCTTTAACCCATTTTTTTACAACCCCAACCACGTTAAACATGTGCAGCTTAATTTTTTTTTTTTTTTTTGAACATAAATGGAGCTTTTATTAATAAACAAACACCAGAATCACCCGGGCACACTAAGCCAGAGGCTACCTGGGCCAATTACAACCCAAAATTACAATTCATAACTTCAAAACAAAGAAATAAACCAAAACAGCTAAGCAGGGCCATTCCTCTTCGTCCATGAGTGCAGCCAGCCTTGTTTCTTGTCCGTTATCGAAATAGAAGAAGCTCCACCACGTCGTTTTATCAAGATCCGTAATTTTCGCCCGGTTGGTCATCCACCAAAATGATTCGACTTTGATATCTTCAACTATCAAAGGTGTCGCCAAGTTCACATTCGAAAACATCTTTTTATTCCTCGCCAACCAAAGTTTCCAAATAGCCAATAACATGTCTGCATATATAACTTCAATCTTTCTGGAACTTGCTTGCAATGCCCGGGTGCCTTCAAGAAGCTGCTGTACAAATGAGTAATGAGCTGAATCCTGGATCTTCAGCCAATCAAAAACGTTCCACCATACAAATCGAGCCCATACACAATTTAGTAAAATGTGTTCAGCCGTTTCGGGTTCGAGTTTACATCTACAATGGAGGCCGTCCCCGATTTGAATTCCTTTAAAGAAAGAGTTTCGGCTGTAGGTATCCTGTTTTCCACGGCCCTCCAAACAAAGCAATTTACCTTTGGGATCGCTATCTTGCTCCAATAGAACCGGTTATTTGGTCCTGCAGATGTCTGCATGTTCTGCAGCTCCATTCGGACCAACTTCACCGAGAACTCAGCCGGCCCATCCTGTTTAGACCACCTCCGGACGTCTGCAACACCTGAAATTTTCTGCGCGTTAATAAGGAGCCATAGCCTGTTCGCCTCGTCCTGTTCTATGGCCGAAGATGGAAGTCTAGACCACGGGATGTCCCACCAAATGATATTATTCAGCTTTCTATAACAGTGCACAACCTTGGGTTCTTTGACATTACACAATGGAAACAAGTTGGGAAATTTATCCTTAAGCCATCCATCGGTACACCATATATCCTCCCAGAAACGCACGGATGTGCCATTGCCAACTACACGGCACAGTTTAGATTCCAGATCAGACCCTCTTTTGGCGAACTCAGATTTCAGGGACGCAATAGTGCTCCATACCCCACTTCCGGACTTCTTATGCGGTATAAAACCCAAGCCCCTCCGGATCCCATGAATGGCGTTTATAACATTGCACCAAAGCTGATTATCCGAGGACTTATAACGCCACCACCACTTTGTTAAAAGTCCTATATTTAAGTCTTCGATGCAGCCCATACCCAACCCCCCCCCCCCCCATGGTCTTTAGGTGTTACAATTTTTTCCCAAGCCGTCCACCTAAGCTTGTTCCTTGACATCGAACCTCCCCACAAAAATCTTCTTCGCAGCCCTTCCAATGTCTTAATAACCCCTGCCGGTGCCTTAAACAATGACAGATAATAATTTGGGACAGCCCCCAAAACCCCTTTCACCAAAACCATTCTCCCAGCAAAGGACAAGGTGCGCGTTTTCCAGTCAGATAATCTGGCATGAAACTTGTTTACTACCGGTTTCCAACTGTTTATTCTTTTCATATTGTCACCAACCGGCAAGCCAAGATAAATAAAAGGGAGTGAACCTCTTTGGCACCACATAATGCTCGCTAAAGAGTCCACTTTAGCCAGTGGCGAAGCTTGGTTCTCGAATCAGTGGGGGCCAGATTCAATTTTTTTCGATCGGTAGTGGCCGGAAGATCAAATCGGTGGGGGCCGGACTCAACCCGGACTTAATTTACCTACGAAAATCGCAAAATTCCACCACTGCGCCAAAAATCGGTGGGGGCCGGGGGCCCCTCGGGCCCCAAAGAACCTTCGCCCCCGACTTCAGCACTGCTAACATTCAGCCCGAACAACGAACTCTTTGACAGGTTGACATCAAGGCCGGAAGCCATGGAAAAGCACCTAAGTATTCTGTTAAGGTTTTTAACATTCTCAACGAACCATGAACCAAAGAAAAGGGCGTCATCGGCATAAAATAGGTGAAAGATAACGGGCCCCCCGTTAGATAGCTTTACACACCGTCAATTCATTTATCATGTTTAGATAAATGCGTTAGGTCTGTGCTCTTTTTAACACAAATAAGTAATGGGTGGTTGTTTAACCCGATCAACAAAATATGATTTACTCAAAATCCATTTTTCAAATTTTAATTACTAACTAGGATTTTATTACCCTGCGCTTCGCGGCGGGAGCTCCTGTTGCGTGGAGGGTTTGGTGGACATAAAAGATAATATCAAGTGACTGTTATTCTCACGTGGGCTTCAAAAAAATACTTGCGAATAAAAGCTAAAAGTTTAGTGATCAAAGTTTGAAATCCTAAAAGCTAAAAGTTTGATGGTCAAATCGGAAGAAATTAAAGTGCGTAAAGTGGATTTGACTGAACCGGATGTTTTAAAAATAAAAACCGG
This sequence comes from Ambrosia trifida, assembly GCA_028751855.1. NCBI lineage: Eukaryota > Viridiplantae > Streptophyta > Magnoliopsida > Asterales > Asteraceae > Ambrosia > Ambrosia trifida. The sequence continues at coordinate 81,566,195 of CM054123.1, forward strand.
TACCTAGCACGTGTGCTATAACCGGCACGTGACAACAAAGTCTTTGTGGATTGCATTATAAATACATAGATAGCTATACGATCCATCTCAAAGACGAGGAGGGAAAAAACCTAAAAACAAAAGCCTTAAACAGAAAAATGGCGGGAAATGAATAAGGATATTTATTTAGCCTTAGAAAGAAAAAGCAATTAATTAATTAGTTGCATCAAAGATATTGTATTGTTGTTGAAGAGAGAGAGAGAGAGAGAGAGTGAGCCATGGCCGACATGGAAACCCTAGGTAATGGTATCATCGATGAAATTCAAGCACTCGTCTCCGATAACCTTCAAGTGGTATGTACGTCTTTTGTTTGCACTCCGATAAACACGTGTTTTTCCATCACTATTGGAAACCCTAAAAGCACTTGTTGTTATTGCTGCCTACTAGTTTGGTGATTAATTTAGGGTTTGTTTTTGTTTTGTAGGTTTCTTACAAGTGGTTGAGTAGGAATTTTTTGGTGTCATCTGATACTGCTAAGAGGCGAGTTTTTATTAATATATTTCTAAGGGGGTGGGTGTTTGGGACGGTATATGTTTGTTTGTAAGCTGAATTAGATAATCAGCTAATTGAAGGCACCTTGTTTAATTTAAGGGTTATATTCTTTTTATTTTGAATGCATCAAGAACAGTTGTTGTTTTATAAATAAATATACAAGCTCAGGTTCTTAAACTGATAATCTTCGTTTAACAAGGCGCGCCTGATGAGCAAGGCGCACAAGGCGTTTAGGAAAGCGCTAAATTGGTCCCCTTGGAGAGTTATATGTAAAAACAACTATAGGGATGACGAGATTGTGAATGGTTTACTTGGTAATAAGGCTAATATGTAAAACCAATGATACAGAAACAACTTTTGGTTAAATACATAAAAGCTTGTTTTGCTGTACATTACGTGAAGCTCTTTCCTTGCGCTTTGTGCTTCAGCTTTTGGGACCCAAGGCCTCTTAGCGCCTCATGCTTTGTTAAACCAAGCTGCTTGTTGCAAACAATTTATTTTGCACTAAATTAACATATAAGCATAAAAACTTTTCTTCGTCCACGCAGTTGAAAGTGAGGATTTGCTTTTAAGCTATTTAAACAAGCAAATAACAAACGCCCGTTGTTTTTTTACACACTGATTTGTGAAATATTGGGTGACATCTGTTTGGATTTATGCATAGGCTGCTTCAAGAGTTTGTGGAAAAGAATGGAAGTCAACTGGAAGTTGTATATTCTCTGTCGGGTTGGTTGAAGAATAATCCAGAAGCTTACCATGTAAAGCTTGTTGTGGGCTCTAAACTTTCAGGTCAGATTCTATACTGGTGGTATACACATGCTGTAGATTATGTAGTTTTATGTGTGTGCTCAATTTATATGTGCTTTGGTTCAATGTTAATAGCGGTACCACAAAATAATTTATTTTAGTTGCTTTAGGGATGTTCAAAATTTGTATCTTTCTATGCAGAAGCTAAAGAAGAATTTGGTGATGGCTGCTCAGTTCAAGTCTATAGTATCCAAGCTTGTGTTCCTAAAGATCCAGCAGTTCTCTGGAATGCTGAATTTGTACAAGCAGAAGAGCTATTCAAGGAGCCTCCTAATGTTGTTAACTGCTTGCGTGATAATCGGTGAGCTTTTGTATATTTTTTTAGATATACTCTACATTATTGGGTATTGTTTCTGTACATTAAATTGGTGTGCAATAAAGTAGCTGCTTAAGAATTTATTGAATACCTGCATCCCTCTTGCAACATTTTGCTTCAAACAATGTGATGCTATGCAAAAAAGATATATATATATATATATATATATATATATATATGTATATGTATATGTTTTTTTTGCATTTTCATGTATTTAGCTGTAATAACACTTGTACAAGTGGTCCACCAGCTCATAATCGCTACCAAAAAGCTCAATCCAAGGAAGCTTGGTCAGAAGCGGACCCGATATTTTATGCATGTAGTGGTGAAGGGCTGATTACTGGATAAAGGGTGAAAAGGGGGCAAAATTTGTTAATGTTTTTTATGAAAAAAATCAAGAACCAAATTGAACAACAAAAATAAATGGAATAATGAAAATAAATAATCCCAACTATTGACCATTGGCCAATAACAGTCCCAACTACGAAAATTACCAATAGTGGTCCCAACTTTCAACATATTGGAATATAATGGACCCAAACTAACGGAGGTCTAACTCCGTTAGTGTGGTGCTGACGTGGCATGCCACGTAGGAACATTTTGCCACCTAGGATGCCACGTCAGTATCACACTAACGGAGTTAGACCTCCGTTAGTTTGGGTCCATTATATTTCAATATGTCGAAAGTTGGGACCACTATTGGTAATTTTTGTAGTTGGGACTGTTATCGGCCAATAGTCAATAGTTGGGATTATTTATTTCCATTATTCCAAAATAAATTAACTAAGAAGTATTTTTAGAAAGTTGGCAGTTTGATCATTCATACATTTTGATAGCAGTATGTGAAAAAGCTTGTTTGTAGTTTGATAATTTTGGTATCTATTGCTTTAATTTTAATACTAGCAAATTTTTTTTAGTTTTTTCTCTTTTCTTTAAGAACTGCCTAAATTTGATGTACTTTTTTTAATAATGTATAAAATGTATACATGCAAGAGAATGCCACAGAAAGCATATGAAAATAGTGAAAGTTTAAACATAGGCCCTGTTATTTTCTTAAAGTTGAATGGTTGTAATTGGCTGTTTATTTATACACAGTTACTCTATGTACAGTTTATTCACTTCTGATTGTTTTCAGGTTTTGTGGTGTAACAAATTCATTTGTAAAGCGCAATGTGGAGGGAACTCCTGTTAACAGCACAGGTCCACAGTTAAAAAGTGTAGGAATTCACGGACAATCAAGAACTAATCCCATCATTCAAACTTCTGTCCCTTCACTTGGAAAAGAAAAAAAGATTGAGCAATCAGACCCTAAACCTAATCAAGGCGTTAGTGTTCAAAGGGGAAGTCATAAAGAACAAGTTCCGCCAAACAAAAAGAAAGTACAAAATGATAAAGTCTCTTCTGGGACTTCAAGCTCATTAGCTAGTATGTGGGGCCGTGCATCTGCAAAACCAAAACCCGAGCCTGCCTCAGTTAAAACTGATACCGTGGTTCCTATTTCCAATGGTTTGTTTACTTTTACTTATTGTTTTGAAATTTATTTGCTTAAAAAGTTTACTTCATTATAAGGGACACTAAATGAAATAGAAACATACATTACAGTTTTCTTGATTTTAGCAACAAACTTTTGATCGTGTTCAAAGCAGAAAGTAACTTACAGTATATTACCTTTCTTGGCAATTAACATCATTGAACTGATTTCACTGTAATATGCTGATGTGGAGTGGTTTGATGTCGTGCCAGTCAGTTGCTCCATATGCAAAAAAATGCGTGTGAAAAAAAAAATATTTTCAAGTTTGTAAAAATGTTAAAAAAACATCTTAAGAGATCACTATTGATATGGCATGAAATGTCATGTTGCATATACATATACACCACACTGAAATGACTAAGATGTCATTTCAGTAAATTTTAAACTGTCAACCAATTACCTACCGTCTAAACAAATCGCTCGTTACAATCTGCAACAAAATGTAACTTGGCTGCTAAAATTGAGAAAAAAATTTAAAGTTTGTTTATAGTTTGCGTTGTTTAATCAAAGTTGAAATATGGCAGATGCTCAGGTGCGTGCTAATGAATCTGTAGAGGATGAAAGCAGTGATGATGAACAACAAATGAACTTTAAAAGAGCGTCTAATGGTGAAGGAAATAATAGAAAAAGAAGGGTTGTATTAGATTTCTCTGATGAAGAGGATAATGTTGAAGATGCAGTGAATCTCGCCTCACCAGATCCACCAAAAAAGCAAGTTGCTGCTCTTGATTCAAAGAAAAGTTCTAGCATTTCGGGTCTTGAAAATAAGAATTTGGATTTTGATGAACAAAAAGAAGTTAAGAACGTAAAGGCAACTGAGACCGATTCCAAGCCTTTAAGTGTTGAAAAGGATGTAAAGCAGGAAGATAAAACGAGCGATGCTACTAAAAATGGGACTAAAAAGAGAAAAGTTATGAAGACACGTATTGATGAGCGTGGAAGAGAAGGTTTGGTTTCTCCAAAATTTCAGTTATCTTTTCAATCAAAAGAAATCAGAGTCGGCCTTGAAGGAATATATATACATATATATATGTATATGTGTGTGTGTGTGTGTGTGTGTGTGTATTATTTACATTTTAAAGTATTTTATTGATGTCTGTTTCTATTTTGATGATGTATATATATTTTTTTGTTTATTCTTTTTTAGTAACTGAGGTGGTTTGGGAGGATGATGAGAAAGAAACAAGACCTGATGACAATACAAGAAAAGATAAAGATGACAGTAAAACCGCAACCAATGTTCCTGTCAACAGGTAATACTATTCCCGTAAATAGTGACTACATCAACCTGTTTAGGAATAAGTTATCCACTATACTACTATAGGTAGTGATTTTGTCCCATTCGCTTATGAATTGTTGATGTTGGTTATATTTATATGTTCAACCCATTAATTTTAGCTGAAAAAGGTTACGGGTCAAATGTTGCCCAAAGTGCTTAAATTGCGGATCGAAAATGTTTTCGGGAAAGCCAATTCAACCCAACCTGAACTTGTTGCAATTTGTTACGTAGACCCACCTATTTTGTCATATCTAGTATTCTTAGTTGATTTTTCTGTTGAACTCAGGCCCGCCCCAGCAGCTCCTAAGAAGTCACCTGCGGTAGGTAATGCCCCGTCACATGCAACAGGCAAAGCAGGAAATAAGAAAACCAATGTGAAGGATCCTAAACAGGGGAATATCATGTCTTTCTTCAAAAAGAAGGTTTAACGATTTCCATGAAACTACAGTCATATGTATCGCGTGTATGCTGATTAAATTCTAGTTCCGTGTCTCCTTTTTCCGTGCTGTACATTTTCTTGAAGCTAGTAGTTGAGGCTTTGCATGGTTGCACAAATACACAAACAAGAGCATAAAGGCGAAAGTTTTAATTTATTTTTCATAGAATTGCTGGAAATATCACAAAATTATGCCTAAAAGCTAACCAGAATAACCCTGAAAAAGTGAAGAAATAAAAGTGAATCAGGGTTAAAAAAACTATCTTGAACAAATTGATACAAGTATTTCCTTTATTTTCTGCTCCCTGTTCTTTCAACTTAGTTGTATCAAGTTTGTCGGCTCACTCAACACATATCGTGGTATTTCATATTTTGTACCTGCAAGTATGATTAAATAAAGCAAAAATATTTAGTCATATGCAGGTACGACCCAGAGATATGATCATTAGTTTGGGTCGTATGTAGTTATAACTTACGACCCAAAGATATGATCTTTAGTTTGGGTTATATGTCGTCAAGATTAAGATATGACCAGTTTGGATGTGAAGGAAAAAAGAGAGGTTTAAATGACCTATTTCATCATAACAAACTGTCATATCAGGTTTATGAACCATCACCCCTGCGCTGTCTAGAATTGTTTGAGCGAGTTCTGTATCCGACTCGGCTGCTGCATGTATCGCGTCCCAGGTCTCTTTTTTTGCACAATTTGAATGTAAATAGTTATCAGAATAATAGATTTTATAGTCAATATTAATAATTTTGTGAATGTAACAAATATTCATACGACTAAATAATATTTAAACATTATCTCGTGTAACAATTCACATAAGGGTGTATGCGAGCCAAGTTGAGCTTGAGCTAGGCTGGTTTCGAGCTATTTCTAAAACTCAAGCTTTACAATTTTACCGTCGGCGAGTCATAGACATTTTATTCTTATAGTTTTTTTTACCTTTTTTGCCACCATGATGAGGAGCCGTATCCCAAAACTCATCGCGCATCTGCACTAACTGGCTCCAAGTAACTGGCCGTGGAAACTCCCACGGCTTTGGCTTCCTTACACTCTTCTTCACCGTACCTGCCATATGAACAAGAACCGACGGTGAAGGTTATTCGACACCTCGACTCAAGAAAAAAATGGAAGACTTACAGTCTTGCTTATTTAGTGATGATACAAAACAACCCATATCTTTACAGTTAACAAGATATTTTATTGTTGTATTCAAAGCAAATAAAATATTTCCCAGAAAGATATAAATAAATAGGAGTGGTTAGGCAGCTTCATTAGTCTTTCTCGTGATAAAAAGTTTCACCTTTAAGCATTCAGATTCATGTGATTATTAACTAGTTTTGATCAGATACTTGTCTTGGATTAAATCGATCTATGGAGATTAAACTAAGCCTTATCATGCATCCAAACACTCTTTATTAAGTAAGGGATTAAACATGTATCCAAACGCTAGCTAACGACCTTACCATGCATCAAAAAAGCACCGACGACTTTACCATGCATCAAACACTCACTAAAGACATTATCATGCATCCAAACACTATATTAACGACTTTTGCCATGCTTGACGCGCCCCAAACACTCCTGGTCACGACTTTACCAATGCATCAAAACACCCTAAATAACAGCCCAGATTATAGTAATATATTTCGAGCTTTAGATAGAAGTCCCTGTTTGGCAATTTAGGGTATACAAAATGCGCACATTACAGATCTTTAAAACATTAACTAACTGTAACGAAATGAATCACCAAACTTGTTTCTCATATAACTAAACTTGGGGTCATCATAGTTGACCCGTTTTAAGTCAACGGGTTTTTGTTCTCCAGAGGCGACTTCGCCTCCTTTATCTCTTGTCCGATGCTTTGTTCTTTCTTTTTGAGTTTTGGACCGAACACGACTAACCTCACCATTAGCTTCATAATACTCAGCATATTCTTCTCTTTTTGAAACTCTATGCTTGTTTGGATCTTTTAGGCTAGATGACGACCTGAGCTTAACAGGCTTTGTTTTTTCTGGGTGTTTCTCATTTGGGTTGCGGACATGACGGGTTTCTGCAAGTGGGGTTGGAGTTCTGTGCTTTTGAACTACCGCAGGCGGATGAGCGGGTTCGTCTTCAGGCATTATGAGACGGTCTTTTAATGGTGTGAGGCCCTTATTAGAAGCTTTGAACGGGTTGAAAGGAACAAAAATGTTACTAAAACCTTCGAGAGCGAGTTTTAGTAGATCCAAAACGAGTTGACCAAAGGACGGCCATCCAGCTTCTTGTTCTTCTCTAACGGCTTCCACAGTTTGACTTTTGGTCAACTCTTCCTTCTTTGGTATTTTAGCATCACTCTCCACCTTACCCTGCCATTTACATATCGGATTAGCTGATAATAAGAAACATCTAGGTTTTAAAAAGCGCGCCTAGGCGCAGCCCAGGGCGCCTCAGGGCTTTGCGCCTACCCAATTTCCCAAAGGCGCGTGCCTCAGGCACTTTTTTGGCAAAATTTCAGTCGCTTTTGACCCTGAGGCGTGCGCCTCACGCACACCATGTATTTTTATGCACAAAAATGTTGTACCTTGGTGTTTTTGGCTTGTACACATAGGTAAAATCACATAAAAGCCTTATTTATAGTTATATTTTGGGTAAATGAAGCTAAAAACTCATGGGATATATATGGGATATATTAAAAAAAAATTATATAATTAGTGTGCGCTTCGGGTATGAAAACCCCACGCTTTTTGCGCTTTGCGCGATGCGCTTAGACCTCGTCGCTTTTGTGCGAAGCGCGCCTTTTTAAACCAACATGGAAACTGCATTGGGTAAATAATATTCATGTTAAATAGGATAATCTTACCACCTTTGTGAAATATGACGAACCATATCCTTGTTGAAGTATGCTTACAATATATCCTATCAGGATTGCACCGATTACCAAAACAAGATCTGCCAATTGCATAAAACATATGTTTAGATCGTTTAAAGCAAGCAAAAAGAGGATTGATTTCAGAAAAAAGAACCTTTATATTACATATTTCTGGTGACCATGAGAACCCGTTAAAGAAAACTCAAGGGTTCCACCAATACCCTGCTAAAGAGTGGGGCCACGTAGAACCACAACTTACGTTCGGCATGTGGCCTTGAAGGGGTTAAGGTGGGACCTCTATTTTATTATGGTTAGGTCACTACAATAAGTGTCAAAGACACACACTTGTATAGTACTTTTACTTTTATGTGGTTCTAGTTATGATTTCAATAGTACTTGAGCTCGAAATTTACTCGACAAAAATTTGAGCCATGGATTAACTTATAGTGACCACAATCTATACTGGTATACATATATCTGTATTTTTATCTATATCTTTACTTAGTATTTTAGTCAAATGCAGGTAAAGTTAGATTATTGTACAAAACATGGAACTTCAAGCAACATACAGGTTAAATTATAATTTAATCACATGAACATGTGGTCAAACCTGAGGAAAAATCAGAGTCGTCATGGAAATCACAATCCTCTTGATTGAGAGAAATTTGTCGAAGAGCAGCGTTTCCTCGATCAACAACTAGCAAAGAACAAGTTGGTCTCACGTAAATTACATCAAAATCAGTTGAAAACTGTGCATCTTCACTTGGCCCGTCCCTGTATCCTGCTACATTTGATTTTCCTCCAGCAATTGTCGTCACACCTATACATACATTTGTTCTTCAATAAGCTTTTGAAGCATTCAATTTTAAACTAAAAAAACATATTATACTTCTGTCGTTAGTGTTTCACAAGCTAATATATGAATCACCGATCTTAAGGTATGTCATATCTGTGAGGTGAAAATATGAAACTGATGTCAAACCTGCTTCACTGATCTTTCTGATGGCAAGATTAGACGTATCAGCAACATAAACATTTCCTTTATCATCCATAGTAACCCCTTTTGGGTGGTCAAAACGAGCATCGTTGGGTTTTCCATCTACATGTCCCGTGTAACCCTGGAACGACCCGGCGATTAACCTTGCTCTACTATCTGCATTCACAATTCATTAACACAGATTCACACAAATAGCATTACAATGTCAAACTTACAAATGTAATTAATCATAAAATAATGTTATTAGATGTGAAAAGAAGCTTACATTGAGACAACGGGGGAGTAATTCGAACAATGTTGCTATTGACGGAATCAACAGCATAAAGTTCACCATCATGTGATACACGAATCGAATACGGCACAACCCCTAGCTGATTCCCTTCCACAACTGTTTCCACTAAATAACCATCCTCAAACTGAATAATATTCCCATCTGTATGATGTATTATTATTATTATTATTATTATTATTAATCACCAAATAAATAATCAAATTATTAAAAAGGCAGGCCACATAACCTAATCCTATATCAACACAAACTTCATATCCTTGTATTTAACAAATCAATAGAATATTCTCAAAACCACACATCTAACACACAATAAACAATAATATAAGAAAATCTAATTGTTAAAGGAAAGGTACCTGATACTGGAGATTTTGTTGAAGACCTAGCTGTCCACTTGATAATTGAGGTTAATTGCTTGATCACCGGAGCTGATTCAACACATCGGTATCATAAAAACAAGTAAAACAGCTAACCGAATCACATAAACTCAAATGCGCGGGACCAAAAATACCGATACCAAATTTACGGAAAAGTGGCCACCGAATCCGTATCAAATCTATCGGTACAGTACAAGTACAGTTAGCACTTGTTACAAAATGTCGACCTATATTAATATAGTCTAGGTATATAGATAAACATTTTGTAACAAGTACCTTTACCGTACCAATAGATTCAATACAATATTCAGTACCAATCTCATTCATACCTACTTTTTGGAAAATTGGGTACTGAATGCTGTACCGAATCTATTGGTACGGGGCACAGGTACTTGTTACAAAAATATTAATCTATATACCGATACCAAATTTACGGAAAAGTGGCCACCGAATCCCGTATCAAATCTATCGGTACAGTACAATACAAGTACAGTTAGCACTTGTTACAAAATGTCGACCTATATTAATATAGTCTAGGTATATAGATAAACATTTTGTAACAAGTATGTTTACCGTACCAATAGATTCAATACAATATTCAGTACCAATCTCATTCGTACCTACTTTTTGGAAATTTGGGTACTGAATGCTGTACCGAATCTATTGGTACAGGATACAGGTACTTGTTACAAAAATATTAATCTATATACCGATACCATATAGATTGGACATTTTGTAACAACTACACTGTGTGTGTGTGAGAGAGAGAGAGAGAGAGAGTGTGTGTACCGGCAGGGGCAGCTTGAGCTGCTGGAATGAATAAGAAGTAAAGGGAGAGAATGATTAAAATAATAATAAGATAGAAAAGTGAAGTAGTGGTTCCTCCTCTCATCGGATAATGGAGTTAAAAGAGTATCTTCTTCTTCTTCTTCTCCGATCAGAAACAATGTTACTGCAATCGATGGATGGATGGATGTTTGTTTACAGTGTTGAAACCCACCCCTGGTATAGAATAGATTGAGGTTTAGGTTGGGTTGGTTTGGTGCTCTGTCTGGTGGTAAGTAAGTAAGTAATAACTTCACACTTGTTGAGGAGCACATACTCACTACTTTCCTCTTTTTTTTCAACTTTGTTTTGCTTTTTTAGTTTTTTTTTTTTTTTTTTTTTTCACACACTTTTTAACGCGGTATATCAAAAGAATTGCTAAAAATTACTTTATGTGATAACAAAAACTAAAATGTTATTTTTGAATAAAACGAATATAAATAATAAACGAAACTAAATGTAAAGAATGTTAAAGGGAAATAAACTAACGAACAAGACATGTTTATGTTTGCTTATTTAACTAATGAACAAACACAAGAGTTTATGTCCGTCTTAACTCCCTGTTGAATGATTAACTAAACGTTCTATTTGTTTAATTTACAAACCTATCTAAAACGCTAAAAGGCACTTGGGGGGCTGATTTTATTTTCATTAAATATAGACTCTCATTCTCAAAACATAGTAACATAGAGAATAGGGTAGAGAGAGAAATGAAGAGTTTAGAGAGAAAATAAATGTTGTATTATGAACTAGATTATACCCTGTGAACGTCCTGACACCTAGGGTTGATAAATCTAATATGACAAATCAATTTTACATATGAAATAGAATGATGCGCTTTACAGTTACATGCATGAAAGCTTCGGCTAGCACCTAACCTAAAACAATTAACAACGTATCTCCAATGTTAACGCATAACCTTAAACAATGTATAATACCTAACCTAAAACAATGTACAACTCTAATGCTAACACATGTTGAAAATAAAATTCATATTACTGATTTGAACATAATTAGTGACTTACCTATACATGATTAATGAATTACATGAACACTTTGTGTTTTTTTCATGTATGAATAAAACCTCACAAAAAATAGTCGTTTTTTTCTCCGTTTTTACATAGCACTATGGTACTCGTTGGAAAGATAATAAAACACTCGTTAATTTGGTGTAATTTTTTCTTTACAAAATCTTGTATATAAAAGATATCAACGTTTAAAAATTATGGGAGGAAACATGAAAGAGAATAATTCAATTTTGTTTTTAATTTTTTTTCCCTAAAATCAATTAATGTCACATGGCATACTCAAGGAGCATGATACCCTCTTTGAGTGTCATGTGCGATTTATTGCTTTCAATTATTATAATAGATAGATTGTGTTAATGAAAATACAAAACTATCAAGACTATATATACACACATATAACCGGTCACATGCTGTAACAAACTCTGTAATAACTAACTAACATGGTGGGATACAATTGTCATGTCTATCTCTCTAATATGCCCCCTCAAGCTGAACGGGATGAGGCAACGTGAAGTTTGACCTTGAGAGTGTCAAAACGAGTTGAAGACAACCCTTTGGTCAAGATATCTGCAAGTTGAGCCATAGTAGATACATATCAAACCACTAGAGAATCCGCAATTACCATCTCTCGAATAAAATGCAAGTCAATCTCAATGTGTTTCGTGCGCTGATGAAACACAGGGTTGACTGCAAGATATGTAGCCCCAAGGTTGTCACACCAAATAGTAGGTGGACAAGGTAAAGAAATGCATAGCTCAAACAACAAAGAACCAATCCATATAATCTTAGTTGTAGTATGTGCTAAAGCTCGATACTCTGCCTCGGTACTCGATCGAGCAACAGTGTGTTGTTTCTTAGAACTCCAAATGATAAAGTTGGGTCCAAGAAAAACACAATAACCAGTAGTAGAACGACGATCATCAAGGCAACCAGCCCAATCAACATCAGAATATCCATGAATATCAAATCGGTAGACCGCCGAATAGTCAAACCATGTGTACTAGTCCCTCGTAAGTATCGTAAAATGCGCTTAACAACGACCCAATGATGATCAGTAGGTGTCCATAAAAACTAAGACACCTTACTGATCACATAAGCAATCTCAGGCCTACTCAAACCACATACTATAATGCCCCCACAGTACTCCGATACATAGTTTGATCATCCAAAGGAGTACCTGTATGATGAGATAACTATCGACTAGATGACACAGGAGTAGATAAAGGACGACACTCAGACATACCAGTCCGCTGCAGCAAATCAAGCAAGTAACACTGTTGTGATAAATGTAACTAAGCATCTGAAAATGTCGCCTGAACACCCAAGAAGTAGGACAAAGTACCTAAGTTCTTGAGTGCAAGCTAAGAGTGTAATCGAGCAATCAAGTTTCTCACAAACACAGAAGAACTCCCAGTAATAATAATGTCATCCACATAAACCAAAACATAATAGGTAATGCCATCCCGATGGTACACAAACAAAGATGTATCAGAAATACACTGTGCAAACTAGGGGTGCAAACGAGCCAAGCCGAGCCCGAGCTCGACCAGGCTTGAGCTCGATTAACTTATGAAAGCTTGAGCTCGAGCTCGGCTCATTGGTAATTTCTCAAGCTCGAGTTCGGCTCGTTTGTTATCTATTAATTAATATATTAAATAAAAATAATATAAATAATACTTCGTTTAGGTTCGTGAGCTCTAGGGGTGTTTAGAATTCGATTCGAATTCGAAAATTCGAATTTCGACTTAATTCGATTTGATTATCAAGAATTCGAATTCGATTCAATTCGAGTTCCATAAATCGAATACGAATCGAATACGAATTTATGATTTTAAATTCGATTCGATTCGAAATTGGAATAAAAATAATACATATTATTATATATATATATATAATTATATACACACATATAACTTTAGAACATGGGCTAATATATGAATTTGACCTAAATCATAAATTAGCCTATTACCAAGCCCAAGCCTAACTAAAGCCCATAACTTCAGTCTTAACCTTAAACGAATTTATTTGAATTCGCTTTGAATTCGAGTTTCTAATACGAATTCAAATCGAATTCGAATTGAGTTTCTTATTCGAATACGAATTTGAGTTGAATTGGTCAGCTTTTAATCAAATTCGAATCGAATACAATTTCATTAAAAAAATAAATTATTCGATTCGATGAACACCCCTAGTGAGCTTGATATGTAAAGCTCGAGCTCGGGCTCGTTAACTTAACAACTTTAAACGAGGAATAAATATTAAAAAAACTAATATTATACTTAGGCTCGATAAGGCTCGGTGAGCCTAGCGAGTTTCATATTAGGGGTGTTCAGAATTCAATTCGGATTCGAAAAGTTCGAAATTCGACTTAGTTCGATTCGATTACCAAGAATTCGATTCGATTATTAGGAATTCGAATTCGATTCAATTCGAATTCGATTCGAAATTCGAATAAAAACTGTACATGTATATTTTTTTAAATATATGTACACTCATACACACTATTATATAAACAAATATACACATTGAAAAAAAAAAGAACTTCTAAAATTTGGTCAAAATCTAAGAATTTATAGTCTCTACAACTGTTACCATATAATCATATTTTACATATTTACCTTATACATCATAAAACTCTAACAAACTATACTCTCTACTATTTTTACTATTCTCGTTTTTGACGTATTGTTGTTTATCAATTTTGTAGATATGTATTTTATATGTTAAAAATAATGAATTTATATAGTTTTAAAACTAAAAGTAAAACAATTTATTATTTTATGATAAATTTGAACTAAATCGAATTTATTCGAATTCGATTCGAATTCGAGCTTCTTATTCGAATCGAATACGAATCAAATAAATTGAATTTTAAGCGAATACGAATCGAATACGGATTCAGGTAAAAATATAAAAAATTCGAGAAATTCGATTTGAAAATTCGTTATTCGATTCGTTGAACACCCCTATTTCATATGTCAGGCTCAAGTTCGGGCTCGATAAATAAACAAGCTTTGTTTTAGGCTTAAGCTCGGCTCGAGCTCAATAAGGCTTGGCTCGTTTTGATGTTTTTATTGAGCCGAGCTCGAGTAACTCGCAAGCGGCTCGACTCGTTTGCGCCTCTAGTGAAAACCCACTAGCAATAAGAGCCGAAGAAAGCTTGGAAAACCAAGCTCGAGGTGCCTGCTTCAGGCCATAAAGAGCCTTCTGCATAAGACATACATGCTGAGGATGAGATGAGTCAACAAAGCCAGGGGGTTGTGTCATATAAATAGTCTCAGACAAATCCCCATGAAGAAAGGCATTGTTGACATCAACCTGCCGAATGTCCCATCCTCTGGAAAAGGCAATAGAAAGAATAGTACGAATAGTAGTGGGTTTCACAACTGGACTAAAAGTCTCACTGTAATCAACCTCCCCAGTCTGTAGAAAGCCTTTGGCACCTGTGGGAGCCAGAACCAGACGTCAAGTCTGGTTGACATAAAGAGCATCCATCTTAACACGCATAGCATCCCATCAAACAGACCATCGCTGAGCATGATGAAAAGTAGTAGGCTCACTGGTAGGAGCAGTAGTAGCTAGAAATGTAACATGGTCAAGAAACTGTCTCGCCTGACGAGTATGATCCTGTGAACGAGTAGTCATATGATGAGGAGGAGGAAGAGGAGGAGGAGGAGGAGGGGGAGGAGGAGGAGAAGAAGAAGGAACATAAGCCGTAGGAAAAGAAGTAGGAAAGGGAATGTAAGTAGAAGAAAAGGGAGAAGGAGGAGGAGGAGGGGGAGGTGGAGGAGTAGGAATAGAAGAAGTTGAAGAATCAGAAACAACAACATAAGTGGGAGGAGGAATAAAGAAAACAGGAAAATAATCTTTAACTGGAAGATCAGATGAAGAAGAGGAGCCGGGAATCTCAAATACTGACTCATGGAATGGAACATGACGAGAAGTAAAAGTACGAAAGTCTCTTTGCATTGCAACCCATTGACAAATGTGAATGCATGGTTTGTTTATTTTGTTGTTGGTAACAACTCTTCCTTCTCCATTTCAAAACCTCTTTTGAGTCTCCATGTATTTCTTACATTTCTATTCGACGTTATTATATATGGTATATTATTTCCAAATTAACTAGAAGGTTTTGAATTCAAGTGACAATCAAAACTAAATTTTAGAAAACTATACCCAAAGTCGAAGTCATGTCACATTTAACAAAACTAAGCCAAAATAAAATCCCAAATTATTTCCTTTCTTATATATATATATATTTTGTTAGCAATTTTCATTCCAGGACAAAGAAAATTACATTAAGATAACGGGCAGACGAGTAACAAGCTGCACCGCCACCCCTTTCTTATAAATATATTATAAATATATACTACTATTCAATTACGTATATGTGTTTCGTTGATGTATAAAGCATATATATCATATCTATATCTTTCTTCAAATCGAGTTACAAGACAAGCTAATTGCCAACTCCAGGACTAGGTGTAGACCTCAAAATCCGATCAATACGAGCAAGATGAAGAACAAAGAGCTTTTCGCTTAGAGCAGACGAGTGCGTAGTGGTGCCCTTCCAAAGGGCACTTTTGAGCAAATTAGTACTCTCCATAATCGATCCCTTCTTCTCATTCAATGCTTTCCTTGCATCTAAACATGGTACCTCTCCACATACCAAGATGGCAATTATAACAAGTGTGGTTATCGTTAAACGAGCCATGTAACGGACTGATTTATGATCAATCTAATATGCTCGATCCTTGGGTTGTTTGAATTAAATTATAATGTGCATGCTTATGTATTATATATATAGGTACGTGGTTGTCTAGGTCAAGGACGTTGTGGACTTTTGAAGTTATAAAAAAAAAAGGTTTGTTAAATCTCATGTGGAAGGTGGGTAGGTGTAGGTCCCTATGAACTAAGCTGCCGGCATTGTGCAACTTTGAGATTTTATTTTCTCATACTTATGTTTCTAACGCCCCGCTTACGGTTGTGCACATATAATGTATATAAGTGTGGTTATCGGTGGGTAAAAGTAAAGTTACACTATCTTTAACGTTATTTTACTAATTTCGTGAAAATAACATTAAAAATGACGGATAGGTAAACATGCTTCAGGTGGTGACGTTGATAGCCAAAAGACAATGGGGTATATGCACCAATCGGGTTTGTCTAGATTGCTAACTGTTATGTGCATTATGTCTAAGGCTTGATACAAAACCGCTATTGAGCCGAGGGTCTCACTGGAAGCAACCTCTCTATTCCCACGAAGTAGAAGTAAGGTTGTCTACATCTTACCCTCCTCAGACTCTACCTTAGTTCTTGCTATTGGTAGGATTAACTGAGTATGATGATGATGGTACTTATGTTTCCAACACTTTTGGGATGGGTATTTTTTGAAACAAGTGGCATGCAAGTAAACGCACGGCGTACCGTCAAACACGCATAACGTACAAGTGTTTGATGCACATGATAAGATGGATGGATCAAAGTGTTAAAGTTAAAAGGGGGTTAAATTTGAGGGACAAACGTAATCATCTACAGTTACTTTGGTTGGTGTACACGCAAAACAAATGTGGACTTAATTGTTAGTGTTTAAGTAAGACTACACTACTTGAGGTGGGAAACTTTTAAAGTGGCACCAATATATTGTGTCTTGGTGATATGAATTTTGCTTGAACCACACTTATTTTCTTTTCTCTAATAAGATTAATGAATATGACCAAACTCATGTATAACTTGCTTAATTATAACGACCTAAATATAATTGATATCGACTCGGCCACAAAGTTTCATTAATCATATTTGGTTTAGGTTGCGGACTAACCCACATGGTAAACACATCTAGAAATAGTTTTTATGTGTTATATAACGTGTTGTAGTTTGTTTTACTTTGTTATTACATTGCTAATATTCGAGTGCGCTTATTATTTTCGAACAGTGATACCAATATATAAAGGTATTAAGACACTAGTTTGGGAGCATTATAGAAATTTGAATATGATAAATGAGTATGAGGATGTCATTAATTATGAAAAATGTAAAGGTTGACCTAGGTTAGTGCTAATCGAATTTGAGATTATCAAAAGGAATAATCTTTTTGGAGGGTTATGGAGGTTTAAAGATAGACGACAAAGTAATTAGGCAAATTAAAGTAGGCTAGGAAATTAGTCAAACATTAGAATACGTTTAGTTACTTGTTATAAAGAAATTTATAATTATGGTCGGCTTCCATTTGAGTTTATCTTTGACTTCACGAATATTTAATGAAAAAGGTTTTTTTTTTTTTTTTAAAGATAAATTTCATTCACCAAAAAACTTCACAAGCGGTCCTTAAAGCAAGGACCACCAGGCAAATGGCTACATCAAATTCAAAGGACAATTACACCAAACATTCCAATCTACGTTTTTAAATCTAGAGCGATTCCTAATCCAGAAATACGAGGTGCTCTTTATGGTCGCAACAATTTCAACCGCTCTCCGTCTTTTATCTTTGAAGATTTTGTCGTTCCGCTCATTCCACACCGCCCAAATAGTGATAACAATAATACCTCTCAATATGTATCGACTATGATTCGAAGAATTCTGCAGGTCCACCATCTTCAATAGATCCGAGACTTGAAAAACAAAAATAGCACCAAGCTTCAATTCACGACCAAATCTCTGCCACATAGACACAGCCGGTAAATAAATGGGTCGCCGAATCTTCGTCCGAATTACAAAGTTTTTTTTTTTTGAAAATTTATTCTTTAAAGTTTATTACAAAACTTTTGTACTTTGATGTTTGACCGTAGTTTTCCGCCACGATGTAAATTTAAATCGGCTCTTATTTTATTCATTGAGTGTTCTTCTTTTTATCTAAACCTTCTTATTATACGTAGTGACATATACAATTACATTTAATATAACGATCTGCAGTACCACCGTTTGATTGGATGTTGTGGGTGGTCGGTCTAATGGTTGGATGCCACCTGACATCCACTATCCACTGTCTCAAATTATATTCAAAAGAAATATCACACGTTATTTCTTTAGTTATAACTAATACCATGTATTTGATACGTAAATATATATAATTAGATGTGTTTAACACATATATATCATATCTATATCTCACTACAAAAGTACAAATAAAGGTACAAGGCAAACAAGTCGAATCAATGGCCAACACCAGGACTAGGTGTTGATTGTAATATCCGGTCAATACGAGCCAGATGAAGAGCAAAGAGCTTTTCACTTATAGCATATTGGGGCATAGTGGTGCCCTCCTCCAGGGCACTTCTAACCTCGTTAATCGTTCCCTTCTTCTCATTCAATACCTTTCTTGCATCTAAACATGGCACATCACATACCAAGATAGTGAGTATAACAAGCGCAAATATTATTGTTAAACGAGCCATGTAATTATGACTGAGTTATGATCAACTAAAATGCTCGATCCTTCAGGTGGATCGATAATTTATAGAACTTGCTATGTGAGTTTTTGACTTGTATGATGAAGGTATACATTGCATTGCATGCTTATATATATTTATAGTCAAGTGTTTGGTTTTATATTTGTTATATAAAAAAAAAGTAGTTTAATATGTGGAATAACGTGGGTCCATATGAACTAGGCCGCCGGCATGATGATGCGATTTTGAGATGGTTTTCCTCCTTTTGTTTCCAACACTTTTGCAACTTGGGTTTTTTTACAAATATAGTGGCATACAAGTAAACACATGATGTACCATAATTCATGCATAACGTACAAGCTAATTTTGGGTAGGATGGTAGACAGTGGCGAAGCTTGACCCGAAGGTTCGGGGGGTCGGAAGTCACCGGGGGTCGGAAGTCACTAGTTTCGGGGGGTCGAAAACCAGTTTCGGGGGGTCGAAACCCTATATTTTCAAAATTTTCTATACGAATACTATATAATCGGGACTTCTGCGCGAAAATTCGGGAGGGTCGGCCGCCCCCTCCCTCCCCAACAATGCTACGCCCCTGATGGTAGACCAAACTGTCAAAGTTAAATGGTAATATTGAGCTAATTTTGGATTATCTTACCTGGTAGAGACACATGTCTTTTAGAGAAAAGGTCTAAGGTTCAATCCCTAGGTGTGTAATTTAGAGGTATTTGTGTAATAGTATAGCAGAGATATAACATTTGAGATTTTTTTTTTTTTTTTTTTTTTTTGTAATATCAATCTATAATTATTTAATTACTTGAGTTAGTGTACACGTAAAACAATGTACACTTAACTGAAAGTGTATAATATTGATCACTACATGAGGTGGGAAACTCTTCTAATTAAGAATTTTTGTCTTGGTCATGAGATGAATTCTTCTTAGATTCCACTTTTTTATCCGAAAAGATGCTTATATTAACCTAAGGATTTTGAGTTTGAATCTGGCCCTTGGTATTGACTAGACAATGAAGGTTCAATTAGGTCTGAAGAAATGGTCATTCTTTTTACGTATTATATAGTATCTTATACTTGTTTTATGTGTTATTTACTCATCTGTTGAGTGACACCGATTCATCAAGCAAGTTCAAAGAGTGATATTGAAAAGACTTCTGAGTTCTGACTCAAACAATGATTTTAAGAATTACTGAAATTTAAATATGATAGTGAGGCTAATGCTAATGGATTTGGAGAATATCAAAAGGAATAATCTTCTTGTTGTGTTATGGAGTTTAAATGATAAGAGGACAAACTAATGAGACAAAATTAGACAAAAGTAAGCAAGGAAATTAAATAAGTCAAAACATTAAAATAAGTTTTGTTTTTTTATCGGCGAACAACTGTGTGACAACCACCCTTGCGGGGCGTCGTGCCCAAGAATCGACTACTCGACCTCCAGCAGCCCTCGCCTTCTCCCGATGCGCGGAAACCTGAGCCCCACCCCCCCGAAGGCACGACAGTGTTATAGAACTCGGTAAAACCTCGCCGCCCGTCAGATTCGAACCGGCGCCACCCGTATTCGATCTTCACCCGGATACCAAACCATAATGTTGGAAGTGAGAAATTTATATAGAATACTTGTTAAATTGTTATATAGAAATTTATAACGGTCGGCATCTATTTGGGATGACCTATGCACTTGATACTTTTTACATAGTATTTTTTTTATTACAGAGATGAAGATAGAGATGTTACTCTGAGAGCATTCACAGTAAAATCTTTATATTTTCTTCATAATTACTCTAAAAACACTACCCTTTCTCAGTTTTTTCTATTTAATAATATTTATTCTATACTTTTATCATTACCTTTTCTCTCTTCTCTACTCACAACCACTTTAAAAAATATTAAAGAATTATGGAGGATGAACAGTGTCTCCTCCAAATTTATTGATGAACAGTGTCTCCTCTATATATTTTCTCCCTCCTCTACTCACAACCACTTATACACACTCTATATAATATGGAGGCTCCTCTCACACTAATATGGAGGCTCTACTGGGAATGCTCTGAATGTTCTAATAATTCAGTTGTGGAAAGAGAAATTGTGTAAAATTAGGGCTGCAAACGAAACGAACCGAACAAACACGAATAAGGCCTTGTCCGTGTTCGTTTGTTAAGGAAAACGTGCGTTTTTTAACAGTTCATGAACACTTACTGAACGAGATTTTCTGTTTGTGTTTATCTGTTAAGAAAACAATTATGTTCGTCTTCGTTTGTTCATGAACGCACATGAACACAAACAATTGTTCATGAACATAAACAAACACAAACTGACATATATTAACTTTCTAATAAAATCGAATTCATATACATATATGTTTATTTATATATTTGTGTTCAACAACAAAAAAAAATAATATTAAGACAAATCATAAAATTTAAAACCTTATTAAACTATCGAACATATACAAACATAAACGAACACGTTAACGAACGTTCACAAACATAAACGGACGAACATGACCTCTGTTCATAAACGAACTTTCCGCCAAACGGTTCATATGTTCGCTGAAAAATTTAGTTCGTTAGAAGCCCTACGTAAAATATCACCACCAACCAAGGTTGTAAAAAT
This sequence comes from Ambrosia trifida, assembly GCA_028751855.1. Taxonomy (NCBI): domain Eukaryota; kingdom Viridiplantae; phylum Streptophyta; class Magnoliopsida; order Asterales; family Asteraceae; genus Ambrosia; species Ambrosia trifida. The sequence goes on from CM054123.1 coordinate 81,587,482, forward strand.
CCCGATTAATCAGTGACTAATCGCTAGTCTTCACTTTACTGATTAATTTTGGGCTAATTTGGGCTAATCACTCAATTAATCAGTACGCGATTAATCACCGATTAGTTAGACCAAATTGGTTTTAGTCGGACCTAAAAAACTCAAAATTAGGTAAATAAATGAATTCAAAAGGGTCAAAACCGGAGCAAATCAATCAAATAAAACAAGTTCTTACTTCAAAATTGGACGATAATCTATGGTTTAGAAGCAAAATCGATAAAACTCCATGAACCCTAATGAAAGAAGGAATTAGAGGAAAAAACGGGATATGGTGAATGATGGAGGTGATTGGGGTTATTTAAATTTAGGCATTTTAATATTTAACCCCTTTCCATATTCACTAGTTTATATTTGGCCCCTATACTTTTAAATTTATACATATAAAATATAAATTAACATTATATATGTATAAATTTAAAAAAATATATATAAAAATCCAATTCGATTAATCCCTAGTCGGTACTCCACCAGTCAACTAGCGCCCGGTGAGTACCGCCACCAACCACTCCAAGAAACGTAAAGTGTAAGAAATTAACCTCTTTTCTCATTCTATTTGTAAGAAAAAAGGAAGTAACAGTAATGGAGAAGAAAAACGGCTCCAAAATGAACATCGCCATCATTCATCCTGATCTCGGAATCGGTATTATTATTATTCTTCACTTTTTTTATATCAATCCGATGCTTCATATTGTCTTTTGCTATAAATTATTGTATAAATCGTCATATACATGATCTGAGTGTGTTCGAATCAGTTAAGTTTTTTTTTTTTTTTTTTTTTTTTTTTTTCAGTTTTTGTAGATTATAATCTCTATTTCCGTGATTTTTGTGATATAATTTCATAAAATGTTTACTAAAAATAATATTAGGAGAAAATTTGTAGTTCATAAAATTGTTGGCTTACTTGATCTTGATTAAATCCGTAGTTCTGTTGTTGCAGACCTAATCTCCATATATATGATATGCGTGTGTTCAAATTATTATTATTATTATTTCTGTATTTTATAAACTCTATTTTCGTGATTTACTGTGACACAATTCAAGGGTTAGGATCAAATACAGAAAAATATAAAGTTGTAGAAAGGGTATCAAACGGACTCCGATTGAACTCATTCAAGCGGCATTGAAACCGTCTCATTGAACCCTGCGATCTTAGTTTTTAGGTTTTCGCTTTTTTGTTTTTTAGCTTGTAGTTTTTAGAATTTACGTTATATCATTGTGTCCTTTTCTTGTTTTCATCATTGTGTCATTTTTGTGATTCGTTGTGTCTTTTTTCTTCAGCATTGTGTTACATTTTTCGGCATTGTGTATTTGTGTTATATTGTGTGGCTCATTGTGTCGTGATCTATTGTGTTTTTTGTATCCTTCTCACCCTTCTCATTTTTGTTACATTATGTAGGATGACTTGACCCCATAATTCAATACATATATGTTAAAAAAATATCAGGGGAAAATAGGTAGTTAATTGTAGGCCTAAATCCTAAATGATCTTGGTTAATTGTGTAGTTCTATTGTAGGCCTAATCTCCATATGCATGATATGCGTTTGTTCAAATCAATTTGAGGTTTTTAGGGGGGTAGATTTACTCTATATTCGTGATTTTTGCGATATAGCTTCATAAACTATTTGTTAGAAAATATTAGGAGAAATATGTAGTTGATTGTAGGCCTAGTTTATCTTCGTTAAATGTGTAGGTCGATTCTATGCCACAAAACATTTGTTGAAAAATATTAGGAGAAAATGTGTAGTTCAATAAATTGCAGGTCTAATTGATCTTAAGGGTATGTTTGGCAATGAGCTTTTAAGAAAAAGCTCATACTCAATAAAAAGCCTTGTTTGGTTGAAGGAGCTAGAAGATTTTAGGTTAGAGAAAAAGCTCTACTAGCTACAAGCTTTTAATTAGTAAATGACACAAATACCCATTCTATTTTAAAAATAAAATAAAAACCTTCTTTACAAGTTTTTAATTATGCTCATTTTGGTCATTTTATACATTTTATTAAAAGCTTCAGCTAAAAGTTTCCGGCTTGCAGCTACCTGCCTCCAGCTAATTTTGCCAAACATACCCTAATTATGATATATTGTTTGTTTTTCCTATTATGTAGGAGGAGCTGAAAGATTAATAGTTGATGCGGCAGTAGAACTTGCGTCTCATGGTCATAATGTTCACATTTTCACATCTCACCATGATAAAAATCGCTGTTTTGAGGAGACACTTGCAGGTTAGCAAGTTTGTTTTCTCATCTTTAAAAAACTTCCAATAAGTTGCATTTGTAGTCACATGTGTGTTCATTTTAATATCCAGGTTCATTTGCAGTTACAGTATATGGATCGTTCCTTCCCAGGCACATCTTCTATCGTTTTCATGCCGTTTGTGCGTATATACGCTGCATATTTGTTGCTCTATGTGTGCTGTTCAAATGGCCGTCTTTTGATGTTGTGCTTGCTGATCAAGTCTCGGTTGTCATTCCAATTTTAAAGCTTAAAAAATCTTCTAAGGTTTCTATTTGTAATTTTGTATATTGGATATGAATTAGTGTTAGGGCGCGTTCAATACAAATACAATACCAATTTAAGTAGAAAACTACGAGAACCGCATAATACACGTGAATGTAAATATGTAATTCATGGAAGATAATCAGAATTCAGAAGCAGTGGCAGAGAGAAAGAGAGGCGGTTACAATTTACAAAACATACCCGTGTATCACATTTAAAACAATTGGTACAAGTATGCATGCGGTTCTTGCAGTTCTTTGCTTAAAATCGGTTTATGTATTGAATGGTATTCTGTAGTGTTAAATCATAAATGTCAAATAGTGTTAATTAATTGAATTCTTTTTTTTTTTAAATTAATATAGGTTGTATTTTATTGTCATTTCCCTGATTTGTTACTTGCCAAACACACGACCCTTGCTAGAAGAATATATCGGGCGCCTATAAACTATTTGGAACAATTAACAACAGGGATGGCAGATTTAATACTTGTTAACAGCAAATTCACAGCTTCCACTTTTGCTGCAACATTTAAGCGTCTTGATTCTCGAGGGATAAAACCAGCTGTGCTGTACCCTGCTGTAAATGTGGATCAGTTCAGTCAACCAAATGGTTATAAGTAAAGCATACACACTCTCTTTTTGTCTCTTGGTATCTTTCTAGTTTGAGGTTGATCAAACTGTATTTAAAGTTGACATTTTTTTTGGGTCTTAGTTCATATTTTTATTTTTGCAGGTTGAATTTTCTTTCAATTAATCGTTTTGAAAAGAAAAAGAATATTGATTTGGCAATATCAGCATTTGCAATGCTTGGTTCTCCTGACGTGACATTGACGATTGTAGGCAAGTTTATTTAAATCTTTAAGCCAGTTAATACGTTGTACTCATTATTTCTATAATAAAATAATATCTCCTTGCAAAATGTTCTTGTATATGTGTTTCAATTTTCTTTAACACCAGGGCCCAGCCGCCCAGGCCAAATTAACATCACTACTCAGGAAACAGGCAGCTGGAGTTTATCTTTATACGCTAATAGGGGATTCGTATGTATTTATTCAATCTTACTTTACAAGTTTTTCTGTAGGTGGGTTTGATCAGCGATTGAGAGAAAATGTTGATTACTTGGAGCAATTAAAAGTCTTGGCGGAAATTAAGGGTGTGTCTAAGCAGGTCAAATTCATCACGTCTTGTCCAACTGCCGAAAGAAACGCCCTTCTATCTGAGTGCCTATGCGTTATATATACACCAAAGGTGCCATACAAACCTCTATTTTCATGTGTCTTAAATGATTTTTTTATTTTTTATATCCTTGAGAAACTTTGAGATTAGACCAACAAAATTTAGAACTCAAAAATCTTTGTAAGATGTGAATGGATAGTAGAGTGGGAAACACTGACCTGTATACATGGCAAAATGGACGGGTCGGGTCGGGTCGGGTCGGGTTAGGGAACAGGTCAGGACAGGTCTTTTCCAAAGATGGTCACTTTGGTTTGGGTCAAAAGGGTATTTGACTGATTTGGGTACGGGTCAGAACAGGCTGATTTAAGAAATGATCAATAGCTGGCTAACACTAATTATGAAACCTCTAGAAAACATGAAAAGCAGGCAGCAAGCCAGTTAGAGCTGTTAGTTGTGTAGTTTTTTGTATTTAGTGCTAGCTAGCTACTGACCGTTTCTTAAAACAACATGATTTGATCCGTACCCAGTTTTGTCAAAACCTGTTCTAACCCAAACCAAAGTCCAAAATGACCCGTATTAGCCAGTTACCCCACCTGAAATGCCTGTTTTGCTGGCTATTATAAATAGTCTCTAAGATTGTTTCCTGGTCCAAACGCCATCTTGTGTTGTTCCACCTATAATCTACTAAAGGTTTTAATATATATTTCTGTTCAATACTTTGTATGTAACTAAGAATTGGTGTGATTGTAACGCTCAGGATGAACACTTTGGTATAGTTCCACTTGAAGCAATGGCGGCCCACAAACCCGTGATAGCATGCAACAGTGGTGGCCCGGTGGAGAGCGTGAAAGATGGAGAGACAGGGTTTTTGTGTGAGCCGTCACCACAAAGCTTCTCATTGGCCATGGCCAAGTTCTTGAATGACCCCTCATTGGCAGAGAAAATGGGCTTGAAAGCCCGAACCCATGTTGCCGCATCATTCTCTACCAAAACTTTTGGCAACAAGCTGAATCAATATATCATGGATGTAGTGGAACAACACAAACGGTCGAAATCGGATTGAAGAAAGGTGATGTTGTTAGGCTGCGGTATTGATCTTCCAATTGACCATTTCCATCCGGCTGTGACATAACTTTAGAGAGTATTTAGAGAAACCCGAAAACTTAACTCAAGTAATCATCAAAAAGCTTGAATATAGTTTTTTTTTTTCAGTTACAACTAAGATAGTTTTGTAAGTGCAACTTTTGTCATATGGAATTTCTTATTTGTCTAATTGCATAACCCTATTTTCCATTATATTTGCATGTGTTATAGATACCATTTACACCACTTCCAGCAAGCGAAATTGGGGCTTTTATCCACTGCACATGAAAAGGTTGACCTTGGGAGGCACCGAGGAGTTCCACTTGAACTAATCATTAGTCGAATGTCCTTGCCTGACACGGGTAAAAAAAAAATTGGTTTTAGTTTCTGTCATATGGGAACCTTTCGTTCAAGTGGAACTCCTCGGTGCCTCCCAAGGTCAACCTTTTCATGTGCAGTGGATAAAAGCCCCAATTTCGCTTGCTGGAAGTGGTGTAAATGGTATCTTGTAAACCGTGACCTCTTGGTGCTCTAATCAAAAGCTCAGTAAACTTACCGTTGCAGCTCTTTATGCAACTTTCTGGAGAATTTGGCTTGCCAGAAATGAGCGCATGTTCAGCAGTAAAACGACTTTGATTTATAGAATTGTGGAAGACAAAAGATCTCCTCTTTCTGTTGATTTCTAACAGGTCTAGAGTGGAAGATTGGAGACTGGTGGATGTTTTCTTTTGTTCCTATGCAACTATCTTGTGTGGCGTTTATTTGTGGGCTGTAGTTGGCGTTGAATAAAGTTCAGCTTTATTGTTCAAAAAAAAAAAAAAGATTGTCTAAGAGAAACGATAGGGTAGCAGAAGAGAATGTTCGAATGAGGTAGCAGTATGTCACGACCTGCCTAAATTTTAATCGTGGTACTCGAATTGTAGAAATATTCATATCTCAAAGAAAGATGTGCATGATTCTTGCAGTATGTATAGAGAGGTGCATCATTTGCACTAGACACCTCGAAAAGCATTTGATTAGCTCACTCGTAAAATAACTGTCAAGCAATACAAAAGCATTGTTGGTTTTCTAATTCTTGCATTCCTCTGCAAGTTGTCGAAATGTCGTCAGTAGCTGTAAGATGATGCTGAACTTAACAAGGGACGAAGTGTTGCGCCGACGGTTAGCGGAATGCACTGAAGAATGTTTAGGCCTGGTTGAGCAAAAATGAGTTTCTTGATCCTAAGGGCATTGCAAATAACCTAAAACCTGTGATTCCTTCATTTGAAATAATTTTAGGCTTGAAAAATGTTAATTTTGTTACAATTATGTCCTTAATTTGAAAAGAGGACTAAATGAATAATGGAACTACTATTGTTTTACTTGCATTTGAAAACTACTTAAAGTTCTTAATGTAACCTTTTTGATAAAATTTTTGAGAGTTCTAAATGTCCCGTATGTTGTTTTCTTCATGAACATCACAACATCCAAAATTTATTTAAAATTGAGTTGCTTATAATAAAGAGTACTTATGAAACTAGCCGAGTCACCCTAACATTACACACTATGGAAAAGTAGGTCTTTAGTCGCTACCACCAACTTGATCACCGTCATCTCCAACAACTGTCGCCCTACCCCAACAGCCGTTACCTCCACCATCATCGACTCATGTCGTCGCCTTCGTCATCAATAACCACCATAAAAGCAAATATGGGAGTTGTACCCATGTTATTTAATTCTAAAACAACACATTGCAACCATATGTTGACTGAACACATTCTAAGTTGTTACACAACCCAATTCATCCATCTTAAATGGTTAACCACCTTATCACCAACTATAAACCGCCACCACGGCCATACACAACAATACAAACATCGCGAACATTTTTAGTTACCCAATTCCAATATCCCCCATCATTTGAAGGACAGATGCTATCCCTTTTTAAAATGAGTTTTTCGATGACATGTACTATGCCTCTGCCTTTGCTTAACATCAAATCAAACCCCTACCTTCACTTGAGTGTTTGAACAGATCAAAACCTTAAAAGGAAAGAAACATACCACTAACCCACCAATATCGACTCCCTCACAGAATTGAGAAAAACAACTGAAATCTAAGCTAAGCTAGCAGTCAAACAATTTTTAATGAAGACTATCAGCACAATAACTTTTACAACAGTGAAAAGACATCTGAAACTGTGAGGAATTTTTTTTTTTTAAATTATAGAAAAATCCAATTTAATATATAAAATTACAACAATACACATTCCTCTATTTTAATCTAAAAATAAATTTGATTAAATACCTTGACGACTTTCATCAACAAGGGCCAATGTCAACATTTCTGTGCAGAACTGATCATCCGGATTAATCCATAATGCCTGTTCATACAAAACCAGTTATTAGTTGCAATTGTAAATACTAAAAACAATCTACGATTTTTCTTACGATTAGACCAGATTACCTTGTGATAGTATGTAATTGCATCCGTATAATTATCCTGTTCAAAAAATGAAAACCAGTAAACAAAATGGAACATTATCTTATTGCCTTTTCAAAACTGGTAACTTTATTACAGCTCGGTTCAGGCCGACCCACAAACACTTTATTCTTCTTTTTAGGATTATTAAAAAATTATGTCGAATATGATTACATAACTATATTCTTAGTTTCTTACATTAACAATCAAAATTTTTAAATTAAGAAAATAAGAGGCCTCATATTTGGGTGAATTTCATATATCCCATTCATATTGTCCAGTACATCATATTCATTCCACTGAACTTCGAAATATCATATATATATACCATTAGTATATTTAAATATTCATATATCCAAATGATTATTCAGAATAACTAAAACTCTAATTAAAGAAGAAAACATAGAATTGTTTTATGTTTTTTAAATGGATTGAAATAAGGGTATAATAGTCAAGAATTCCTTAATTGATAGCATTAAGAGCTTTAGTTATGATAATTTGATCTTTGGGAAGGAGATATACAAATTCACCCATATTTGAATGCATTTCAGAATACTTTCAAGCCATTTGACCTGCATGACCCATTGGCGTCTTTTACCTTTTAAGGGTTCTAATTAAACCAAGTTGACCCACTACATATAAAACATAACCCAAATTGACCCATTTGTATAATAACAGGTTGAAATTGCCATCTGTAGCCGTAATGTAAAAGGCAATGTTACCTGAAGGTGATATGTGTATGCTAAACCAGCATATGTGCTTAAGCTTCTTGTTGATAGTGCAAGGGCCTTTTCGTAATATATGATTGCTTCACTGTACCTCCTGAGGCAGATTTACGCAAAAAATAGGACAAAATAAGTGTTAAAACAGTCATATACCATTTAATCCCCATTTTAGGAATAAAGAAAATAGACATACTTCAATTTTCTCAAGGCATGAGCAAGATTAACCACTGTTGATTCCCACATCTCACTTAATGGTGACGGTATGTGAAGCAGAGTCTTTTCAAACCACCGTACTGCTTTAGTATACCTAAAATATTTCACATTTGTTTTAGAAAAATATCCATACCAGTAATAAAGATTAAAATAAATACTCACTCTTTCATGTTATAAGCAACAACTCCAAGTTCATTGTATACAAGTGGATCCGAAGGGCATATGGCATTTGCCTGCATGAAAAACTGTAACAAATACCAAATAAGAAATTAAATAAGATTCAATCCCATCAAATTTTGGGTTTAACATTTATTGTTACACGTTGGAATAAATTTGACACCCCAAAAATATCAAGGTGAAGTGAGAAAGTTAGCCAACTAGCCATTAGCGAACAAAGTCGGTGGTAAGAACCTGATCAGCAAGTTTGAAGCTGTGAGTTCGCATGTACTCCATCCCAATATACAGAGTAGGTAGGTGACACCTGGCACAAAAAAAAACATCAATATTTTGTCTTGAAACAATATAAATTTACATGTAATGGGCTTCAAAGACAATATAAAAGATGTGGGTTTCATGTTTTAATGACCAGAAGAATGAACACATTTCAATACATTGATATTGTTCAAAAATCTAATGGAGTTCCAACTTCCAAGGATGCATGGTTTTATTGTTAACATAGGCACATGCAAGTAAATTGCATTAAAAAAAAGCATTGCAAGCAAGATAAGCAGAAAATCAAGACAAAAAGCAGCATTACCCAGGAAATAAACGTGCGGCGGTACGATAACCTGACATAGCTTGGTCACCTTCTTCTTTGGCTGCATAAGCATTCCCGAATCCTATCCAAGCAGGAGCAAATGTTCCATCTAAGCTAGTGGCCTTGCTGTCAGATAAAAAGATGGCACGTGTCAGTAATTTCAAATTCACTACAGACCAACCGGTTAAAGAAATATCACAAATAATCTGATAACAGCTGTAAGTTACCCGAAATAACGCCGTGACTGATCATACTTCTTAATACAATAGTAGTAGCAACCAACAGCAAACCATGATATCGCCCTTAAAGAAAGCATATGAAAATTAACAGCATTCAAGACTAGAAAGGCAAAAATTGTGAATTTTTATACAGTAGAACATGTAAGGAAAAATATAATATGAAATAGCATTAAAATATTTCCTTACTTTTGAGGATAGTCCTTGACTAAGTTACAAGCCATAAGATAAAGCTCATTTGAGTGTCCAAGTTCCATGGCTGCTGCTATATGAACTATGGTACTTTTAAGATGGAATGGATCCTTCTCAAGCAATCTGAACATTTAAGAGCAGCTGTATTAAAGTATCAAGAATAATTTACGTTTATTTAAATCTTTTATGTTAGATGGTGACCAACTTACAGTGAAGTCAATTCAAAGCATTTCTGATATTCACCGCATTGATGGTAGTATTCAGCCTTGCAAGCCAAAAGATCTGTGTTGGTTTTTAGTGTACAAATCATAGACTCGTTTGATGGTTTTGTGCTAATATCTTCATTCTCAAGTCTGTTAAACTTCTCTTCTACAACAACTGCTTTGTCATACTAAACAGAGAAGAAAAAAAAACAACTGAGTGAAATCACAAAAGAAGACATCACTGGAACATCAAACAAGCATTTTTAATATACATTTACCTTTTTAATTAAACATGAATAGAATGAAGAAAGCCAGCCATCTTCTGGAGCAAACTGCAGAGATGAAAGAAGACTTTTCTCTGAAATTGAATAACAGATCAAACAATGACATGGTGACCATTGTGATGATATAAACAATCTATTAATGCAAAACAATATAATGGATGTACAAATGCAATAAAATCTATCTAGGCAGATACAAACAAATTTTAAAAAGGATTAGACAGGGTGAGTACTCAATAGGTTGGCATCAAGATATATAATCATAAGATTGAATGCAGTACCTTCTTCGCATGTCAACATGTGATTCTCAATAAGACATTCCAGTGCCTGAAACAAAAAAGGGTGCACAAAGAAATAGATTATTACAGTGATGATGAGAAATTGTAATCATAAAACAAGAAAGATGATGAAAAACAGGTGCAAACAATTACACATGGTTGCAACTGGACATGACTGTGTATACCTCATAGCATAAAGGATCAGCTCTGATTGCAGCCGTGTACCTACGACATCATAAGTAGAGAAAATATTCCAGATGAGACTATTAGACTCCAAAGAGATAAAGTTCACCGTAGAAAGAGAAGATGTTAGTATGTCAAAATTTGATTTTCATCATATTGCAAGTTTTATGTATGGTTGTGGTGCAAAATATAATCTTCCTATATGATGTACCAGCGTACCGCTAGAAATTAAAGAACAACAATCTTATAAATTTATAATCAAAGAAGGTAGAACTAAACAGGGAAGGCAAGAGCATAGATTTCTCTACATTGTATTCTAATTAAAGTGAATTAATGAACTATAACCAAATCCATGTTAAAAAAGAAAACTGTGATATTTAGAACTAAACATGCACCCACATTGCAAATCATTGAAACTAACCATTTCCGTGCCTGAGAACGATTCTCCAAAGCTTCATATGCCTTGCCTCTAAGAAAACATATTGCTGATGATATCTGTAACAGAAAATAAAAATGATTGGAAGAAATGTGAAGCTATCAATATCATTTTCTGAGAAAGAAGAGATGATTGGAAGAAAAAGAAAGTGTAGATACAAGATATTAAAACTTGGAAGTTCTTTTGTCAATGGAAAGATAATAAAAAAGAAAAACAACCATTTTGTGCTGAAAAGGAATTACAATAAAGAAATCAAACTATTGCAACAAACACAGTATTAGAGCATGAGCACTCATCCCTCAATTGTGTCCCCATTCTATTATCATACAACAAAAATGTAGCATGCAATAAGTAATATGTATCCTTTATCATCTATTAAGTATTAATATTAAATCGCTTCCGAAACCAAATAAAACAGAAAGATATGAAATTAAAAACAGTAAAAACTGCAGAAGGAAAACACACATTAATTTCACGATCTTCGGTATCTTTATCCAAGTACATGACACCAGAATCCTTAGCATCCCTGAAATTCCCATGCTCATCCTCATTAGCTTCACCAAGCATTTGCAAACACTGATCCCACTCCTTTAGTTCTTCCTGAACAGGCACATTGCAAATCATTACCAATAATCATTCATAACGCCACGCTACCTCATCAAAAACAACAAACAAAAAAAGCAAATCAATGCAAAACAGCTTCATATCATCTAAAACCAATCAGAAACCACTCCTAATCCTAATCCTAAAACTCAACATATTCTAGTAAAATACACAAAACATTAGAAGTCTCATTTCCTATATAGGGTATGTTTGGTAAGGAGCTTTTAGGAGCTTCTTGCTTCAAGTTTTTAAGAAAAAGCTCCTACTTAATAAAAAGCATTGTTTGATTAAAAGAGCTTGAAGCTTTTATGTTAGCATAAAAAGCTCCATATTGAAACGCTACTAGTACTAGCGTTTAAGGAAAAGCTCCTACTAGCTACAAGCTTTTAATGAGTAACATGACACAAATACCCATTCTACCATTAAAAAAATATGCATACAAGCTGTGAGTTATGCCCATTTTGGTCATTTTATACATTTTAATAAAAGCTCCAGATACTCTGCCAAACACCAAAATATATTTAAAAAACTACGGCTACTAGCTTCCAACCACCAACTAGTTTTGCCAAACATACCCTTAAACAAACAATAACCAAATCGCAATAGAGCATAAATTTGGGCAAGAAGATGATACAAACACCTTGATATCATCTAAAAACAGCTAGAAAACACTCCTAGTCTGAAAACTCAACAGAACAAGAAATAGGGCAAGAAAATGTGACTAAAGAGACATTTGACGGCAAGACAACAAAACCGAAGATCATGGAGGACAATCTGAGATGCGTTTAGCAGGCACACTGAAATAAACTACCAATAACCTAAAACCTACCTCATAAAAGGCAACAAAATTAAAAAAACAAATTAAAGCAAAACAACTTGATATACCTAACAACAACCAGAAAACACTACTAATCTAAAAAGTAAACAAATTCTAGTGAGATGCACTAAACAATTTCAAAATTTCATCACCTATTTAAACAAACAATAACCAAACAACAATTTGTTATCTCGCCGCCAAATGCCTAGTTAGTCTCATCTTGTTGCCCTAATTTATGCTCTGTTGTGACAACAGAGCATAAATTAGGGCAACAAGATGAGACTAACTAGGCATTTGGCGGCAAGATAACAAAACCGAAGATAACGGAAGCAGGCACATTGAAATAAACTATCAATAATACTTAAAACCTACACCTACCTCATCCAAAACAACAACTAAAAAGCATAGTTGTCAAAAGCCATCGCCTCTTGCGCCTAGGCCCATTTTTTAGGCGAGGCGATGCATTTGCGCTTTGAGTCGAGGAAATTGCACTTTAATTCTCTAATCTCTAGGTGATGGTTTAGGCGTAGATTTAAGCTAGATTCTTAAATTCTGGAGAGTTTCCAGCCAAATTCGTTAAACTATGGCTAGATTCCAAACAGATTTCTACTTTTATGTTTTATCTAGGGAAAACTACTTCTGTACACTAATAAATCAATATTTTAAAACTTTTGATACTAAGGGGCTGTTTGGTAGCCTCTTAATGAGGCTCTTAACCATTCAGTGCTGAATGATTCAGCATTCAGTGCGTTTGTTTCGGCCTCTGAATGGAATGGTTAAGGCTGAATCATTAAGACTTGAGATGTTGCTGAACCATTAAGCACTGAATCATTAAGCACTGAACTAGGCTGAACCTTAATGAAACTCTCATACCAATGTGGGACAAGAAAACTAACCATTAAGAGGTCCAACTTAATGATTCAGCACTTAACCATTCAGACCTCTTAACCATTCAGAGCTCTTAATGATTCAGCACTTAATCAACCAAACAGCCCCTAAGTAGATGAAAAAATAGTATTATTTCAATATATTTTTACTTTATTTTCTTTCTTCGCTTTTTTTTATCTCACCCTCGCTTTTTTTGCGCCTCGCGCCTAGGCCCCAGGCAAGGCCTATGCGCCTTGAGTGCGCCTAGCGCCTCTGATAACTATGCTAAAAAGAAAAGAAAATTAAAGCAAAACACCTTGATATCATCTAAAACAATCAGACACCACTCCTAGTCGTAAAACTCAGCAAATTCTAGTGAGATGCACAAAGCCTCCAAATTTCAATTTCCTAAATGAACAAACTAGAACCAAAACGCAACAATCAATAAATTAGGGCAAGAAGATGATACTAACTGTTTAATATTATCTAAAAACAACTAAAAACACTCCTATTCAACCAAACAACAACCAAACCGAAGCAAAGCAAAGCAAATCAAAGAAAACATAAAGTAGGTGAACAAAACAAAGAAGATGAAACTAACAAGACATTTAGCAGCGAGATAACGGAATCGAAGATCACGAAGCACAATCTGAGAGGCGTTGAGGAGGTGGAAAGCTCTACGGTAATGGCGACCGAGAAAGAGAGCCTGTGCTTGCATGTATATATCGGCTGGATCGGAGGTGAAGGCGGCGACCTTATCGGCGAAAAAGATCGCTGATGAGTATAAATGCTTGCTCACACAGTCTCGAACTACTCCTCGAAGCTTCTCGATCTCTTCTTCCATCATCTTTGTTGATTGATTGATTGAATGATTGGATTGTGATTGTTGAGGGTTTTGAAATGGTGAGGTTGAGGGTTTGGAGATGAAGAAGAGGAAAAGAGCGGGAGGTGAGTTTTAGAATTGGAGTGGAGTAAGTAGGTCTTTTTAACTATTGGGCCGATTGGGAAAATTTTCAGTTATTGGGTTTTTGGGCCCATCAAAACTGGTTTAACTTGAATCAAGTGGGATTACTTGTGATACGCGGCGGGCTTTCGGGTAGAGGTGTACAGATCGGTTTGGTTAACTTAACCATTACTTATTTTTCATTTTTACTTTAACTCGTTATTACTTTAACGGGTCCGGTTATTTTCAATTTGTTTTCATTTTTTTTTCCTGGTTGGACTATTCGTTGTGGCCCGCGAGTAGCCTGCCGCGAGCCACAACTTTAACCACGTGGCTAGCGGATTCCACAACAGGCCCACGTGAACTGTCAGCGAGCGATGGGACGTGAGCCAGCTCGTGTCCGTTAGCGGGCTGGCTAGACTTTTTAAATTCAAAAAATTAAATTCACCCACCCAATTAATTACCCCATCTATATATTTACCCTAACCATCTTCTTCTTCTTCATACTCAAACCATCTTCTTCTTCCTAAAACCTTCAATTTTCAAACAAAACTTCATCATCATCATCGTCATCATGGTGCAGTGGACTAAGGAGGAGGAGTTAGCACTCGTGCTCGCGTACCAACAAGTCCACGGGGACGCTGCTTCGTCAATGCGTGGATACGGGACTCGCGGCCCACAGTGGCACCGGGTTTTGGCCGAGTTTGGTACCCTTGTAGGGGTACCTCGCGTACCAATGACTTCATCTCCCACAAATTCGGGGACATGAAATCGAAGTGTAAATGCTTCGAAACCGCGTACAAAGCGGTGATCGTCGCCTTCGCCAAAGTGGAGTACCTTCGGACGGTTGGCCATAACTTTAACCACGTTTCGGCGTGGCAAATGTTACACTCGGGCCTACGTTAGGTTTTTTTAGTGTAATTTTCTTTTTTTTAATGTAATGGTTTTTTTTTTAGTGTAACTTTTGTTTTATTTTTTAGTGTAATGTTTGTTTTATTTTTAAATTAGTTTAAAAAACTTGTGGTAAAAAATTAAATAAATTTGGTAAAAAAAAACCTCACTCACCTTGACCCGTAACACCCTCTAGCGAGCGACCGCCGGCCGCTAACAAGTGCCAACTAGGCATTGACGTGGCACAATAGTATTCGATAAATCCTTCGCTCACCTCTACCCACAACGGATTTATCGAATAGTATTGTGCCACGTCAATGCCTAGTTGGCACTTGTTAGCGGCCGGCGGTCGCTCGCTAGAGGGTGTTACGGGTCAATGTGAGTGAGGTTTTTTTTACCAAATTTATTTAAATTTTTACCACAAGTTTTTTAAACTAATCTATACATATAATAAACCAAAGCCATTTTAATTACATTGCATTTAAAGAGGCATTCTCTTCTTTGAGTGTGTCATCCCATGTGGCATTGGGATATTTTATGAAAAAAGAATTTAAAAACAAAATTGGATTTTTCTCTCTTATCTCTTATGTTTCCTCCCATAATTTTTAAACGTTAATATCTTTTATATACGAGATTTTTTAAAGAAAAAAATTACGCCAAATGAACGAGCGTTTTATTATCTTTCCAACGAGTATCATAGTGTAATATAAAAAACGGAGAAAAAAACGACTATTTTTTTGTAGGATTCTGTTCATACAGGAAAAAAAACAGTAAATCATTAATCATGTATAGGCAAGTCACTAATTATGTTTCGGTAATATGAATTATATTTTCAACATGCGTTAGCATTGGAGTTATACATTGTTTTAGGTTAGATATTAATATAAGAGTTATACATTGTTTTAAGTTAGGCGATAACATTGGAGATACATTTTTAATTGTTTTAGGTTAGGTGCTACCCGAAGCTATCCTGCATGTAATTGTAAAGCGCATCATTCTAGTTTATATGTAAGATTAATATGTCATATTAGATTTCTCAACCCGGGAGGTTCCCGGGGTATAATCTAGTATAAAAATAAAACAAACATTACACTAAAAAATAAAACAAAAGTTACATTAAAAAAAAAGAAAATTACACTAAAAAAGAAAATTACACTAAAAAAAAAGCTAACATAGGCCCGAGCGTAACATTTGCCACGCCGAAACGTGGTGAAAGTTATGGCCAACCGTCCGAAGGTACTCCACTTTGGCGAAGGCGACGAGCACGTCATCGGTTTCGTCGGGCATATCCTCCTTCACCGCTTTGTACGCGGTTTTGAAGCATTTACACTTCGATTTCATGTCCCCGAATTTGTGGGAGATGGAGTCATTGGTACGCGTGGTACCCCCTACAAGGGTACCAAACTCGGCCAAAACCTGGTGCCACTGTGGGCTGCGAGTCCCGTACTCACGCCTTGACGAAGCAGCGTCCTCGTGGACTTGTTGGTACGCGAGCACGAGTGCTAACTCCTCCTCCTCAGTCCACTGCACCAGAAGTTCCGCTTCCGTCATCAGTAAACCAATTAATAAATGAGATATGCGACCAGAAGGTTCTACCACACCCAGACATCACTGCCCATAGATCTGTTTGGAAGATCACGGAAGAGTTTGCTATTGACGTATTGAGACGAGTCAGTTCAACTTTGAAATGTATATATATAATATAAGTAGTTACATTGTTTGGATGGTTAATAAGTACGAATCGTCGGTTGCTTGTTCTAACGTTCAAGCGGAGAGTGTTCGTTCATCGCCGCATTATCCGTTGTCTTCTTCTTCTTCTTCTTCAGTCTGTTTGAGCCCTCAGAGTACGTTTTTAATCGTTGTATATGAAATCTTTGTCATGATTAAGTGTTTTATGTACTTGGGGGGGGGGGGGGGGGTTTGGTATTTTACGAAAGCTATTTAAAGAGTGAGGATTCATGTTTTGGTATTTTTAATTATTTAGAAACAATAATATAGTAAGAAAAAAAATTCTCCCCGTATTGCCCTCGTAAAAAAAACCCTCCTCCTCGTATTGCCCAATATTCGGAATATCAGACCCACATGCTTGACTAAACCCTAAGTCTGGAAATTAAAAAGTAAACCCTATATGCCTCGTATTGGTCTATATGAGGTGTATGGGTACGAGGTTACAGACTCTTGAAGTCAGTGTGCAGTGTTTTGTCTTAAGTATGCCTCGTATAGACCTATACGAGGCATGCTCAAGGTGTCTAAACAGATTTTAAGAGTGTCTAAGGGGGGATGAGGCGCCACCCGAATTGTTCACGGATACCTTCTACCAGCACGGTAACACCGCCGCCACCCACGCTGGTAGTGGTCCCGTGAACCGTTTTACTGGTTGTATCTACCGTGCTGGTACCGATTTTTTTTTATTTTTAAGTTTTATAAATGCTATTTTTCCAAGGTTTGAACCGTTTGTTTTTTAATTTTTACCGTTTGTGTTATAATTTTTTTATTATTTTAACCGTTTGTTTTAAAATCTAATTAAATAAAAAAACATTAAAGATAAACATAAAAATCTAAAATTCATTACTATTAAACATTAAACATAAAAACAAAATACATTAAAAGAAATAAAAAAAACCTATAGTTGGCGCAACAGTTGCCATGCCTCGACATGGTCAAACATGTTGTCGTATCGAGCCGCATAGTCCACATGCGTGAACTCGATAGCCCACTCCGGTTCGATGTCTGGCTCCTCCCTCAACGTGTTCTCGTATAGGGTGGTCCACCGATCACACTTTATGTTGAGATCGGCCCACTTCCGCTGCAAGCTAACGATTGTCTGGTCATTGATGCCGACGTGGCAGTTGAAATCGGCCAGCACATGCTCCCAAAAACCCTTCGGGTGGGAGCCCGAGGCCGAGGCCCTCAAGCGTTGACGTTGTTGAAGAACCAGATCGTTCGAGGCGTCCTTGTAGCAGATCACCAATGCAATATCTTCTTTGGAGGTCCAGCGAGTCATCTTTGTGTGTGTGTGTGTTTGTTTGTTTATACGATGGTAAAAGTGAGTTTTAACCCCACAGTTTGCTATGTTTATATACAAAAAATTTCGAACGGTTCAAATTTAATTACTGACCGTTTTGGTGGAACTGTTTCAATGCTATTGAATTCAATTGACAGTTTTCCAAATTGAATTGGTTGTGGGACGGTTGTCATAGTAAAAGTAATTAATATTTAACCTTTAAACCGTGTGAAATTAAAAAAAAAAATAGTGAACTTAAAAAAATAAATAAAAGAATCAGTGGAGTTTTGCCTCCAAAAAAATGTTTCAATAAAGTGAATCAGTAAAGTAATGTGGCAATGCAAAATTGGTTAAAATCAGTAAAAGAAAAAATTATACAAGCACCCATTGTACCCTTAACCGATGAAGCGTTCTAAATAGACATAGACACAAATACATAGTTTTCTGTAATCCACATTCCATGTATGTCAATTCCATATGGACAGTTGCATCAAAATTGTTGATGTGCATTTCTTTAAGGTTTGTCACGTTGCAATCACGTGAAAATGACATTCAAGTGGATGGTATGCATAAGATTTCTTTTCCAAAAAGATATGTTTTCTTAAAGGTACATTTTTTAACGGTCACCAAATTAAATCTGAGGGTCTTTTTGGTATCCAACAGATAAATCGAGTACTTTGAATGTAACCCGAGTTATCACACAAGAATTCGTGAAAAAAGTCGGTAACTCACCAGCCCGTAGGCACGACTGTGAAAATACCAATAAAACCCATCTGGCTTAAAAAATCAAACCTAGAATTCTCCGAGTCTTCTAACATTGCCCACCAATATATCTACCATTGCACTACACTATGTTTTTTCCTAAACAAAATTTTAGTCCTCATAAAAAGTCTTTAATAAAAAAAGTTAAGTTTGAAATTAAAATAAAAAAAATATTAGTCTTCATAAAAAGTCCTTTCTTAAAAAAAAGTTAAATATGAAATTAAATAAAATAAAATTTTAGTCGTCATAAATTTTTCATTAAAAAAATAAAGTTGAAGTTATAATTACATTCAGTGGCAAAGGTTAGTGAGGGGCTGAGGGCCTAGGGGTGCTCCGGCCCCCACCGTTTTGGCTTAGTGGTGGAAATTTGTGATTTTTGTATGGATTGAGTCTGGCCCACACTGATTTGATATTCCGGTCCCTGCTAACACGAAAAATTGAGTCCGACCACTGCCGATTTGATCTTCAAGCTTCGCCACTAATTACAGACACCTTTAAAAGTTAAAACACTACCTCAACCAAATCAAACTTACAATTATATAGTACAACAAAAACATTAAAATATTTCATCAAGGCCAAACAGGGCGGTCGATGATGACTTGCTGTAATGGCCGCGACCATAGCGAACACATCCTCGTTAGACTCGTGATGACTGTTTAATGTCACAGCTCGTAACTTAAATCCCGACCGATATTGATAAAAAAAAGGAATTTTAATTAACCCACCCGATTAGTCGAGAAACTTGGGCTGCCCACTAGAGTTATAGAGTAGAACATATATAAATCAAAACGTAGTTACAACTTACAAAAACCTATTATATATGAACCCATAACAATCAATGGGGTGGTGGTCCATTTGTAAAGGCAAAGCCTTTAAAACACCTAGGTTGTGGAAGGTTTTGGGTTCAAGTCCTACAGATCACAAGATTTAAAAGAAATTAACCTTTCAAAAAAAATATGAACCCATAACAAAAACCTATTGATGGCTCAATATTAAGACTCATTGGTTCTAATAGACGGACCCAAGTTTGATTCTTTCCAATGACTGTTTTTTTATTCCAGTATAAAGGGTGTTTGGGATTGCGTTTTGAATCTGATTTTTATATTATTGCGTTTTGAAAACGTAGATAATCAGTTTTTAGTGTTTGGTTTGCGTTTTTAAAACGTAGATAATCAGTTTTTTAGGCTACCAAAACGCAAAAATCTATAAGCAGCTTCACCCCTGCTTTTTTAAAACTCATAATCTGTTTTGAATAATCAATCCCAAACACCCTCATAGTCTCTCTTTTTACACTCATAGTAGAAGCTTTGTTAATGAGATGTGAGTATAATATTATTACGGTACTTTGTATTCGTCTATATCCACTTCTCCACTAATTTCGCTATCTATTTCAACTTTATCCATATCCATGTGCTGTGCCTCTTGAACCCAGGAAACCCAAATGTGTTGGATTATTGAATACTAGATCTTTGCCCGCGTTACACGCGGCTCATCAACGTACAATTATATTGAGGGGTAAAACATATAAAAAAATGTAGCAGAAATATTTTATTAAGATTTAAAACAAATAAATACACATTCTATTCAAATATCAAAATATTTTTCTTTATACCCAAGATTTTTTTGTTTTAGTCTTGACTTTCCCATCAGCATCAAGTATAAGTAACTTGACGCCTGCCTTGCTTTTAACTGTTGACAATGCGACATAAAGTTGACCATGTGACAATACTGGGTCTCTTAAATATAATACAACCTTCGATAAAGACTGTCCTTGGATTTTATTGATGGTCTTTGAGAAACATACGCTTATTTGGAATTGTTCCCTTTGGAAGTTGACTGTAATGTTATTATAAGATGAAATATTTTATTAAAATGTAAAAGAAAATGATACATATTCTAATCAAATATCATCAAAATATTTCTTTATACAAAACATTTTTGTTTTATTCTTCACCTTGTCATCCGCGTCAAGTATAAGTAACTTAACGCCAGTCCTGATTTTTACTCTTGATAAAGCACCATAAAGCTAGCCATATAAGAGTACAGGGTCTCTTATAAACTATCAACAATAATCTTAAATCCTAAAAAACAATTCAACCATGTAGAATTTTTACCAATATAATAAACAAACATCAAATGTAAACACGCAATTTATGTAGATGAAAATTGTCTCAAAATCAAAGCAAACACAAATGAAAACAAAATGTCAACACACAGGAAATAAAAATCCTGACAATAAACCATTGTTCAAAAAAACGGGTAATTGATCCTATTTTTCAACCTTAGGAATCAAGACCGTGTTCTCAGGTGATTTGTTACGGGAAATCAACTTTTCAGACTTGAGGACTTTAGTTGTTGACTGACTTGCATCATCTTCCATTTCGTAAACTTTGTCCAAGCTACGCTTTATCTCAGCTTCATCACGAATCAAACTAACTCTAGAAGATGATTCTGGAGTAGTGTTATCTCCAACAGAATCCTACAATATTAAAAGCCATGTATAAATTGTTAGAATAAACTACATTAAAATGTAATCTGAACACATGATTGACCAAGTAAACTACTAACCTTCAAAGACACCGTATTCTGTGTTGAAGAGTCACCTACATCGATATTTTCAAGCAGAGGTTGTTCGATCTAAAAAAAAAATGTAATAAAGAACCGATTAACGTAAAAAGGGTTTAAACAATAACTAAATAACAACAAAAATAATAACGATTCATAACAGTAATTATAACGAAAATATTTAAATCATAATCATAACCTGAATGTCAAGGAACCGTTCTTCAAGAGAAGCTAGAATTTCCGAATCATTTGTAAGCTTCCTTATATTATAACCATCAACATGCTTATCAATATTAAATTGCCCTACTTTAATTTTGAAAGCAAATTTCTTCTCTTCAATTTCATAAAACTCAACAGGAATTACTTTCTCTTCAATAGAAACCTAGATCATACATCATATAAGTAATACAAAGTACAATTACATATATTGTTTAAAGCTCAAAAAAATAGGTTACCTGTTTGCTTTTCTCAAGAAGCTGCATCGCTGACATGCCCAACATTTTTTTTGCTTCTCGATCAAACAATGTAAGGGATGTAATTCCAGTACAATCATGTACCCTTATTGGAATCCTATACCTAAAACACCAAAACTAAAAAATCAGATCTATATGTAAAAAAATTACTAAACGTAAACATGAATACTAAAACATAAAAAATAAATAAATAATATCATACAATTATAACTTATGTATAGAGAATAGAATTCTTACACTGGATCACCAGAGACAATCTGTTTGGGACAACCTTTATTCGTGCAAATCAAAACTTGTTTAAATGAAGTTACGTCCTTCACCTCTTCATCATCTGGTAAACTCAAAGTTGGCTCAACCTTGTGGTTGCAGAACTCGCAACCAAGGTAATACCAATCTTCGTTAGGATCCACCCCCTTGATTGTTCCAACAACAATTACTTGTTTGTTAACCTACAAAACCAAAATTAAAAATGTCACGAATAACCTTGAAATGTATTTGGAAAGAAAGTTATTAGGCAAAAAAAAAATTAATTTTATACGAACCTCTGTTATCAATGGAAGCTCACGAATACTGCTAAAAGTTGTTTTATTCAAAAATTCATCAGACATATTCATACTACCAGACGATCCCAGGGATCGTTGAGCAGAACATGATTCGCTGGAGATAAACTTTTCAATATAACTGTAATTAAAAAAAATATATTTATATATCTTTAAACAACTGAAAAATATAAATAAAACACAAAAAAATATAACTATTCTACCTTTTCTTGAAAGAACGAATGTCTTCAATGTCTTCATTAATAAAAAGGCGAGTGATAAAGAAAGCATTTTGAACACTTACATTGCCTTTGAAAAAAAAATATTAAAACAGGTAAAACAAATACCGGTATACAAAAATATCTAATCGGAATTTCTAAAAAAAGTAATATATAACATACCTTTATAATTGCTAAAGCTTCCAAATTGAACAATAAGGACTACATGAACTTCATCTTCATTCTGCTTGATGTATTCAAACATCTCATGACTATAATCTTCCCACAAAGAACAGGTCATTTTCATGCCACTACATATAAACAGAATGTATGTTAAAAGGAAAATTATAAAGGGTTTTATACCAACATATTCGTAGCAGATATGAAATACATACTCTAGATCGATCAAGACAAGGTTCATCTTGCTTTTCAAACCAGCTTTAGTTTCTGTTGGTTCTGGTGGAGTCCATTCTTCAACATAGCCAATGAAATCTTAAAAAAAGTTAAAACAGTTTTATACGAATACATAATCAATATAGAAAAGGATTAAAATACATTTCGTTAGTATAATAAAAACAAACCAATTCTTTGTTCTGTAGACAGATTTCCACCTTTAATTGACTCAAAAGATGAAAAATTAAAACCGTATTCGCTTCCATCAAACTTACTACACTTTGAAATATTAGTTTCAAAAGTAAATGAGAGCATATCTTCTTTAGAAAAATGTTTAGTAGATTTGTTTTCAGCAAGTTGTGAGTTATAAATATAATAGGTTTCATTTTCATGTAAGAATTTTTCATGCTTCTTCATATATCTACTCCATACAATAGCTTGCATTTTCGACCGCTGTTTGAAAAGAAAAAAATAATTTATTAACAACCAATTTTCGCAAAAAACAAATGTGTAGAAAAAAGCAAATTAAAAAAAATATGTTAAAAACATAACCTGTTCATCCATAAGAACCATATCAAGAGAAAGAATTTCTCCAGGTTTCTTTCGATTTTCTCGCTTCCAAAGCCTAAGCACCCTAACTTTGATAGTATATTTAGTCATGCGCCAAGTGATGTCATTCAAAAAAGTAATGTTGTTTGGATCCATAATGCTACAACTTTATGGTATCTAAGTATTAGGTACGATCAATCTAATATGTATTTATAGAGGTTTAACAAAAAAATGTAATAAAAATGTAAAGTTTTTTATTTTTAGTAAACATTACTAAATTATGTCTACATAAATATAACAATTGACCACAAATTGATTTACATTTAAGTGTTTCCATTATTAAGTTAAATTTCGTTTAAAGTTAATTATATAATGAAAATATAATTAGCATTGTTATATGTTTACATTATTAACTTAAAAGTTAATATTGTTAAATTTTGTTTACATACATACGATTTTTTGGTATGGTACATTTGAAACTGTGTATAATTAAAATTTAATTTTTAATAAAATTGTTTGTGAATTTTTTTTTAAAAGTAACAGTTAGAAATGAAAATCAATTTACATTTAAGTTTTCCATTATTAAGTTAAATTTCGTTTATTGATTAAAAAAAGAAAATCATAATTACCATTGTTACATGTTTACATTATTTAGTTAAGGATAATAATTTAAAATATTTTTGGAAAATTGTGATTAATATAATTCAGTTAGAAAAGTCAACGTTACTAAAAGTTTACTTTAAAAATAAACAATAACACATTTAAGAAATATAAAATGTAAATTATTGTTAAAAAAAGTTTGGTAATATAAAAATGTTTCAAAGTTAGTCATAGAATGTATGATGACTTTTTGACTAAAGATTCCTAAATTATGACAACATTAATATAACAGTTGACCAGAAAATTAATTTACATTTAACTGTTTCCATTATTAAGTTAAATTTCGTTTTGGTATGGTACATTTTAAACTTAGTATAATTCATTTTATATTTTTAATAAAATTGTTTGTTATAAATTTTTTTAACTAACGGCTTTATAAAAGAAAAGTAATTTACATTTAACTTTGTCCAATTTTTATAGGTAAAGTTGGTTTATTCATCAAGAATTTATTTTTTGGAAAAAAATTGTTTATTATTCGTTTTTTAAACTAAGCGATTTAAAAGAATTGTAAAACTGTAATACAATTTAATTAAAATAGCCAAACATTGAATTTAAATACCTCTTATGTTACAAAACTGGTTTTAGTTTATAAAGGGTTGGTTTTAAATTTTTTTAAAACAAAGTCATTCAACTTATGTTTTAAATAATTGAAATGTACCAAAAATATTTTGATGATACAATTATATTGATTGTTAGTTAATTGTAATAATCTTAAATTTATTTTGTTAACAATGATTGAGATAACTTAAACTTCTTAATATAAACGGAATTTATATTTATTAACAATTAATAAATTAAAATATTTTAGGAAAACTGTCATTAATATGATTGACTTGGAAAAGTCAATGTTGCTAAAATTTGACTTTTAAAAAAAATTATCAAATTTAAAAAATATAAAATGTCACATGATTGTTAAAAAAGTTTTCTGATATAAAAATGTATGATGACTTTTTTTTTGTATAAAAATCCATATGATTGTAATTGTATTACTACTACCTAAACAATTCACAATTCATAATTACTCAATAAACAACAAATAAAGGTTTAGCATAAACATATATCACGACAAACCAAACATCATATGCACAATCATACATGACAACTAAACCTACCAAAAGTTTACAAAATTAATGTTCAAAAAAACCTTTTTGTTAAAAAGAGTTGGACAACCAATGTTACAAAATATAGTTTTTTGTATCAAAATGTAAAATTTTAAGATGAAAATTCAGTTATTTTAGATTCTTAGGTAATAGATTTACTAACTTATCCAAACATTGCTAACTTACTGGCTAAACAACCCAAAAACATTACAATATACATAACCTACTAATTTATTGTTTATCAACATATATATATAAACCCAAAAACCACGACTTACCACATGAGCAGTAAACGTGGAAATGTTTGTGACTACCAACGATAGATCATGTTATAACTTAAAAAAGTTACCCACCAAAAAGTATTGTCTTCAAACCACATAACAACCACCACTAACCAAACTAACTACCATTACCGCTAACAACATTAGAGAACTCGAACACACCTTGCTTTTGGAAAAACTGGAAATGCATTTGATCACCAAGCTGAAAGTTCTTATCACCTACGAAAGTTGACATACCTCTTATGTTGTAACGGTACTTTCCAGGTTCACCTTCCCTCCCAACAGACACTCCCCAACTAAAACCCTCACCATCACGAATGGTCAAAGCCCTCTTCTTGCACAACCCGTTTTCCCTTGCCCAAGGGGTCTTCATACGCTACGCAAATAACAAATAATAGAAAGTTATACAATAATAATATATAAGTCTAAGTAACAACACTTGACCCATATTAGGAGGTCATCAACTTATAAACCACTACTATGGCTGCAATAACATCTAAAGGCGTATAATAAAACTGTTCGACTAACATGCATTTAAGTTAATAGATTTAAAAAATAAATGATTGCACTTACATAGTAAATGCCATTTGACCCATATCACAAGTAAAGACCATTTGAGTGCAGTTTGACCTCATAAGGTCAACAAAGTCTAAATAAACAACTAAATTGGTGCAGTTGAGAACGATGACCACAGATGACCCATATCACAAGTAAAGACCATTTTTACTAAAATGCAAACCTAAAACATTCAAGCTTAATACAAACCTATAACATAAATGCATAATCATTCTAAGTTGAACGCTTAAATAGTAACAAACCAATAAAGTATTTCTTAAACCCTAAATGTATACCTAAAACATAAACCACTAATCAAATACTAAATCATAACAATCCATTCTAAGGTTTCTATAAAACATCAATCGGATCATAAACCTAAAACATGAAAGCTAAATAGAGACCAAAAACATATTTTCCATAATAATCATCAGTATGTAAACAGAATTAATTAAAACCTAAATCATAATCCTAAATCAAAACCCTAAAACAATCGATTAATTAAAATCAGTGTAGTATGTAAACAGGACTAAAATACATCTAAGTTAATACATTTAAAAAATAAATATTATTACTTACATAGTGCCTGTCAACAACGAACACCACTGGCACACCTACATCCTCCTCTTCCTCAGAATCATCATCCTCTTCCTCCATATCAGTGTCCTCTTCATCCTCCTCGCTGAAATCATCAGAAACGACAACCTCCTCACTATCATCAGCAGAAACGACAATGATATCTTCATCAGAGTAATCTTCATCATCATCCTCCTCCTTAACTTCAGCTTCCCATTTAAGTTCAGGAGGAAGAGTAAGCTTGTTTTTCTCAAAAATCGACATATTGTATGTGCTCTGTTAAACCAAAAAGAAGTATATACATTTTATCAGCCTTATGACGTATACAGCGAGCAAAAAATATAAAGCTAAAGATTTAGAATTTATATTTAAGAAAACAGAGAAGACCTCATCAATGATTTCGAAGACAATGAGATGATCAGGTGTGATTGAAAAAGTTTCCTTAATGAAACGCCATCCTTTAGTGACATAAAAGAAACCATCATCAACTGCTAACTGTATCTGAAACTTTTTACGTGGAGGAGCTCTAACTGCAATTGGGTCCAACGGGAGATGTCTGTTCATTAAACCATGAACAACGTAACAACTAACATGCTGGAAAAAACAGAAAAAATGTTGACAGGGGTTAAAATAAGTTTTTTTTATCAACAAATTGTATAATAAAATATAATGATGTTATTTGATTAAAAAAAACACATACCAGACGCTTCTCACTAGTATAAGGATCGGACAATCTGCAGTAAAAAAAGTTACCAGCTGCATACACTGCATCTTGATGGAAAGTTATCATCCTGAAAGAGCGAAGATTTTCCTCATACTGAAATAGAAAGTTACACCCAGATGGGTACTTCAATTCAGTAATCATTGTTCTCCAACCATTGTAGAAGAACCACTTGCCAGCAATATTCAACACTTTAATATCATAGATTTTAGAGTCCAAGGTACGGATTTTGGTGTTACCGGTAGGATAACCATAATCTTCGATCCACTTTTGATAGAGTTTTGGTAACGCCTGATAAGAATTACAAACATTAAAATATTATTAGGAAAAGTATAAACATACTGTACTATATACATTTTAGCATGTAACAGATATCTTACAATACAAACA
This sequence comes from Ambrosia trifida, assembly GCA_028751855.1. Classification (NCBI taxonomy): domain Eukaryota; kingdom Viridiplantae; phylum Streptophyta; class Magnoliopsida; order Asterales; family Asteraceae; genus Ambrosia; species Ambrosia trifida. Next base: position 81,615,143 of record CM054123.1, read on the forward strand.
CGGTTGTTACCCTCCGACTCAATCCAAAATCCATAAACCATTGTATTCCAAAAGTGTATGCACCTGTAGCAACCACAAAAGATAATCGCAAATACATATCAGCAAAGTAATGTTTATATGAGTATAACATAAAGAATATAAATTGAAGACTAAATTGAAGACTAAATCAATTGAACAACTTTTACTAAATGCAAACCTAATCCAAACAATGTATGATAACAATCCATTCCTAGGTTCCTTATAACATAAATTGAAGACTAAATCAATTGAACCATTTTTACTAAATGCAAACCTAAAACATATTACTACGAATAATGTCCAGCTTAGCAATTAGGGATAATATTTGTAATCCGTATTTCAGACATACTACAAATCGAAACCTGAAACATTCCTAGGTTCCTAATAACATAAATTGAAAGACTAAATCAATTGAACCATTTTTACTAAATACAAACCTAAAACATTCAAGCTTAATACAAACCTATAACATAAATGCAAAATCATTCTAAGTTGAACGCTTAAATAATAACAAACCAATAAAGTATTTCTTAAACCATGAATCGATACCTAAAACATAAACCACTAATCAAAAATTAAATCATAAAAATCGGTTCTAAGGTTTCTATAAAGAAAAAAAAGCCCTAAATCAATACCTAAATCATAAACCCCTAAATTGAAACCTAAAAGCATAACAATCCATTCTTAGATTTCTTAAAACATCAATTTAACGATAAATCGTAACCTTAAAACATCAACCCTAAATCATATCTGAAATACAAAACGATTAATAAGAATGAACAATAATAATCGAAAAAAAAAGAACAATAAGTAAAACATAAAACAGAGAAAAAGATTAACATTAATCTAAAGTTTAAAAACATAGATTGAAAATCTGTGAAACAAAAGAAAGAATAATCGATCAATGAACATCGATTTAGTGAAATAACAATCAAAATACAGTTACCTTGGATTGGAGAGAAAGATTATGTTTAATCGCCTTGAACCGCCCTTGTGAGATTAGGGTTTGCGTAGAAGGAGGCGATGATAATATGAATGTGTTATGTCCGTGTTTTTTTTTAGGGTATATGTATTTTATGGATTTTTGATTAAAAAAAAAGAAAATTTTATAAATTACCATATTGTGCCATGAGGGATGACCATTAAATGCTAGGGTGGTAAATGATTGCCAAGTGTCCCAAAATGCTCCTAAATATTATATGTATAGATACATAGAAAACCATAGCATGATATGGCTTATTGGAGTATTAAAATAACTAAAAAGCATTTTTATACAGCATTTATGAGAAGTAGGCTACAATACTAGAACTTTGTTTTTTTAATGGATTTTTTTTAGTAAAATGGTGATATAGTAGGATTTTTTTGTGCATATGGTATGTGTTAGGGATGAATTTGTGCATTTGGTGACTCCGTAAGTTCAACTTGCGGATTGTGCTGATGTGACTGATGCTCGACGATGAGTAGGAGAGAAGGAATGAGTTGACATGTGAACTTGCGGATTATCCTACTCATATATCGACCCACATGCATTCTGCTCCTTCTCTCCTAGTCACCAAGCCAAATTAGCCTAATCCGCAACTTCAAGTTGCGGATTCACCAAATTACCATATATCCTTCTGACACACACCAAATACACAAAAAAATCCCAGTGTAGCACTATTTGGCTATTTTTTTTTTTTAACGAGTGAATTTGAAAAGCAAACTTATTTATTATGATTTTAAGGAAGCTCCGAGGCATATTTAACAAAGAGAGACGATTCTTTAAATTATTTCCGGCCGTCCTGCCTTCGGGCTCCGGCGACCACACTTAGAGCATTTTCATCAGAGGATCCAAATCACCTCTATCAAATTACACTAAAAATTACTATTCTACCCCAAAATTTTCTCTCTCTTTCTTAAATAAATAATATTTTTTTTCATACTTTTATCATTATAATTTTTTTATACTCACTCACAACCAATTACAAAAATATTAAAATATAAATAGGGGTGAACAATGTCCCCCAAATATAGTGGTGAACAGTGCTACCACCAAATATTCTCTCTCCTCCACTCACACTCACCCCATATAATTTAAGGGGAACACTCACATATTTTTAGTGGACCAAATGTGAATGCTCTTAGTCCGACCACCCATCTTCACTTCGAGTTTTGCTTTCTAAATTTTTACTATCTTTAATTTTATGTGTGAATCGATGAATAAGTTTTGTTAATTGGTGGAACTCTCAAAAGTTGAATGATCGTGTGAAAGATATGATATGAAAAATTAAAATTTAATGATTTGTTAATTTGATTTTATCATTTACAAATCGAAAGTTTTGTTAGTTGGTTTAACTTTGAATAGTTGAATGATTATGTGAAAGTGTAAGTTTGAATTTATCTACCATTGATGAAAAAGTTTTGTTAACCGGTTGAGAATGTAATGCAATGTTTTTAAATGATAAATACTCATAGGGAACTATTGTTGGTAGTTTTATATTCGTAGGGTAGGGATCCTAAGAGAACTGAGAGAACCATTATGAGCCACACATTTCATATAAAGGCAAAAAATTTTTTTTTTTTTTTTTTGCTTTAATCACACATTTTTATGCAAGGAATTTTTTTGATTTTTTTTGATTTTTTTTTCATTTATACATATGTGTATATAACAATTATACATATGTGTATATAGCATTTTTCAGCTATACATATGTGTATACTGAAAAAAAATACAAAAAAATAAAAAAAAAAAATTTCCTTACATATAAAGCAGCGATTTTTGCAAAAAAAAAAAAAAAAAAAAAAAAATGCCTTAGAGAAATGTGTGGTCCAGAATAGTTCTCTAGTTCTCAATTTGGAGAAAGGTTCTCATTTGAACCAAATCCTTTATTCGTAAAGACCATCCTATTTATATTATGTATTTTAAAATTATAATGATGTTTTTTTCATTATTAAATTGTATTTTTATTATAGGATTAACTTTATCGGAATCGAATCGTCGATCCAGCCCGAATTTTTATATGTTCCGTCATTTGAAATCAGAGCATCTAAAATGATGAACCCACTGGGAAAAAAAAATCTGGATCCACCACTGGCCATGACCATCACGAACACATCCTCATTAAACTCGTGATGACTGTTTAATGCCACAGCTTGCCATGTACATCCCGACTCATTTTGATAAAAAAAAGAGTCAAATGCCAATTTCGTCCCAGATGTTTGGTCCAGTTTGCCACTTCAGTACAAAAAAGTTTTTTCTTTTTTTGAAATTCAACACCTGTGGTTTAGATCTTTTTTGCTATTTTCGTCCTTTTTACTAACTCAGTTAAAAACTGACATTAAGTCAAGGGTATTTTTGTCTTTTTACCTACAATTTAAAATTTTAATAAAAAAATCTTTTATTTTTTCTAAAATAATCAACCTTACCCCACCCCACCCCACCCCACCCCACCCCTATATATCTATCTCTCTCTCCTTCCCTCCCTCTATGATGATGATGATGATGATAATAATAATAATAATAATAATAATAATAATAATAATAATAATAATAATAATAATAATAATAATCGAGTCCTTCTAACCAGTAACCATCACAAACCACCATTAGCCATCATCAACAAAACCCCCACAATAACCAGTAACCACCATAGTCACCGCTCGGGTGGGAATGCGAACCCGAAATCAGCTTCGGCTAGGGTGAATTCTTTTTCTGATAAACCGGGTTGGACTTGTATATTATAGGCTTTGAGGTGGGTTAAGACTTTGTTGGCTAAGGATGTGAAGGAGATGAGGTTGTTGCGCGCTGGTAGTGGGGTTGACGGTTGTGATGCGGCGGCTCTGGCGGAGAGATGGCGGAGGCCAGTGAGGTGGATCGGGTTTAAGCCGCTTTGTCACACCCTCAAATTTCCACCTGCGGAGTTCTACCGCGAGGCGTGTGACACACCAGGATCCAAGGCAACGGTCACAATAAACGACGTCTAAATGTAAAAACATACGTAAACAAAACCATGCATAAGTTTAAAACCAACATTCAACAGTGCGGAAGCATTTAAAGTTTACAAAAGTCATGCATAAATAAAACATAAGTTCAAAAGTTCATGATTCCAAAACGTGCAGATGAGACCCTAGACGCGAGACGACTCCAGTGCGACCATGTGCGCCTATCCGACAGCTGCTACCTTAGCGACCTGAGAAAACATGCTAAAAGTGTCAACATATAATGCTGGTGAGTTCACAGGTTTTAATTAAACGTTTACAGTGATCCTTCAAAAATGTTACCATCACAATTACTACTATGCTAATGAGAACGCCAATCCAGGCGCAGAATGAGAACGCCAACCACCGGCGCAGAATGAGAACGCCAACCACCGGCGCAGAATGAGATACTCATACGGGTGAAACCATTACTGACTGAGCCGAGTGTTACCCTTAGTTTTGTTAGAGACAATATGCACCCGCCCGGCCTCCAGCCGTCGAGTGGGGTTTGTCAGTCCCCAATAGCGCTATCCATATTTCCCCGCCATATACCCATGTTAGTGGTTTCTAGGGATTTTCAATGATCCGTATAGTACGATAAGTGAGCCATAGTATAACGTGATAAAGAGTCATAAGTCATAAAAGAGTTTGTAAGCATGTTTCTCACCCCGAAAGTAAAAACCGTAAAATGTGGGGCCGTGAACTCACCTTAAGTTGCGTATTCCGTTTAAGAGTAAACTGTATGCGTGATATGAGTAAACCGTCTGTGAGATATGATAGCCCCAACTATTGGCGACCTATCATAAGATATGTGTCAAGTTAGACTAACAACCCATCGGGTTCATTAGTCCCTAAGTCCAGTCCATGACCATTATGTGTCCGAAAAGCATGTTTAACCGACAACCAGACAACGTAAGACAAGACTCGACATCCCATTGGTGACCCGACATTCCACGTGTTAGATACATACAAGACAACATGCCACATATGCAATTAAACACTTAATACGCACAACAGTTCACCTAGTCTAGCATAATGTCTGATTAACGCATAAACCGGTCCGAATACGTGTTACTAAGTCATTGGGTGAATCCCGGGGTTCCTATCATGTTCCTAGGCGTCAAATCATGTTCCGGGATGTTAAAATATACATACAGCAGCATTACACGCGATTAGGAATCAAACTAGCAATTAGGAAAAGTCAACATGTGATTAGGGTGGGTCAACAGGCGATTACAAGGCTAATCGCCTATATATACACACGAGTAGGCTTTCCTTCAGGCGATTACACCCCTAATCGCCTATAGCATCATGCGATTAGGGTGCTACTCGCCTGCTGTAGCTGTACAATGAAATTTCGCGCGTTTAACGCTCCAAATCAGATCCGAAACATGTAAAAACATCCGATAATCATCCTAACACATTAACAAACATATTTCAAGCAAAACCCCTAAGTTTTCATCATTCTAACAGTCCCGAATGCGAGCGTTTTCCCAAAATGGCAACTTAGCATGTAAACATCACATCAACATGCAAGAACTTGCCCTAAATAGCAAATATCCAGATTAAATCACATAACCACGTTGTCCGATAGCATCCTACTGTTCTAGCATCATCCTAGAGCAAACCCTAACATCATTCAATCAACAACATACCTCATATCATCCTTAATCATTCAAAATCCTTCAAATGGGTCAAAATATCAAATATCAACAATACACCACCAAAACCATTCAAACTCCTAGGACATCATCATACCAACTTATATCAGCAATAAACATCATAATAACACAAGAATAACCATGATTCAATCCTAAAAATCCTATCTTTAAACATATATAACACATATAACACATGTAAAGGTGTGGGTTTGTTTAAAAACGGTTTTAAATGGATTTTCAAAGATAAAAACATTTATAAGCCAGGTCTGGACGTTTAGGGAGTAAAACATAATCATTTAAAGGTTTGGGTTTGAAGAACACACCTTGTAATCAAGAGGTGATGATGGAATAAGCTTGAAAATGGTGGTTTTGATGCAAAAACGAGTTCCAGAGGGTGTTTGTGTGTTGGGTTATGTTATGGGACGGCTAGGGTTGCACAAATGATGTTTTGGAGGTCAAGGGTGGTATTTATAGGCGTTTTTGGTCGTCCAGCACGTATCATGCGAGTATGCAGACTTATACGCGATTAGGGTGCCTAATCGCATGACTGTTCATGCGATTGGGGCCTAATCGCATGAACAGTTGTGTGATTAGCCCCCTACTCGCTAGTAACCACCCTCCAATCGCCCCTATACATGCGATTAGGCAAGCCTAATCGCCTGTAACCCCTGTGTTTGTGTGTTTTGCGCGTTAAACCCCGTTTTAACACATGTTAGCACATATTCACATACCGACAAGTCACATAATGATTGTAAACATATAATACATGATAAATAACACGTTCCCGCCCGATCACCAATTCCCGGGACCCGAGACTTGTGTATGTTAAAACCCTAATGACGTGCGATACGACTCGACCGACCTTGTTATGTGTAACGTATGCGCGACTCGCTAAGGTAGACTTACTAAGTTTTCAAAAGTTAGTTACCGAAAGTTGCCGGGTGTCACATCATCCCCCTGTTGAAAGGAATCTCGTCCCGAGATTCTTTCGGTTTCAACAGTAATGAGTGTCGACCTCTGCGCCCAAGTAGCGTTTCCCCAAAATACAACGAGTGAAGGTCATAAACCAAACGTGCCAGTAACAACCGGGAAACCACTTTCCCCAAATGTGAGTATGAGACAAGAGACCCCCGATGAAAGCCTACTGGAGCCTACTATGATCGGTATAACTAATCCACTGGTACCGTCCAAGTAGCATCCCCAAAGGACCCTCATCAACCCAAAGAATGAGAAACAGCGACCAAACCACAAAGAAAACACCCGAAACACGAACACACAACAATGCGGATAAAAGTATGACCAAAGCGTAACAAGAGATAAGAGAGAATACGTACGGGTAACAGTGTCTGGGTCCACCTGGTTCTCCCTAGCACCAATCACATAAGCATGAGCACGGGTCCACCGGCCACCGCCTTCCTTGTCCCCATCCTTCCCCGCAGTCTCTGTGCCCCCTTGAGTCAACTTGGGACAGCTGCGCTTGAAGTGCCCCGCTTCCCCACAATGATAGCAACCCTGATTCCCCTGTGGAGCAGGGGTGGTAATAGCAGTAGTCTGAGTCGTCCTGGAAAGGTTGACCCTGCAATCCTTGGCATGATGCCCCGGTTTCTGACAACGCTCACAGCGAAAACTCTCACAAGTACCAAAGTGATGAAACCCACAACGTCCACACTTAGGGCTTTTCCCAGCATAGCCCCCCTGTTTCTGGTCCGATGCTGACCCAGAAGCTTCAGTCTTCTTCGCTGCCGGTTGTCGCTGAGTCCCCGATGAACCCTTATCCACGCTTTCCCACTTCCTCTTGTTCTCAGCCGGCGCCTTCACAGAAGAGCCCCTAGGAGGCAAGACACCCTCAGAAATCTTCAAGTTGGTCATCTTAGTAGCTGACCGCACAGCCTCTGACATAGTGGTAGGATCCCTAGCAGACACCAGTCCCGCAATCTCTGGCACCAAACCCGCAAGATACTGCTCTATCCTCCTATACTCTGGTGTAGACAAACCTGGACACATCACTGCTAGCTCGTTGTGCCTGATTGTGTACTCCTCAATCTCAGAACCAACCATCTTAAGATTCCCATACTCCTGTTCCAACCTCTTAATCTCCTCACGCGGGCAATACTCATCCTTCAACCTATGCACAAAATCCGCCCAAGGCATGGCGTTGGCCTCCCCAAGACCAAGTGTCTGTGTGACGCAGTTCCACCACGTCAAGGCGGCTCCTACAAAAGTCCCCGAAGCAAACTTCACCCAATCCACCGCTGGAGTCTCACATAAAGCAAATACCGACTCCGTCTTCTCCAACCACCTGAGTAACTCCACAGCTCCCTCCGTACCCTGGAAGCTGAGAGGCTGACAATCCTTAAACCGCTTATATGCAACACCTGCCTGAACCGGAGGAGCAGCAGCACCCATGAAAGTCTGCTGGGCTGCCTGAAAAGCAGCTAGTGCAACGCCCAACTGTTGCTGCATCATCTCATTGAGTTCCTCATGCGTCATAGTGATATTACCACCACCTCTACCCCCACCACGGCGTCCACCTCCGCCACCACGGCGTCCACCTGCACGTCCACCAGCGCGACCAGACATGTTCTGCCAAAACATGAGACGAGACACTCAGTACCAATAACAAACCAAGCTACAAGTGACCAAACGAACTCAGAATGCGGTTCCAGCATGACCGTTAGTCCGAACACAAAGTCCACCAAGATTTTCATGCATTTCGATTTGTGATTTCGTGTGCACCCGAAATAACAAATCGCTCTACATGGTCCCCTAGGCGTGCTCCGAGCTAGAACTTCAAGTCACCCGATAACCACATCCCAGAATGATATAACTAACTCAAAAGATCGATAAGTAAGTCCTCTCGGCTGTAACCCAGAGATGAAAATAAAGTGAAGCTAAAAATAGCCAAGAATGAGATAAGTAATGTGACACTGTATGGTAAGGAGACCGACACCCCGACAAGGTTAGTATGTTTGCCCAAAAGGCACGACTCAAATGTATGTGACCGTCTAGTGTGTGTGACTCGGCTATAGTCTAGACTCTACATGCAGTCCTAGTTCACTATAACCATTGGCTCTGATACCAATCTGTCACACCCTCAAATTTCCACCTGCGGAGTTCTACCGCGAGGCGTGTGACACACCAGGATCCAAGGCAACGGTCACAATAAACGACGTCTAAATGTAAAAACATACGTAAACAAAACCATGCATAAGTTTAAAACCAACATTCAACAGTGCGGAAGCATTTAAAGTTTACAAAAGTCATGCATAAATAAAACATAAGTTCAAAAGTTCATGATTCCAAAACGTGCAGATGAGACCCTAGACGCGAGACGACTCCAGTGCGACCATGTGCGCCTATCCGACAGCTGCTACCTTAGCGACCTGAGAAAACATGCTAAAAGAGTCAACATATAATGCTGGTGAGTTCACAGGTTTTAATTAAACGTTTACAGTGATCCTTCAAAAATGTTACCATCACAATTACTACTATGCTAATGAGAACGCCAATCCAGGCGCAGAATGAGAACGCCAACCACCGGCGCAGAATGAGAACGCCAACCACCGGCGCAGAATGAGATACTCATACGGGTGAAACCATTACTGACTGAGCCGAGTGTTACCCTTAGTTTTGTTAGAGACAATATGCACCCGCCCGGCCTCCAGCCGTCGAGTGGGGTTTGTCAGTCCCCAATAGCGCTATCCATATTTCCCCGCCATATACCCATGTTAGTGGTTTCTAGGGATTTTCAATGATCCGTATAGTACGATAAGTGAGCCATAGTATAACGTGATAAAGAGTCATAAGTCATAAAAGAGTTTGTAAGCATGTTTCTCACCCCGAAAGTAAAAACCGTAAAATGTGGGGCCGTGAACTCACCTTAAGTTGCGTATTCCGTTTAAGAGTAAACTGTATGCGTGATATGAGTAAACCGTCTGTGAGATATGATAGCCCCAACTATTGGCGACCTATCATAAGATATGTGTCAAGTTAGACTAACAACCCATCGGGTTCATTAGTCCCTAAGTCCAGTCCATGACCATTATGTGTCCGAAAAGCATGTTTAACCGACAACCAGACAACGTAAGACAAGACTCGACATCCCATTGGTGACCCGACATTCCACGTGTTAGATACATACAAGACAACATGCCACATATGCAATTAAACACTTAATACGCACAACAGTTCACCTAGTCTAGCATAATGTCTGATTAACGCATAAACCGGTCCGAATACGTGTTACTAAGTCATTGGGTGAATCCCGGGGTTCCTATCATGTTCCTAGGCGTCAAATCATGTTCCGGGATGTTAAAATATACATACAGCAGCATTACACGCGATTAGGAATCAAACTAGCAATTAGGAAAAGTCAACATGTGATTAGGGTGGGTCAACAGGCGATTACAAGGCTAATCGCCTATATATACACACGAGTAGGCTTTCCTTCAGGCGATTACACCCCTAATCGCCTATAGCATCATGCGATTAGGGTGCTACTCGCCTGCTGTAGCTGTACAATGAAATTTCGCGCGTTTAACGCTCCAAATCAGATCCGAAACATGTAAAAACATCCGATAATCATCCTAACACATTAACAAACATATTTCAAGCAAAACCCCTAAGTTTTCATCATTCTAACAGTCCCGAATGCGAGCGTTTTCCCAAAATGGCAACTTAGCATGTAAACATCACATCAACATGCAAGAACTTGCCCTAAATAGCAAATATCCAGATTAAATCACATAACCACGTTGTCCGATAGCATCCTACTGTTCTAGCATCATCCTAGAGCAAACCCTAACATCATTCAATCAACAACATACCTCATATCATCCTTAATCATTCAAAATCTTTCAAATGGGTCAAAATATCAAATATCAACAATACACCACCAAAACCATTCAAACTCCTAGGACATCATCATACCAACTTATATCAGCAATAAACATCATAATAACACAAGAATAACCATGATTCAATCCTAAAAATTCTATCTTTAAACATATATAACACATATAACACATGTAAAGGTGTGGGTTTGTTTAAAAACGGTTTTAAATGGATTTTCAAAGATAAAAACATTTATAAGCCAGGTCTGGACGTTTAGGGAGTAAAACATAATCATTTAAAGGTTTGGGTTTGAAGAACACACCTTGTAATCAAGAGGTGATGATGGAATAAGCTTGAAAATGGTGGTTTTGATGCAAAAACGAGTTCCAGAGGGTGTTTGTGTGTTGGGTTATGTTATGGGACGGCTAGGGTTGCACAAATGATGTTTTGGAGGTCAAGGGTGGTATTTATAGGCGTTTTTGGTCGTCCAGCACGTATCATGCGAGTATGCAGACTTATACGCGATTAGGGTGCCTAATCGCATGACTGTTCATGCGATTGGGGCCTAATCGCATGAACAGTTGTGTGATTAGCCCCCTACTCGCTAGTAACCACCCTCCAATCGCCCCTATACATGCGATTAGGCAAGCCTAATCGCCTGTAACCCCTGTGTTTGTGTGTTTTGCGCGTTAAACCCCGTTTTAACACATGTTAGCACATATTCACATACCGACAAGTCACATAATGATTGTAAACATATAATACATGATAAATAACACGTTCCCGCCCGATCACCAATTCCCGGGACCCGAGACTTGTGTATGTTAAAACCCTAATGACGTGCGATACGACTCGACCGACCTTGTTATGTGTAACGTATGCGCGACTCGCTAAGGTAGACTTACTAAGTTTTCAAAAGTTAGTTACCGAAAGTTGCCGGGTGTCACACGCTTATTCTCCGATCAACGTCCACCATTTTTTATTAGTTTTTTCTATTAATTAATATTGTTGATGATGTTGAATGAGTACATGAGTGATAATAATAATAATTTATGGGGATTTGTGTAATTAGAAGTTGAAAACGATAATGTGAAATGAGAGGGTTTTTATGAGAAGGAAATCTGATGATTGTTGAAGGTGGTGGTTATGGTGGAGCATGCGGTGGAGGTGGTGGTTATGGTGAAGGACGTGGTGGAGATGGTGGGTATTCTAAAAAGAGAAACGAGGAGAGAGAGTGTGTGTGTGAGTGGGTGGTGACATTGTTAGGGTTTTAATTTTTAAAGGGGGAAGAAGATGACTGATGGTTTTTTTTTTATTAAAATAATCATAGAATGAAATGTTTAAATTGTCTCTCATTAAGTAGGCAAAATAACAAGCATACCTCTGACCTTAATGACAATTTTTAACTGACTTAGTGAAAAGGACGAAAAAAAAAATCCAAACTTTAGATGTTGAATTGCAAAAAAGAACTTTATTTTGTACTGAAGTGACAAACTGAATAAAAGAAAAAGAAAACGTAAGAGATGAAATTGAAATTTAACTCAAAGAAAGGAAAAGGAATTTTAATAACCCCACCCGATAAAGTCGATAACCTTGGGCTGCCCGCTAGAGCGGTAAAGCAGAACATATATAAATCAAAACATAATTGCTATACAATCCAATTTTACATAATATGGACTTTCCCAAATTTTACGAAACATGGCTCGAAGAGCTCCTCCACCTTACTAACCCCCTCCTTCCACCATCACCGACCACCACCACCACCACCAACGACCACCACGACCAACTCGTCAACAAACTCATGCACCACTTCTCCGAATTCAACCGAGTCATGTCACTCGCCGCCACCAAAAACATCCTCTCCATCTTCTCCTCCCGTTGGTCCACCACCCTCGAACACTCCCTCCACTGGATCGCCGGTTGGCGACCCACCACCCTTTTCCACCTTATCTACACCGAATCTGGCTTCCTTTTCGAGTCCCGAATGCTTGAAATCATCCACGGCCTCAAAACCGGCGATTTGGGCGACCTTTCGCCGGTCCAGTTGACACGCGTCAGCGAGTTGCAATGTGAAACCGTTCCACTAGAAAACGCCGTCACCCGTGAGCTGTCCAAGTGGCAGGATGACGCGTTTGACGTAGTGACCGGGTCGTGTTTAGACATTGATAAGATGGAGCGCCTCGTGAAGGTTGTGGACAAGGCTAACGAGCTACGGCTGCGGACGTTGGAGGCGGTGGTGGAGCTTCTTACTCCGCAACAGGCAGTGGAGTTGCTGGTGGCGGCCGCGCGGTTGTGGTTTGGGATACGTAGGTGGGGTTTAAAACATGACCACGAACGTATGGGAATGACGGACGATGTTTGTTCCAGTGGAGACCATCCACTGGAACCAACCGCGTAGCCGCCATCAGTTATTTCCTTACAAGTGTTTAAATCAAATGAGAACCAAGAATATATTTGCGTGTCGTGCTTTGAATGATAAAAGTTGCATAATCTATTTGCGTGTCGTGCTTTGAATGGGGTATACGCTTCCGCAGTTTTTCTCTACCGCTATCTTAGTTATCTTTAATGTATTGTTAGCAACAGTTGTTAGACAGGGTTGTCTAAGTCTTTGAGAATTCTCAAAACATTATCTACAATTTTTTTCTTCTTGTAACAAAGATTATATGATGCATGAAAGGTTTAAGACATCTAGCGTGGGCGGTAACATGGGTTATTTGGATGTAATAATATAGTAGCGAACATTGAATAATCAATTAAACATGTACAAACATACTATCAAATATCAATCTAACTGAAGTGAACTAAAATTATATCACCGTCAGGACGAAGCTTCTTGAGGGCCCGAGGGACCCCGGCCCCCAATGTTTTTGGGCGTAGTGGTAGAATTTTGCGATTTTTGTAAATAAATTGAGTCCAGGTTGAGTTCGGTCCCCACCGATTTGATCTTCCGGTCCCTACCGATAGAAAAGAATTGAGTCTGGCCCCCACTAATTCGAGAACCAAGATTCGCCATTATCACCTGCTAAAATTATAATGACTGAACCGAAAGGAACACAAATGGTTGATGCGTTCACCTCCACAAACGAGTTCTTGGCTTTGAATCTAAACCCAAATGGTATGATTAAATTCCCACTCCTTTGTTTCTTAGACCATGTGTTATCGGATCATGCCACTGCCACAGGCAGCGGTGATCTGTCGTTTGACACCAGCCCAAGTGGCGTTATGGCCAGTGAAAAAGGTCTCATCCCCCCTATATTGGTTTTTATTCAAAAAGAATCAAATTTAAATTCCTTTTTTGACACAACTCTCTTCCGCTTCTCTCAGTATTTCTAAAATCTTTCTTACTCTTTTAAAAAATAATCCACCACTTGACTCTTCTTATTCAGATAAGGAAAATGAAATCATAGTTTCTGCTGTCTCAATTGTAGCTGCAAATCTTGTGTGAGCATGCCGAAAGGTCACAACCACGTATAAGAGCAAAAAGAATCTCATAATCGTTTGCTAAACAATTTTTTTTTTTCTACTAAAAGTTCAGTATATGCTCCTAGGGCTGTGCAAAAAGCTGGTGGCTCAAAGCACGCTCGAAACTCGCTCGGATTAAGCTCGAAAAAAGCTCGCTCGATATGGCTCGGTTTGAAACGGAGCCGAGCCGGATCGGATCGGTTAGAAAGTGAGCCAAGCTCGGCTCCGTTCGTAACGAGCCGAGTTGGCTCGTGAAGGGATATGGTATCAAAACATCATAAATACCATATCATCGCCCAACTAAAACACGCATCGTCTAGCGTCCATCCGCCCGTTTTACGTCGGCGATATATCTGGCATCCATCGAATGCCAGACGCAGACTAACCCGCCCGTTTTACGTCGGCGATATACTTGGCGTCCATCGGATGCCAGACGCAGACTAACCCGCCTATTTTATGTCGGTGATATACCTGGCCTCCATCGAATGCCAGACGCAGACTCACCCGCCCGTTTTACGTCAGCGATATACCTGGCCTCCATCGGATGCCAGACACAGACTCACCCGCCAGTTTTACGTCGGCGGGCCCAGTACGCTTCAAAGCTTCTCAAGCAAGCTAGATGAGGCTTCGTCAGCATAACTAGAAGATGCCTTTCGGGGCAGTCTCGGGGCACACACCCTTGCCCCAGGCAACTGTTCCTGACGCAACAAGCTGCCCGCCAGAGTTCTCGACCAATCAAAGACTGCTCCCAGTCTGACACGCAGAAATGACGATGACGTGACAGCCTCCCAGCCAAGATATCTCCCTGACACAAGACTTTCTCAACTTGTCTCGAGTTTCAAGAAAGAAGATGATTACCCACCGCCCTCGGTCTACCAATAGGCGGACGCCACATGTCCGTCGCCCGCAGGCATCCACTCAGCGGACGCCACGCGTACTATTGTCAGGACGGTAACATCCCCCCTTTACTTTCTCCTTTTACCAAACCCACTTGTACTATTGGGCTTAGGGACTTGGGCCGGAAACTTAGAGACACCTCTACCTGGGCCGGGCTCCATCAAGGGTAGAGGATGGGCTGAGAAAGTGTGACGTCGAGGTACTATAAAAGGAGGAGCTCCTTCTCCTTTTGTTGGCATCCGATATTCACATATACTTTCATTCAAAAAGACTACGAACTTCTTTGTACCTTTTTCAACCCCTTGTTTATTATACTAATGTTTAGAGGCTCGACTCTTCTGATCGGTAGTCTCTTAAACTCCTTGGTCTTGTCCTTAGACCCACACGTCTTTTATAAACACACCTCTTTATAAAATACAGTAGAATCATTACTAGAATTAGCGTCTATACGGTAATCCCGGATTCGTGTTTCTTCATTTGCGCCATCCGTACCCTTACCACAATACTCTAAAAAAAAGCTTTAACTAGCCAGCTCATTAATCCATATAGAAAAAATGACAACCTCACCTCAAAAGGGTTCACACTCCTTCTGGGGCCGTCGAAGACATCACCGACGTTACCCCAGGATCTCACCCGACATCCGGGGATCATGACAACAATCAACTTAACGCCGTCATCATCCCCAGAAACCTAGATTTCCAAAACACTGAACCAGCACTTCCTACCCAGGACGAAACAGACGCTCTGAATAATGACTGGTACGAACACCAGAAACAAAGTCTGGACGTTCAGCTGGAACGTCGCCGACTCGCCGACAAAGCCATTATGAGGTCATCCTCCAAATGATCCACTCGAACAGCGGTTACTGTCCGTCACGGGGAAGGTCCAGGGCAACCCCCTGTGGACCAGGCCCGTACCGAGCACAACCAGTTCGATGAAGAGGACTATGACGAAAGCTCATGGGAGGACGATGCCTCCAGGGACTATCGTCACAGCCCGTACCACCGACGTGAATGATTAAATAGGTATAACAACGACGCAACCACCAACCTGTCACTCCCCTATAGGCCAACGGCCTTCGCCAAAAAATCCAAGTTTACAAGGCGTATTTCTCAAGCGCCAATACCACCGAGGCAACGCCTCCCGGCCAACGTCAAGATATATGACGGCCTCACAGACCCCGACGACCACCTCGGCATTTTTAACCAGGCCGGGCCGTCATTGGGTGGACCTTACCCGTCTGGTGCCACATGTTTGCCCAGACGCTCACAGGAGCAACCAGGGTGTGGTTCGACAACCTCCCCACAGGAAGCATCGACAAGACTAGTTAACCAACTCTCAGTTTAACTACTTTTCTAATCAAACTGATACAATATTTGCCACATTTGGATACTTTGCTATTCTCTAGAAACTACTTTAGTCCAAATAAATTTAACAAAACGTTCATTTTGAAAATGGGTTCACTCACATAGTTACATTAGAATTTATGGGTGCCTTTGTAACACCCCAACCGATGGCGGAATCATCGAGGTGTCACGTAGTGACGATTGTTCAAAAGCACATGGTACTAAAATGTAAATATATTATTGAATAATCCAAATTGTCTTACATGGAAACGAAAAATACAAGGTCTGAATGAAACATGAATATTGAAATAACTTATTAAAAATCAAGCAATAAAAGTCCCATGCTATAGTACTAGATCAAACTGCACCTGAAACATGTACAAAATAGGTTTGGTCAACATATGAAATGTTGGTGAGCACTCCTAGTTTTAATACATATAGTAAGTTGAAAAAGATATACAATTCAAGTGCATGCTACAGTGCAAATATGTAAACTATGTATCATACAAATGAGCGAAATCAACCCTGTGACTGTATAATGTACTAAATGAACGGCGGTGTACTTATCCAATAAATGGATAAAAAACTTAACAATGACCGCGGATTCTCCGATGAAAAAGGGGGAGAATCAACCTAGGCGGGTTGTCAATCCAATAGCGCTATCCAATGTTAAGGTCGGCTTGTACAATGTTAATGATTTCACTAAGTACAAATGTATTCTACATGTAATGTCTAAGCATAAAGCACGTTTGTAAGCAAATGCACATAGTACTAGAATTGTATTTGTAAAAATGTGAACTTGTATTTGTAATTTGTATAAGTGTACATGTAACACCCCAAAAATGAATAAAAGCAAAAAGGGGATAGGAAATACTCACTTTCGCCAAATAACTAGATGACTAAGCGAGCGTGAAAATGCGAGCAATCCAAAGACTCAACAACGAAACTAGTCCAATTTAGAAGAAAAGAAACCGAATAAGAAAAATATCCAGCTTTCAATTCGCCAATTACGAGAGCTTATAATCAAAGCTTCAAATGTAGAAGTAATATACTATAGAAGAAAGGTATGAGGGAGAGTTTAATCGAATTGAAACAATCGATTTAGAGGTGCAAAGTGTAATGGGTCATAGGTGGGTTTTTATACTAGTTTTGGATTCAATTAGCCATTAAAATTGGTCAACACCATAAAGTAAGGTTTTATGATGAATTGAATATTTGACTAGGACTTTGACTCTTTGACTAAGACTTTGACTAGGACTTTGACTAGGACTTTGACTGAGACTTTGATTGTCTCAGCGGACCGCGAGGGATAAAAAATATTTTTTCTAATTTAATCAATTTTAAGTTCTAGACTTGTTTCCTTCTATTTCTAAGTTGTTTTATAACCGAAAATTAAGGGCTTTGAGTATCAAGGTCTAAAACATACGTGCTCGGTGTAGATGTGAGTATAAAACGTGCATACTTTTACTTATAAAAATTATAAGTTTTATTAAATTGTGAATTTTGGTCCTATTAAAAAACGAGGGTTAAAAATGAAAATTTTGAAATAGTTGAGGAACCAATTATGCAAATTTATGAAAAGTGAAGGGTGCAGGTTGTCACAGTCTCCCCTACTTTAGAAAATTTCGTCCCGAAATTACTTTCAAGTGAAGGTTTCCATGAAACAAAAGACATTTGTAAAAAGGCAAGTAGATTTTAAGAAATGCATCAGCCATGATTTGACAAAGTTTGAAGTAGTTGTTTAATACCCAAAATAAGAGTTTGAAAATCCTTAAAGTTTGACCCAAGGTTTAAGAGTTTATAATGAGCAAGGTTTGGGAAAAGTATGTAACTGGTGAGGGCAGGGCAGTGTTATAGTAGCTTCCCTTACTTTAGAGAAGTTTCTGACCGAACTTTATTAAGGACATGCAACAGGATTTCGGCTAACAGAGAGTGTAAGAGTATACAAAGTTTGTGTTTTCTGTGTGGATGGTCCAGAGAAAGAAGACTCTAGGAAGTCGAATTGAAGCTCGTGTAAGAACATTCTTATCAAAAATGCTAGCTATTAGTCAACGATCTAATAAAAAGATAGTAATGGGTAGGTTCTTGGTCAGACTCCTAGTCCGCTCCCACAGTATCGCTTGTGCTTATATATAGGGTGTACCGCAGCTAACCCACCACACTACTGATATTTTGGACTCGTACTGATTGTCTACCAATAGCCTAAGTAGAATCACACACCACCCCCATGTACCTGTAAATTCATGATTGCGTTCCGGACCGTAATCATCGATTTACCTTACACTAGGGTGCTATGATTTTCCATAACACTAACATAAGTAATACAAGAAACAATGCGTGCAACCAAAATGTGTTAAGTAATAGATACTGCTCAAGTAAAAGATGCGGTTAGAAGTTCTTCCCCTTTCAGGTACACCCTTTAACCGTAATGAGATTAATGTGTAAATATAAGACATGATTACAGGTTCTTCACCTTTCGGGTTCACCCTTAACCGGTAAATTTTTGTTCACATCATTGGACTCTAAACAACCATATTGATAAACTCTGAGGATACACCGTTCCCCTTGGGTTAGAGGAATACTCTGAACCGAGTCGTACATGGGAACTGGCTTAGATCTCATACGAGCTATCAATTAGTATGTTTGTTGGTCATGATGATGAACAAAATAATGTAAAGTGTAACAGGGTTTTGCTCACAACAAAAAAAAATATGCATACCAAATATGTGTTCATGTAAGTATATAAGTATAGTATAAAATTTCGATTGAAAGAATAGTATAACGTAAATCGAGTAAATCGCACAATTTGCACAAAATGAAAATAAACGAGTTAAATTAATGCTCAAAACTAGTGTTGTAAGAATGACTACTAATAACTAGTGCGAGAATAGTTGCGAATAACGCGTGAAAATAACTACCAACAAAAGAATAAGACAAAAATGATAAGATAATGTACGAAGGTAACTATAAATAGAATGGTGTAAAAAAATAATGAAATTTACTGTATATGAAAGTGCGCAGAACAAACGTATAGTCTACTGGTATGAGGATAACTTTTTGAAAACCGAAGAATGTTTTAAGTTCAAAATATGTTCACTTGAAAAGATTTCGTAGGTAAACATTTTCATGTGTTTACGAGAAGTCGAGTTTGAAAAGTGTTGTAAGGTATATTATTAGTTGCAAATTCCTCCCGAAAACATATATTGGATACGTTATATGAAAATTTTCTGTATGCACCAATCGGGCTTATCCCGATCGCTAAGTGTTATGTGCCTTATGTCCAAGGCTTGATACAAATTCACTATCGAGCCGATGGTCTCACCGGAAGCAGCCTCTCTATTCCCACGGGGTAGAGGTAAGACTGTCTACATCTTACGCTCCTCAGACCCTACCTTAACTTTGCTATTGGTGGGATTAACTGAGTATGACGATGATATGTGTCAATAAAGTGGTGTTGATGTGGCAAATTCCATTCCATACCATGCAGCCTATATGAAAACGGGTGAAAAAAAAACAATATTTTTTATAACTTCTTTATGTTCTACTTGCATACAATTTTGTATAAATCGTTCGTATACCACTGTAAATAATTTTTTTTTACTTGTCAATGTATAGAATTCTCGCCCCATCGTAAGAGAAAATCCTACTTAGATAATATACTTTTATATAAGTCGGTCACGTCCCTTAAATAATACTTTTTGCATGGCAACCCATAGAATTCTCGTCTATATAGCATACAAACAATATTTAAAATATAATTATTCATAGTACCATACAATGAACAAACACTCACTAGAAAGAAAACATGACAAATGGATGATTTAGCAGGTTGTCGTTGATGTATATATTAGGAGTACTGTCTGTTGGGAACTCGGGATGATAGGCCGTTTATACGAGATAGAATTTTGCAGAACCAAGAAACATGTAGAGTAAACATCTGTCACATTCTATAGCACACGTGTCATATAAATAACCTAATTGCTTTCCGTTGAAGATTGCTATTAATTATTATTACTAGGTGAAAATATAATTTTTTTTAACGGCAAATTACTTTCATTCACACCCAAATATACATTACATTGTACAAGTAGGACACTAACACAATGTAAAACGTCCACAAAACACCTTATAGTTAATATTATTACAACTACGGCTGCAAACGAACTGAACTTTCAGCGAACAGTTCATGAACCATTCGGCGGGAAGTTCGTTTGTGTTCGTTCGTTTAATAAATAAACGAACACGAACAAAAAATTTTGTTCGTTTAGTTAAACGAACGAACATGAACAGAGGTCGCGCTTGTTCGTTTATGTTCGTGAACGTTCGGTAACGTGTTCGATTATGTTCATTTGTGTTCGATAGTTTGTTAAGGTTTTTAATTTATATACTTTTTATATTCTTTTATTTTTATTTATTTTACCCAATAAATCTATTAATCTATATAAAAGAAAATGGTTTTGCTGACGTGGCGTCCAATGGAGGCCTCAATCTCCACTTTTTTGTGCCAAGTGGCTTAATAATAGATGTTTTTTGAGGTTTTTGAAGTGTTTCCTTATTTAACAAAAAAAAAACCCAATAACCTAAAAAACCCTAAAATTTCATCCGCCTCTTCTCATTCTCATTATCTCATCGTGCCTCTCTCTCCAAACCCTAATTTCCTTCTTTACAACAGAACCCAAGACGATCCTATCGACAACCTTCTGTTCATCTCCTCCATTATTCCTCACAATCCATGGAGCCATCCTAGAACACTTTCTACATTAACAGTAGCCACGCTTCACTCCCTCAGCCACCACTATTACCTTATAACTAACCTGGAAACATATCCTCTGTTATTCGTGGCTGATTTTCAGAGATTAGCCCTATGTGGCTTGGTGAGCTTTTCTTTTATTAATTTTGTTTAATATAAGTTTCTTTTGTTTGTTTTTTGTTTATTAGTTAGTTTGATTACATATTGTTTACAGAGCTCCTCTGTTGTTAAGGTCGACAGCATGAAAGTGTAGAGCTTATATTCACATGACTTGGATTTTGAACTGAGTATGATCTTGAGATACGTTTTATATCTTAGCTTTCTTTGAGGGGCTAAATATGTATGCCAATGCATCATTAAGCAGGTATAAAGATATGAATTATGGAAAATCTATATGGTGACCTTAAACATAAAGTGTGTTTACATCAGATCTAGAATTGATAAGTTTAGTCTTTGCTTCTTTGTGTATTTGTTATGTATTGTGCAGAGGGAGGTTTTTTTTTTTTTTTTTTTTTTTTTAATGTTGATTCGTTTGGGAGTGATTCGAGTTTGTTTAGGTTGGCGTTTGATGCTGTGAAGATTGGTGGATTGCTTTATGTTACGTTGACTGATGGGTTTTCTGCAAGCGGTCATCGGCCTAATCAGTGAGTTCATATTTTGTTGCTCATAAATTTAATATAATTGATTTATTGTTTATCAGCCTATGTATCACACCTTACATAACTGGGATTTTAGGTAACTGAATTAGTTTTAAAATGTGCTAATTGGGAACATACATGTGCAAACATCACATGATGCGGTGATCAGCTTGCCTCGCTGCAGCTAATGTGGGCGCCTTGCTTCCGTCGGATCTGTTTTCTGTTATGGTTAGAGTTTCCAAACTTCCGCTTGATAGATTATTGTCATCTTCATTAATTAAAGGGTGAGTTGGATATATAAGCCTTAGTAATGGTTTTTAAAACTAAATAAACGGAAAAAAAAGACTATTTATTCATGGAGTTGTAGAACTAATTAGTTTTCTAAATTTTACTAATATTTAAATGTTGATTTGTACAATACTGTAATTACCTGTTTGGGATTCTAGCCATTATTAATTTCAATATTAACAACTACAGAACTAGAATTGTGATGCAGGTATTGGAAGCTGGGATTATAATACATTCAATAATAATTGGAATGTCATTAGGAGTTTCTGTCCATCCCAAAACAATCAAACCACTTATTGCTGCTTTGAGTTTTCACCAATGTTTGAAGGCATGGGTCTTGGAAGCTGCATCACTCAGGTACCTACTCTTTTCTCTTCTTATATTAATTTGTCATCAATTTTCCTGCACATATTCAATTCTAAGTAGTAATTTGCAGGCTAAATTCGAGGTCAGGAAAGTTGTAGCAATGTTGATAGCATTTTCGCTTACAACTCCATTTGGGATTGCGTTAGGGATTGGGATCGCAAACACATATGATGAGAATAGCCGCATCGCTCTTATAGTACAACGGCTATTAAACGCGACATCTACTGGGATACTCATATATATGGCACTTGTGGACCTCCTTTCTTTGGATTTCATGAAATCGAAAATTCTTATTAAGACATCGAGAGTTATGTCCTGTTCCAATTCATATGATTGGAACAAACACATAAGGTAACATTTTACAATATTAAATACACTGTAAACATTTATTGGTTGTAATCTAAATACTATATGATTTTCGTAAATGATACGAGTGAACAAAAGTTCGTTAAGGTTAGGTAATATCAAATATTTATAGATTTTTTAGGTTAGGTATTGAATCTTGATATTAGAATTACATATTTTTTAGCCTATGACATGTTAAAATATTAGAGTTATACATTGTTTTAGGTTATGTATTGAATATTGATATTAGAGTTATGCATTTTTTTAGCATTTACAATAGATGTTAATATTAGAGTTATGCATTCTTTTAGGTTTGGTATCTATATTAGTGTTGTGAGACTTGGTACATAGATGTGATAAGTTTTTTAATGGTTACAACTTCCAACTTAAGTGATTGTTTAGTTGATTAGATTAAGAATTATATGAGTCATTAGAGATTGATAAGTTTTTGAATAGTTGCAGCTTACATAAGTGATTGTTTAGATGATTACTTATTAGGTTTTAGGTTTGGGAATATATGGACATGCACTGATTGAGAGAATTTGTGGTTATTATCACGTAGTGAATTTTTTTTAACTAAGATTGATTATGTTTAAGTTATTTACTCTTTTCGTTATTTGAGTTTTCTTCTTTTATCATTTTTTATTAAGCCGTATTAAATTTTTCAACCCCGGGACAACCGGACCCCCAACAAAGAACGCACATCATTTTCTTCTAAGAAAAACATTGATCGATGCATTAAAGGTATGTTCATCTCTTAATCTCTTCTTCTTTCCATCTATTTTTATTATTATTATTATTACACGTGCTTTGATATTTGGAGTAACCAATTCAAAGTATTTGTTAGGGTTTGCACCAGAAATGGGCGTAATTGGATCATATGTTTTGTAACCTAATAACTATTGCAATCTTCCAAAGAATATGAATATAAACGTCAACTGACTTTAGGTATGCCCTTTTGATATTTTAATATCATGAACTTTCATATAGGTGTTGCATACTCGAAGAACATTGTGCAAATATACTCGTATCATGGTGGTAGTGATATAAGAAATCAACTGGAGGTTGTACACTTAGTCATATAAATTGTGTAGCTTATCTAATTTCTTTCTTTTTTTTTTTGAAACTTTACTGGAGCTGGTTTGATACACATTGACGCCCACAATGGCAGTGTTAATGATCTTGCTTTCTCTTACCCCAATAAAACCCTCAACATTGTTACTTGTGGAGATGATAGGTTAATAAATGTTTGTATCGCTTCACTTCTGCTTCATTTAAGGTTGTAAAATTATGAAATCTATCGTGTATAATATGAAGTTCCATAAAGGTATGGAATGCAGTAACAGGGGATAAACAACATCGATTTCAGGCTGATGAAGCACCTGTGCATTGTGTTTGCCAACATTTCAAAGAAAATACAATTAAACAATCAACAATTACTTTTACATGTAAATTAAAACTTAAATAAAACATATCGATTGAAGATGACAGGACGTTTCGTTATAAGATAGGTGTGTATCGATAGTTGTGTATATGAGTAGCTGTTTGTTTATTATGGTTTGCATCATGAATGTAATTTTGGTTTTGTGTACTGATTACCTTTTTATTTTTATTTATTTATTTTTGTGCAGGAGCTATAGTTTTAGCCGTTATTGGAACCTTTTGAAGTTTTGAGGTGATTTTAAATTATGTGGGATTGGGCGTGTGATGTGCGTCTTTTCTTTTTAAGGATTTGGAAATAGGTGTTATTTATATTTTATTATTATTATTATTATTATTATTATTATTATATTCACCTAAATAAACACACAATCTTTCACTACAGCTAATCGAAATCAACAAGCACTCCATTCAAGACTCTTCTAACAACGGTTTTTTAGGTAATTGTTGTTTTATTTTTTGTTATAAAGGTGACCTGTTGATTCTGGTGTCCATGGTTCAATTAGTGGCACGGTGGTGTTTGGTGGCCCGGCAGAGTAGGTTCGAAACAACCTCCTCTCATGCGGCTCAAATTGTCACAATAGGTGGTTTCCGACAGATCGGCAGCTGCAAGAAAAGTAAGTTGTTAAAGCATGTATTCGATTTTAAGACCTTGAAAGTTGCATTTTGTAGAATGTGTTTTTGTCATTGACGGATGGGTTCTTGAAATTGCATTAAAAGTTATATGAAATAATAGAATTAGATTTCGATTTATTTGCAAAGAATTTAGGCAGTTTACATGGTTTTTGTTGTAGGTATATACGGATTTTAAATACTATGTTTAACTGATTTTGCAGATCCGTAATTTTTACAGTTATTGTTTTTTGATTTTGTTGGTTTAACATGTTTTATTTTTTTAGGGTTACTCGATTAGTCGTATGTGAATTCGTCGTTTACGGGTTGGTTTGAGCCGTTGAGTAAGGCGATTGAGAAGGAGCAGAAGTCGACTACTAAGAAGCATAAAGAGGCTTATGCCCCTTATATTGATTAATTGCCTGCTGATAAGGTATCATTGTTATGCATAAGATGATGGGGCTGTTGATGATGGGCTATGATTATAAGTATGTCAGGGTGGTTCAATCAGCTATTCAGATTGGAATGGCAGTTGAGCTTGAGGTGAGTTAGTAGTTATTTATTTATCTATTTAAGCGCATACTTGGTTTTGTTATACATATATTACAAATTCATTAAGCAAGTTTTATATTGTAATTTTTGTTAACAAGTTGAATGATACATGTAATTCTGATGTAGGTATAATTAGTGTGAAAGAAGAGGTGTTGGAGACTTGGAGTTTAGGTTAGTTTCTTGAGTGATGAGTCAATAGGCATAGATTATAGTTAGATGTTTGTAGGAGGTTCATATATACAGATTGAGAAATTGGGAATATGAGTACATCTATGTTGGGATTTTGATAAGTTTTGGTGTAATTTATGCTTCAACGGACAACGAAGGTTGAGCGACTTTCGACCCGTTTGACATGTGTCTTTTATCCTTTTTCTCTTTTTTCCGGCGAAATACCTTATTAGCATACCTTATTAGCTTAGGGTCGCATCCAATATCTAATTGTCGGTATGAAAGTGATTTGTGGTAATCAAAGACTCTTATTCAAAATTTCAACTTCATTAATTGTTTTTATAATTCTTTAACAAAATTAATAGCTGTCAACTACTTTCTCATAATGCTCAACGACAAGTGATATTAAATATTATTAAATTTCAACCCCGGGACGCTCCCGGGTAGTCAGCTAGTAATATATATAAGGTAAATATATGACTATATGAGATCAATAAATCTACTTTCTGTATCCAAGCTCATTATATGTTTCCACGTTCTAGCGTTGATGCCCTCCACCTCCAACGCCCTCTGCCATCCACCTCTAACGCCCTTCTCTAGTACTAAGTATGTTTGGACAATTATTTTATATTTTGGGTGGATCTAGCTAATGTCTTAATATATATGAATTCGATGTTTTTCAAAAGTTAATACATGTCCGTTTGTGTTTGTTTATGTTCATGAACACTTCTTTGTGTTCATTTGCGTCCATGAACACTTGTTTGTGTTCATTAATGTTCGTTTGTGTTCGCGTGCGTTCATGAACAAAATTAACAAACGAACACGAACAAAAAATGGGTTCTGGTTCAGGAAAAATTCTTCAACCAACGCGACGTCCGCATCTGCGGACACGAATGCAGCTCGAAAAATCCGTGTGCCGTTGGTTTTTGCTGCTCATGGTTTTATTTTTATTTTTTTGTTTAATTATTGGATTTAAGGAATAAAAAATAATAAAGTTTTGTGAAAGTTTGTGCCCACATCCGTGAACCAGCACGGTAACTGAAACCCGAATTTGATTCACGGGACCACTACCAGCATGGGTGACGGCGGTGTTACCGTGCTGGTAACAGAGTACCCGTGACAAATTCTGGTAGCGCCCCGTCCCCCTAACCATGGCCGGCTATGGCATGGGGCGACGAGGGCGACAGCCCCAGGCCCGAATTTCCTGAGGGCCCGAAGTTTTGTTTTTCTTAAAAAAAATAATTATATTATATATACATATATAGAGTAAAGATCAAATACATATAGTTTTTTTGTAAGAACTGTGAGAATCAAAGGGGGTAAAAAAAAATATTTTTTTTTTTAGAATTTTTTTTTCCCATGTGCTTAAACATTCTTTCTAGATGAATAATACAAAAAAAAAAAAATTAAAAAAAAAAATTTTTTTAGTGTAATTACGTCATTAAGGTAAATACATTAGTTTACACTAGAGTAATTATGTAATTACTCTACACGTAATTACTCTACACCAAATTTTTTATTTTTATTTTTTTTTTTAGTTTTCAATACTATAATACATGTTTAACAATATGGGAAAAAAAATTTGAAAAAAAAAAATAAAAAAAAAAATACCCTCCTTTGATTCTCACAGTTCTTACCAAAAAAGTTATTTGTACCGGATCTTTACTCTACATATATAATAAGTAAAAAGAAAATCAAACACAAGTTGTTGTAGCATAGCTGGTTGTTATGCTTTCTTACAAAGTTGATGCCTTGGGTTCGATACCAATTCATAATTTTTTTGTTTCAACGGATGAACTGATATTAATATAATGTATCGCCTAATAAATGATGTTCCCCATATTAATTACTAATTACTTTCTTTTTTTAAAAGGCACTAATTACTTCATACGAGACATACTATGTCTCAACTAGCTTAAAGGCCATATAAAAAAGTTTACTTCGAATGTTTGTCCAAATACTACCAAACTTGTTTATCTTTTCCATCCTTATCTCAAAATATTTCCACTTCATAAAACCAAGTTTTAAAACAACCGTATAATACATGGGGCTACAACCTTATAATATTTCCTCTCCTAAATATAAATACCAATCCGGTCTATTGAAAACGAGATGTTTGCTTCAAAAAAACGCTAGATCCGTGCGATTCACTTGAGTAGGTAAATTTAGATCATTTTGGTACCATACTTTTGTTTTGATGATTGTTATAACAATATTATCGTATTATGGTTTTTATATATATGATAATGATTGAGTTTAAATTATATGGGCCTAGTAATTTTTAGTGACCCCAGGCCCAAAACATTTTAATATTTCTCGGAGACGGCCTGCCCCTAACACACATCACAACCCTTTTTTAGACATACAACTAACCATAACAAGAAGACCCTTTGTTTTACAAACACGTGGTCACATGCAAATATAATAATTTCAACTAAACCACCATTCAGATCCAACCGTCCAAATCAATCTACTAACGCCACGTAATCACCAGTCTCACCACAATCATCTCACATTTCACTCATTCCATAACTAACCACCTTCTCTCTCTCTCTCTCTTACTTTCTCTCTCTAAAAAACAACAACAATAATAATGTCATTACGAAGATCCTTCCTCTCACGACGACCCAGCACTCGATCAAATTCGTTAAACGAATCAAAGAGTTCGAACATCTGCATTGCTGAACCTCAAGGCGTAGATAATGGAGAAAGCTGCTGGTCTAATATGTTGCCGGAGCTGTTAGGAGAGATTATTAAGCGAGTGGAAGAGAGAGATGACAGGTGGCCAGTGAGGAGAGACGTGGTGGTGTGTGGATGTGTGTGTAAACGATGGAGAGATGTTACTAGACAGATTGTTAAGCCTCCTGTATATAATGGTAGAATTACGTTTCCTTCTTGTCTTAAGCAGGTATGATTAGGTTTTCTAAACTAATGGAATTAGTTAGTGGCGGCGTTACGAATTGATTTTGTGCAGTTTATGTTGGTTTCTGTTATGATTTTTGTGATCTGTATGTTGTTGATGGATTTGATTAGAGGTTTTAGATTTGAATTAGTCAGTTGGAGTGTGATTTGACCTAATTTTATTGTTAGATTGATTTAGATTCATTTATTAGTTAAAATCAATAGGTTATCTTGTTCTGTTGTGAGTGTTAGGTATAGTAGAGAGGTCAGGAGAAAGGAGACAGATTGTGCAGTTTTTATTGATTTGGTTGATGATTTTTTGTGATCTGTATGTCGTTGATTCGACGTTTTATATTTGAATTAGTCAGAAGTCAAATTCCAGAAAGTCAAACATGTTTAGTAGAAATGATAATGAACACTTGAACAGTTTGATGATATATGCTTGCTCTGTTTATGGTCTTATTTTGAAGTCATCCTTGAATATATATATATATAGTAGCTGTAACTAAAATGATGCTACTGATCATATGGTTATTTAGGGGTCATTTAAATCATGAAATGATCTGTTTATCTGATTTCGAAATTTCAAATAAAGTCAGTGTGTGATTTCCCCTAATTTTATTGTGAGTCCTTCAGATTCGTTTATTAGTTAAAAGGTTATATGGTTGTGTAAAACACCTGAAACCTAACAGAAGTTAAATTCCAAAAAGTAAAATTTGTGTAGTAGAAATAATAAGGAATGGTCTGATAGATACTTGCCTCTGTTTATGGTTGACAATGTTGACTAGGTCTAATTTTGAAGTTATCCTTGGAAACATAGTAGCTGTAAGAAAAATGATGCAGATAATTTGATTAACTGGTTGTGTAGGGTGGTCATTATAATCATGAAGTGATCTGATTATCTGATTTTGAAACTTCAAACAGCATCCGTACATCCAACGACTATGTCTTGCATTCTGTTTCGTTACAGTTTGTTATCTAATTCTTATTATTCCATTTCACATAATTACTTTTAGAACATGATGTCAAAGTGTCAAACTCGTGAGTAGTTAAAATTTGTGTGTTGTGACTGTTGTTCTTCTAGTAAACTCGTAACCTTTTAGGTTGCTAGATCACGAGATTTTTTAGCGTCTTGTAAGGTTTTAATATACCCTTGAAATTTATCAATGTTTTTGTAGCCTGGTCCACGTGATTCTCCGATTCAATGCCTTATTAAAAGAAATAAGAAGAATTCAGTGTTTTACCTTTATCTTGCTGCTAGCCCATGTAAGTATGCATATTGCTTAAAGCCTTGAACCTCTTTTTGAATAATTACATGTGCATTTGGAAGCATGAGAAGGTCATTACTATTTTTATGTCTAGGTTTGATGATGTGATCATTCTAAAAGTTTACAAATCCATTCCATGTATATCTTTCTTATGTCGTCACAATATTATATTTATCCTTTTAGAACATAAAAGTATCATCTTTACTCATTTGATAGTAAATAATACAAAATTATTTACTTATAACATACTGGTTCATTACATAAACAAGAAGGAAAACAATGCAATTACTAAGACTCATCTCAGCGGGTAATGTTCTCATTGTTTATTCAGTGAACGAAGTTGTTATAACTTTAAGTGATTTTGTTTTCTGTTTATCATATGGAATGATAAATATGATATCATGAAATTTAGAACGATATGTATGAAGTTTTCAACTTTAAGAACTTTAGAAGGATATATATTAGATTTTAAACACTTAAAGTTACTAATTTGAGTTTCATTTTTGTGTCATGCTGGTTAGTTCTGTTTCATGATGTTAGTGTTGTTGAACAATGCTTTTTATTGTTACTTCCTTGATAATTTGGATCCTATTTTTGGCAGCATTTACAAACAAGGGTAAATTTCTATTGGCAGCACGGAGATGTAGAAATGGTGCTCACACGGAGTACATAATATCACTTGATCCTGACGATTCAGCTCAAGGAAGCAGCGCCTATGTTGGTAAATTACGGTAGTCATCTTCTAAAAGAAGAAAACATGATTGTGTTTTCTTCATATTGGTCATTCTTTTCCCAAAGTGCAAACGTTCATACCAAATTTAACTTCGTACCCTGTCCATCTGGCTACACATAATATTCTTAAAGAAGAAAACATGACCGTGTTTCATCATATTGTTCCTTTTTTTTTTGCAAAGTGCAAACACTCTTACCAAGTTTAACGTAGGAGACTATCCATCTGGCTGCACATAACTCTTAGATTCCTCGTCGTGGAGATACTGGCACCCTTATTGTATTTTGTTTTCCTGTATGGGTATGAACATAAGTCCATAACAATATCTCTTGGACAAAACAGACATACATATAAAATATTACATTTACTCATTAACTGGCGAATAAGATAAAATCAGTTACTTATAACATGTTTCACTGAACAAACAATAAAGAGTAAAGACGTTATGAGCTGTCAGCTGAGATGATGCTCAGCATTAACATTGTTTTGTATCCGTCTCTTCGCCTTTCATTAAGGAATGGACAAAAACGCCATTTTAGTTACTTTTGTAAAGGTAGGATATATATTACTTAGAAGAATATATTAAGAAATTTCATATCATCATGCTTCTACTCCAGGCCTGTTATTGATTCTAATTTATTTGCATGATATAAATACACAGTTCAGATTTCCTTGGCACAAAGTTCACAATATATGACACACAGCCTCCACACGATGGGGCGAAACCGTCAAGCAGCAGATCTGGGCGCCGGTTCACAAGCAAACAAATAAGCCCGCAAGTTCCAGCAGGCAATTTTGAAATTGGTGAAGTATCATACAAGTTCAACCTTTTGAAATCAAGGGGTCCAAGAAGAATGACATGTTCGTTAAAGTGCACACCATACCCACGTGAACCCAGTAAGCCCGAAGATGAACGCATAATAACAAGGTCAAAATCAGTAGCTTGTGGTCAAGGTCAAACTCTTTTGAGGAACAAAGCTCCCAGATGGCATGAACACTTGCAATGCTGGTGCTTGAATTTTCATGGCCGTGTGACGGTTGCATCAGTGAAGAACTTTCAGTTAGTTGCTACACTGGATCAGAGCCAGCCGGGCGGAGAAGGAGACGGTGAAACGGTTTTGCTCCAGTTTGGGAAAGTCGGAGATGACGTGTTCACCATGGATTATAGACAGCCGTTGTCAGCTTTTCACGCGTTCGCTGTCTGCCTTACTAGTTTTGGGACAAAGCTAGCATGCGAATGACAACGTTGTGTTTAAGGTAATGTGTTTTTTCCTTCAAAATATAAGAATGCAAGTTTCTTACTTTGGGTGGTGTGATGTATATATGAATGAAAAGGCCCTTAAACCTTGTTGGTCTGTTACTTTGTGTTAAAGATGAATTGTAATCAAGTAATATTTTTGGTCCTTAGGGATCAAATAAGAAAAATCAAGATCCAAGAAGGATGCTAAACTTCGCGAATAGCGACTATCCTTGGCTTTTGTTTATCGTCGAAACATACAAATATCGAAAAAGCAGTTTGGGATCTAATGACTTGGCGAACAATCAATTCTTAGTCTACAAAATACACCATCTTGACTGTACTAGCAATGCGATCACACCGAACAAAAATATGTTTTGCAAATACATTTATACTTCCACAGTGGAAATAACATAACAAATGTAGCCCACAAAAAAAAAAAAACCGCTGTATAATAAAAAATAAAAATAAAAAACACAGTTGAGCCAAAAATTCCAGGTGTGTATCAGAACCAATTTGGGTAGAAGACGATAATTGCAATTAACTTGGGACAGTGTACATTGCATAAACTAATTAAATTCATTCATGAGACTATACGGTGTGGATTCGGTGAATGTGGTCGGGGTGATAATCTGTCACTCGGTGGATAGGGGAACACCGCACCTGAAAGAATTTTGCTGATTTTGGTGAAAATCAACTTATTGTATCGAACGATGTGATTGGTCGAGAAAATGTGAACGTTGGATATTAACGTTGGAAGGCAACCATTGTAAAAAAAAAATCAAACTTTTTACTTTATATAAATCAAACCTTCTCCATTTTTAACCAAGCATTTTTTAAACCAAAACCTTCAAATCTTCAAAAAAAAAATATATATTACTTCAAAAAAAAATAATATTATGGATCTAAGACCCACCGTAGTGGGAAGGCTTTTGGGCGCTATACACAAAAATGGAGCCCCCAACACCATTACATGGGGGCTCTATTTTTCAAAATGAGGCCTTGGCATTATATTTATGGCGCCGGAACAAAACTCCCCCCTCCAATCATCCTTTGCCACATCAGACTCTCTCTCTCTCTCTCTCTCTCTCTCTCTCTCTTATTATTTTATTTTTTTTATTTAAAAGATAAAATAAAATATTAATAGGGGCTTTATAAATAAAGCCCCTACCACTACACCCCTTTTTCAGGATCTCTTTCCATGCTGACTCAGCAGCCACGTTGACCAATCAGGAAGGGGGACTTTATAAATAAAGCCCTCCACTACGCATGGTCTAAGAACATTCTTATCCCATTCATCAAATTATACTAAAAATCACTACTCCACCCCTAAATCTTCTCTCTCCTAATTAAAATAATAATACTTTTTCATACTTTTATCATTATATTTTCTCTCTCCTCACTCACAATCACTTCTAAAAATATTAAAA
The DNA here is from genome assembly GCA_028751855.1 of Ambrosia trifida. Lineage (NCBI taxonomy): Eukaryota > Viridiplantae > Streptophyta > Magnoliopsida > Asterales > Asteraceae > Ambrosia > Ambrosia trifida. The sequence goes on from CM054123.1 coordinate 81,648,042, forward strand.
TATGTTTAGGGGTGAACAATAACTTTTCATATTTAGGGGTAAAAGTGCTTCCACCAAATATTCTCTATATCCTCTACTCACAACCACTAACACTCACCCCATATAATTTGATGGAGACACTCACATATATTTGATGCCCGGGATGTGAATGCTCTAAGGCGTTCAAACCCGCAACCCTTTTTTTTTCCAAACACCCCTGCTACTCCTTCGACCCAAGCCCCAAACTTCCAATACCCCCACTACATCGGTCGACCCTAGCACAAAAAACCGATGTAAACGTAAGCAAAATAATAGTTAAATAATGTTCAAATGCCCATGACACAATGATACATGTCCTACGTGCTCCAAACCTAGCAACCTACAAAAGCATGTTACCATGTGTCAACATAAAGTCGGTGAGTTTACAGTTTAAGTAAGCAAAACTAGAGTTTCCAAAATGGTATCTAACCACCAGTTTTAACGCATACCAGGGGTAGCTAACCCACACATTATAACTAAACAAAAGTAGTATCGAGAACATATAGAAGTTTATTTGCCTTAGCACTAGTGTCTATCAACACTAGTAAAAAATGTGTTAAAAGTTCATGCCCGTGACTCAAGCACATCAAGCGTGAGGCTGCTGCACTACCTAATAACGTTACTAGCTAATACCCCGTTCGCCTCCGGTGATTAACCCAATAAAAGTAAGGATTTTAAAGTGAAAGTGTTTTTCAGTTTAGTTAACAAAGGATAAAAAAGTTGTGAAACTAGTAAAACCCGATTCACACAAGGAATCAATGTAGTCCCAAAACCCGGGAAAAAGTAGTAGTCCCAAACCCATACTAAAAAGTTAAGTAATTCCAAAACTCGAAATTAAGTTGTCTCAAAACCCGAGACGCATGCTTTTGAGAAAAGAGTAGTGAAACTCACCTTAGAGTGTGTGCTAAGTAAAACAGCAAAAACCATAAATGTGGAAGACAACTCGTCTACCGATAACCTAGCGAACATAGAATTATGAGTGTTTGAACGCAGTTACATGTGTTGTTTATCCTAACCCATTGTACTCTACAATGACCTAGGTGACGTCTCATGAAAATGGACTCGACACAAGTAAACCATATATGACCTATTAAACCGTTGGTGATTAATTCACAGTGTAACATGTTAAGACTTTTCAACGTAACAAGTTCATATTACACATGTATATTGTACATGTCATATGATTAACTTATCATGTCAACCACTTCATATAACATATATATCATATACGCAAGTCAACATATGCATTTTCACAACTTATAACTCAAGAACACATTCAAATTAATCACATAATCAATGTTTCTCAAACCTGCGTTTCTGGACAGATTTTAGGTTACCAAAACCAATTTTTATAAAATATCAAACCAACTTGTTAAGCTCCCAAAATTTTATAGGAACTCCCCATAAGTTTAATTGTCACTCCACTATTTTTATTTCGTGGCAAAAAAAAAAACGCTCAGATCTTATGAAAAATCATTTAGTACAGCTGTGTCATAAAAACGAGCCGTTGACAACATTTTACAAAAAAAAAAATCATTAAAAATCATAGATTCATACAAACGAGATGAATCCACTTGGAAAAGCTTAGAATCCCATGTATGTAGCTATTGACCAAATTTCGTGGTAAACAGACTTAAAACACAAGAAACTCAAGTTGTGGCCTTTTAAAGTTGACCCAATTTTACATCCGAAAATCAGGTTTGACATATATTCTTATAAACTCACAAATAAATATCAAAAAACATGTCAAAAATGTACAAACTTGGACTTTTTGAAAACCTAACATCATAAACAATGTTCTAGCATCAATCAATAATCAAATTAAGCAATTTAAAATCAAGATATCAGCCCTACAAATTGCAACAACAATTCTGTCCAAAACCATGCAAAACTATTCAATTACAAACCCTAATCATATAGAAACCGCAAATATCATGTAACCATCACATGCAATCATGTTTGTATCAATATTTCACACATTCAAAACCCTAATTATGATAAAATCAATTAATTCTCATAAACCTTCATACAAAAAACATCCAAGAATCCATATATATATATATATATACACACACACACACATATATATATGCGATTTTATCATGCAAATCATACCTCAAGAACCACTATGAAACTCATATAATATAAATCATACCTTCCTACGCAAGTAATCCTGAGGTTTGAAGGTTTCACCCCACACAACTTGGATTCACACAAGAAAGCTTGATAGTTGATTGAATTGAGAGAGAGAGAGAGAGAGAGAGAGAGAGTAGGGGGTTACGGCCGCTAATGATGGGGTAGGGCTCCCCATAATTTTTGTATAGAAATAATATGCTAAGGTTTGGTATGTTAGGCCTTGGGTTACAACGACGGGCTTTGTGGGACCTTTTCTTGTTAAACGAACCCGTTAATAAGACTTAGTCCCGGGAATGAGCCAAATAATATTATTCCCACTAAATTACATAAAAAATATAGTTTTAATAATCCTGTAACGTATTAATTACATATCAATCACAAATTGCACATATTTCGCAAGATTAATGTAACGGTTATCTATTAAGCAACAATTCACATCATCATGTTAATTCACATCCCCTATCATCCAATTACACATATAACCATGTATATTTAACATATCACCAACGTTCGGGGTACAGGACTTGTGTGTGTGCGTTTTGATAATAACTTTCCTTATTATACTGTAATGTACATTATTATGATATAATATATGTTGTTACCTTACAACATATAGAAAGACCTACTTAACTAACCCTAATCAATTGTTTAGTTACGTATGCATATGCAAGTTAACTAGAGTTAAGTTAAAGTGTTAACCTGAAGTTGCAGGGAATCACGGTGTAGATATTTTGAGGGATCGTCTGAATAACCAAAGCTTTTTATATTTGTTCAAGGCTTTCTTTTTAAAAAAAACTTTATTATTTATCTGCCTAAAGAGATAAGATCATGTAAAAACTTATATTAGTGTAAAAATCATAGGAACTAATCTAGTCCATTGAAAAATTAAATCAAGGGTTTGTGTTGGTTACATATTAACCCTTCACAATAAGAAGTTTCTATTACTAATAGTAAGTGCAGTTTAGTAAAAGTGCTATTTTTAATAAATTAAAAAAAATAAGAATTGTCCACCTTTGGTCGTTAGAGGCCTAACAACCCTAGACAAAACAACACACCCTTTCAACTCCATCTTCTCCCTTAACAACAACAAAATCGATACCTGCAAAAGAAAGAAAAAAAAAGAAAACACATTAAGAAATCAGTAATGTTAAGGGGCTGTTTGGTAGCCTCTTAATGAGGCTCTAAACCATTCAGCGCTGAATGATTCAGCATTCAGCGCGTTTGTTTCATCTTCTGAATGGAATGGTTAAGACTGAACCATTAAGATTTGAGATGTTGCTGAACCATTAAACACTGAACTATTAAGCACTGAACTAGGCTGAACCTTAACGAGACTCTCCTACCAATGTGGGACAAGAAAATTAACCATTAAGGGGTACAACTTAATGATTCAACACTTAACCATTCGGACCTCTTAACCATTCAGACATCTTAATGATTCAACACTTAATCAACCAAACAGCCCCTTAACTTATTTTTTTGTGACAACTTGTAGAAAACAAAAGTTTCCTGATAGTAATCGGGTCAGATTTGTACTATTGTTTAATCGGGGTTTTGTTTATGAATGTTAACCCCTGAATCGTGTTGTTTTGATCATGGAAGTCGTGTTACTCCGATTTTTGGTTTGAGTCTTAATGTAAACCCTTCATCATTTTGACCCGAATTGTGTTGTTTGTATTGTTATGATTTGTGTTGGTCCGATTTGCTGTTTTTCTTTCAATTTGTGTTCGTTTTTCCTTATGTGCTAGTGTTGTATTGATTTCTGTTGTTTTTGCACCGATTGTATTTTTCTGATGTGTGCTATTGTTGAACTGATTTGTGTTGCTTGTTACGATTAATGTTGTTTGTTTCGACTTTCTTGTTTCGATTATGCTATTGGCTATTAATTTAACTTTTTAGTGAAATTATCTTAATACCAACACAGTATAGTTTTTTGAAGTTGATAGACACCATTACAATCCAACTTTATATTAAGAGACATCAGCACATTTGAATGAGAATTTGGCTTAATTTACTAATAACGGGACAACATAAATTTACATATCAACACAGTCGACAATTTATCTTATAAAAAAAAAAATCTAAATTATATAAAATAAAAGTTTAATGGATCACGAACAACACAATGGAATTTTCTTCGAAAATCAACAAAACCGATATTGTATGAAATCAATGAAAAAACTGGTTGGTGAATTTGGATCCATTATGATGACCAATAATTCTTCAATCTAAAACTTCCAGTTGAATAACTTGATCAAGTTGAAGAATTAATTACAAGATTATAGGTTGTGTAGGAGATAGAAGATACATTTTGGATTTCAATGACCATGAATATAGGATATGATCATTTGAATTTGATGTTTCATATGTAAGAATTGAGGGAAATCGGGATTTTTTTTTAAGAAAAAAAAGGATAAGAAAATAGATATTACTACCCTTGATTAAATTTTTTGTATAAGCCATGTGTCACATTTTGATTGGTTCCTACGTTTTCATGAAAAACTGATTATATGATCCTTTGCCTATGTATAAAACATGATAGAGACACCGGGACACAAGCATCTCATTTTTTTATTCGAATCTTCCTTTTTTGTCAATAAAACATCAAAGAAAATAAGATTTCATTTATATTTTTAAGGCATAATACAGTGGTAAACCCTATAGTTGCTAAGGCGTAACCCCTTTCCCATCAGTGGCGGATCTAGACCAAGATTTCAGGGGTAACGTTCATAATTTTCAAGGGTAACGTAATACAAAACACGTAAAATAAAAATAAAAATACACTACGCAAAAAAAGTTGAGGGGTAACGGACGTTAACCTTCTAGATCCGCCCCTATTTCCCATCCCGAGTTCGAATCCTGTACAACGTGTTTCTCCTAGAGGGTCATAATACTCTAAGATAGGTTGCCCGCCCTACTGCGAAGATCAAACCGAGTACCTACAGACATGAACCCTAAAAGGGAAAACCTTCCCTTGTAACCACGGGCTACAACATCATTTTCAAGATTTCATTTATATGAGGACCATATGTTGAGAGTATTTTTTGTGGAGGGAAATTAAATGATGGAAATAATTTATGTAAAAAGTGAGGAAGAAAATTAGTTTGAAAGCAAAGTTGGATCTTTCATATCACGAAAAGGCATGCGTTATTGCCACTTGACCGAGGAGTGTTCGTAGAGCCGTACTTACTAAAAGATGAATCCAAAATCATCAATAAAAAGATGAATCCAAATCCAACACTTTTTTCTTTTTTTCTTTTTTTTTTCTTTTTTTTCTTTTTTTTGTGTGTCATTTTATTCAAATTTTTGTGATGCATAAATATTGAAAAAATAAGTAGTACAACAAGTACTATATATTACGCATAAACTTGAATAGGACATGAACACATAAACTAATAAAAATCACAAACTTGAACACGTCTTTTTTTTTTTAACGGCAAATTTCTACTCCTGTGGGACTTGAACCCATGACCTCCCTTAGGTGTTCCTAGAAGCTTTGCTTCTACCATTGGGCCACCAACCCTAATACAAACTTGAACACGTCTAATTCACACATTGAAACTGAGACAGCTCATTTAAGCAATATTTTCTTTTTCTTGCAAAACTAATACTTTAGAAATGTGATTTACATGTAAAACACAAACGTCTATATTATAATTGTGTATCATTTTGTCTACATGATAATTACACTTTAAACATAATATGTGCTGCTTATTGATCTTTTAACTTTAAAGTTTTGATATAAAACAACCAAACAATGTGAGTTTTGTATTAATAATATAGAGTCAATTGATATTTTCGTCTTTATGGTTTAATGAAAATTGTCATTTCAGTCCAAAAAAATTTCCGTGCTCGTTTCGTCCCTGACATTTTCAAAACATAAACCACTGTTAAAAATAGTTGTTAAAAGAGGGGTAGAACGTCATTTTACATGTTTATTTTATTTTATTTTTCTTTTTTATTCATTAAATGAGAGAAAAAAAAGACTAATAAAAATGATCATTTTACCCCTCCTCTAACAATCAAAGTTAATGGCCGTTAAGTTTTCGGATCAAAATGGCATGGTTTGGAAACGTCAGCGATAAAAATGGCACAAAATTTTTATTCGGATTGAACCGGCAATTTTCGTCAAACCAGAAGGACGAAAATAGCAGTTTACTCAATACTATACGTGTTTACGAGTTAACGGCTAACTCGAATCTAACACATACCAAAAGATTTTTATGAATTTGAATACGACACGAATGCGAATATCAAGAGACGCATCAACTCAAGCACAGCTCTCATATTCAGTCATTGATACGGAAACGACTCACTTAAACAAGATTTGTTGCTATGCCAAGATAAATAAGCTACACATTTTGTGTTCAAAGTAAATTATTATAGACATGTTTATAGATGTAAGTTAAAACTTTTATACTAGTAACCAAGTCATATTGTGAACACATCAGGTTGACTCTAGACCGATCTATGTAGTTAAATGTGTTTGCGAACGTGTCAAGTTAAACATTTATAATACTAATCAAGACATATCGTTAATATTGTAAAGGGGGCAGAAGACAGATGAAGAGGAGAATGGGGCGGCGGAACAGTGGTGGTGAGGTAGGCTGCCGGAAAAGAAGGCGGCAGAGGTAGGGTTATAGGGAGGATCGGAGGTTTGTTAGAGGTTTGATACCATATTGTAAAGAGGATTTGACTGAATGATCTTTCTCATTAATCATAATCAGTATAAATAATACAATGATGTGCAAGTAAATAGGAAACTAGTTAATAGGTTACAACAACTTTCCTAAGATAAGGTAATTTACTATGTTTACAAATCAATCACTATTAGTTAACACGGTGTATTTGAAATTTTGTATGATTATGCTTAGATGACTTGTTTATAACTCGTAATTCAGTTTTAAAAACTCACATAGAAACGTAGATAGAAATGAGTATGTCGCAACGAAGCCAAATTGTAAATTTAATACCACATATTGAGATTGCTTATACAATAATGTTTCAAGCACTTGTGATTTGAAATTGTGAACGGTAACCCATTACGAGGGAGAACGGGGCGCCCTAAAAGTAGGGCCTTGTAGGTTCAAACCCACGCGGCTACACACCGCCGTCACCCCCATGTGGTAGCTCGTGTGGCTAGTTTCCACGAGTGTATAAACCCGCGTGGATACTTCACTTTTGTGAGACTTTTGAGAAATATTATATTGTGAGGGTGTAGTGTAAGGGGTTGTTTGGTAAGCCTCTTAATGAGGCTCTGAATCATTCAGTTTTGAATGATTCAACATTCAGGGAGTTTGTTTCAGCTTCTAAATTGAATGGTTAAGGCTGAACCATTAAGACTTGAGATGTTGATGAATCATTAAGTACTCAACTAATGAGGCTCTCCTTGTGGGACAAGAATAGTAACCATTAAGAGATGCAACTTAATAATTCAGTACTTAACCATTCAGACCTTTTAATCATTCAGCAATTAATCAACCAAACAACGCCTAAGGGTTTTAGGTATTTCTGCTAGTGATTTTGTACTTTTAAGAGTATATGATGATAGAAATAATTTGATGATATAGGATTTGTGAATGCTAGGGAGTAGGTAGTTACGGATAGTGCCTTTTTTCCACCATGAGTGCACCAACCTACAGTTTTACCGTGTATATATAATTATTTTCTATATTCACAATAAAAGTTTATATAACATTTTTTTGGACAAATCATGTTTTTTTTTTCACAAAGTCAAGTTTACATCTAGATAACAGGTAAGCGAGCAACAAGTTATGCCGGTGTCGAGGAATTGAAATATACGACATATCAGTTTTCGTCCAATCACATTCTTATTCTATTAAAAAAATAACAATAAAGAATAAAAATAAATAAAAAGAAAAGAAAAAGACTAATTATAATAATATCTAAGAAATAATTTAAACCGTGACATTTACTTTGCTATTTGTGGACGAGTTTCTCTGTTTGTGTACCGTTGGTACGCTTCATAAATCATTGCTCGTCTATAAATACCCAATCCATATTCTTCAACCCATACATTAATCATCTTCAGGTTATTAAACCAACTTAAATAAATGTCTAGCTACTTACTATATTTATTTATTAGGTTATTAAACCAACTTAAATAAATGTCTAGCTACTTACTATATTTATTTATTTAAATGATCAACTAAAATGGGTTGTTTTTGTTTGAAATTTTTCAGGTTGTGTGAAAGTCGAATTCGGGTGTGTAATGGGTACTCGGAATTTGGAGAAATTGGCATCGATTGACGCTCAGTTGAGGCTTTTGGTTCCTGGAAAAGTGTCTGAGGATGATAAGCTTATTGAGTATGATGCTTTGCTTTTGGATAAGTTTCTTGATATTCTTCAAGATTTACATGGGGACGATCTTAAGGAAGCGGTATGATTACTCGAATTCGTTGTTGTTTGGTTTTAGTTGTTTATGTTTATTTTTGTTTTGATTGATTATCGATGGTTTGATAAATAGTCCGAAAGGAATTATTGGTATTTACAAATGCACTAAGTCAACTGTCTATATCTTTTCAAAACACTCATTTTCTGCCGTACCGTACAGGGTAACGATCCTTACGTATCAAATTATCACCACATTTTACATTTATTTTCTGTAAGCAATTTATTTCTTTAAATCAAATCAAATTATTTGTAAATTTTGATATAACTTTTTATAATAAACAAATACTTTGTTAGTAACAAAAATTATGTAAATTAAAGTGTTGTATAAAACAAATACTAGTAGTTGATATACAAGTTGTTAATGCACTTGAAATAAATTGAAACAAAAGAAAATAACCAAAAAACATTAATTAACGTCGTCCATGGCCGTCTTCGAGAACATTAAAAAAAAATTGGGCCTCGGGTGAAAAAAATTTTGGGCCCAAAATTTTGTAAAGAGGAATGAATTTAAAAAAAAAAATTGAATATCGTACTAGAGCCAAGGATTAAACTTGAGACCTTTACATTAAATTGGCATTGTTTTTTCAACTCCACTAACAAGACTTTAATGTATAAAACACAAATATATATCCTAAATATAGAATTTAATATATATATATATATATATATATATGTGTGTGTGTATTTTTAAAAAGCGTTTGGGCCCATTTGAGAGTCGGGCCCTAAGCCGGTGACCACCCGGCCCATGCTCAGGGCTGGCCCTGACATCGTCCTTAGGAGACGTGCGAGGGCCCTATAGGTGATTTGGTCCAATGTAGGCCTACATCCATGTAGGCCAAATGCACAGATGGTCTTAGTTTGTTTACAGGCTCACTCTCTTATGAACTCTAGTGATATCAATATTGGTGGTTGATTACTATCTTTGCATATGTAGGTTCAAGAATGCTATGAGCTTTCTGCTGAATATGAAGGAAAGCGTGACCCGAAGAAGCTGGAGGAGCTTGGAAGTGTGTTGACAAGTTTGGATCCAGGGGACTCTATTGTCATTGCAAAAGCTTTTGCTCACATGCTTAACTTAGCCAATCTGGCGGAAGAAGTTCAGATTGCTTACCGTCGAAGAATCAAACTGAAGAAAGGTGATTTTGCTGATGAGGCTAATGCAACAACCGAATCAGACATTGAAGAAACTCTCAAGAAACTTGTGCATAAGCTTAACAAGACCCCTGAACAGGTTTTTGATGCACTCAAGAATCAAACAGTGGACTTGGTCTTGACTGCTCATCCAACTCAATCTATCCGCCGATCTTTGCTCCAAAAGCATGGAAGGTATGCCCTTCAATTTTGTATACTCATCCAGTTTTGATAAATTAGTCAACATTATAATTGGTCGTTTTTATCTTTTCAGGATTCGCGACTGTCTGGCCCAGTTATATGCCAAAGACATCACTCCTGATGATAAGCAAGAACTAGATGAGGCTTTGCATAGAGAAGTAAGTATTAATGATTAAAAAAAATCTTGTTAGATTGAAGATGCATTATGTGTGCAATAGCATTGTTATTAATGGCTATATGTTATCTGTAGATTCAAGCTGCTTTCCGTACCGATGAAATCAGGAGGACCCCACCAACTCCACAAGATGAAATGAGAGCAGGAATGAGCTACTTCCATGAAACAATCTGGAAGGGTGTTCCTAAATTCTTACGCCGTGTTGACACTGCTCTAAAGAATATTGGGATTAATGAACGTGTTCCGTATAATGCCCCTCTTATTCAATTCTCTTCATGGATGGGTGGCGACCGTGATGGTAAGTTTATGCCGTTTTACATTTAATTTAGGAAGGTAAAAAAAACTAAAATGTCATTTATTGTTTATTCCATTTTCATTCTGGCATAAAATGCAGGTAACCCGAGGGTCACTCCTGAGGTAACGAGGGATGTTTGTTTGCTAGCCAGAATGATGGCTGCAAATATGTACTTTTCTCAGTTAGAAGATCTAATGTTTGAGGTATGTGAAAATAGTCAAATCCTATTTCTAGGATGGGTGCTCTTATATAGTGATTATGTATCTTAACGGTCATTTGTTGTTTAGATGTCCATGTGGCGTTGTACTGATGAACTGCGTGTTCGAGCAGAAGAAATATATAGAACAGCAAGGAGCGATGTGAAGCACTACATAGGTATTTGTTAATGCTGATGGTGTTTTGGATCACTGCTAAGATGACTAAAGACCAAATAACGACATGTGTTTGTCTTTTTCTTCAGAGTTCTGGAAACGGGTTCCTCCCACTGAGCCTTATCGTGTGATTCTCAGTGATGTAAGGGACAGATTATATAATACACGTGAACGGGCTCGCCATTTACTAGCCCATGGGATATCTGACATCCCAGATGAAGCTGTTTATACCAATGTCGAACAGGTATAAACCATTTCAAGATCATCAATTAACAAAAGTTAATATAAATCCTAAATGGCAATTTTGACCCATTAATGAATGGGTCAGTTTGGCCGTTTGGGTTATCTTTATCTCTAACGGGTCAAACTGATAAGGTAAAAAAGTTAGCTATAAAGGAAACGGGTCAAAATTCGTCCAAAATGTATTCTTGAGTTCTTAATGCATAAAACCTCCTAATTCATTTTATTAGAGGTAGAATATTTTGATTATAACTTAGTAACTTTTGTTATAGTATTTCACATACTGTTTGTTTTAAAAATTGTAAATGTTTTGGACAAAAATAAGATGAATGGGTCAACTCGAGTTATGTTTTTATCTATAACAAGTCAAATGGGTTAAATAGAATTTAATAGCTAAAAGGGAAATGTGGTCAAAAATTGCCCAAAATGTGTCATAATCTGAGTCTTGTTATCCATAAAGAAAAAGTATATAGCTATTGAAAATGTATAATGTTTGTGATCACACTTGGCATACTTATTGTTTATAAAAACTGTAAAAGTTTTGGACAAATACAAGATTTGACCCGCACCAAAATAACCAGTTTTGACTTGTTACCCAAACGCCTTGCTTCTAATAAAAATTTATTTATGCTCTCCATAATTCTGTTGTTTTATAAAATTTCACAGTTTTTGGAACCACTGGAGCTATGCTACAGATCACTATGTGCATGTGGCGACCGTGTGATTGCTGATGGAAGCCTTCTTGATTTTCTAAGACAAGTGTCCACATTTGGACTATCACTTGTAAAACTTGATATAAGACAAGAGTCTGAGCGCCACACGGATGTCCTTGATGCAATCACTCAACATTTAGAAATTGGGTCCTACCGTGAGTGGTCTGAAGAAAAACGCCAAGAATGGCTTCTATCTGAACTAAGTGGAAAGCGTCCTCTTTTCGGGACAGACCTCCCCAAAACTGAGGAAGTTAAGGATGTTTTAGACACATTTAATGTTTTAGCAGAACTCCCATCTGACTGTTTCGGTGCTTACATCATCTCAATGGCCACATCACCTTCTGATGTCCTTGCTGTCGAGCTTCTTCAACGCGAATGCCATGTGAAACAACCATTACGTGTTGTCCCTCTTTTTGAAAAGCTTGCTGACCTGGAGGCAGCCCCTGCAGCCATGGCCCGCCTTTTCTCAATCGAGTGGTACAAGAACCGGATCAACGGTAAACAAGAAGTCATGATTGGGTACTCTGATTCAGGAAAAGATGCGGGCCGGTTTTCTGCAGCGTGGCAGCTTTACAAAGCTCAAGAAGATATTATTAAAGTTGCAAAAGAGTTTGGAGTGAAACTTGTTATGTTTCACGGGCGTGGGGGGACCGTTGGTAGAGGTGGTGGGCCCACCCATCTGGCTATCCTGTCTCAACCACCAGACACCATTCACGGGTCGTTAAGAGTCACGGTTCAGGGTGAGGTCATAGAGCAATCTTTTGGTGAGGAACATTTGTGTTTTAGAACACTTCAGAGGTTTTGTGCAGCTACACTTGAGCATGGGATGAACCCACCAATCTCACCAAGGCCCGAGTGGCGTGCGCTTATGGACGAGATGGCCGTTGTTGCAACTGAGCAGTATCGTTCTATTGTTTTCAAGGAGCCACGTTTTGTCGAGTATTTCCGCCTTGTGAGTATACTTATATTTCTTGATGATTATATCTAGAGGTGACAAAATGGGCCGGTCGGGTGGGTTCGGGTCAAAATGGTCATATTTGGTACATGTCGGCCCATAAACATACTTCAGCCAAAATTTTAAATCTTATTTTTTACCCTTTTTGACGCCTTAAAACATAACACGAATCAACTAAGTCATAAGTAAATGGGTCAAAATTGCCACCTTTAGCTGACCATTTTATATATATTTGCAGGCAACACCTGAACTGGAGTATGGGCGTATGAACATCGGAAGTCGCCCATCAAAAAGAAAACCAAGTGGTGGCATTGAATCACTAAGAGCCATTCCATGGATCTTTGCATGGACTCAAACGCGGTTCCATCTCCCAGTCTGGCTCGGGTTTGGGGCAGCATTCAAACATGCCATTCAAAAAGACAGCAAGAACCTTCAAATGCTCCATGAAATGTACAAAACATGGCCTTTCTTTCGGGTCACCATCGATTTAGTTGAAATGGTGTTCGCTAAAGGAGACCCGGGCATTGCTGCCCTGAATGACAAGCTCCTTGTTTCCGAAGATCTGTGGTCGTTTGGAGAATCTTTGAGAGGAAACTATGAAGAAACCAAAGATTATCTTCTCAAGGTACAAACAATTTCTCTACCTTAATAATTCAAGCTTTTTGATGGGTTGGGTAACGGGTCAACACAGGTTCGGTTGAGACAACTCATTTTTATTATGGATCAAGAGAGTTCGGATTGGTTTGCGCTGCTAACACGCTTTATCTTTCGTATATAAACAGTAAATGGATCGTGTCGGATTAGTCATTATAGTTTTTAACCATAAAATTAGTATGCTAATAAAATTCGTTTGTTGTGGTTTTAGATAGCTGGACACAAGGACCTTCTTGAGGGTGATCCCTACTTAAAACAAAGAATCAGGCTGCGCGATTCGTACATCACAACCTTAAATGTGTGTCAAGCGTATACACTAAAACGGATCCGTGACCCAAACTATCATGTGACATTAAGGCCTCATATTTCCAAAGAATATGCGGAGGAGTCAAGCAAATCAGTAGATGAGCTTATCCACCTGAACCCGACCAGTGAGTACGCGCCCGGTTTGGAGGACACACTCATCTTGACCATGAAAGGGATTGCTGCTGGAATGCAGAACACTGGTTAGGTGGTTTATCCAAATAACTAATGATTTATTGTACACTTGTTTACAAGTGATTATTATATGAATTGCTTTGCTTTCTACTTATTTTTTACCTTGTTGTCCATTTTGTATTTCTGGTTGCATTTGTAGGCTTCTCCTGTGAATGATTTAGGTCCATGTGAACCCTTGATTTAATCAGATTTTGCTTAACTTAGTTCTACAAAAAAACTCAAATTATTAATATTATTTCACCCAAGGAAAATTAGAATTAGTATGCATGTGACATGATTCACATGATATAAAGTCACACCACTTCACATATAAACCGGTAATTCATAGTGAAAGAAACAGTAATTCTCTAAAACATATTAATGAGTAGTTAATATAACTAAATAACAAAATACAATAAAAAGATGAAATACATACAATTTGCATCTTTATGTATTGCATAAGTTTTTTTTTTTTTTAACCATTATCAAAAAGGTAGCTTGCGCACTTGAGAACGTACAAGACCCGGGTTGATACGACTCACCTACGCCAATGTCGCTTCCACGTATAAATCAGAGAAGTCTTTCATGATTTTAAAGAATCTCAGTCTCCTCTCCACAAAGGGGCATAGAGACCAGTGCCGAACCTGTCCTCCCAGAAAGTTCATTATTATTGGCCCAAGTGTAATTTGAACTCAGAAGGCAGAACCTCTTACTAGCCTCACATTTAACCAGAGACAGTTTTGAGGATTCAACTGTTTGTACGAGTTGGGAAAAAAAAGGCCCTTAGGCCCTAATGAAATCAATCCTGCACGTTGATGTGAGCGGAAACTCGATCAGTTTTGGTGTACTCGCTACAGTAAACGGAAAAAAAAAACTACAAGGGCAACATGCCCAAAATTTAAATTTATATAACAAAAGTTGAGAAGGTTTACGGGCCCAGGTCTGACACAATGATAAATTAATATATGTTTTAATCTTTTCCGGAAAAACAATTTTATTCTCTAAGATTATTTATTCTAAAATTATAAATTAATATATGTTTTAATCTTTTACGAAAAAACACTTTTATTCTCAAGATTATTTATTCTAAAATTATTATGATGTTATTATTTTGAGATATAAAAAATTAATTAAAATGAAAACCTAAGCTAGATTTGAAAAGAAGTAAAAGAACTGAAACGGCCAAATTGGAGGCAAAACAAACCTGAACCCGCGGCTAACAAGCATGGACACAACACCCTTACTGCTTCTCGGTGTAGACAAATCTAACATGAAGTGATAAAATGTGTGTACCGTAAAAGGGATAGGTCGTTTTTTCAGAATCTTTTTTAAAGGGATCAACACTTGATAGCTCATAAAATCTACTTCTAATTCTACGTGTGCACATCTTACTCGAGTGAAGTCTATGTAAAACTTTGTCACTTCCTCAAGACATTTTTAGTTGATATGTGCACCTGAAAAAAAAACAACCAAATTAGAATCAAATGATGTGTCATGATGATAACTGATTTAAGGGGCGTATATGGTGGGGTGATTAATTACCATTTATCAGCTAGAGATTTACCCAGTGTTTAAAAATCACACGCTACATCTAACAAGCAACCTATGTAATCAATGTTCCTAGCAACATCAATAAAAATACAAAACAGATATTAGATTCTTACCAAACTGACTACATCTATGATTATATATGTAGTTAGCAGGCTCTTTAATGTATTAGTAGGTTCAAAAGCATATGTACTACCATAACATGATTAGTGACTTGCCTAGACATGATTAATGGATTACCTAAACACAATGTGTTTTTTTTCTGCATAAATAAAAAACCACTAAAAAGTTGGGTTTTTTTTTTCGGTTTTTGTATAATAAAACGCTCGTTAATTTGATGTAACTTTTTGAAAAAAAAAATGTCATATATCAAAGTTTTCAACTTTTAAAAATTGTGAAAGGAAAATAAGGAAAATATAAAAATATTAATCAACATATTTGAAATTTTAAAATAATAGACTTTTGGAGGGAAATCAACGGGTGTAAAAGCTTCATATAGTGTCATGTGGCAAACTCATTTTCGTTTATTGTATATAGAGATACAGATGTATAAAAGAAAAAAAAAAGGCAAAATTTAGGCCATTGGGAAAAACAGACTTTGACTAGAAGCGTGACTCGTCCAGTCCAAAAGCCGGCCCAGCACTTAACCCGGCTAACATTTGACAATTTAGATAAGAATGATCGGCAAATCAATTACACAAGTAGCTATGGTTTTTTTAATACATTAAATTAAAGATTTAAAGTAAAAGTGAAGTGAAGGACTAAAGTGACCCCAATGTTACACATGAGAATTGAGACATGAGCACTTTCGGTTATGGTCATAGATTGGAGTGACTTTAGTGTGTGAATGCAATCATTTTGTGAAGAATGTATGCATCATCATGCCGGTTTCCAAAAGTTTGGCTTCCTTTTCACCTTTTCCAATTCATTAAGCATTGTAAGATGATAGGTGTAAAAACTAAATCAAAACCAATATGTAGAATACAAGCGCGATCATCTGTTATTAGAAATATCATAAAAACCTGATTTTGACCGGTTCATTTATAATCGACCTGTATATTTAAGCAAAATCTATAGTATAAGCTAATAACCGAACTAATGGCATTGGCAGTTTCCATTTCAACTAAGATAACGTTGTTATGTGAGTTGAGTAAGTTAAACATATTACAAAATGTTTATCTTTTTTTTTTTTTTTTTTTATAAAATTATATTATTAAAAAAGTTAACATTATGAGATGTTGTCTAATAGACGAACACACCCATTTTGTGATATTTCTACTTTTGTTAGCATAGAGCCATAGATGTACGTAATTTACGGTAATTATATGTTTGTACAATATATTAGAATACTTGTTAGAATAGTCCTTCAATTATGTGCTAAGTTGCATAGAGTCTAGGGGTGTTTATCGGTTCGGTTTACGGTTTATTTGGTTTATTCGATTCGGTTTATTCGGTTTTCAAAATTTTGTACCTCAAACCAAAAACCAAACTAAACCAAATTAAAAATATGAAAACCAACCAAATTCAACCAAATTGAATTCGGTTCGGTTTCGGTTTAAAACCAAATAAACCAAATTCAACCAAACAAACCAAATTGAAACGAATTTTTTTTTCTCTAACTTATATACCTATATGTTCCAAAATCCGAAAAGAAAATTTGCAATAAATATAAACCAAAAAATCAAACGACGCAAACAGAAATATTATAAAAATTAGAAATAGTAAAATGAACCCTAGTTTACTAGTTTATACTCAGATTATTACCTCTATAAATTGGCGGGCTTTATTTATTTTGGGTTGGGTTTAATATTTTGGGCTTATATATTATATATGAGTTAATATGATATCCTCCCTGGGCTAAGGCTATGGGGATGAAAGGTAGAAAAGTTGTTGCCAATAATGCTATTAATTCTGATAAATCTGATGTTAAAATTCCGTCTTTGTCTAGTGAACAGTTATCTAAACTGTTAAGTTTGATCTCTGATAAGAATGTTGATCCACCTCAAAGTCATAATGTTTCAGGTAGCTTGTTTTCTGGAAATGTTTTTTCTCCATTTTGTGCTAATGTACATGTTAAACTTGTGTTTTGTTTTAATGTGAATGGGAAGAAAATTAGGCTGGGTTGGATAATAGACTCAGGTGCTAATCAGCATATGGTTTCTAGTGAACTTGATTTAACTGATTATGTTGATGTTTCTGACTTGAATATTCAAGTGAAACATCCTAATGGAACAAATGCATTAGTTACTAAGATAGGAACATTAGATCTTGGAAACAATGTTGTTTTACATGATGTATTTATTGTTCCTGCATATTCTATGAACCTCATTTTTGTGCATAAATTAGTCAAGGATAATCATTTGTTTGTTGGATTTGATGAACAAAAGTGTTATATCCAGGACTTGTTAACAAGGAAAACCCTGGTGACTGGTAGTCAGCTTGAAGGGTTGTATTTATGTGGTCGGTCTTTTATTAGCAATAAGGTATGGTCTATTTCTAAAGAGTATGAATTATGGCATGCTAGACTAGGACATCCTTCTGATGTTGTTGTCAAGAAACTTGAGTCTGTTTTAGGAGTTAAGTTTGTTAGGGGCCCTGATGTGCCTTGTGATGTATGTCACAAAACTAAACAGCACACAGGGAACATTTCCCTTTGAGTGATCACAAGTCCACTAGTATAGGTGAACTTGTTCACCTAGATGTTTGGGGTCCTTATAGGATTCCAAGCAGGGAAGGATTCAAATAATTCCTTACTGTTGTGGATGATTATTCAAGAGTTGTCTGGGTTTGTTTGATGAAAAACAAAAGTGAGGTTTTTGAAAGTGTTCAAGAATTGGTTAAGGTGATTAAAACTCAGTTTGATAAATATGTAAAATGTTTTAGGAGTGACAATGGTCTAGAACTTGTTAATAATCAAATGTCTAACTATTGTAAAAGTCTTGGAATACTTCATCAAACATCTTGTGCTTATACCCTTTAGCAAAATGGAATTGCTAAAGGGAAGCACATACACCTTTTGAATGTGACTAAATCTTTGTTATTTCAAAGCAACCTTCCTGTTAGGTTATGGCCTGAATGTGTATTGACTGCATCTTATTTGATAAATAAGACACCCTCTTCTGTGCTGGATGGTAGAACCCTTTATGAGCTCATTAATGGTTTCAAACCCTTCCTAGGTCATTTAAGGATGTTAAGATGTTTATGTTTTACCACTATTTTAAATGAGTCTAACAAGTTAAGTGAGAAAGCTGAGAAATGTGTTTTTATTGGCTATTCTAATGAAAAAAGGGTTATACAGTATATAGTTTAGAGTCTAAAACAGTTTCTTTTTCTAGAGATGTGAAATTTTATGAGGCAATTTTTCCTTTTAAGGATAAAACTGTTTTTGAAAACTTTAATGAAATTTTTTAACTGAGTTAGACTCATCCAATTTTTTCAACTATTTTGAAAGTGAAACATCCAATCATACTGAACTACCCAATGATGAAGGAAGGGATTTAGGTAGGTGTGAGTTAGAGACACATGGGTTTCAGCAGTCCTCTCCTGATCACCTAACAGATTGTAAACATCCAAGTTCACAACAAAGTGGTGAAAACGGTAGTGCTGACAGGGCTGAGGGTCTGACATCTAGCAATGAAAAGACTGTTACTTCTTAGGGTAATGACTCAATAAGTCAAACTGTAAGAAGTAATAGGGGTTCAACCATTCCTAGGAGATTTGATGATTTCCCCATTGAAGGGAAAGTCAAATATGGAATAGAAAGAGTTGTTAACTATGCTAACCTAAATCTAGACAACAGAGTTGTTGCAAGTATGTTAAATAAAATTGTTGAGCCTAGGAATTATAGAGAACCAGCTACTGATCCAAATTGGATCAGTGCTATGAATGATGAAACTGAGGCCTTAATAGGAATAATACTTGGACTCTTGTTGATCTGCCTAAGTGTAGAAGTCTAGTAGGTTGTAAGTGGGTGTATAAAATCAAGTACAAGTCTAATGGTGAGATTAAGATGTTTAAGGCTAGATTGGTTGCTAAGGGATACAGTCAAAAAGAGGAGATAGATTTTGATGAGACTTTTTCCCCTTTTGTGAAATTTGTCACTGTTAAATGTGTGATGTTTATTGTTATCCAAAAAAAATGAAAAATGTTTCAATTAGACATAAATAATGTTTTTTTGTATGGTGATCTAAATGAAGATGTTTTCATAACATTACTTGAAGGTTATTTCTCTGAAAATGAAACCAAAATTTGTAAGGTTAATAAATCATTGTATGGTTTGAAACTGGCCCCACGAATGTGGAATGAGAAGTTAGTTAGTGTGTTAACGGATTTGGGTTTTTCTCAAAGTAAACGTGACTATTCTTTGTTTATAAAGTGTCAAGATGCTTATACTGTAATCTTGTTGGTTTATGTTGATGACATAGTGCTTACTGGTAGTTGTGTGAATGAAATAGAAAGAGTTAAATTATGTCTTAAAGAAAAATTTCTTATCAAAGATCTAGGGGAGCTTAAATATTTTCTTAGGTTAGAGGTTATTTCTAAAGATGATACTATATGTCTGCCTCAGAGGAAATATTGTATGGATTTATTGACTTAAGTATGATATGATAGGGTGCAAACTAGTCAATAGTCCTCTAGAGCCTGATCATGTCTTAACTACTATTTGCAATGATCATCCTAGTGTTTTAGCAAATATTACTGGTTACTAACAATTGGTAGGGAAACTGGTATATCTATCACATACTAGACCTGATATATCATATGCAGTCCATTTTTTGAGCTGCTATATGCATAAAACTAGTGAAGGTCATCAAAAAATTGCATTTAGGTTGTTAAGGTATTTAAAGAAGGCACCAGGAAAGGGTCTTTGGTTTAGGAAAAGTTCTTCTTTTGATTTGGTTGCCTATTCAGATTCTGGCTGGGCAAAGTGTATTGATACTAGGAAGCCTGTAACATGGTTTTGCATATTTCTTGGAAACTCTTTGGATTCCTGGAAAAGCAAAAAACAATCAACCATATCCAAATCCTCAGCAGAAGCAGAATATAGAGCAATGTGCTCTACTGCTTGTGAGGTGTTGTGGTTGGTAAATGTATTGACAAAATTACATGATGTTAATTTACTTATTATAATGCATTGTAATAACAGTGCTGCTTTTTCAATCACGGCTAATCCAGTATTTTTTTATAAAACTAAGCATTTTGAGTTAGACAAATTTTTTCTAAGAGATTTAATGTCAAAAGGCTTTATTAAAACTTCTAAAATCCCTACTGAGTTGCAATTTAGCTGATATAATGACTAAGGGGCTTGGAGTGAGTAAACATGAAGAGTTGTGTAAAAAAGTTAACATGTTTAACCCATTTGGATATTAAATTGAGGGGGGTGTTGAAATATATATTTCCTATAGTTCAATTTAATTTCTATGCTTTAATATGTTGCATAAGTCATGTTTCAGGTTGGTCAAGACTTGTTGTTGTATAGAAGAGGATGCCATGAAGTTCTGACATTATTTGAGGACCTAATATTCTGACAATGAGATATTGGTGCTAACTGTATAAGGAGATAGCTGACTAGGCTGGTGGGGTGGATGATCTATTTGGGCTCAGGTGTTTATGAGTATCTCAAATGTCCAGATGATAAGAGGCCCATATTACAAGTTTATATAATAAGCCTATTTTATCACTTAATAAGAATGGGCTTATTATCACTAATATAGTTGGGCTTATATAAAAGACTGGTGTCCCATCTCACTTGTGCTTCTTCTGAACGACTTAGAATAATTCTTTATCAATCAAGGATGAAGATGAAACTTCACACGGATTCCCATGTGAAGTTTCGAGTAGCTGATATATAAGCTTGTTCTCTCTCTTTATTGTTGATCTTCTTTTCATTCGTTCACTTTATTCTCTCAGTCTTCTCTCATATTCTTCTATTAGGGTTTGTAGCCACGAACATCATGTTCTGGTTTTGTTTAGTCTTTTATCCTTTGTTTAGATGAGTATAGTGATCTGATTGATCAGAGAGTTGTTTGTATTGTGAGAGATTTGTATTTGATTTATTGTATTTCTGTTGAGAGTTTAGACAGTTTGTTTGAGTATTAATAAAAACCAGTTCTTGATATCATGTTATTTTGACACCTTTTTTCTGTTTTCTTATTTAAAATTCTAACAAAACTTCACTGAATATGTATTATGAGTTCTTATTTGACTAAAAGAGGTCCCATTCGCACATACACCGGAACATTTTAAACACATAAAACATGGTTTTTTCCCAGTTATTCTTATACAAAATTCTCACATAGTTAATTTTCTATTAGTAGTTAATCATACTAAATTGTAACCCGTATAATATATTGTTGAATAAAATATTATTTTTTCTAAAAGAGAATGTCACGTGACATTAACTAGATTGATTTATTAGAAGTAGGATATTGTAACACCCCGACCGATGGCGGAAACATCGAGGATTGTTCAATAGCTCATGGACTAAAGTGTAAATTTGCATACATTGATTAAATAATTTATTACATTGAAATGAAATACAACGATTCTAACTGTCAACTAAATTGAAATACAATGAATCAAAATCTAAATATAAATCCGAAAGCTTAAAGGATGCATCTCAAAACAACCTGAAACATGTACAAAATAATTTGGTCAATACAAAAATTGTATTGGTGAGCATACCCTGTTTAAATATATATAGTAGAAAAGTGTTTAGCAATTCATGTGCGGTACCATTTGCAATTATGTAATAAGTGGTATCCGGGTCATATCAACCCTAAGAGAAGAAAGCAGATATATATAGTATGCGCTAGTAGTAATGAAATACATAGCAATGACGAGGACTCTCAACAGAGTCACAAGGGTATATACCATAGTACTATTCATTGAAATGCCAGGCCGCCCAGCGGTTAATGATTTGACAGGTCATAGATACACAAAATAACACAAGCAAACACACATAAGAATTGCTATTTTAGTAAAAGAAAATATAAACTTGATAGTAAGTACATGAGTCACCCCGAAATGTAAAATAGTAAAAAGGGGAAAGATATACTCACAGTTTGCGAAAGTGATCAAAATCCAACTTAAGCGATCGTGAGCTAAGTAATGGGAATTCCGAGGAATTCAACCTATAATGTATAAGAATACTAATAAGGAAATGTCTAAGAGTCTAAAGTATCTAGGGTCTAAGGCATTAGGGTTTGCTAAGTCGATTTGGGGAATTAAAGTTTTTATGATAAATCGCGTTAATGTAAAAGTTGTACGTCAAAAATAATATATAAAAGTTTGTAAATGCTGTTTAGGTAATATAACTATTCTCAATTGAATATTTAGGTAAACATATGTTTTGACTAATTAAGACAAAATAATATAGTTAATTACTTAAATTAGTTATTGTAAACAGTAATAAATATTGAAATAATTGGCTAGGAGTTACACATCGATCCAACAAATGCTAATAAAGACATTCAACCATAAGAGTATTTCTATTTTATAAAAAATAATATTTATAAAATAGATGTTTAAATTGTACAAATAAATAAATGTTTTATTATGTCTAATTAAACATAATAAGACTAATAATACAAGACACAATCCAAAAATACTATTTTCATAGAAAATGGATACTTTCTGATGTAAAGTAATGAAAATAATTTTCCCATAATTTTTATAAACTTATTTATATTTAAAACTAATTTAATGGTATTAAATCATGTTTAAATGATTAAAAATAGGAAAATCAATACAAATAAATGTTTTCTGAGCCAATAATTTTTATTTCAGTTCTTAATGATTAGAAATAATTTATGACAAATTTTCATATTAAAATAATTAAATTTCAATTTTATATGATTTAAATATCATTAAAACCACATAAAATCAAAATAAAACACAAAACACTCTTAAAGGTAAAATTTTCTATGAAAACTCAATCTACTTAATTAAAAAGGCTCACAATAAATTTTATAGAGTTTTTGTGACAAAAACCTATTTAACATGAATATTATTTGTTTTAAAACTAATTTAACAAATAAAATGAGATTACACATATAACCGTATCAAAATAGAGGAAAAATGACATGAAAATTATTCTAACATAATGAAATATGTTTCTACCAATTTTTGTGTTAAAATACATTTAATACGATTTTATATGAATTAAACATGATTAAAGCATCATAAAAATAATTAAAAATACTAAACAACCTCAATAAATTCCGAAATAATTTCTAAAACTTCTAATCAGTTATAGGAGCAAGTCTACCAAGTTTCATAATTTTTGTATAAGAAATGAGTGAGTTATGAATTTATAAAGTTCTATAAACTTTTAAATCAAAATCCCCAAATAATCTAGAACACCCTAAACCATAGATTATCCAATTGAAACCCTTAGACACTATAATTAACAAACTAAATAGAGGGCTATTGATCTATAAATATGAATAATGTATCATGCAAAAATAATCGGAAAAACTCACAACGTAGCTAATCCAATTTGTAGAAATAAAACCGAAATAGAACCCAAGATTAAGCTTCCAAATTCGTCAGAAAACAAGAACTAATGGCTTATGCTTGGACCTTAAACGCGTAGGATAACTACTAATCTTGTTCAGAAATTTGGGAACTCAAAGAAGAATTATAGATGCAAATAGAAATTGGTGAAATCCGCGACAGGAATATAGTGAACAAATGATTTTTTTTCCCAATATAATGCCCCCATGTGTGTCTATATATATATTTCAAATGATCAAGGTTAATAAATGGAATTTATGGTGACATAAAAACAATTTCAAACAAACATAAATATCAATAAAAAAATGTTGTTTCAATATATAAATGTTCATAATTATTACTAATAAAAACTTGTTGAAACATGTTGAACCCGATTTGAGTAGTGTAGGAAAATAATACATAAGGTTGGCATGTTGACTTTGTTTGTTTCATAAACCGTTGAGTTTATAAAACAAATCCATTTAACATCAAAACTTAACAACTTTCTATTTAGTTCTTTTTTTTTATTGGTTTGAGCTTTACGTTTTAGTTATGCATTCAATTTTCAATGTAGCAAAATTAGTTATTAGTTTTGACACTTAAAACAATTTAACTATTTTACCAAATTAAAATTCGGGTATTACAATTTTTTCCCTAAAGGTTATTCCAAATTTATTAGAAATTTGCGAATGTTACAGTCTCCACTACTTTAGAAAATTTCGTCCCGAAATTCCTTCCAAGTCGAGGTTTCTATGAAACAAAAAACGTTGCAAAAGCCAAGTGGCTTTTAAAAAAAATGCATCAATCATGGTTTGACAAAATTTAAAGTAGTTGTCTAATATTCGAAGTAAGAGTTCCAAAATCCTTGACAGTTAACCCAAAGTTAGAAAGTTAAGAGTTTAAATGAGAAAAGTTTTGGGAATGTGTAACGGGTGAGAGCAGACGTACTAATGAAGCAGTCTCCCCTACTTTAGAAAGGTTTCTGACTAAATGTTGGTTAGAGTGCAGCAAGTATCCAAGTAATCGAGTGTGTAAGAGTATACAAGGTTCGTGTTTTCTGTGTGGGTGGTCAAGAGAAAAACTCTAGGAAGACGGATTGAAACTCGTGTAAGAATTCTCTTATAGAAAATGTTAGCTATTAGTCAACTATCTAATGAAGAGGTAACTATAAAGTAATGGGTAGGTTCTTGGTCAAACTCCTAGTTCGTTCCCGCAGTATCGTTTATGCTTATATATAGGGTGTACCGCAGCTGACCCACCACACTCCCGATACTTTGGATTCGTACTGATTGTCTACCAACAGCCTAATTAGAATTACACACCACCCTCATGTACCTGTAAACCCATGATTGCGTTCCGGACCGTAATCATCGATTTACCTTACACTTGAGTGTTATGCTTTTCCATAACCCTATCCTAAGTAATACCAGAAACAAATGCGTGCAATCAATATGTAATAGCCACTGTAATGAAATAATGTTCAATCATGACATGGTTAGAGGTCCTTCCCTTTCGGGTTCTCCCTTTAACCGAAATGAGAATAACATGTAAGTAATAGACATGGTTAGAGGTTCTTCCCTTTCGGGTTCACCCTTAACCGGTAACTTCTGTTCACATCATTGACTTTAAACACCCATATTGATGAACTTTGAGATTTACACCGTTCCCCTCGGATTAAAGAAATACTATAATCCGAGTCGTACATGGGCACCGGCTTAGATCTCATATGAGTTATCAACTAGTATGTTCATTGGCCATGATGATGAACAAAATAATGTAAAGTATAACAGGGTTTTGCTCAAAAACGGGAAAAAAAATGCATACCAAATGTGCGTCAAGTACATAAGTATAGCATAAAACTTCGAATGAAAGAATGGTATAATATAAATCAAGTAAATCGCACAATTTTCCCAGAATGAAAGTAAACGAGTTAAATTAATGCTCAAAACCAGTGTTGTAAGAATGACTACTAATAATTAGTGCGAGAATAATTGTAAATAACGCGTGGGGATAGCCACCAATAAAATAATAATACGAGAATAATCATAAATAAGATAGTACGCGAATATAACAAAATAAAATGATGTAAGAATAAGATAATGATATTTACCACAATTGAGAGTGGACAGAACATACGTATAGTCTACTGGCCATGCGAGTTAAAATCTAGTAATTTTACATATATGTGTTATACTATAAAAGGCATTTAGCAATATTCTGATAAAAAGATATGTCCATTGTTTTGTTAAACCAAAAGTTTTGCAACTGAAAAAGTATAAGTGTAAAAGGTAAATTTTCGCAGTTTACTCGACTTTGTGATATTGTTGAAAGAATAGTAGTGATGCATGAGAATAAATTTTTAGAAATCGAAGTGTGTTTTAGATTCAAAACAGGTTCATTTTGCAAAATCTTCGTAATTACACATTTTCATGTGTTTATGAAAAGTCGAGTTTTAAAAAAATGTTATAAGGTATATTATTAGTTGTAAATTTCTCCCGAAAATATATATTGGATACGTCATATGAAAACAAAAGATTTACATTTGGTCTTTAAAATATGCAATACAAGTTTGTAAAAATGCAAAATGAAACCATTTCATGAAGTATGTGTACATCGAATGTGTTTTAAAAGACAGGATGTAAAATGACGTGAATGATAAAATTAACGTATGTAATAGATTACCAATATTTAAGAAAATTCATAATCAACGAGTTGTAGAAATAGATCCTTGAGATGTGGATTTCACTCCTAACTCAAAGATGTGTTTCGAAATTGAAAACAATTGTGGAATAAAACCAATCACTAAGTTAAGGATATCACTCCCAGCTTAGTGGTTAAGTTTCTTTTTGAAGGAAATACTCTTTGAGGTGTGGATGTCACTCCTATCTCAAAGGCATATTCCTAAGATAAATAACATATAGAGGAGTAAAACTAATCACCAAGGTATGGATGTCACTCCTAACTTGGTGATATCATTTCGTTTGTGAAATACGAGCGTCTTCTTCGCCAAACAAAATATCGAAAGAATAACGAGAAATAATCGTAACCAAAATATCTTGAAAGAAAATAATAGGAAATAAGAGAAATATAAACGAGAGGACTCGTGAAAGTAAGCTTAGTTATAGTCTAGGCTAAAAGGCATTCTAATAACCTAATTCCCTATAACCATGGCTCTGATACCAATCTGTAACACCCCGACCGATGGCGGAAACATCGAGGATTGTTCAATAGCTCATGGACTAAAGTGTAAATTTGCATACATTGATTAAATAATTTATTACATTGAAATGAAATACAACGATTCTAACTGTCAACTAAATTGAAATACAATGAATCAAAATCTAAATATAAATCCGAAAGCTTAAAGGATGCATCTCAAAACAACCTGAAACATGTACAAAATAATTTGGTCAATACAAAAATTGTATTGGTGAGCATACCCTGTTTAAATATATATAGTAGAAAAGTGTTTAGCAATTCATGTGCGGTACCATTTGCAATTATGTAATAAGTGGTATCCGGGTCATATCAACCCTAAGAGAAGAAAGCAGATATATATAGTATGCGCTAGTAGTAATGAAATACATAGCAATGACGAGGACTCTCAACAGAGTCACAAGGGTATATACCATAGTACTATTCATTGAAATGCCAGGCCGCCCAGCGGTTAATGATTTGACAGGTCATAGATACACAAAATAACACAAGCAAACACACATAAGAATTGCTATTTTAGTAAAAGAAAATATAAACTTGATAGTAAGTACATGAGTCACCCTGAAATGTAAAATAGTAAAAAGGGGAAAGATATACTCACAGTTTGCGAAAGTGATCAAAATCCAACTTAAGCGATCGTGAGCTAAGTAATGGGAATTCCGAGGAATTCAACCTATAATGTATAAGAATACTAATAAGGAAATGTCTAAGAGTCTAAAGTATCTAGGGTCTAAGGCATTAGGGTTTGCTAAGTCGATTTGGGGAATTAAAGTTTTTATGATAAATCGCGTTAATGTAAAAGTTGTACGTCAAAAATAATATATAAAAGTTTGTAAATGCTGTTTAGGTAATATAACTATTCTCAATTGAATATTTAGGTAAACATATGTTTTGACTAATTAAGACAAAATAATATAGTTAATTACTTAAATTAGTTATTGTAAACAGTAATAAATATTGAAATAATTGGCTAGGAGTTACACATCGATCCAACAAATGCTAATAAAGACATTCAACCATAAGAGTATTTCTATTTTATAAAAAATAATATTTATAAAATAGATGTTTAAATTGTACAAATAAATAAATGTTTTATTATGTCTAATTAAACATAATAAGACTAATAATACAAGACACAATCCAAAAATACTATTTTCATAGAAAATGGATACTTTCTGATGTAAAGTAATGAAAATAATTTTCCCATAATTTTTATAAACTTATTTATATTTAAAACTAATTTAATGGTATTAAATCATGTTTAAATGATTAAAAATAGGAAAATCAATACAAATAAATGTTTTCTGAGCCAATAATTTTTATTTCAGTTCTTAATGATTAGAAATAATTTATGACAAATTTTCATATTAAAATAATTAAATTTCAATTTTATATGATTTAAATATCATTAAAACCACATAAAATCAAAATAAAACACAAAACACTCTTAAAGGTAAAAGTTTCTATGAAAACTCAATCTACTTAATTAAAAAGGCTCACAATAAATTTTATAGAGTTTTTGTGACAAAAACCTATTTAACATGAATATTATTTGTTTTAAAACTAATTTAACAAATAAAATGAGATTACACATATAACCGTATCAAAATAGAGGAAAAATGACATGAAAATTATTCTAACATAATGAAATATGTTTCTACCAATTTTTGTGTTAAAATACATTTAATACGATTTTATATGAATTAAACATGATTAAAGCATCATAAAAATAATTAAAAATACTAAACAACCTCAATAAATTCCGAAATAATTTCTAAAACTTCTAATCAGTTATAGGAGCAAGTCTACCAAGTTTCATAATTTTTGTATAAGAAATGAGTGAGTTATGAATTTATAAAGTTCTATAAACTTTTAAATCAAAATCCCCAAATAATCTAGAACACCCTAAACCATAGATTATCCAATTGAAACCCTTAGACACTATAATTAACAAACTAAATAGAGGGCTATTGATCTATAAATATGAATAATGTATCATGCAAAAATAATCGGAAAAACTCACAACGTAGCTAATCCAATTTGTAGAAATAAAACCGAAATAGAACCCAAGATTAAGCTTCCAAATTCGTCAGAAAACAAGAACTAATGGCTTATGCTTGGACCTTAAACGCGTAGGATAACTACTAATCTTGTTCAGAAATTTGGGAACTCAAAGAAGAATTATAGATGCAAATAGAAATTGGTGAAATCCGCGACAGGAATATAGTGAACAAATGATTTTTTTTCCCAATATAATGCCCCCATGTGTGTCTATATATATATTTCAAATGATCAAGGTTAATAAATGGAATTTATGGTGACATAAAAACATTTTCAAACAAACATAAATATCAATAAAAAAATGTTGTTTCAATATATAAATGTTCATAATTATTACTAATAAAAACTTGTTGAAACATGTTGAACCCGATTTGAGTAGTGTAGGAAAATAATACATAAGGTTGGCATGTTGACTTTGTTTGTTTCATAAACCGTTGAGTTTATAAAACAAATCCATTTAACATCAAAACTTAACAACTTTCTATTTAGTTCTTTTTTTTATTGGTTTGAGCTTTACGTTTTAGTTATGCATTCAATTTTCAATGTAGCAAAATTAGTTATTAGTTTTGACACTTAAAACAATTTAACTATTTTACCAAATTAAAATTCGGGTATTACAATTTTTTCCCTAAAGGTTATTCCAAATTTATTAGAAATTTGCGAATGTTACAGATATGATAAGATATGATGTGCTTACTAATATGTTTTTATGATTTTTGATAAATGTAAAACATGCATCAATCCTTTTGGGTATAACTAGTAGGGTGCCCGCACGATGTAGTGGAGAATACATGACATTTTTTAGGGTAGGCATTGTTTGGTTTAGTTAGGTTATTAGCCTTAACGGAGCAGAAGTCAATGGTTAATTGATCTTATTAACCAATTAGTTAACTGGTTCTGTTTATATGGTTAGATTATCGATTTTAAGTCTGGTTCAGTTAATATTGGTTAATAACAACAACCAACCTTTCACTAAATGTTTTTCCTAGATGTACATGAAATGGAGGTATAAAAGCTAGAAATATATGAATATATGAATGGTTCGGTTTCGGTTTGGTTGATTTCTGTGAGCTAAGGGTACCAAAAACGATAACCGATTTTAAGTTAATTCGGTTTTTGGTTAATTCAATTTTCAATAGATTTCAGTTAAGGTCCGTCTGTTTTTTTGTTCGATTTTGGTTAAAAGTTCAGTTATTGCTCAACCTAGATATAGATACTGCATATAATATTTTTGATAGGAATATTTTAAGATATTCAAAAGTTAAAAGTTTGGAGTTTTTAAAATGAAATTCACAACCTACAACCCAAATATAAGGGTTAATTAGTCTTTCAAACACTAATTACACTTCAATTTTTTTTATCTTAATTACACTTTAATTATCTCAAGTTTACTCAACTTCTATTTATTTAAATAATACTTACACATATTTCCTTTATTTTAAGCCAACTACCCCCACGGATTATAGATGACCATTATGTTTGCATACACGAATAGTTAAAAAGAACTACATCATAAAAACAAAACATTCATTCCTTTTAATTTGAATATAGTATTGTTATTTTTTAATTAAAAAATTGATTATTTATGTAATTAACAGTATATATGGGGAACAATAAATGAACCCTTAACCAAAATTGAACAAAAAAACCGATGAAACCGAACTGAAATCAATCGAAACCTGAATAAACCAGAAACCAAATTAACTTTATATCGATTTATTTGTACACTTAGTTAACCAAAATTAACTGAACCTGAAATGAACCATTTATATATTCATATATTTTTGGCGTTAATGCCTCCATTTCATGTATTTATACCTCCATTTCATTTACTTCTAACCAAAAGCATAAGTCAATAAAAACTTCTGACCAAAAGCACTTTTGGAGTTAAATAAGCAATCCCAAACACCTTTAAATAGAAAAAATAAGAGGGAAACTCTTTGTAATCGGAAGGAGATTGAGGGAGGGTATGTTTAGTATGAAGCATTTAATAGTTTCTTGCTTTAAGCTTTTAAGAAAAAAAAAACTCATATTCAATAAAATAAAATGCTTGGCAAAACTAGCTGGTAATTGGAAGCTAATGGCCGGTAGCTGGTACTTGTAGATTTTTAGACATGTTTAGGTTTTTGGCACCGTAGCTGAAGCTTTAATAAAATGATCAAAATGGACATAATTTAATATAATTCATAAATAAAATATTATTTTGAAAGTTAATTTAAGTAATTTTAAATACTAAAAGCTTGTAACTTTTTCTATAGGCTAATAGTATTAGCTTTTTTTAATATGAAGTTTTTTCTTCTAACTTAAAAGCTTCAAGCTCTTTTAACCAAACAAGTTTTTTTATTGAGTATGAGTTTTTTCTTAAATAACGTTCCAAGATAATATTTTATTTATGGATTATATTTTTTCATGCTTATTTTGATCATTTTATACATTTTTATTAAAAGCTTTAGCTACTCAATCTTCCAAACACCTAATATATCTAAAAACCTATAGTTACCAGCTATCAGACACCAACTAATTTTGTTATGGTATGTTTGGCAAAACTAGGATATATTTAGCAAAACTAGTTGGTAGCTAGTAGTTGATAGCTGGAAGCTACAGCTTTTTTGAATATATTTTGGTTTTTAGAATAGCTAGAGTTTTTTTTTATAAAATATATAAAATAACCAAAATTAGTATAACTAAAAGCTTGTATGCATGTTTTTTTTCATGGTAAAATGGATATTTGTGTAATCTACTCATAAAAAGCTTGTAGATAGTAGGAGCTTGTTCTTAAACGCTAGTACTAGTAGCGTTTCAATATGAAGCTTTTTCTCCTGACTTAAAAGCTTCAAACTCTTTCAACAAAACAAAACTTTTTATTACGTAGGAGTTTTTTTTTAAAAAAAACTTTAAGCTAGAAACTCCTAAAAAGTTTTAACCAAACATACCCTAAATGTATCTAAAAAACTACAGCTACCAGCTAGTTTTGCCAAACATACTAGGAGAGAGAGAAAATGTTTTTTTTTTCTTTTTATAAAAAACGTATTAAAAATACAAGATATTTCAACATAAACAAAAAAACCTCAAATTTCAAACTTGAAAACTTGACGTGTGAAAGTGTCAATAGTTTAGGGACCAAACTGCTATTAATACTGAAAAGCACGTGCTGAGCATGTCCGACGTGGCGCACTATGAGTGGCTGCCATACTCTATTGTCTCAATCATGTGGGTCCTTCTCTTGTCGTTTTCATCCACTTGCAGGGCATCATTAATACTCTAAAGTTTCATTTACACCTCCTTAACTCTTTTAAGTTTTAACATTTAATATTTAGCACATTACTCCAAAGTTTCGTTTACACCCCCTTAACTCTCTTATCTTTTAATATTTAGCACATTACTTTGCTATCTTTTGTCACTCCATACGACATGAAAACTATCGTCTCCAGGCTCACACCATCAAGTAGGGATAAACTTGGTACCGAACTGATCTTGATACTAAACGTACCGACAACAATTTTTTTGTCAAAACTTGGTACCGATACCGAAAATATACGGTATGGTATGGTATTAGTTCGGTATTTAGTATTTTAAGGTAAAATACCGCTACCGAAAATACTGATACCGATTTTCGCTAAAACATGGTACCAAATTTATATCGAAAATAATCTGGTATCGATATTTTTAGTATCAATATTTTCGGTATTTAATACTGAAATACACATCCCTATCATTCCTGCCACCGGGTGTTGTTTTCTGTTACGTGTTCAACTAAATACTTCATTACTTTCTAATATTAATCCCCCCTGCCCTTCAAACAAATTGTTTCACATTTGAACACAACCATGGTCACCAAATACCTTTTGACTTATTCTGGGTAGTCTTTATTTTAATATTTATTGTCTATCACGATAGAATGATAAGTTAAATTACAATTTTCTCAACTTGGAAGAAGTTTCCTCACTAGTTAAAATGAACTTGTTAATTAACATTTCATTATTATTGATGACAATTTAAACACGATTGACAATCAGATTTTAGACTATTATGGGTATGTTTGGCAAGTAGTTTTTAAGAGGTTATAAGAGCTTCAAGGTTCAAACTTTTAAGAAAAAACTTTTACTCAAATTTTGTTTGGTTGAAGGAGCTCGAACCTTTTAGGCAGAGTAGCTGGAGCTTTTAATAAAATGTATAAAATGACTAAAATGAGCATAATTAAAAGCTTGTAAGGAAGGTTTTTATTTTGTTTTTATAATAGAATAGGTATTTGTGTCATTTACTAATTAAAAGCTTGTAGCTATTAGAGTTTTTTCTTAAAAGCTGGTAGTAGTAGCTTTTCACTGTAGAGTTTTTTCTCCTAACCTAAAAGCTTTCAGCTCTTCAACCAAACAAGGTTTTTTATTGAGTAAGAGTTTTTTCTTAAAAGCTTGAAGTTTAAAGCTCCTAAAAAGATAACAACTAATGTAATAAGAGTTAAAGTATTTAATTTTTCTTTTTTATTCTCACAATAAGTTTCTTATCATTTGATTATCCCCTATATCTAATTTGTTTGTTAAGAGGGTGTTTGGGATTGCGTTTTGAATCCGATTTTTAGATTATTGCGTTTTGAAAACGCAGATAATCAGTTTTTAGTGTTTGGGATTGCGTTTTGAAAACGCAGATAATCAGTTTTTTAGGCTACCAAAATGCAATAATCTATAAGCAGCTCCACCCCTACCTTTACAAAATGCATAATCTGTTTTGAATAATCAATTTCAAACACCCCTAAATAGGTCGAGCAACTCCGTCAATCTTATAAGGTTGACCCGTCAAATAGTTTAATCAGTTTATTGGAGCCTTTTACAACCATCAACTTGTTATATTTGTTTACAACTTAATTACAATTGATATACAACCCATCAATTTAATTTAAGCATGTATGGTTAAGATTGATATCTTAGGCACATCTATATCTATATCTATAATAAACCAAAACATTTTTGATGATATGTCATAATATTATGCTATATCTCTTTTAAGAGATGTCACATAGGATGTGATGTGGCAACTCTAGACCAACTAAAAAAAGAAATAAATTGGTTTAAATATGATTTAACATAATCTATTAAATACCTAATCTACTAAATGTAAATATTAAAACTTTATTATTTTCTCTCTCATGTTTCCTCTCATAACTTTTAAACGTTAATATCTTTTATATACGAGATTTTTTAAAGAAAAAAATTACACCAAATTAACGAGCGTTTTATTATCTTTCCAACGAGTACCATAGTGCTATATAAAAACGGAGAAAAAAAACGACTATTTTTTGTAACCCGACAGGTATTGTGTCAGGTTTGGAATTAATTTAAAAAAATTGTGGGTTTGGGTCGGGCCTGAGATTAGGTGATACCCGACCCAATTACCTTTTTTTTTTATATTAGAATATGATAACTTATGGCAGAGATTTGTTTAAAATAATAATAATAATAATAATAATAATAATAATATTCATTAATCATATATTGGCAAGTCATTAATTATGTTGTCATATTAGATATTTTATTATGTCATATTAGATATTTCAACCCGGGACGCTCTCCAACAGGTAATTGCTATATAGATGCCATTTTTATACTTTAGATACTTCTAATTTTATTCACTTTACTTAGATTTCTCAACACGGGACGCTCCCGGGGTATAAGTTAGTATAAATATATGAGTTGCGTTATTATATCACGTTGACTTGCTAACCCAACAACTTGACATTACTACCACCCTTATCTCACCATGTCGATATAAGTTTGTTGTTTAGTTAAAGTTGATAAAAGTATAATTAATCAAGTGATTTCAAAATTTTACCTTGACCGTGAATATTTGTTACTTATCTAGCCCTCGTTGATAAAACATTCACGATCTTTCCTTTATCAAGGAACTTTCCAACCCTATTCGCAGGTTGGAAATCACTATTAATAGAACAAAATAACAAGATAACATATGTTATGAACTTAAAAATCACTATTAATAAGAGTATAATATGATAAAACAGGAATATATATAAACTTGTAACATAACCTTATTCGTGAGTATGCCATATTTTTTTGTTATACGGGTGTAAAGGCGTGTAAAATCATAGGTGTCAATCATGATGGAGGTTTGGGTTGGTGAGTTGTGCAATATGAGTTTAACGAGTTAGTGAGTCAACATATTTTATTCGTGTAAAAAACATCAATCCTAACACGCACACGCTAAAAATCCCGTAGCACAAACTTGACCTAGTTAAACCATTTATCTAAAGTATCAAACAATTTGATAGGTAACAATCAAGTCGCAAATATGGTTAACCTAGTTGGAAAGTTGTAAAATATGATTTTAACGTGTTAGCCAGTCAAATTAGTCGATCAACCTATCTAATTAAACATGTTAAACAAGTAAATCAAACACAGTCTCATCTGATAAAACACAACAATCCAAACACATGTACATAATTACATAACTCGTATTATATAATTTCGGTGGAAAAAGTGGGGAAAACAAAACCTTAGTGGCTGTGTCCACATTTTACAAACATTCATTCCACTCACTCTATATTTATTTACACAACATTTGCAAACACATATTTCCGCGTTCCTCATATTTTATAACAACAACAATAATAATATTATTATTATTATTCTAGAGAGAGAGAGAGTAATATCCAAGCTCTGAGAGATCGGCATCCATGGCGGCTTCTGCTGAACGCGAAAACTTCATCTACGTCGCCAAGCTTGCAGAGCAAGCCGAACGCTATGACGGTTTACCTCTTTCATAGATCCGTTGTTTATATGCCCTAATTTTTTGCTAAATATATATTTTCGATACTGTTATGGATTCTATTGACTTAGAGATGTTAATTGTTACAATTTAAGATTATATTGTTTAAATAGGGTGATAGAGTAAGTGTAGGAGATACTGAGGCTAGATTTAGGGTTTCCTAGATCCTGCTAGTTCGAATCTTTGTTCTGTTTGTTTTTATATGTTTAAATTGGTATTAGTTTGTTGAAATTGTGTAGGATAA
The DNA here is from genome assembly GCA_028751855.1 of Ambrosia trifida. Classification (NCBI taxonomy): domain Eukaryota; kingdom Viridiplantae; phylum Streptophyta; class Magnoliopsida; order Asterales; family Asteraceae; genus Ambrosia; species Ambrosia trifida. The sequence goes on from CM054123.1 coordinate 81,684,161, forward strand.
TATTGAGTATAATAAGCTATGTAAAAAAGTGGTTATATTATAGGTTAATGTATTGAACGTTGACTGCTTTATGAATTTAGACTTGGAGATTTTTTTTTTTTTTTTTTTGTGAATTTAACTACTATTTAAGAGATTTAAATTTAATTAATGTTTTGAAATTGTGTAGAATAATGTTGATCGCTACATTAAGCTATGTAAAAAGTGGTAAAGTAAGAATCTGAGGTTAATGTGTAGCCGTGTCGGACGGTTGACTGCTTTTTGAACTTAGATTTGGAAAATTTTCTGTACATCGAACACTATCATATGTGCTAACTGTTATAGGTGGGGATAAATGAATATAGGATTCAGGTTTTTATGGTTACACTTTAATGTTTTGACTGTTGACTGCTTTTTGAACTTATTTGGAGATTTTATGTAGATGAATACTCTCGTGTGCACTAATCTAGCTATAGATTGAACTAATGGTTCTGTTTGTATTAATACATTTATATCGGTATTAATCTTTTGATTTTGTGTAGATTAATGTTGATCACTACATATGTAGAAAGTAGTTAAATTAGAATCTGAGCTTAATGGATCAAACGTTGACTGCTTTATGAACTTACATATGTGGAAATTTCTGTAAATGAACACTCTCATATGCACTAATCTTGCTAGATTTGAGTTTAAATATTTTTATTACATTATCACATGGAAATTGAATAAGTGTTCAGCGTGCAACATATTAAGGCTTGGAGCTATATAAGCTGTTTTGATGATTGATCTGTACCGTAGTCATGATGATCTTATGGTGATTTGTTCTTTTGTTGCAGAGATGGTGGACGCCATGAAGAAAGTGGCAAAGTTGGATATTGAATTGACTGTTGAGGAGAGAAATTTGCTCTCGGTTGGGTACAAGAATGTGGTGGGTTCACGTAGGGCATCATGGAGGATATTGTCTTCCATCGAGCAAAAAGAGGAGTCAAGGGGCAATGATGTTAATGTTAAGCGGATTAAGGAATATAGGCAGAAGGTGGAAAACGAGCTGTCAGATATTTGCAAAGATATCATGGCTGTGATTGATGAGCATCTGATTCCGTCTTCCTCTGCTGGAGAATCCACTGTTTTCTACTACAAAATGTGAGTTTTACCCATAGGTGTGAGAAAAAAAGGTCCAAAAGAACATTCTTGTCCCATTTATTTCGCTCTTTATGGTTATTGATTCTTATTACCTTATTTTATTCTGTGGGCGTTGTGTTCTAGCAGCAACTTGTTTTAAGAATATATGCGACCACTTAAACCTTTTTTTTCCAACCTAATGATGATCTTAACCTTTTCATGTTCTAAAGATTTTGTTGGGTTTTGATGGAATGTAGGAAAGGAGATTATTATAGGTATCTTGCAGAGTTCAAATCTGGCAATGACAAAAAAGAAGCAGCTGATCAATCTCTTAAGGCGTATCAGGTAAGTAGCTGTTTTCTTTTGTGGTTTAGTAATAATTCTTGCAGTCCGAACGGCGACCGTGATGTCACTATGTTTATATCCGTATGCTGTAAGCATGTAAGAAATTTTAAAATTGCATAGTAAAGGTTTAAATTTTCTCCAGTTGGCTTCTACCGCTGCAGAGGAATTATCTCCTACTCATCCCATTAGATTGGGTTTGGCTTTGAACTTCTCTGTTTTCTATTACGAGATCATGAACTCTCCTGAAAGGTAACAAAATATGTAGAATAATACTGTTGGTAATCATGAGTTTTGATTTAAAAAAAAAAAATTCATTCTAACTTGTGTTTTCTTAAACATTGGTTCTATCAGAGCGTGTCACCTGGCAAAACAAGCTTTTGATGAAGCTATCTCGGAACTCGATTCCTTGAGTGAGGAATCATACAAAGACAGCACTTTAATTATGCAACTCCTGAGGGACAATCTTACTTTGTGGACCTCTGATATTCCAGAGGATGGAGGTAAAACACTTGATATATATATTTTTATTTTAGCCAATTTTCGTATATTTAATAGCCAATTTATTGGGTCTTCTTTTCTATTTATTAACATCGTCTTTTCTTTGCAGATGACCAAAAGATGGAGATCACCAAATCTGGTGAAGATGCAGAGGTTAGTCCTGACAATTGAATTTCAAAATAAATAAATAAGTGAATACATAAATTGCGCCGATCAATCTTGTTGGTTTGTATTTGTTTGGCAATTTGTGCGTAATATTTAAATCAACTTTTTTTTTTAATGCAGTAAAATTTGGAGGGTAAGTGTACATCCTTGGAGGAAGTGGATGTGGCCTTTGTTATTGTATTTGTAAGCCTAAATTTGAAAGCGGTAACATGAGAATCGCACACGTTAGTTGTTTTTGTTTGTTCTTGTTGTAAAATGCTCAGAAATGGGACGTTTATGGCGTGGCCACATATTTTATGATCCAGGCTTGTTTCTGCAAAAGAAACTATTTGAAGTCTCTTATCTTTGTCTATTGGAGTTAGCTAGCTAGTTACTTTGTGTTTCAGAAATCATGCATCATTGCATTGTAAAACATCATACTTGTTGCAATTGAATAACAAATTATATTAGGAAGAAAGTCGGCTGCAAGTTTAAGAGGCGGCACAGGTCCTATGTCATAAGTCATAAGAGCATGGAATGGTCGGCAATTGTGGCTCTTGAATACATGATTAAAAATATGAAACATGTTGGAACAATGAACTGCTGATCGTAATTCGTTAAGGGGTTTGGAAGTAGGGCTGGCAAATCGTGTCCCTAACAGGTTAACAGGTCTCTGACGCGCGCGAACAAATAAGTTCTAAACATGAACACGATTCGTATAACTCATTTATATCTCATGTTTATAACACAATTTTATGTTTTATGTACCAAAAAAGGGAAATGAAAGATTTTTCCCTCTTAATTCTAAGTATTAAAAAAAGTCAAAAAATCAAATAATGTACTTTTCAGTCAAACAGGTCTTATCGTGTCTTAATAGGTTACCCATTGCCAGCCCTATTTGGAAGTTGGGTATCTCCTTGAATCGTGCAAAAATCACTTGGTACTTTTGAAAATTAAGAGAGAATCAGAAAGACTGATTTTCAGTCTGAAAGCCTTACCAAAAATAAAACCGAAGATGAACTTCTTGTGTCGCTGCGTTTAGCGTTTTCGACAACGTGCATGTAAGTTGGCTTAGTAGAACCATCAAAATGAACTGTTTTGCGCAATTTTCAATCGATGATGCAAATTTGAATCAAGTTTTAATGGATTTATTTTTTGCAACTCTGAACCTGCCGAATCTCTTTTATTAATAATATAAACACAAATAAACAGATGTATCATGTATGTCTTTTGATCCCACAAACAAAAGAGGGTTGTCAAAGTGGTCGGATGGTAAACTTTCTTGAATCACGAACTTATTGTTGCTTGACCTCGAGCCATAATGCCTTTAACCACTGATATGTACCTGCACTCCACGACCCAAGCCACAACTCATAGCTATGGGTGGCAAAATAGGTAGGTTGGGTGGGTTTGGTTGTTGGGTTAGGATAGGTTTAGGTTAGGATGGGTATGGGTCAAGATGGGTATATTAAAAAAATGGGTTAGGATGGGTTGGGTCAGGATGGGTTTGGGTATGGATGGGTTTGAGTATGGATGATTTGGATTAAGATAGGTTCACATTAAAATAGATTAAAATTTAAAAAAAAAAATTAAAATAACAATAAAAAAACTAAAAAGTAAATAAAAAAAAAACAAAAATAAACTTAAATATAAAATTTTAGGGGATTTGAAATATTTCATTTTGAACCGGACCGGTTCGACCCTATCGGGCTGGATAACAACCCGGACCGTTACGACCCGGCCGGGCCGGGTAGCGACCAGAACTGTTTCGACCTGACCTGTCCCGTAGCGACCCGGATCGTTTCGACCGGGCAGTTTCAACCTGACCCGTCCCGTTTCGGCCCGGCCGGACCCGGTAGCGACCCGAACTGTTTCAACCCGGTCGGGCCCGGTAACGACCCGGACCGTTTCGACCCGACAGGACCGGTAGCGACCAAGATCGTTTCGACCCAGACCGTTTCAACTTGACCCCCGTCCTGTAGCGACCCGGATTGTTTCGACCCGGCCGGGCCCGGTAGCGACCCAGACCGTTTTGACCCGCCCGGGCCCTGTAGCGACCCGGACCGTTTCGATCCGGCCGGGCCCGGTAGCGACCCGAACCCTTTCGACCCGACGGGACCGGTAGCGACCCCGACCGTTTCGACCCGACCGGGCCCGGTAACGACCCGGACCGTTTCGACCCGACCAGGCCCGGTAACGACCCGGACCGTTTCGACCCGACCGGGCCCGGTAACGACCCGGACCGTTTCGACCCGACCGGTCCCGTAGCGACCCGGATTGTTTCGACCCGGACGGGCCCGGTAGCGACCCGGACCGTTTCGACCCAGCCGGGCCCGGTAGCGACCCGACGGGACCGGTAGCGACCCCGACCGTTTCGACCCGACCGGGCCCGGTAACGACCCGGACCGTTTCGACCCGCCCGGGCCCGGTAACGACCCGGACCGTTCGACCAGACCGAGCCCGGTAACGACCCGGACCGTTTCGACCCGACCGGGCCCGGTAACGACCCGGACCGTTTCGACCCGACCGGGCCCGGTAACGACCCGGACCGTTTCGACCCGACCGGGCCCGGTAGCGACCCGGACCGTTTTGACCTGGCCGGCCCTGTAACGACGCGGGCCGTTTTGACCCGACGAGACCGGTAGCAGCCCGGACCGTTTCAACCCGACCGGGCCCGGTAACGACCCGGACCGTTTCGACCCGACCGGGGCCGGTAACAACCTAGATTGTTTCAACCTGACCCGTCCCGTTGCGACCCGGTCGGGCCCGGTAGCGACCCAGACCGTTTCAACCCGACCGGGCCCTGTAACGGCCCAGACCGTTTCAACCTGACCCGTCCCGTATCGACCCGCACAGTTTCTACCGGGCCGGGCCCGGTAGCGACGCAGACCGTTTTGACCCGACCGGGCCCGGTAACGACCCTGACCGTTTCAACCTGACCCGTACTGTTTCGACCCGACCGGGCCCGGTAACGACCCAGACCGTTTCAACCTGACCCGTACTGTTTCGACCCGACCGGGCCCGTTAGCGACCCGGACCGTTTTGGCATGACCGATCCCGTTCGCAACCTGGACCGTTTCGACCCGACCGGGCCTGTCAACGACCAGGCCATTTCGAACCGAATGGGCCGGTCAACAACCCAGACCGTTTGGACTCGATTAAGCCTACTAACGACTCGAACCGTTTCGATGAGGTTTGTCTCGTTAACGATTCGTGTTGTTTCGACATGGTCGTCCGTTAACGACCCGCACGGTTTCAAACCGACTGGGTTATCAACAAATGTAAAAGATATAATTTTTTGTTTTTAGTGACATTGATTTTTATGAGGTATCAACGCTTTTGGTTATGGGTGGCAAAATGGGTAAGTTGGGTGGGTTTGGTTGTTGGGTAAGGATGGGTTTGGGTTAGGATGGGTATGGGTCAAGATGGGTAGATTAAAAAAATGGGTTAGGATGGGTTGGGTCAGGATGGGTTTGGGTATGGATGGGTTTGGGTATGGATGGTTTGGATTAAGATAGGTTCACATTAAAATAAATTAAATTTTTTTAAAAAAATTAAAATAACAATAAAAAATTAAAAAAGTAAATAAAATTAAAAAAATAAAATTAAAAAAAAAACAAAAATAAACTTAAATATAAAATTTTAGGGGATCTGAAGTATTTCATTTTAAACCGAACCGGTTCGACCCTATCGGGCTAGATAACAACCCGGACCGTTACGACCCGGCCAGGCCGGGTAGCGACCAGAACTGTTTCGACCTGACCCGTCCCGTAACGACCCGGACCGTTTCGACCCGGCCGTTTCAACCTGACCCGTCCCGTTTCGACCCGGCCAGATCCGGTAGCGACCCGGACCGTTTCAACCCGGTCGGACCCGGTAAAGACCCGGACCGTTTGGACCCGACAAGACCGGTAGCGACCCAGACCGTTTCGACCCGACCGGGCCCGGTAACGACCCTGACCGTTTCGACCTGACCCGTCCCGTAGCGACCCGGATTGTTTCGATCGGGCCGGGCCCGGTAACGACCCGGACCGTTTCGACCCGCCCGGGCCCGGTAGCGACCCGGACCGTTTCAACCCGGTCGGGCCCGGTAAAGACCCGGACCGTTTCGACCCGACAAGACCGGTAGCGACCCAGACCGTTTCGACCCGACCAGGCCCGGTAACGACCTGACCCGTCCCGTAGCGACCCGGATTGTTTCGACCAGGCCGGGCTCGGTAACGACCCGGACTGTTTCGACCCGCCCGGGCTCGGTAGCGACCCGGACCGTTTCACCCGGTCGGGCCCGGTAAAGACCCGGACCGTTTCGACCCGACAAGACCGGTAGCGACCCAGACCGTTTCGACCTGACCCGTCCCGTAGCGACCCGCATTGTTTCGACCGGGCCGGGCCCAACAACGACCCGGACCATTTCGACCCGCCCGGGCCCGGTAGCGATCAGGACTGTTTCGACCCGGCCGGGCCCGGTAGCGACCCGGACCGTTTCGACCCGACGGGACCTGTAGCGACCCAGACCGTTCGACCTGACTCGTCCCGTAGCGACCCAGATTGTTTCGACCCGGTCGGGCCAGGTAACGACCCGGACCGTTTCGACTGGCCGGGCCCGGTAGCGACCGGACCGTTTCGACCCGGCCGGGCCCGGTAGCGACCCGCACCGTTTCGACCTGACGGGACCAGTAGCGACCCGGACCGTTTCGACCCGGCCGGGCCCGGTAACGACTCTGACCGTTTCGACCCGACCGGGTCCGGTAACGACCCTGACCGTTTCAACCTGACCCGTCCCGTAGCGACCCGGATTGTTTCGACCCGACCGGGCCCGGTAGCGACCCGGACCGTTTCGACCTGGCCGGGCGCTGTAACGACCCGGGCCGTTTTGACCCGACGGGACTGGTAGCGGCCCGGACCGTTTCAACCCGACCGGGCCCGGTAACGACCCGGACCGTTTTGACCCGACCGGTCCCGGTAACAACCCAGACCGTTTCAACCTGACCCGTCCCGTATCGACTCGGCCGGGCCAGTAGCGACCCAGACATTTTTGACCCGACCGGGCCCGGTAACGACCCAGCCGTTTCAACCTAACCCGTACTGTTTCGAACCGACCGGGCCCGTTAGCGAACCGGACCGTTTTGACCTGACCGATCCCGTTTGCAACCTGGACCGTTTCGACCCGACCGGGCCTGTCAACGACCAGACCATTTCGAACCGAATGAGCCGGTCAACAACCCAGACCGTTTGGACTCGATTAAGCCTGCTAACGACTCGAACCGTTTCGATGAGGTTGGTCTCGTTAACGATTCGTGTTGTTTCGACATGGTCGTCCGTTAACGACCCGAACGGTTTCAAACCGACTGGGTTATCAACAAATGCAAAAGATATAATTTTTTGTTTTTAGTGACATTGATTTCTATGAGGCACCAACACTTTTGGTGTTGGGTGAGTTTTAATTCAGATTTGTATATGATTATCTAAAAATACCCATCCTGACCCATTTATTTTTTTTGACATACCCATCCTGACCCACTTACTTATTTCCTACAATTAAAATTACCCATCCTAACCCCCTTGAAAATTATACTAAACCCATTTTAACCCACAAGGTCAAATTTTAAACCCAAAACAACCCAAACTCAACTAGATGGGTTGAAATTGCCAGGTCTACTTTTGGTGTTGGGTGAGTTTTAATTCAGATTTGTATATGATTATTTAAAAATACCCATCCTGACCCATTTATTTTTTTTGACATACCCATCCTGACCCACTTACTTATTTTTTCTACAATTAAAATTACCCATCTTAACCCCCTTGAAAATTATACTAAACCCATTTTAACCCACAAAGTCAAATTTTAAACCCAAAACAACCAAACTCAACTAGATGGGTTGAAATTGCCAGGTCTACGTCATAGCCATGTACGTGACTCTCAAACTAAACCCCGTAGGCCATGTCATTTAACCCCTTGCATGCATCCAAAAGCATAATAGAAGAACGTAGGTATTTGTTTATCTTTCATTTTCATTTAGTGGGAGTTATGGGTTAATTAATGGTATATAAGGCTATTTAAAGCCATTCAAAGTTGGTTTAGGTATCAACCACCATGAAATACATTTCTTAATGCTTTATTCTCGAGTTTGAATATGACATTTCCCAAAATCAAAGTATTGTCAAATAATTTGGTTCCTCTTTGTAGCTTTAAAATCAAAGAGCGTTTATGAGATTTAAGAGAATTGAGAGCGTTTTTGAGATCTAAGGGAATTGAGAGCGTTTTTGAGATCCAAGAGAGCATTTCTATAGACTTGTGATTACACTTACACATCCATTGCCTATTACCTATTTATAACACATGGAACGAAAGAGCAATAAAAACATGAAAAAAGGGTCATGTTACCTGCTAATCTATATAGCCATTATATAACGTTCAATGGTTCCTATACCGGTTAGATTCCAGGTTAAGGTTCCACTTATGGAATTACATTTTTTTTTTCTACACCTCTATGTGCCACTAAGATAAACCACTAGAAAAGTGTTGCTCTCTTTTTGAAGTTAAGGTTTGGAGCCCTATCAAAGGTGGACTTGATGTAAATTTAAGCCGTTAAAAATATAATTATAAGAATAAAAAAAAATCCAATAATAAGCCCAAACTAAGGTCCAAAATCATGCTCAAGAAGGGTAGTGACTAATAGGCAATAGCCATATGTTAGGCCCAAGTTGAGCCGTAGTATCACTATCCACCCAACAATATCAATGTCATGAGGCTTTCATAAATGTTTGCATTTATAACAGTGGTTATCTTTGCCTTGTGAGTAGGGGTGTTCGGCTTTATCAATCGGGTTTCATGTAGATCGGGTTAGGTTATAAAAGTTTTTCATGTTTCATATTCTATTCTAACCGATACCGATCCGTAACGTTTTCGGTATGGTTAGGCATGTTCAGGTATTCAGTTAATCTTGTTTAAATAAATTTCAAAGGTCGATATTTAACCTTTTTCGGATCGCTTAAACTGAATTTTGATAGGGTTTTCGGTATGATCTGTATTTTTAGGACCGTGAATGCACACATTTGTTTGCAAGTGGCGCCTATATATGTTGCAAAATCGTAAAACGTTATAAGTTTCATGTCCACATTATACTCTCTTTTTGGTTCCAATATATATAGATGTATCTTTTAGAGTAAATTGCAAAATTTGTCCCTGACTTTTGACCATATTTGCTAGATTCATCCAAAAAACTTTTTATTTTTCATCTGGACCCTTCAGGCTAATGTTTAACTGCCAAATCAATCCAAAAAGTAAACCCAGTTACGTTTTCTCCAGGGTGGGACACCTGGAGGGGAAATGAATTACTTTAAGTTGGTTGTACTCGCTGTTAAACAAAATAAATTAAATATAGAAATTTACCAATTTGTCCTTCATTTAACAAGCAAATTGACCTTATTAGCCCTCATTTAACTGACCGACTTAACTGGGTTTACTTTTTCGATTGATTTGACAGTTAAACATTAACCTGAAGTGTCCAGGTGAGAAAAAAAAACGTTTTTTGGATGAATCTAGCAAATCTGGTCAAAAGTCAGGGACGAATTTGACAATTTACTCTATCTTTTATTTTCAAGAATTAATTGGAAAGCTCCAATAAAGCACTTTTGAACTCAAATAACTTCTTTTTTCGAGACTGATCAATAATTGCATTTATATCCAGAATAGACGATATGATATACAACTACATGATATTAAATTCAAAAGTATATTTACTATGTATTAATTTCAAAATGGATGAATAGTGCAGGCCCCTCTTTCATTGGTTGAGAGGGGTGGTGGATTATTATTATTATTTTTATTCACAACATTTTTTATAATAAAAAGTAAACCCGGTTAAGTTTTCTCCAGGGTGGGACACCTGAAGGGGAAATGAATTGCTTTAAGTTGGTTGTACACGCTGTTAAACAAAATAAGTTAAATATAGAAATTTACCAATTTGCCCATCATTTAACAAGCAAAATGACCTTATTAGCCCTCATATAATTGACCAACTTAACTGGGTTTACTTTTTAGATTAATTTGGCGATTAAACATTAACCTAAAGGGTCTAGGTGAGAAAAAAAAACATTTTTTTGGATGAATCTAGCAAATCTGGTCAAAAGTCAGGGACAAATTTGGCAATTTACTCTATCTTTTATTTTCAAGAATTAATGGGAAAGCGCCAATAAAGCACTTTTGAACTCAAATAACTTCTTTTTTCGGGACCGATCAATAATTATAATTGCATTTATATCCGGAATAGACGATATGATATACAACTACATGATATTAAATTCAAAAATATATTTACTATGTCTTAATTTCAAAATGGATGAATAGTGTAGGCCCCCTCTTATTGGTTAAGAGGGGCAATGGGTTATTATTATTTTTTTTTATTCACAACGTTTTTTTATAATAAAAACAATAACTTTCATTACAAATCCAGACTTTCTTAGGTGGAGGAGTGGTTTGAAGTGTGATCCTCTTAGCTGAGGTAACAGTTCGAGTTATGTTCAAGGCATTATTTACAACATTAATTCCACCTCTCTCTTAACCAATAATATTCTTTATATTATTTAGAATTGATTTATCTTATATTTAGTTATGTTTATCGTTTCCTTATTTATAGCTAGTTTCATTGTAATCTATCCCTATATAAGGGCCCCATGTAAACCATATTATTCATTCAATAATTCAGAAACCATTATAGCTTTTATTGTATCAGAGCCTCGGTTCTGATTACCTTCTTGTTTTCCTCTTTTCGTTTCTTTTCTTGCCCTGCAAGCTATGGCTGCAAACCACCCAGAAATACAGCTTCGACTGCAATTCTTGTCCAACTATCTTCCCTGATCTCTTCCATTCTCAATCGAAATCCCTGCAAACATGACAAAAACTGATCAGCCTATTCCCAATACATCCGAACCAAACAAAACAAACTCACTCCAACCGCCTATTCTGTCACCAACATCAACAGTAAAATACAAACCCTCGATGGAACACAGGTAACTTATACATCATGGGTGAAGCTTTTTAAGCTTCACACCATGGCGTACAAGGTCCTTGATCACATTGATACCATCGCACCCCCTGAACCTACTGACCCTAAATATCAAAAATGGAAAGAGTTGGACGCCTTAGTTTCACAATAGATTTACAGTACCCTATCAGACGACCTTCTGCTAGAGATACTGGACACCAAAACTTTGGCTCGGACCACCTGGCTCAAGCTCGAGAAGAAGTTCCTCAACAACCAACAGGCTAAAGCTGCCGCTTTGGAAACTCGATTTGTTAACCGTACTATTAAATAGTGCAGCTCCATTGATGATTATTGTCAACAATTAAAATCTTTAGCCGATCAATTACAAGATGTAGACCAACCGGTGACCGATTCACGACTCGTCCTCACCTTGGTCCGAGGCTTATCCTCGGAATTCGACACCACCGTAGCTCTCATAAACCAACAATCGGCTGATTGGGATTTGGCCAAGACTATGCTTCATGATGAAGTCTTGAGACAGGAGGCTCGCAAACCAAAAACCTCATCTGTTCTTGCTGCCACATCTGCTAACTCCAACACCCCTCCGACCACTGCCCCACAACAAAACCCAGCTGACCCCACCTACCAGAATCAGCAGCAACAGTACATCTGCCAGAACTATAGGGGCCGCAGTCCAAATTACAGAGGTAGGGGACGAGGAGGAACAGGTCGCGGCAGAGGATATCGACCAAACAGTACTAACTGGGCCTTCCAAACTAATTCTTATCCACAATGGGCTTGGTGGACTACACCCCCATGCCCCTACCCTACACAAACCCAATAGAGACCAAACCAGGCCGACCCATAACAATTTCCTTCGGCCCAGTTAACCGGTTATCTACAGCAGTAGGCCTTCAACCCCTTCGGCCCACAGCAGTACAATTTTGACGCGTTGAACCCATCTGACTTGAGCGCTGCATACAACACATCCCAACTTACATACACCGATCCCACTCTCTACTTTGACACTAGAGCAAAACGGACCGTCTCGAACAATAAAGGTATGATCTCTCACCCTGATCCTTTTCATGTTTCAACTAAACTTTTGGTAGGCAATGGCAATGTTTTACCAATTGAGGGTTCTGGCACGGGTTATCTCCCAATCCACAACCGAACCTACATCCTACCTAACATCCTTTTTAGCCCTCAAATCATTAAAAATATATTATCTGTTAGACGATTCACTCGTGAAAATAATATGTCAATTGAATTTGATCCTTTTGGTTTTTCTTTGAAGGAACTCAAAACGGGACGCCACTTGTCCTGTCACAATAGCATGGGGAATCTCTATCCAATTACACCACCAACACTTCCGCCTCAAGCCTGCTACCTCACCTCATCATCACTACCCTGGCATGACAGACTTGGACATCCTGGCTCACAAGTCTTAAAAATTCTTTGTCGTAATTTTGGTTTTACTTGTAATAAACATCAACTTTCTAGTTTTTGCAACTCTTGTCATTTATCTAATAGTAAACGTCTTCCTTTTTATGAATCTAGTTTGTTTAATTTTTCGCCTTTTGACATCATTCATTGTGATTTGTGGACATCACCAATACCAAGTAAAACCGGTTACAAGTATTACATGGTTTTAATTGATAACTTCTCGCACTTTATTTGTGTATATCCCCTCAAATACAAGTCTGAGACCTTCCCTACCTTTGTCAAATTTCACCGTCTCATTGCCACACAATTTCAATGAAACATTAAAACCTTTCAATGTGATTTGGGTGGCAAGTTTGACAATAATGCCTTTAAAACCTTTGCCACCCAAAACGGTCTCCTTTTCTGTTTTTCTTTCCCTCAAATCTCCTCGCAAAATGGACGAGCGGAACAGATGATTCGTCGTTTGAATGACATCATTCGCGCCTTACTCATCCATGCCCACCCCCCACTTTTTGGGTCGAGGCCCTACACACAGCCACCTACTTACACAACATTCTACCCACTAAACGGCTTAACTTCTATACACCACATTTGTACTCTACCTTCGCCACCCCACATACGACCATCTTCATGTGTTCGGTTGTGTCTGTTACCCAAACCAGTCTGCCACCCAACCCCATAAATTACACACCCGGTCAGTTAGATGTATTTTCCTCGGTTACCCCCTGATTTTTGGGGCTACCGATGTTTTGACCCCACAACCGGCAAAGTCCACATCTCCCGTCATGTCACGTTTGACGAGACCACTTTTCCATTTACCATTCCCACCTCCCTAGCATCTTATAATTTTCTCTATGACACAACCCCCCGGGTTTCTCTTTCACTCGCCCACCACCCACTTTACCCATAACATCTCCCTTACCTCCCAACACTCACCCTTCCGCCACACCGTATCCCATTAGCTACACTCGTCGCCCTAGACCACCACCTACGAACCCACCATCCCAACCCCCAACCTCGGCCCCTCTCACCCAGCCACTATCTACGGCCCAACCTATTCCACCTCAGCCATCTTCGACCCACACCGCCCCACCTCCTCCTTCATCCACATCCGCCCCTACCACCAATTCCCATCCCATGACCACCCGTTCCAAAGCCAAAATATTACACACTACCACCGTTTCACCTGTCCCCACCACATATGCCAAAGCCTTTGCCGACTCTCATTGGCTACATGCCATGCAAACCGAGTTTAGTGCGTTACAATGATCGTCCGGTTATTAGATGTATGTGGCTTTTCAGACATAAATTTAAATCGGATGGGACTTTAGAGAGGTATAAAGCCAGGTTGGTCGTTAATGGTAAATCTCAAACGGTGGGGATTGATTGCGAGGATACATTTAACCCGGTTGTCAAACCGGCCACCATCAGTACTGTACTTTCCATTGCAGTTTCGCGCTCTTGGCCTATCCATCAGTTGGATGTCAAGAACGCCTTCCTCCATAGCCATCTGAACCAGTTCCAAGAGTCATTGTAGTTCCGAGATAGCTTCCACTGTAGTAGTTGCTGCAGTCCATTCAGCCGATAAGACTATTGGGTATGGGGACAACCCAAATGGGATGTCCTCCATGCCACATAGACGCCACATCAGCATGGGTGGGACGCCCTCCTTTTGAGGACTAACCAAGGGTATGGGGACAATCCACCCTCATTTATTATTAATCATTTATTTCTTTTAACTTTTTTGTTTTTTAATTATATTTCAAAGTAATAAATAATTAATAAAAAATTAAATTAAATACTAAAATTAATAAAAAAACAGTTACGATACAAATAAAAAAAAGCGACTACTTAACATTAAAAAAAAATCATAAAACTACTCGTCTTGTCCGTTGTTCCAAATGTAGTCAATCAAATCCGCTTGAAGATGATAATGTAGGTTCTCGTTACGTAATGAGAATTCGTTTAACTCTTGTTGTTCCAGGCTAACCGGAATAGTATTCTCCTCCACCGCGTTTTCCTCGTACTCACAAATAACTATGCCTTCATCTTCGAGGATCATGTTATACAGCAAGATACAAGCATACATACAATAACGTAGTTTTTTGGGTGTGAAAGCACGTGCTGGGTTTGCGATGATGTGCCACATTGCTTGTAGAATCCTAAATACTCGCTCAATGTCCTTTCTTGCTGCTTCTTGATATTTGGCAAATTTCTTTCTTTTGTCGTCGATAGGGTGAGGATCAGTTTTAACGATTGGGGAGTAGGTTGGGTATATTCCATCAGCAAGATAATACCCGTGCCTATATTGCACCCCCGAAACTGTAAAGCTAGTATCTGGACCAGTTCCTTTTACAATACTGTCGAAAACTAGTGATTGATGTATGACATTGATGTCGTTATTCGAACCGGGAACACCAAAGAAAGCACACCAAATCCATTAGTCTTGGGACACAACAACCTCTAGGATTATTAATGGATGTCCTTGATTGCCTCGCATAAACTGCATGCGTCATGCATTCGGACAATTCCGCCACGGCCAAGGCATGCAATCAATGCTTCCAAGCATTCCTGGAAAACCATGCTTTTGTAAGTGGAACTCATATAACTTCTGGATGTCACTCGAATTTGGTTTTCGTAAATATTTTTTTGTGTAGATCTTCACAACACGTTTGCAAAATTTGTACAAACATTCTCGTGCACATGTTCGGTAAGCTAGTTGACGCAATGTTACCGTGCACTTTTGTAAGGTGGTGAACCCCCTTTTGCCTCTAGCATCGTACTTTAAAGTAAAAAACGAGTCAAAGCTAGACAAATCATCGGCTATACGTAGGAAAAGTCGACGATTCATTCAGAACCGTCACCTAAAAATCTCAGCCGTGTACAACGCTTGATCGGCAAAAGAATCGCCTACTAATCTCTCGTGAGCATCTACACGTATGTTGTAAATTAAAATAAATATTGTGACGATATAAATTCTAAAAAAAATATATTGCCGATACAGATTTAAAAAAATATATAAACCAACCTTCCCGGTTTCTATTTATTGACGTTTGCCTAGTACGTGGTTGCGAGTTTATTTCTTCCTCTTCCTCTTACGCAATGATCTATGCCACTTCAAAAGCAGCGTTCATAAATAGTTGGTCTTCCTCGCTCGACGAAGAGGACAAATCAACCAAAGTTAAATACGACAAGGTGGGTTTTTTTTTAGAAATTTGAAGAACAAAGTAGAGAGAATTGGTGTGGGTAGAGAGAATTTTTAAAGAAAAAAGTATGTGTTATAAAGGGTGATATTTATAATTTGAAAATTCAACATTTTTTTATATAGCCGTTATATAGTGGCCACCGGTAAAAAAAATAATAATAATTAAATGCACATGCTCCGTCCTGTTCGTCTTGATGAGGACATTTGGAACGATAACGGGCCGAGGGGAGCGGTGTTGATGTTCTAGACGGGCCGGGACGAGGTGTGAGATGGTCCCACACCGAGTAGCCTAAGGAAGTCTCCATAATTGTACATCAAGGCTGTTGGCCCCATTAGGGATGAGCATACCCGTCCCGTCCCGATACCGTACCGAACCGATACCGAACCGAGGGGTTTCGGGATCGGTATCGGTACCCATATTTATGGATTTTTGGTTTCGGTATTATCGGTATCGGTACGGGATCGGTATGGTATCAGTATTTTAAGGTAAAATACCGATACCATACCGGTACCGTACCGATACCGAACCGATACTGTACCGTACCGTATGTGTTCGGTATCGGTATCAGTATTGGTTGTTTGGACTTTTCGGTATCAAGTATTGTCGAGATCGGTATCGGTTCGACACCAATACCGTCCCGAGCTCATCCCTAGGCCCCATTCAGTTCAGTTTAAAAAATTATAATTTTGATTTTTAACGTTTACTATTAGTGACTAAAATGAAGTTAAAATATAGCAAAGATATACCTTGGTAATGACCATTGATCAATATAGAATAAAATCATAACTTTAGTGAATAAATTGAAAAACAAACATAACTACAAAAAGGAATTTAACAAAATAATACTATAAGTCAAGATGTCTTATGGAGTTAGGATCAATTACATCCATCAATCATATAATAAAAGTATTAATATCATGATTCATGAATGAATGTGTGATTAACTCTATTTAAATAAAACAAATATTAATTAAATTCATAAGACCCCTAGAAATCTAAAAACAAAAACATGAAACTGGGGACCAATCTACATGAAGAATCTTGAAATAAAAGGCAATATTAAATATTTAATAGATGATGTAAATGGTAGAGGCCATGGTTTTCTTAAGTGGTTTTCACCATTCATTGAATTCACATTCATTTTACACCCTTCACGTCTTGTTTTATCAAGATGGAACCCGGCCAACGTACCCCTTGACTTTTAACCCAATTCCCTCAACATTTAGCAATTACCACAAGCTTTTTATTTTTTATTTTTAATAGCAAATGTTACATTTCATATATTATATTATAACACCAATAATAAACATTGGAAGCAAAGCTTTTAGAAACACCGAAGGGGGAGGTCATGGGTTCAAGTCCCACAAGGAATGAAATTTGCCGTTCAAAAAAAAATAATAAACATTGGATCTCCACCTTAATAGACATTTGCCTTTATCAAGTAGACTAGCCTCACATTCAGAACGTTAACAATGTTTTACCTTTCTATACCAAACCCCTTAAATTAAGCACAATCTTTTTACCATTTGTTTGGGTAAACAATCTTTTTACCTTTTGACTAATGCCATAGGTGCAAACTCTACATCGATTAAATATCGAACCAGAGTCAACAAAAAGCATGAAATCCTAAACACCCCGCAAATTTAGTTGTAGGTGATTACTAGTTAGGCGAAAATATGAATTTACCCAATTTACCAATACACCGCTAAGCAACAAGAATTACCATCGGTTGGTTAAATCAAAATCCATCGAATACTGGATTTAAACTAAGACCTGTGCTAAAGGGACTAGAAACCATACCGCTAGACCAACCATCTTAAAGGTTTGTACTCTCTTACCTTTCAAACATCACATGCACAAAAGCCATCACATAACAATGAAATGAAATAATACAAAAAAGAAATATATATATATTTTCTTTATTGATGAATGTTTACAAAAAGGAAACCCCCTAAAAGTATTTAACTAAATCCAGTACACCTAAGGCCTATCTTCAATATGTATATATTTTTCATCTTCACATATATACATTACACACAAAGGGCAATTCTATATCCAGAAAGAAGCCCACTTATAATTTACATTGGTACATGCTATCAGAAATGGAACAAAACACAATAGAATAGGGGATGATAGGCTTATGATTATGGGGGGTAAAATGGGAATTCCAAAAAAAGCTACCATCTTGATAAGAAAAGAATGGTAGTGAGGTAGGATGTAAAAGCTGCAAAGATTAAGGTAAATTACTAATCTAACCCTTCTAGTTCAATTTTGTTCTTTTATACAGGAGGTTGGTGATCGGAAGGCCGGAAATTTACCATTATGTCCTCCGTCGATGCAGTGAAATTACAACTATGCCTTTCATCCACCGGTAACTGTTGAATTCCTTTAGAGGCTGTAATGGCGGACAGAGGCTTCCAACACTTCTCGAGATGGGCATACCATTTCCTTCATTCGGTTACTCTTTTTGTAAATCTTGATTGTTGGTACAATTCTTACATTCTCAGCATTTGCAATCGTCGGGCTCTCTTCAATGTCAACCTTTACATTACAAAAAACAATACAAAAAGCGTTAAACAGGCGAATGCAAGAATCACATTTCCACATGTGCAAATAGACAAATAGTTCCAGCATGTGTGTGCGCGTATGCATATGCGTGTGCATGCTTCTCGATTATATTTCAAATGTAAGAATCATATTTCTGCATGTGCATATGATGCCTGTTTGCGCGTGTGAATGCTTCTTGATAATAGAAATCAAACATAAACAAGTGAATGCAAGAATCACATTTCTACATGTGGGTGCGCATATGCATATGTGTGGGGCATGCTTTTCTACATGTGTGTATCATTCCAATGTGCGTGTGCGTGTGCGTGTGCGTGTGCGTGTGCGCGTGGGAGCTTCTTGGTTATAATAATTAAAACCTTACAATACAGAAGTCAATGCAATAATCACTATTTTAAGCTTCTTCAACAAAAAAAAATATACCTTGAGAAAGTTTATAGATGGATATCGAGTGCATAAAGTGTCAAGAAATGGAGATATCTGCTTGCATTGAAGATCAGATTTCGTTTTGAAAAGAACAACAGAGGCCCCTGAATTTTAAACATAAAGAGTCAACAAAAAGTCAAAGCTTTTTTCTCACGAAACAAAGCGTGTAATCATATTATGTGACGAATTAAGAACAAACCGGTTGAAGCAACTGCAGCTCTGAACTGTTCAAGATTATTAATCAGTTCAACTTCACCACCAAATTTCAAATTGTACACTTCTTCCCCTCGCGATTTCTTTAATGCCACTTGCGCATGAAATAAAGATTCCGCTATGTCGTTATTATCTGGAAGCTCTCTCCTCAAAACCTCGTAATCTCTAACTGATTCGGCCCACCTTTCAAGCTGTAACATAAAAAACCTTGATTTATGAAATTTAGACAATTTATGAAGATTATAAATGACTTTAAGAGTAAAATATAAATACAAATATATATACACACGCACCTTGACATACGTGGCGGCTCGTCGAAGAAGCGCTTTAGTATAATTTGGACGAATAAGAAGAGCTTGATTACAATCATCAAGAGATCTTTCAAACTGTCCAAGTTTAAACCAACAAGCTGCGCGATTGCTGTACAAAATTGAATTTGAGGGATCAAATTTAATCCCTTCCCCATAAGCCGAACAAGCGTCAGTGAATCGTTCTGATTTAAACAAATCATTGCCACGAGCCCGGGATCTACACAATGACCTTATATTTTGAAGCAACACCACAACCTCAACATTTTTAGGGTCAATTTGCACTGATTTCTCGATAGATGCAACCGCGTTCTCAAATCTTTAAAAAAGAAATAAAAAAAAAGTTATTTTGAATCCTTTCATTTCAAAACACAATGATAAACATCTTATCACACAAACTCACCTTCCCATTGACAGGTCAATCAGAGCGCGTGTAAACAAAATGTACGCTTCAGATTGCATCCCAAAAAACTTCACTTGAGAACAAGACGGGCTACTAGATAAGTCAAATTTAGGCGCATGTGAAAGAACCGACTCTGCTTCATGTAATTGATGAAGCTTCAATAGCGCTTCAGCTTTGCATGCAAATAGCTAAAAGTTTATAAAGCAAACAAATTCAGTTTCCATTACAACGATTTGCGATTGAATCAACTATTTCAAAATTAAGTTGCGTTACCTGATGACAAGCGTCTGCTCCAGATGAAATAGCAGCATCGGCTTCCCTTAACACACCACCCCAGTCTCGGACCCTCCTAAAATTCATGCACGCGTTTAAGTGCTTTTCTACTAATAGCAACTTCTGGGCCTCGTTCGGGTTGGGTTTGTACTCCTTAAAATAAAGATGTCTCCTTGCAGTTTCAACCTGTCCTAAACTGGCATTGCTTACATGAATCAGATTCAAGTAAGTACACTGTTTTTGTTCATTGCAATCTTCAATCATGATCAACAACACCATCATAACAATACCCCCATAATTACAAAAAAAAAAAAAAAAAAAAAAGATATTCATCCAAAATCTATCTATATAATAATTGAGGTGAGAATGGGTTGAATGGAAGCCTTAGAGGATGTGTGAGCTATCCATTTTGTATATGGAGCTCCAACTCTTTTGACTATAAATACTCTATTCTAAACATAAAATACACAATACATTCTTCCAACCAACCTTCATTCTTCTTCTTCCATCCTTCTTCTTCTTTTCCATTCTCCATTCTAGGTATGTATCCAACCAACCTTCATCCTTTTCCTCAAAGCATCACATGTAACAGGATAAGCATCGCACAGCCATAATTCTTTTTTCAAGACTTTGATGATGTTCGATATTAAAATGGTTACAAACATACTCCGATTCATTCTGAAAACACATTACATTTTCTGTGTTAAATACAATCGGCTCAACAATAGTGTATCAAAAGCAGGGGCGGACAGCTTTTTTTATCCTTTGATTAGATAAAAGAATGTAAAACATTCTATTTTTCATATATAGATCATAGAAAAAATGTGTAGTATATATAACAGGGTTGGATCTCTGATAACAATGATGATCAATAATGAGTTGAAATTTAAGTTTGCAGACATGTATGATCATTTATCAAAAAAACTTGAATCTAACTTTATGTTTCAATTTATACTACAGTTAGCTTTTGGATACTGCCGCATACCACTAAACAATGGTAAAAGTCATTCATTTTCTTTATTGATAAATCTATATTTGCCAACTAACAATCGCATGCTTACGTTATAATTGTTTAGGCAAATCAACAAGAAGATGTTGAAGTGATTGAAGTTTCAAGTGACTCATCCGACTAAAGAATGGTAAAAGTCATTCAATTTATACTACAGTTAGCTATTGGATACTGCCGTATACCACTAAACAATGGTAAAAGTCATTCATTTTCTTTATTGATAAATCTATATTTGCCAACTAACAATCGCATGCTTACTTTATAATTGTTTAGGCAAATCAACAAGAAGATGTTGAATTGATTGAAGTTTCAAGTGACTCATCCGACTAAATTTATAATGAAATACCCACTGATTCTGACAGTGAGATGTACAGTTTTGGTTAAGTTTACTGGGAATCTATTCCTGAAGGGCATTCTGTAGGTACAAAAGTCACATACCGTTTTTGTAAGCAAAAACGCGTTAAGGAATTGTATCTTCAAGTTTTTTCCTGCTAATTTGTTTGATCTTTCATATAATAATAAATTGTAATTCCTTAATCGTTTGCTAAACGTATTTGGACAACTTATATCAAATTAATGATATTTATTTGAAGTCAATCTATCTAATTATTAATTTTAAGTTACAAATTCGAATGTGCTAAACGTATTATGATAGATCCTACATCAACTCCTATAATATTGCGTAAACGTATTTGGACAAATTATATCAAATTAATGATATTTATTTGCAGTACATATCCATGTAATTTATAAATGTTATAAGGAATGTCGTTTGACTAGGAATATGCTCCAAACAATTACTGATCCAAGTATGATTCTAAAAAATTCTGGGCTTCCTAAGTTGTCTCAATTTATCCAATAACAAACATAGGATATTCACTTGATGTATGATTGATTAAATCATAACTTTCTTTACATCAACCTGCAGTTTAGCAAAAAAATACTATTCACTGACAGTTGCTAAAAAAACAATACAACCGTGTATAATCCATTAACAATAAAGTTT
The DNA here is from genome assembly GCA_028751855.1 of Ambrosia trifida. Classification (NCBI taxonomy): domain Eukaryota; kingdom Viridiplantae; phylum Streptophyta; class Magnoliopsida; order Asterales; family Asteraceae; genus Ambrosia; species Ambrosia trifida. The sequence continues at coordinate 81,706,088 of CM054123.1, forward strand.
AAACTTATATTTAGAAATAATAATATTAATATTTAGACCAAGAACACAATCTTTGGCTGAAATACTCCCAACCCCCTTTACAAACCATCTGTATGAACTATGCCAATTAGATGAGTATGGCAACAAAACTGAGTATATTTTATGTATGGCAACCATTTTAAACTGGCACACAAATTATTTTCGGATATCATACAATTGTCCTAATTTCACTCCAATTGTCCTGATTCTCTGCCACTAATATCAGCACCATGATCTCAGCCATTGTAATTACATTGTATTAATACAACGGTTATAACCATTTTAACAAAAGTTATGGACAAAATTTATGTCCACTTTAAAACATTTACTTATCAAAATAAGGCTTATAAATAAGTTGCAAATGGAATGCATTTCGTACACTCATTCGAAAATTAACATGGCTGCAGATGAAGCACACGCGTTTACCATGGTTAACCAAGTTCATGTAAACAGAAATGATGTTTCTTTAAAGCTAAAGATTCTTCGTGTTTGGCGTCTACCCGACCGTCGCAACCCTAAAGACGTTTACTCCATTGAAATGATACTCACTGATGAAAATGTAATTCACAAAGCTATTTTATTGTTATATGATTCTATTTGCATATTATTAATATGCACTACACACTACTATTTTAATATAGATAGATATTATATTCTTGGTTGGTATAGTCTTATATTTCATTGCAGTATAGACTTTAGTCGTTGATACATTTTCGACTATCAATATTCATATTTTGTTGTCAACTATTAATTTACAGGGTGACAGGATTCAAGCAAATGTTTTCAAGCGATTGTTTTTTAGATTTGAGAGGTTTTTGAAAGAAAATGCAAACATTATTTTAAGAAATCCCGGAATTGGAGTCAATTCATCCAAGTACAAGTTTGCATCTAACCCAAACAAACTGTGCTTGAATATGAACACACTTATTTCTGACGTCAATGTCGATTTTCAAGGTCCAGACTTTGGTTTCTCTTTTGTCCCTTATCAAAGAATTCTGGACAAGGATGTTGATGAAAGCGCGACAATAGGTATGAGTTGTCATTTTAGTAATAAATTGTGTCAAACTCTAAACATTAACGGTATGATCAATAATGAAGTTACATTATTTTTTGATTTCTATTTTTATATAGATGTCATCGGACATGTTAGCAAGTTCTTCAACAATGATGATAAGGATAAAAAGGCTGTCGTTGGTAAGAAGAGGTTAACAATGGAAATCCAGGATATCGAGTATGTATTGGTTTAATTTTTTGAATTACATACAACTTACAAATAACGTAATATATGCTTTCGAAATTAACACTAAAATAACATATTCTTTTTAAAGGGGTTTGAACATTTATGTGACTTTGTGGGATACTTATGCCATGGAGATGTCGAAATATGTGGCGACTCATCAAACGGATAAACAATATATCATAATACTACAGTTTGGCCGATTGAAGTTTTATAATGGTTGGTTACATTTATTCAATGTTTGTAGTATATAATTGTAATTGTTTTATATTTTTTATATATAATTATATATACATGTTTAGTAACTTTACATACTCCGCTTTTTATTTTGAATGGTAATTTTAATATTTATGATGTTCAGGAAAACCCTATGTTTCAAACTCTTTTGGAGACGATGTTACTCGACTGCTCATTAATGAAGATATTGAAGATATCAACAACTACAAACTGAGGTAAACAATATTATGTCCTTCAACGATTTACAAAATCGTAAAGTTGTAGTATTTATTGTGTGAAACCATTTATGTGTCATTCAATTTTTGCATTTACCCAGTTTGTTCAAGAAAATATCTGAGAATCCTTCATCATCGTATCGACCATATGGAACGTCTATGTTCTGTTCTGATGAAGATGAATTTCTGCACAACACTCCTTTTAGCAACATTGGTGATATTTGTGAGATACAAGAGGTAAGGATAATTTTCATATTTTATTTATGTTTAAAACTATTGTATATCATTGCGACCTATGTCTTAATTGTTGTAGGCGTGCCATTCTTTTAATTTGTGTTTTTGTTAATATAATTGTAAATTTCACTTGCCAATTCTTAAGACTATTTGGTAACTAATTCTAATTTTCATACAGGAGCAGCCTTTGGTGTTATTGGGCACAATCAAAGACCTGTTTACTGAATTAGGTTGGCACTATATGGGTTGTCCCAAATGTACCAGAAAATGTGGTATTGATTATGTAATCAAACCACTTGGTGAAGGAAGTTCTCAATTCGAGGAAGAAAAGGTTTTCCAATGTGTGAATGAAAATTGTAGTGCCAAAGAAGTCGTGCCTACACCAAGGTTGAGTTTGTCTACTAAATATACGTGTAATTAATGTCAATATGGCTTATTAAAAACAAAATTATATAAAAAATGCATCACATTTTTTTTTAATCAATTTTTTTTTCCAGGTTTAAGATTCAGGTTCGTGTACAAGATCTTAATGGTGCTGTTTCTCTTACGTTGTTTCATCGTGACGCTGCACAACTTCTTAACAAAAGTGCTACTGACTTGCTTGAAGAGAATACGGTAGTTCAACTCATATTCCCTATATAATTTTAGTTTGTTATCAATTGTGCTTTGGTTATATATTTTTTTATCTACATATTTATTGATTCCTTTCATATAGGTTGGTGATACAGTGCAGTATCCAGAAGAGATTAAGGCTTTGTTGGAGAAAGAACTTGCATTCAAAATCTTTGTATCCGTCTTCAACTTGAACAACAAATATGATGTTTATGGTGTAACTAAGATAACTGATGATCCAACCATAATCTCGGAGCTTAAGAAAAAGTGTTATGTAGGCCAGGTACATTATCAAATCCTATTTGTTATTAATAAAAGTTTTATGTATATCATACAATATTATTTGAATGTCGAAAATCAAATTCCTATTTACAGCCTACTGAATCTGAGTCAGTACACACATCTATGTTAGCAATGCCGTCAAATGATATGTCTGTTAATAAGGTAACAGTTTTCTTCCGTATTTACATTCGTATTAAAAGCGTTACATTTTTTCTATTTCCTACACAACCATTAGATATGCATAGACCTAATATATGTTTATAAATGTTTGCTTCTTTAGGAATCTAAATCAGACACAGGCGATAATGAAACGCCAATTTCTGTTGCTGATAACTTTGTTGAGAAGAAAGTTTATGTTGAAGGCGAACAATGTTCAATCAATAAGAAATATCATATGGTTAAGCGTAAACTTATTGTGTATGATTCTGATGATGAAAGCATACCAATTTCTTCTACTAAGATTGGTGGTGGTGGGGTTAGGGACAAAGATAAAATGGAATGAAAATCCACCATCGTGCTAAAGCCATTGGAAGACAACTAATGGTCTTAACCATATTAATGGTTAATGTTTTTTTTTTTTTTGCTTTATGGTTTTTGGAACAATTTCACTTTGTTATTTCGTATTTTCATTGATTCCCAATATTTGCTACTTATGTTATGTTTAAATTCGATGGGTAATCTTTAATAAAGTCATTCGGTTGAATGCATGTTAATTTTTTTCTATTTGATATTATATTTTGTGGAATCTTTACTATAACTCATTTGTTTCATATACTCATCTACTCCAGTGTTGTTCGTAGTTTTATAACGGTTTTGTAATCTAATATTAAGAAAACAGTACTAATATTTAACAATATAACATAATAGCTATAAACACATCTATAAAGTGTTACACATATAAACCCTACACTGGAACGCATATATGTAAACGATTGTATGACGAAAATCATAAATATTCAAAATCGGAGAATAGATCAAAAGTCATAACAAAAAAAAACACATATCTGATATAGGAAAATACATCGTAGAACATCAGATTTGAAGCATATGAATATCCTAAATTGTTAATTAGATGAAAACCATATAATTAAGGGTTAATAACAGAGAATCATACCTTTGAGACGAGCATTAGGACCAGATCTGCAGAAGATGTACCAGAGGCAGATAGCGATTGAGGTAGAAGAACCCTAAAGTTGGTTTGGATGAGAGAATAGAGGCTGCCAATGAAGACACAACAACGGGTTAGAAAGACTGAGTTTATATGCGGGTATCTGGGTTACAGTTTAGGGTCATGGGTCGGATAAAATAACCCATGCCCAAGTTAAAAGACTTGCGACTCAATTTTATTCATTCCAGGCCCAAAACAACTATAGAGCCCAACTCAAGTTGTCAGTCTGTTAAGCATTTCTAGCCCAACTTAATTAACGGGTGGATTCGAGGCCCTATTATATCAGTAATACTGATATTGTTTTACAGTATTATTTAACCTATTGTCTTCTTACCTACCAATATCATTGATATCAATTAACTTTACCAATCTTACAAAACACTCTCACCTTTATCACTAAGAGCTCGTCTTCTTATACCGATTGGATCCTAAAATCTGTGAGTGTCTTTTATAACTATTGTATTTATATTGTTTGTAATAATCAGTAATACAAGTTTGCTGAATGTCATTGCAAAATTTAGGGTTTTATTTGAAAGAATATGTCATATGTTCTTGAATATGTGTCATCATTAATATTATGTATATTAATTTTTGGGTTAACTATTCTGGACGAAACTAACCTAATTTGTAAAATTGATTTTACAAAAAATTTTAAAAGCCTTCAATCGGATACATAAGTCATACAGTCTTTGTCATGTATATATTACATTCATATTTCATAAAATCACATATGGTTCAATATAAGACGATTATGTCAATTTTAGTTATAACTACATTTGACAGTCACATATGTCTGAAATACATGGTTTGCAGACCATGTGATGTCATTGATCAAATCCTGTAGTAGCCTACATTCAAGAAAATTTATAAATATATTTAATTTGGGTTAACCAATCTTTAGAAAACTAACCTTTTTTTATCCTTTGATTAGATAAAAAAATGTAAAACATTCTATTTTTCATATATAGATCATAGAAAAAGTGTGTAGTATATAGATTAGGGTTGGATGTCTGATAAAACACATGGTTCAGTAGATTATGATTATGTGGATTTTGGTTTAAATACATATCGGATATTTTAATGACAACGAATGTAGTATATGATACACTCCTATAATTTATGGTATGGTTGAAATTTAAGTTTGCAGACATGTATGATCATTTATCAAAAAAACTTTAATCTAACTTTATGGTTCAATTTATACTACAGTTAGCTTTTGGATACTGCCGCATACCACTAAACAATGGTAACAGTCATTCATTTTCTTTATTGATAAATCTATATTTGCCAAGTAACAATCGCATGTTTACTTTATAATTGTTTAGGCAAATCAACAAGAAGATGTTGAAGTGATTGAAGTTTCAAGTGACTCATCCGACTTTTCTGATGAAATACCCACTGATTCTGACAGTGAGATGTACAGTGGTGGTGAAGTTAACTGGGAATCTATTCCTGAAGGGCATTCTGTAGTTACAAAAGTCACATACCGTTTTGTAAGCGTTAATGCGTTAAGGAATTGTATCTTCAAGTTTTTTCCTGCTAATTTGTTTGATCTTTCATCTAAACAATTTTTTTTGTAAATGTTTCTCTATTTGTTCACAGCGCTTCCCAGCAACATATGCAAGGAAGCTTAACTTTCATAATATTATGACCATCGGTGTACAATTCGAATACCGAAAGTTTATGATTAGGAGAGTGCTGGTTGAAGGAACGGGTAGTAAAGCAAGGTATTCGTTGAACAAATGGAAGTCAAGCATGAAAAAGCTGGGGTTAAAGAATGGTCGTCGATATAGGATTACGTATGTTGATGGTATGTTGGTGTTCTCAACTCCTTGAAGATAAAGCCGAATGTATCTGCTATGGTTTCTGTTTCGTCATTTGTTGTTGAAAATGACGCTATTGTAGTACAAACTAAGTATAACATAATGTTTATGTAGGTTGACTGGTCCCAATTTTTGGTTGTTTGTTATCGTGGGTACCAAATTTTGTAGTAGCCACTTATTAAAAGAATATGATTATCATATTTGCATAAGCAGCAACTTTTGGTGGTTTGTTTTTTCCCTAATGGAACACTTTATTTCATGTATGGCTTTTTTATATTTCAACTCTTTGTATTCAAGTAATATGGCACGGTTTTTTCTCTGGTTGGTATTTTCTATTGCCAAAAATTATCATAATTCTGTCATGTTTCTCAGTTTTTGTTACATATCGCCTGTACACAAACTTCTGTCATGCACATTTATATACTACCCATGGGTTATAAATGTGAATGTCTCTAATTAACTAATTAAATGATACCAAAAAACAATCTGTGTAGAAAAAATATCGTTACTAATATCAGCACCAAATTAAAATGTATGGCAACGATTTTAAACCTGGCACACAAATTAACCTCAGACAAATCACTGCTACCATGATCATGGCCTGATTCTCAGCCCTTAATATCATTTAACTTGCGATGATCATGGCCTGATTCTCTGCCACTAATATCAGCACCATGATCTCAGCCATTGTAATTACATTGTATTAATGTTCCAATAATATAGGTATTGGATATCATACAATTGTCCTAATTTCACTCCAATTTAAAAACATTCCTTATTAGCCTCTATATTTAGATTACTTATACTTAGCACACCTTCATCATTATTTTTCATTCTTGTGAAACACTTTGTTTGTTAATTGTACTTTCATACTCTATTGTCGATCCATTTCAACGTTCAGGTTTGTTTATATCCTAAATAGTTTAGATTTGTACTCTGTATTATATCAAAGTATTAGATTACCTAAATAAGTTGCCTGTTATGTTACTATGAAATTTCTTATTGCTTGATTTATATCCAACCAAGGCTTTACATCAATTTCAAACGTATTCTGTTACTTTTACCAAAATAGAATTAACATTTTTCTGCATTTTACCCCAAAATATGCTTGAAACAAATTATAAACATATAATGTTATATATCGTATCTATCCATTACAAGAGTTCACAAAGTAGGTAGTAGGTTTATATTGATATGCATTAATTTTTTTAAATAGATCAATGGCGGCATTTGAAGTGACGAAGTTCAACAACCTCCAAATGAACATGGATGATGTTGTTGTAAGAGCTAGAATCCTCCGTCTTTGGCGCCAACCGGACAACCATGAGTATTCGTTACACATGGTTTTAATGGACGAAAATGTAAGTCATGATCTTAGTATATTTTATCCAAAACATACAATATATTTATTAATTACCTTATACATTGACAGCTTATTTTTCTTTACTACTTTCTTCTGTTTAAAAACGTATATTACGTATAGTGCTAAGTATTTAATACAAAATAGATTACACATCAAACATATATGTTTATTTCAATTCAACTATCTTTCTGTTTTATAGTATAAAACACTTTCCATATTATACTTTAATACTTAATTATTTAATTATTTAGGGGTTCAAAGCTCAAGGAAAAATCTCCAACAGATTGGTTAGACTATTTCAATGTGAAATACGGGAGCAAGTTTCTTTAGTAATCCAAAATGTTAGAGTTGGATTTGATTCTTCAATAATCAAATATGTTGACAGTCCATATAAAATTATTTTCAAAAGTATCACCCAACTCTTAAGATGTGATAATTGGATCGGAGATAAATATGGTATCTCTTCCTCGCCTTTTCAATCACTTATAAGCGGAGAGGCTTTTGCCAATGTTTCAATTGGTATGTCATTTTTGTTTTTTTCCTATTATATATTTATATGATTTTAATTATGTCCGTTTTATATACCTACAATTTAATTATGCTACGCTGACAGATATCATCGGACATGTGAAGCAGTTTATTAATGCAGATGACACTAATCATACTAACTTGAACAAAAAAAAAGGATTGTTATTGGAGCTACAAGATTTAGAGTATGTGTTTTTTTTTTATATATACTATTTTCAGCTATCAGAACAAGATTTTACTAAATTTGGTTTACAAATATTAGGGGCCATACTATTTTTGTTAAGCTCTGGGATACACTGTCTGATCAAATTGCTAGATATGTTGAAGTTCATAACAATTCAGATCCTTTGATTTTAATCCTGCAGTTTGCATTATTGCACCATTATAATGGTAAAAAGAAGATAACTATAATCTTTGTTGTTTCTTTCTTAATCTAAAATATCTTATTGACTGATAACTTTGTTATAATCAGGTTCCCCTTATGTTTCAAATTCACCAAAGGTTAGCAAGTTGTTCATAAATGAAGACATTGATGCCATCAACAATTACAGAATAAGGTTTTTTATTTGTACCACTTTTTATATCTACATATTGAAATTATGATATAATATCAGTCTGATTATTAATTTACAATGCAGTTTGTTGCAAAGGCCTATACTGTTTCCATTATCAGAAATTCGTCCATCGGGGCTGCCTGTGTTTTCAAACATTGAAAATGAATTTTTGGTCAACAACTGTTATTGTAACATTGGTGACATTTGGGAGATTGATATGGTAATTACATTAGACAGTATTATTATATATTATTTGCAATTTAATTTTAAAAAAAAAAATGTAGTCTTAACTACCAAGACAATTTACCTATTATAATAGGAGAAGAGTATCATTATTGTTGGGACTGTGATTGCTGTCCGTAAAGATCGTGGATGGCACTATATGGCTTGTCCAGATTGTAATAGCAAGGTATCTTTATACTTTATCAATTCTGTCAAGAAGGATGGTTCTGGAGATTATGAAGTGCGAGATGCATATGATTGCATTAATGAAAATTGTAAGCAGAAAGATGTCATACCAGATCCAAGGTATTTTTATCTAGATAAAGTCCTATTTTTTCCAAAGTGTTACTTGTCATGTTTTTATATAAAGATCATCTTTATGTGTTGATATTTATTTTTACTTTTTATATATCAGGTTTAAAATTCACTTACGTGTTCAAGATGCGACTGGTGATGTTGAACTAATTTTATTTCATAATGAGGCTACTGAATTTATTCCAGTGTCTGCAAATACATTGATTGAGGAAAATACACAGGTTCTATATTTATAATCATACACATCTATTTTTATCTTATACTTTTTAAAAATACATAGAACATTAATAAGTTTTATTGGATACAGGTTGATGACACTGTCAAGTTTCCAGATGAATTATTCTATTTACGTGATAGAGTTTTTGCATTTAAAATTTCCATCACTAATTTCAACTTGAAAAGCTTTGATGAAGTTTATGGAATTACTAAGCTAACTGATGACAGGTTTATTATTTCAGAAATCACCAGAAAGTTTCAGTCATCTTTTGAAGTAAGTTAATGATTTCTACATTTGAGATGTTTACACTCATTTTTAATTTCACTATATTTTTTTTTTGTAACAGGATACTGTCAACAATATACCAAAAGAAAATTTAACTGATGAAGAATGCTCGATTATTTCTGGTAAAGATGTTAAAACTAAACGCAAGCTAACAGCAGTATATGAAATGGTTGGGAAGTATACAGTATCAGCTGTTAAGAACGATGATGAAGCAACCGAAGCTTAAAGGGAGTGTGCCATGAAGACTAATAATGTTTATCACAAATGACAAGTTTCTTGATTACTACTTTGCTCTACAATAATTGTTCGAATAATTTTATTTTTGCTTGTCTTTCAATACACTTATTTTATCTCATCATTAGTTTTTGTTTTCGTATTTTATTTTGATATGCAAAGTTGGTTTTGTTTCAATAATGATCACTAATATGGTTGCTTTTTACATAACGATGATTGAGACATGATTGAAACTAATTTACATTTATTTGCCAAAACAAAGCAAAAATACTAATAACTATGTTCATTTTTAAAAGTCAATTATAGCTGAATGTATATTTGTAACAGAGGTTAACTAAATAAATGATAGACGATGAGACGGTCGACATATGGATTTGCGCAGATAATCTGGACCTTGGTGGGTCAATGCAGCATAATTCATCATACATTTTCATTCAGTTTGAAAGATATTATTGATATGCACAACTATCTTAATGGGTCGGTAAAATGGAGTAAGGATATGTATGTGATTTCGGTAAAGTACGTATGCTGGTGGTGGTGTAACTGTGTATGTTTTGTTTTCTGTTTTGTTATTGTATTTGGTGGATATCGTGAGCGTCTCGGTAAGGAAACGTGATTATTAAAAGTGGATTTTTGTTGGTCGTTGAAAATACAAAAAACTAAATCAGTCATATCTCAATTAGCTTAGTCTCATTAGCATAATTATAGATAGATTGCTTGATAATATAAATTATATATATACTCAAATTTTATGTAGATGTGTATGCTAATTTTAATTCTTTGTCATCAATGTATAGTATGCTGATTATTAGCAAACACTTAATTCAGATCTGAAAATTAGGCTCATTAAAAGTAATCAACCTAAAAAAAACAATCATCCAATATTTTTGTTCAACTATATAATTAGAACAACACAGTAGATTTATACTTATTCTATCAACATTATCATACCTTATTCTATCAACATTATCTCACTGTCATCACTCAACTACGGTTAATGTGTTTCGAATACACTCCTTTTTCACATTCAGTTTCGTTCCAGACTGTCGAATCAAAGACGTTTGTAAGTCCATTTTTAACATACCTGATTTATTTTGTTTTCTTAACAAACATAGTTCTTTATCATTTTATTTAATATACAACTATGTTTATTATGTTCCTGTATTTACTGCTGTTACTGCACATTCATAAGCATGGATGTTACATTTCCTGTGTGTATGTTATACGTTCATTACATAGTTGGCCATTATATGTTTAAATTTTCGTAGGACAGAGCTGTGATTCTATTCATTGTGTTCTATTTTTTGTTCTTGTATACATAGTTTAATATTGAATGTTGTTTGTGTTACTTGTGTGTTGTATATAACTTTCAGCATTAAGTTTCTTATCTTTATTTAGACAAAAACGACATAAATAAGTGATTATATAATTCCTAAACAATAACCAAAAAAAAAACTTGAACATATTATCTATTTATAAAGTTTGTAATTCGATTACCTTAGTTTCAGATACACTTTGGAATTCAGATACTCTTTTGCGTTCTTTTGTGAGGTGCTTTTTTGTTGCGAAGTCTACATCAAAAAACATTCATTACAAACATATGTTTCAAAGGATATACAGATAGATGAAAATTAGTTAAGGTGTTTCATCAACTTTGACGTTATTGATTACTTACCGTAAGCCATTTCAAATGGGTTCGTCGATTCCAAAAGACCATGGTCCAAATCATAGTTATTGATTTGTTGAATCTTTAGATACAATCTGTAAGCAAACATAATCCTCAAGTATTGAATGGTCTGTGAAGAAGAATAGGATGGCATAACTGAAAAATATTATTAGCAAACACTTAATTCAGATCTGAATAATAATACGATTACCCCAATTGTTAATTCTCGCTTTTTTTTTGGGCTGATTAATGGATGTGCAGCCGTATCTCTACACCGGAAGGTTTTGTTTGCTTATCGCTGCAGCCTATTAAGCTCTCCAATTGAACAATTGCGGCCATCAGATCTGTATTTTTGGGGTCGCCTCTCTCTTTCTTTGTAACTGCTTTTTTTAATGTTAATATATACTAATAAAATGTAGGTTACACACTTTGAGGATTATGGTAGGTGAACCATGTTCATTTTATTTAATTGTATATAGATAGATGCATATCACATTTGGTATAATATTAAAAAATATGTACTCCTAATAACCGTAACATATCATCTAAAATTATGCTTTAAGAAAAATGTATTAAACATTGTAACACTATATTTACCTGTGTTTTGTATTGTATACTTTATATTCTACATTTTTTCTTTTGTAAAATACGTGATTTTGTCAATTACTTTTCAATCATCGATACTATGTTTTTTTAATTTTCAGGGAGCCTACTTATTTTAGTGAAGAAAAAAATAACTTTTACAATGTCAGAACCCCCAAAAGAGAATTTTAGTTTACCGAAATCTAAAGTTGGTAACCTGAGGCGTAAATCTAACGGTAATCATTAAGATTTTTTTTTTTTGTCACATTTTGTTTACATTGATATATGTTTATATTTTATTATACTAACAAATATTATAAACATGTATGGAGATATCAATACTGCAACACCTTTGTCCGACATATCAAATGGTACGTAATTTGTTATGTTTGATCATATAAATTAAATTCTTAATTTTCAATTTCAAACTTATACGTATAAGTATACTTTATTGTTCAGCGAGTCTTAATGTCTCTGAGAGACGTAAACGGATGAATGCATATTTGGATAGCATAAGTTCCAATGTCGGTTCTTCAGCTTCTAATGTTGAAAATGTAGAAGGATCTCCAAACGCGTTCACACCTTCCTTAGTAACAATTCAAGGTAAAATTTTCTACTACATTTCACATATGTCTTCTTGCTTACTACAATCCGTTGTTTTTTTTAACTTAGTTGTCTTTATTTTTGTAGTTAACACGCAGAGAACGCCTTTGTCAGACATCTCTAATGACGGTGCCGATTGCACAAAGCGAAAAAAAACAAATGTTGCATCCACCAAACCAAATAATCGTGATACAATTGAAGGTAAATTTTCTTTTATACATTGAGCAAATGTGTTTTTTGCTTACTCATTTCATTGTTTTTTTTGTAATTATTTGTTTTTATTTTGTAGTTAACACGCAGAGAACGCCTTTGTCAAACATCTCAAACGGTATTATTTATCTTTTTTTTTTTATGTCATCATTTGTTCGCTTATGTGTTTCTGTTAGTATAATCGTATTGTATTTTTCCGTTTTGTACTTATGTTATTTTCAAAGCATGACATTTATTTATTTCATTTTTGAACAGTCTGTCACGAATCTCAACATAGCAATTTATTAGAATTTTATAAACAAAGGCGAAAAGAAAGAAAGCATATCTTGGATTCTAAGCGGAGTAATAAAGGAAAACTAACTATAACACCTAACACTCAATCACACCCAGTTGACATTGTTGGTATGTGTAGAGATTACTTACTTTTACAAAGTATATTATAATACATGAACAGTTATCAAACTTATATTATTATACTTTGTCAGGATCTTCAGGTGTTAGGTCTCCGCTTTGTAATGTTACCCAACAACAAGCAAACCGAAATACCAATGTACGCAATACGCGGTCAACATCTAATTTAAAACGAAAACGACCGAGTATTACTCCCATACCGATGGCTGACTTGGAAGAATGCTTAGAAAATCTGCATGGGGTAACTTCAAACATTGTAATAAAAGGCATATCTCCAGGTACTCTTTGTTCGGTAATTACTATAAAATATATTCAATTGTAATTCTAAATTACATTAAAATTATCTTATATGTATAAATTTTCAATATCTATTTTTAGATTACTTGGACCATGGGGATCAAAATGTGACTTGTGAAGATTGCAATGCAAGATTGTGGAGTTGTGAATCTACAAGAGGTCATAAAAGAAGTGGTGGTAAACAAAATTTCTCTCTATGTTGTGGTTATGGAAAAGTTTTGCTTCCTCCTTTTAAGGAGGCACCGGACAGTTATAAAGAGTATTTTAATGGTGTTGATTCTAAAAGCAAATTCTTTTTAAAGAACATAAGACGATTCAACTCTATGTTTGCATTTACTTCCATGGGTGGAAAAATTGATAAGTCTATAAATCATGGTAATGCTCCTTTCATTTATCGTATAAGTGGTGAGAACTACCATGCTTTGGGAAATCTTTTACCATCACGTGGACAAAATCCAGTATTCTCTCAGCTATACATCTATGATACTGAAAATGAAGTTTCGAATAGAATCAATGTCGTTGGGTATGTTATTTTTTTTCTTGATTTCTTTTGTTTCGAACGGTATACATACCCAAATGCTTTTTAATCTAATACATTCATCTTATTTATAGTGATGCAGATGAGGATCACTCATCAGAAAAGGCGCTTGAGTTTAAAATTGTAAAAGAATTGAAAAAAATGTTGGATGACAAAAACTCCTTGGTCAAATCTTATAGAATGGCGAGAGATTGCTTTCAGAAGAATCCTGATGCACAAGTCAAGCTTCGCTTAAACGGAATGAGGAAAGAAGATGGTAGAACATACAACCTGCCCACAGTTTCTGAAGTTGCTGCATTGATAATTGGTGACCTCAATGAAGAAACAGATAAACGTGATATTATCGTGCAGACCATTGACGGAAAGCTAAAAAGAGTTAGTGAGTTACATCCGTCATACCTTGCTCTTCAGTATCCATTGTTGCTTCCTTATGGTGACGATGGATATAGAATTGACATCCTACACAGCAATGTTCCCTTACCAAATGAAAGCTCATCTTCAAATTCAAAAAACAAAAAAAATGACCGTCAAAAAAATGTCATCCTATCAGATGGGAGCTCATCTTCAAATACAAAAAACAAAAAACATGAAAGTACAACAATGAGGGAGTTTTTTGCTTATAGGATTCAAGATAGGAGTAATGAATTCTCCCTAATTCTTAATGCAAGGAGACTTTTACAGCAATTTTTAGTTGATTCATATACAATGATTGAAATGGAAAGATTAAATTTCATTAAGGGTAAGCAAACCCTTATTAGGAGTGAGAAGTATAATGTCCTAAGCAAACAAAGAGAAGAAGGACAAACAGAGACATCAAGCATGGGTCAACGAGTTATTATTCCATCTTCTTTTACAGGTGGCGCTAGATATATGATGCAAAATTATCTAGACGCAATGGCAATATGCAAGTGGTACGGATACCCTGACTATTTTATTACAATTACTTGTAATCCTAAATGGCCAGAGATGAGAAGATATCTTCAAGATACCACTCTTAGACCAGAAGATAGGCCAGACATTTTATGCAGGTTGTTTAAAATAAAACTTGATTCGATAATTAAAGACCTGAAAGATAAACGCTTATTTGGAACTGTTGAAGCTGGTACGAATACATGAAGTTTATTTTATTAGAACATTATTTATTTATTTTTTTAACCTTTGTAACTTATTTTATTTTGTTTGCTACCAATACTTTGCAGTTGTATACACGGTTGAGTTTCAAAAACGTGGATTACCGCATGCACACATCTGTTTGTTCATGGCCGCTGGTTATAAGCTTCCAACAGTTGACCATATTGACAACTTCATTTCAGCTGAGATACCAAATAAAGATGAGGAGCCAGAACTGTATGAACTTGTACGTGAATTTATGATTCACGGTCCTTGTGGACCTTTGAACATGCGTTGTCCGTGTATGGTCAATGACAAATGTTCAAAAAACTTCCCAAAGAATTTTCAGCATGAAACCTCTATCGATAATGATGGTTATGCATTGTATAGACGAAGAGATAATGGTTCGTTTGTAGAAAAGTCTGGTGAGCAGTTAGATAACAGATACGTCGTTCCGTATAACAAGACTCTTCTTAAAAGATACCAGGCACATATCAACGTTGAATGGTGTAACCAAGCTGGATCCATTAAGTATTTATTTAAATACATTAACAAGGGTCCAGATAGAGTTACTGTTAATTTTGTGGAAAGCAAGAAAGTACCGGGTGAAGACATAGTGGTTGATGAAGTCAAAGGATTTTATGATTGTCGTTATATTTCTGCGTGTGAGGCTTCATGGAGAATATTCTCATATGATATTCATTACAGGACACCTCCTGTAATGAGATTACCTTTTCATCTACCCGGTGAACAAAGAATTGTTTTCGATGCTACGCAGGACATTGACGACGTTCTCAATAAACCGTCTTGTGCTACATCTATGTTTTTGGGTTGGATGGAACGCAACAAAAATGATGCCAATGCAAGGCAACTAACTTACATCCAATTCCCTTCACAATATGTTTGGAAAGCACAAGAAAGAAAATGGGAGCCTAGGCAAAGAATAAAGTCAATTGGTCGGATTCATTCAGTTCCTGCTTCTGTTGGTGAAGCTTATTTTTTGAGAATTCTTTTGAATAAGGTTAAAGGACCAACATCATTTCAAGATATTCTTAAAGTTGATGGGAAAGTCCAATCCTCTTTTAGGGATGCTTGCTACGTTATGGGACTCTTGGATGATGATACAGAATATGTTGAAGCAATAAAGGAAGCGGCTTTTGCAGGTTCTGGCCCTTATCTAAGGAACTTATTTGCAACTCTTTTAGCGTCCAACAGTTTGTCAAGACCTGACATTGTGTGGGAAGAAACATGGAATTATTTGTCTGATGACATTTTACGCAAGAGAAGAATAGATTCAAACTGTCCAGGTTTTTAACTTTTTTTAATATATTATTACTTTAACATAGATTTTCTACAATTTTGTGGACATATACTAAACAGAAATCATTCATAATTATTATGAATGTAAATTATACTATTTTTAATGGTTCCCCATATTCACTTATTCATTTTATATGTTAATTTTATTCTATATATTTCATTCTAACACATTTTTTTCCCAGATTTGATCCTTTCAGACGACGAAATTAAGAATTACGTAATACAATTCGTGTGAATTTTGGTTGATTGTATATAATCATAAAAAAGTTTAATGTTACCCAATAACATATATATGAATCAACAAATGTTTGAGTTGACGTGATTTAAAAACAAATAATGAAATGAATAAACATATATTTATTGTACCGACATACAAATGAAGATTAAATTCAAAGTAAATAAATGTAGTTTAACAAATCATACAACCCAAAAATTATAAAAAAAAAATAAACAATTTATGCAAAATATCATCGCATACTTATTTACAAATTTCAAAATATTTTTTTATAGACAACATTTGCTATTTATTATTAACGCTGTCATATTTGCCCAATATTAGTATCTTCAGGCCATCTCTACTTTTGTCACTTGGCAGCGACATAAAACTACCCATGTGTAAAAACAGGATCTTTCAAATACAGACCTACCCTAAATAGGGTTTGTCCTTGACTCTTATTTATTGTCATTGTGAAACATAAAATAAGAGGGAATTGTCTTCTGTTAAATTTGAAAGGAATCTTCTTATCAGATGGGGACAGCCTAATTCTTTGGAAAAAAGTTTGCATTCCAATGTTACTCCCTGAATTATTTTAGCTTCTATAACACGATTTGACATGGCAAGACGATTTGAAACTTGTGGCTTTGAAAAGAATTTATGTCCATTTATAGGATCCCTGAACCATTTGAATAACAAAACAGTGAAATTTGTCAAAAACAACTCTGGTGAGGAAAAAAAAGACATTTGGCATTATAATTGTATTATCATCAAGAATTTAAGGTAAATATATCCAGAAGACCCTAAACTGTTTTGACGGTTTGACTCATAACCAATGACCTAAAAATCAAGCTAAAACCACCGTGAAAATCAATACTAAATGAGATTAAAAATGTTAATAAGTAACCTCAAAAAATGTAATCAATAATTCAAATCAATTAAATTGGGTCAATAATATTAAAAATAATAGAAAAATTAAATTGGGTCAGCAATATTAAAAATAAATTTGTAAAAATAGTAATATAAATAAATGAGATTAAAAATGTTAATAAGTAACCTCAAAATTGTAATCAATAATTCAAAACAATTACATTAAAAACATCCGCATTTGAAATTAACTTACCAATTATCGACAAATTATTATTGACATCTTAAAATTAGCATATTACTATTAAAATGATTTTGATGATTATGTTTTAATGAAAACTGATTACAGTAAGTCATAATATAAAAAATCAATTTTGGTCTATAATATTAAACATAAATTCATAAAATTAATAATATATAAATGAGATTAAATTTTTTTACTAAATAACATTAAATTCTTGCAATTATTATTAATGTCAATAAATAACATTAAAACTCTTAATAAATAACATTAAAAATGAATAAATCTTTTTAATTGCAATCAAGACCAATCAGAATTCGTAAAAATAGTAATATAAATAAATGAGTTTAAAAATCTTAATAAATAACTTTAAAATCGTAATCAATAATTCAAATCAGTTACATAAAAACATCCGCGTTTCAAATTGACTTACCAATTATCGACAAATTATTATAGACATATAAAAATTAGCATATTACTATTGAAATGATTTTGATGATTATCTTTTAATAAGAGTTGATTAAACGAAAGTCATAATATAAAAAATTAAATTTGGTCAATAATTTTAAACATAATTCGTAAAATTAGAAATATACATAAATGAGATTAATTTTTTTTACTAAATAACATTAAATTCGGTCAACTATTATTAATGTCAATAAATAACATTAAAACTCTTAATAAATAACATTAAAAATGAATAAATATTATTAATTGCAATGGAGACCAATCAGAATTCGTAAAAATAGTAATATAAATAAATGTGATTAAAAATCTTAATAAATAACCTTAAAATCGTAATCAGTAATTCAAATCAATTATATTAAAAACATTCGCATTTCAAATTTAATAAATCTTATTAATTGCAATGAACACCAATCAGAATTCGTAAAAATATGAGATTAAATAACTATTGAAGTTAATGGTTGCGAAAATTTGGGTAAAGATTGGTTTATCAATCAATCAGTCAATCAATCTTCGCTACATTTAGAAATCTAATTTACTCTATAAATTGATGACCAATTATGTCATAATTGTGTAAAATTCATTCAATTTTAGAAATCTAATTTCAAAACACAAAACCTTCTTTCGCAAGTTACACTCTATACTTAGTTAAGTATCAATTCATAACAATTAGATAACTACACATTCATAACATACTTTTTTAGAATAAAAGATTTGTATAATAAGTGTTAAAATTAAAAAAAAAACTTTAGTTGTTAATCGATTTTTAAAATTTGTATACATAGATATATGTTTAAAATGGTTGTCTAGAATATTCATTGAGTTAATATTTCTACTCTTAATCGATTCTATATTTTGAATAATATACAACTGAATGCTTTATTGTATTTAAATTATGGATTAAATTGATTCATAATGAATCATTAATACAAAAAAAATGGTAAAATTGATTCATAATCAATCATACATAAATTCGATAAATAAATTATGGTAAGTCGAAATTACAGATTTAATTGATTTATAATCAATCATACATAATTAAAAATTGATTAAAATTATATATAATTATGGATTAAATTGATGTTCCATCTTACGAATTAAATTGATTACTAATTACCAAAAATAATTTCGTATTAAAATTAAATTCGTTTCATTAAGTTATGGTAAGTCTAACTTATTGATTATAAATTGATTTATAATCAATCATACATAATAAAAGATTGATTAAATTGATTCATAAACAGGAATTAAATTGATTCATAATTACGAATTAAATTGATTCATAATTACCAACAATAATTTCGTATTAAACTTAATTTCGTCTCATTAAATTATGGTAAGCTGAAATTAAAGTTAAATTTAATAAATTTAATGAGACATAATTTCGTAAAATAATTTAATGAGACAAAAAAATGGTAATAAATTTAATGAGAGTTATTATAGTAAAGCAAATATAGTAAACCTAAATTTATTACCATTTTTTTGTCTCATTAAACTATTTATATTTCAAATTGACTTACTAATTCAAATTCAATTTCATTAATTTCATTAGTATTAGTAATTATTAGTAATTAGTAATATTCGTAAAATAGTAATACAAAAATTCAATTCGGTCAATAAGATATAATTGGGTTTAAAAACCGTAATATTAGTTTTAGTATTAGTTGGAATGCTGTTGCACAATCAAGTAATTCTGTGTATAGCAACTGAGATGGATTTGATAAAACTATCTATATAGATGAAGTGCAAAAATGGAAGTCATGTATTAAGACGTCAATCAATGAAAATTGATTGAAATTAGCGAAGTTATTGTCATCATATTTTAAATCGCATTTATGACTAATTAGAACAGTATAATATACAAAATTAACTGATAAATTAGTATTGATTAATTATTAAAGTCGTATAAGTAAAATTGGTAAGTTTCCATTATGTGTTTAGTATTTTGGTGTAAAAGATTTATAAGTTTTGAAATTCAAAAATAAGATATACTAAATGTGGTTTTTTTGTTTAAACATTTTTACAAGTAATAATTATGACTTACGAAATTCAAACGTATTATAAAAATGATTGGTTTGTTAGTTGTTTACATATTATAAATACGTCTTTTACATCTAAATATATATGGATTGATGTTATATATCAAACATGGTAGTTTATAAAATGTAAACTAAATATATAAATTAACATACTTTTCTGTAACAAAATCTATTTAATTTAGTATACAATTATAATATAAGTGATTTTTTTCCTTATATATTTGTATTATGGAAAGTTTAAGTTTAGTATGAATATAGAAAGCATAAATTATGATAAAGCATTAATTATGTAGTGCAAATTAGTATTTGAAATTTAAATATTGTCCTAACTTACTCCACCTATTATGGTTAACCTAAATTACATTAATTATTTTAATTGATTGACAATCAATATAATTAATACAAAAGAATAAATGTGAATTAATATTCAAATCTTAACAAATCACATTAAACGCTTAATATAGTTTTCAGGATCAAATCTTGATTGATTATTAAAGTCGTATAAGTAAAATTGGTAAGTTTCCATTATGTGTTTAGTATTTTTGTGTAAAAGATTTATAAGTTTTGAAATTCAAAAATAAAATATACCAAATGTGGCTTTTTTTTTTGTTTATTCATTTCTACGAGTAATAATTTTGCCTTACGAAATTCAAACGTATTATAAAAATGATTGGTTTGTTAGTTGTTTACATATTATAAATACGTCTTTTACATCTAAATATATATATGTATTGATGTAATATATCAAACATGGTCGTTTATAAAATGTAAACTAAATATATAAATTAACATATTTTTCAGTAACAAAATCTATTTAATTTAGTATACACTTATAATATAAGTGTTTTTTTCCTTATATATTTGTATTATGGAAAGTTTAAATTTTAGTATGAATATAGAAAGCGTAAATTATGATAAAGCATTAATTATGTAGTGCAAATTAGTATTTGAAATTTAAATTTTGTCCTAAAATTACTCCACCTATTATGGTTAACCTAAATCACATTAATTATTTTAATTGATTGACAGTCAATATAATTAATACAAAAGAATAAACTCTTGGGTACATATCATTACCCTATATTATTGACGACATAGCTTCAACAACTTTTTTATTAAAAGTCCGCCCTGCTCCTGATGATCCAAAATTCGGTTTATAAATCGAAACCCTAACAAACGAATGCATATAATCAGTCAATAAGCTGGTAAACAAAAACATGAATAAACAATTTACAAAATCAATTTAAAGATAAAGAAAACACTGAATTATAAAAATTTAAAGATTTAAAAAACATGTACCTAAGCAATTACAACATTACATTTGACATTGGTGTGCCCCAAAACAATAGCATTTGTCTCATTTGCATTTTCATATTCAAAGAGTATATACAATGCAATAGAAAAAGCTTATCGAGTAGTCTTAAAAAACGTAAATATTAAATACGCTAACTTAAAAATAAATATGACAAAAAGAAGTAATAAAAGAAACATGAATTATTATAAACCCGACTCCTTTATATTTTTGAAAAAATTATGCTTGGCGCCTAAGTTTCTTGGTCAACCAATAATTAATGCATTCAAGGATATTTACTACCTTTCCAAATATGTGGCACAAACTTAGGAAACTAATAATCCAAAATTAAATGCTCCATAATTATTTCAGATCCATATCCAGAATCCGAACTGAGATTTGGCTCCTTACTCGATCAAATCATATTAACATAACAATCCACTCTTTAACACCAAACCATATGAGATCTTTAAGAGCAATTATGAACAATATATGAACATCATATCTCGACCTTAAAAGTCATGCATCCCATCCAACATAATAGTTAACATCACTAATCATAAACACATAATAATAAAAGATATAAACAATGACATTCTGCTTTTAGAAAAATAGCTATTTCGCATTAATAAACACACACACACAAAAAAAAGATCTACCACATACCTTTTAGTTGCAGCGGTGGATGGTATTCTAGTATTAAAATGAAAAAAACATCTAAACATTCAATATATTTCTTCACAACGGTTTGAAGATCGTTTGCACTTTCAGAAGTGATTCCATATTATAACTAACCGATTCCTTTACAAAAAAGAGTGGTTCCATATTAATCAAATGAAAAAACATCAAAAAAGAGTCAATATATACCATCCGATTACTTTACAAAATGATGACATAAAGAAAACGAATCTGGAACCTTTATAAACCACGATTTCTTCATAAAGGTTTGAATATTGTTTCCACATTATGAAGTGATTCCATATTATTACTAACCTTTATAAAACACGATTTCCTCTTTGAATATTAAACCGGTTTATGTCAAAGTAATTGATTGATGCTACGATAACATAAAAGTTTTCCAGGTTTGAGGATCATATAATATGCCTATTTTTAACGTTTATGAATCGGAACACGTTACAATGGATGAACTTCCTTCAATCTACGTGAAAAAGAGACATACCTAGAAGAAACAATGAATAAAAAGAAGAGTGATGAATGTGGTTTGGAAGATTTGTTAGTGAGGATTTGAGAGTGTAATGGAAGAATGTAGGAAATTAAAATGTAGAAAAGACTATTTATAGGGAGCAAGTTGGAGCTCCATATTCAATATGGATATACCGCGTTTTTGAATCTCTACATGGTAAACTATGAAT
This sequence comes from Ambrosia trifida, assembly GCA_028751855.1. Classification (NCBI taxonomy): domain Eukaryota; kingdom Viridiplantae; phylum Streptophyta; class Magnoliopsida; order Asterales; family Asteraceae; genus Ambrosia; species Ambrosia trifida. Next base: position 81,728,859 of record CM054123.1, read on the forward strand.
TTGTTGACTAAAACGTGTCTTATGCACGACCAATTAACATTAAAACATTCCAATTATATACCAATTATCGCGTAATCGTTTTTAAATTGAGTCAACTTACCAATTCGCATCACCCGAATGCTTCATTATAAATTGAACACTCCTGGTGAGACTAAGAATGCCGAACAACAAACCCCCACTCTCAATTTTCTCTTTAAACTGCGAATCAGCGTGATATTGCTCGCGTGTTGACTTTCTGGTTGACCGTCCATAAATCACGATTATGATTTGTAAGTTCTAATGTTTTTACTTGGTTTTGTTCATCGGCCTTCACACAACAATAACCCTATGTTTAATCGGGTTATTGTTGTTCAAATCTGATTATTGTTAAATCTACGGTTCGTTCGATTTGATTTGGGGAAGAAACTTTCTGCAGACATTGTTATATAATTAAAACAGAAACAAAACAAACACAACCACTGATCAGATCAAGTGGTTGTGTCTGTCTGTTTGTAAACCATGGAACGTGGGTTCGAGTCCCACAATACACGGCTTTTTATCCTTTTCTTATATAACAATTATAAATCAGTTTCAAGTTATACTATATAATTAATTATAAACCAAGTTTATTCGTTCTCAGGGTCTAGACCAGATAGTCTAGACTTGTGATATTAAACACGAACCGGTCACCAGACCCGGGTTCGATTCCTTGCATGAGCAAAACATTTTTTTTTTACTTTTTAGATTTATATATATTCACTAATATTCTTTTTAAATGGTTTTAAAATACTAACATTACTTTATAAATTCTACAAAAATTATCTTATGATGTTCTAATAGAATAGTTTATCAAACAATTTTTAGTTTTTCAAAAATCTTTTATTTATTATATAAAATAAATATTTCAAGTTTATTTCATTATAATTATAAAATTCTATAAAAATATCAAAACGATTATATAAATTTCCACAAAAATTATTCTGAGTTTATAAAACATTAAACATTCCAGAAATGATTTTTATTTCTGAAAAATTATTTATTTAATATTTTTAATTTATTTTTGTTATTTTAATCATAAATAAATCGTAATAAATTCATTTTTCAATATTTTTGCACCAAAATTTTATATAAATTATTTCTGTCCATTTAGAACAGAAATACAAATTTTAATTTAAAAATTCTTTAATTTTAATATTTTTAGATATTAAAGTTATATTTTGACAAATTGAAATAAATAGATTAAATATTCTATTTTTAAGAAAATAATTTTATAAAAATTATTTTCATACTTAAAACCTTATAATGTGACCATCTTTAATCTAAAGTTTACAAAAAGACTTTTGTTTATTTATTTACCGAATTTCTCTTATTTATTAAACAATTTAATTATTAATCAAACGAATACTTATCCCCAAATTCGAAACCCTAGAAAATACTTGTAGACTAGAAAGACTTAGACTTATTTGTTACCTTATACATAGGGTAATACTTGGCAACTTTGGGGCTACACATATTCTATTTCTCGAGACTTAATACTTTGCTAAGGTGAGTTTACGTAACCATGTTTATGCAATTCTTTATACTTGAAACTTTATACTCAAGCAATTCTACATACATGTCTAGTTGTAAACTTTAATGCCTCATGACTTAGACAACTACTGTTAGACTTAAACTTCAACTTACATAATCATTAGCTATGGCCAAGCCGGCGATACTCAATAATAGATCTATTGGATTGACAATCCCACCTAGATTCGTTGACCATCTTTTATGGGGAGCGCGGGTGATTGTTATCGTTCCAACGTGATATTAAGATGAACCGTGGATGACGGGATGGACCTAAACTTGTCGGAGGTTTGATTATGTGCATACTATACTTCATGTTTATTCATGTAGACTTAAACTTACGATAGACATATGAATTGCTAAACTTTTATTATTCTTAAACTTAATTGCTTGACATGGCTTATGTATTCTCACCAACTTCTAGTTGACCCCCCCCCCCCCCCCATTTTTACAAACTCAACAGGAAATAATGATGCTTGAAATCTAGAGCTAGCAGGAAGAGACAAATTTGAAGTTTATGTTTTGTTTGGCTATTTGATGTACTAGAATTTCATTCAAGACTTTATTTTGTATTTTCAAATTTGGATACTTTGCTTTAAATAAATTTCAATTAAAACTTGAATACCATGTGCTACTGTATACTCATTCTTACGTGACACCTCGATGTTTCCGCCATCGGCTGGGGTGTTACAGGATGGGTCTATGCGGATGTGCATAGACTACCGGGAGTTGAATAAACTAACAATAAAGAACCGCTACCCCTTACCCCGTATTGATGATCTATTCGATCAACTTCAAGGGGCGAGTTGGTTCACAAAGATTGACCTTCGCTCCGGGTACCATCAGTTGAAGGTAAGGGAAGAAGATGTGGCCAAAACGGCGTTTAGGACTCGGTATGGGCATTACGAGTTCCTCCTTCGGGTTGACAAATGCTCCGGCCGCATTCATGGATTTGATGAATCGGGTGCGTCGTTCAATGTTGGATCGTTTTGTGATAGTATTTATAGACGACATTTTGATCTATTCCCGAAGTGAATCGGATAACGCGGATCACTTACGGGAAGTCCTCGAGACGCTTAGAAAGGAAAAGCTTTATGCTAAATTTTCTAAGTGTGCCTTTTGGTTGAGGGAAGTCCAGTTTTTGGGACACATAGTGAATGAGAAGGGCATTTCTGTAGACCCTTCGAAAGTGAAGGCGGTGGTGGAATGGGTTTCTCCCAAGAACCCGAGTGAAATTCGAAGTTTTCTGGGCCTAGCCGGTTATTATAGAATATTCATCCAAGATTTCTCAAAGGTGGCACTACCTTTGACACAGATGACAAAGAAGAGCGAAAAGTTCGTTTGGGGTGAAGACCAAGAAAGAGCCTTTCGAGTGCTAAAAGAGAAGTTGTCTAGTTCGCCTGTTCTGACCTTGCCGAAGGGTCGGATGATTTTGTGGTTTATACGGATGCCTCACATCAAGGGTTGGGGTGTGTTTTGATGCAACGGGGGAAGGTCATCGCCTACGCATCAAGACAACTCAAACCCCATGAATGTAACTACCCAACCCACGATTTGGAGTTGGGGGCCGTAGTGTTCGCGTTGAAAATCTGGAGGCATTATTTGTATGGGACAAAATGCACCATATATTCCGATCACAAAAGCCTCAAGTATTTCTTCGAACAAAAAGATCTCAACATGAGACAACGGAGGTGGCTAGAGTTGATCAAAGATTATGATTGTGACATCGTGTACCACCCGGGCAAGGCTAATGTGGTGGCCGATGCTCTAAGTCGGAAGGAATACCCACCCCCAATTCAAGTTAAGGCCTTGGGTGTAGTAATTACACCTACCCTTTTGGGCGAGATACGAAAGGCCCAAGTCGAGGCTTTGCAAGCCAATGACCCGAAGAAGATAAGAATGAAAGGGATGATAGACGAGTTGGAAGAAAATGCGGATGGGATGAAGACACGATATGGGCGGGTATGGGTTCCTTGGACATGTGAAGTCAAGGCTTCACTACTTGACAAAGCCCACAAGTCCCGGTTCTCAATCCACCCGGGGGCGACCAAGATGTATCGGGATCTAAAGAAAGACTATTGGTGGCCAGAAATGAAGCGCGACATCGCTAAGTATGTGGAGAAATGTTTGACCTGTTCTCAAGTCAAAGCCGAACACCAAAAGCCTTATGGGAAGTTACAACCACTTGAGGTGCCGGTGTGGAAGTGGGAGGAGATCACTATGGATCTCGTGACAAAATTACCAAGGACAAGGAAGGGCTATGATGCAATTTGGGTAGTGGTGGACCGGCTTACAAAAAGCGCACACTTTTTGGCTATTCGGGAGGCCTACTCTTCCGAACGGATGGCGGAAATTTATGTGAATGAGATTGTATCCCGGCATGGTGTACCCGTGTCTATTGTGTCGGATCGGGACACTCGATTCACATCCCGGTATTGGAGGAGGTTTCAAGAAGAAATGGGTACAAAGTTGTTAGTTAGTACCGCCTACCACCCTCAAACTGACGGGCAAACCGAAAGAACCATTCAGACCCTCATAGATATGTTGAGGGCATGTGTTTTAGATTTTGGGGGAAATTGGGATGAACACTTACCATTAGTGGAATTCTCTTATAATAACAGTTATCACAGTAGCATCCAAATGGCACCATTTGAGATGCTATATGGGAGAAAATGTTATCTCGTTGTATATATTCCCTAGTCAATTTCGCCCGTGGGGGGGGGGGGGGATTATTTATATGATGCATGGCGCTCGACGCTAGCATAACCGCACTCGTAACGACTTCTTCCTCTTCCATGCCGTCGTCGTGAAAAAACCTTTGATAAAGATCGGTAAACGAGTCTTCGGAGGGAGAAGACGACATCATGGTGATTTGTGTGTATATTTGTTTGTGTTTGAATTGTATGTATTTTTTGTGTTTGAATTAGTGTAATATATATAAAGTGGTGGGTTTTTTTTAATAACTTGACCGTAACGGTCATGAACTCCAATGTCCATATTCTTAGCCAAAATGCCCACCATGATCTTGAAGCTCAAGCCCATAGCGCCCTAATGGCGCCAAGAGGACGGTGTAGCCGGCGCTATGGGGGGCCAAAAATCCATAGAATGCCATGCATAAGGCCCATTACACATACACTAATAGCACAAAAGTTAGTGCATCTAAAAACCCATGTTTTGGGCTGAATAACACGGTGTATTGCACATGTTAGAACAAAACACTAACACTTATGCATAAATTAGTTTATATTTACTTATAACTAGGTTATGTAATACAATAAAATAAAGATGATGGTTAAGAAAAGAAATATTATTTAATAGGAGAAAACATGAAATTAATAGAAAAGAAATGCACGAAAACTGCAACAAGACACTAGTAACTTAAAAGTTTATTTATTATGAATGAGTATATAGTATCTGTAACTCTTGTCCAAACTACATTTTTTTTGATCGGCGAACAACTGTGTGGCAATTACCCTTGCGGGGCGCTGTGCCCAAGAATCGACTACTCGACCTCCAACAGCCCCCGCCTTCTCCCGATGCGCGGAAACCCTACATGCATACGTGTGCATGTAATAATTCTCTATTTCCATTTGAATGTAAAAGATTTGTGTTTTTTTCACGTATCATATTCTAAACCAGCCGCATTTTCTCTATACTTGTTGTGAACACCTGTGTTTTTTTGTTGCATGCACATGTGCCTTGAAATTTTTCTGCCTTGAGATCTTGTATTTTAATACATAAAAAAAATTGTGGAATCGGACCATTAGTATCTTCTTGTTAAGGTAGAAAGGACAGAGCAAATCATATAATTAAATAAATTAATTAGAAAGAGAATAAAAACTTTCCGATCCAAAGTCATATTGATATGATACACTACTTACTTACTATATAAGATTATAAGTTAGTTAATCAACAAAAACTTCTAGTTAAGTATCATAATCAATATAAGACAAAATCTTACATCACAAGTTGAGACCATAAACCTTTACTTGTTCAAGATTACAGCAACCATGATTAAGCATATTTTATTCTTTTGGCTGGACCTTGGTCAAGGATGGGGTCAACCGAAGGCTCTGCTTGCTCAGTTTCAGTATCTTGCTCTCCTTCTGCAGTTGGTGGTGTGTAACCTTCCGGGAATGGTGGTGGTGCCGGTGCAGTTGGAAGCTGCATGCAAACTTTAGTTATTTAGATATTTTTATAGCAACCATACCATTGAAATATCTTAGTAGGCCTTTGAACAAAGCGACCCGTTTGACCTTTTGATTAAGTTTGCACATTTGACCCTAGGAACTTCTAAAAGCGGAAAACTAAGGCACAGTTTACCTTGCGTTGCAATGAGGCAAGAATGTGGTCTACTCGTTTAACTTCCTTGAAGTCGATAGTCTCCTTGGTAGCCTTTGGCTCATGCGATGTGATGTCATCCTCCGAGTCCACTACATCATACACATTATTAATAAGTGAATATCAACAATAACTATGGTTGATGACGGAGGTGGCAATTTCGAACCACTTACTTATCAGTGGGCTGTGTTCAGTTGTCTGAAAAAATAGCTATAAAGGAAAGGGGTGATTTGCTACATCTCTAATGGGACAAATAGCTCATTAAAGGAAAGGATTGTAGGTTGCCCGAAATGTATTTTTAACTTCCTACATAAGTCTACTCAAAGATTTAGATTATTATTGCAATGATCTTTAGTACATTTATTATTTATTTATAAGGATGACTAAAAAAACTGAAAATGGTTTCGGCCTGTTTGACCCATCACCCATCCATCTTGCCACCCTTGGATCCAACAAAAATTAAAAATACCAAGCTTACCATACCCAACCTTCTCCAACTTTGAGGCTGCAGTTGTAAAAGCCTTTGATATATAATATAAAGCGCGTCCCTGTATATACAACCAAATTAAAAACAGAATTTGGCCACCCAACCTGTGCGTATGGTTCGGTTTAGGCCCGAACAGATTATCATCATTTAATTTAAAACTGAATAGGCTCGTTTAGACCCACAAACCTACTAGAGCTTGAAAAGTGAAGCTCGGGCTCAAGGAGCTTACTTTTATGCTCGGGGTCGGACTCGTTAAGCCCGGGCTCAAAAAACTGGGTTCAAACGAGACAGCATGGGCTTGTGCCGCCATGTTTTAACCTTAGTTTAGTTACGTATATGTTGATTTGTTAGACTATCCATTCAGTGTAGAAACAAATTTCTTGTTAATAGCGGGACATAAGACAAAGGCCCATTGATACTGACACCAAGTGTGCATACGTATTTAAAGGACATAGGTTGCAATTTCTACCGATTTACTTTTGAGTTATGAATGGGTTGATGTACGTGTTATCATAACGGGTGGAATGGGTAAACTAAAATACAACTTAACAGAACACGAATTTGGTCAAAACTCAAAAGCTGCCCAAAGTGAATTCTTAATGCACAACTGACAAAACCTCCCAAATTATTATTAGATTGTTTTTGAAACAACATAAATTATTATTTATCCTTTTTACCGGTTACCCAACCCACCCATTTCCCAACTCAAAAAAATGTAAAATGAGGGAAGCGACACTTACAACCCGAGCTGCAAAGACATTGCAAAGTTGTGGTGCTTGGTATATTGAACCATCAAGCACATAGTAGGTTAGCATTGGAGTGACCTTCTCAGGACCATCCCTCTTCTGCTTGCGCATTACAAACAGATGGGGCTCCATAACTTCACTCACCATAAATTCTATTCCTGTCATTTTGCTATACATGAAGTGTTAAACTGTTAATAATACATGCTGCTTTCAAATATTTAACAATAATAAAGTTTGACCATGCTATCCATATTGTTTGAATTACCGTTTTCGCTTAAGAAAGCGTGGACATGCATTGTGAAAGTGATTATTTTATAGATAACGAGTCATAACAAAACCGGCTGTAGACGAGGGGTAATCCCTTAGAATCAGTTTTGTTATAAATGGGAAACCTTTCCTAATAGTAACCAAGTTTTCAGGTGTGTCACTCGAAGTTTTTTTGTTCCTATAAAGTCACTCAACTTTTATTAGGTGTTCCAACTTTGTTTAATTATGTTATAAATGGTTTTTTTTTTTTTTTTTTTAATTAAGTAACGCAAATGAAACATATATAAATCTTTGTTACCATTTAGTGATTTCTTTCTTTCTTTTTCAGATTAGCTCAAACCTCAAAGTAGGAGGTGATAGTGAAAAAAATCAATATATACTAACCAAGTTTCATAATCGGTAAATAGGAACCAAGGTTTATATATGTTTCATTTAATTTTATAAATTCAAGCAATTATAATATACAAGATTGGAATACTTAACAAAATAACTTTTGAGTGACTTTACTGGGACACTTGGGAAAGTTGGTTGCAGGGGTAATCCCTTAGAATCAGCTTTGGATTATCCACTCATCCAAACATTGAAAAATGACTAACGCACCTTTGAGACACACTAATCTATCAAAATTCAAGTATAAATGGAACGAACGAAAGACTTACGAAAGATGAGAAATATCTAAGGGATGAATGGAACGCATCCTGAGTTGTTCATTGTTGCAAGTGTAATCATAGAAAGGAGAAAGTGCAAAGTAATCAAAGACAAGATTGCGGTCCAGTGGATACGTGTTCAGCCATAACTGATCCCTGAAGCACATTCCGGTCATGTCTGTTCCAGGTGTCGGCGGAGCCGCTGCAGCAGCATTCCCATCCATATTACCAGCAGCACCTGCCGCCAAGTTGGCTGGCAACATGGGTGTACCCGCCATCTCCCTTAACTTTATAATTTACAGACTTACAACCTTCCTTCTGCAAGCAAAACAATGGCTTTTTCTCCTGTTTCAAGATAATAACAGTAAAAAAAAAAAAATAAATAAACACATTGGTTTGAAAAAAGCTAAAGGCGCCTCAATGCGTTTTGGTCTCTAAAAGCCAAGGCACAAGGCAGACGTCTATGTACAACTAAATAAGCTGCATCATCTCCCCCATTTGTTTTACATATAAACCTATTTATCAATTAAACCTTTAAGTTGATTTTACATATAAACCGCCCGCGGACCCAATTTTTGAGCCAGAAGTACAGCTCTTTGCCCTAGCGAGAAAGCAAAGCAAGGTTCCTTAGTAGGAAGGATAGAAAGCGTTTGGATGATGGAAAGGAACAATATATTGAGAAATTAGTTTCCTAAGGCAAAAGATAAAACAGATTTGATCTAGGGTTTTGTTATAGGACATAGCTAGCTAGCTAGCAACATCAACATAAACCTAGAGCTTTTCACAAAAAGATAGCAGCTTGGTAGGCTTAAAAAACAAACACCATACACTCTTTAAAATGTTCAACTGTCACCCCTTATTAATTTTGAATCTGAAGGACACACACAATCAAGAAAAAAATATTACTAAGTCATGACCTGATCTAAATTAGAGTTATATAAATACGTCTTTAGAACCAGCCATCAAAACCTAATCCACAATGGCATAAAAAAACACTAGAGAATGAAACCAATACAGATAAACAATGAGTAGAACACATAAAATAATTATCTACCGAAAAAGTACCAATAGAAGGAGCCCCTAAAACCACGTCAGAAGTGCAGACTGCCAGAAGTTAATGGGCGAGAGGCCGGGAGGGAGGGAGAGAGGTGGAAAAGTTTCAATCACCTAATTTGGGATTGAGTTTCAAAACTTGTCCATATAAGTCAAACATCTCTTTATTTAATCCAAAAGCACATTTTATTTTGACTTGAGTAAATTGCCAAAATGGCCCCTCAGGTTTGGCCCAGATTGCTTGTTTGGTCAGTTATCTTTTTTTTCTGCCAAAAGCACCCCTCAAAGTTCGAAAATTGCCAAAATGGCCCATATTTAACAGACTTTCTAACTGAGGATGGAAAGTCAGTTAATTTGGGATTGAGAACGCAAATTTGACGCAAGTTTAAGAAAATAATAAAAAAGCAAAAAATGAAAAAGAAAGGCAAAAGAAGTAATGAAGGGTTAATTATTATCCTCTTCTCATCCCAAAGGTGCGGCATACCTGATTATCCTCTTCTCATAAAATCCGTATTCGAACCACTATAAAATTTAGGGCTAATATTATCCTTTCTCATAATATCCATATTCTAACCGATTGTGAGAGTGTGTGAAGCTACGATGTACGAAGCTCTCTATTCGAACATATCTATACATCACCATCGAAGCTCTATACAAATATGTGAGAGTTTGTGAAGGTATATCCAGATCCGCCTGAACCCTTCATCCAGCCTTCGACCCATATTATTATTAATCACTGCTGAACCCTTCAATATTTATATTATTATTAACTGTTCTATTTGTGTTCAGCCTCTCTTTCCTTTACTTCCGATTGTATTCAGCAGTTCAATTCTGGTTCTCTCTCTCTCCCTCCCTCTTTATATATATATATATATATATGTTTTCGTTAGATTATTATTAACTGTTCTGTTTGCGTTAGAAATGAGGTTACGATCGTTGTTAGGTTTTATAACTGTTCTGTTTTCGTTATACTATTGTTTTGTTTCGTTATATTATTATTCAGCAGTTATTGGGATTTAGGGCAATTAGGGTTTCGATTGTGTTGAAATGAGTTTTTTGTTTTTAATGTTAGGGTATCAGATCCGAAGAGTTTGTGAAGGTAAACAAAAACAACGAAGCTACAATCCACTGTCGAAGAATTTGTGAAGGTATATCCAGATCCGAACCATCAGTTAATTGTTGTGTTAGTCACCATTGTTATTATTGTTATACAGATCTGATATGCTAGTGTTGTTGCTGATATTATGGTGTTTGTTTTGGATTGAGATTCGGTTTTGGTTTTGGTTTAGGTTTCGGTTTCATTAACTGGTTTTGGTTTCATTAGCTTGTTTATAGGAATTTAATAGGAATTTAGCCTCATGCAGTTTATCATAGTTTTTTTACTAATTTGTTTGATAATATTTTAATTTAAACGGACAAGATATAAGATAGGCATGTATCATTATCGGTTACTTTGGTAATGTTTGATATTAAGGCTAGAAAACTGACAAGAAATAAGATAGGCATGTATCATCATTGGTTACTTTGGTACGTTACAAGATGCCTAATTTGTTCATTTTGGCTTTGATTCAAGTAGTAATGGTGTGGTATACCAATCGAGGGTGGATGTATGAAAAGATCGATAGTAACGGATATATTAATTCTGAATACTGTGACAATGTGGATTTGTTTTTGGACTTTGCATTTTCTAAAGAAGCAGCGGTTGATATGAGGGTGAATATGCATGGTGAGACAATACGTGAAATAAAATGTCCTTGTTATAAATGCCAAAATATAACTTATAGAGACAGATCCACCATTCAAAAACACTTGTATAAGGAAGGTTTCATGCTTTGTTATGAAATATGGAGTGAACATGGTGAAAAGTCAAGCCACAAGGATGGACAGTCTTCTATTGCAATGGAGGTTGATTATGATGATGATGATGACGACGATGATGCTTGCAAACATATGGTGTTAGATAACTTATATTCATACGGTAATACTTTGGAAGGACATGTACCGAATCCAGAAGCAAAAAGGTTCTATGACATGTTAAAAGCGGCCGATGAACCTTTGTGGGAAGGATAAAAGGCTACAAAGTTTTCGAAGTTACAAGCTGCCACGGGTTTTTTAACATGGAAATCACTTTTCAATGTGTCCACTGCAGCTTACAACTACAACATTTCCATGGTTAATGCATTGTTGCCCGAAGAAAATAAGCTCCCAAAAAGCTTCTATGATACAAAGAAGAGTTTAGAACCATTGAGTCTTCCATATGAAAGAATTGATGTTTGCAAAAACCATTGCATGATATTCTATAAGCGAGATAAGGAATTGACGCTATGTAAATATTGCAAAGAATCTCGTTACAAAAGTGTCCAGAGTAAGGTACCTAATTTGGTGATGTTGTACATGCCAATTGGTCCTAGACTTAAGAGATTATATATGTCCACAAAAACGGCCAAAGATATGACTTGGCACCATGACCATAGACTTAAGTAATCAAAGACAAGATTGCGGTCCAGTGGATACGTGTTCAGCCATAACTGATCCCTGAAGCACATTCCGGTCATGTCTGTTCCAGGTGTCGGCGGAGCCGCTGCAGCAGCATTCCCATCCATATTACCAGCAGCACCTGCCGCCAAGTTGGCTGGCAACATGGGTGTACCCGCCATCTCCCTTAACTTTATAATTTACAGACTTACAACCTTCCTTCTGCAAGCAAAACAATGGCTTTTTCTCCTGTTTCAAGATAATAACAGTAAAAAAAAAAAAAATAAATAAACACATTGGTTTGAAAAAAGCTAAAGGCGCCTCAATGCGTTTTGGTCTCTAAAAGCCAAGGCACAAGGCAGACGTCTATGTACAACTAAATAAGCTGCATCATCTCCCCCATTTGTTTTACATATAAACCTATTTATCAATTAAACCTTTAAGTTGATTTTACATATAAACCGCCCGCGGACCCAATTTTTGAGCCAGAAGTACAGCTCTTTGCCCTAGCGAGAAAGCAAAGCAAGGTTCCTTAGTAGGAAGGATAGAAAGCGTTTGGATGATGGAAAGGAACAATATATTGAGAAATTAGTTTCCTAAGGCAAAAGATAAAACAGATTTGATCTAGGGTTTTGTTATAGGACATAGCTAGCTAGCTAGCAACATCAACATAAACCTAGAGCTTTTCACAAAAAGATAGCAGCTTGGTAGGCTTAAAAAACAAACACCATACACTCTTTAAAATGTTCAACTGTCACCCCTTATTAATTTTGAATCTGAAGGACACACACAATCAAGAAAAAAATATTACTAAGTCATGACCTGATCTAAATTAGAGTTATATAAATACGTCTTTAGAACCAGCCATCAAAACCTAATCCACAATGGCATAAAAAAACACTAGAGAATGAAACCAATACAGATAAACAATGAGTAGAACACATAAAATAATTATCTACCGAAAAAGTACCAATAGAAGGAGCCCCTAAAACCACGTCAGAAGTGCAGACTGCCAGAAGTTAATGGGCGAGAGGCCGGGAGGGAGGGAGAGAGGTGGAAAAGTTTCAATCACCTAATTTGGGATTGAGTTTCAAAACTTGTCCATATAAGTCAAACATCTCTTTATTTAATCCAAAAGCACATTTTATTTTGACTTGAGTAAATTGCCAAAATGGCCCCTCAGGTTTGGCCCAGATTGCTTGTTTGGTCAGTTATCTTTTTTTTCTGCCAAAAGCACCCCTCAAAGTTCGAAAATTGCCAAAATGACCCATATTTAACAGACTTTCTAACTGAGGATGGAAAGTCAGTTAACTCTGAGGGGCATTTTCGTCCTTTCATCTGTACTTCATCTTCTCCATATAAAAACCCTCAAACCTATTATTTGCTCTGCCACCACCTCCAAAAACCCTCAAACTTATTTTGGGCAGGTGAACCTCCCTGCAAAACAAAGTAAAAGAAATAATTGCAACCTTTTGACATGAGTGAACCTCCCTGCAAAACAAACCTGACCAATCTCGCTATCACCATCAGTTACCAAAACTGCATCCCTAACTTCATCTTCTTCTGTGTTATATAGTAATGCAGATGGATCCATCATCCGCATAAAGATCAGGTGCCCACGGCGGAGGGATTCCGGCCGCCGCCCACGGCGGAGTCCGGCGGTGCAGACGAGACATCTTGTGAGCTAACGGCTTGTAATAGAGGGGAGAGAGAGAGAGAGAAGAAAACAGAGGGGAGAGAGAGAGATCGGGGAAAAGGGAAGAAGACGACAGTGGTGGTCCGGCGGCTCTTCTACTCTCGTCCAGGTTGGTGACGTCCTCGACAGCGACGGCCAGGAGCTCCAGATACTCTACTTCCTTGAGAAGCTTAAACGCCAGGCTGTCAAATCCGGCGGCAATGTAATTGTTTAGTTGATGATGAAGGTATACACCATGTCCGAGACCAAGCAATGATTTATGATGTTTACCATTGGCATGAGAGGTGTGTATGTACAATAACACACTCAAAAGTGATCTCAGACATGGTGTCAATCTACTAATTTATGATCTGGCCTATGAATTATTTAAGAAGTTGTTTACTCGCTTTTTATATAGGAAAATACACATCCTTTGCTTCCCAAATGTCTAACCAATTGCCTCTAATATTGCAAAAAGTTTGATTTGATATTGTGTTATACAAAAATAAGTTTTGTATCCTTACATATTAACTTCATCATATTTGTTATGATATCTGGAGTAGATTGAGATTGTGATGTGGTGAAGTTATTGTTGTAATTATTGTAATTGTTTAGTTGATGATGAAGGTATCTTCATTGTAGCTGTTTTAAAATCCTTTGTTTTATTTTTATAAAAGAAGTCAAGGGGGCTGGAGAAGATGAACAGATGAAATGATGAAATTGGGGGCTGGAGAAGATGAACAGATGAAAGGACGAAAATGCCCCTGAAACTTAACTGACTTTCCATCCTCAGTTAGAAAGTCTGTTAAATATGGGCCATTTTGGCAATTTTCGAACTTTGAGGGGTGCTTTTGGCAGAAAAAAAAGATAACTGACCAAACAAGCAATCTGGGCCAAACCTGAGGGGCCATTTTGGCAATTTACTCAAGTCAAAATAAAATGTGCTTTTGGATTAAATAAAGAGATGTTTGACTTATATGGACAAGTTTTGAAACTCAATCCCAAATTAGGTGATTGAAACTTTTCCACCTCTCTCCCTCCCTCCCGGCCTCTCGCCCATTAACTTCTGGCAGTCTGCACTTCTGACGTGGTTTTAGGGGCTCCTTCTATTGGTACTTTTTCGGTAGATAATTATTTTATGTGTTCTACTCATTGTTTATCTGTATTGGTTTCATTCTCTAGTGTTTTTTTATGCCATTGTGGATTAGGTTTTGATGGCTGGTTCTAAAGACGTATTTATATAACTCTAATTTAGATCAGGTCATGACTTAGTAATATTTTTTTCTTGATTGTGTGTGTCCTTCAGATTCAAAATTAATAAGGGGTGACAGTTGAACATTTTAAAGAGTGTATGGTGTTTGTTTTTTAAGCCTACCAAGCTGCTATCTTTTTGTGAAAAGCTCTAGGTTTATGTTGATGTTGCTAGCTAGCTAGCTATGTCCTATAACAAAACCCTAGATCAAATCTGTTTTATCTTTTGCCTTAGGAAACTAATTTCTCAATATATTGTTCCTTTCCATCATCCAAACGCTTTCTATCCTTCCTACTAAGGAACCTTGCTTTGCTTTCTCGCTAGGGCAAAGAGCTGTACTTCTGGCTCAAAAATTGGGTCCGCGGGCGGTTTATATGTAAAATCAACTTAAAGGTTTAATTGATAAATAGGTTTATATGTAAAACAAATGGGGGAGATGATGCAGCTTATTTAGTTGTACATAGACGTCTGCCTTGTGCCTTGGCTTTTAGAGACCAAAACGCATTGAGGCGCCTTTAGCTTTTTTCAAACCAATGTGTTTATTTATTTATTTTTTTTTTACTGTTATTATCTTGAAACAGGAGAAAAAGCCATTGTTTTGCTTGCAGAAGGAAGGTTGTAAGTCTGTAAATTATAAAGTTAAGGGAGATGGCGGGTACACCCATGTTGCCAGCCAACTTGGCGGCAGGTGCTGCTGGTAATATGGATGGGAATGCTGCTGCAGCGGCTCCGCCGACACCTGGAACAGACATGACCGGAATGTGCTTCAGGGATCAGTTATGGCTGAACACGTATCCACTGGACCGCAATCTTGTCTTTGATTACTTAAGTCTATGGTCATGGTGCCAAGTCATATCTTTGGCCGTTTTTGTGGACATATATAATCTCTTAAGTCTAGGACCAATTGGCATGTACAACATCACCAAATTAGGTACCTTACTCTGGACACTTTTGTAACGAGATTCTTTGCAATATTTACATAGCGTCAATTCCTTATCTCGCTTATAGAATATCATGCAATGGTTTTTGCAAACATCAATTCTTTCATATGGAAGACTCAATGGTTCTAAACTCTTCTTTGTATCATAGAAGCTTTTTGGGAGCTTATTTTCTTCGGGCAACAATGCATTAACCATGGAAATGTTGTAGTTGTAAGCTGCAGTGGACACATTGAAAAGTGATTTCCATGTTAAAAAACCCGTGGCAGCTTGTAACTTCGAAAACTTTGTAGCCTTTTATCCTTCCCACAAAGGTTCATCGGCCGCTTTTAACATGTCATAGAACCTTTTTGCTTCTGGATTCGGTACATGTCCTTCCAAAGTATTACCGTATGAATATAAGTTATCTAACACCATATGTTTGCAAGCATCATCGTCGTCATCATCATCATCATAATCAACCTCCATTGCAATAGAAGACTGTCCATCCTTGTGGCTTGACTTTTCACCATGTTCACTCCATATTTCATAACAAAGCATGAAACCTTCCTTATACAAGTGTTTTTGAATGGTGGATCTGTCTCTATAAGTTATATTTTGGCATTTATAACAAGGACATTTTATTTCACGTATTGTCTCACCATGCATATTCACCCTCATATCAACCGCTGCTTCTTTAGAAAATGCAAAGTCCAAAAACAAATCCACATTGTCACAGTATTCAGAATTAATATATCCGTTACTATCGATCTTTTCATACATCCACCCTCGATTGGTATACCACACCATTACTACTTGAATCAAAGCCAAAATGAACAAATTAGGCATCTTGTAACGTACCAAAGTAACCAATGATGATACATGCCTATCTTATTTCTTGTCAGTTTTCTAGCCTTAATATCAAACATTACCAAAGTAACCGATAATGATACATGCCTATCTTATATCTTGTCCGTTTAAATTAAAATATTATCAAACAAATTAGTAAAAAAACTATGATAAACTGCATGAGGCTAAATTCCTATTAAATTCCTATAAACAAGCTAATGAAACCAAAACCAGTTAATGAAACCGAAACCTAAACCAAAACCAAAACCGAATCTCAATCCAAAACAAACACCATAATATCAGCAACAACACTAGCATATCAGATCTGTATAACAATAATAACAATGGTGACTAACACAACAATTAACTGATGGTTCGGATCTGGATATACCTTCACAAATTCTTCGACAGTGGATTGTAGCTTCGTTGTTTTTGTTTACCTTCACAAACTCTTCGGATCTGATACCCTAACATTAAAAACAAAAAACTCATTTCAACACAATCGAAACCCTAATTGCCCTAAATCCCAATAACTGCTGAATAATAATATAACGAAACAAAACAATAGTATAACGAAAACAGAACAGTTATAAAACCTAACAACGATCGTAACCTCATTTCTAACGCAAACAGAACAGTTAATAATAATCTAACGAAAACATATATATATATATATATAAAGAGGGAGGGAGAGAGAGAGAACCGGAATTGAACTGCTGAATACAATCGGAAGTAAAGGAAAGAGAGGCTGAACACAAATAGAACAGTTAATAATAATATAAATATTGAAGGGTTCAGCAGTGATTAATAATAATATGGGTCGAAGGCTGGATGAAGGGTTCAGGCGGATCTGGATATACCTTCACAAACTCTCACATATTTGTATAGAGCTTCGATGGTGATGTATAGATATGTTCGAATAGAGAGCTTCGTACATCGTAGCTTCACACACTCTCACAATCGGTTAGAATATGGATATTATGAGAAAGGATAATATTAGCCCTAAATTTTATAGTGGTTCGAATACGGATTTTATGAGAAGAGGATAATCAGGTATGCCGCACCTTTGGGATGAGAAGAGGATAATAATTAACCCTTCATTACTTCTTTTGCCTTTCTTTTTCATTTTTTGCTTTTTTATTATTTTCTTAAACTTGCGTCAAATTTGCGTTCTCCCCTTTGGGATGATTTTTATTTTCTTAGCAAAGATGGTTTATTTCATTATGTAAAAACAACCTAGCCTAAAATGTGATGGTAAAAGATAATATTAGCCCAAAAGGTGGTCCCATTTTTTAGTTACTATTGCGACCAACCCACCATTAACGCAAAAATCAATAGAAATCGAGGAGGGTTTCATTAAACTTACCTTATCTCACCCGTTATCGTACCACAATAGTGGCATATCTGACTTGGAAGTCAACAAATCTCATTCAACAATAAAAAAACTCAAAGGAAAGATAGAATGAAATGCATTGAAAGATCAGAACATAAATACAATCGATGTTACCTGATGACTCAAAAATCGATGTCTTTAAGCTTTTTCATTGAAATTGGTAAAAGAAGAAGGAGAGTGCTTAAGAAGAGGTGGTGAGCCAAATGAAATTAGGGTTCGGAGGAAAGGGGGTTAGATACAGGCATCACCATATTATAATCCCTTACATGAGATGAAAGTCATAGATGAAGAAGACGCCACAACAGGAAAATCGTTAAATATGTTAAACGATTATTAGCAAGATGATTATATAGGAAGCAGGATCAGAAATCGTTGAACATACCTTACAATACGATGGAATACAACAATAGGGTTTTCTAGAGGAACAGGAGTTTACGGCGCTTGAATGAGATGAAAAAAATAAAGACTTTATATGGAGGGTTAGATGGATACAAATCGGAGCTCCATGTAGAGTTGGAGCAGACATGGACACTCTAAGAAGGCTTCATTCGACCCGAGTGTTTTGAATTATTATATAGATAGATTTAATATCGTTTTGTTTAATGTCTTGATTGTGTTGCTACAATTTTTAATTATCAATAAAAGTCATTAGTATGGACGACTTGTATACGGAATTAGACTATAGCTGAAGACGGTCAGGTTATTGAGATTTTGAATATCATCTCTATTGTGTGCGTATGGTGTTATTGAATTTGTGTGCAAATAAGCTGAACACAACTTCCAAAACTGCCATGTATAAGATCCATAAATACAAAAAACACGTACACCAACTTTGTAATTAAATAAAAAGATTTCCATTGTTTTTACGTATAAAAATTTCGATTTTGTCCACGGATTTTAAACAAGAAAATATTTTGTCAACCATTGAAGTTAATGACATTTAATGATATGGCCATAATAAAGATACTTTATTGACCCATTATAAATAGTTAACAATTTCACAACATACTTTGCCATTAACCCATAGTTAGAAAGACCCGTTAACTTTCACAATCTTAGTCCTTCTATATTCTTATTAACCACTCACCGTTTATAATTTTATAAACATTTAAACAATTCACGTTAAATGAAAACTTTACTATCAATCAAATGTAGGGAAAAAAAATATATATAAAAATTTATATATTCCATACTTAAGTTTTAAGTTATATTTAGAAAAAGATAGTATTGATACGTAATGATTGAAACAAATATGTGAAACAAATACTTGATTTAGCGCATACTAATATGTGAAACAAAGTTATTACAAAATGACTTATAGAAACTAATTAATAAAAATAAAGAGATTAATATACGACGTGGCCAGATCGGAACATATTAATTGGATTAAATTTTTCTAACAAACTCTTAGTCCGAACATATGAACGGGATTAATACAAATAGAGAGTTTAATATTGGACTAAGAGTTTAATATTGAACAATATTTAGACAAAAAAACAATCTTTGGCTTAAATATTTCTAACCTATTTATATATATGATAACATTCTCAATGTCTTTAAAACACAAATACCTCTAAACACATTAAGTACACCATCTTATTCTCTCTGTTATGAACCATTCGTCTTTGATCAAGGTAAGTCGATCACGTGTATTATATTCACATTTAGTAACATTATTCTTTAACAAATACATTTATTTATATGTAGTACTACAAGAACTAGAACATTAACTGACGTGCTTATGCTAACATCAGTTCACAAAGTGCAAAAACGAGAAATTAAGAAACGCAAGGTCAAAATAGAAATTTGATAATGTTTGATTTTTACGTCATATGGTCTTTATCCTTCTTTTTTTAGTAATCTTTATTTTTAATACTGCTTAATATGTGAACTTAGCAACGCAAGTATGGTATTTTGATTGGTTTTTTTTTTTCATGGTCCTTCATTGTTTGTTTTGGAATTACATGTTAATATTATGTTGGATATATTCATTCGTTTTACGGACACTCAACTTTTTTTATTTTTTGGAGAGTAGTGTTTGATCGGTAAATCCTGTGTTGTAAGCGATCACTGCCCAGAATCGAATCTCATAGCACCATACGGGTTTCTCCTTTCAAACCCAAGAGGTTATTTTTTCGTTGGAACGTCAGATTCGAACATGAGACCAAACCCGGGCAGGAACCGTCAAAGGAAGTAAACCTTCCCACCTCAAACCAGCTGGGCTGGAGATCAGTGGCCACTCAACTTGAAATAATACAACTCTTAGTTTAATATTATTTTTAATTTACTTTGGTTTGCACCGTGGGTCCCCACGGGGCTCTAACCTAGTAGTATACTATACCATTCACAACACAATCAAGTGAATATATCAAAGATAGATTATGACTAATTCAATAAACAAACAACAACAAAAAGATCAAGACTAATGCAAGACAACCATTAACATCAATCATTCACCTGATGAGAACTTATTATTATTTTCAATATTTCTTGAAAAAATAAGATTAAAAAAAAAAAAGATCAAAACTTTTTTACTTTTTTTTTTTTTTTAAATTTTCTTGAAATTACATACTTACCTAACAAGAAGAGATCCTAACCGATGATGAGCTCTAACATACCCATCATCCAACCTTATAGCCTCATAACATTCCTTAACCGCTTCACTTAACCTCTTCAACCCAATCAGTGCAGCTGCACGGTTACTATGGTAGGCTGCATTCACAGGCGATAATAATATTGCTTTATCATAAAACCTCAATGCCTCTAAATAACATCCCTTTTTATACTCTTCATTCCCTAACCTCTTCAACTCTTCACCATCCATTGACCCGGATCCTGACCCGGACCCACCACGCATTATGCTACCGTGACCATAATTACCGGATCCTAAACTCAATACTTCGGGTTTGGAGCTCCGGTTCAGCATCATGCCCGTTTTTAAAACCCGGCCCGACCGGCAAATGTTACCGGCCGGTAGTACGTTGACCGGTAGAGAAGTGGCATAGCTAGACCCGGATTCGGGTTGGGTATGACCCGGATTAACCCGAGAGCCGGAAATGGAGAATGTTGGTGAGCTATCAACTGACAGCTCACCGGAGTATGAGATTCGGGTTCCGGGTCGACCAGAAAATGACCCGGATGAGCAAGAGCTGGTGCTGATTGTGGGTCGGGTTGTTAACGGGGAAATGGGTGAACCTGGACCCGGATTGTAATCAAGTTCTTTGAAGTCTGGTTTATTGATGGTATCGTTAATGGTGAGTGAAGTGAAGGGTAATTCGGTAATGGGATTAGAAGAGTTTGACATTTCTTGAATGAGAAGAGGCTAAAGATTGAGAATTTATTGTTAAGACACAATCTTTGCTTTGTTTTGTTTGGTTTGGTTTGTGTTGTGTTGAAGAGATGAATGGGTGTTGAAAATGTTGAGATTCCAATAATCCATAATGATAAAAGAGTTACAATATATAGATGTACAAACTACACTTAACTACTTAAAGACTATGCATATTACAATATTACACCCTAACATGTCATGGTATAACATCCCCCCGCAAGCTGAATGGTGGTGGACCAATGTTGAGCATTTTACGAAACATGGCAAACTGATGAGAAGGCAGACTCTTTGTGAAAATATCTGCCACCTGAAGCTTGGTTGGAACAAATTTTGTGATAAGTTTTCCAGCACTGACAAGTTCTCGCAAGAAATGATAGTCTAAATCAATATGTTTTGCCCTTTTATGAGAGACAGGATTTTGTGTGAGAAAAATAGCACTCTGGTTATCACAAAGAATAGTAGGCCTGTCAGGAGGTAAAGCATGAAGTTCCCGTAAGAGATGTGTTAACCATACTATTTCTGCAGCAGTATTCGCCATAGCCCGATACTCTGATTCACAACTAGATCTAGCAACAGTCGGTTGCTTTTTAGCACTCCAAGAAATGAGATTACCACCTAAAAAGATAGAGTATCCATAAGTAGAACGACGAGTTTCCAAGCAACGAGCCCAATCAGCATCGGAATACCCAAGCAAAGATATACGAGATGGACGAGTGTAGTGAAGCCCATAAGCAATGGTTCCCTTTAAGTACCTCAGAATGCGTTTTACTTCTTGAAAATGATCATTTGTCGGAGACTGTAAGAACTGACTGACTTGATTCACAGCATACGAGATGTCTGGTCTTGTAATTGTCAAGTATTGTAGCGCTCCAACAATAGACCGATAATGAGTAACGTCTGGATAAGGATCACCTGTAGAGACAAAAGAAACATTCGTGCTTAAAGGTGTTGGGGCAGGTTTGGCCTCCAACATTTTGGCACGAGCAAGAATATCCTTAGTGTATTTAGATTGATTTAGAAATAAACCACTCTCTGTGTAGGTAACTTCCAAACCTAGAAAATAATTAAGTTTCCCCAGATCTTTGATCGCAAATTCAGAATTAAGACTTGAAATGAAGGTTCGAAGCGAAGAAGACTGATTGCCGGTCAGAATAAGATCATCGACATACACAAGAAGATACATGAGGCATGAGTTATTATTGAACACAAACAATGAAGGATCAGCACGACTACACACAAAGCCATATTTGGTCAAAAAAGAACTTAGTCGTTGAAACCAAGCCCTAGGTGCTTGCTTGAGACCATAAATGGCTTTGTTTAATTTGCACACATATGAGGGAAAACGAATGTCCACAAAACCCTTAGGTTGTTCCATGTAAACACTCTCACTAAGGTGACCATGAAGGAAAGCATTATTAACATCCAACTGATGCAATGGCCAACCATTATTGACAGCAAGAGCAAGAACAGTGCGAACCGTGGTAGCTTTAACCACAGGACTAAATGTATGAGAAAAATCAAGGCCAGGAACTTGAGTAAATCCTTGGGCAACAAGACGAGCCTTGTGACGCTCAATAGAACCATCCGAATGAAATTTAGTCCTGAAGAGCCATTTGGAACCAACCACATTAGCATTAGAAGGCCGCGGAACAAGAGTCCATGTTTGATTCCGAATTAAAGCATCATACTCAGTCTGCATGGCACAAACCCATTTATCATCTTTGCAAGCGGATGTAAAGGTCGATGGATCGGTGGAGGCAAAGAGAGCTTGATGAAGAGGATTATGAGTGGTGTGAGCCAAATCGAGTTGATGACGAGGCTTGAATATACCAGCCTTTGCACGAGTAATCATAGGATGAGTTGGTATAGGTGGTTGAGGAGGTGTGACCGAGGCAGTAGGTGACTCGATAGGTACATGAGGAGAAGAGGAAGTAGGTGAGGATGGGGGTGTAGAGGTTGGGGTATGAGAAGGTGTGGTGTTAGGAGTCAAGGTGGTAGGAGTGTTAGATGATGGGTTAATGGGATGATGAGAGGGAAAATAGGGAATGGTTATAGGTTCGGTTGAGTTGTTGGTTTTGGGTAGAGTCGAGGATTGTTTAAAGAGTGATTGATTAATTGAAGAAGTATTATTTGTGGGCATAGGTTCATACGAATTGTTGTAATGAGGATGTGTGGAATTATTAATGTGAGTGAAAGTGGGATTTAATTGAGTAGTTTCAAAAGGTGATTGGTTAAATGAAAAGGTGTCATCCGTTGGAATATTAGAAAGGTTAGTAGGAGGATGGTATGAATTATTAATGGGTGGTAAATTGTGATTTAAATGAGAAGTTAATTGTGGGTTACGATGTATGTGAGTGGGTGTAGTAAATAATGGACTTGATGATTGAGTTATGGAATTATTTAATGGAGTAAAGGAGGGTGACGTTGGGAAAGGTGAAGGGGAACGATTTCGGTTATGAGATGGAGTAAAGGTGGGAGTTAAAGGATGCTTTATTGGAGGAGTTAATGGAGTGAATGAGAGTTGATGAGAGTTTAGGGGAGCATCCGATGGGTCCAAAAAAGTGGAAATTTCAAGCTCGGTAATTAACTTGGATGAGGTGGTGGAGTCATTAGGAAAACATGTTTCATCAAAACGCGCATGGCGAGTCACATACGTTCGATTAGTAGACGGATCTAAACAACGAAAACCTTTGTATTTAAAACAATACCCAAGAAAAACACATGGTATGCTTCTTGGACAAAGTTTATTATCCGCATAATCACGTAAACAAGGAAACACGCGACAACCAAATGACCGAAAAATGGAATAATCGGGAGTGCGATTATATAATAGTTCAAATGGTGATTTACCACCTAGGAGAGAAGTTGGTAAACGATTAATAATGTAAACCGCCGAAGAGAACGCATCAACCCAAAATGAAGTGGGTAATTTAGCATGAAATAACATTGCCAAGCCTGTTTCAACAATGTGGCGATGTTTACGTTCAACCCGGCCGTTTTGTTGCGGGGTGTACGGGCATGACATACGATGAAAAGTCCCATTTTGTTCAAATAAGTGACGAACTTTATGATTGGTAAACTCGGTACCTCCATCACTTTGAAATGTCTTGATTTGTGATGAAAATTGATTTTGAACAAAAGGTATAAATATAGATAACACATCAACAAATTCAGATTTCGCTTTCAAGGGATACAACCAAGTAAAGCGAGAAAAATCATCCACAAAGGCCACATAATAACGATAATTTCCAACCGATCTAACTGGGGAAGGACCCCACAAATCACAATGTATTAATTCAAGCGGAAATGAAGAACGTTTATTATTCAAAGTAAAAGGAAGCCGTTTGGATTTGGCAAGTTCACACGGGGTACAAACACCCGGTTTAGGTAAAACAGATGTAAAGGAAATTAAACCATTATTTTTCAACATTGTAATAACATCAAAACCAACATGTCCTAAACGAGAATGCCAGGACTCAAAAGACGCTGAAGGACACTTTAACGAAGCAACGAACGACTGAGGGGTGTTATGTAGAATGTAAAGACCATCTTCACGGCACCCGCGAGCTAGAATTTGCTTGTTGTGTCGATCCTGAATAAAAAAATGAGGATAAGAAAACACAACATCAACAGGATTGTCTTCAGTTAACTTACTAATCGACAAAAGATTTTTCGTAAGATTAGGGACAACCAGAACATTTTTAAGATCAAGAGAACCGAGAAGTTTGGTGTTACCCGTATGTGTGATGGGTAAAGATTGACCATTTCCAAAGAAAACACGCGGATTACCTTGAGTAGGAGTCGAACTAGGTAGAGAATTATTGTTTGGAACCATATGGTCAGACGCACCCGTGTCACCTGTCCAGTCAGGAATAGTGCATTGCGCATGAAAAGCTTGTGCTAAGTTTGCTTCAGACAGATTTCCAGAGGCAGCAAAAGATTGCAACTGATAACACTGAGTGGCATAATGACCCTGCTTGCGACAAAGCTGACAAGTAAGAGGTCGTTTAGGCCTAAACTGGCCAGAATCACGACTGGACCAGGAACCTGATTGCGCGGGCCTATTGGGCCGATGTTGACCCGAACGACCTGGCCTATATTGTGACCGAAACTGACCAAACCTTGAAGGCCGAGTTTGAGCCGAAAAAGCCACCGAATGAGTAGAAGGACCATGTAATGCTTTAACAAATAATTCTTGACTTTCAGTCTTTGCTATAAGATCTTGGAGACTTGGTATAGGACGCACAGTACGCATATAAGTAGAGAACCCCTCAAATGTTGGTCCGAGACCACAAAGAAACCAATGTAACTGATCCATAGGATCAACGGGATGACCAACAGCAAGAAGTTGATCACAGACACCTTTGAAGAGACGACCATATTCAACAACAGACTTGTCCCCTTTTTGAATGAAACGAAGATTATCACGCAAGTTTTGAACACGCTCCACAGAGGTATTACAAAAGGCATTTTCAAGTGCCACCCATATGTCTCGAGCGGTAGGCAAGCCAATAGTAACCGCAAGAGCTTCTTCAGTTAAGGACGCATGAAGCAAAATAATGGCTTGTTGTTCATGACGTAGCCAAGTACCATATTCAGGATTAGGCGACTCCTTAGCATCGGTTGTTATAGTGGGAGAAGGAGCCAAGAGAGACCCATCAACATGGGATTCAATTTCTTGGTAGGCTAACAAGGGTAGCATTTGAGCCCTCCAACAAATATAATTTGATGCATTAAGCTTGATAGAAATCATAGGTGCAAGACCATTTAAAGGAGAAGGATTAGTGGAGGAAGAAGCCATTGAAACAACAAATTTTGGTGAGAAGGAAATGTATAGAAAGAAAGAAAAAGAAAGAAGGAAAAAAGATGGAAGGGAAACTTAAATTCTAGTTTGGTAGCTCTGATACCATGAAAATGTTGAGATTCCAATAATCCATAATGATAAAAGAGTTACAATATATAGATGTACAAACTACACTTAACTACTTAAAGACTATGCATATTACAATATTACACCCTAACATGTCATGGTATAACAGGTGTGGTTAATGCAAGCAGTGGTGGATTATTATGAAAGAGAGAAAGACGGGATAAGTGAAGAAGGAAGAAAAGAGATGGGATCATGTGATTTATAGGGGAAGGAAAGAATGTGACATGGTTAGAGAGAGAGAGAGAGAGAGAGAGAGGTTTTTTTTTTTTTTTTTACAGAGAGGAAAGATAAAGGAAGGAGATGATGGAGTATTATTTTTTGGTTTGATTTCAGAAGCAAGAGGTTTCTCTCTTTACTGCCCTCTATTCTTCAGGTACATTTGATTACTTTTATTTATTTATTTTTTAAACAAAATATAATACTTTTTATTTCAGAACAAAGAAAATTATTTCAAGATAACGGGTAGACGGACAACAAGCTATGCCGCCACTCCTTTCTGAATAGCAAATCCTAATCTATTAAAAACGTAACCCTGTCCAACCGGAGCCGTGACACTACTATGAGCCGAGACATTTGATTACTTGATTTGTATAGTATTATTCTATTCTATGCTATTTATAATGTTGTACCATTCTAATGTGCCTAACCTTCATTACATGTGGCCGTTCAAAAAAAAACCTCCATTACATGGGGCTTAATAATATGTTTTTTCCTAGTTAGAGTCGTAGTTACCCATGGTTTGTTTAGGGACGGAGTTTACATCCAAAAGTTTTTAAAAATTGGTACACACTAGCAAGAAAAAAAATGTGATGCATGCTAGTATCGACAATAATATTGAAGTGTTTCTTCTTTAATGTAGAGAAGCATGGTCTTTATTTAATTAGTCGGTTATTGATTTATTCAACACCTAAGGCTTCATATTATATTTGATTGATTATTCGAATATTTTTTCTGAAATTGCAAACTAGCCAACTCCTATAATCCATTTTATTCACAACTAGTGGGTTACCGAGTTGCGTGTTGTGCAACTTTTGAACGTGTTTGTGAGCGAATAGAGATAGCGATAAATAACATGCCCAAAGAAAAAAGTCATACGTCGGACTATTGATTTAAAGGTTGTCCAAAAAAGCGGTCATACAACAGACCTTTGAGTTAGATGTTTAAAACCTATCGTTAACATAGTGCGCGTGGCACGACAGGTAGAAATAGTACATAACAGTATCTAGAGAGGTTAGGTGACAAACATGTAGTTAAAACAAAAGTTGTTAAACTGTCACTGCCTGCTAGTTGTTGGAAGTTTAGTTGTCAGTAGCTGCCCTTTTCGTTGGATTCTTGTCCCCAGTCATTAGAACATATTACATTACTAATTAACGTGTTGGCATAATAGGTTTTCGATAATGAAGGCATACCTTCACTGTCAAACAGTTGTTGTCTTGCAGTTGCGTCTTTTTTTTCATTGACAGACGGGTTGGCAGGAGTAGGAGTTAACGGTGTTGGTGTTGCAGAAGCTGGAATGCTGCTGCCTGAGCTGCTGCTCGCATTTTTGTCTGTCTGCAGGCGCACAACGTTGTTGACTGAGTAGCTTGTTAAACCTGTGCGATCATCTTTTACTACTCTGATTGTAAAATGGATTGGTTGGCCTAAAATCTTGCAAATGAGATTATGAGGATCAGCTTCAGCGAACATGGGATTTCAAGTATTTGTGTGGCAGCCTTGTCAAAGATGGTGGCGTTCAAGATGTCTAGGCGTACCATAGTGTTTGAATTTGTCCGTGGATTGAGGATGTTTTCAGGTCGGGGTTTTTGGTCCTGGTTTGGAAAATCGGGTAATAAGGAAACGTTTTAGTTGATTGGGACGGGTTCAGTGATTTGGGGTTCGCACGGTACATAAACTATAGTCGGGTCTGTATTATTATTAGGTTGAATTTGTTTTTTGTTTGGTTTAGTTTATAAAAAGGTTTTTATAAGAAAAAATGTATAAAAATTCATTAAACTTTTCAAATCAGGAAAAGATTATTACTATTGTTATTAATACTATAAATAAGTATATTTTGGGAAATTGACCAACTTTCAATTAAATCGGTTTTAAAAGTAGGTTTTCAAATTACAAAGTTCAAATCTTTTAAATACTTTGAATTCGAAATATTTGAGATAATTCAAAAATAAAAAAACGCATGCACTATTATTTGTTTAACAATTGTTATCGATTTGTGGTCATCTAAGGGGGTGTTTGGGATTGATTATTCAAAACAGATTATGCGTTTTGGAAAAGCAGGGGTGGAGCTGCTTATAGATTATTGCGTTTTGGTAGCCTAAAAAACTGATTATCTGCATTTTCAAAACGCAATACCAACACTAAAAACTGATTATCTGCATTTTCAAAACGGAATAATTTAAAAATTAGATTCAAAACGCAATCCCAAACACCCTCTAATTATATTGTCTAAGTTGAAAAGGAAAGTTTGGTATTTGAAAGTAGATTTCTCAAATCGCATGAAATTTGCATAATTATTGCATGATCGCTCATCGATTTCCGTCATGATTGATTGATAATTTATTGCTGGCAATAGTTAATTCATAATCCTTTCCAAAATGAACTCTAGGTGGATCAAACAGTTTGAATTTGTCGGTTGCTGACCATGTGTTCGGTTCGGCTGTCTGTGTCATCTTTTGCGAATCCAGGTAACATGGAGACGTTAGGCTTAATTGGGCCCGGTTAAGTGGTTTTGGTTTGGCATCTTTAGGCTCAAGGATGGCTAAGATTTTATTATTGGTTTTAATTTGTTATTTTTTTTTTTTATAAAAAGAATGTATAAAAAATGTCTTAAAGTTTATTAAAGATATTTAAACCAAAATAGTAATAATATTATTATTATTAATTTAAATATCGAGTATATTTTAGGAAATTGTTGACCAAAATTCAATTAAATATATTATTAAATTAAATATCAGGTTTATTCTAGGAAATTGTTGAACAAATTTCAATTAAATATATTATTAATTAAAATATCGGGTTTATTTTAGAAAATTGTTGACCAAATTTCAATTAAATTTAAATTCAAAATCTTTTTTCAAAAGTTGTAAGTTCTCAAATTTTTTAATTTTTCGTTTTAAGATGGATAAAACATAATATGGTGTAATAGTAAAAAGGATAACTTAAAAACATACGAATTAATAGCGCCTACATTGAGGAAGTTATTTCAACTATCATTTGCGTACAAGAACAAAAATATAAATAAAACACACCACATAACTCAAACACACAATTTGAAAATAGCTTTTGTAAAAAAAAAAAAAAACACACACACACACACATCAAACAAATTGAAATAAAAAAAACTTGCAAAGTATAGTATGTCAACAATATTATTCAAACCAAAATGTACTAAAACTGATAATTATATGCAGCCACTGCTTAATGATTGCCTGTTTTAAGTATGTTAGTCAGCACCAACATACCTTTTCCCTTAAAAAACATGAACTCCATTTGATCACCGAAAGAAAGATGCTTCTCTTTAACAACAGACCTTAATCCTGGTGTATAATAACGTTAGTTTCCATCAAAAAGTTCGACCAAAACTTTAACATCCCAACTACCACCATTATTGTCTGAAACTGTTAAGCCACCCTTCTTGTTCAAACCATTGTCTTTAGCCCAATTTTTTTCCATCTGCTATTAAAAAAAATAGATAATTATTGTTGTGAATTTATGTATTGATATTAATACATTAATGAAACAGACAAACTAATGGATTTAAATAAACTTACGTAATGGTTGTCAACTCTAAAGCCAACAGGAACACCTTCATCTTCTTGGGCAACAATGTTTTGAGGAACATCGACATCCATCAAATTGTTAGGATGATTTTGAATGGGATGTAGGGTGGGGACTTACCCTTTTAATTATTTGGGAATAAAAGTGAGGGCAAACATGAATCGATGTTCCAATTGGGCAAAGGTTGTTCAAGTGTTTGAAGCGAGATTAGCTTCTTGGAAAGCTAAACTGTTGTCGATCGGCAAGAGGTCACTTTAATCAAGGCTATCTCGAAGAGTCTTCCTATTTATTACCTTTCGCTTTATAAAATTCCAATGGCAATAGTTGATAAGTTGGAAGGTCTTATGAGGAGGTTTTTGTGGGCCGGGTCGGACACTGGGAATAAAATCCATTGGGTTTCTTGGGATAGGGTAACGGCGCCTAGAAAGGTTGGAGGTTTGGGGTTGACAAAGATCAAGGACACAAATGAGGCTTTATTGTCTAAATGGGTTTGGCGATTTAAGCAAGAAGATAAAAGTCTTTGGCATAAGGTTATTGAAGCGTGTCATCCAAGTAGAGCTCGATGGTTGTTCCTTCCTTTATCTAGTAAATCAAGTGGATGTTGGGCGACCATTGCGAGAAATGGCGAAAGATTAAAGTTTGGTGATATTGCTTTTTTGGGTGGTTTCAAAGCAGCGTTAGGGGATGAGAAAGCTATCCGTTTTTGGTTTGACAAATGGATTTTAGACGAGCCTCTAAAAGACAAGTTTCCAAAATTTATTTTCGGTAGTTTCTAATAAATTTTGCGGGGCCCGAGAGTATTGGAAAGGAGATATTGGAAACGGGTTCTGGATGATCATCGAACCATATGTCCCAATTAGTGCTCAAGCTGTAGACGAATGGTGCATTTTATCATATTTATTAGCCATGTACAGCCATCAGAAAAGGCAGACAAATGGGACTAGGCGGGTAAGGGCAACAAGACTTTTTCAATTAAAGTTGTCAAGGATCGAATGTATGCGATTTAGAGTTATGGCAGCTGGTTTAAATTCAAATGGGTCACTTGGGTTCTACTGAAGTGCAATATTTTGGCGTGGAGATCCGAAATGGGTGGAATACCGACAGTGGTGGAATTATCCTTCCGGGGGGTTCAACTTACTACGAACAGATGTTTCTGTTTCTGTTCTGCAGAAGCCAAAACAGCAGGGCACATTTTCGGGGGCTGCGGATTTTCGTTTGGGGTGTTGTCAGCCATCAGCAAATGGTGTGGCGTTGCTGCAGAGGCGCTTGCTGCTGCCACAGAAGTTCGGGACGTCTTACATCTCTATAAATCAGTTGCAGCTGCAAAAACAGGGAGGAAGATCGTATATGGGATTTGTATAATAGCTTTATGGGCTATTTGAAAAGGTTAGGAATGAGAAGATTTTTAGAAAAAAGGAGCTAAGAGTGTTTGATATTGTGGCATCTATTAAGTCTCTTTCTTTTTTATGGTTAAAATATAGGTCAAAGTACAAAACTCTAGAGTGGAACAATTGGGTAGAATTGCCGTTGTATATGTTGTAATTGATTCTTGTGTTTGGGGGTCCTCGTTTTAAGGACCACTCGGTTGTTTTAATGAAAGTTTCTATTCAAAAAAAAAAATTCATAAACGTTCGGTTCACTTACATGTCTAGCAACAACCAAACAAAGTGCAGCCTAGCCGCAACTCGCGAGTTCGTGGTGGCGTAAAATACCTTGCTTTAGAAATCGGTTCAACATCAACCAATCCGTCGTTACTATCATATATCAAAACCGTCGTTTTTTTTATCATTTCCTTCACCAAACCAATCCTTCCTTCATCAGCAATCTATTCACGATCTTCAACTTATTAATACTCAAAACCCTAAACATCTCACACAGCTGCTACTTTAGTTTTTTAGTTACCTGTTAATTCAATTTTAATCAATTTATTTTTATCCCCTTTTGTTAGTTGATAATAATAATAAAAAAGGGTGATGGCTGATGAGAAGGAGGTAAAGGAAGTGGTTGTTGAGGAGAATAAGAAGGATGATGATGACGTGGATAAGAAGAAAATGAAGAAGAAGAAGGGGGTTTTGTCTCGGATTTGGAACGCAGTGTTTGGATTACGTGGTGATGATTTTGAGAAGAGGTTGCAGTATATATCTAAAGAAGAAGCTATTCTTGTTTCTAGGATCAAGAGGAGATCTTTGCGATGGAGATCAACGGCCAGGAATTTAGTTCTTTTTTCTCTTATTTTTGAGGTAAATCACATTAATTCTTAGATTTATCTGTTGTTTCTGATCTATGTTGTCAAAGCGCCTCGGCCCCGAACCCGGTGATGTTTTTGGGTTGTTTATGGCTCATTTAGCATGTTTTAGAGTTTTCAGACAACTTTTAGCCTGAATTTGGCCGGAAATTGCGCCTCACTAGTGGCAGCGCACTTGGTTCTCCTCGCGCGCTTTTGACAACATAGCTTGTAATAATGTCTGATTGTGCTGCTTGATTGGTATGTAGGTAGTTTATCTCTAGGTTGTAATAATATTGTTTCTGTTATTCTTGAGGAATATAGGTTGTAATAATGTCTACTGATTGTGGTGCTTAATTGGCATGGTTTGAGAATTTTGCACAAGCCTTCGAGTTCGAATAGTTTAAGTTGTATACGCGTGCAAGATGCTTTTTTGCACAGTTCAAGTTGTTTGTTTTCTTTTGCTTAGTAGTGTGATTAATACAAAGCCAATTTTCAAGTAAAGTAGTGTGTGGTTTGCAAAACATAGTGGGAATGAAGGAGAATTGATTATAGTTGAAACAATGCGTACAGGTGTCTGTGTGATTCTTGTAGCTCTCGGTCCTCTACATGTGTGTGTGTGTATATATGCAACATCATGATTTGGGGATGGGGGAATTATATTCCATAGTCGGAAACTCGGAGAGATAGAGAGGCTGTTGCACGGTTACATCCACTTTAAGTATTACAGTTTAAGCAGTAGATAGAAAGCAATGGGTACAAGTGTTTTGCGGTTGCAGTTTTCTACCAAACCGGTCCTCTACATGTATATGTGCAATCATCATTACTTGGGGATTGGGGAATTTGTATATTATATTACAATTGTATTAGTGTTCCCGAGGGAGTGATGGAAGTAGAAAAGGTTGTTTTGCCTTTGCTGATTGCTTGCTTTCATTTTCTTTTGTGAATAGTTGCAATGGTCATTAATTTTTTTTTCTCATGAAGATGTGTAAATTTACGCAAGAGTGTAAATAATTCCGTTAGTCATTATCTTGATTTTGTTCTGGTATAGTTGGTTGCGGTGGGTTATGCTATAATGACGACAAGAACAGTAGACATGGATTGGAGAACGAGATCATTGCACGTCTTACCCATGTTTCTTTTGCCTGCATTATCGTTCGGTTTGTATTATGGACTTTCAAGATTTACCAAGTATTGTAAGTCTACGTACTTGTAATTCCGCTTAACCACTTTTGAGTTTTGCTGTTGCCCGTTTTGATGTTTATAAGCATCTTCTCATTCAATTTGTCAGACTGAGTTTGCATTTTCTTGCTGAACTTTTATCATACATCATGCACATAATTTGGATCTTGTATACGTTCATGCGATAGTGACTTTTGATGTGATCTCGTGTAGGTGATCAAAGGGATCAGAAAACATTAGAGAGGCTTCTGAACGAAAGGCAAACGAAAATTGATGAGCTTAAAGAGAGAACTAATTACTACATCACTCAGCAACTCATTCAGGTAATTTAAAGCTGCTCATACAAGATTTTTGTAGCATAATTCTAATAATTCTAAAATGATAAACCTTTTTCGCCCTTAAATTCCATTCCAATATTGTGTTTATTTCCAACCCGTTTTGCAGAAATACGATCCGGATCCAGCAGCAAAAGCAGCTGCCGCATCTGTTCTTGCATCAAAATTGGGTGCAGATTCGGGCCTGAAAGTATTTCTTGGAAACGAATCGCAACCAAATACACATGACACAGGGAAAAGCAGTGACGTTGAGCTTCAACAATCAAGTGGTCTCAGGAAACGAAATCAATCAAACCTTAAATCTTCTGAAAGCAATGCGAGGGAACAATTTGATAAAGAAACGCCTCAGTTAAGCGAAAACGATGTTTCTGGGAATTTAGCGCATAATCACGTTGTTGTTGAGCATCATAACCCTGCAGATACAGGCGCTCAAGATGGCGGTTGGATTGCTAAAATTGCTGCATTGCTTGTGGGAGAGGATCCCACAGAATCTTATGCACTTATATGTGGAAATTGCCATACGCATAATGGTGAGTAAACTTTTAGTTAATAACTAAATAAATTTTGTTTAATTTTACTTATCTTTATACAGGTCTTGCAAGAAAAGAGGATTACCCGTTCATCACTTACTATTGTCCGCATTGTCACGCCTTAAATAAACCAAAGAATTCGGCACTTCCTTCAGAAACGATAGCAAGTGCGGATGTTAATTTGACCGAAGATGATAATGAGTCAACGGGTGAGAAAGTATCTAGTGCTAGCAGTAGCGCGGTAGCTACATTGGAAGAGAAAGAAGCAACTGAGAAAACAGTGGCTGCATAGAAGTATGTATGTTGTTAAGTGTGGTTGTAATGGCTTTCAGTGCTTTGGTGTGTTGTGTAACAAAAGGAATTTTGTTGTATCATTATAGTGAGACCCCTTGTGTTGATATATACACACGTTGATTTTTATAATTTTTTGATTGGGTAATATGGAGTTAAGTCAATTATTCAACATCTTTTGGACAATCTACATCTACACTTCTACACTAAATAATAAAAGAAAACACATGAGGGACACATGATACTCCCTCATGAATTCTCACATTTTATTATTTAATACATTAAACTCAAATTTAATTATAATAATTGATTTGCAAAACCATCATATAAGTTTATTAAATTAAATTTTAGTAATTATATTAATAATCATAGTTGTAACTGAAATCATTAATAACAGAAAACACATGATTCTTTTTTATATAACATATTTATATTTATATTTATGTATTATTAACTTTGAATTTAAATCATGTACCTTAAATTAACCCATTTTTTAAAAAATTAATCTGTTATTATAAGTTTAAAATTAATTTTGTTACAATATTTGACAAACGATTATTAAGTTTTATTATTTTGGTCATTTTTTGAAACTTGGAGCTTATAGAATTGATCTCTCGATATGGACCTTGCTCCATTATTTCGTGAAATTTATCGTGCACTTCGGCCCATAAAACTTTCTCCGGTTTGATTGTTACCTACATTTTATAAATATAATATATATTAGTAACAACAATATATAGATACAATGTAAAAGAAATAATTGTAACACATATTTTAATCAATGTACGATCAATGTGTAAAAAAAAATGTAACAAATATAGTAACAAGAATATATTTATTTACCAACAATTGGATCTTTTGACGTAGCAATAAACGCCTTAGCCAATGCCTCCTCTTCGATTTTTTTATCAAGGAATAAACCTAGGTTTGGTGCCTACTTCACGTACCTGATTCTTATTTTTTTTTCGTTTGGAGGTTTAGGGTTGGGTTTCGGGCATGAATTCTTCAACGTCATCTTCTTCCGGTTGAGACGATCCTGGTTGTTGGGGTTGTGTTTGTTGTGGCGGTTGAAATGGCATGTTGCCGGGCATTGCAATAGTTTGGTGAAAGGGTGAGGGTTTTAGCGCATTTGCATTTGGGTCTATACGTTGGGGGATTGTGGTTAAATTGGTTGAAAGCGTTGGGGGTTTGATAGAAACCTGAAAATGTTGACCAATTCGGATCGATTGGTATCGTGTAGTCCGGTGTTGTGAACGAGTTTGGATTCGAGTTGTTTTAGTATGGATCCATGATAAGTAGTGTAAAACTAAATAAGAGAGTTTATAAAGATTAAAGAGAATGTGAGGTTTGGTATAAAATAAATGAGAGGTAATAGGTTGTATTTATATAAGCGTTTTGTTAAGTAGCCGCTTTTTTCAAACGGCTACCCCCCCCCCCCCCCCCCCCCAAAAAAAAAAAAAAAAAAAAAAAAAACTCACACTGCTATATTTGTCGACCAAATGGATCGTTGAGGCCAGCATGAGGACGACGGAGAGTACGAGGAGGGGTCCTATGACGTCCCCACACGGTATGGCCTAAAGAGGTAGATATTAAAGGCAACAAACAAAAATGGTTAAGCAACAGAGTGAATGACATCATCCGTCTCTTTCGTACAACATTTTGTAACTACAAGTTAATGTCATTTATAATTTATTTGACCATACACAAGATGACAAAATACTAAAACATTCACTTTTCTTCATTTACACGTCTCTCTCTCTCTCTCTCTATCCACCTCTTGGGTTCCAATATTACTATGGTGAGATATCTGATTCAGTAATTTGATCCTTTTACATTTCTGTTTTTAGCTTTATTTGATCCAGGTTCTCAATATTGTTATTATTATTATTGTTGTTATTCAATAAGGAGTGCTTTGGTTATGTGACTGTTAGAGGAGAATTGGTGGTGTTTATGTTGTTGTAGAGCCCTATTTTTTGTTTATTGCAAGCATGATGTAGTTCAATGGTATATCTGTTGATATGGTTTATGTATGTTATGATTCTATAACTAAATGAGTGCTACGCTACGCTATTAACAACTATGCTCGAGTGCGAGTAGTAACAATGTTATCAAAGGCGCACTTGCCGCTCAGGCGAGGCACAGCGCAGGAAAAGGTCCTTCTGGTAGTCCTTGTGAGATTCCAAGGTTCTGGTTAGGGATGAGCTCGGGACGGTATCGGTACCAACCGATACCGATACTGATCCCGAAAACTCTCAAAACCCAATACCGATACTGATACTGAACACATACGGTACAGTACCGGTATGGTATCCGCATTTTACCTTAAAATACCGATACCATACCGATCCCGTACCGATACCGATAATACCGAAACCAAAAACTTCTAAATGTGGGTACCGATACCGAACACCCTCGGTTCGGTATTGGTTCGGTACGGGATCGAGATCGGGACGGGACGGTATTCGGCCTTGTATGCTCATCCCTAGTTCTGGTTAAAACCTAGAAATTATGGAATAATGATGGAAATTTATGCCAAACCGGTATGAAACATCTAAAAATGTCCTAAAATGAACCTAAAACTGCGTAGACTAGCCCCCTTCACAAGCCTAAAACATATCTAAAATTCATGAAATGATATTTTTAAACTATGTGTCTCGCTTAAAAAAGCCCCCATCTTTAAGTGCCTTGCGCTATGCTTCTTGAGTATGACTTGTGCCTTTGACAAGATAGACTAGTGCTAGTATTGGTGACCTCTTGTGAAGTCTAGAGCTCCTAATAGGCAAAACGGGCAACAGTAGGGGCACGAGAGACCGGATGTTACACAATATATCCTTTTGTGCTTTCAAAGTTATTTATGTTGTTGCCCTGATTTCGATTTTTTTGCATCTTGTTGTAGTGGAATGATAACCTTATAAATCTTGTAGTCATGATTAAATCATTTTGTGATTACAGAGTCAATTTTGACATCACTGGCATTTGACATAATCCACTAGTCAACATAGAGAAAACCTTGTTATGGCTAAGTTCAGTTGCTGTTTTGGGAAGGTAGCTTCCCCTGTTGAGGATGTTAATAGAGGTACATGTTTAAATATTAACTCGAATCATATAAACATTCAAGTAGAGTTTTTTAAAGTCTTTTTGTACATATATGGGATCAGTCATCAACGCTAACCGTTTTCTTGGAAAAATTCAGCAAATAATCGAGGAAGCAACGTTGATGTTAGTAGAGGTAAGACGATGACCACATACCAACTTCGTAACTGTATGCAATAACTCTATGCAGCGTTTCTCCCTGATGAGTTTTTTTTTTGTGTGTGGGTATAGTTTTAATTAGATATTATTTATTGCAGAACTTTTGAATGTTGAGAATATGAGATTTTATACATACAGAGATCTGCAAGTTGCTACGGCAGATTTTAGACCCGTATTAAAGATAGGGCAGGGAGGTTTTGGTTCTGTTTACAAGGTAACTTTAAAATATTCAAAACTTATTCTTCGAATCATGTGGTTTAATATTACCATCCTGATATCTTAACAAACGCTTATTGATCTTTAGGGAATACTAAAAGATGGCTTAGTAGTTGCTATAAAGGTTCTCTCGGCGGATTCAAGGCAAGGCTTGCGGGAATTTTTGAATGAAATAACCGTTATTTCAGATATGCAACATGAGAACCTAGTGACGTTGCATGGTTGTTGCGTAGAAGGAGATCATAGAATCTTGGTCTATGGTTACCTTAAACACGGTAGTCTAGATCAAACCCTTTTTGGTAATTACAACAAACAAATTGAATCTTCTTTTTTCATTTTTTTTTTCAATTGTTATGTGGTATTATTCTTTTTTTTTTTTTTTTTTTTTTTGCTAACCCTATGAACTTGTCACCGGAAAACTCACAGCAAGACCAATACCCTGCTAACCAGTGGGACAATATAAGATGCAACTTATGAAGTTTTTTTATTTTTTGGTTTCGTCATGTATAGGAAACGGTCATTGTAGCATTAGTTTCACATGGGAAATTAGACGGAAGATATGCATAGGCGTTGCAAAGGGGCTTGCTTATCTTCATGAGGAAGTGCAGCCTCATGTTATTCATAGGGATATCAAGCCAAGCAATATATTGCTTGATGAAGATTTTACACCAAAAATATCTGATTTTGGTTTTGCAAAGCTTTTCCCAGATCATGTGACTCATGTTAGCACGCGTATTGCAGGAACTCAGTAAGCTCATCACCTTCCATTATTTCTATTAGACATGATTCATCATAGTAAGGTGGCTCGCATTATATGTTTGATTTTTTTGGCAGTATTGTCATTCTACTATTTTATTTTTAATGTTTGGATTAACAAAATATATTTCTGATTATCTCATTTCACAAAATGTTATGTTTCTATTCCCATTTTTCAAACATCGGGTTATTTGACTATTACAACTTCAAACAACAAAAGCGCGTCTAGAAAACAGTCCTCTTTATTTTAAATGGCTTATTTGCAGAGGTTACTTGGCCCCTGAGTATGCAATTGGAGGCCGCTTGACAAGGAAAGCAGACATCTACAGTTTTGGTATTTTGCTTTTGGAGATCGTTTCGGGAAGACCCAATCAAGACAGACGGTTACCCAACGGAGAACAGTATCTTCTTGGTCAGGCATGCATTTTTTAATTTCAAATTAAATTAAAATTTCAACTTTTCAACCCCTTAAGTAGTTTTATTATATTATATATCGTCAATGCTTTTCGTTTATTCAGTTTGTTTCTTGGCCTTGGTACAAAGAATTGTAGATACTGACTTAGACTCACATGACTCCCCTATTTTCTGAAGGGTAGTTAAGACATTTAATTAATAAGTAAACATTTTTCTTAGCAGTATGTTGATTCTAACACTGTAATTTTCATAGGAGGGAGGGAAAAACCTTTTGTGTAATTTAAATGAAAGGAATCTTACTAAGCAGGATCAAGAAGAAATAAAGTAAAAAGAAATGCTTATACAGAAATAGAATAGACGAAAAATACAAACCTATTTGCAGGCTGTCGGGTCAAACACAAACCTAAAAGTTGTGTCAGGCACATGAACCTGAATACGACACGAGTTTTCTTGGGTTGACACAACACACGAAAACAGCCCATTTCACCTTAAGTTTATTTTGTATCTTAACACTATATATATAACTATAAAACTTGAAGCTCATTTCTCTCTTCATCTCTTAAAATTTGGAATAATATATTTAAGAGTTAAATGTCATTTTCGTCCCTGAGGTTTGATCATTTTTGCCAGTTTCATCCAAAAGTTTATTTTTTCTCATCTGAATTCAAAAGTTTTCAAATTCTTGTTGGTTTCGTCCAACTTGGAAACCTTTGGATTCAGATGAGAAAAAATAAACTTTTGGATGAAACTCGCAAAAATGACCAAACCTCGTGAACGAAAATGGCATTTAACTCTATATTTAAAAAGTTTAACTTGTCACATAAGTCACATTTTAATATATAAGTATAGTAAACCTGCCAGGTAGACCAGTTTAGCTAAATGCGCATGTGGGTTCAACCCAAATCCGGTTAGACTAAACACAAACTCACAAATTTTATATTAGGTTTGTGTCGTGTAAGAAATTCACACTCTTGCATGGCTAATATAGTCCACTCTTTTCAGGCACGAAAACTGTATCAGGAAGGGGAGTTAAAAAGGTTGGTCGATACTTCAGTGCAAGAAGACGTTGATATCTATGAAGCTTGTCGATACTTAAAAATCGGTCTTCTTTGCACCCAAAGTCTGCCAAAAGGCCGACCATCCGTGTCAAATGTCTTGAAAATGTTCAATGGTAATGATGATGACATGGAATTTGATGAATACGATTCATCTGACGCGGGATTATCATCTAATGTCTCAAGACAAAATGACGATTCTCCATATGGAACCACAACGACATCGTGTGCCACCATGACCTTCACAACACTCACTCACCGATGATCCTGAAATCAGCTCGACTCAAAAGTATTGTAGCAGCGTCTTTTTTTTTTGTTGAGATATGTACATATATATTGAAAAGGCAAGCATCATTGTTGGGTTTGTATTTCTAAGAAGTGATGATCCTGCCGATGTGTGGTAAGTGATAGAGTGAACATTTTTGTTGTTATAAAGTTACGGCTTAAGGGCTAATTACCACTGATGGAACCACTTGCTACTTATAGTAAGTTCATGAATCTTAAAAAACCTTATTCAGTTACTCTAAATCAATTCCGATGATGATTCTAAAAATGGTTCGACGAACAAACTCCTAAAATTTGTTCGCAATGAATTCGTCATGTGGAAGTGTCGTATGCAACATTTTCGATAACCTTTAATCTCTAGCCATGGCATTCAATCAAAGCTAAACCATAAGTGCATATGACAATTCCTGCAGATAGTAGAGGCGTTACTATTCTAAAAGAGCAATCCAAATTAGATCTATCAAAACTCATTTCACTGTGTGACTGCCAAAGTGCTTTGGCAAACGTATGTGACCAATTAGAATGTGCTAGTGCATTAATGACAATTATATATTTTTTACTAGTAAACCACACTAGGAAAATCATTTCTTGTAAAACACTTTGGTACCGTCGTTAATAGTACATTAGCCAAATCTTACTCCTACCTGCAATATTTTCTTCAAAACAATATATGTTGGGAAGTCCTTTGGGCCTAGTTTGGTTTGGGGTGGAAGACCCATCTCGGATTTGTTCCCTAAGTTATTTATCCTAATCTATCTCTATATATACCTAGTCATGTAGTGTAATCTTGGTCTGAACTTAATGAAAAATACATGATTGCGGCCCGTAGACGTAGGTCCCTCACTGGGAGTGAAACTATTGTGTCGTATTAATATTTTAAGTTTATCGCGTGTTTATGGTTTGTCCTTTGTGTGTGTTGATTCCGTTATGCCACTTGATATCTAACAATATCTATACTATATATATAATGCATTTTATAAGGGTATTTTAAGATACCCAAAAGTTAAGAATTTTGTTTTCCTTTAATGTATCAGGTAACCATAAAATAAGCGTAAATTAGTGTTTTAAACAATTTTACACTTTAATACCTTCATCTTAATACATTTTCATTCCCTTAACTTTACTAAACCTTTGCTTATTTAAATAATAGTTACACTTTTCCCCTTTATTTTAAGTTAATTGCCCAATGACTTTCAAACTATCGTAATTTTTTCATAGGTTCATACTTTTCAAAAAAAAAAAAAGGTACATCACAAAAACAAACATTTTATTCTCTTTAATTTGAGTATAGTATTGTTAATATTTTCAGTTTTAAGAAATTGATGTGGTAAGTGATTAACAATATCTAAGTGTGAGCAATAATTGAACCGTTAACTGAAACCGAACAAAGAACAGAAAAAACCAAACCGAAAATCAATTGAAAACGGAATTAACTTAAAATCGGTTATCAGTTTTGTTACCCTTGGTTAACCGAAATCAACCAAAACAAAACCGAAACCGAAACATTTTTATATTTTTAGTGATATCCCCATTTTATATACTTTTAAGCAAAAATTGTAGCTAAAGATTGGTTTGGGTAATTAACCAAATTTAATTGAACCGAACTGAAAACCGACAATCTAACAAAATAAACTGAAGCATTTAACCAAATGGTTACTAAAATTAATTAACCGATGATTGCGGTTTCGATTGAGATTAATAACCAAACTGAACCGAACCGAACCGAACCACACACACTTTAAAAATATCTATGTTTCTCGTCATATCCTGTGGACACAATGATAATATAACAATGTGTATAGAGAGTATGTCTAAAGAATAATATTGACTTGGTCAAAGATTGTAAATAGACTCAAGATCCCTTTCAAGTCGCTTTGAATAAAGGTACATAATGGAATTGAAATGAGTTATTTAAAATTTTAAATATCAACTAGATGTTGATCAAAATATGTGCAAGTATTATTTCTTAATTATTGATATAAATATAATTTTAACCTAACAATTGTGAAAATTATACTAGACTCGGTTTTACGCTATAGTTAACTTAGAAAAGGCGTTTGATTTTATAATCTAACGACATTTGTTTATGTATTAGTGAAATAGAATTTAGGTGTGGTATGTATCTTAAACACTATTTAAGACTAGTAAGAAACCCGCGCGTTATCGCTGTGGTAATAATTTACAGTGCGGTACCTAATTCTATTGTTTTACCCACTTTAGACCGAGACTGAAATTAAAGAATACAATTTTATTGATTATTGTACACCCACCCTAAAGTTAGAAATGTTGATTAAAATTATTTTTATTTACAATACATCA
This sequence comes from Ambrosia trifida, assembly GCA_028751855.1. Lineage (NCBI taxonomy): Eukaryota > Viridiplantae > Streptophyta > Magnoliopsida > Asterales > Asteraceae > Ambrosia > Ambrosia trifida. The sequence continues at coordinate 81,771,400 of CM054123.1, forward strand.
AACATGACAATTATGAATAGAAATACTGATTAGCCCACTAATTTTAAATTAAGGCAAACATCATAAAAGGCTAAAGTTTAAAATGTAGAAATAGTTATAGTCATGTTTTGTCTTTAACATGGCGGGTGAGTAGGCTTGATATATAATGTAAAACGACAAGGGTTGAACAGTTAGAAGTCAACCAAAATGTATTTTAGTATAAAATTAACTAAAAGAAGAAAAAAAGTCATAGAATTTGAGCATTTTTAACAAGTGTTAACAGCCTTTTAAATTGCTTAAACTCATATTATACATAATAAACCTTTTACTAATTAAAGTGAAATTATAAATGGAGGGGTTATGATAAAAAAAAATGTACGAGTTAGTTTTGCAAATAAGGGTAGTATTGTAAGAATTTTTGCATGACATTTTGAGTGTGAAGCAAAAAACTTTTCATATGTCATTTTAAAATACATATAAAATTACTATCCTAATCATCTTTGGCTCTTTATAATGTAGTATAGATATAGATATTAGATTATCATTTAAATTTTAGAAAGTTGGACACAACTTATTTTTTTTTTTTACTAAATTATACAAGAAAACAAATAATACAACATAGCCGGTCGTGAACATCATATTACACAAAACATTATTCATTACATAGTGAATCCTTGTAATATATTTAGCCCTAACAAAAAAAAAATGAATCCTAACAAAAACAAAAACAAAATCCAAGAAGAAATTCATTGAACCATTGTAAAAATAAAATCCTAACAAAAACAAGTTTATAAGAACAAGTTGACCGGATGAATTGTGATGTTTTTGAGACTCGTAAAGTTGGATAAACTTTTTAGGTCTCTATAGAAATTATTTTACATTAAACTCCTCTAGTCTATCAAAGTCCGTTAATATTTACCATGTAAGAAACAAAAACTTCTCTCTTTGGGGGAGTCGGGTTCGATTTCCACGGGAGGCATGTGATGGATACCCCCACCCTTGTGGTGGGGTAGGTGGTTGAGAAGTGATGGAGAGACCCTTGACCCTTGTGGTCATGGGTTCGACTCCTGATCCCTCCAGGTTTTACCGGTTCACTACCGTCGTGCCTTCGGGCGGGTTTGTGGGTCGGGTTTTCCCTAGAACAGGAGACGGGTGGGCCGAAGGGCTCTGTCCATACGGACTAGAGGCCGTCTGGGGCCCCTTTCGGCCATTGGGGGCCGCGTACAGAGTATCCGGCAATACTTTAGTTGATCGTTCAAAAAAAAAAAAAAAAGAAACAAAAACTTATGGATAAAATGTAAAATTCCATACACTTAGTGTATCTTTGGTATGTGGTAATGAAATGTACGAGGTAATGGAATCGATAAGGTAATGAAATGGATCGTTACCATTCCATGTCTTGTTTGGTTGCCAAGTCAGAATGAAATAAAGTATTACTTTATATTGTTTGGTAGGCAGGAAAAAACGAAGGAGTAAAATTGGTGGTGAGTGATGGCGGTGGTGGTGGTTAGTGGCAGTGATGGTGGATGGTGGATGGAGATATTTGCGGTGGTGGCGGTGAATGATGGTGGGGTGGGAGCGGCAATGAAGGTTGGCAATGGTGGTGGTGGGTGGAGGTGATACTGGAGACGATGGTAGGCGAAGGGGGATAGGGGTGATGGTGGGTGGGTGGTGGTGGATGGATGACGGTAACAGTGGTGGATGGATGACGGTAGCAGTGGTGGGTGGTGGTTAGTGGCGGTGACGGTGGGTGGTAGCGGTGGTGAGTGGCAATTGATGGCGATGTGGTAGGTGGGTGGCGGTGGTGGGTGGTCTTGGGTAGTGGCACAATGGTGGTAGGTGGTGGTGGTGTTGGGTAGTGGCACAATGGTGGTAGGTGGTGGTGGTGGTGGGTATTGGTGGTATTAATGAATGATGGAAAAGGGGATGAAATGGAAAAAAAAATGGGGGTATGTGAAATGGTTTTGAGGGAATAGAATGTCTTCTGAAATTGGGTAATTCCATTCTATTGACCAACCAAACACACAATCTTCCATTCCAGCATACCAAATACTACCTTACAAATTAAGCATAGTCATGGAGCATACAACTTACATACCAAGCTTTGTATCTCATTGCTCTCAAAGCTGAAAATCTACATTTGGACCATGACATGCACTTATTCATGTCAAAATTTATCAATCTAAACTTTTCGAATCGGGTTTAGAATTGGGTTTAGCCTCGAAAGAGAAGTAGTAGCAATTAGTCACGTCAAATCTTCTCACTTGTACAATGCATTCTCTTCAATGGTTAAGAAATAACATGTTACATGATTATGGGATATCTTAATTTTTTTTTTTTTTTTTTTTTTTTTTTTTTTTTTTTTTTTTTTGCGATTGCTAGAATAGGTCACATGCTAAAAAACATGATTTTTCAAAATAGATGATTGATGTTTCAGAATTAACCTTGGAAAGAAAGATCTGTCTATATTATTAACGTGTCATGGCATCATTGATGATTGATCATCTCTGATGCTTTCAACAATGACGGAGCATGAACTGTTAGATAGTGGAGGCCGAAAGTCACGAGAACTATTTTTTTTAGGTCGGGGGGGGGGGGGGGGGGGGGGCTAAATTCAATACATACAAAATTTTCAGATGAAAATGAAAAAAATTACACTACTGAACTAAAAAACGATAAGGGCCAGAACACACTCAAGCCTGCCTTTGGCTTCCAAAAACGTTTTAGATCAGCTCAACGTTTAACCCATTTTCACTCATCTATCTTGATTTCATACTAAATAAAGGTTAAATCAGTTAGTTTTTGATGACGTTGACTCCCATATACGCAATCCATCGTTAGCAAAAACTAATTAGATCAGCTTATAATTAGTATGAGGGTGTTTGGGATTGATTATTTAACTCCAAAAGTGATTTTAGTAAGAAGTGTTTTTGATAGAGCTGACAATTTTGACACGAACACGATAACCTGACACGAACCTACACGATTTTAACAGGTTTCGTGTTTGGCCTTAACAGGTTTCGTGTCTATAACAGGTCGACACGTTAAGACCTGTTTATTTTCGTGTCGTGTTCGTGTTTACATGTTTCGTGTTCGTGTCTTATCGTGTACGTGTCTTAACAGGTCTTATCGTGTCTTATCGTGTTTCTTATCATGCCTTGTCGTGTCTTATCGTGTCTTGCCGTGTCTTATCGTGTCTTGTCGTGTTAACTTATTTTATTAGGTGTTCCTTATCGTGTCTTATCGTGTTAACCTGTTATACACAGGTTCGTGTTCGTGTTTGAAAAAAAATGACACGATTAGATTTCGTGTCGTGTTCGTATTTACAAGTTTCATGTTCGTGTCTTAACAGGTTCGTGTAACCTGTTATGCCAGCCCTAGTTTTTGACTTATCATTTTTTGAAAAAGAGTTTCTTAAAAAAATGTTTGGATTAACTTTTGTGATGGAAAAAACTAATAAGTCAATAAAATATTTTTTTTAAAGTGTTTAATTTAACTTATTGTGAAAATTGGTTGTATAAGTGGTAAATTTTTAATTTTTATTCCAAAAGCCATAATTTATAACTTTTTAAAAACAAGTTTTCAAGGCATATAAAAAAGTAAAAACCAAAAGTGTTTCTAGACAAATATTTTATTGGCTCAAATAAATAAACACTTTCTCAACTCAAATCCCAAACACCCCCAAATCACTGTGAAAATAGACTAAAAGTAAACACTATCACAAAATAGTTAGAATGATTTCCTACTAGTAAATTAAAGTTAAGGATTATTAAAATCAATTTTGTTTTCTAAAATTCAACAAATCCTCGTCCATCATTAGTTCTTGAGTGTATGTTTGACTTTAATCACACGCCTCCACCAAGACAGCAAGCCATGTGAATGAGCGAGTCGTCTGATCAAAAGTCAATTGACGCTACACTCCCGTCAAAATGTCCTCCTCCTCCTCCTCCTTCTCCTCTTTTCTCATTCACACCTTCGCTTCCAAACCTTCGCTGGTCAGATATATTTTATCTTCAATTCAAACATCTTATTATTATTATTATTATTATTATTATTATTATTATTATTCCGGATCTTAAAACTGATGCGTCTTTTCTCTTCAATGTTATCCACTTATTTCAGATCCTTCAAAATTTTGGTTAGTTTTCTCGAGCCTTTGCTGTTTCCAAAGTCCAAACAAATTTTACATTGGTGGTGACGCAGCTTGTTACTTGTGGTTGAATGGTATATTTTTGAGGTTGATAAAGTTAAAAGCCGTCATCTCTTGCGCCTAAGAGCAGCTAGGTAATTGCGCTTTAAGTCGGTCAAATTGCACTTTAATTCTCCAAACTATGGCTTAGATTCCAAACAAATTTCTACTTTTACCTAAAGAAAACTACTTTTATACACTAACACGCTAATATTTTTTATACTAATTGTATGATTTTAAATGTTACAAAATAAGTTTTATTTTATTTTATTTGAAGAATAGTATTATTTTTCTAGGGTTAGTTTCACGTACAAACAGCTTTTTCATACGAACTGTACGAATCAAATGAAAAAACACGCAGGGGCGTGTATAACTAGAGTAATTATATAATTACTCTAGTTATATACGGCCCGCGTGTTTTTCCGTGTTTTTCCTTCGATTCGTACAGTTCGTACGAAACAGTTGTTTGTATTTGATCTTTTGTCTATTTTTCTAATACCGTAATGTATCTTTACTTTTTTTGCGCCTAGGCCTCAGGTGACGCCCATGCGCCTAGAGCATTTGATAACTATGGATGAATGATAATACTTATACAAATCTCACAATTATGATTTTATTTTCTTCTATAAAAAACGTTTTGTGGTTATTGAATTATTTCATGCTGTTGTTGCCCTGTTTTTGAATTTTTGTAGCATGATGTAGTAGAATGATACTTTATAAATCTTTTGGTCATGATTTCAGTATGAATGTTAAACGAAACATTGCGTTGTTTTGTGATTACAGAGTGAATTTTGGCTTCACTGGCATTTGACATAATCTATTAGTTAACGGCTCAACATAGCGAAAACCTTGTTATGGTTAACTTCAGTTGCTGTTTTGGGAAGGCGGCGTCCGCAACTCCAACTGGCGGTGTTATTAGAGGTAAATGGTTGATATTAACACGACGTTCAACTAGAGCTTCATCCTTGCTCAATGCTAATTGTTTTCTTGGAAAATTTCAGCAAACAATCGGGGAAGCGATTTTGATGCTAGTATAGGTAAGACCAATGCCTGCCTCCTAAATTGTAACTGTGCAATAATTTCTTACTCTACGCGCGTGCCTGTATTAATGAACTTTCTATTCATGAGCCCAGCAATCGGACGTGAACTTTTATTTGTTGGTATGAGTTTTGATTAGATATTATTTTGTTGCAGAACTTTTGGATGCTGAGAATATGAGATTATATACATACAGAGATCTGCAAGCTGCTACTGCTAATTTTAGACCGGAAAGTAAGATAGGGCAGGGAGGTTTCGGTTCTGTTTACAAGGTAACTTTCAAATATTTAAAACTATTTGTCTTCGTGTGTGTTTAAATATTACTAAATTACATACTGATATCTGAAACACTTATTCATCGTTAGGGAGTACTAAGAGATGGCTCAGAAGTTGCTATAAAGGTTCTCTCTGCTGAATCAAGGCAAGGCTTGCGGGAATTCCTTAATGAAATAACCGTTATTTCAGATATACACCATGAAAACCTAGTGAAGTTGCATGGTTATTGTGTGGAAAAAGATCATAGAATCTTGGTATATGGTTACCTTAAAAATGGTAGCCTAGATCAAACCCTACTTGGTAATTACAGATTGCAAACCCTTTTTTTACATTTACATTCGTTATGCGGTATTATTATTTTTTTTTTTAAATAACCCTGATACTGGTAACTAGAAAACTTACGGCCCCCTCCCAATACTCTTCATACCAATGAGTTCAAGTAAAACGTTGTTTATGAGCTTTTTTGGTTTCGTCATGTGTAGGGACGGGTCATTGTAGCATTAATTTCACTTGGGAACTTCGAAGGAAGATATGCATAGGTGTTGCAAAGGGGCTTGCTTATCTTCACGAGGAAGTGGAACCTCATATTATTCATAGGGATATTAAGGCGAGCAATATTTTGCTTGATGAAGATTATACGCCAAAAATTTCAGATTTCGGTCTGGCAAAGATTTTCCCTGCTCATTTGACTCATGTTAGCACACGAATTGCAGGAACTCAGTAAGCTCGTTTGGCTCATGTTAGCACACGATTATTACAACTTCAAACAACATTACATCTAAATTTTTATATATTTTATGTTTGTGATTGCAGAGGCTACTTGGCCCCTGAGTATGCAATTAGAGGCCAGCTGACAAGGAAAGCAGACATCTACAGTTTTGGTATTTTGCTTTTAGAAATCGTTTCTGGAAGACCCAACCAAAACAAACGGTTACCTGTTGAAGAACAATATCTTCTTGATCGGGTATGCATTTCTTAATTTTGAATTAAAGTAGTTTGTTAACTTATAATTATTGATATTAATTTGGATTCATATGATTTTTCCATATTTTGTCATTATGAAAGGGTCATGGTTTAAAAAACGGCTGAGGCGTGCGCCTCGAGGCGCGCCTCAAGGCGAATCGGAAGGAAAACGAGTCTGAGGCTGCGCCTCAGGGTGCTATTTTGTAGATGCGCCTCACAGGGCTGAGGCAGTAATAAAAAATGCGCCTCAGGTGCGCCTCAGGGGTTTTTAAGTTTATTTTTGATGTTTTAGACTTTTTATTTCAATTTCAAGCATGTCATGCCCTTTTAACGTGTGTTTTTGATGAATTTGATGCTGAAATTAGTTAGTATTTCATTTTCTATAAGATATATAACATTTATATATATATTTTCATTCCGCCTCGCGCTTACGCCTCGGTTCGCCTCGAGGCGTACGCCTCGTGAGGCGAAAGGAAAACGCCTCGAGGCACGTTTCCGTACTTTTAAACCTTGGAAAGGGTACCTAAGACATTTAACCTTAGTTTTAAAAGGTGAAAAGCGCACAAAAGCGACAATGTCTAAATTGAACTTATAAGTAAACATTTTTCCTAAACTACGTGTTGATTTAAACGCTATAATTGTCATAGGATGCAGGACAATATCTTTTAATGTAATTAGGTGAAAAGACTCTTGGTTGATTTCATTAGTATAAATCACAAGTAAAAAGAGCATGCTTAATACATAAATATGATAGATGATAAAGACATGACATAGATCAATAATACGACAATTTAGGGGTGGTCATCGGGTCATGTTGGTGGATCGAACCCAAAAATTTGACACGAACATGAATATCGTGTCAACACATATCACTAGTTTTCGCGGGTTTACATAAAAAAGACTTGTTTAACCTGAAATTTTATTTTATTTTTGCATATAAATACTTCTAAATTATTAATTAAAATAAATACCATGTGTATACACAGCAAGGCTTGCGGGAATTCTACTTTTATATATTAAATTTTGAGATAATATACAAGGCAAGGTTTATATAAAAAAAAAGACTTGTTTAACCTGAAATTTTACTTTTAAACTATAAAACTTGATGCCCGTTTCTCTTTTGTATATTAAATTTTGAGATAATATACCCAAACAATTCAAGTTACCGCATAAAACACATTTAAAAAAAACAAGTATATAACTAATTAGGTCAACCTGTGAACCTAGCATGTTTAGCTAAATGCAGTGGCGGAGCTTGAAAGATTATATGGGGGGGGGGGGGGGGGGTCGCCTATGGCTAAATGTATTCGTGGGTTCGACTTGAAACCTTTTAGACTAAACTAAAACTTGCAAATTTCATGTAGTTTTGAAAATTAACACCCATACATGGGCATAGACATGTCATAGTGACATGGCTAATACATTCCACCACCCTTTACAGGTATGGCAACTATACAGGGGAGGGGAATTAGAAATGTTGGTGGATACTTCAATGGAAGAAGATGTTGACATCGATGAAGCCTGCCGGTACTTAAAGATTGGTCTTCTTTGCACCCAAAGTCTTGTCAAAAGCCGACCGGCCATGTCATCCGTCATGAAAATGTTAAATAACAGCATGGACCTTAATGAAAAGGATATATCTGACCCGGGAATGTTTTCTGAACTATTGACTTATAAAACCGCGAAAAACAACACATCGGGTACATCATCTAGTGGTTCAAGAAAACCTGACGAATCTCAGTCATATGGAAACACGACCACATCATATGCCAATATGACCTTTACAACGATCACAGAACGATGATTGTCGTTAAAGGAGCTCGATTCGAAAGTATTGTAGATGTGTCAATTTTTTTAGTAGATATTTGCATATATTGAAAATGCAAGCATCATGTTTTATTTTGTTTTGATTCCTGGTTTATAAAGAGAAAATTGTGGAATCCATTTGCTACATGTAGTAGGACATCATTGATCTTGGTTTTGGTGCTTTATGAGAGGGTAATTTAGAGATTTTAATTTTTTAAAGCCATCTTCGCCTTCTATAACAACAATCCATTTAATTGTAATTGCTTTTAGGCTACACGGTGTAAGGGCGTTATAGATACAACATCACCAATTTTTTTGAACAATAGTGCTCCCTCTATTTCTTGTGTGTCATTGTGGGGCGCAATCGAAGGCTCGTTAACTCAAGAACGAGCGCCAACGGACACGTTTGGTGGGCCCTACTTTAATCAAACTAATAAAAATCAAAATAGTGGATGGGGCACCATTTCATTTTTTGAGCGCCATTGAAAGTAAAAATGAAACTCCTTAATAACGTGGAGCTAAGGTGACGCAATGAAGCCCTTAGGGACTCTTCTGCACCACCTAGCCTTATGGTACTACAATGTACCTTTGGTTTAGTATCATTGCAAAACATTTTACCTTTTAATAATCCTTAAGTTTTTTTTTTTATTTTCACTTCAAGTCGGTTAATATAACAAAACAAAAAAATAAATAATGAACTTGCGTAATCAAGTGCACCCTTCATTGGATCCAAAAAAGGAAAAAAAAAAAAATAAATAAGTGAGAAGTGGGATGTGAGAATTATTCAATATTTTGAAAACAAAATAAACAACAAATCAACAACCTTATCGGTTTGATGTTTCAATTATTCAATATCACTTCAGCCCTGAAAAACAGATGATAATTATGAGTATCGGATTGACCTAAGTAAGGGCCTGTTTGGCAGCCTTTAATGAGATTCTAAACCATTCAGCTCTGAATGGTTTAATATTCAGACTGTTTGTTTCAACTTAAAAATGGCTTTGAGTTGAATGGTTAAGAGCTGAATCATTTAGACTTGGTGTATAGCTGAATTATTCAACACTTAGTCATTCAAAGTCTCTTAACCATTCAGACATCTTAATGATTTAACACTTAATCAACCAAATAGCCCCTAATACTTTGAAATAAGCAATTAGGTCACATTTATCACTTGGTTATCCGTGAAAATTAAGTAAAGAACAAAATAAAACTTTTTGTCAAAAGCAATTTTTCTAATTACTTTTTATTTAAAAGTAAACACAACACTTATGCATGACTGGCAAAAAAGGTGTTATCGTGTATTTGTATTTAAGTTAGAAAGTATGTAATTAACACAATGATCAAACATGAATAAGACTCGTTTTAGTACTTTATACCTAACGTATATAACACAGTTGTTTGTTTTATGTAACAAAAAGAGAAATAATGGAGTCTATCCAATAAAGGTGGAGTCAAATAATAATACGTAATTAGTGGTGTTAGACCACTTCTTCCAATTAAGTATTCATTATTTGCTTAAGTTTAGTAGCGGGTATTTATTATTTGCTTAAGTTTAGTAGCGGGTTAAGCTTGTTAATTTCTTTTGGTTGTAAGCCGATAAAAAGGCAAGTATGTTAATGTTATAATCATGAATGAAAATTATGAGTTAGTCTAATATCCCTCTATATTTCTTTCAAGTTTCCTATCTATTTTCTTTGGATCAATTGGTTAACGATTAAGTTCGTATCAATTGGTATCAGAGTCGTCGTGATCCCCTGGACCCATGGCGTCTCACACTCTATCCGAAATCGAGTTCTATCAATGGATGAATTCATCCTTGGCGAGGCTCGAGTCTCAGTTGCAAACCATCTTCAACGAGCTTCGATCGATACGAATCGCTCGGGAAGGCCTCCAAACTCCTACACCACCATCCGTTTCCGCAACTGCATCACAAATCCCTACACCCGAACCCCAACAAGTTACTTATTTAGTACCGACATCAGCCCCGAAACCAGCATCATTGCCCCCACCATCTACACCGAACCAAACCCAAGAACGGGTGTTGTGAACCGAAGCCCGTTCATTCTCTACCTAAGTTTTCTTCTATTCCCTTAGTAACGTGTTTAGAGAGGAAAAGAAATTGCTTTGTTAGTGCTTTTGTTTCCAATTCCGACACTGTGCAAGAATGGAGTTTGGAAACTCAAGGAATCATTCAACACCCTTGTGAAGACATGATACAATAGTGGAATAGTAAAGTACATGTCACGAAATGGTTCCTTGTTGACTTCCTTTGTTTGAGAGCCTCAAAAAGAACAGAATGGCGCACTCCATGGTACTCCTTAAGACGCCTAGAACTGCCACTAAACGAACCGAATGGCGGCCGTCATGGCCTAATTGGATTTTCGCCTTGAGGACAAGGCGAGTTCGAGCGAGGTGGATTGTTATGTGCCTGACATGTGCTACCCATGTAGTAGACCACATGCATGCCACGTTCAACATCCTAGTAGTTGTGAGTCATTTATGGAGTCAAAGAATAATACCTAATTAGTGGTGTTAGACTACTTCTTCCAATAAAGTAGGAGTCAAAGAATAATACGTAATTAGTGGTGTTAGACCACTTCTTCCAATTAAGTATTCATTATTTGCTTAAGTTTAGTAGCGGGTATTTATTATTTCCTTAAGTTTAGTAGTGGGCTAAGCTTGTTAATTTTTTTGGTTGTAAACCGATAAAAGGGCAAGTATGTTAACGTTATAATCATGAATGAAAATTATGAGTTAGTCTAATTTCCCTCTATATTTCTTTCAAGTTTCCTATCTATTTTCTTTGGATCAATTGGTTAACGATTAAGTTCGTATCAAGAATGTTTGTGTCTCGGCGGCTTGGGGGGCCACCACACTTGGTCTGGATGAGTTCGGACTTCTCTGGCGTGTACGTGGTCTAGAAGTCCCAAATTTGGTTCGATTCTCTGTAGTGATGGTAGAAAAACCTGAGTCCGACGGCTATACCCAAAACCCGAAGCATTTGGGATATGTATACCCGATACCCGACGGTTATGAGACTGTCTGAGATTGGAAAAAAAAAATATTTCGCGAGTATGGAACAAGTATAGGATTAGGTGATACTCGGCTTGATTACCCAAAACTAAATACATGTTTACTTAAAACATATACCTGAAGAATTTTAAGTTATATATATATATATATATATATATATATCTTCTCTTAACTATTTTTTTAGTAATGTTTTATTTTAATAGATTAATTATATGAAAAATAAAGTTTTGTTTTGAAATATATGTTTTAATGACATTATTATTTATATTTATATATTATGAAATGTAAAAAATATTTATCGAGATTCATATTATAACATATAATTACATTTTAAATATTTTAGAAATTGTTACGGTGATAATAATATGTGTGTTATTTATTATAATTTACTAAATTGTAGATTTTTAAAACATAATTTACTAAATTGCAGGTAAGTTCTTTACCCGACGGGTAATACCCAATAATGGGAAAGGTATGAGATAAGATTTTACAACCAGATACAAGTATGAGATTAACTATACCGAACCATTATCATCCCTAAATTTATCCGCAATTGAGATGCTCTAAATTCTAAGAAGGGCATGTTTGGATAAACTTATTTGAGTTCAAAAGGACTTTTGGTTAAAATGACTTACTAACTTATAACTTTTTAAAAAAGAGTTTTTAGAAAAGTGTTTGGATTAACTTATCTTGTGGGGAAAAACAATAAGTTGATAAGTTATTTTGTAAAAAAATGTTTGGTTTAACTTATTTAGGTAAAATGACCAAAAATGATATAAGGGAGGGTAGGTATAAGGATATAAAGAGGGCATGTAGGTAAATATCCATCAACAAAGGAGGTTCCTTAATTTTCCAAAACAACTTATTATAGGCAAATGACGGACCTTATGCAAGTAGCCGAGACTCAAACAAAGTCGAAGGAAGCGAGATACATCTTAAGAGGTATTATTTTCACTACTATGTGGGTGTCGTGGAATGCGTGTAATGCTCGTATCTTTAATAACAAGTATCAGAGACCGATTGAGGTTATGTAGATAGTAAAGTCGACGTCGTACTTTTGGATTCGAAACAGATCTAGGTGGAAAGATATACACTGTAATAATTGGTGTATATATCCTTTGGATTTGATGTAGTGCATGTTTTGCTCTCCTTATTTGGCCTCCTTATAACTTATTGACCTAATAAAAAAGGAGATAAAGAGAAAATATTGTTTGGGTAATGGGTTGAAAATGAGGTTTTTGTAGGTTGAAAAAGAGATAAGTTATAAGTTAGAATTTGTAACTTTTTGATTAAGTAGATAAGGAGGTATAAGAAGAAGATATGGAGATAAAAAGAAAGAGAGACAAACATCGCCGTAATCTCGTTTGTTTGCCCGGGGGTCCTTGCTTCGAGGACCACTCGTACACTGTGTTCCCGAGTTTCATTAAAGGATGGAAGAAAAAGGATCTCCCTCCTCTTCCATTCTCTCCAATTCCTTCCAAATTGGAAAGATTGAAAATCACACTAAAATTCTCTTTATTATCCCTCTCATTCCCTCCCTTTCCATCCTACAAAAAACTCTGGAACACATTTTTTCCCTACTTCCTTCCCAATCCTTTTTCTTCCACCCTTTAATGAAACTCTGGAACGGAGTGGTAGTGTTTGAATGAAGTTTTCCTTTGTAGAAATAAGGAGAGTAAAACATGCTCGAAGTAATAACCAATTTACCCAAGGGTAATATCGTCATTTCACATATTCAATCACTATAGATCTCCTAAACATTCACTCGCCTCTTAAACCCCCCAAACCCAACAACTCGAAACCCTAACAATGGCGACTCGTCTTCTCCTTCGTTCTCTCATCTCCTCAACCAACCAAACCCTAACACGATTCCGCCCAGTCGCCGCCATCGCCTCCGCCGCCAATAATATCCACCACTCTCCCGTTCCAACCACCGATGTCCGTACGTTCTCATCTCGACCCACCACATCCTCTCTAACCGATTCGAACCCTAACTGGTCCAATCGTCCCCCAAAGGAGACGATTCTCCTTGACGGTTGTGATTTTGAGCACTGGCTTGTTGTTGTTGAGAAGCCTGAAGGTGAACCCACCAGAGACGAGATTATTGAATCGTATATTAATACGTTAGCTAAGGTTGTTGGCAGGTCAGTACCGTTTTATGTTTTTCTTTCGTACTGTAGTTTTAGTTGTTCATTTTAACTGTATTTGTTTGGTTTAAAAATGATTGTAAATTAGGTAACGTTAGGTTGTGCATCACTACGACCAATTTGTTAACTTAAAAATGAAATTAGCGAGCGAAAATCATTGAGGAAAATAATAGGTTGAAAACGGATATTATAAGTTTAAAGGATTTAACCCGGTTTGGGACTTAACGAAAACGTATTATATTTGTGCTGACTCATTTCCCAAAGAAGTTTACGCCTAAATGTAAACCAACTCGAATTTGTTTTTTCAAGTTAAGGAACGAAAGAGGGAAAGTCGGAAGTTCTTTAAAAAAAGAAATAAGCGAACAAAATTCATTGATGAAAGGTTGAAATTGTGTATTATATTACGGGTAAAGTTGGAACGTAAGAAATTTGAGGGATTAAGTATTGATGGTAGCAAAGCCAAGGGACTAAAAATGCAATGTGATGAAAATTTAAAGGCAAGGGACTCATAAAAAGTCAAATCAATCGAGCCGAGCTCGATGTAAAATTAAGCATGTTTGATAATTGTGTTTAAGCTCGAGCTCAAACAGGCAAATTATTTATACAATTTTTATCCCAAATCAAGCTTGTGTTTAAAAAACCACTCACGAGCCGAGCTCTAGCATTGGAAATAGAGCACAAGTTAATGATTCAAGCTCAGTCATTTACATAGCTATATGTGCATATGATGAGCTTGTTCGTGAATGTCTTTGTATTGATTTGGGAGTGTTATGCTGGGATTGATTCCACTGTGCTGTTGATTTTTAGTTATGATGAAGCAAGGATGAAAATCTACTCGGTTTCAACAAGATGCTATTTTGCTTTTGGAGCTCTTGTGTCTGAAGAACTTTCTTACAAACTAAAGGGTAACTGAATCTTTGAACATTTAACTCATCTTCTCTATTGATTGGGACCTTGGTTTAAAAAAGTGTGGAACGAAGTGCGCTTGATGAGGAAAGCGCAGTGTGATGTGATCCCATGAAGCGCATGTGATGCGGTATCTTATGCTGTCTACTAGTATTTGAAAAAGTTGTACAGTAGATTGCAATTTGCAGTAGGTCTTTGATTATTAAATCTTATTGAACTAATATGAACATCGATTGAGCAATGGGATTTAGTATTTGAACAGATTAGTTCATTGATTTGAGAAATTTGACCGGAGATGATCAGAATATCTTATGTTTTCGTGTTTAAAAGTAACAAGTCAAAATAACATATATAAATAATGGTTTAGTAATTTCTAATAACAAGCGCCTCATATACATGGCTTTTGGAATCAAAAAGCTTCGGGCGCTTTGCATCCTTTGAACCCAAGATTGAGAGTTTGAAACTGACAAGATAACATTTCCCGTTTTTTTTTGTATCAGAATTACCTGGAGTTCGTTGGGTGCTCCCTGATTCATACCTGGATGTTAAGAACAAGGATTATGGAGGTATATAATTTTATTGATTGTTATACACCTGGTATTACTGCTATGATGTGTGATTTTTGATGTTCTCATTTGAATTAGGTGAACCGTTTATTGATGGGAAGGCTGTTCCATATGACCCAAAGTACCATGAGGAGTGGATCAGAAACAATGCTCGTGCCAACGAGCGAAACAGGAGGAATGACAGGCCTCGCAACAATGACAGATCAAGGAATTTTGATCGAAGACGAGAGAACGTGCAAAACAACCGTGGCCCGCCCAACATGGATGGTCCACCACCTAACATGAGGCCTCAAGGTCCACCGTCACCTCCCTACAACAGAGGGCCACAAGGGCCTCCACCACCACCACCCTACAATGCAGGGCTACAAGGTCCACCTCCACCACCACCCTACAACGCAGGGCCACAAGGTCCGCCACCACCACCCTACAACGCAGGGCCACAAGGTCCACCGCCACCACCACCCTACAATGCAGGGCCACAAGGTCCACCGCCACCACCACCCTACAACTCAGGGCCACAAGGTCCACCACCACCACCACCGTACAACGCAGGGCCACCAAACACGAGACCTCAAAACACAGGTGAAGGGATGCCTAACTACCAACAGCAGGGGCAGTATGGGCCAAACAGTGGATGGATGCCTAATAATGCTCCTCCTAGCTACCAGCAGCAGGGGCAGTACCAACCAGGACCTGGACCCACCAGTTATCCTCCAAATCAAAACCCATACCAGCCTCAGGATGTACCTGGAAGAGACATGCCCGCTGCAGCTAACTACAAATGATCGATCATCTATGTCAAAAGGTCTCTTTATTTCAGTTTAAGGAAATTGGTCATTTGGTTGCTTTTATGTTTGCTATTGTTGGTAAAACTGTGAACGGTACTTGCAGTGTCACGCTTATATGAGAATCTAGCATCGGCAAATAATATTGTATAGTTTAGTAGCATTTCAGTGCTCTGTTGTGATGCCTTTCTTGATCTTGATTTCCAAGCGTGCCAATGGTCGTATTTAGTTCCATTTGGTTTTACTAATTACTAGATTAGATCGACTTAGGTTGAACAAGTTGACGTATTTAAGACTTCCATTTGGTACTACTAATTACTAAAGTTACATAACAGGTTAACTTTGGTTGAACTAGTTAGTCACGTAAACCATTGTTTTGCAAATCTCTTTGTAAATATCGTCTCCGCTATTGATGCCGCCGCTATGCAACTACTAGCGATAGTTTTCAAAAATGATCTTTTTCGTTTCGCGATTTAGCACGCTAGATGTACTAAAGACAAGAACAAATGTACATCAAATTAAACAGCTAGAAAAACACCAAGGGGCAACTGTACAAAGCTAATCACTACCTACATTCAGTTAACTTGCAACAAATACATTTGTTGTCTACCCCATTTAAAATCCCTACTAAATGTTGCTCATAACATACACATTTGCGACTCAATCCACGACTGAGATCTATATCATAAACCCTAGTTTTAAATAAAGCACACAATCTTTCACAACATGGTTCTTTAGAGCTTCCTGTTTGTAACCAGCGGCTTTGTTAGGTGAGCGTCCGTTGTTAAAGACTGCAACTAGAAAAGATCAAAAATCCATCACTAATCAAAGATATTAAATAAATAGATCCAAGAATGAATACAAAACTAACAACTTGAGTATATAGACATATATTAAAAATCCTAGGTAGTCAAAGGTGCGTGAAGCATTCAAGGCGGAAAGGGTGAACATGTTGCGTGGATGCAAAGCACCAAGAAAACGAACACCCAATATACGCAAGGGGCACAGTATGGACATGCCATTTTTAGCTGTTTTAGACTGGTTTAAGAATGGCGTTTTGGTTGCACTGGGGTGCGACCGGACGTGGGCCTTTGACTACATATAGATTAAAACAAATCCAGATGACTTCAGAAGGAAATAAACAAGACTCTTTGAGGGCCATGCAATAAGTATAACCTCAATAATTATATTTCCCAGACCAGCAATCAATCATGTACCAATTAAAAAGATGAATATTCTTTTATATAACACACATTACCAATTTTGCATATATGAAAAATTTTTGACGTATATGTACGAAACGGTAATAAGTAATCAGCTGGCTTACCTTAATCTGTGCGGTTCAATTTCGAGGAGAACGACCTGCATCTGATCCATCTTCAGATGAACTGTCACTATCTGAATCTGTATAGATACCATTCAAGTGATTACATTTACAACACTTGAAATTTAACTCCCAAATCAAAAACTAACCAATATAAATAATTACCACTTGAAGAGGACCCGGAATCACTGCTAGAGCTGCTTGAACTACTAGCATTATCTCCTCCTCTCTCACCTTGATCAACAGGTCTGCTAGCAAGAGTCTTCTCCTCGGCTTAAAGAACAAAAAAGGACCGAATTTTAAGTTATCTGAACTACAGAAAAAAATGATTTTGACATTAAATCATGTGATTCTTGAAGAATCTTACTCAATTTATCTTTTTTTGGAACCTCTGGATTTGTTTTTTCTTGATTCTGCATCATCAAAAACAACTGGTCAAAACATGGATCTTTAAAATGTCAACGTTATATAGTATAAAATACAAAATATATTCATTCAGTTAGTCGAATTACCATGATCTGATTAACATCACCGGCCTCTGCCCTTGCTTTTTGAGCAAGTTCAGCTTTCCTTTTCTGCTTGCTCAAATTCTTTCTATAATTGGTGACAAACCGATCGAGTTCCCAAAGAGTTTCTATATCAACGCTGTCGATATCAACTTCAATCTCATCATCATGTTGTGAAACCGATGAGTTCTTTTTAATAATCTGGATGATATTGTCAAGCTTTTCAGAAGGTAAACTCTGAAGATTTGTACTAAGTTTTTGCTTCTCTTCATAAGTCATGTCCCTCTTATTTGGATCCCTGGCTTTAGGTTTCTTCGGTACAGGTGTCCGAGTTGTTGGCGCAGATATAGACGGCTTTTGCCTAGTCATCACAGGCACGCTCATCGATTCTGACCTGTACAGCATTCTTGACGGAGGGTGTGCAAAATGAGGAGCCTTTCTTGAAGTGGGAGTAGGCGTTCTTGGATCATAGATCATTCCGTATCTCGAATTTTGATTAAATTCAGATTCAATCACAGCCCATCTTTCTTCAAAAAGAATCAATAACTCCTCTGCCATAACATGCACATCTTGTCCTTTAGGGTTATACGTCATCGCGTTATGAAACGTGAGCCTCACGTCATCTGCAAACTCCATTGGTGACTTGTAGAAGTTCTGTGCAAGACGACTCTTAACCGTTCCCAAATCCATTGGGCGTTGGATGATGTCATGGTAATCATGAAGTCCTAACATTTTCACGTTAACCGGTTCGTTAAACACCCAACCATATTTGTGCTTCATTAACCTCTGCAATAAATGGTTGCAACTCTTGAACGCTCGTTTCCAAATACGATCCGACTCCTTTCCTTGCTTTCTTCCACTGTTGGATTTCTGCCTCTTATTGCTTTCGGCTGGCAATCTGTCTTTCCCAAGAAGAAACTCCGAACTTTGATAATACGGGTTAGCCTTCGGTGTTCGCTTCTCTTTCTCCACAAACTCACCAACTCCATTATTCATATTCCCAACAGACACACTTAACTGCCCGAAAGGCCTTACAACACCATTCGAAACCGAACCCACTTCCGAATTAACCCTTAACAAAGCTCTCCTATCGCCTATCTCATTACCCGAATACTGTAAACGATTATAACCCTCACCATCGCCTGCAACACCAACAGCAGTTGAAACCGCCGTTACCTCAGCCTCTTTATCTTCAAGCTTTTGAGCTACACGCCGCACTTGTTCAAGCTCCCCTTTCATCGTCTCCATAAGCCCAATAACTTCATCCTTTTTCGCAGCTTTTATATTAATCTTCACCCGCCCATCCACCACAACAACAACCGGTTTCACCACCCCGTTTCCAACAGGCTCCCGATTTTCAACCGAACCATCATTGAATCCCGGATTCGCATGCTCGGTTGCAACAGTAACCGTAGCGGTAGGGGTTGGGGAGGCGGCTCCGGTGGCGGCGTTACTGGTGGTTTTCTTAAACCTTCTTGTGTAAACCTTATTACCTTCTACCCACTTACTATTCCCTTTATTAATCCTATCAGCATCTAATAATAACCCTGAAGCCATACATATACAACTATACAACCCTAGAAATTAAAAATTCCCAAATTTCAAACCCTAGAAATTAAAAATTCCCAAATTTCAAACCCTAGCATCATCATATCCTCAATTCACAAACTTTATAACCTTTTCAGCAAATTAAAACCACAGATTCCAATACCCTTTTAACAGAATTGAAGTCTTAAAACAAATCTAGGGTTTCAATTTCAAACAACAAAAAACCCCTAAAATCCAAGCCCTAGAAATGAACCCCAAAATTGAACCCATAGAGATTAAAAAACCCAAACCCCAGCATCAGATCTGAAGAAAAACAGATAATAACTAGGGTTTTGAAAGGGTTTTAGTATAGAAAAAACATAGTCTTGAAGAAAAGAGGGAAATGAAAGTTAAATAATAAGATTTATAAAAAATAAGTTTTTTATTTATGGAAATTGGGGTTTGGAATAAAAGATTTATTAATAAAAACCTGTCTGAAATCTAAGAAAGATTCAGAAGACAGTAAGTAGTGATTGGAAGTGTGTTTGGTCGTGAAGCTCTCTGTGTTGCTGATGGAGCTTTAAACAACACGCGCTTGTGTTTGCGACTGACTAAAGTATGTCAGTGTTGTTTATATAACCTTTTTTTTTGGTGACGCGCTTTCTCAAAGTCGGCTATTACTATTTTTTTATATTATTACTAGGTGTTAGTTGACCTGCGCTTTGCCGCGGGCGCGGCTGTTGTGCATACATGTCATGCGCAATGCTGTTGAGGGTTTGGTGGACAGTAGAGATAATATTTAAGTGACAGTTATTCTCGCGTGGGCTTCACAAAAATACTCACGGGCCATTAAGTTCTAGACCAGCCTTAAAATTACAAAACTTAGGTTGCCTTTTGTTGAGCCCACATTTTTCCAATATAGGTTGCTGGTTTAAAGCACAAACAAATCATATTATTTGAAAACAAAATGAGAGTAAGTTTCTAGGCGTTTATGGGCAAAAATAAATGGGCTGGTTTAATAAATTATTTGGGCCATTTTTCTGGGCCATTGTGTGGCATATATTTGTTTCAATAAATATTTTCCAGCCGCCATTTCTAACCAGTAACAATTTGGAACTGTAGAACTGTCGTTACTTTATTAGATATATATAATTTGTCTAGGAAATGTTGGGAAAATCCAATAATAGAATCATAACTTAGGGGCTGTTTAGTTGATTAAGTGCTGAATCATTAAAATGATCTGAATGGTTAATAGACTCTGAATGGTTAAAAGCTGAATCATTCAGCATCCCTTATTAGCTTAATGGTTCAGCACTTAATCATTCCATTCAGATGCTGAAAAAAAAACAGTCTGAATGCTAAATGATTCAGACCTGAATGGTTAAGAGGCTGATTAAGAGGCTACCAAACAACCCCTTAGATAAGTCTGATTTAGTTTTTAGGTTTAAACAGTTTGTTAACGAATTCGTTTTGTTATAATCAATTTTCGATGTTCAAACCCTAAAACGACGATATATTAGGCTAGTATATTAGATTACTTTCAAAGGAGTTATGATTTATTTAGATTTAGTTTTAAATGTTTTTAAAACCAGGCGTTAGCTCGTTTTCTTATAATATGTTTACGATATTCAAAACCTAAAACGATAATATACTAGGTTGGTATATTAGATTACTTTCAAAGGAGTTACGATCGATGTAGATTTAGTTTTAAAAGTTTTTAAAACCGAATGTTAGATCATTTTCTTATGACCGATTTGTGATATTCAAACCCTAAAACGACAATATATTAGGCTAATATATTAGATTACTTTCAAAGGGGTTATGATTGATGTAGATTTAGTTTTAAACGTTTTTAAAACCGAACGTTAGCTCATTTTCTTATAATTGGTTTTTGATATTCAAACCCTAAGATTACATTATATGTGCAGTCTTAGCCGACTTTGAATCATAACTTGTTTAGATTAGTTTTGATTTTTGAATGAGTTAAGTTTGATTAGTTTTTAGGTTAAATTTTTTTTTAACGAATTCGTTTTGTTATATTCGGTTTTCGACGTTCAAACCCTAAAACGACGATATATTAGGCTAGTATATTAGATTACTTTCAAAGGAGTTATGATTGATTTTGATTTAGTTTTAAATGTTTTTAAAACCAAGCGTTAGCTCATTTTCATATAATCTGTTTACGATATTCGAACCCTAAAACGATAATATACTAGGTTGGTATATTAGATTACTTTCAAAGGAGTTACGCTTGATTTAGATTTAGTTTAAAACGTTTTTAAAACCGAACATTATCTTATTTTCTTAGGATCGATTTTTGATATTCAAACCCTAAAGCGACAATATATTAGGCTAGTATATTAGATTACTTTCAAAGGAGTTATGATTGATGTAGATTTAGTTTTAAACGTTTTTAAAACCGAGCGTTAGCTCATTTTCTTATAATTGGTTTTCGATATTCTAACCCTAAGATTACATTATATGTGGTCAGTCTTAGCCGACTTTGAATCCTAACTTGTTTAGATTAGTTTTGATTTTTGAATGAGTTAAGTCTGATTTAGTTTCTAGATTTAAACATTTTTTAACGAATTCGTTTTGTTATAATCGGTTTTCGACGTTCAAACCCTAAAACAGTGATATATTAGGCTAGTATATTAGATTACTTTCAAAGGAGTTATGATTGATTTTGATTTAGTTTTAAATGTTTTTAAAACCAAGCGTTAGCTCATTTTCATATAATCTGTTTACGATATTCAAACCCTAAAACGATAATATACTAAGTTGGTATATTAGATTACTTTCAAAGGAGTTACGCTTGATTTAGATTTAGTTTTAAATGTTTTTAAAACCGAACGTTAGCTCATTTTCTTAGGATCTATTTTTGATATTCAAACCTTAAAACGACAATATATTAGGCTAGTATTTTAGATTTCTTTCAAAGGAGTTATGATTGATGTGGATTTAGTTTTAAAAGTTTTTAAAACCGAACGTTAGCTCATTTTCTTATGATCAATTTTTGATATTCAAACCCTAAGACGACAATATATTAGGCTAGTATATTAGATTACTTTCAAAGGATTTATGATTGATGTAGATTTAGTTTTAAACGTTTTTAAAACCGAACGTTAGCTCATTTTCTTATAATTGGTTTTCGATATTTGAACCCTAAGATTACATTATATGTGGTAGGTATTTTCGTATTATCATAAACCTATATTTTGTAGGAATTTATATCTTGACATGTGAGTTAACCTGTTTTGATGAAATAATGATAGCTGGGTTAAATAGATTTTTATGTAGGTTAGGAAAATAGAGTAACTAAAATAAATAGTTTAGGTTAGTTCTGAACGAGTTAAGTCTGACTTAGTCTTTAGGTTTAAACGTTTTTGAAACTGAACCTTAGTTCATTTTTTGATAATCAGTTTTTGATATTGAAACCCTAAAACGACATTATATCAGGTTGGTGTTTTCCTTTTTATCACAAAACCTAAATTTGTATGAATTTAATTTATATAACATGAAATAAATTGAATAACCATAACTCTATGATTGGTTTCAAACGAGTTAATACCAGTTTAGTTTTTAGGTTTAAACGTTTTTTTAGCTGAACAATAGCTCATTTTCTTATAATCGGTTTTTGATATTTAAACCATAATATATATTATACCAGGTCTGACTTCAATGACAACTGAGAAACGCTGGAACAACCATTGAATTTCAATGATTCTTCTACTTCATCCATACAAATTCCCCAATAATCCACATGGGTGTTCTTTAAACTGTGAAAAGTTTAAATTGATTGGTGTATCAGCCATGGCCGTTAATGATTTGACTTCTTCATCTTTTATGAGCTTGATGATGTGTATTTTTTGTCTACTTTGTTGCCCTAAGTGTTTTTGTTATACCATGATTGAAGAGTTTTTTTTTATCTAGGGGAAATTACTTTGTTGTTGAATGTTGAGGTCAAGCCTAACAATTTTCAGTTGCAAATTGTTTTAGATGCTGTTGTATTTTTAACACTAATCACATTCACATTCTTATGGTTCTGTAAGTTTTTAATTTAATTTAGGTTTTGTATTAAATTTCATAAGAATGTTTAAAAGAAAAGGTAAAAAGACCAAAATGCCTTCATGTGAGAGGTACATGGTTGGACTTAACAAAAACATTTAACTAGGTGAGGGCTAAAGGATAACGCCCAATAGAAAATGATAATATAGAGGACCCCAGTGTAATTTCCGTAGTTAAAAGATAGCGCATGCAACTTCATAAAATCATGTTCACGGATGACTTTTAACAACTAATAATAAGCTTCATAAAATTTAAATGTTAATATAATAATTTCTTTTATTAATCTAAGGCAGTGTCTGTTGGGTCTTCCTACCCTGACCCCCAGCCGCCTTACAAGTGTGTGTTTGTGTGGGTATAAGAAAAAGAAGGAAAAAGAAACAAGGAGAGAGTTGCAGGGGTGTGTGTGTGTGTGTGGGGGGGGGGGGGGGGGATGATAAAAAGAAAGGGGTAAACAATAAAGAAGATATGATTCATATTTGTGTGGTGGTGGTGTATTGTTGTGTGTGTACGATTTTTTTTTTTTTTTTTTTTGATAAAAATGATATTCAGATGTCCAACCAAACACTACAACACTTAGGTGCTGTTTGTTTTTCTGCAGAAAAAGGTCTGCAGTCTGCGGACCACATCTGCAGACATCTGTAGGAGAAGAGGTGGACCAAAGGTCTGCAGTCTGCAAGAAAAAGACTGTTTGTTTGTTAATGTCTGCAGACTGCTGAAATAAACTGATTTTTTACAGCAGTCTGGTGGTAGACGGTGGTGGTGGATGGTGGTGGTGGACGGTGGTGGTGGTGGGTGGTGGTGGACCGTGGTAGTGGTGGACGGTGGTGGTGGGTGGGTGCTGGTGGACGGTGGTGGTGGTGGACCGTGGTAGGTGGTGGTGGACCGTGGTAGTGGTGGTGGACCGTGGTAGTGGTGGACGGTGGTGGTGGTGGTGGGTGGTGGGTGGTGGTGGTAGTGGACCGTGGTGGTGGTAGACGGTGGTGGTGGACCGTGGTAGGTGGTGGTGGACCGTGGTAATGGTGGACGGTGGTGGTGGTGGTGGTGGTGGATCGTGGTGGTGGTAGACGGTGGTGGGTGATGGTGGTGGGTGGGGGATGGTGGTGGACGGTGATGGTGGTGGGTGGTGGTGGTGGGTGGTGGACGGTGGTGGTGGTGGACGGTGGTGGTGGGTGGTGGGTGGTGGACGCTGGTGGTGGTGGTGGTGGACGCTGGTGGTGGTGGACCGTGGTGGGTGGTGGTGGACCGTGGTAGTGGTGGACGGTGGTGATGGTGGTGGTGGACCGTGGTAGGTACTGGTGGTGGTGGACCGTGGTGGTAGACGGTGGTGGTGGACCGTGGTAGGTGGTGGTGGACGGTGGTAGTGGTGGACGGTGGTGGTGGTGGTGGGTGGTGACCGTGGTGGTGGTAGACGGTGGTGGGTGATGGTGGTGGGTGGGGGATGGTGGTGGACCGTGGTGGTGGTGGGTGATGGTGGTGGGTGGTGGTGGACGCTGGTGGACGCTGGTGGTGGTGGACCGTGGTGGTGGTGGACCGTGGTGGTGGTAGATGGTGGTGGGTGATGGTGGTGGGTGGGGGATGGTGGTGGACGGTGGTGGTGGTGGGTGATGGTGGTGGGTGGTGGTGGTGGTGGGTGGTGGACGATGGTGGTGGTGGTGGGTGGTAGGTGGTGGACGCTGGTGGTGGTGGTGGGTGGTGGTGGTGGTGGACGCTGGTGGTGGTGGTGGTGGTGGGTGAGGAGAAGAGAAGTGGAGAAGACCTTTGAAGACCTTAGAAGACTTTGGAACAAGTCTGCACCAAGAAGAGGTCAAGAAGACCTTTTTGAGTGAAACGTCTTCCAAAAAACAAACAATCTGCAGACCCAAACGTCTGCGCGCGTCTGCGTGGTGCAGACAAAAGAGGTCAGAAGTGCTTCTGAGGAAAAAACAAACAGCACCTTAATCATTTAGAATGTCTTGACCATTCAGACTTCTTACTGGGTCAGCACTTACCCATTCAGACGTTGCCAAACTGTAACATCCAGCCCTCTCACCACCAATATTGTCCACTTTGCCTCGATGGGTTGCCCATCCAGAGCTCGCGGATTTGCTTTTGGTTGTCCTAGTGGAGACTTCCCAGGAGGTCACCCATCCTAGTAGTGCTCCCCACTGAGCACGCTTAACTGTGGAGTTCTCCTCATCCACTAACATTAAGCCCCAAAACGCGTTGGTGATTTAAGAGGTAAGACATTACTTAGGAACCAAGGATCTTTCCTGGCCACGGCCGATGTGGGATTTTCCTGGGGTGTCACATTCACCCCTGTTAGTGTCTCATCGTCCCTGATGAGGTTGTACCCACTATCTCGAACAGCACAGGAGTGACTCTCATACCATATGTAACATCCGGCCCCTCTCACCACCAATATTGTCCGCTTTGCCTTCATGGGTTGCCCATCAAGAGCTCACGGATTTGCTTTTGGTTGCCCTAGTGGATACTTCCCAGGAGGTCACCTATCCTAGTAGTGCTCCCCCTGAGCACGCTTAACTTTGGAGTTCTCCTCATCCATTAACATTAAGCCTCAAAACGTGTTGGTGATTTAAGAGGCAAGACATTACTTATGAACCAAGGATCTCTCCTGACTACGACCAATATGGATTTTCCTGTGGTGTCACACAAACAGCCCCTTACAAAAAGACTAAAAGTTTGTTCGTAATGCTTCCTACATATAATATATGAGAGAAACATGAATTACTCTACTATGTGTATCATCTTATGTAACACAATTATAAACGAAAGTACAAATGATTATTTAGTTCTCAGGTATAATATGGACTTTGTTAAACAGCTTAAAAGACTACTAATAATACAAAGCGGGTCAAAGGCCACAGTTTAAAAAAAAAAAAATATGGATTAAAAAGCAACTACCAAAACAAGAAGTCCATTGTTTATATTACGGAAACTAATCGCTTTTCTTTAAATTACTTGATAAATCGGCCGAATATCTCTCCAATATAGACATAAACTTTGAGGTTACAATCAAGATAGATCGACCCATACTTCTTTTGTATATTTTATTTAGTTTAGTTCTAGTCGAAATTGCTTTATTTAACATTATTCTAAGAATATTTTTAGCTGGATAACTTTCTACGTGTTTGAGTGTATAGGCTAGGCTAAGACATCCAAATCAAGCTCGAGTTTAGCTTGCTTGTGGCCTTAGCTACATAGTAAGTAACAAGGGTTCCGATTTTTATGAAGCCTTTCCTTCAATATTAATGTTAGCCATGCATTGCAGAAAATTGGTTCAACCTCAAATTATCATGGTTGGGAATGAGGTTTTCGGCCACCTATTTGCACATAAAGTAATTGCGTGTGCTAAATGCAACTAAAGAGCTATATGTACTTCGCATGATGATCATATCGTGTTATACCACCATTACATTAATGAAATGAAAAAGATAATACTTGGATAGAAGTTACAATCAAAATGTAACTTACATTATTCAAAAAAAAGTAGCCTTAGATAAAAAGTAAACTTTAGAAATGATGATGAGGGTCTGGACCTCCAGGGGCGACTCTTGCCGGGAAGTTTTCAGACATTGCCCTTCTCCAATAGTAGTGTAATGTTCGATCGTCAAACCCATGTTTGTGTAACATGCTACGTGAATCTGTTTTGATGTTTGTATCAACAGAACGCCTGTCTAATGAGCGTATGCCGTGCGTTTCTGATACACACATCAACAACACTAGCAACATGCAAAGGATGAATTTGGAAAGACTAGCCATTGTGTGGAAATGGGATGGTTAGACAATAAAAATGAGTCGTTTATATAGAGAATTATGATACATGAGACAAAGTTGGCTAGTGGGACGATAAAAATGTTTAATTGGAAAGAAAACCTTGGTGCGCTAAATATGGAAATGGACTAAAATACTAAAATGATAACGTGTAAAACATTTGCTGCATAAGATATAGTGATCCTTATATCATTTTACAACTTGTATATACTTAACTAGATTATACCCCGGGAGCGTCCCGGGTTGAAAAATTTAATATGATACATCAATTTTACATATGAAATAATATAACTCTAATATTAATATCTAACTTAAAACAATGTACAACTCCAATGTTAACACCTAACCTAAAAGAATGTAGAACTTCAATGTAACTCTAATATTAACACATATCCTAACGCCTAAACAAATGTACAACTCTAACATACTAATATTGATACCTAACTTAAAACAACGTATAACTCTATTAACCTATTTTGCTCTGGTTGAAAAAAAATCATATTTACTGATTTGAACATAATTAGTGATTTGTCTATACATAATTAATGATTTACCTGAACACTTTGTGTTTTTTTACTGTATGAACAAAACCCCACAAAAAATAGTCATTTTTTTATCCGTTTTTTATATAGCACTATGGTACTTGTTGGAAAGATAATAAAACACTCGTTAATTTGGTGTAATTTTTTTCTTTAAAAAATCTCGTATATAAAAGATATTGACGTTTAAAAATTATGGGAGGAAACATGAGAGTGAAAAATCCAAATTTGTTTTTAAATTCTTTTTTCCTAAAATATCTCAATGCCACATGGGATGACACATGACACACTCAAAGAAGAGAATACCTCTTTGAGTGCCATGTCATTAAAATGACTTTGGTTTATTATATGTATAGATATCAAAACTAGATTATATCCCATAAGTTTTTCGGGATAGATAAATCTAATATGAAGTGATAAAATATGTGTTATGATATAACACAAAAATTAATGTACTACAATATGAGAAATCAAGGAATTTAACATATTCTGCTCTGAATGAAAATATAATTCCTATTTACTGGTTTGAACATGATTAGTGACTTGCCTAGACATGATTAAAGAATTACCTGAACACATTGTGTTTTTTTCCTATAAAAACAAAAACCTACCAAAAAGTCATTTTTTCGTTTTTTGTATAACACTAAAAATAATAAAACGCTTGTTAATTTGGTGTATTTTTTTTTAAAAAAAATCTCATATATAAAAATTATTAACGTTTAAAAATTGTCGAGAGAAACATAAGAGATAGGGCTGTAAACAAACCAAACGTTCAGTGAACAATTCGTAAACCGTTCGGCGGGAAGTTTGTTTGTGTCCGTTTGTTTAATAAATGAACAAACACGAACAAAAAATTACGTTTGATTAACTAAACAAACAAGCATGAACAAATGTCTCGTTCGTTCGATTGCGTTTGTGAACGTTCGGCAATGTGTTTGTTTACGTTCGTTTATATATATTCGTTCGTGTATGTTTGCTTATGTTCGATCACTAGTTAAAACTTAGGATAATTCTGAACTTTTGAATTAGGAATATCATGTATTCATGCCTATGCCTAAGTAATTTTAGATAATTATGTCTAAGTTAGTACAATTTGACTTATCGACATCGTTTAACAATGTTTTTTTAGTTAGTTGCATATTAAATGTTTGTTTTTGTTTGTTTGTGTTCAAGACCTGTGTTCACGAACAGTTTGCAAACAACTGAATTTCTTAACAAACAAACACAAATACAGAATTATGTTCGTTAGTGTGTTCGTGAACGGTTCGTTTGTTCAAGAAACCTTAACAAACAAACACGAACAAAGCCTTATTAACAGATAAAGAATTTTTTTAGGGAAATAATGGGGAGGATGCCACGTAGCACACTCAATGGGAAGGATGACCTCATTGAGCGCCATACCAGCTTTAGTGTTTTTTTTATTAATATATATTGATTAAAACTAGAATAAAGCAGTTTCTAGCAAGATTACAAACCGCTTAAGATATACGACTTTAATTTGTTTATAACTATACTAGCTGATTACCCCAAGAAGGTCCCAAGGTTGAAAAATATAATATGACTTAGAGAGAATTACACAGATTGTCCTTTAGTTATACATGAAATTGCATCCTATGTCCTTTTTTCAAATTTTTGACACCTTATGTCCTTTATTTTATACAGTTGTTACACCCTATGTCCTTTAGACCAAACCCAGTTAAAAATCTCGGTTAAATGGGTCACGTGCCCCTCATGTAAGGGGCAAATCTGTCTTTTCATAGAATTTATAAATTCCTAATCTGCAGCCAAACGCTCCATGTCTTCTATTAAATCTGTGTCAAACATTCCATATTCTGCTGTTAAACCCGTAACCAAACATTCCTGATTGTAAGTTTTATCCCTATAACCAAACACCCTCTAATTGCTTCAACCTATAAAAACCCTTCCCCTCTCCCTTTGTCTCTGCATATCACCGAACACACACACACACACACACACATGTGTGTGTGTTGTAGAAAGCCTCTGGTTAGAGGTCGCCGGCCGGTACCGGCGCCGGCGCCGGTGGACCTTCCTTCTCCGGTGAACTTCACTTCAACCCGGTAAGTGTGATACGGATCCGGACGTACTTGAAGAACCGGCACTCTTATCTCCTCTATATCATCCAACTCTTAATCATCCTCCTAACCGATAATAATCGACTGAACCCCCTTGTCCTTTTCTATTTTGATGAACCGGATCTAGCACCGGTAACCCTTTCTATGTTCCAGTTAAACAACCCGGTGACCAACCCTTTAATCTGTTTTTGTGGTGAACCCGACACCCTGTTCTTCTGTTTCTAAACCAACCGAACCCATAAACCTTCTGATTATCTTAATACCCACACACGCATCGATGTGTGTGTGGCATCAGGTCTGGAAATCGGGTGACTGGTTCGGTCTCCGATCTAAATTCCGTTCAATCTCCGGTCACTCCTCCGGTAGGTACCAATCTATTGATTAATTGGTCACAATCTTTTAATCTGTAATTAATATGTTGATTATATTGATTGCAGGGTACTTTGATCGAATTAGAAGGTTAAATCCTAATAACCGACCTTGTGTTGCCGAGTTATGCTCGATAAATCATCCGGTCATGTTATCTTTCACACACACATATGTTGATGTATGTGTAATTATCTTTGTAACCATATGATCGATTGAGTTCCTATTAAATTCTGATCGTGTTCGGTAATTTTCCGGTCCTACTCCGGCGAGAAGCCGACTACTCTCCAAGGAGGTATAATCCAAACAGTTTCATTAAGAGGAGGAGTTGACCTGGTCAACTTACCAGTCAATTCAGATACATAAGGGGAGAAGACATAAGGGGTGAAAAGACAGATTTGCCCCTCACGTGAGGGGCATGTGACCAATTTAACCGAGATTTTTAACTGAGTTTGGTCTAAAGGACATTGGGTGTAACAACTGTATAAAATAAAGGACATAAGGAATCAAAAATTTGAAAAAAGGACATAGGATGCAATTTCATGTATAACTAAAGGACAATCTGTGTAATTCTCTACATGACTTAATAGAAAATGATAAAAGAAGAAAACTCAAATCACGAATTGTCATCACAACTATAACATCAATTATCTACAATCAGAACAAAGAAATATAAACCATTAAGACTGTTACCGTATTCCCTAACCGCCTAAGATGCTACTATCTCAATTATATTGGTCCCCTATGGATTTGATTCCTATATTAGCCACTAATAATTACAATAGAATACCACTACATAAACTAAAGTAAGGACATAAACTTAAATCTAAAACAAAACTCAAATCACGAATTGTCATCACAACTATAACATCAACTATCTACAATCTGAACAAAGAAATACAAACCATTTCGACTGTTACCATAATGCCTAACTTCCTAATACGCTACCAATCACACCTTCTGTATCTATTTTATAAAAAAAACCTAAGCTAAACTTATGGACCACCGCTTATATACCTACTAATCAAACCTTCTGTATCCTCATCTGCTCGTTGTGACTCAAACCAAGTAGTCCCAAATCACAAATCAATACTTTACATTAAATACTATTATTAAACTAACTTCCTATGGAAGTTTAGTGATCACACACGTAATATATACACTGCACCTATACTTCACGAACCTTCCGCATCCACTGCACAAACACACATGTCTGTATACCTAAATTTCACTAAAATGATAACAAATTCACATTTCAATAAATAATTAACAACCACATGCCTATTCGGATATATAATTCTCAACGCAGTAACAAATAATAATATGAATTAAAAATACTGAATTAATTGCTTCTTGGGTCTTATGAACTTCTCTTGGAATATCATCATCCTGCACCAAACCCATCAACAACACGCCAATCTTTCATAGTAATAGTAATAGCAATAGCAATAGCAATAGCAATAGCAATAGAAATAGCAATAGTAATAGTAATTGAAGAAACAATAAGTATCTCGGAGATTATTACTAATCACTGAGGGGTTATACTTATGTTACTATACGCACGTTCCTTTACCCAAACCTTTAGATCAACCCGAAAATGTAGTGTGAGTGAGTGTGTGGTGAATAAGTTAAGGAAGAACACAAAGATGTAAGTGGTTCGGTCAAGTTTGACCTAAGTCCACTGTAAGGAGCCGAGGATATTATTGCTCGATAGAATACAAAGAGTATGAGTAATCCTAGCTCTAAGTTACAAGTGATTGGTTTTCGATCCCTTTGAAGGGAGTTGATGTCTTCTATTTATAATGGAGGTCGTGGGCTTGGGAAGAAGCCCACGACGAGTCTTGTGATCTTTGGGCTTTGGCTCGGCCCAACTCTGCTCAGCCTCTGAGAAAGGCGGGAAAATGACATTTACTGTAGATGACGTCAGCGGCGAGCTTACTGGTGGACACGTGGCAGCATGTGACTGGTCCTTGGCGTATGTTGTTCTGCAGCAGCATGGTTGACTTACCTGCCAGCGTCTGATGTGGCCTCTGACAGAAGGTGAGCATGCCTGGCCAGAATAATAGTTGCAGCATGGTGGAAGCATGGAACCAGTCACGTCACTGTTGAACCTTAGTGGTTGTTGGGCAGCTACAGGCACGTGTCCTTGTCCCATTGATGGTGTCAGTGATCCTTGCAGGTAGATTACTAACTCTTGATCTTCCGTACATGGTATTTGGGAATGTTTGTGGTATGAAGCAGCGCGCGCGTTGATAGACGCGCGCGTGCTTGGCACAGATGTGTAGTGTTGCTACCCAAGTTCTTTCCGCTGAAACCTTGTTGTGAGTGTTTCCACGGATCTTCTGTTAAGCGGGGATAGGGATGTCGCGTCTGCTTGGATTAGGCTCCCTATCCCTTCAAGTCCCCCTAGTCTAGGGCTTCTCCTGTTCTTGATTTATGGGGAGGTGGAGTGCTAGACTGAATTAAAAAGTGAGTCGCGGATGATAGCTCCTCCGCTTGTGTTTTTCTTCCGTCGGTTGGGCGGGGAACGTCTTTCTCCGCGTTACGTCAAGAGTTCGCAGACTCTGACGTTCCGTGCTTTGTCTCTGAAGGGGGGAGGACGGGGAACCCAGGCCTTGACAATCTTTGGTCGGCCTAGGTCATCAATCATAGGTAGCTCCATCCATCTACCATGAGGGGTAGGTGTTTACTCATCAATAGCAGTTGATGTAGATGGTGCTAATGAAGCAGATAAACTCACAAATGGTGCTTTAGCTGCTTTTGGCTTCCAACTCTTGTCATGCTTAGCCTTTACAGGTCTTTACTTGACAGATTTGGGTGGTAACTTAGGCTTCACCTTTGGGTCAGCTGGTGGCTTTGCCCTTTGGTTAGTCTTTGGACCTGCTTTGGGGTCTCCCTTAGGTTTCGCAACCTTAGGTGTAGCCTTTGAGCTTGATGCCTGGTCAGCTTTAGGCTTTGCATCATCAACAACAACCTTTTGTTTCTTTTTCACATTCTTTGGGGTCACTTGAACATGTTGTTCAGGTGACTTGTATCATTGGTTCTTGTTGTATTTAGGGGGTTTAAATGCTTTGCCCTTTAATTTTCTCAGATAGGGACAATTAGCATTCAAGTATCCAACCTCGTTACATTAATAGCATTACTGGTATTTCCTCAAAAACATGTTTAATTAAGGATTGATCACATTTTTAATTGGAAACTCTTTATCAGAAAACACTTTGTCAGATCCCACCAGCATGTATAGCCCTTCCGTGCCTTTAGGAAACTGAAAGTGCTTCTTTTCCGGCTCAGGTTCACACAGATTGTGATTTTCAATAGAGCTATGTGAACCTGATTGAGCCTTCTCAGTTTCCTGGGATTCTTTATTAGAATCCTCAAGGTCTACCTCTGGTAAGGTCTTTGGTTTCAATTTCACTTTCTGTCTATTTACAGAACGTGTGTTGTAACCCAGTCCTTGATTTTCCTTATGCCGAGACTGGTTCTTACGATCAATATCATTTTTACTTAACACAAACTTTGCCAATTCAAAACCATCTAGTTTATGTATGGCTCTTTCATAATTCTCACTTATCTTATACTCAAAATCATGCTTTTATCTATGTTTTATCATGATTTATCTCTTTTGCTGATAATTGCAGGATCAAAGGTTAAGAGGTCAAAAGAAGTGGAAACCAGCACAAAATGGCACTAACAGACGAAGAATTAAAGACTTTGATGCTCTGCCAGATGTGGCACGACCGTGCTTATGGCCGTGCAGCTGTACCGGGTCAACAAGTCAACAAAGGCCAAAATCAGACTTCAAAGAAGAGCACGGGCGTGCCAACCATAAGGGCACGGACGTGCTTGCTGAGACGTGTTTCCCAAGGCTTAAACCGACCAAAACTGACAAGACGGTTACAAGTACTGGAAAGCACGGGCGGGCCCCATGCTGAAACATTGGCGTGCTTGCCCTAAGTACAGACATCTATGCATAAAGGACTCTGCAACAGTACCTGCTGCCGAGCATGGAGGTGCCAGGGAGTGAGCATGGGCGTGCTTGAGCTGATTTGCCTATAAATAGAGGCCTCCACCCTACATTTTGAAGAATCCCTTTCCATTCGAAAACCAACACTTCTCCACGAAGTTCCAGCCATCCTTAAGGATTATGAGTGTCCTTTGGATCCTGGGATCACTCCATAAACACCACCATCAAGAGAGAAACAACCCGAAATCACACAAAACCTCTAGAAATCTTCATACAACCTTCCACCATGTCTTGTACACAAACCCAACCTTGTGAGCTTGTTGTATCAACCATGCTAGGCTAGATTTCTGTTGGTGTTGCTCGGGTGATGATGGAAACATGGTATGAATTAAATAGTTTATCTTTTATTTAAAAGTGGTGTTTTGTGTTCTTAATAATTCTTTCTATTCTAAACTTTGTTTAATGAATTAATTAATAAATCACTTAGTCTTTGGTCTTGTGGGTGTCTTGATTGGAAGTGGGGGAACTCATGAGTGTACCCATCGTGTGTAACAACTCATGCACTTGTGAGCTAACCTAATCCCACGAGTAGTGATTAGCCCATTTGTGGGTAGAAATACACACACTTAGTGACTTAATCCTCTACTATCAAGATCTCACTTAGGGTCAGTATGGTCTTTATACTCGGTCCTGGTGATAAGTCAAGACTTAGTTCTGCGACTTAGCTTCATTGTCTATGTGAAAAATTTGGCGCAAGTTAAGGATTGATGAGCTCGTGTTGAAAGAAACCATTCTTTATTTTCTTTCATTACTATATTGCCACACAATTAGTAATAGACCACTCACTTTTTGATAAGTTAATTAAATCAAGTAGGGTATGCATGTGTTCTGGTTAGTCACGACTCATCTATGATATTAAGTGGTAACTTGTTCGATCATGCTCCGTCCACCGACAAGTTATTCATAAAAGTCTAGAGTAGTTAGATGTCTATATCGCAACACTGGGAAGTAGGTAATTCAGGGTTGAGTTGGCACAGTCTTGAGTCATTTTCTTTTCATTGTTGAGAGGTGAGGTACCCGATTTGGATGACCCTCATAAAAACATTAGGAACACGAGTCGTTTATACAGTTATGCGAAAACAGTCACCTCTAGAGAATGTAGTTATGCAACTCTAAGTTAAAGCACAAGTGCACAACTTAAACACACTACTTTAATAAAAGATTACTATTATCATACCAGGTTCCATCTGACCCCGAAGCAATCTTAAAGTTTACATCTTTCTTTTTTTTACTTTTCTTCTCATTTTAAAAGTCTCTTAGTAATTTTTAGGAAAGCCGAGTAGTAAAAATCGTGTCCACGGATTCGATACTCGGCACTTGCACATTTCTATTCTATACATGATAGGTACGCTTGCCTATTGTGTTGGGTCTAGAACGTTGAGCAACTATCGTTTTAAATTATAAATTTAAAATTTGTAAATGTCTTACTGTTTCCTCACTTAACCACCTTTTCACCAAAGCTTTTGACACCTCCTTTGGGACTTTGCCCCTTTTGAAAAGAATTTTAAGTTTTATTGAAACACGAGCACCTCATCATACATCCTTTTTGTTTCCTTTATTGTTACTATATCTTTACTGTGCTTTTTTATTTGAATTTTCTGAATCATATTTCCTATTCTGGTCAAAGTTGCTTAGCACTGTGCGAATAATCGACTTTCCAAAATTCATACCGTGTTGCATCTGATAATGAAGGAAAAAGACAATTTAATTGACAAGAAGCGAGCATATTTAAACTTCCATAGAGTACAACGAGAGTTGGGCATGTTTATTTTTTGTTTGATATATGATTCTTATAAATAAGTTAGGTTATGTGTTTAATACATGTATGTTTCTTTTCACCTTTCGGGCATGTCTTACAAAGTTGTCGTTTCTTCTTATTAACCTTTAAATGACAAACACATGGTGAAAATACGCTAGAATTTATTTAGTTCTCTCCTCTCTCTCACGCGCACACGCATATATGTAACTTTTTTTTATTATTTACATTATTAATTATATTTTAAAGCTTAATAAAAATGTTGTTTGTTACGCGGCTATACCATAGTTTAATAAATATATTCTAATCTATTCTAATAAAGTAATATTTGGGAGACAAATGGCTCTTTCTAGGGTTATCATATAAGATTTTTGCACTTTGTTGCCATTGTATTCACTCTAAGCCTTTTTAAAATTAACTGCACTTAATAAATATGATCATGACAAGTTTCAAACTTTAAGAAAAATTTGAAAATCATTTTCGCTTAATATCAATAAAATTCAATCATGTCAAACTTTAATTTTTAACTAAAACTAGTAAAAAAAAAAAAGGAAAAAGTGACACTATTCCTAAGCCTCTTCAAGATTTGTTAATGTATAAAATTTTAAATTAACCAAATCTCATATTCAATTCAACATTCAGTTCTAATCAAATAATAACTATTTAATTAAATTTAATTATCTTTTTTTTTTTTTTTTTTTTTGATTTTGAAAAATTGAATTTCATTAAAACCAACCAAAACCGACTATTATCTCCAAGGCGGAGAAAGAAGCCGAACACCAAGAAAGTACAAACCAACCAATTACATCACATCAAACGAACACCATCGGTTCCAATCCACTATCCCGCCCTTAAACCTATGTTTGTACCATAAAAACCCCAATGTCTTGATATCCGCAACCATGTCCACCACATTAGATGCCTTATTATTGAAGACCTTATCATTCCTGGCTCGCCATAGTCTCCAACTAGCAATGATAATGATGCCATGAAGGATCGTTTTCTTGACCCCCGCGACACCACTATGATCATGTAAATCCACCAAATCCTTTACGTGAAAAAAAAAAACGGTCTAGGAATGTTACACCAAACAGAAATCGCATTCCACACCCCCAAAGACATAACGCAACCTATAAGAACATGCTCTATAGTTTCTGCATACGCCTCACACCAAACACACAACTGATCATCAATGACAATGTTTCTTCAAGCAAGAGCCATCTTAGTTGGAAGACGGTCCAAAAACGCGCGTCACATAAAAATATTACATTTGTTTGGGACCCAAGAACTCCATTGAAACCCGAAAGTGGCTGCACCATTGAGTGATCCTCGTAACCATTTCTTGGCTGCGGCAACTTCGAACCCACCATTAGATCCATGAGACCAAACCCACATGTCCTCTCTATCATCCAAATTAATGAACTGTAACTGAGCCTCCAACAATTGTTTTTCTATTATTTAATAGGAACTCTAATCCAATCCCAATAAAGCATACGGGACATCCATGTAACCTTCAAACGAGCATCAAGCATAATACGTTTAGACTTCTCGAGAGCGAAAAGAGTAGGATAAGTAACTTTTAACGGCTCACTCCCCAACCACGTGTCCAACCAAAATCTAATTCGCCTCCCATTCCCCGGACTACCCCGGATAATACCATTTAGGCCAACCCCTCAACCTTATGTTTATTCCAAAACGTAACGCAATTTTTCCAAACACCCGGAATGGCGTTGTTCAAAGGCGCAATACCCCAACTCCTAGACGAGCCATGTATAGAAACAATAACTCTTCTCCACAACGCATTAGGTTCATTAAGAAACCTCCACAACCACTTGACTAACATCGCATTATTGTTGACATCAAGATTCGCTATCCCCAACCCGCCGTCTTTAATACTTTTAGTAACAATCTCCCATGAAACCCAACTCATCTTTCGAACATTATCCGTGCCTCCCCAAAGAAAGCGTCTCATTAAACCTTCTAACTCACCAATAACCTTCTTAGGCGCCTTGAACAGGGAAAAGTAATATGTCGGTAAACTATCCAACACCGACTTTATCAAAGTTAAACGTCCGGCAATAGAAAGGGTATTAGCTTTCCACTTCGAAAGACGCCGCTTAAACGTAGACACCACAGGTTCCTAGTTCGACACTCTATTCATATTTGCCCCAACCTTGATGCCCAAATACGAGAATGGCAATGCCCCCTGCTTACAACCTAAGGTCTCGGCCATACCCTCAATCTTTGCGTCTTCCACTCCCACTCCATAAAGACCTGAACATAAATAAAAAATACGCAAAATACGCTTCATATTAATGAAATTAAACGACGAACACTCCCCATAATCATAGCGTCATCCGCATAAAGCAAATGAGACATAGCCGGACCATCGTTAGGAAGCTTAACCCCATGAAAAGCACCTATATCACATGCCTGCTTCAACATACCCGATAAGGCCTCCATCAAAATAATAAACAAAAAAAGGTGAAAGTCGATATCCCTGTCGAATGCCTTTTTGATACCCGAATTCGAAGGTAGGAGAACCATTCACTAAGACAGCGGCTCTGGAAGAAACCAAAATACCACGAATCCAATCACACCAAACATCATTAAACCCCATCTGTGCCATGACTGACAATAAAAACTCCCAATTGACATTGCCGTATGCCTTATCAAAATCTATCTTGAACAAAAAAATCTTCATTTCTCTCTTCTTTGCCCAAGCAATAACCTCATTGGTCATCAAAGGACCATCAAGAATATATCTCCCGGATAAAAAAGCCGTCTGATGCTCAGACACTAAAGTACCCAGAACCGACTTCAAACGGTTCGCCAAAACCTTGGACACCACTTTAATAATGCACCCTATAAGGCTAATCGGTCTAAAATCTCCTAGACTCGAAGGAGCACTAACTTTAGGAATCAATGTAATAAACGACGACCCAACCCCCGGGCTAAACCGTCTCGCCTCATGAAAATGTCCCATAATATCAACAAAATCAGTCTCGAACAAGTC
Organism: Ambrosia trifida; assembly: GCA_028751855.1. Lineage (NCBI taxonomy): Eukaryota > Viridiplantae > Streptophyta > Magnoliopsida > Asterales > Asteraceae > Ambrosia > Ambrosia trifida. The sequence continues at coordinate 81,810,078 of CM054123.1, forward strand.
CCAGAAATACCTAATGAATCTAAAATTAAATCCATCAGAACCTGGAGCTTTGTCTGAACCACAATAAAAAACCGCTCGTTTGATTTCCTGCACAGAGAACTCAGCAATCAACCCCTCGGCATCCTCGGCGATCAATGAAGACAACCCATAACACACAAGCTTCGGCCTGTTACACAGAGCATCTCTAAACTTATCCCGAAAAAATCCCATAACCTCCCTTTTAATGATAACCGGATTCGTTTCCCACCTCCCATTAACCTCCAAACCAGGCAGATGATTAGAAGCCTTACGCTTATTAATGAACCCGTGAAAATACCTCGAATTATCATCCCCATGAGAAGCCCAATTACACCGCGCCTTCTGTTTCAAATCGCGATAATTAAAATCATCTAATTCCCCCAATCGCCGTTTTATCTCTGCCAAGGTCCAAACCTCCTCCTCAGATAACCTTCTACTTTCCAAAGCTTGGTCTAGCACACTAAGCTCATGATCCAATAAACGCCTCTCCCTCATTCGCTTTAACCATGACCACCCAATTGGAAATACTACTACGTAACACCTTGAATTTCTTCAATAAAATCGCGTCCGGGTTACCAGTGAAAGAGACATCCTCTAATGTCTTCTTAACAAGCAAACTAAAATCATTCCGACCAAGCCACGAGTTATAGAATCTAAAGGGTTTAGGCCCAAAATTTCTCGAACCCATCTTCAACAAAAGAGGACTATGATCGGACTTATATCTCTCTAAATCAATATAATCAACGCATGGCCATTCCATAAAGACATCCCAATTCACAAAAATCCTGTCAATGCGGCTCATCTTGACACCTGCAACAAAAGTAAAACGCCTCCCTTTCAAGGAGTACTCATGAAGATTCGCCGTATCAATGAAATCATTAAACTCATTAGCCTCAACCACGTTAAAAATAGAATTCCGTCTATCCTCCGCGCTACGGACCGAATTAAAATCCCCAGCCACAAACCACCTACCAACCCCCCCACCAACCAACCCAATAATCTCTGCCCACAAAATACGTTTAGCAACTATATTCTGCGGAGCATACACATTAAGAACGTGACACGGACACCCACTCCCTTTAATCATCCCGAAAACAAGGAGCCAGTTAGGATTTTTTACCACCCTATCCATAACGAAAACCTGAGGATCCCAAACAGACAACAAGCCTCCCGATCTACCCGTTGAAGACACCCAATCATAATTAAAATCCCCAACACCCCAAAAACTCCCAAGGTTCACCATATCCAAAGAACTATATTGTGTTTCCTGCAACATTAGAAAACTAACCTCATTATGAGTCCGAAGACGACGAACCCAATGCGCTTTACCATGATTCCCTATACCACGGATATTCAATGAAATAACATTCATTGATCACCGTCTTGATACCCTTCAGTACGCAACACCTCTTTAACATTTGGCACAAAATCACCCAAGTTTTCCACCCCCAAGGCTCTACTTAACTCCAACGTAACCATAGCTTCTACTTCAATCGGCGGCTTCACAATAACCTCACACTTGTTCACCTCGGCTGGATCCGCTACAAAAGAACCACTCTCCAAACTTTCAACAGTAGCTCTTTTATTTAGATCTGGAGTCAGAAAACAATCGCTACCGGCTGGTTCACCACTAACACCTGACTCAGAAGCGTCAGATAATTAAATTTAATTATCAACATACATAATTTAACTTTCAAATCCAAATTTGAACATATCAAACTTACCAAATTTTAAAAATAATTTTGCAAATCAAATTTTGAAAGAAATCTTTTTAGGAATTCATTTAACGAATTTTAACTAAACAAAATTTATAACACTCACATCAAAATTCATTTTTTAGTCATATCTTGATGACTATATATGTTAATATATTACATACATTAATTATATACTAGTAAACCGTGAAAGACTTGCTTCTATTTAACCCATGCAATGCACAAATTTTTTTAAACACATAACGTTTTCATATTATTAAGAATATAACAGTACATTTATGCAACTCATATAATATATGAAATCCTTACAGAGCCGACCCTAGGGGCGTGCAAGTCGCACTCCCGGCCGAGGCCCGTTTTTTCCGAGGGCACTAATTTTTTGTGTGTGTGCGTCAGTGCGTATTTATATATATAAATATAAACGAAAGCAATTCTCATTTGGTCGTGTAGCTCAGAGGGTTATAACTTCCATTGTTCGTTTCCAAGAATCCAGGTTCGAAACATGGCAGCATCAGAGATTTTTAAATTTTTTTCTTTCTTTTGCTTCTTTTTGTTGAGGGCTCGTTGCTTACTGCTTAGGCCACTGGGCCCTATTTCTTATAAGGTTAATGATGTGTAGCACACCTTGACATCTCTTAGAAAACCATGGATTTAAGCAAATCTCTTTGTTTCCAAACTTTTTTGGCTAAAACATACCTACGTGTATGTTTTTAAGTTAAAGATTATCATCATGATAGACTGTTGCTGAAAAAAAAAAAAAATTTAAGGTTCATTTTTAGTAGTTACACATGACTTTAGAAATCTCAAAGACGCCTTGTATTTAGGGGCTATTTTTTTTCACTCGTACAGAATCCTTGAAGGCACCCACATTAGTTTATTGCTCTTAAAAAATGGTCTATATAATTCGTTAAAAAAGTTTATATGATTCGTTAGGGCCTGAGGGCCTTTTTTTTTTGCTCGTACAAGGCACTTGAATACTCAGGACCGGCTCTGAATCCTTATATATTAAATTGATTCTTTTATTACTTTTATTTTATGCACACATAAATACATTATTTGTCCGATATACACAGTTAAAAAATGATTATAACACATATTTTGTATATCTTCTAAAAACTTATTTATATTGGACATATAACACTACATATATAAATATACATGGAACCGGCGATACCAACCTCGATACTAATGTTATTTGGTTGACATCTCTAAGGGTCTTTACGACACTGATAGTCGGATTTGTTTATGATATCATGTTTTTTTTTTCTTATTTTGAATACAACTCCGTTTTTAATAAAATTTATATAGAAATGTTAAACATTTGTATTTTTTTGTTTTTTAAGTTAACGAATGCGGTTACTAGAGACAAATAAAATTATTAAAAATAGATTAGGTTATTTGTGTATATTATTTATAGCACAATGGGTAAAATTGAAGCCATAATAATATTAAATAAAAAATGGCTAGAGTATATATGATAATAGAGAATTTATAGTTTAATAATTGTCATAAATAAAAAACATCTTCAAGAAAGTGGTGAAACTTTTGGTCAATAATCTAGTCACCCTTATTTGCTTTCATTAGTATTTTGCAATATTTTAAGCACATAAGACATAACAACCTTTATAGTGTCGTTTCTATGATTTTATTGTCAGTTTCAACTAAGTAGTATTGTCGTTTTGGTTGATGCCAACATTTGTGTTGCAGGTTTAACTTTAGTGAAGTTCTTTTTTGCTTTTAAAAAATTTAATACATATTTAAAAAAAATAAATTTTAACACTTTATCTACATTAGTGGGTTTACCCGCGTGTTTCCGTAGGGTTTAAATAAAATCCAACGATAAAATGAATTAAAATATAAATTATCAGTTTAAGGTAATTGATAAAATGGCACCCCATTAATTAACACATGTCTAGCTACAACAACATCACTTAAGGAAAATTTGTATAATTATAACAATAGAAGTTTATCAAATATTAACAACTCATTAGCGAGCAAAATTTGATTAAATATTAAGATTTACTGACGTACCATAGCTACAACTTGGGGCTTTTATTAACTCAAATCTAGTTATCATGCAAAAATGCAACTTAAAAAATGAGATTTCAACCACAAAGAAAAGAGAATGAAATAAAATGTCATATTAAATTATTTATTAGTATATTATTTTAAGGAGCAACAACCTTTGACTGTCAAAAGAATTCCTCAGATTGAAACAGTTATTTCCTAAACATTTTTACGTAAACCTCCGGAACAAATGTATATTCATCCGCAACATCCTTCACATTTATAGTGGAAACTACTTCCTCTTTTGTGAAAAATACACCAATTTACCAAATAAAGCATCAATATTTGCAAATGGAATGCAATAAAAGAAAAGGTAAAAATACATTTTCATTTTCTTCTTCTATAAGAATATGTATTCATCTTTTTCAAGACCCATTCAGTGAAAAAAAAGAAAAAAAAACTAATAGTTTCATGCATATTATGAAAATGTCATGCCTCTCACATGTCATTTTCGTATTTTTAATTGGCTCATGACAAATTCAATAATTTCAACAACACATTGTGTTGTTTAGAACATATTTGAAAGCAATCATTGATAATGTTAGTAATTATAATGAAGAATTTGTTTTCATCTCCTTTTTTGTGCTTTAACTTATAAATGGCTCTTTATATAGGCTCTTACATAAATACAGGAGTAATAAAAAATATAGAAGTTAAATATAGGAAGAGTCATAGACCCTTATATAAATACAAAAGTAATAAAACATATGAGTTAAACATATTGAGAGCAATCATATAAATGCATGTATGAGAAGAGTCACTAATTGATGTATTCATAACATGGTATAAATGGGTAATGCAATAACAAGGCTACTACAGGAAAATTTTACATGACATATAGAATTTAAAACATGGGACCTTTAGCCTCCCATCTTAAAAAAGAGTGATAAAATTACTATTTTACCCACCTTGGCCCTTAATAAGGTAACTAGTAGGTAGGCATGCGCTTCGCAACGGTTTTACATGACATATGCAATGAAACAAACTTACTATTGTTAAGGAAGTAATGAAAAGTAGAATAATGTAAACAAAATTGTGTATCTTACAACTTGTTACAATTTCTAGTCTCAAATGCCTCAATGCCTGAAAACAGTGCTCAATATCTGACCAATCGATCAGGGGCACGAATCTCACTTTTAAAATGGATGTGACCCAAAACATATTTCTGATTCAATCATAGAGGCGGGTTTGCGCTAAAAGAGAACAAAAATTACATGAAAGTGTATCATGTTATGCTTAAAATGTGGAACTATAACAAAGTAACTATGATAAAGTGCAACAAAACTTTTAACCAACTAAAACTAACGAATGCACTCTTTTTATTTTGTCCCAACTTGAAACACAAACTTGAAGCATACATGATCTCTATGACGTTCTGTTTGACGAAAAAGTTGCATCCTGCTGTAAAAAAAGGATGAAGGGTGGCATCCATACCAAAAGAGCATATAGAAGTAATTCCGCCTAAACTTTTTATTACGATATGTGTTTTTTTTAATCCATAATGTGATCATCAAGCTAAAATTAATGTTGTCCTAACCAAATATACACAATGTAATAATAACAATTAAAGCAAAGTTTCGAGTTAATAGCCACTTGAAATTTTCATCTCATATTAGGCAATCAAGGGTGTGAATTAGTATGCATATTGTATATACTTGTTCTTCTAACCAGTTATGCTATTGTTTTCCTTACCATAACCTTGAGAATAATTTAATAATGCATAGCAAAAGATTGATTTAATTAAAAGCTTCCAAAATATATGACCTTCAAGATCAAACAAATCAAAATCATATAGATTTCACTTAACAAAAAAACTGCTTCATGGGAATCAGTCAAATGCATATTGAGTTATTTACTCACCTTCTTGCATATTTCCACTAGAAGCCAGTGATTACATATCTTTCCTAGGCTATACTTTTTCACCAATACATAAGAAAAGGTTAGCATTCTTGTATTGATAACTAATATGCAACCAAATTGAGGCTAAAAGTTCTTACAAATGACTCTTTAGGTGGCAAAGGATAAGTACATTAATGCCACTGCTAGTATCAAAGCTTTTGATGTTGCTTTTGTTCATACCATAAGTGGGAAAAAAGATTTACACATTTTTAAAAACTCACCACAAAAAAAAAAGATCAAGTAACATAAGCCTGATCAGTTTATATATATCACCAAAAAAACTGATTCTAAAGTGTGGGGTACTCAAAACTAATCTATTCGTTTAACAAATGAAACTTTAGAGGCTAAAACCAGAGGCAAATTTAATATGTAGGCATTTGAAAGAATAAGGATTAAAGATAAAGGATAGTTTATAATAAACGAGGTGCCTGATATCTCGTACTGGTATTCTCCTGGTCGAATCCTAAGTTGACAAATATTATTAGTGTTGGCTTTATTTATATTGGTTACGCGTGGGGATGAGCTCGAGCGTATGGTTTCTACCCATTACCGTTCCATGTCTACGTTCGGGTTCCAATAATCCACAACCTATCCGTTTATACTTGACAAGTAGTAGTTATAACTTATGTCCGCATTTATGGTTTAAGTGTCGTATTCTATTATCCTTATATCACGCCTCATGTCTCAAGTCCTAAGTCCAATATCGCCTCCATGATCCACTTCAAGATGCATATCATACACTTTGTCGTCACTGTATCCGAATTCTTGTTCCAATAGTAATCCAAGTCTTAAGGTTTCAATAATTATTTCTATGTGTATAAGTCTACATCTAGTACACATTGCTTATGTCTCGATCTGAACCTTATGTCCTATTATTATGTTCAAGTCAAGTGTCCAAGTTTGTTTACTCAAGGTTTAGGTATACATTAGTCGCTAAAGAGTATGTGTCGATATTATATTCTCCAAGTCCATGTCTAAGTAACGCCTATCATTGATTGAATCCAATCCATTTGCATAGGTACACTTCAAGACGTACGTCGATTTTACCAATTCCTAGTCTAAGTCCAATACCTAGTCTAAGTCTTCAATGTTCAAGTGTCTAATATTGTACTTTCCAATCCTTATGCTTGCTCTTCGTGTCTTAGTATAGATTGGTCGTAACCACGTCGTAATATATATATATATATATATATATATATATATATATTCCTATATCCGATGTCTCAAGTCCCAAGTGTCCACACTAATAGGTTCGATACTTAATCCACTATATCCAAGGATGTTGATACGCTCGTCAAGTCCCACACATAAGTTGTAAATAATTAGTTTATAAATAAATATAATTATCGAGTCCTCGAGTTCGGTTATACCTCACGTCTCGGGTTATGGTTCGTGTTGACCGGGTCTGACCCGGTTGACTACAGTTGACCAACGTTGACCATGTTGACTCCTGTTGACCAAGGTTAGACTGTTGACCCGTCTCTTTGACGTTTCCTTGACAGAACCGATTATCTCCACAACCCCACCAATGATCCCTTCAAACTACCACCATGTCCCACCATCAAGACCCTTCTGCCAGAAACCGCCCTCGTTCCCACCACTACCATCGTAAACCACCACCAGACAAACTCCACCTTCAGTACCCGAGCCCAACTCCTCAGCAATGGCCATCATCCTCTTCAACCGTCTCAACAACCATCACATAATCCTTCCATATTATTAATCAAGAGAGGGGCCGGGTTTTTAACTGGGTCTGGCGGTGACTTAGTAACAGGAGCAGCACCACCGCCGTCGTCGTCTCCTCAACCTCCGCTGTAACCGTCGTCTTCATCATTTTCCTCTACCCGAGTTCTTTCTCGTTTCCTTGTTTCTCTCTCTCCCTCTCTTGTTACTCTCTGTCTCTGTCTCTTTCTCTTTCTAGAATCGTAATAGGGTGGATGGGTGGTGAATGGTTGCTGTTTGGCTGCCAAAGTTCCGCCGGAAGCGGCGTCGACTAGTGTGAATGTGTTGTGTTGTTACAAAGGTAGGGTTCCATGGGGCACATGGCACTCATGCCATGTGTCCCATGGGATGACTAATCTTATTAGTCACGGGCCGGGTTCAGGTTCGTATCGCGTTTTAATTCGGTCTCTTTACACACATTCTAACAATATTTTATATATTCGACGGTTCGGTTTTTAATTTCGCACATAACCGTCTCGATCATTATTGGTATTAGGTTACTTTTATTATACGAAAATAATAATAAAACGTGAAAATTTTTGGGGTCCACTCCGGGTTGTTACATTTAACCACCATGTCATCATTGTATGCTTCCATTGTGTCCCCAATCTTTTCCTTGAACATCATATTCACTAGCCTTTGGTAGGTTGCTCCTGCATTTTTTAGTCCAAACGGCATAGCTATATAACAATATATACCTAATGGGGTCATGAATGATGTATCCTCTTGGTCATCTGGTTCCATTAGAATTTGTTGGAATCCTGAGGATGCATCCTTGAATGTCAGCATTCCGTGGCCTGCTGTAGCATCCACCATTGAATCTATATTTGGTAATGGAAATGGGTCCTTAGGACAGGCTTTATTGTGGTCTGTATAGTCTACACATACTCTCCTTTTCCCATTTTTCTTCTGCACCACTACCACGTTTGCCAGCCATCTTGGGAATTTTACTTCCCTTATCATTTTTGATTTGAGCAACCTGTCCACCTCTTCTTGTATAGTGACATTTCTTTCTGGTGCAAATTTTCTTTGTTTCTGTTGGAAGGGTTTGAAGCTCTTATCAATCTCAAGTTTATAGGTAATGACATCCTTAGAGATGCCAGTCATATCTTCATGCTTCCATGCAAAGGTAGACATCCTGCATTTAAGAAATGAAATTAGTGATTGTTCAATGTCATGAGGAATATTCTTACCAATCAGCATAGTGATATCCTTGTTATTGTCGTCAAGGCAGACAACCTTTACATTCTGATCAGGATGTGCCTTGACATCCTGAGGATGGCACTGTGCATCCTTCTATAAATGATATGCTTGTCGTGATGAAGCCTTCATCGATGTAGTATTGCAATCCTTGGCTTCTTGTTGATCGCTATTGACTTTGACAACTCCCCATGGTGTAGGTAACTTTATACACTGGTGATATGTTGAAGGAACTGCCTTCATGTCATGTATCCAGGGTCTCCCCAAGATGACATTATAGCAGGATAAGGAATCTGTCACACAGAATCTCTGGATAGAATTCACTCCCTCTACATACACCGGTAGCTTGATGTCACCTACTGTACTCTTAGTTTCTCCACTGAAGCCCACCAGGACTGAAGATCTGGATACTATTTCAGATTCTGGGATATTCATTCTTTTTAAGGCATCTAGTTGGATTATATTCACTGAGCTTCCACCATCTACAAGGATCCTGCGAACAAAGTGATTAGCAATATATAAAGTTATAACTAAACCATCATGATAAGGATCAAGGATACTTTCTCTGTCTTCTTCCTCAAAGTTGATCACTTTAGAGGTCGTCAATATGGTAGTCCTTGTGGGTCTCTCTCCTTTTTCTGATTTTGCTTCTCTTGCATGCCTTTTAGCAGCTGAATATGAGGTTCCACAGATGTCCGATCCTCCTGAAATAAAGTTGATTATACCAGCATCCATAGGTGGGGATGCTGCTCTTTCTGGGATGGTGGTGCCATCCTGAACTCTTGATTTTTTCTTGCCCAGAAGATCCTTAAGATGACCCTTGCTTAGAAGATATGCAATATCTTTCCTCAAGGCAATACAATCTTCAGTGATGTGACCGAAATCTTCGTGGAAGGCAGACCACTTTGATTTGTCTTTCCATCCTGCCTTGTTATCCTTCATAGGCCATCTTGCTTTATACCCGAGGTCCTTCATGGCATACATTAATCCTGTAATATCCACAGAAAAACAGTAATCTGATAATTTAGGACATTCATCCTCATCGTCATCCTCTACCCCATTGACCTTTTTATTGTCAGGCCTAGCCTATGGTTTATGCTTGTACGGTTCGTATGTGGGAGTGGATTTTCGATTAGGATGGTTATATCTTGAGGATGATTTCTCTTGAATTTTCTTGTCATCCTCGAGTCGGATGAACCTTAGAGCCCTGTTTCTGACTTCATCCAAGTTTCTACAAGGATTCATCACCAATTCTTGGTAGATTGGTGAATCTCTTTGCAGCCCCATCTTGAATGCTTGTAAGGCCGTCGTGACATCCAGGTTCAGGATGTCGAGTGCTTCTTTTCCAAACCTAGTAATGTATTCTCTTAGTAATTCCCCCTGTGGTTTAGTTACCCTGTATAGGTCATTTGCCAAACGTTTGAATGTTCGACTACAAGAAAACTGATTATTAAACATGTTAATCAAGTGTGCAAAAGAAGTAATTGAGTATGGAGGAACACTTAGGAGCCATTTTAAGGCTGTACCTGTTGGTGGTGAAAATCCTCGGGATGATTTTACCCTACATCCCTAATGTACCATCCTCAGGATGTCGAAGGACTCGACTGACTTCAGGATGTAACAATACTTCAGCATGTGCACATCCTGAGAATGAACTAACAAATTATCTTGTACTTATGTTATTGCATGTGTAATTAATGCATGAGTAAGACATGTAACTCCTTTTCAACGACTACAAAGTCTTACTAAATCCGAGATATCAAGGATGCTTGAGCTGTACGTGTATAAACTTGAAGAATGAGTCAAAGTGTAACCGTTAAAGTGATGAATGCTAGGCGAAAAAGATGAAAACTGTTATCCAACGTCCATATCAGCTGAAACACCCACAACGGTCACCTGAAACAGTCCACAAAACTTCAAAGACCTTAACTACTTAGCGGATTTCGTGGGATTGTTTGTTAATTTCATGTACTATATAAATGGGGGTATTGGACGAGCATAGGACACATTGCTTACACTATAGCTACACACATATACACTTAGCTGATCAAAAACACTTGCACAATCATTGTAATCATAGTACACTCGTCCATTTGCTCATCCAAAGTTGTATCTTTTTACCAAATTAATATTAACAAACAAGGCAGGGGCCTAGACTCCTCCCGAGGTTTTATGCCGGCGATCTACAACTGATCAAGGGCTTTCCTCGTAGATCGTGTGTTGTTCTTTGTATTTTCTACTTTATTTGTTCATTACAAACAGTTTCATTCCGAGGATATAACTATCCATCACAAAGCTAACCTAAGCCATCCCGAGCATAGTTGTCACATTTTTGCTTCTTTAGCATCCTGATACATCATCTTCATAATATAATTGATTCCTTAACATATTTTCACACATTTAGCACTCTACCTCACTTTAACTAATTTGGAATACAAAATTATTTTTACTAGATAATTTTTTACCAAAACAATTTGGCGCCCACCGTGGGGCAAGTGGTGCTATTTTAACATAAAATTTTGTTAAACTTTCTCTCATTTAATTCTTTTTTACAAAATTTGACAACTATGTCTACTTCACAAAAATTTGTTTCCACATCCATGCCATCTACAACCTCTGCCAGAAATACTGCCTTACCACCTCCACCTGCACTCCCAAGAAGTTCTACTTCCCAAATCCCACCTAGACCAGCTGGATCTACTCCTCCTGTTTTTGTATCGAATGATGAATTACTTTCTATGTTTGCACCGATGAAAGATTCGATACATCAACAACAAGACACAAACCGGATGTTGATAAGAGAAATACAAGCTCTTAAATCATCCTCAAGAAGGTCAAGTGAAGACATGGGGGCACCATTGCAGCCCAGGGCGTTAGATTTTAATTCTAGCATCTCTGGAGGGGTACATCAAGGAGATTTTATCCCCATGAGTACTGGGTTCTCTGCTCTAGAAACAACTACTACTCCCAGGATAGCAACCACCAGGGATACAGGATATACACCTGTGCCATCCCAAGGATATAACACTAACGGTAACAATCTAAGTTCTAGTACTTTTACTGCTAATGATGTTGCTTTTTTGCAGGATATAGGAATAAGTCCTCAACTAGCAAGGGAACTTCTGAAAATTAAGGATATAGTGTTAAGTGTACCAGGGATAGTGCAACCCATCTCTGAGGTATCCTCAGCATGCTATAGAGTGTCAAGATTTGCACCTCCCATATGTGATGCAGAGATTCCGAAATGGTTTCAAACTCCAAGTATGAAGCTTTATGATGGATCTACAGATCCTGAAGAGCATGTGGCTCAATATAGGGAAAGGATGGAAATAAATCCAATCCCTGCCAATATGAAAGAAGCGTGTTTATGCAAGGGATTTGGTTCAACTCTCACCGGTCTAGCCCTGAAATGGCTCTTAAGTGTTCCATCCTATTCTATTACTTCTTTTGCGCATTTAATTAACATGTTTAATAATCAGTTTTCTTGTAGTCGAACGTTCAAACGTTTGACATGTGATCTATACAGGGTGACTCAACCACATGGAGAATCACTAAGAGAATACATTACTAGGTTTGGAAAGGAAGCATTTGACATCCCGAACCTGGATGTCACAACGGCAGTACATGCATTCAAGATGGGGCTGCAAAGAGATTCACCATTCTATCAAGAATTGGTGATTAATCCATTCAGGAACTTGGATGAAGTCAGGAACAGAGCTCTAAGATTCATCCGACTTGAGGATGATAAGAAAATTCAAGAGAGGATAGAATCATCCTCAAAATATAACCAACCTAATCAAAAGTCCACTCCCACATACGAACCATATAAGCATAAGCCATATGCTAGGCCTGATAATAAGAAGGTCAATGTGGTAGAGGATGACGATGAGGACTCAGATTACTGTTTTTCTGTGGATGTAACAGGACTGATGTATGCCATGAAAGATATAGGGGACAAAGCAAGATGGCCAAGGAAAGAGAATAAGGCAGGATGGAAGGATAAGTCCAAATGGTGTGCCTATCACGAAGATTTCGGCCATATTACCGAAGATTGTATCGCCTTAAGAAAGGAGATAGCCTATCTCTTGAGTAAAGGTCACCTTAAAGAACTCATGGGCAAAAAGAAATCAAGAGCTCAGGATGGCACCAACATCCTAGAAAGAGCAGCATCCCCACCAAAGGATGCTGGTATTATCAACTTCATTTCGGGAGGGTCAGGCATTTGTGGAACCTCATACTCAGCTGCCAAAAAACATGCGAGGGAAACAAAGTCTGAAAAAGGAGAAAGACCAACAAAGACGACCATCCTGACGACCTCTAAAGTGATTAGCTTCGAGGACGAGGACCGAGAAAACATTCTTGATCCTCATCATGACGGTTTGGTTATTACTTTATATATTGCTAACCACTTTGTTCGCTGGTTTCTCGTAGATGGAGGAAGTTCAGTGAACATCATCCAGCTTCAAGCTCTTAAAAGAATGAATATCCCGGAATCTGAAATAGTTTCCAGATCATCCGTCTTAGTGGGCTTCAGTGGAGAAACTAAGAGCACAGTGGGAGACATAAAGCTACCAGTGTATGTGGAAGGAGTAAACTCTATCCAGAGATTCTGTGTAATAGATTCCCTATCCTGCTACAATGTCATCTTGGGGAGACCCTGGATACATGACATGAAGGCAGTCCCTTCAACATATCACCAGTGCATAAAGTTACCCACACCTTGGGGAGTCGTCAAAGTAAATAGTGATCAATAAGAAGCCAAGGACTGTTATACAACATCAATGAAGGCTTCATCACGTCAAGCATAGCAACTACAGAAGGATGCATAGTGCCATCCTCAAGATGTCAAGGCACATCCTGAGCAGGATGTAAAGGCTGTTTGCCTTGACAACAATAATAAGGATATCATTGTGCTAATTGGTAAGAATATCCCTCATGACATTGAACAATCAATAATCTCATTTCTTAAATGCAGATAGTCTACTTTGGCGTGGAAGCATGAAGATATGACTGGCATTTCTAAGGATGTCATTACTCACAAACTTGGGATTGATAAGAATTTCAAGCCCATTCATCAGAAAAGAAGGAAGTTTGCTCCGGAACGAAATGTCATCATACAAGAAGAAGTGGATAGACTCCTTAAATCCAAGATGATAAGGGAAGTTAAATTTCCAAGATGGCTTGCCAACGTGGTGGTAGTTCAAAAGAAGAATGGGAAGTGGAGAGTGTGTGTAGACTATACAGACCTCAATAAAACCTGTCCTAAGGACCCATTCCCATTACCACATATAGATTCAATGGTGGATGCTACAGCAGGCCACGAAATGCTGACATTTATGGAAGCATCCTCGGGGTTCCAACAAATACAAATGGAACCAGACGATCAAGAGGACACAACATTCATGACCCCATCAGGTATATATTTTTATATAGCTATGCCATTTGGATTAAAAAATGCTGGTGCAACCTACCAAAGGCTAGTGAATATGATGTTTAAAGAAAAGACTGGGGACATGACGTGTGCGTAACTATACATATTTTACAATGGATTTTAACACACGTTTTTTGCTTTAATATTTATAAAAATGGTTTCGACCTTCATATTAAAACACACACACTAGGGCAAGTGTACCCTGTCATATATGTAGTAAGTACAGATAAGAACCAAGTATCGATCCATGGACGCGCGCGGAGCAATTGTACTAAAACTCTGTCCCCGATTTACCAGTAGGAAAAGATAAGTTTGAGTTTTGTTTAAAACTAAATTAATTCTAAAACATGTAAATAACTTAACTACGACTCCAAATAGAAAATATAACTATATAAACTATATTTTTGCCAATCCTAGCATGTTATCTAAATATAATAAGTAATATAGGCGCGTGATCAACATTCCTATTTCCCGACAGTTAGTGTCCCTTTCGGGCATCCTAACATGACAACTATACAGAAAGCTAACACGAATACACACGTTAACCGCTTCAAGTGGTTCATTAGCGAGCAGCTGATATGATCTCACGCAGATCTTTTAAAGATAAGTTAGTCATCCGTTAAGAGTATTCTAACCTCACTAATTTAGGGAAGCGATACCGAATACACAACACAGCCACCTAAACTAGCATAAAGTAGAGCATTTCACAACCTATTCCATTTTACCAACTTTGACCCCAGATCTACTAAGATCGCCATTTTTACCAAAATAACTACCAAAGATCATTAACCGTGTCAAAGACTAGTAACGGCACCATTAGGCTTTTTAAACCCTTTTACGTGCCGGTAAGCATTTTTAACCGTTATTCGACTGACTTTAACCAAACCAATACCCGGTTACAGTTTCATGGCATAAACTATTTAACAAGTTAACTAGTCTACTACCGGACGATTAAACGGACGGTTTTTCAACATGTATCCGCCTAACACATTCGACAATCGCTAAAGTCATTCAAATACAGCTACAAATCCATCAACAATGAAACAAGGTTGCGCTATGATCATCAAGATCTAATACGTGAAAAACGCCAAATTTATACAAAACATGATTACATGCTAAACGATTGTTTTTTCTACTAAAGATTACTAAACATGATTACTAGACTATAATGTATTACATAAACAACACAAACAAGCTTAAACAAACTGATTTGAATCAAATAAAAGCATAATAGATCAAACCATAAAACTCGAATGTGATGGATTGGATGATGATCGATGATCCGGATGCGTTCCCGAGCTCGTTCCTCGCCTTTCCAGCAGCTCACAGGTCCAGAAAATCGCCCCAAATCGCCCAGAGAACACCCAATGTTTGATCAGTGGGTTCTGCTCTGTTTTTATAGAAATTTTGATATTTGGCACGGCCGTGCGCATAAAGTGCACGGCCGTGCACTTTATCTTTTTGAGTTGACGTGCAAGTGGGCAAGTGGTTGGGCTGCTCCTGGAAATATCTAGATATTTGGCACGGCCGTGCACCTAGGGTGCACGGGCGTGCCGGTCTGTGGTGGCCGAGTGCTTGGTGTGGCACTCCCTGGTGCACTGGTAGTGCCACACGAGAAAAAGAGCTGGCACGGGCACCCGCACGGGCGTGCCGGTCTGAGTGCCCGAGAACATGGGCTGCACGCCCTGGTGCACTGGCAGTGCCACCCGTCTGTGTCCGAGAACAACGAGCCCGCACGGGCGTGCACCTGAGGTGCACGGCCGTGCCAATCTTCCAGACTTGGCTGATTTTGCCAAAACTTTCTGTCTTGTCCGTTTTTCGCCCGGTTTCTTCGACTTTGTTCGTGGGACGTCGTTTAAGACCTGCAATAAACATATGAAGCGGTTAAGTACCGAATTCGTGCAATTATGGTCGAAAACGCGTAATTTGGGAGTTTAATCGGGGATTTAAATATGTATATTTTAACGTATATCAAACCTCCCCACACTTGAACTTTGCTTGTCCTCAAGCAAACACTTAAACAGAAATAAACGAAAAACTCGCCAAATGGCAACAAAGACAAAATATAGCCTGTACAGACGATAATAGACAAGCCCGACAAAGGTATATAAACAGGTGATAAGATAACTAAACAGCAACGACTCACTTCCGATCTACAAACACGCAAACCCGTACACGACTCACAATGTTCACACACACTCGGTTTCATTTATGATACATACGTGTAATGTGTATGTGTAAATCGCTCCATTGCCAAGACAATGAATCGTGCAATATCATAAGCTTGTCAAAAGATCTAGTCTTCACCAACTAACGTGTGAAAAAGCACAAATCAAGAGGTCTTGTAAGGGTTGTAATGTTAGGCAAAGGTAGGGGTGTGGAATGGATATTTAAAGTGACAAATCGGCTAAAACCCGGCGGTTATGTCTAACTAATAGCAACAACTACAACTGTACAATAAGAATTCTACTATAGGCGAATTTTCTTTTGAAACGGGCTAAACACAACTTTTAACTTTAAAGCTCTAAAAACTGCTCGAATCACTGGTAATTCACCCTATTTTAGGGTGTTCTATTTTTCTGGATTTTTTTTTTTTATATATACATATCTATGATATATATATACTAAACAGAAACTGAAATATAATCAACAAACGGGTTCTAAATATATAAACCCGAAACGAATTATTTACAACGTAAAAACTAGTCAAACAATAACCTAAACCGAGCTTTAACACAAAAAGGTTTAAAAGAAAAAGGCTATTTGGTTTAGTGGTGAAATGGTGTGGTAAATAAGAAAAAACACGGGATTAGGTTCAACATGGTTAACTAGTGGATAATATATGGGTGCGGGAAACAGATAGAACGAAAAGAAAAGGCTAAATCAAAAGGGTATCCTAAATGCCTCAATCATGTTCGTACAATCTCACACGTATCTGGTCTAAACAAGTATACTAGTGACAAGTTCAAAACTGCACAAAACATCCGGCTCACTCGCAAGCATGTCAAAGAAATGTTATCTATTCTAAGGCTCGAACGCTCACGTAACCGGAAGGAAATGGGTGCAAGTGTACGAATATAACACGCTCGTATCTCATCTGTTTGTCGCGCCTCGAGTTATCTTTGTCAAAATTTAGTTAGGCTTGATGTTTATATGAGAATATATACATATATGTACTTTTAAAGTTTTTTTTTTTTTAACATATATATATATATATATATATATATATACAAGAGGACAAACACGATTATAATCCCTCCCCACACTTGAACTTCACATTGTCCCCAATGTGACAATAGAAAGCGTTTATGAATTAGCTATCTATAGTGGGAAAAAGGAGAATAATACTCCCCTTTAGTCGATAACTCGAAAAGTACGGTGATCGCATTGAGCATCCATACCGGTGCTCGCCGTTTCCTGCACTATCACCATTCTTGACAAAACCAAAAGACATCAAACACATCCATACATCATCACAATTATTCAAACAAAGCAAATATACTGAAAATTAAAGTGCAGAAAAGTAAATAGTTCAAATGCAAAAACTAAAAAGTCTAGGGTACGCAGACCCGAATACGAAATGCATAAATAAATAAAAAGTACTAACAACTGCATGCAATAGATGGTGGCTACTGATCGTCGTCATCCCTGTGGTGCTGACCGGAGCTTCCTGGCTGGTCGCCAGGAGCACCATAAGGGAATGAGGGAGGGTTACTGAAATAACCCGGATGCACCTGCTCTAACCCAGCGAAAAGGTACTCAAAACTGTGCCTCACATCCTGCTGCACACGATCCATAGTGGACCGCATGTACTGCTAGTCCTGCCTGATCTCCACCTGGTTTGCACCGATGTTGTGCATGTTCAGCTCCATCGCCTGGAACCGCTGGTAGAACTCAGGATATGTCGGGATGTCGGGAGGCCACTGCTGGTCATGGGGCTGGAAATGCTGAGGAGAATGCTGTGGAGAATGCGGCGCGTCACCACCGCCTCCTGCGTGCTGCTCGTGCATCTCCTCGTCCTCGCCTGGTGGTGCTGGCTCGGGGTCCCATATGATGTCCTGACTGATAAGGCGTGGACCCGCATCCGTGTCAACAACCAGGTTCTGAGACCTGACTGATCTAAGGTCCAATGTAACCCCAATAGTGACCAAAGTCAGCGTCTCCTTGACCTCAGGGGTCAGCAGTCCCAATGCCTCAGCAATCTGGGTCACGTACTCTCCTCCATGTATCTCACTCCCCTCCTTGGTGCCCCCTGCAGTGAGAAAGAACTCGGCCATACGTGCGGCCAAGTTCAGCGGGGCACCCTCACGGAAATGGTACAAATATAGAAGGTCAGGAGTGGGACAGTTCCCCGAACTGTCCTTTCGGCCACAGATCGTGTGGCTGAAGATATGGTGTAGTAAGCGGAGAAGTGGGTCCTTAATCTTCGTTGCCTTGGCCGACCTCGGAACATAAGGTGGACCAATGGCAATCGATGCCCAAAACGCGGCCCGCTCGGCATTGTCCGCGAAGCTATGAATACCACAGAAATCTTCAGAGTTTGTCTCCAGGTAGTCGTATATCCCAAGCTTCCTCCCCAGTTTTGCTACCGACCAGTGATACCATTGTCCACAAAGCCTGAACCGTATATCTTTTTTATGAAAGTCCTTATACTGTCCTTCCTTTGGTTTTTTGTAGGAGAAGGAAGCTAAGAATTCGATTGTGATCTCCCGATAGATAGGCTGATTGATGCTCAACAAGTTCGCCATGGGCTGCGAAATAAACCCATTATAGCGCTCACGCTGATTCAGCGTGTCTAGTAAATCGAGGTTGAGCCTAATAGGAATTCCAAATGAGTTCCGCCTAGCCCACAGCTTCAGGAGCTTGTCAATACACGGTCCTTCCCTCTTGTGTCGGCTGTCGAACCCGAGGTAGTCATGTTCCATCTGCATGCAAAAATGAATAAAAAGCTGTTAGTACACCAAAAATAGAAGTCCCGGATGTCCAAAATAGACTTCTACAAGTTCTGACCTGAATCTGTTGAGTGTGCACGGTCATGTGCACGGCAGTGCCCATGGCCGTGCAGCCTTGATTTTCAAGCACAGGTCTGGGACGTGCACGGTCAGCTGCACGGGCGTGCGCTTGGCCGTGCACGACTGCACAGTTTTAGAATCTTGTTTATTTTGGCAACCAACTCACCCAAAATCCCCAAATCACAACTATTCTTTAAGGATAAACAATGTAAACACGATTTGGGGTGGCAAGTGCAAGGTTTATTAACAATAAACAAAAACTAAACTATTACAAACTAAAATTAAACAAGATTAGTGGGTTTATTAATTTTTATGAAGAGAACCCCCAAATCAAGACCTAACATACGAAAATAAAACAAAACTAAACTAAAAATCTCGAATACAAGTGCAAAGATATGAAGGGATTCGTACCTTGGTTGATTTGGAAGGAAAGGAATGAAGATTTTTGGCTTAAGATGATGAACAATCGATTTTTTTGAAGTGTGGAACGAGGGTGCAGCAGGTAGTGCTTATGTTTTTAGGGTTATGAAGTTAAGATGTTTAAATACCCATGAAATTGGGCTGGGCTTTTTGGCCCGCACGGTCAGGTGCACGGGCGTGCTCCTGGCCGTGCACTTCCTTTATGCACCCGTCTGTGCACTGGGCCATGCACGGTCAGCGGCACGGGCGTGCGCTTGACCGTGCACGACCTGCAGATTTGCAGTTTTGAGGCTGCAACTGCAGTTTCGCGCGCAGCGGTTCCAATTCGTCCGAAAACATCATTTTAGCCAATTTTAACCTGTTTGTCGACTGTTCACGCTCCATTGCTCCTTCCCGCTTTGTTCAAAACCGGTACGAACCTGCACAATACTCGAAACAACGTTAAACTACGAAAATTAAAATAAAGCAAGAAATATATACACTAATTACATATTTACCCTTTGGCGCGCCCATACACGCCGTGCTATATTTATTAACGAGTCGCTAGCTAGACTCACTTCCCCGCACTTATTAGGCGCGCGGGTCGTAGAGATCGATCATCTCCACGGATTTGTCAACCGGTCCATCAATGTAAACTTTGAGGCGATGACCGTTGACTTTGAAAGTCAAACCCTCCGAATTTTCAATTGAAACAGTCCCGTAAGGATATACTTCCTTAACAGTGTACGGTCCTGTCCACCGGGATTTCAACTTTCCTGGAAAGAGACGCAGGCGCGAGTTGTAAAGCAGGACCAAGTCGCCTACCTGAAAATCTTCTCGGTGTTTCAGGCGACTGTCGTGCAACTTTTTCGTGCGCTCTTTGTACAATATCGAGCTCTCATAGGCTTGTTGCCTAAGCTCCTCCAGCTCGTGAATCTGCAAGAAACGGGTCTCACCGCCGGTCTTCAGATCCAAATTTGCCGTTTTAAGAGCCCAGAATGCCCTATGCTCCAGCTCGACTGGGAGATGACACGCTTTGCCATAGACAAGCCTAAAGGGAGTCGTCCCAATAGGCGTCTTGTAAGCCGTCCTAAAGGCCCACAGCGCGTCATCAAGCTTGTCCGCCCAATCCTTGCGGTTTTGATTAACCGACCGCTCAAGGATTCGCTTCAATCCACGGTTAGTGACCTCCACCTGTCCACTTGTCTGTGGATGATACGGGGTGGATAACCTGTGGTGGACACCATAACGTGCTAACGCGCGATCAAGCTGCGCATTGCAGAAATGCGTGCCACGGTCACTAATCAGTGCCTTTGGGGCACCAAACCGCGAGAACAAGCTCCTAACAAACCTCACAACTACTCGGGCATCATTTGTGGGCAAGGCTTGCGCCTCGGCCCACTTTGATACATAATCAACAGCCACGAGTATATATCTATTGCCCCGTGAGGAGGGGAACGGTCCCATGAAGTCTATGCCCCAAATGTCAAAGACCTCACAGACTTGAATAGGGTTTTGCGGCATTTGGTCGCGTGCCGATATGTTCGTCGCCCTCTGGCACGAATCACAAGCACCAACCAGTATCTGGGCGTCACGAAAGAGTGTGGGCCAGTAAAAACCGGAGTCTAACACTTTCTTAGCAGTGTAGTTCGCTCCATGGTGACCTCCGGTAGGCCCCTCGTGACAATCGCGCAAGATCTGCGCCGCCTCCACCCCAAACACACAACGGCGAATCAGCTGATCCGCCCCGACCCGGAACAAAAATGGGTCATCCCAAAAGTAATGCTTTAGGTCCGCGAAGAACTTCCTCTTTTGCTGGTGCGACAACCCTTTGATGAGGATCCCGCACGCGAGGTAGTTCGCAAAATCCGCGAACCATGGTGATACATCTTCCACCGACTCGACGCTCATCAAGAACTCGTGGGGAAAGTTGTCATTAATGGTATCCCACGCGCAGTTCTCGGAATCATCATGCTCGAGTCTGGACAAATGATCAGCAGCAACATTCAGGGCACCCTTCTTGTCCTGAATCTCTATATCGAACTCTTGCAGCAGCAAGATCCACCTAATCAGGCGCGGTTTCGCGTCCTGTTTGCTGAATAGGTATCGGATCGCTGCATGGTCCGTATAGACGATGGTCTTCGACAGCACCAAATATGATCTAAACTTGTCGAACGCAAATACTACAGCAAGAAGCTCTTTTTCAGTCGTGGTGTAATGCTCTTGAGCATCATGTAGAGTCTTACTCGCGTAGTAGATCGGGTGGAAGTGCTTGTCCTTCCGCTGTCCCAAGACCGCCCCTATCGCGAAGTCACTCGCGTCGCACATAATCTCGAATGGCAGCTCCCAGTCGGGTGCTACCAATATAGGGGCCTCAACAAGCAAACGCTTAAGAAGGCCAAATGCCTTCACACACTCTGCACCAAACACAAACGGTGCATCCTTCTCCAACAATCGGGTCATCGGACGGGTGATTTTTGAAAAATCTTTGATGAATCGCCTGTAAAATCCCGCATGACCCAAAAAGCTGCGGATCGCTCTGACAGAGGAGGGTGGAGGGAGCCTAGAAATGATATCTACTTTGGCAGGATCAACCTCCAACCCACTTTGGGAGACCTTGTGCCCGAGGACTATTCCTTCCTTCACCATGAAGTGGCATTTCTCCCAATTCAGCACAAGACTGGTCTCCTCACACCTCTGAAGCATCCGCTCCAGGTTCCCCAGACAATGATCGAACGAACTCCCAAAAACAGAAAAATCATCCATGAACACCTCCATGGAGTCCTCGATCATGTCATGGAAAATGGCAACCATGCAACGCTGGAAGGTCGCCGGCGCATTGCACAGCCCAAATGGCATACGCCTGTAGGCGAATGTGCCAAAAGGGCATGTGAAGGTCGTCTTATCCTGGTCCACAGGATCGATAGGGATCTGAAAGTATCCCGAGAAACCATCAAGGAAACAGTAGTACAACTTCCCCGACAGTCGTTCCAACATCTGATCGATGAATGGAAGCGGGAAGTGATCCTTGCGGGTGGCGTCATTGAGCTTGCGATAGTCGATGCAAACTCTCCACCCAGTGACGGTCCTCGTAGGAATTAACTCATTCCTATCATTTGTGACCACCGTCATGCCACCCTTCTTGGGTACAACGTGCACAGGACTAACCCAAACAGAATCCGAGATGGGATATATCAATCCAGCATCAAGCAGTTTAATCACCTCGGATTTAACAACATCTTGCATGTTCGGGTTCAGACGCCTCTGGTGCTGCGCACAAGGCTTGTAGACATCCTCCATCAAGATTTTATGAGTACAGAAAGAGGGATTAATCCCCTTGATGTCTACGATCTTCCAGGCAATTGCCCGTTTATGAAGTTTTAAAACCCTCAACAACTCGCTCTTTTCTTCCACAGTCAATAAAGACGATATGATCACCGGTAGACGTCCCTCCTCATCCAGAAATGCATACTCGAGATGCGGCGGGAGCTCCTTCAGCTCAAAAGACGGTGGATCCTCAACAGACGGCTTCGCCTTCTCTTCTTCCTCTCGCTCAATTTCCACAAAACGCTCCGGACTTTGGGAACCATCATCACCGATCTGATAGACCGGCTGCTCATCTATATGGCCCTCCTGCATAATGCCATCTAGGCTCCCACACAACAGATGTGTGTCCGAAACATCTCTCTCCCAAGCACCTATGATACGAGAGCTGACACACTGGTCTACTATGTCAAGATAGTATAGTGTATCGTCTTGGCTCTCAGGATGGCGCATCGACCTCTGAATGTCAAAAGTCACGTGCTCATCATTGACTCGGAGTGTGATCTGGCCCGCAGCCACGTCAACAATCGTCCTTGCCGTGTTAAGGAAAGGACGTCCGAGAATCAAAGGGACTTTAGAGTCCTCATCCATATCTAGGATGACAAAGTCCACAGGGAAAACGAATTTGTCAATCTTGACAAGCATATTTTCTACAAACCCCCGTGGATACTTGATCGAACGATCAGCGAGGCGAATACTCATCCTGGTGGGTGAAGGTTCACCCAGATCCAACTTCTCGAAAACCTTATAAGGCATAAGGTTTATGCTGGCCCCCAAGTCCGCGAGTGCATTACTGACAGTCATATCACCAATCAGACAAGGGATGGTAAAGCTACCAGGATCGCCCATTTTCATGGGCAGTCTATTCTGCAGAATTGCAGAGCAGTTCTCGTTCAACAGAACGCAGGACAGGTCCTCAAGTTTTTGTTTATTTGTGAGGATGTCCTTCAAGAATTTGGCATACTTAGGCATCTGTGCTAAGGACTCAACAAACGGGATGTTTATATGTAGCTGCTTGAACAGCTCGAGAAATTTCCCGTATTGCGTCTCGTCTTTCTGCTTCCTAAGTCTACCAGGATATGGAACAGGAGGAGTGTAGTCTGTGACTGGCTTCGGTAGCTGTGCTGTACTTGCTGGGACTCGCCTAGCGTGCACCTCGTCCGAAGACTCAGTCTGGACCGTCTCAGTGATCGGTGGTGAGCCCGATGTGTCTGGTCCCGTGGTTTTACCACTCCTCGTCATAATGGCATTAACATGCCCTCTTGGGTTTGGCTCAGTGTTGCCTGGGAGACCACCCTACTGTCTCTCAGACATCATCTTTGCCATCTGGCCAACCTGGTTCTCTATGGCCTGCATCGACGCCTTTTGGCCCCTCATTTCTCCCTCATAATTTGTGAAGCGCTCCTCATGCTGCTGGTAGCGCTGCTCAGCGATCTGATTGGAATTAGAGGTGTTGGTAACGAGCTGAGACATCATCTCCTCCAGCTTAGACATACCATGAGGGGCGTGCTGCTGGGAGCTGCTCCCGGCGCCCTGGTTCTGGTATTGGTTCGGTCTCTGCTGGGACGATTGACCACGACCCTGGTATGGCTGTTGGTTGGACTGGTAGGACTGTTGGTTGGACTGGTAAGGCTGTTGGGACTGGTAGGACTGTTGTGGTGCGGCGGCTCTCTGCTGGAATCCGAGAGGGTTCTGATTGGAAGTACCAGATCTCCACCCGAAGTTCGGGTGATTTCTCCAACCCGGATTATAAGTGTTGCTGTAAGGGTTATTCTGGGGTCTCGTTTGATTGCCCATGTAGTCCACTTCCTCGTGGCCTGTATACATCACCCCCTGAGCACACGAGCCAGGCTCGTGAGATACACCGCACTCCACACACAAACAATCGGACTGCGCTACGTGTTGCTGAGAGTTATCGAATCTCGTAGCCAGAGCCGCTATCTGTGCCGAAATAGCCGTATAGTTATCCACGGCATGCACACCAGCCTTGGCAGATGAAGACCTAGATCTATCATTCTGCCGGGATTTAGATTTTAGGGACGCCTTCTCAATAATGCTCCACGCTTCCCTAGGAGACTTTGTTCCGATGTCTCCCCCTGCGTATACATCAAGGCGTTCCTGAGACGCATACCCGAGTCCCTGATAAAAAGTTTGCACCAAATGTCTTTTCGAAAGCTCATGGTGCGGGCAACTCAAGAGTAGGTCTTTAAACCTTTCCCAGGCTGTGTATAATGAT
The DNA here is from genome assembly GCA_028751855.1 of Ambrosia trifida. Classification (NCBI taxonomy): domain Eukaryota; kingdom Viridiplantae; phylum Streptophyta; class Magnoliopsida; order Asterales; family Asteraceae; genus Ambrosia; species Ambrosia trifida. The sequence continues at coordinate 81,835,101 of CM054123.1, forward strand.
TCATCGTCATCCTGACGAAATGTCATGATGCGATTCCTCAATTTTTGTGTCTTTTCAGGAGGAAAATACTGCTGCATGAATTGTTGTGACAACTCTGCCCAAGTCGTGATCGACCCTGTGGGTTGTGACAGAAGCCAAGTCCGGGCTTTGTCCCGCAGTGAGAATGGGAAGACTCGGAGACGGATAGCATCATCGGAGATGCCCGTCATCTTAAAGGTGGCTAAAACCTCTAAGAATGCAGCAATATGTCGGCCTGGATCCTCGTGCTCCAGTCCACCGAATTGCACCGAGTTTTGTATCATATTCACGATACTAGATTTGATCTCGAAATGGTCCGCCAAAATAGCCGGACGGACAATACTCGGCGCGAGTCCATCTCCTCCTGGACGACCACTATCATTCAGCGGAATGTCGTCATCCGCCATGATAATGTCGCTGTGGGCGTCCGACCCGTTGTCGTCGGCCAGATCGTGCCTCGCCTCCTCAATTGGGACCTCAACAATAGGAGCAGCAATAAGAATATCAGAAACAAGACGCAATTTATGAAGTCTAATCCGCTCGCTTCTCCTCAGGCGCCTTAGCTCCTCGTCAGAAAGATCACCAGAAGTCCCTGGGTTTGTGGACATCAACCTGCATGTAAGAATGATACAGTTGCAACAGGCGAATATATGACAAACCCAAAAAGGCGATAAAAGACAGAAAAATAAATAAATGAAATAAAGAATCAATAAATTCATGCGAAAATAACGGAAAGCAAATATATTCAAGCAAATCAAATATAAACAAATAGAATCTATAAAATGAACAAAAATAAGCAGACTAAGCCTAAAACTATACAAAGAATGAAATTAATAATTAGTCCAAATACGAACAAATAAATCTAATTAATCAAATAACGAACAAATCAAATTCATAGACAAACCAATTAATCCAATATTCAATAAATTAAATCTATCAACATCCTAATGAACGAAAAATCAAATCAAACAATCCTATAAGCAGATAAATGAACGAATCTATATGCAACCTATAAACCAATCTAAAATTAATCCAATATATCAACAGACAGATGAATCTAATAAAAATTCAAATAATCATATATGCAAATTAATGAATGAAATAACGAATCAAAGAAGTATAAACAAGTATTCACAAGCATGTACACTGGTAAAAAGTTGACTCGGTTCGTTCCTAAAGCTCGTCGCGTCCCCGGCAGCGGCGCCAAAAACTTGACGTGTGCGTAACTATACATATTTTACAATGGATTTTAACACACGTTTTTTGCTTTAATATTTATAAAAATGGTTTCGACCTTCATATTAAAACACACACACTAGGGCAAGTGTACCCTGTCATATATGTAGTAAGTACAGATAAGAACCAAGTATCGATCCATGGACGCGCGCGGAGCAATTGTACTAAAACTCTGTCCCCGATTTACCAGTAGGAAAAGATAAGTTTGAGTTTTGTTTAAAACTAAATTAATTCTAAAACATGTAAATAACTTAACTACGACTCCAAATAGAAAATATAACTATATAAACTATATTTTTGCCAATCCTAGCATGTTATCTAAATATAATAAGTAATATAGGCGCGTGATCAACATTCCTATTTCCCGACAGTTAGTGTCCCTTTCGGGCATCCTAACATGACAACTATACAGAAAGCTAACACGAATACACACGTTAACCGCTTCAAGTGGTTCATTAGCGAGCAGCTGATATGATCTCACGCAGATCTTTTAAAGATAAGTTAGTCATCCGTTAAGAGTATTCTAACCTCACTAATTTAGGGAAGCGATACCGAATACACAACACAGCCACCTAAACTAGCATAAAGTAGAGCATTTCACAACCTATTCCATTTTACCAACTTTGACCCCAGATCTACTAAGATCGCCATTTTTACCAAAATAACTACCAAAGATCATTAACCGTGTCAAAGACTAGTAACGGCACCATTAGGCTTTTTAAACCCTTTTACGTGCCGGTAAGCATTTTTAACCGTTATTCGACTGACTTTAACCAAACCAATACCCGGTTACAGTTTCATGGCATAAACTATTTAACAAGTTAACTAGTCTACTACCGGACGATTAAACGGACGGTTTTTCAACATGTATCCGCCTAACACATTCGACAATCGCTAAAGTCATTCAAATACAGCTACAAATCCATCAACAATGAAACAAGGTTGCGCTATGATCATCAAGATCTAATACGTGAAAAACGCCAAATTTATACAAAACATGATTACATGCTAAACGATTGTTTTTTCTACTAAAGATTACTAAACATGATTACTAGACTATAATGTATTACATAAACAACACAAACAAGCTTAAACAAACTGATTTGAATCAAATAAAAGCATAATAGATCAAACCATAAAACTCGAATGTGATGGATTGGATGATGATCGATGATCCGGATGCGTTCCCGAGCTCGTTCCTCGCCTTTCCAGCAGCTCACAGGTCCAGAAAATCGCCCCAAATCGCCCAGAGAACACCCAATGTTTGATCAGTGGGTTCTGCTCTGTTTTTATAGAAATTTTGATATTTGGCACGGCCGTGCGCATAAAGTGCACGGCCGTGCACTTTATCTTTTTGAGTTGACGTGCAAGTGGGCAAGTGGTTGGGCTGCTCCTGGAAATATCTAGATATTTGGCACGGCCGTGCACCTAGGGTGCACGGGCGTGCCGGTCTGTGGTGGCCGAGTGCTTGGTGTGGCACTCCCTGGTGCACTGGTAGTGCCACACGAGAAAAAGAGCTGGCACGGGCACCCGCACGGGCGTGCCGGTCTGAGTGCCCGAGAACATGGGCTGCACGCCCTGGTGCACTGGCAGTGCCACCCGTCTGTGTCCGAGAACAACGAGCCCGCACGGGCGTGCACCTGAGGTGCACGGCCGTGCCAATCTTCCAGACTTGGCTGATTTTGCCAAAACTTTCTGTCTTGTCCGTTTTTCGCCCGGTTTCTTCGACTTTGTTCGTGGGACGTCGTTTAAGACCTGCAATAAACATATGAAGCGGTTAAGTACCGAATTCGTGCAATTATGGTCGAAAACGCGTAATTTGGGAGTTTAATCGGGGATTTAAATATGTATATTTTAACGTATATCAGGACACGATGGAGGTGTACATTGATGACATGGTGGTCAAGTCCAAAAAGGCAGAGAATCATCTTCAAGATCTTAAGGAAGCATTTGATATCCTGGACGCCTATAATATGAAGTTGAACCCATCTAAGTGTCTTTTTGGAGTCGGTGCTGGAAAATTCTCGGGATATCTAGTTACCAAAAGAGGGATAGAAGCCAGCCCTAAACAAATAAAGGCAATCATTGACCTCAAATCCCCAAAAAATATCAAGGATGTTCAAAGGCTGACAGGCAGGGTAGCAGTCTTAAACAGATTCATTTCGAAATCCTCAGATAAATGTAAAGAATTCTATGATATCCTGAGGAAAAATAGTAAATTCGACTGGGGACAGAGACATGAAGAAGCATTGAAGAAGCTGAAAGAGTATCTAGCAACAGCTCCACTCCTGATGAAGCCTGAGGATGAAGAACCTCTGAAGCTATATCTTGCAGTTTCTGGGAATGCTATAAGTGCAGTATTAGTAAGAGACTTCGAGGGGGAACAACATCATGTCTACTATGTAAGTAAAAATTTACTAGATGCTGAGACCAGGTATTCTCATCTCGAAAAACTTGTTTTAGCTTTGATAATGGCTTCTACTAAGTTAAGGCATTACTTTGAAACACACAGGATACACATACAAACTAACTATCCCATTAAAAATGTACTTAGAAAACCAGAAATGTCAGGTAAAATGGCTAAGTGGTCAGTAGAATTAAGTGCCTTTGACTTAGTATACGAGCCTAGAAATGCAATCAAGTCTCAGGCTATAGCAGATTTTGTGGCTGATTTCAGTAGTGACATCCTGAGTGAAGTAGAATCTGAAATACAACAATTAAACGAAAACTTAGGAAAATGGATTTTTTTATACTAACGGTGCTTCAAATGCAAAAAGAACAGGCTTAGGAATACTACTAAAACCGCCACAAGGGGACAAAATACCCCATGCTATTAGATGTGCATTTCAGACAGCCAATAATGAGGCAGAATATGAAGCTCTCATTGCTGGTTTACAACTTGCTAAAGACATGCATGTTACTAATATAAAAGTATTTGTTGATTCTTTATTGATTGTTAATCATTTTAAAGCATCTTATGCAGTAAAGGGACAAAAGTTAGCTCTTTATCTTGAAAAAGTTAAAAATTTATCAACTTCTTTTGTAGAATTTTCACTAACACAAGTACCTAGGGAAGAAAATGCTGAAGCTGACGCCTTAGCAAACCTGGGATCCTCCCTTAATTTACCAGAAGGGTCCAAGATTCCCATCATCCACATTCTGAAACCAACAATTGAAGAGTGGCATCCTGAGGATAGCCAGGTACATCCTGAGGATAACCTGGCACATCCTGAGGATAAAACAATCCATCCCGAGGATATCATTGTTTTGGCCCCTCAGGCACAAGACGATTCATCATGGATGACTCCCATAATAAAATATTTACAAGAGGATGTCATTCCTGATGGAGAAAACCCAAAGGCTTTCAGGGTAAAGGTATCTAAATTTACAATTATAGACAATAATTTGTATATAAAATCTCTTGCATGTCCATATATGAGATGTCTCAACAAGGATGAAGCAAATGAAGTGCTCGAGGATATCCACGAAGGAGATTGTGGAAATCATACACGGGGAAGATCTCTATACTCAAAGACTTTGAGGACAGGATACTATTGGCCTACTATGAAGAAGGATGCCATGCTATATTCCCAAAAGTGTGATCCATGCCAAAGACATAGCAACATCCTTCACCAGCCTGCTGAACCATTACATCATATTATTTCACCATGGCCCTTCATGAAATGGGGAATGGACATAGTAGGAAAGCTACCCAAAGCTCCTGGAGGAAAAGTATTCATGCTGGTAATGACATACTACTTTTCAAAATGGATTGTAGCTGAAGCATTCGTGCAAGTCAGAGATAAAGAAGTGGTCTCATTCATCAAAAGAAATATCCTAACAAGATTTGGAGTGCCATCTAAGATTATTTGTGACAATGGTTCTCAATTTATAAGCAAAAGAAAACTGACTTTTGTGAAAGTTGGGGAATCAAGATGGTGACTTCAACACCAGTCCATCCTCAAGCTAATGGACAAGCAGAATCTTCGAACAAAATCATCGTCAACAACTTAAATAAGAAGCTTGGGGAGAAGAAAGGGAAATGGGCAGAAGAACTTCCATTTGTACTCTGGGCAGATAGGACTACTTCCAAGAATGCTACTGGTCAAACACCCTTCTCCTTGGTCTTTGGAACAGAAGCAATGCTGCCAACAGAGATGGTCATGCCTATAGCAAGGAAACATCTTCAGGATGCAACTACCAATTCCGAAGCATTACTTCAGGATTTAGAAACTGTGGATGAACTCAGGGATGCTGCTAAAGTAAGAATGGCAGCATATACTTACACTATATATATACACACACAAAAAGATGTTGATTTATGATCTGTTTGATTGAATGGAATTGAATATGTTGTGGTTTTGGAGGGAATAATAGAGAGGGAAACTGACTGTTTTATAAACGTGAAATAGTTTCATACATTTACAAATGAAGGGGTACAAGCCTATTTATACTATGTGAATCGATGTGAGTGAACTAACACAACCGTTCAACTACAATAACCGACACTTAGCTGCCTGTGACACATCAGTTCACTTTTATCTATCTTAGACTTAGGATATACAATATTATTTATAAACTGTAACATAAGTATAATGTCTTTAACATATGTTTGATGCAGAGATTACTATCCAACCAAAGATATATAATATGACAAACAAAACAATTAATGATATTTGTGGCTGCAAATATTAAAAGTGATTAGATATGTGTGGGATGTAGGCCTAGGTAAGATATGATGGGTTAATGCTTTACTAAAGGCCCAAATATTAACTATTTAAAAGTGGGATTTATAAATAACATTGCTTTACAAGGGGAAAGGAGCACTGGCCCACTATTCTCTTTCGGGTACCGTTGCCGGTCAGCAACACCTCCGTCACCTACAACTACCCGATCGGCAACGCTACTTTCTATATTTTTTGTGTGATTTTGACGTAGCAAGGTAGGGTTGGTGGGGGTCTCGGCAACCTTTCCAGGAGTGCCCCGACCACCCTAAAAGAATCCCATCATTTGCCTTAACCATCCCATTGTTTTTTTTAAACAGCCTTTTAGCGACGACATACCGTCACAAAAGTTTTGAGATTAAAATTAAAAATTTTCTATAGCGATGACATCCTGTCTTTACAATGTTAAAAACAGGCCTAGTCTTTACCGACGACAAATCGTCGGTATAAGGTAATTAAGTTAATTATTTTGATTTATTTTAAAAAATTAAATTTCTCTTTCGACAGCCCTATTTGCGACGATGAGTTGTCGCTGGCCATACCTCTCCCGATGACCATTTGCCGTTAAGGACGTCGAACCTACGTCCATACCTCTCAACGACCAAGTGTCGGTACAGGGCGAGGTATTAGACAAAAATTCTTGTAGTGACCACTTACGGTGAGAAAACAAGAACACAATGAGGGTGTTTCTATAGATGTAAAACTAACGGCACCCAATATGTATCTCCGTTCATCTATTCAACTTCAAGTATTGAATATTGATATGCTTTTTGTCAAAAAGGCGTAGAAAAAAAATGAATTGTTTGATATTTTTCCACATGGATTTTGAGTTAGTAATCACAGGAGAAAACAAAGATTTCACAAGGTTTTTTTTCACACTATAAGTCCAAATTTCTATTCATGGCGGAAACAAATATTTTATTCAAGCATTGAAAACATATAGTTGAGATTATGGTTTTTCTATTATTATCATTTTTTTTAAGAACAGATGCGGCATATTTTATTTGAATGAAGAAATGCATAGGGGAAAAAACTGGTTACCGAAATGTTGCTTTGACTGACAAACAATGATGATGTTTTTTATTAACCGATCTCCCAACTCCACTATTTGATCTCTAGAGCAACGTGCTATAACGTGTTGTGAATTAAAGAAGATATCAAAGAGAAATGAAATGAAGTGTGTATTACTCATAATCTTGTATGCATTTATATATTTTTTTTTTTTTTTTTTTTAACGGCAAATTTCACTCCTTGTGGGACTTGAACCCATGATCTCCCCCTTAGGTGTTCCTAGAAGTTTTGCTTCTACCATTGGGCCACCAACCCCAATGGCTTGTATGCATTTATATAGTCATGAAACAAAAGAACCTGAAACTTATATCATAAGTAGGTGTGCATCTCATTCAAAGAAACTGATGATTGTGGGTTAATTGGATATTAAAGACTTTTTGCTTATTTTTGATATTCTTATATTTTTAAATCCATAGATATACTCGAACATTGTTGTCCTTTTGAGTCCCAATAAAATAGCCATTATCTTTACCTTTTAGCACATGTACCAACTATTAAGAGTGCAATCGACAAACGATATGACTTGACAAAATAGTACCGTCTTACGAATGCAATATCCACAAGAAATCTTTAATTATGATCACGATAAGCAAGTGGGCATCGCCTCAATTTTGTCACATACAAACCTCAATCCTAAAACAAACGGTGTTCAAAACAAACCTTTCGGTGTGTCACATATGAACCCTACCTCGTAAACCCTAATTTAGTTTCACATACCTTTCAAAACTGCATGATGACTACGTCCACTCGCAGAGCATGATGACCAGGGGCGGACCTAGCTAAAGGCTAGGGGCCGCGCCCGTTGCGATTCAATTTTTCGCGCGAAGTGGATTTTTTTATTTTTTTACGATTTTCTAAAAACGTTACTTCTCAAATAAAATTTACGTTACCACTAAAATAAATTTACGTTACTACTAAACAAAATTATACATTACGACATTACGTTACTCGTAAAAATATTTATCGAACTCAGAATAAAAAAAGTACCACATTCTAAAGTCTAAACCCAAGTTTTATAAACCCAAATAAAACTCAAGTTCAACTACCCAACTTGGAGCCAAATGCATAGCCCACCCCAACCTATCAAGCCAACCCTTGACCTAAACCCAAAAAAACACGAACCCTTCATGTTGCCTATTCAGCCTTGTCTTCCTCTCTTCTGTGTTATGAAATCAGCAGCCAAGAGGTTTCCCTTGCACGAGCCAGAGATACACGATGGGGTTCTAATCATAGAACAATTATAAATTTACTTAAATTATTTCTGGAAGTTGTTGACGTACTTGCTTTTATTAAAAAAGAAGGGCACAGTACTCAACAACGATCTAACGTAGGAGGTTTTTTTTAACATATTTTAAAAATCTTGAATTTGTATTTTATATACACCTGTTAGATGATATTTTAGGTGTCACAAAGGCTCTATAAAAACATCTTCAAAAAAAGAGTCAAGATTTATTAGAAGCGGCTAAATTGATAACCGGGACAAACAACAAAGCGAGCATTAAATAATCTAAGACAAAACCAGTTTGATCAAATGTTGCCAAAGGTGACGTCTTTTTTGTGAAAAAAATAAGATTAAGATGTCAGAAATGTCAAAAAGTTATGGAGATCAAAGAAACCGGAAGAATATCGTTACTAATCGACATCATTTTAAAGTTGAAGTTTTTAATACCGTCACTACTAGAAAAAAGGCCTTTCTTGAAACTCATTGCGTGTCAAGAAAAGGGTCTGATGACAAGAAAAAAAACGTCAAGGATGGCGGTGTCATAAATTTAAGATGACATATTTTTGCGTGTCATCTGTTTATGACACACATTTATGACAACATTTATTGACACACGTTATGACACTTTTTAATGACACGCATTTTTATGACAGAATTTTATGACGTTCTTTTGCGTGTCATAATTTATTAATCTAAAAAAAAATTCCTGTAAAATTACATATTTACCCTTCTGGATTTTTAGCCATTTTATTATATGCAAAATAATTAGCAAACTAATAACAAAAACATAATTTCATTATATAATACATATTTATCAAATTACAAACCAATCCGAGACAATGTTTAACGTTTACAGAAATATTGTATCGACAATACATTGCCTTCAAACAAGTTCCGATCATTTGAAAATAAATGTCGCGGCGTAGTTTGACCATTCTTCGCAAACGACGTCCATGTCCTCATCCTCATAATAATCCACTTCTCTCCTAACCTGAGACAACAATTAACTTAATACATTAGTCAAGGACGTCCAAGTATGCCATTTAACATAAACATTGGCAAACATAAATTAAGAACATATGTCGGATCCGTTAGTCCGTTACTTTACTAGAATTGTAACATAACATTCAAAACAAGCAAAATATTGATATAATCTTAACAATTATTGAAAAGCCTAGATATTATAACAGGCCTAGACATGGGCATGCATGAGAAGTTTGCAGTGATGGCAAAACCACCGTTATCACCAACGACACCGACGGCGGCTAAAGAGCAATAACAATAGCGTCGGTCTTCTCACAACGAAGACACAGACATGAAGAAGAGGGGGACGGAGGTCATCGCGCAGAGACAGGAGAGATGGCATGGTTATGGTAGGAAGAGAAATAGAGGATATATATATATATATATATATATATATATATATATATATATATATATATATATATATATATATATATATATATATGGAAAGGCTAGTGGTTTAACGACCTGTACGGAGCTTTAGAAACCGTCGTCATCGGTAAGCAATACGTGCCGGAGGACATGGTCGGCACCTATAGCCAGCAGAGAGACAAGGAGGTGGAAAGAGGAGAAAGGAGATATATATGAGCCTGCTGCTTCAACGACTTGTACGGCGCTTTAACAATTTGTATTGAGCGAAACAGTGTTTCTCCCTCACAACGAAAGATAAATACCTGAAATAAGATCAAGATCTATCTAGATATGGGGAAGAAGGGTTTTGGAGAAGAAGGGTGTAGGTGGGTTTTGGGGATAAAATCTAGATTTGGGAGGTTATAGAGGGCGGAAGAGTTGGTGGGTGGGAAATTGAATTTGGGGGACAGAAAAACATGACACGCAATGTTTAATATTGTCATATTTTTTTTACTTTTTGACATAAAATTCTTGACACATAGAAATTTGTGTCATTAATTTATCAGATTTTAAAAAATATGACATTCTTTTTATGACACACATTTTAAATGTTAAGAAAGAGATGTGTGTCAAGAAAAATGTGTCAAGAAAGGCCTATTTTGTAGTAGTGCGTTTTGGATTTGAAAATTCAAGAACATGGAAATCAATTAAATGAGGTATCAACTGCGTTGATAGAAAATATGTCGGGTTTAAATCCTTGTGATTCGTTTCTAAGTTTGAAATTCTTAAGATCCTAACATCTTCTGAGATGTATCCGAATGATTTTAGTGAAGAGGAAAGATGGTGTCTTTCGGGTGATCTTACGGTATTTTATCACACATTAAAGGAAGATGATAAATTTGCAAAACTAAATGGAATGCGTGATCTTGCTCGTGTAATGGTGGAAACCGAAAAACATAAAACTTTTCTTTTGGTTTATCGGGTATTAAATTAGCATTGGTTTTGTCGGTTGCAACCGCAACCGTTGAGATGTGTTTTTCTAAAATGAAGCTTATCAAGACCAATTTACGCAATAGAATGGGTGAGGACTATTTGAACAATGCTTTTATTTGTGTGGTTGAAAGAGACACTTTTGATAAAATTAAAGAAAATGGCGTAATGACTCGATTTCAAGTTTTCAAAAACCGAAGGGACGAAATCTATTATGTATGTTTGTAACTTTATATATTATCAGGTTTTACTTTTATTTTATTTACATTGTATGAAACTACGGCGAATTTTTTTTTAACGTTACTACTAAAATTTATTTTAGATCCGCCACACACTGATGATGAGTCCTAATAACATCCACAACTCCATGCCTTAGTTTTTATATATTTTGTAGAAAAAAGGAGTCGTTATGTCTGGCTAATGATACGCATGTTGACGTTTAGGTCGTACATTAGATGATTTATAAGATTCCATTGATCACACCTTTATTCTATATAAGTAGGAAAACAAGTGCCTCATTTCATGCAGTGGATATTAATGCTTATACTTTATAGCAATTCCATTATATCCATACACCAATTACAAAAGCCAATTTCAGTCAAGTACATGTATATTATAGTCATGGACCACCACTAATGGAGAAAAGCTAGAATAGAGGGGAAGCAAGATAAAGATTATTTTATTTTGAACTCATATTAAAATATTACTTTTGTCCTAATAACCCTTTACTAAACATCAACAAAAACGCACCAAAAAGATAAAACCTCATAATGTTACAAAATAGGAAAAAAATGCGGAAAATATGAGTCCACCAGAAATGGGAATGCTAATGATGTTTAGGATCAGGACCACCAGGACTCAAGCGGTTCGTGTTATAACGTCTGTTGAGTTCCACCATATCGTGTTTTTGAATATTTACCTCTAGTATTTTCTGTGCCTGGTCGATCAGTTTCCCTCCATTATTATTCTTAGTAAGAATTCGGGTTTCGGAAACTCTTACTGAAACCAGAACAAGATAAAGGAAGAACCAAATCCTACAAGGATATGACATTTCTTTTGATGATAGTTATAACTTATAAATGAGAAGTGAAAAGGTGTGGTGATCATAGCTTGCACGAATGCACTTATATAGACCTCCAACTTCACTTTTGTCTTGTTCAAATTAACAACTAACAAAACCAATTAAAATCACACCACTTTTGATATAAGTGGTGAATCATTTACATAACTAGCGGGTTTATCATTTTACAAATTACATTTGGGGGGTATTGGGGGAAAAAATCAAATTTGGTGATGTATGGAACCCATTTGGCGGCATCTAACAAAATAAAGTTGATGCCGCCGAACCATATGGCGGTATCACTTTATAGTTTATAGTAATTGACCAAACAAGTCCTTGTAGTTTATAGTAATTGACCAACAAGTCCAATATATTGAGAAATCAAGCAAGAAAGTTATAACTCCATATTTATTTTTCCTGTGATGATATTATTATCATTATTTAGTATTTAATAAAAGTTAAAAGGTAAATTTGATGATATATGGACAAAGATATGATAATCCTACAATCAAACTTAGTAAAAATATTTAGAAAACTAGTTTTAGCTCTTTATAAATACTTGTTTTTAGTGAATTATTCATGAATATAAATGTATACATAGCTTTATATTCTTCAAATGAAAAAAATAAGAAATGTTGATCAGTCGATTCCAAGTTTAACATGGTTAAAGTCGAGTTTGAACCAGGTTGTGTATTTTAAGTCGTCCATACTAGCCGACTTTCTTATGTTTGAGAATTATCGTAGGTTTAAACTGTTTATAAACCCTAGTGTGATTTGGCAAAAGAAGATATCGGTTGGTTCGACATAAACTAAATAGTGGTTATGGATCAACAAGTCTGTGTCAATTTATTAATAAAACAAATTAATGTACTAAATATGGTTAAAACAATAATAAAACAAATCAAGACGCTATGAATATTAAAATAATAATACATTAAATTATTTTTAGCATGTTTGATTCCTACATGTAATGTAAGTTATAAACTTATAATTTTATAGATTTAGTACTGTAAGTGTTACGGACTGATATATTCACTAAAAACAAGTATTTATAAAGAGCTAAAACTAGTTTTCTAAATATTTTTACTAAGTTTGATTGTAGGATTATCATATCTTTGTCCATATATCATCAAATTTACCTTTTAACTTTTATTAAATACTAAATAATGATAATAATATCATCACATGAAAAATAAATATGGAGTTATAACTTTCTTGCTTGATTTCTCAATATATTGGACTTGTTGGTCAATTACTATAAACTACAAGGACTTGTTGGTCAATTACTATAAACTATAAAGTGATACCGCCAAATGGTTCGGCGGCATCAACTTTATTTTGTTAGATGCCGCAAAATGGGTTCCATACATCACCAAATTTGATTTTTTTCCCCAATACCTCCCAAATGTAATTTGTAAAATGATAAACCCGCTAGTTATGTAAATGATTCATAAGTGGTAGTTGTATATAACTATATTTAATTGGGTATGCATGTTCAAAACAAATCAAGAACTGTAATACGATAAAAGATTGATGCGCGCTACTCGCTTCTTCTGAAAAGCATTACGTTAATTTGGATTATATAGACCTCCAACTTCACTTTTGTATTGATCAAATTAACAACTAACAAAACCAATTAAAATCACGCCACTTTTGATATAAGTGGTGGTAGTTATTTAATTGGGTATGCATGTCCAAACAAATCAAGAACTATGATACGATAAAAGACTGATGCGCGCTACTCGCTTCTTCTGAAAAGCATTACGTTAATTTGGATTATCACTAAGTATCGACTAGTTAAATTTGTCATCTTGTTATATGGCTATAAAGTTTCATAGGTCTACTTTTTAACAACTTATATTAGCTCTTACTTGTTGATACATATCTTTAGTTTTTTTGTTGTTTTGGGGCATGAGCATGAGGCACATGATTCATCTACCATTTCCACTTTGTCATCTTGTTCATGTAGTTAATGGACACTTGAAGCATGTATCTGTAAAAACTCGAGACCCAATCTTCATAAGCTATGGAAATTATTATATATTCTAACTTTGGATTATGGAATCTGGCCTATAAAAGTGGTCTAATTATAGCCTCAAAAAAAAAAAAAAAAAAAATCATATTAGCATCCATATTACCAAAACAAAACAGTCATGAAATTTTTTTAAACAAAACCTAGAAAATTCGTTATCAACTAATTATTCTCCAACAAAAGAAGAAGCCATAAACAAGTGACACCAAAAGCTCCACCTCATTATAGAGTTACAAGATATATATGATTATTGACCACAAAACCCACTTTCTATAAAAGAAAAGAACAAAAACAAAACTAACATTGGATTAATTGGGAGGTGGGGAAAATACTACAATAATTTGATACTGCCTAACAGCTAATGTCGGCCTAAATCTTAAATTAATCGAAGACGTCCACATTATGTCCTTGTAACAAATATGAGCAGTTGATTTGTTTAAGGTTTTTGTAGTACAACAAAAATAGCTTAAACAACGTTTTATAGTCTAAAAGTGCCCGTCCAGTGACACCGACCAGAGATTAAAAAAAATAAAAAGGAAAATTCCCAAATTGTCCATTTCTTACTTCCTTCCGTTTCCAACATAATCGACTTTTCAATAATGCACACCGGAGGCGCCGCCCATTTATCGAGGTTGACCGCCCGTCTTTAGATCTGTCTTACACCCGTGTCATTAAGACAGACGAGAGTTTGAGTCCATGCTCCAATTGCGTATAGTGGTCTGACGACTACGTCTTGTGGTTTTACGACTGCGATTTGTGGTGGGACGCCGGTTGTCTCTTTCTTTCTTTTTTTTTTTTTTTTTTGAACATTGAAAACGCAATTTATTCAATACCATCGTCAAAATTACACCCGGGCACATTAAAACAAAGGCTACCTAGGCCATAATACACAGTCCACTAAGTTACACAATAACATAACACCACTCTAACAAAACATATTCCCAAATGTTTGTCGGCCTTTAACCATTGTCAAAATGTGAAAACGACCACCAAGCCGATCAGTCCAACTCATTTAATCGAGCCCTTTTAACCATCCACCAATAAGATTCAAGCTTTATTTCTTCCATAATTAGAGGCGTAGCCGTATTCGAGTTGTTGAAAGCTTTTTTATTTCGATGGATCCAAAGTTTCCAGACGACCATCAACACGATCGCATAAACCGCCTCCTTTTCCTTCTTTGAATAGAATTGCATCCCATGAATGTCGTCTAGAACCTGGGATAGGGCGTTGCTCGAGATTAGCCCATCTATCTTTATCCATTCGTCTGCGTTCCACCACAATGCTCGAGCCCAGACGCACTCAAAAAAAAATATGTTGCACTGTTTCGAGCTGCAGTCCGCATCTTCGACACATTCCATCGCCAATATTTACATCCCTATATGACAAGTTCTCAGCCGATGGGATCTTATTTTCCGCAGCCCTCCACACCTAACAATTAACTTTTGGAGTCGCAATCCTACTCCACTTGTAGATATACCCTTGCGTCGACCCGTTAGACATTTTTTGCAGCCCTTCTCTAACCCTTTTAACCGAGAAATCCAACACCCCAGTTTGCCCTGCCCAGCACCACACATCTTCAGTTTCTGTAACCTGTTTTCGAACCAACAAACTCCACAAATTATTCGCCTCTGCTTGCTCCACTTGTGTCACTGGTAATCGGCTCCAAAGAATGTCCCACCATGTCAAAAAATTAATCTTCTTGTAACAATCTTTCACCTTTGGCTCCTTTGCAGTACACAATGGAAACACATTCGGAAATACTTCTTTTAGTCTCTTGCCTTCGCACCATATGTCCTCCCAGAATCAGACCGTTTTACCCTTGCCCACTTTGCATACCAAAGATGATTCCAAGTCGATCCCTCTCGTAGCACAAACCGATCCAATTGATGTGATTGTTGCCCAGACCCCTGTGTGTGTGTTTTTTTTACATGGAATAAAGCCAACCCCCCTCCTATACCTATGAATTGCATCACCCACTTTACACCACAATTGGTTCGAAGAGGATTTGTATCTCCACCGCCACTTTACAAGCAGCCCGATATTTAAATCCTCTGTACTTCCCACACCCAAACCACCTCGGTTCCTTGGTTTCGCTATTTTATCCCATGCTATTTAAGTAATCTTTTTTCTAGTTAATGTCCCGCCCCACAAAAATCTTCTCCTCAACCCTTCTAGCGTTTTTAACACCCCCATAGGCGCTCTAAATAAGGACAGGAAGTAGTTTGGGATTGCTCCCAAGACCGCTTTTACAAGAACCGATCTCCCTGCAAAGGATAATGTTCTCACCTTCCAAGATGATAATCTCGATTGAAACTTATCTATAACCGGCTTCCAACTTTTTAGGCTTTTCATATTTTCACCAACCGGGAGGCCAAGATATATAAATGGTAGAGAACCACTTTGACATCTTAATAAATCGGCCATTGAATCCACCGTCGACTCATATATGTTGATCCCGAACAGATTACTCTTAGATAAATTAACCCTTAGACCTGAAGCCAAGGAGAAACATCTCAGGATTCTATTTAAATTCTTTATGTTTTCCACAGACCACGAACCTAAAAAGAGAGCATCATCGGCATATAGTGGGAGATAGTTGGACCCCCGTTTGATAACTTCACCCCTGAAAACGTTCCCGCCTCTACCGCTTTGTACACCATTACGTGCAAGGTTGTAAAAATCGCTCTAGGCGGCGCCTAGGCGCTAGTCGGTACCTAATATCGGAAAACAGCCCTAGGCGGAGGATTAGGTCCTCATGTTAAGGTCCTAGGCGGAGGATTAGGTACCTAATTTTATGATCGTCCATATTACTCTCTGCTCAATTCTCGCTCGGCGCCCGCTCGAAAAATTTGCGCTCGAAGAATGCTCGTTCGGTTTTTAGCTCGATTGTAAATGAGCCGCTCTACTCGGTTCGGTTTGTAAACGAGCCAAGCACAAGCAAAGCTCCGTTCGGATCGGCTCGGCTCGTGAACAGCCCTAATTATCACATATATAAAACTATAAATACAAATATATACATAAATGATTGTTTATTTAAATAAAATAATTAAAAAGATAATAAACGAACGGATCTAGAACTTTAGGTATTAAACTCAAATGAGCCGAGCTCGAGTTTTTCTGAACTCCTTTACACCACAGGGGTGTATTATGTGACCTATGTTTTTGTACTTCATAAGGACGTTGCGATAAGTCATAAAAATCGAATTGGATTCACAAACTTCCTTTCTTTGCAATTTTTTGTATCTGTAGAGGTACAAATCATAATTATCAAAGGTGCGAGGCGCAAAGGGTGACCCTTAGGATCGAAGTGTGCATTCAAATACAACTAACATCAATAGATTATCTGCATCAAAGAATAGTCATAACCTTACTCCAAGGAGGTTTTAGTCATTTCTTTTTTATTTCAAGTGTTCCATTTTTATCTTTTTAATTTTTCTCACAAAATCACTAACGAAACATATGAGCTATAAAAGCTTTGAGATTCGATATATGTGCAATAGAGTGATGTACAACGAGATCAGAGAATCGCGGTTTTATCAAATGAACTGGTATAAACAAGAAAAGAAATGCATAAGGTTACCTAGTCAGGCAGAAAAGGCAATCTGTTCACCGCATAGGGCGAGCCATTCACGTTAGACAGCTCATTAAGTTCAGTATCATCACCATCATTGTCTTCATCATCATCATGGTCATCATCTTCGACATCATTTTTATCTTGTTTTTCAGCTTGAAATGGTAGAATACGAAGCCTTCCATCCACCTCTGAACCGACACGCTGTGCTTGCAGCTTATATTTACGAATTAGATCCTTTTGAAGCAACATAATGTTTGGTTGCCTTGGAAGTAATTCTACAGGTTCACCTTTTGGGATTACAACCTGTTCAATTGCAATCCTCACTTCCTGTAAAATAATGGACAAAAAAATTTAAGAAAGTTGAATGCAGAATGAGAACAATAGGACCGTAAACATAGAAAACATTAATAGAGATCTTAGGAATCTAATTGAATTATCTGTTTATTGTATACAAGTATGTTTACAAGTTAATATGATGATACAAGTTTCATTCAGATACATTTCCGGCTAGGCCGTTTATCTCTCTATAATCTTAATAAACGTGTCTACAACTTTCTTATTTGACACCTTCACGTCATGGGTCATGTCAGTTTACCAAACTTCATCGCCATGGACCTCAAGTAAATTGGTGAGTTTCCTTCCCATTTAAGTCTGTTCATTTGGATGCTTGGGGTTCTATCATGTTACTTCTCTTTAAGTATCACTTACCTTTGTTGATACTTAATCTCGTGACACATTTTGTTCCTTGTAGGCTCAAGACAAAACACAATTTAATGTCTTTGTTCAAACATAGTGTAGTGATGATGCAAAATATCATATTCCTACGTATTTTCAGCCTTATATGCTTCACAGCCTTTTTCAGGAGTTGTATTGGCACATCAACTTAAAATGAGGTTACCAAATAGAATAATCACCTCCTTGGAGCAACTTGCGACTTCTATTTTAATTAGTTGTTCCAAAACCAGTTTAGGCTGACGCTACCTATCTAAAGTGCTTGTTTGCTCATAAAATAGACGCCTTTGGTAATTCTTGGCAGTAATATCCCTTGTTCAGTTCTTTTCCCTACTAAACTCATGTTCCTAATGAGCCCAACATTTTTTGGTAGTACTTTGATTCATCCAAGAGACTCAACCCCACATTATCTAGAACCGAAACCTCTCCAGTGTGTCCTTCTCGGATACTCTTGCCTACAAATAGGTATTGATGCTTCTCTCCTATGCCTTATACATAGTCTCAAGATGAGTCACATTTTAGGAGAATTACAAATATTGTAAAGGAGGAAGCATAATTATTGCAAAGCTTACTGATTTACTGGTTGTGCGTGTATTTGCCTATTAGCTCCAGCTGGTAACATGCTCATGTAATATTGAGTTGTTTTATCATCAAACTCTTTAATTAACACACACCAGTGACCAGGATTTACTTAATGTCTTAGCATACAATTTGGTATTGTTATTCTTTTTTTGTTTATTATGCAACTGGAGACAGAGACAGATGAACGCATAATAAAACTGGACAAAGCCTGGAAGACCAAACATAATCAGTGCAACACATTAAATGTAATGACTCTGCAGAAGTGGTGGTGTGCTCTTACACCACAAGATACCGATCCTTGGCATTATTCAACAGACCATACCTTGGACTGAACCCATCACACAACTTACGGAACGCAGCCAGCCCTCCTCATCGCTACGTTATACACGTTAAATGAGCTACCCTGGCTCTGCCTCTATATATACTCCCCTCAAGGATAAGGGTATTCTATCTATCCTATCTTTCGTTTATACTATACTACGTCCTCAATCTAAAGACTACCCTGATTTACTCTCATGCTAGAGCTTGATCATGCTAGTGCAGATCCTTTATTGCAAAATGATGTTACATGCTCGTTGCTATTGGCAAAATGTTAGAACCCAAAATATGGGAACTAAATATACTGAAATTGATACGATAATCAGCCCGATTCGAGAGGGGCTAGTTCTCCTTTTACAATACAATAACTGATAAACTTATAAACTGAATGAGAAAAAGAAGGGAAATGAGCAGCTATTTATTCTACTAACTGGGAAGTTACAAAGCTGCCATTACTTCCCTGCTAGCTTATTTATA
The DNA here is from genome assembly GCA_028751855.1 of Ambrosia trifida. NCBI lineage: Eukaryota > Viridiplantae > Streptophyta > Magnoliopsida > Asterales > Asteraceae > Ambrosia > Ambrosia trifida. Next base: position 81,854,511 of record CM054123.1, read on the forward strand.
GGAATTACTTGACTTTGACTACATAGGTCAAATGCTTAATTTTGGGTGAGACTTTGACTGCTTATTTCTGGGAAAGACTTTGACGGGATATGTATCAATACATCCCGCCCAGAAAACCGACTTGTCCTCAAGTCGTAAATAAGGGAATTAGCGCACCAAGCAATAAGCCATTCAATGATTGGTGAGATATGCCCCTTCACTGATCTCGAGTTGAGACCAATATCCAACCAATAAGCAGTCATTTGAGTTGTTGGGTTCCCTCTGTTCCTTAGAATCATAGCAATGGCAAGTCGGCCAACCCACCTCTCTAAATGGCTGCCCAACAACTTCACGCCCTCTTGAGTTGTTTCCACGTCTCCAATCTTCAACTGAGTACCATCTCTGATCTTCGATTGAACACCCAAACGATGCTTAAATTGACCTTCGCCAATACCAAGATTTTCGCCTAAAACTTCCTCTATATCCAGTTCTGGTGGTGGATTATCAGGTTCATTCAAAAGCTGCTCAGATTGATCCTCAGTAGGTTCACCGTACAATTTTCGATGTTCCTTGTCCTCTTCAATAGCAGGGGCTGATCCATAATTGGAATCCTCTACCTCTTCCTCTGATTCAAACAGTTTGAACGTTCCCATCTTGCAGCGATGACCAGGTCCCTTCTCAAAATAAGATATGCTTGGAGGAATTTTAGGGGTGGGTTGTGATGACTGAGGTATGGGTGGTGAATTAGGTTCAAAAGCAGGTCTAGATATTGGATTTCTATTGGGTTTGGTATGACCTACTTGAGACTCCAATTTCAACGCAAGACTCATGGCGTCAAAAACTGTTCTGGGATCGTGAATCCGTACCTTGGCCTTCAATTCTTTTTTAAGCCCATTTAGAAAAACACCCAATAAGCAATTTTCCGGCCAATTTGAGACTCTTGATGATCTTTTAAGAAATTCATGTCGATATTCTTGGATTGTACCTGTTTGTTTGATGCTACATAGGTACTCATTTGGATCAGGTTTCACTGGGCTACTGGTGAATTTCCTATTCGAATTAGCATTGGTTTTGAGAGCTGCTACATCGACTGTTAAACTTTCCAATTGTGATGCAATCACTGCTAACAGAGCAGCAACATGATCCGGGATGAAATTGCCTTTATCTATCTGGTTACTCCGGGTACTACTCGCCATTTCCCGGCAATGGAACCAAATGTTAGAACCCAAAATATGGGAACTAAATATACTGAAATTGATACGATAATCAGCCCGATTCGAGAGGGGCTAGTTCTCCTTTTACAATACAATAACTGATAAACTTATAAACTGAATGAGAAAAAGAAGGGAAATGAGCAGCTATTTATTCTACTAACTGGGAAGTTACAAAGCTGCCATTACTTCCCTGCTAGCTTATTTATAGGAATTACTTGACTTTGACTACATAGGTCAAATGCTTAATTTTGGGTGAGACTTTGACTGCTTATTTCTGGGAAAGACTTTGACGGGATATGTATCACAAAACTTCTAGTTTCCTAACATGCTAACTTACATGTATGTACAAGCTTCAGGTTTTATCATCTAATTGTTAAATGGACCTAACAAATGCTGGTGGTTCATGACTACATAGACTTGTTTCACTGGTTTTGTACTACTTGTAGTGTGTGGTATGTAACACAAAATTGAAGTTTTCCTTTTCATCTCTGATTACTCGATAATTTATGTGCCTGTGTGTGTGTGTGTGTGTTTGTATTAGTGTTGTAGTATAAATTCATAAGTTCTCTTCTTTTATTTTTTTTCTACGCGAAACAAGTGCACCTCACATACATGATGTGTGCAACTTCAACTAGGCGAGTCAGATACCCTTTCGCCTCAGAGCGTCTCACGTTTTTAAAACACAGTTCAAGCATCAATAGAAAAATGCATGAAAGACCAAAAAATATCACTCGCTACTTGCTAGGCACGTCAGAAATGGAAAAGGAAAGAAAACTACCAATCAGTGAAAGCTCAGGCTATATCAAAGATATTTTTAGAAGCAGTAAAAAAAGTAACCACCATGGCACCATTAGAAACAGAAAAATAAAGTACCTCCAAAGCATCAGTCTTCTCTGATTCATTTATCTGGGAATATTCATCTTCAATATCTTCAAAACCATTATCATAATCAGTCACTAATGCCTCTATGGCCTTTGTTAACTGTGTCAATGAGCTTGTCTACACCATAAAATTTAAAGAACAAATCAAGGAATGATCTTTTATGAAGTCGTAAACAAAAAATCTAATAACGCTTACCTTCGTGACATAAATTGGTATGTCGTTAGAGTGGGCAGCGGCCTGAATCCGAGAATTTTTCTTGATTTTAGACAATAATGCAAGTATTGCATCTGCTTCACTAATATTCTCACTAAACTCAACAGCGGATTCCATCTTTAAGTGTTTGAATACTTGTCTTGTACTTGTCTCCGAGACCTACAATATTCATATTAACTTTATGCAATAAAATCTAGTTATACTCATGAAAGATAGAAGTGATATCATACGCCATAGAGAAATAAACACAAGGACGGCTTATCATAAGAATTATCTGTATCAATTTGAGACTCTTTAGAAATTTGTTTGTCAGGTGTAAGCTTTTCGTTGGTCCACTGTGGAATGCCTTCAACTGTAGAGACACTCTTCTTGACAAATGATTCGTATGTAATTGGATCACTTTGTAATGCAAGATCTATCTCTCCCTGATTTAACTTGCAAACTTGATAGTTCGGAGAACGGCCTTCCTTACATGAAGAAATTAAAAAATAATCAAACTATGGAATGGCTCGAATAAAACAGTTTAGCTAAAAGAGAAAACGAGATGATCGGTTGAAAGTCGCCTAAGGTTTAAAACTGATTGATACAACCTCATAAATCATTTTTATTCAAAGATTTCGATTGATATTTACATAATCATATAATTTCAAAGTAGAAATTACCCATTACCCATTCCACTGACACGCCCAACATGCCACCTCTGATAAAACAGACAAAGGCGAAAACAAACCAGAAAGAATTGCATCAACGGTTGCTTCCAGACTGCTGTGAACTCTCAACTCGAGCCTAGAAATAATCTCAACGGCACAATCAAAAGTGGAAGGACCTTTTCTCTCCAATACTGATTTCTGTACACCCCTTCGGTTTGCCTCTTCATCTCCTAGTGTCACACTCTGTCAAACCCATACATCAACCCCAAAATGACTATAAAGTTAGGATAATAGTAATAACTGAATTACCTGTATTCCTCCAACAAGCATATCCAATGAAGGATTCTGTACTAAATTCTCAATTGTGATACCATGAGCAGTTGCAACTAACTGAATTCCACGTTGTGCTATGGTGCTAGCAGCTGCTGCCTCAAGCTTTGTACCAATTTCATCAATTACAATCACTTGGGGCATATGATTTTCAACTGCTTCTATTAATACCTACATTAGTCAAAAGGCCATATTTTAATGACCAGCGAGGTTTTTCCTGACTTTAACGACTAATGAGCGGCAAATGAAAAGGTATGTCAGTTACTTTTGCAATTTACACAAGGTAGAATTGGTTTTAAACTTGTAATGCAATACTTCTAAAAATACAAAAAGTGACATTCATGATATTGGTTTTCCAAAGTTATTCATCATTACCTTATGTTGCATGTCGGCATCAGGAACTTGCATCCGTCGAGCATTGCCTATACCCGAATGTGGTATATCACCGTCTCCACCAATTTCATTTGAAGTATCAACAATCATTACACGTTTATTATAATCATTTGCAAGCATTCGAGCTACATCCCTACAATACACAACTGCAGCTCAAACAAACATAAACTAGTTCACAGTAACTTGTGATTAAAATTACAAATGTAAGAACAAGCATACAAAATAACTAAACCTGATAATTGTAGTTTTTCCTACTCCTGGTGGTCCAATAAGCAACAAAGAAGATCCATCTTTAACCAAATCTTGCAATAACTTGGCACTTCCTGATACAGCTCGGCCAACACGACATGTTAGCCCAATTATTGTGCCTTTCCTGTTTCTGATGGCACTTATTCGATGTAAGGTTCTGCTGATGCCAGCTCGATTATCAATAGCGAAATCACCTACCTATAACAAGTTATATTCCATGAAGTGGTATAATGATTGATTTTGTAGCAGATAAACATAAACCCATGCCTTTGCAAGTTAATAATGGATGAACTAATGAAACTGAATATTCAGATGGGATACTTTATATGAACTAGAACCTCATAGGCTTATACTTCACTTATTAACTAGATCCTCTTACATTCCTAGGTTTATAACTAATATTTAGCACCTTAAATCCCACAATGAGAGATTCAGTTTTGACATAACTAATGAAATTTGACAAGCCTTGAGTTTCACTCGATATAGCATCGTTAAATTTTAAAAGGGCGATAGTTTCATTTTAAATGTAAATCATCATTCTAGTATGGTGATTACCCGCTCAGACATTTACAAATGGTACTCTCTAGCATGGTAATTAAGTGTTAAGTAGTTGACCCAACATCGAAGAGCCGGCCAACTCTTACATGAATCAGTTGGACATCGGGAAACAATGGAAGAAGGGCCCAAACTTCAAACGAGCATAACTTAGGCTAGTAGTAGAGTTACAGACCCATAACCATCCGACTAAAAAGTCTCACCGAGCCAGATCATGTAGCAAACCATCCCAACAGTCAAGCCCAAATTCTATCATTTAGGTTTCCAAATTTGGTTTCAAAATAGTGCCTTTGGTCAAGATTGGGTTCGTAGAAGGGTAATACACAGAAACCAAAGGGGCGAAGAGATATTGAACATTTTACACGATAAAAACGGCCGAGATGTAAAAAAAAAAAATCAACTAATTGAGCTTTTAATTGTACATAAGAAAGCCCTTTTATGTAATGTTTTAGGCATTCATTTTTACATCAATCTTTTAATAAACATTCTATGATTATCTATTGTGTGTCTGCTCTGCGTCAATTAACCTTACCATCGTACCAATCAATCAGGCCAATGGCACACACATATACAAAATTCAAAGATAACAAGGCAACCTAACCAAAGGCAATAGGTCGAACACATGGTGTGCAATAATCAAAAAACTCATATTTACCAAAGAAGTAGCATGTTCAAGATCATCAACAGTGATCAAATCATCAGACAACACAAAATCCCCAGACGGAAACCGCGCGAGCGGCTTCCGGCCCAAATCCATAACAACCTCAATCAACTGATGCAATTCCTCATGCTCATTAACCCTCCTCCTCATCTCCTCAGGCAACAGCCTCAACATACGCCCCAATTCCATATCAAACTCCTCCTCATTACAACTTAAACCCACATCAGCCTTCAAACAACAAGTATAACTGTAGCCATTACTCCTATTAATAATATTTTTGCAGTGTTTATTATTATTATTATTATTAAGGTGAATGGATTGAGGTGTTGGTAAGAATTTGAGGACATGGGTTTGGGATTTTAAGTGGGTTTTGGGGTGAGGGGTGAGGGATTGTATAGGTAGACAGTGCATGTTCGGATTTTGGCGGTAAATAATAATAATAATAATAAATCTAGTAAGTATTATGTGTTGTGTTGTTTGTGTGTCTGTTTGGTTTTTGTATGTTGTGGTTGGTTGAATGAAGGTGGAGGAGTGAGGATATCTTCATGTGGAGTTTACTTATGGTGCCTTGAGTTTTTGTTTCTTGTCATTTTTAGACACTAATTTTATATATTAGTATGGAACTAGATGGGGTCCCCGCCGCAACAATTTGGCAACAGGTAAAATGACTACGTATGTTGCTATAAAAGATAAACGATCACATCCAACATTGTCATTGCGGCGGGTGAAAAAAAAACATACAGAGAATAAATTCGAATTTAATCCCACCATTAATGAAAGTTACTCAAAACCAGGAAGTTTAATACCTTAATATATATGGAGAAAGAAGGTGCTCAAAGTGATAAAATTAAAACTATAGAGTAGTGTTAAATGGGATCTTTACTTTGTAGTTCACAAAAACTTCCTTGATGAAATTAATAATACATGCTAACATACTATAGACATCTAACAAATCTTAAACAACATACAATAACACCTTATTCATTCATTGTTAAGAGTTTTTAAATCGTCCAAAATTGAAGTTGCAATAGGTATATTATAAAGCAACTATTAATGTTATACAAATTCCAATGCATAAATAAATACCTAATGTAAATCGACAACAATAATGAACCAAGACGTAAGTAAATTCATACTAACAAGTAACAATGATGTATAAAACCTAAACAATCGACGGCTCTGAGCACACTCTTCATCACAAAAGTAATATGTGTCTCCTTTCCTTTTGCCCTCTTCATCTTTGTAGTCGCCTTTGTCTATAGGACCACATTATATATTTAGGCATTTAGGCTCTGAGCACACTCAATCCAACATATACTAACGTTGCAAGAAATGCCAAACATTATACATTTAGGCATCCTAAAAGGATTGAAATGACCAATTAAAGTTCTCAAGAAAAGTTTTTTTGTATCCGACAATGCTTCATCAAAGGAATACTCAAGCCAAACTCGATAGTCGTCTCTCATCATTCGGGTAGTCTCTAAATAGTTAATGCCTATCAACGGAAGTTAATAACGTAAAAGGAATAATATCAAAGCAATAATGTAAAAAAGCCTACTATGTCACGGCGGGGGCTCAAAACCATGTCGAGCGACATCATCTTGTAAAACTTACGAAACATGAACCTGAATTCAATCAAATAAAGATTCAGCATTTCATTTAATTATATAATGTCCTTAACGCTAAAATATAAACCTCTTTTATTCCATTTGTATCCCAATAAGACAATCATATACAAAGCTTATGAGGTTGTATTTCCAGCCTTGTACGGGATTAATTCACAACCCTATACCGCTGCATTTTGCAGCCATATACGACACTATAACAGCCCCATTTTACAACCATGTACGATTATATTTTCCAGCCGTAAATTTCTGCATAACAATCCTAGTTATGCAGCCCTATATTCTACTATGCCATGATGGAACCCAAGATTTCCCTTAATGCCATGATGGGGGTGCCTTCTTATTCTACTATGAGGGTACAAGGTTCAATAGGAACAAGAACACTACACATCCTCAATGACTCAGGTTCTACTCATAATTTTTTAAATGAAACTCTTGCAAAGAAAATGATGTGTCCCATTGAAATAATTCCTGAGGTATTAGTTACTATTGCTGATGGAAATAAGTTGAGGTGTACTCAGATGTGTAGAGATTTTCAGTGGATGATGCAGGGGATCTAGTTTAAGGCAAATGTTATTTTGGTTCCATTAACCAATTAAGGCATGGTGTTAAGGGTTCAGTGGTTGCAAACACTGGATGATATTGTTTGGAACTTTAAGAAGTTAACCATAAGATTCAAGATAAATGACAAATGGGTAGAACTGAAAGGGTTGGAAAACAAGAAGGTGTCACTTAGTTCTGCTGAAAGAATGGAGGAACTGTTATCATCTCCTGGTGAAGTTGTTTCAGCCCAGATGTTCAGTTTGCAGTCTGCAACTGAAGAAGTATATCAGCATGAAACCAAAGTGAATGTCCCAAGTGATGCTAATGAAGGTCTACAACAGTTATTACGGGACTTTGATGATGTGTTTGCTCTCCCAACATGTTTGCCTCCAAAAAGAATTTGTGACCACAAAATTACACTTAAAGATGAGAATGTGACAATCAATTAAATGGCTTATAGATACCCTACTGGTCAGAAAGATGTATTGGAAAAATTGACTAAAGAGTTGATTGATTCAGGGGTAATCAGACCCAGCAAGAGTGCATTTGCATCTCCAGTGGTGTTAGTAAAAAAGAAAGATGGATCATGGAGGTTTTGTGTAGATTATAGAAAGTTGAATGATGCTACAGTTAAAGACAGATTCCCAATACCATTAATAGCATAATTGGGAGGAGCAACTGTATTTTCAAAGTTGGATCTAAGAGCTTGGTACCATTAGGTTAGAATGGCAGAGACTGATGTGCATAAAACAACTTTCAGGACACACCAGGGTCTGTTTGAGTTTGTGGTTATGCCCTTTGGGCTAACCAATGCTCCTGCAACCTTCCAAGCATTGATGAATTCTATATTCAAGGATCTTATGAGGAAAACTACTCTAGTTTTCTTTGATGATATCTTAGTTTACAACCCTACAATGGAACAACACATCCAAGGTCTTAGGCTAGTTTTATTCTTACTAAGACAACACTCTTTATATGAAAAAAATCTAAATGCTCCTTTGGATGTGCAAGTGTTGAATATCCGGGACACATAATATATGGGGCAGGGGTACAAACTGATCCAACAAAGATTATGACAATTAAAAATTGGCATAATCCTGTAAATCAAAAGAAGCTAAGGGGTTTTCTTGGATCAGCCGGTTATTACAGGAGATTTATAAGGGGCTTTGGGGGTATTGCTAAACCTATGACTGAACTTTTAAAGAAGGATTCTTTTGAATGGAATGCATCAGCTGGTCTATCTTTTAATCAGTTAAAAGAAGCATTAACAACAAGTCTTATACTTGCCATACCTGATTTTAATAAGGAATCTGTCATAGAAACTGATGCATCTGCTAAAGGACTTAGGGCAGTCCTGATACAGGAAGGTCACCCATTTGCCTTCATCAGTAAAGCACTTTCAATTAGACAACAATCCTTGTCTGTTTATGAGAAAGAGCTTTTAGCCATTCTTATGGCTGTAAAGCAATGGCATCATTACTTGATTGGGAAGAAGTTTTTGATTAAAACTGATCATAAAAGCCTGAAATATCTTCTTACTCAGAAGATTACCACTCCTTTATAGCAAACATAGTTGGCCAAACTAATGGGCTATACTTATGAGATTGCTTATAAACAAGGAAATGAAAATTTAGTGGCTGATGGCATGTCTAGTGTGTCTGGACTAGCTTTATTTGAAATGGGAATTAGTTCAATGAATCCCATTCTTTTGGAAAGAATTAAGTCTTCTTGGGTCAATGATCCATATTTGCAGTCCCTTATTAATAGAATTCGACAAGGTGAATCTAATAATAATGTGACTTGGGATGGTGGTTTATTGAAAAGAAAAAGAAAATTATTTGTGGGAAATGATAGTTCTTTGAAGGTAGACATCTTACATTTCTTCCGTAACTTACCTTCTGGTGGTCACTCTAGTTTTGTGCCTACACTGCAAAGACTTAAGAAATTCTGTTATTGGAAAGGGTGTTACAAAGAGGTTTTTACCTATGTTCAGAACTGTCATGACTGTCAGCAAACAAAGTATGAGCCAGTAGCAAGTCCAGGTATCTTACAACCTCTACCTATACCTACTAATGTGTTTACAGATGTGTCTATGGATTTTATTTCTGGTTTGCCTAAGGTGCAAGGCAAAGATACCGTTCTAGTGGTTGTGGACAGGCTTACAAAGTATGGTTATTTCATACCCTTATCACATCCCTATACTGCTTCATAGGTAGCTCAGTTGTTCCTTGATACAGTTTTTAAACTACATGCATGTCCTATTAACATAGTGTCTGATAGAGACCCCCTGTTCCTAAGTCTATTTTGGAAAGAGTTTATGAGGTTGCAAGGTGTTCAGTTGAACTACTCAACTACATACCATCGTGATGGTCAAACTGATGTCTTAAATAGATTTCTGGAATCCTATTTGAGATGCATGTGTATGCATACTCCTACTCAGTGGGTCAAATGGTTGAGCCTAGCTGAATGGTGGTACAGCACCACATTCCACTCAGCCATTAAAACAACCCCTTTTGAAGCCCTTTTATGGCTTTCCACCTCCTATCCATATTCCCTTTATTCCCAATGATACCCAAGCGGCACCAGTGGAAGAGCTTCATAGAGTAGGGAGGTTATTATTGTTATGTTGAAGGAAGCCCTACAACAATCCAGGAATAGGATGCAACAGTATGCAGACAAGGGCAGAAGTGAGTGGAATTTTGAAGTGGGGGACTGGGTTTACTTAAAGCTTAGACCTTTTGTTCAATCCTCTATGAGAACACAAAGACATTCAAAAATTGGACTTAAGTACTTCGGACCATTTCTGATAATAGCAAAAGTAGGTAAAGTTGCTTACAGGATTGACTTACCTGATAATGCACAGATTCACAATGTTTTTCACGTTTCCCTGTTGAAGAAGGCTCATGGAAGTCACACTCCTACAGTGTCTTTACCAATTGGTCCAAGATTCATTCTGCAACCTAGGTCAATCATTGACAGACGATTAGTGAAAAGGGGGCAAAGATTGGCTCAACAATTTTTAATCCATTGGCCTGTATCTGAAGCTACCTAGGAATTCGCAGATGATTTCAAATTGAGGTTTCCCTTTTTTTCTTTCTTGAGGACAAGAAAGCTGTTTAAGGGGGGGGGGGATATGTTACAAGGAAGGGGCTAATAATGAATAAATGTAACGAACATGGATTAAAGTTGACAAGTTTGGAAAGTTGTAATAGTTCGTTAGCAAGGCCGGCCCTGAGGGGGTGCGGGGAGGACTCCCGGCCCGGGCCCAATTTCTAAAGGGCACTTTGAGCGGCGACGAGTGTTTTCTTTCTGCAAGTATTTTCTTTATGTTTTCGACCCAAAAAAAGATCTCATCTTGAATTTCATTAGGTATAAACGCAAGAAGGTGAAGAGTAGATAAGGAAGAAGATGAGTCATACGTGATAAACTAGATTGGAAGGATACGACAAAATTTAAAAAAAAAGGTTGAACTGTGTTACTTGAGATTTGTGTTGTGGTACAGTAATTGTGCAGCTTTTACAGTAAATTTTAATATATAAGAGTACTATAAAACAGTAATTGTCTCACGCTTTTGCATATAATGCAAGTCAAATTCATTTTATTAAAAACCTTTTAAAGTCTAGACATAAACTAATGGCCCTTAAAATTATTATGGAATTTTAAGAAATGGTAATTTTTTTATGAGCCAATTAGCCAAACATATTAATTTTTATAATTATTACGACACTTTTAGTTTTATATCAAGTTCAACCGGTCCGACTAGGGAACCGGTAAGGACACCGGTTCAACGTCCGCTTCAGTTATAAAAACATTGCTTAAAAGACCTAAGCCTAAGGGGCACATATTTCGCGGCTCGGCCTGGGCACCTGAATTTTCAGGGCCGACCCTGTTCGTTAGTGTTAGTTGAATTTGAGTGGGAACAATTGTTATAGCAGTAGTATAAATACAGGGTAGCATGATCAATAAAAACCCAGCTATGTTTGATCGAATTCCTTTTCTGTTTTCTTTTCTATCTTCATAGCTAATAGTAAATGAGGTCTAATGTTCCCTTTAGCTATTTGCCTATATTTATCATTTAACCCATTAACCCATTGTAGATGCAGTTTGGATTTTAAGTAACAACAAATATCCTTGTTCTTGTGCTTCGAATGAATAGACAACTTTTGTACTACCAACAAGAATACTCGATTCTCTGGCACACGAAAGTCCCAATCTCTGGGAATCTGCTATAAGTCAATAAACTACCCACGAGCGACACATTTGTATGGGGCATCTCATTGAACGCCTAACGGAAAATAAAATAAAAATACATTCAGAAATTTCATCCAAAATACTTGAAATGATCAAACTAGTTCTGATTAATAAGTTTGTTATCCATCAACCTGCTATCCTTATGTAATTTAGCATTTATTAATATAATCTAGTGTTAGATAATCTTTATGTAGCCAATGATCTCCAGCCCAGCTGGTTTGAGGTAGGGTGGGTTTTCTCTTAGGGGTTCCCATCCTGGGGGTAGGTCACAAGTTCGATTCATGCACACCACAAAAAAAATTCCCCGTGATGGTTTGAGCTTAGGCAAGGAGGACACCAGTGTGTGGGTAGGGATTCGAACTTGAGATCGCTAGGTTAGGGTTGTACAAGGATTTCCACTGAACTAAGCCTTTCAAAAAAAAAGATAATCTTTATGTAATCAAACAAGTACTAATGAAAAACTCACAATTCAGATACATCTAAAACTGAAATCTGCATCTTGGACAAATGTGAGAATTACAAACAGTAGTCAAACGCCGTCTATACGTGACACAAAAAAAAAACACAACTAATGGTCCCGGCGGGGCTCGAACCCGCGACCTTCGGCTCATAAGACCAACGCTCTAACCAACTGAGCTACGGGACCGTTATTGTTCTCTCATATACATTTAGTTATATAAAATAATTATCTGTGTTGCATCTGTATCAATATGTTTTTGTGAACTTCTTCACAAAATAATAAAATGAATACTATATTTTAAAATATTACTTTGTATTTAATCGTATATTTTAATATGCATGATTTGTGTAACCCTTTTATACTTCATTTATATTGAAACGAAGGCTAGTTATGTACTGTACTGTTTCTCATTGTTTAAGGAAAACAGCAATAGACGAGGTGTAATTAAGGTTGAAGGCATACCGATAACATTAGACTGAGCTATAAGGTCTTAAAAGTATCAAATGTTCTTGTAGTTCAAACTATATGTATGGTTTGCGATAGACTTAACTAAATAATTGATAAAACATTTTAAAATGACGAGTCTGGATTGAAAATTTGTCATCATTTGTTTTCTGAAACCAATGTTTTAAAAACCGGTAAATACCGGCCAGTTATACCAGTATTATCGTTTTTGGATGGAAATCCGGTACGAAACACTAAGGTATATATGAGAAACGGTATCGATTTTATACCGCCGGTAAAATCCGGTATACCGTTTTGAACCGCTATACCGATACCGGCATAGGATAGTTTTTGGGTTATTTTTAGATTACTTTTTTTATTAAGGAATAAGTTTTAAAAAATTAAAAACTTTAGATTATCTTTTGGATTATTTTTTAATTATTGATTAACTTTTTTATAGTATTTTAGTATGTAATTATGTTCTTTTAGATTATTTTTTTTGTTAATGTCGTAATTTAACTACACAACCCGATTGATTTGCCGATACAACGCGATTCAACCGGTTAAACCCCTTTTTTAGCCGAATCTAGTATAACTAAAAAACGAGTTTATAAAACATTGTGTGAAACTATTCATTTGTCTAGGTATATAAACTTATTTCAGGTACTACATACTTTTTTCTTTTATCAAGAGTTCATATCCATTTCCAATATTACAGTATATTGTTGTGTACAATTTATCTTAATTAAACTACCATTAGGCTGTATTGAGTGGAGACTGGAAATGGGACGGGCAGCTGAGGTGGATGCTCCCACCGACGGTGAACTATTCATTTGTCTAGGTATATAAACTTATTTCAGGTACTACATACTTTTTTCTTTTATCAAGAGTCCATATCCATTTCCAATATTATAGTATATTGCTGTGTACAATTTATCTTAATTAAACTACCATTAGGCTGTATTGAATGGAGACTGGAAAGGGGACGGACAGCTGAGATGGATGCTCCCACCGACGGTGAAACCCCCCCCCCCCCCCCCCCCTCTCCTTGTTTCGGTGCAAACGGGGTTACCCGTCCTCTTTCTCTCTATCTCTTCTTGTGACGAAGGCGGTGACGACGTCGCATCTTTAACCTCGTATTTTACTAAATGTAGATAAAAATTAACAAAATGAATTTACATTAAACTCGTATATTAAAAGTTATAAAATTGAAACAAAACTAGCTTTTATATAAAACCCAAAAAAACCTATTGAAGACCAAAGACAGTTCCATGAAATGGTGCAAACTGTACTTCTAAATATGTCAATAGCAGTACTAGGGTTGTTCCCAAGCCGCGAGGAAGGGTTAACTTAAGCTCGGTTATAAACAATCAGGGCTTGAAATACTCTACCGAGTCTAAAACTATTACTCGGCTCATTTACAAACGAGCTAGCTTGTGGTTAGACGAGCCGAATCGTCATAAAAAAAGACGGAAACAAACAGATCCACATTCTACAAGCCGATCTTAAAGGGTCAACGGGGTTGCTGTTTACAGTAATATACAAAAACCCAAAACAAATATATTACAGATACAAAACATTATACAAATTACGAACCCACTCTCAAGTCTTGTTTCGTATTTCAATATTATACAAGCTCAGTAAATATATTAACAACCACAAGGTGTCCAAAAAAGACATTAAATCTATTATGACCAACCAAAATAATAGTCAAGAACATATACCAGGACAAGGGAAAATGGATAGAGGGCAAAGGCAATGAAAGATGTCCATAGAGGAAAAGTGGTGCGTAAGCTTCCGAAAACGCCCATCACGATGCAAACAATCAGAATCACGAGCACTTCGGAAGAAAAATCCCATGTTAATCCTCGCGCGTAAACAAGTGCTAAGAATACTGATAGGCAAAGTATATTATTCATCGTTACCGCCCCATATAACTGCACCACATACACAAGCCGAGAAAATGCAAATTCGTGTCAGCATCATATATTTATATTCCGAAAGGTTACATAATATAAAAACTAACTTAACCAAATTAGTCTAAGCTAGACGTGGCAATTTCAGCCCATCATTTATGAATCATCAGTCTAGGTGGTTAAAAACATTGGATTTTGCTAGAATTTAAAAAAAAAAATTAATAATAATAATAATAATAAAAGGGGTTCACGGCGCTACCCAAAGGGGCATGACCCATCACGACCCGTAATAGACAAAACCAGTTTTGATGATCCATTTCCCAACCCACCCATTTTGGCACCTTGAATTAAATCTAGCGGATGTAAGAGAGACGGACCTCTGAAAATGTAAGAGATGCCGATCGCTGCTTCTTGCGTGTCGCAAAGATAATTGCAGACACTGCTTCACTTGAGTTGGTTGCTAAAGGCAAAAAAATGAATGAAATGAAAAAAGAAGGAATACTTGTAGCAGTAGAAAAACCGCCAACAGCGTCTACAAGTGGATCAGCAAAAGCAGCTGCAATAAAAGTGCCCAATAATAAATATAAAACAGCTTTTATCGATGTCCCACGCGGATCATCGACCCCTGCCTCTTCATCATCTTCACCACCATCATCTCCTAGTAGATCATGCTCTCTCTTGGTCTCCTGAGAAATAAATTAATTTATAAAATCCATAAAAAAGGCTAAGAAGTGGGGGCTCAGCACTCCAGCCCGACCCAGTATGACCAGGGTACCTCATAATACTCATGGATGTACTTCAATGTATCGGGACCGGCAAGATGAGCATCTATTTTGGAACTCTTGGCCTCCTCGAGCCATTTTTCAATTCCAGCAATGAATTCATTATGATCAACCAGATTATTCGCAGATTGGTCAAAATCTTTCATAACTTTATCAACAGCATCATCTTCGTTTAAATTTATTTCGGATAACCTCATTCCTACAACCAGTGCCCTTAGTTCAGAATGTGAAAGATGTTCGTCCTCATCTGTGTCGATAGATTTAAATAGCCTGTCGATTTTTGTGAAAGGTTAGAAAAATGTGGCACGTATGCAAATATATAAAAAAACTGTGAATGAACCGACTTATCAAGAACAGCAACGTTCGGTTTTCCATTATCATCCATGAGTCTTCCAAGTGCACGCATTTTTAAGTACTTGAGAATTCTGGATCGTACATGCTTATGCTTTGCAAATGCAAGGCGTCTTCGCTGCAATGTAGGTTGAACGACCTGAAAAATGCATGAAAAACATTCATCAACTAACCAAAGAGCAGAATCTAGAACAACAATCCTCAAAACTTCTAAGAGATAAATTGAAGAATCCATATTAACCTGATAAAAACAGTACACGATGAAAAGAGAAACCGAGACAATAAGACCGAGTAAAACTGCCATATGTCTTCCAGAATCTGAATGCATAATTTGTGGGAATTGGACAACAATAAAGGGGAGCACAGATACAGCCATAATCATGGCAGAATAGCTTGTCCAAATATCAGTACTCACACCAGATCCTGCAGTACGAAAGATACAGCGTAATCATATACCTATTTGATTTCAAGAAACAAGGGAAGGAATCGATAACATTAACAACTTATGTTGAATAAGAGGATGAACAAACCTACTAAGCTAAACCCTCTAGTATCTTGGTTATCTACAGCAACTGAGTTTTGTATATCACACTTGCCAACAGTGATGCAGGCTCCCCATATTACGGTAATAAGCATGACAGTTGAACCAGCTAATAAACCCATTCCTACAGAGACTTGTTCTTGAGCAACCTCAATGCTTCCGGTTAGTCCAGACACTACAAGAAGCAAAGTAAATCATGAGGTAAGTGTTTGAAATTATGGAAGATAACCTGAAAGGATTTAAAAAAAAATGTTATCAGTAAACTAAAGTAGCAAATCCCAGTAAGAAAGTGCTTGAGAATTACGTTCCTAAGCCCCAACGATGCTCTAATAAGCATTATTCATGGAGGTTTTACATGATTACCAAAGTCAAACATGTTGATAATTTCAAAGATTTAGCTAAGCAACCTAATTTATATAACTCTCCAACTTCAATTGACCATTTCGAATGGTGCCAATGGTGAGTTGTGTATTTTAAGCTTCTAACCACTCAACCATGGATGCTCAACAGTGACCTGAACTTTTGCTTTGGAATTACACAACATCTAGTTCATCAGCTAAACAAGATGGAGAAAAGCATAGAGTCAAAGGCGACCTAGGCGAGGCGAGCCGCAGCTAACTCTTTGCGAGTTCCTGTTTAGAGTAGGCAAATTTCAGCTTGAACAGAACGACTAAATTTGGTCTGAAACATCTACAAATGGTCTGGAAGAAGCTTAAAGTAGCCATAAACAAGCCTTAAACATGTCTAAAATCCCTAAACTTGCGCTCTAGTTAAGCTGTGCACATTGCTTAAAACAGCCTTCGCTTTTTGAGCACTTTGCACCTAGCCTCACCTACATAGGAGAATAGCATGGTAGTCAAAAGACAGCAACCCAGGCAAGGCACAGCCAAAACGCCTTGCGACCATCAAGGCACTCCAGTGAGCTGTCTGAGTTTCCAGTCAGCTTCTGCAAACTATTCCACGCAGAACAGAGCAGCTAAAACTGGTCTGAACTTCCAGCCTAAAACATATCTAAAATCCCTAAAATTGCATCTATTTTTTATACCGTGCGCATTGCTTAAAAGATTCCTACGTTTTAACTGCGTTGCACCTCGAGTGCGCCTACGCCTTCAACTACCTACAACAAAAGCAAATTAAAAACCGGACATAATAAAAGTCAAATATAACCTTTCAAAACATCCAAAAGTCAAACCCAAATAACCAAAACAACTCAACACTAGACTATCAAATCTAACACATTAACCCAAGCCTAAACCAATCATATATATAGCAAAACTAAGAACAATTCCGTAAATCTTTTTAAATAAATCAAATAGTGATCTCAAAAAGTCCAAAAGTCAAACTCACAGAATAATAATAATAATAATAATAGTAATAATATTGATATACCAAGAATAAGCATAGCATCAGGAAGAGCACCAAGGCTAGGAAGCAACAGTCCACCAACAAGACCAGGCCCTAATATCTCCAACAGCAGCTCACTTCCAGCTGATAAGTAAGTAGCAGCAAGGAACATAAGATAACCATACACCAGAATCAGAAACAGGTTTCCAACTGCTGTGCTGGTGCATGGTAAGAACCCGTAGGTCTGCTCACACGCTTCTTCTTCTTGTTGTTGTTGTTCAGTTGATAGTGATAATAACGGGTTGAGAGGGAATATGCGTTGGTGGTTAAGGCCGTCCGTGAGTAGATGTGATGAAGAAGTGGTGGTGATTGTACGGCTGGTGACGGTGATGATGAGGAGAGTGGAGAGTGTGATGATCAGCAGCGAAAGGGAAGTGTAGGCCATGTGGTCAGGTGATGGGATTGATCAACTGTCACTATCTTCAGGGTGTGTGTTTTATACTAGGTTTAATGATGCAGAGGGTAGAAAACAAAACAAAACATAACCGAAGGGGCTGTTTGGTTGATTAAGTGCTGAATCATTAAGAGGTCTGAATGGTTAAGAGGCTCTGAATGATTAAGAGCTGAATCATTCAGCATCCCTTATTAGCTTAATGGTTCAGCACTTAATCATTCCATTCAGATGCTGAAACAAACAGTCTGAATGCTGAATGATTCAGACCTGAATGGTTAAGAGGCTGATTAAGAGGCTACCAAACAGCCCCTTCGGCTATTTAGTATTTAACATCCCCTTCTTCTCATTCAACCCCTGTACAACCGTTATGGTTAAAGCGAGACGCTTCAGGTCAAATCAAAAGAGTATTAATCATACATGACTTTTGCCATGATTCATGCCTTGTAATTATTGTACTTTT
Source organism: Ambrosia trifida (assembly GCA_028751855.1). Taxonomy (NCBI): domain Eukaryota; kingdom Viridiplantae; phylum Streptophyta; class Magnoliopsida; order Asterales; family Asteraceae; genus Ambrosia; species Ambrosia trifida. Next base: position 81,872,808 of record CM054123.1, read on the forward strand.
CTTAATCTTTGGTTAAGGTCAATAGCTTGTTTCCCTCCTAAACTGAAGCTTCGAGTCTATATATATTGTATGTCCTCCAATGATAATATAGTACCTTTACTCATAAAAAACTCATACTTGATATGGTATCAAGGTCAATAGCTTGTTTCCCTCCTAAACTGAAGCTTCGAGTCTGTATATATTGTATGTCCTCCAATGATAATATAGTACATTTACTCATAAAAAACTCATACTTGATATGGTATCAAGAGCCTAAAGCTCCCTTGAGCCAACCGATCCATCACAACTTTCGACAGCCTTCTGTCCGCAGCCTACACAACCCTTTCATCTTTTTTCTTTTTTTTTTTCTGATTTGCAGTCTCAATAGCTTCCTTTTTTGTTCATCAATCGAACTGTAACTACAATCGGAACCCTTGTTTCTCAGCCTCAAACCCCTCATTACAAAACCGACCCTCCTCATGGTCAAACAAATCCGCAACCCAAACTTAAAACAACCCGGCCCACAACAGCCAAACTAACGTTTTTTTGTTATTTTTGCACCATATCCGGTCATGTAACGAAAGATTGTCGCAAACTTAGTCGCTTCCTACGCGACCATCAAGTCTCTACTCATGATTCCTACTCATACCCGGTTGTGAACAATACATCTTCTCACACCACGGTTCCAAACACTCCATGGATGTGGGATACCGACGCTTCCAATCACACTAACAAAAACAACAACAACCAAATGCATGTTATTTCCGAATATGGTGGCTCGGATGAGATTGTTTTAGGTGACGGTAAAACCCCTCCTATCACACACATTGGTCAAACAACCCTTCACACCAACTCACGACCTCTTTTCTTAAACGATTTCTTAATCGTTCCATCTCTTCGCAATAATCTTATTTCTGTTGCAAAACTTAGTCGTACTAATCAAGTTTCTGTTGATTTTTTTCCATATCATTTCTTGGTTAAGGATCTACGCACGGGGGCGCATCTCATGCGGGGCGTGAACGTCAATGACGTTTACTACAACAAGATCTCTACTCGTGTGGCACCATATCCTTGGACATCCTTCGTTTCAAGTCTTCAAGTCCTTAATTTCTAAATTAGGACTCAATGGTAATAAAGTGTCACCCGAGTCTTTTCATTGCAAATCTTGTTCGTTAAATAAAAGCCACAAAATTCCTTTCGGTAAAAACTCATTCATTGCAAATAAACCGTTGCAACTTGTTTACTCGGATGTATAGGGTCCAGTCCAAACATCCATTGACGGCTTCAAGTATTATGTCATATTTGTCGATTATTTTTCTAAATACATTTGGTTATATCCGATAAAAAGAAAATCCGACGTCTCCAACCTTTTTCCACAATTCAAATCACTAGTGGAACTTTTTTTTTTCAAACACCTCTTATCTCTATATTTACGGACAATGGTGGTGAATACATTGGTCTTAAATCATTTGTCACAACTCATGGAATTTCTCACTACACCACACCCCCTCATACACCCGAACAAAACGGGGTGGCCGAACGTCGTCATTGACACGTTGTTGAAACGGGCCTTGCCCTCCTCCACTATGCTAAACTCCCATCACAACTTTGGTCACATGCCTTCCAAGCCGCCACTTATCTCATCAACCGTCTACCCACCACCATCCTGAACAACAAATCACCTTATGACATGCTATTCAATGTTGCTCCTACCTACTCCAAACTAAAACCATTTGGATGTCTTTGTTATCCTTGGCTCCGCCCATACAACACCTCCAAGTTACAATCTCGCTCCGCATCATGTATCTTTCTTGGATACTCCTATTCCAGATCAGCATACAAATGCTTTGATCCAGCCACCATCAAGCTATATCACTCTCGCCATGTTGAATTCATACCACACATCTTCACATCCCAGACCAATAACTCCGCCTCTCCCACTGTCACCTATGAATCATTTCTTCACAACATACCAAATCCTCCAAAGCCTTCACACCCTACACAACCTCCCATCGATCCCACACCCCAACCCATACCTCCTACACACCCCTCTCCTGACCCTACACAACCTTCTACTACACCTACACAACATTCCCCTAACCTTACACAACTCTTGTCCTCTACACAATCCTCCGCTATCCCTACACAGTCTTCCACTTTCCGTACACAGTCCTCATCTCCTACACAATCCTCCACTCCTACACAGCCTAATTCACCTAAACAGCCTTCCAATGACTCTACTACCTCCTCATCTCAAACTCCTTCAACTAACCCCTCTCCTACCACCTCTACTCGCCCACAACGGTCTCGCAATCCTAACCCAAAATATTACAATTCTAACTTCATCAACTCCACCACACTTCACCCACTTCCTACATCCATTAAGCCCTCTACTCACATCCAAGCGATGAAAGATCCATAATGGCGACAAGCAATGGATCTTGAATACAACGCTCTTCTTCAAAACCATACGTGGGAGTTTGTCCCTCATACTACCCAAAATCCAATCAGATGCAAATGGGTATTCCAAACCAAACGAAAACCCGATGGAACTATTGATAAATTTAACGCGCGCCTAGTCGCAAAAAAGGTTTCATCAACAATACGGTAAGGACTATTTTGATACCTTTAGTCCGGTAACGAAACCTGTCACCATTCGTACTGTTATTTCCATCGCACTCTCTCGAGGGTGGTCGTTACGCCAACTAGACGTCAATAATGCATTTCTTCATGGCACCTTACATGAGGATGTGTACATGATTCAACCACCCGGATTTGCAAATTCGGCGTTTCCTAATCACATTTGCAAACTCAAGAAATCTCTCTACGGCCTTAAACAAGCCCCGCGGGCTTGGTACAATGAATTAACCGCCTTCCTCATTAGCTTCGGTTTTAAAAAAATGTCTCTTTGATGCGTCTCTTTTTGTCTACAACACAAATGGTAACAGTTGCTACCTACTCGTCTATGTTGACGACATTGTCCACACTGAAAACAATAATCCATTCATGGACATCTTTGTTGTTGTTGTGTCAAGGGTTAGATGCAATGTATGTGAGCCTTTTTATACTTATTATATATTTAATATTAATATGTTATGAATTTAAATGGGATTTAGTTGCTTTAGATCTGCTGTGGAGGTCTGTCACAAGAAGAAGAAGAAGAGGGTGGGGTGGGTGGGTGGGTGGTGGGGTATTTATAATAATAATAATAAAAGTTTCAAAAAGGTCCTTTAAGTTTACGTTTTTACATTTATGCCACGTACATTGTCCATTAAGTTTAGGTTTTTACATTTTGGCCACGAAAACTAACCAGGTTAGAACTCCGTTAGTTTGGGGGTGATGGAACAAACTAAGTTAAAAGTTGGGAGTGCTATTGGCCAAAGTGAAAGTTAGGAGTGATATCCACCAACAGGCGATAGTTGAGAGTATTTAAATCCATTTCCCCTTCATTTTATTATATTGGGCGTTTTAAAGTTAAGTTAGTGACATAAACCAAATTCTGATAGCTTTATAAAGTTGCCCGAATCTAATATGTGGAAACCTATTATTTGGGACTTTAAAATTTAAAGATTTAAATTTTAGTGTTGCATTTTTCTTTAACAGCAACTTATATTGAACTTTTTGTTAGTTAATTTGGATTTAGTCGCATTTTACTATTTATTTTTGTGTGTATTCTATTTTTACTTTATTTGGTTACAGTACTTTATTAACTTTTTAGCTATCACATTATTCAACTTAATGTAGATTTTCATTTTTATAATATACTTCCAAAACTCAAGACAAATATGATTGGTAAAGATATATGGGTTAGCGTTAGCCGTTTAGAGTCAGTTCTTAAATAAACTATTGATATTGATTTGTGAACATAAAATTCTTTTTAAATTTTGTCCACCCAATTAAAAAAAGTCTAGTTTTGCCACTATACATAATACATGTATAAATAATGGACGAAATGCATAAAAGAGACATTCTTGATAGACCTTCAGATTGTATTTGGTGAGCTTCAAAGGAGGAGAGTGTGATCATATCATGCTCTCATGCCCATTTGCTAAAGAATTTTGGTTCATAATTGACGCAGGTGGTAGGCCGGTATTCAATAATAGGCAGCTTGGTCCCTGCTTCATGCGAGTATCATACCTCTTTTAATGCCTCGAAACCGATTAAAGAAAGTCATACATGAAATCGTTATTAGATCTACATTATGTATTTGGAAGGCAAGAAGAGAAAAAAAAATTCACAACATAAACACACACCTAGCAAGAGTAGCAGAGGAGATCAAAGCTACAACCTACCTTTTTATCAAGAACCATGCAAAGACAAATGGTTTAGATTGGCCTCGTAAGCATCATTAACAACAACCTTACCCAATAAATCCTACAATCAGCAAAGCTAAGAGTAGGGTCAGGGAAGGATGAGATATAGGCAAACCTTACCCATATCCTTGCGGATAGAGAGACTGCTTCCAGAGAGACCCCCGACTCTACAACACACAATCAGCAAGCAACCCCCGGCTCGTTAGCATCATTGTACTATCTATTTCTAATTGTATTAGCTCCTTGGTAGAGTTTTCTTCAATATATCCACCGTTTTAGAAAACATATATATTTTTACATAACCCTAGAATATTATAAATCGATACAATTGGTAATTTTTTTTTGTGAGAAACGATCACTGTAGCTAAATGTTATTTCATACTCCATTTTTTCTGGGCGGTTGTTTTCCCAACTTTTGGGTGGTTTTCTTTCTTTGGAATAAAACATTATTTTAGTTATTAATAATAGGTTGCTTATTTTCTTTAGTAAAATAATGTTTTGCCCTCTTTTTGGGCGGTTTTCTTTCTTTGGAATAAACGGGTATTTGAGTTATTAATACGTTGCTTATTTTCTTTAGTAAAGTAATTAATAAATGTGTTTATTATCACGTAATTTATACGGTGATCTTCAAATAGCTAAATGCTTTCTTGGTCGTGATCAGCAGCGAAGTTTGGTTCTCGAATTAGTGGGGGTCGGACTTAAATTTTTTCGATCAGTAGTGGCCGGAAGATGAAATCGGTGTGGGCCGGACTCAACCCGGACGCAATTTGCCTACGAAAATCGCAAAATTCTACCATTTAGGATGCATTGTAATGCGCTTTGGGTATGTTCAAATTCCATATGTTGTAGTGTTATTCTTTGTACGATGATGGTATTTTCGCGTGTCACGCATATAACAAAGTCTTGGAAGCACCAGGTTGTCGCCGCAACGCGCGACACGCGTAAAATACTAGTTATGAACAAAACCTAACAAATTCAAATCATTTTTAATCAAATAAATTCTTATATTTTTTTGTTTTTGTGTTTCTTACACGCATGTATGTGTTATGTACATAAAAACTTACCAAACTAATTTGTTCATATATGTTTTAATTTTGTATCCTTTACCTACACGTATGTAGATTATGTTATTACCTACACCTAGGGGTGTAAACGAGCCGAGCCGAGCCCGAGCCTGACTGGGCTCGGCTCGGGCTCGTTAAGGTTTTGTGAAGCTCGAGCTCGAGCTCGGCTCGGTTCGAGCCTACAATCTTGAGCTCGAGCTCGGCTCGGCTCGAGGTGATTTGAGAATCTCAAACGAGCTCAAAAGCTCGGCTCGAGCTCGCAAAAGCTCGGCTATAACTTAGGCTCGCGAGCCCAATCGTTAAGGCTATAACTTAGGCTCGGGCTCGGGTTCGGGCTCTAGCTCGTTAAGGCTCGCGAGCCCAATCGAGCTTTGTATCTAGGGCTCGGGCTCGATAACTAAACGAGCCATATTTCAGGCTCGGGCTCGGGCTCGTTAAGGCTCGGCTCGTTCGAGCTTTTTACCGAGCCGATCCCGAGCCGATCCCGAGCCGCTACGCGTCATTTACACCCCTACCTACACCTAAACGAACATTCAAAGTATACTTTTGCAAAAAGCTTTGGGATGTTACAACTAGTGATTTTGAAAACTCACATGTGTAGTTTCTTGCACCTAATTTTTTCAAGTCACTACTATTCAAAGATGTCTTGAATTTCCTCAATGACGCCATAACTAAGTTCCTTTTGGAATTCGCCTCCAAATGATGGTTACTTCGTTAAGGAGCTAAAGCAAACATGTTTGAACGAAACAGGTCATATGCAAGACAACGACTGAATATTCAACCTAGTATTAAGATTCCAAACCAGGAGTTACACAACACCAAAAAGGTATATACAAAAAAGGTTTCAAGGGCGCATGAGATCTTAACGCCAGCCAGTCGCCAACAAAACACAGTTTAATACAGTTGTTGACAATTGCATCTCATAAAACAACATCAAAAGAAACAAAAGAACCTAGTGTAGCTTATATAAATATAAACATAAACACCACCCACCAGCCTACTAACTTTGTTATATTTACCATTATTTGCAGGCTTTTGTGAACATGCCCACCCCTTTCACGACTCCTTTCCTTGTGCAGCCAGCCCGGTGCATTTGCAAACGGGGCAACTGTTCTTCTCCACTAGCCACTTTTCAATGCAGTCAACATGGTACTCATGGCTGCAATCCAGCATGCCGATCTTTTCTTCATCATTGTATTCCATCTATTAAAACCCAAATAGTTATTTTAACTACAAAAACTACGTTAAACTACATAACTTGCTGAATACTTATTGTTGACAAAATAGAAGAATCCTATTCCTGAGTGAAAAATTCATATAATCAATTGTAATGTCTGACTCTTTCGGAAATGCACGGTAAGGACGCGTACATTAGGCCTACGTGACACACGCTAGACCGCGGTTAGCACAATTGCAGTGTCTAACTCTGCAGGTGGTACAACTTTATTACAATTTATAATGGATTTTCAGAAATTTCTAGTTTTCATGGGCGGGTGGGGAAAAGATAGTAAGGAAGATTGACCGCTTACAAACTATTAATACGTTAAATATGATTATAAAGCTTGTACGCTACAACATTGTTCGAAATGTTTTTATAAAAGGATTTCAGAGGTTGTGTGCATTAAAGTACATTGTTTAGTACTTCGGTAAAACCTTTAGATGTGATACGTTTTTAACGTGAGCTAGCCACCTTTGAGTTGCAAGCACCCAAACCAAAAGTTCATAGAAAATGCGATTAATGATCACTCGAAAACACTTCCATATGAAACAGCACAACAAAATTTTAAATTTGGTCCTAATAACGAATATAAGAAATACCTGACAAATTGTGCAGAAATTAAGATTCTGATCCGAAGATGACGTGTCTTCCGGATTAAAAGAGGTATATATTCGCATTTTCAGATGATCAAAAATGAAATTTTTAGATAAACCCGAGCCAGCATTCCCAATCTGCTCACCTAATGCAACAAGCTCCTGCATAGAATATAAATTTAGTCACTTTTTTCAGGTTTGACTAAAAAGAAAGATAATTATTAATTACCTCATAAGTCATATGATCTATATCCAAGCGCATATCTCTATGATGATCAACTCTATGTGCATAATTACCAAAACTGAGCATTGCAACTTCCTAAATATGTAAAACACATGAACTATGATTAACATTGACACGTCATAAACACGAGTGAAATTTGCATTTGCATGATATGGAAAGAAAATGTTACAGCTTCAGGAAGTGTCCTTAAATGAGGTAAACTGTGCTGTCTTGTATTTGATTCGATCATAAGTTGTTGACCATGAGGCGGGTAAACCCTTTCACCTGTCGGTGGTGCTGGTCGCACAAACCTAGGCAGCATAGGTTGCAGTGGTGGCATAGGTGGCAGTGGTTGATGCACAAATGTCACCGGACCTCCATTTGTATATCCTGAAATTAAACGACATATAATAGATGTATGCTCAGCGGTAAAAAGGAAAATAATTAACTGATTATTAATTTAATCAATTACCTTGCATATAAGGCATTCCAGGAACATTGCCACAAAACTGCTGGTCCAACCACGGGCCAGGCATCATCTGAACGGGTTGCCCGAGCGCACCATGGCTCATGGGCATGAATTGCACGCCAGGGTTAACGTCAACCGCACCAGCAGCCCGGTTCCTTGCACCTCTGTGGTGCCCAGGTCCCATCACTACAGGGATAACATTGAACCCTATGTACTCAGGAACCACAAAATGACTCGAACCAGGTGCAGGATACGAGTATAATCCTTCGGAAATCTTTCCCTTAAATGCATCATGGGGTCCCTCCATAAGCTGGTGGCCAGAGAAGGGTAGTTGATTATGTGGCCCGAATGGAACCACGCTGGGCCCAGGTGGAGCTGCTGCCATGAATGTGATCCCGGATGACAACGGCCCATGACCGTAAGGAATTACACAAGGTTCAGGGTGAAGATGGGCATGTTCTACTTCGGTATCGATCATTGGACCAGTGTAAGCCATGTTCCGTTGCCTCATTTTCGACGAAAAGTTGCTAGTAAAACTAAAACCTGAATCAATCAAAGTAAAGATGCCACATGTGTACATTAATTGCCACAATCGCGCAATATGACGAGCAAATCAACATTAACTAGTACAGATTATCCATTCAGAATGAAATACATGTGAATATTCACAAATCATGAAGAACTTGAACAATTTTCCCTAAGCTTATAAACGAACCGCACGTTTAGTTAACCGTTGGTGAACTGTATTCATGTTGGTTCGTTAAACAAACCGGCGAACATAAAACACAAACTTTTTTGTTCATTTAAACAAACGAACATAAATAAATGTCATGTTCGTTCATTTATATTCGTTCATTTACATTCGTCTAGTTATTCATCCAAACTTATTTACTAATTTGCGCTTTAGCAATCAATTGTAGCAAATCATCGATAAATTTAGTTTCCATGTTCACATTTACTTTTAGTTGTGTTCATTTATGTTCATGAGCCGTTCGCTTAAATGTTCGTGTTCGTATGTTCGATTAAACTTAATCGTACAAACATGTACAAGCCTCGTCTCTTTCATGTTCGTTCAGTTCGTTCACAAGCCTAATGTCTCCTAATTTTCAACAAACGTCTGAAATTTTGTCATAACAACACATGAAAATTATCATCATCATTGGCTGAAATTCAGCAATTAAAAGAAAAATTAAACATCGCCTAAAAAATTTCCAAATAAAATTAAAACAAGCAAAAATTAACAAAAATTCCCAAAAAAAAAAAAAAAAAAAAAAAAAAAAAAAAAAAAAAAAAAAAAAAAACATTTATACCTTGTTATCATCAACAAACACCAGAAGTTGAACAGAGTTAATTTGTGCCCCTTCAACCAAAAAGCCCTAACAACAACAACAACAATCCAACAAACAAATTAAACCAAACAACATTAATCCAACAATGCATGTAATCAACAAACCCATATCATCAACCAACAATTCATTGCAATTAATTCATTAATTAATTACAATGTAATTTGACACAATGATAATATTAATACACACCTAATGAGGGTTGATTATGGGGTTGAAGAGGGATAATGGATCTGAATTGTTTTTGTTTCTTCAAGGGGACAGGATTTTGTTAAATTAAATGCAAGAAAAACGCTCTGTTTTTTATTTTTTATTTTAATTTTATTATTATTATTTTACCTTTTTTTTTTGTTGTGTCTCCTGTTTTACCGTTGGATGGAAACTAGGTATTAGTTGCCCGCGCTTCGCCGCGGGTGCGGCTGTTGTGCGAAACACGGCGGGAACTCCTGTTGCGTTGAGTGTTTGGCGGACATTAAAGATCGCGCGCCGCTGTGGGAGCTCCAGTTGCGTGGAGGGTTTCGTGGACATAAAAGATAATATTAAGTGACTGTTATTCTTGCGTGGGCTTCAAAAAAATACTCGCGGCTAAAAGCTAAAAGTTTAGTGGTCAAAGTTTGAAATCCTAAAAGCTAAAATTATGGCCAAAGTGCAATGCAAGTTTAAAAAAGTTGAGTGGTCAAAGTTTAAAATCCTAAAAGCTAAAAGTTTGGTGATCAAAGTTTGAAATCCCAAAAGCTAAAAGTTTAGTAGTCAAATTGGAAGAAAATAAAGTTAAACTAAAAGTTTGTTGGTCTAAGTTTGGTGGCCATATTAGAAGAAAATAAAGTTAACCTAAAAGTTAGTGGCAGAATTAAAGTTAACGTAAAAGTTAGTGGCCAATATATATATCAAAACAAAGACACTATTGAAGTGTCAATATATAGATAATTGTTGGTCTAAGTTTGATGGTCAAATTAGAAGAAAATAAAGTTAACCTAAAAGTTAGTTATAGAAATAAAATTAACGTAAAAGTTAGTGGCAAATATATATATTAAAACAAAAACACTATTGAAGTGTCTTTGAATTAATATATATTAGGTAGTAGTAAGCCCGCGCTCCGCGGCTGGCAGTGATTTTTTCGCATTTCCCAGCGTGGTGTGTCGGTATTAATTTAGTTTGTTACGTATAGAAAATTCGAAGAGTATCTCAGTTTGTTAAGGTATCATTATAGTCCATTAATAAAGGTATCATTATAGCGTAGCCACTGACTACAACACAAATAACAATAAAAAGCACTAAATTAAAGTCAGCTTAATGTAAATTGTAGAAAAATGATAACTTACAAAAGTTCAAAAAGTGTACGACAATTTCACAAAAGTTATGGGGTAAAATGTAAATTTAAGTAAACATATGGCCTAATGTAAAAAAAACATGTAAGCTTCTTTTGAAAACTGGATAGGAAAAAAAATTGTAAAACAATGTTCCATTGCATTTCTTTAAGCAGCGCAACCTAGCTTGCGGCGTAATATAGCTTTGTGTCACTATTAAACTGTCGTTGAATTAATATTATATATAATATAATTTGTTTTTTTCTGGTTTTTTATACGGATGTTTGCACTTGGTTTTGTGGGTTATTTACGGTTGTGCCACGATTGAGGTGGTTTTTTGCGTATTGGGTTGGTAAATAGACCTTGGAAGTGGAGGTATTTACGGTTGTGCCACTAACCGTAGCTTTGGTTGTATTCGTATGCAAAGTGTTCAGACATGTGTTCGGTTTCGTCAGCTTGCCCTTTCTTTTGTGGTTAATTACGATATTGTCCTCTAGCCACGTCATGTATTTTTTTTTTCTTCTTAAAAAAAAACAAAAGAAAATTAGAACATTGGGTAATCTAAGTTGAGTCATCTATGTGCTTTTTGAGATCATTTTAAAAAAAAGGTTAGAATCCAAATAAGCTTAAAACTATATTTGGCAATGAGTTTTTTTTAGAGCTTTTATGAGTTTTAAGCTTTTAATAAAAAAAAACTCATACATAATAAAAAACATTGTTTGTTTGAAAGAATTTGAAACTTTTAGGTTAGAGAAAATGCTCTATATTGAAAAACTACTAGTAAAAACGTTTAAAAAAAAACTCATACTAACTACAAGCTTTTAATGAGTAAATGACACAAATACCGATTCTATCACAAAAAATAAATAAAAAAACATGCATATAAGCTTTTAGTTAATACGCATTTTGATCATTTTATACATTTTATTAAAAGGTCCAGCTACTATGCCAAACACCAAATTTATTTAAAAAGCTACCGCTACCAGCTTCCAACAACCAACCACCACCAGCTAGTTTTGCCAAACATACCCTAAATGGGTTTAAGTCAAATTGAATCTATATATTAAGGGGGACGGGGCGCTAGCAGATTTGGTCACGGGTACCCCACTACTAGCACGGTAACACCGTCGCCACCCATGCTGGTAGTGGTTCCGTGAACCGTTTGTTGATTCTAGTTAACGGGCTGGTAGAGTGGTGTAATAAATACATCAGTCGAATTTATATGTTTTTTAATTCCAATTTTGATCATTCAACGGTAACTTTTGTTGACCGTTTTTTGTGCAAGGTATAGAAAAGTTGTGGAAACAGTTTGGAACCAATTCCATGGATCGATTAAACGGTTACAGCTCGGTTTTAGACGGAGATTAGAGACGAAACAGAAATAGATGAAAACAATGTTGTGACACCCGGCATGTTTGGCTTAAACATTTTAGTAATCCCGGTATTCTATTCACCCTGGCCCGAAGCATGACAAACTAAACTATGCACAGTGTTGACAAGCATCTTGAGCTCAGGTCCGATGGCCTACACTACTTCGCAGAGCGTGTTTGGGTTCCCTTGTTCGGGGGATTACGCGAGCTTGTCTTGGATAAAGCTCACAAATCCCGGTATTCTATTCACCCTGGCTCCGATAAGATGTATCAGGATTTGAAGATACTTTATTGGTGGCCAAACATGAAGGCTGACATAGCTTCATACGTGAGCAAGTGCTTGACTTGTGCTAAAGTCAAGGTGGAGTATCAGAAGCCGTCTGGTCTCCTGCAACAACCAGAGGTTCCAGAATGGAAGTGGGAGCGAATCACGATGGATTTTGTCACCAAGCCACCAAAGTCACCAAGTGGTTATGATATGATCTGGGTGATTGTTGATAGGTTGACAAAATCGGCACGTTTCATACCTATTAAGGAAACCGATGGACTCGAGCGGTTAGCTCGACTTTACCTTAAGAAGGTGGTTGCTCGGCACGGGGTGCCTGTATCTATTATCTCTGATCATTATTCTCGTTTTGCTTCGCGTTTCTAGAAGGCTCTGCACAAGGCTTTGGGTACTCAGTTGGATATGAGTACGGCTTATCATCCGCAAACTGGTAGACAGAGTGAGCGGACGATTCAAACCTTGGAAGACATGCTTCGGGCATGTGTTATCGATTTTGGCAAAAGTTGGGAAATTCATCTACCGTTGGTGGAATTCTCCAACAACAACAGCTATCACTCTAGCATCAAGGCAGCTCCGTTCGAAGCTCTCTACGGACGGAAGTGTCGATCACCTCTTTGTTGGGCCGAGGTGGGCGAGAGCCAGCTCACTGGTCCGGAACTGGTGTACGAAAATTCGGAGAAAATCGTACAAATTCGTAACCGTTTGGCAGCTGCGCGGGATCGTCAGAAGAGCTATGCCGATCGTCGTCGCAAACCTTTGGAGTTCCAGGTTGGGGACAGGGTACTTCTGAAAGTTTCACCATGGAAGGGCGTCATACGCTTTGAAAAGCGTGGCAAGCTTAACCCTCGTTATGTCGGACCGTTCGCAATCCTGGAACGGATTGGACCGGTGGCATACAGACTTGACTTACCGGCGGAGCTCGGTAGTGTTCACAACGTCTTCCATGTGTCTAACTTAAAGAAGTGTTTGGCTGATGAATCTCTCATTGTACCACTGGAAGAGATCAAGGTTGATGATCGTCTTCGCATTGTGGAGGAAACCTGTCGAGATTCTCGACTACAAGATTCGTAGCCTTCGTTGGAGTAAAATCCGCATCGTCAAAGTTCATTGGAACTCGAATCATGGACCGGAGTTCACGTGGGAACGGGAGGATCAGATGAAAGCTAAACATCCCCATCTTTTTCCGAAACGTGACATTCGAATCTAGGCATGTCACTGCTGAAGCTGAATGAATCTCGGGTCGAGATTCCTTTCAACGTGGGGATGATGTGACACCTGGTAAATTTTCTTTTCGTTTCTTTCTTTCCGTCTCTTTCATTTTTGGGCTTTGTGCAATTTTCGGGACGAAAATTCTTTCAATGTGGGGATGATGTGACACCCGGCATGTTTGGCTTAAACATTTTAGTAACACCTAAGTCTACCTTAGCGAGAAAACATTTATAAACGGACTTAACCAAGTTAGTTGAGTCGGGTCGGGATAGGATTGTCCAGGGTTCAATGATCTGGAGGATCATTGGGAGATGTTTTGGGGATACATTAGTATCGGGTCTCGTTGTTGGTGAAATTACATAAACTAATTAAGTGTTATGTGTAGATTAATTGTTATATAGTGGATTATATGCAAAGACGTGTTTAAACGATGTGCAGATAATCATCCATGCTTAAATATGTTAAACATAGATTAAGGTTGCATGTTCATGTGTTAGGATTCGTTAAAATGCGTTAAACACGACGAACTGGAAAACTAGAAAAACATAGGTCTAGGTTCGACCACAGCGTGGGGGCGAACCAGGAAAATAATCTTTGTGACCCTTAATGAAGGGGCGAACCTGGAATGTGAAAATAATAGAATTCCATTCGACCAAATAAGGTACATTCGACCCTGTGAAAGGGGAGAATGTGGGTACATTCGCCCAGGTGAAAGGGGCGAACGTGGACTAGTATAAATACCAAACTTTGTCATTTTTCAACATTTCACAAACCCTAACAGTCTCTAAACACTCTCAAACGATTTTAATCACTAAGGAAGGAGTTTTTGCTCTTAATTTTCATAATCTAACCTACCAACAACATCTAATCAAGAATCTAAGGTGTGTTCTTAATTCTAAACATTTTTCAAGCATTTTAATTCGTTTTCATCTAACCCTAAATGTCCAGATCTGCTCTAAGGATGTTTTTATCAATGAAAACCTTTTAAACATCTTTCTAAACCAAAACCCTATCATTAAACATAGGTTTTCATATCAATAAACATAAGTTAATTATGTGTTATGTGATATTATGTGTTGTTTGATGATTTTCTGCTGTACTAATGCTAGAAGCATGATTTAGGGCTGATATTGATGTTAATATAGGATTGTTTATGGTCACAATTAGGTGATTAATAATATCATGTCTAAATTGGGGGTTTTAATAAAGCTAGGGCTTGATGCATGCTTGTATGATCAATAGAACTTTTTGAGATGTTTAAACGCATGACAAACTGAACACTATTAAGATGATTATGGATTGATTTCAAAAAGTTTCCAAATTGGGTAAAGAATTCATGCATGATGTGATGTTTTCATAATTTTTGCCATTTTGGGAAAGGTCTAAAATGAACATGTTTTGGGGTAAAATTGGTGGGGTTTTGTGGGGATATGTTAATCATAATCAACTGCTGTGTTTGGTGAGGTTTCGCGATGTTTCGGATGTTTTTGAAGCGTTTTTGGGAAAAGTATTCTGCCAGGGTCGAACCTGGGCACATTCGACCGATCGGGTGGTCGAACGTGGAATCCCAGGGTTGACCCTGGACAGTTTGGTCGAATCAGTTCAAAGAGGTCGAAGGTGGCTTCCAAAGGGTCGAAGGTAGTTTAAAAAGGGGCGAAGGTGGATTAATTTTCCTGGTTCGACCCTATTGATTCAAAAATGAGATTTTTGATACAAACTAAGTGTTTTATGCGTGAACCTTGTGTGTAATCTATATGTACTTGATTAGTTAGGGTAATGAGTCACCAACGGGTGTTCGGGTCGGTCTAGTGTGTCGGTTGAACACTTAAACACGTTTTAAAACTTACTTGGTCATGATCCGGACAATCGGGGACTAGATATGTAACACCCTAAACCATTTTACAGAAACTTGCAGCGGAAAAACCAATCGAAAAATTCTTTTCTTTAATAACAACCTTGAACGTTTAGAAACCGATTCTAATATGTATTTTTGGTGTTACATCTTAAAATATTTCTTAATACATTCTACGTGACTCATCTCCATTTGATTATGTGACCGTGACCACGTATAATCCGCCTCCTCGCTCGATCTCCATCCTTTCCTTGCCTCTCAAGATGGACAAGACATCCTGCATTCACCACAAAACCATTTCGTTAGTTCAATAGGTAACCTCATGTAATCTACTCATGACGCGGAAGTAACATCCAACAATACTCTGTGATCCTGTCCAACCGCCTTCATTCGAGTTCGGGTGGGTTACCCCGATCCGAACCTCCACGTCTCCTGCAATCATATGTACATACCTACGTTTCCTATCATTCACATAACAAAGGTTAATAACCCTACAATGCGTCCAACATACACCTCCCCTCCATATAATTTCACAATACATACAAGCATACACTTCCTTCATATAATTCTACAATACATACAAGCATACGCTTCCTTTGTATGATTCTACAATACATACAAGCATACACTCCCTTCATATAATTCTATATTACCTACAAGCATACACTTTGTATAATTCTACAATACATACAAGCATACAACTCCTTCATATAATACCACCATACATACAATCATACAAGTCCTTCATGTAACTTACTTGACCCGTTCAGTTACTCTTTCTTCGCTAATCTCTACGAAAAATATGACGTTTCCAGCCCTATACTCAATCTACTCATAATTACCAACCCTTACATGCATGAAACTCTCTCTCAAACCCGAGCATGTGTACCCATATGTACAGCACATTCTCAATCTACTTAATCATGACAATCTACTTATCGTATTTGATACCATCGAGCAACGTATCAATTAAACTACACGCACTTGTATCATTCCGTACTATGATCATATTACAAAACTAACATTAGTATTACATGCTACACCCTTACATAGCCTTACATGAGGTCCAACAATATTAATTGATGCGTTAAACGCTATTACGAGTCGCGTACGTAAGCGAAACATCAACATACGATAGAATAAACAAAAAAAACAAAAAAAATAAATATAAATTTCCAGGTCCCACCATAAGGGAACGGTGCCACCGTACCCTTACGGTGGACCACAAAACCCAACGGTGGTACCCCTCTGCCCTACGGTGGGAAAAACGTTGCAGGGGCCACCGTAAGGGAACGGTGCCACCGTACCCTTACGGTGGACTCTGCACATTCCCATTTTGTTTCTCCTTTCCACCCCTTCTAGACCCATCCACGCCGATCCATTCGAAGCCACGTTTATTCCATTATAAACTCCAATTCAAGCCTTAACCTCGTTATTTACGTTCCATCATCTCACGGTCCTCATACTACTTACAAACACATATACATGTTAAGATTCATTATCCTAAGTGGAATAAGAACCACTTACCTCAAGTCCTCCAAGTTCATGCTTGTTTACTTGCCTCGTCTTGACCCATTAGCTTCCCATGCTTGAGTCCATCATTCCTATCCTTTCATAACATCATGTTCACATCATTGTTAGCATGCATGTTCATTCATAAGCCAATCATATCCAATTCGTATATCACATTGACTTGCATAGGTCAATTTCAAACATACATAAAACATAGCTTTCCACTCTTTTTTGATTCATCATTCAAGCAATTAGACTTAACATCGTATATATCACATAACCAAGCTAATGTGTCTCACACGAAATCCTCAATCTCACAATCATGTTAGAACACACACCACATTATTTCCACATCAGTTGACTTTCCAGAAAGTCAACTTTCAACAATACAAACTTTCTTTTAACAAACATATGCCCATATTGTTATGCTAGATCGTATGAAATTCATCATAAACATCATATTCCTATATCATTAACATACAAGATCATTCATCATACCAATTGACCAACACATGGTGTGCATCATGATATTTAAGCATAGTGTATACACTACTAATGCATACTTCTTACAAAATCCTACAATCAACTAAATCCCCACGTGATTACTCTCTAAGACGAAATCCTCATGTTAACCTACTATCAATTGCATCAATTATCACAATACATTCATGCTTGTCAAGTCTTGCATACAAATTCATCCATCATACTCATCTAGACATTTCATCACACAATTGGTGTGCATACAACATCCTAAGCTCAATGTACAAGCTCCTAATACACACATTCTACCACAACAACATAATCACCTTAAATTATGACCAATTTCCACATGCATATCATCAACTACACATTATTCCTACAATTACATGGATTTACCACTCATTTAGCAACATCAAAGCTCTAATGAAAACCCAATATCATCATCTTTTGCAACAAGCAACTTCTAGTGATTAGCTCACCTCTAGACCATTAGAGATGATCAATATCACTTAAAATCAAGCAATAATACGAATTTAACATCATTTGCTCAAAACCCACATGTGGGGTTCGAAACTTGGATGAGTTGGGTACTAGGGTTCTTACCATAAGCTTTAAACATGAAGACAACCATCTAATTCATACCCCCATCCTGCCATCATTCAATCTCTTGCATTTCTTCTTCAATTTTGGTGTGATTAGGGTTTTGTTCTTGGCTCTAGAATGCCCCTTTGGGGCTGAATACGTATACACCCAAATGGGTCTTCTTGACCTTCTTATTTTGACCAATAGTTACATTAATGATCCCTCAAGTTTACCCCTTTCACAATTTTATTGTGAAACTTAACTAACCAAAATAGTTCCTAGTGTTATTTACTTACATGTTTAGATAACACTATCGAGGTTATTTCCATATTAGAACATAACCCATATTCTTATCATCCCGTTTTATTATCCGTAAGTAGGGATGGCAATCAAACCCGAACCCGATGGGTAAACCCGAAACCCGACACATTTGGGACGGGTTTGGGGTCGATAATCGGGTATGGGTCCGGGTATGGGATTAATTTTTATTTTTTTCGCGGGTTTGGGATGGGTTTGGGATTTGATGATATACCCGTTTACCCGACCCGATTACCCGATAGCGTATACCCATTTACCCGATTAGATACCCAATATAATTTCTAATATATCTTTTTAAATATCTATGCATAATATATCTAATTGTCCATCTAGATTGTCATCTTGTGCTAAAAATTATAAAAAAAAAATGTATACTATTTGTTATCTATGTCTTTTAGTTTTTTATATGATTTAATTATTTTATATTTATACATTGTAATCATTTGAATATATATTTAATAATGTTAAATGTAATTGGTTAATAGTTACCTAATAGATATCCGTCGGGTTTTTGGTCGGATATACTCAATGGATAAGTTTTAAAAGTTAATGGGTTTACCCGAAACCCGCGGGTATACCCGATACCCGATGGGTAATTACCCGACACAGACCCGACGGGTTTTGGGCCGGGTTTGGGATAAGCATACCTAACCGGGTATGGGGTTGGGATTACCTAAACCCGTCCCAAACCCGACCCATTGCCATCCCTATCCGTAAGGGTTCATTCTACTATTTATTTCATCTTGTCATTTCTTATGCACGCCTATTAGCGTAATTAAGCGAAATGGATTTCCGGGATGTTACAAGATAACCTTATGGTTATTAGTCGGAACACTTATGTGAACATTTTTATAGATTTCCGGTAGTGGGATTATCAAGGGCTTGGCTTTCTTATATTACTGAAGAACGCAACTTAAGGTGAGTTCACAGCCCCACTTTTACTGCTTTAACTTTTGGGGGAGAAAACATGCGCTAAACTATTTTGGTAACATATGTCATACTGTGGTTTTAACTTTGTATTGCTATACGATCATTAGAAGTCCCGGGGGAAACCTTGAATGTGCGGGGATGCACAACGGGGGAAATGTGGATAGATCTATTGGGCGTGACCTGCCCCACTCGACGGCTTGGAGGGTCGGGCGGGTGCATGTTGTCTCGAACTTTGCTAAACGTGCTGAACATTATTCGGGCTGCTTAAACATATGCTAAACTTGCTAAACGTGTCCAATAATGGTTTTCCAATCGTAGTAGTAATAAAACATACGCCTAGCTAGCGTACTTGGTAACATTGATATAGTATGGACATGGTAACATTTTGGCAACACTGGTAACATTTTGTACAAACCTGTGAACTCACCAGCATTTTATGTGTTGACGTCTCTTTTGGCATGTTTTCTCAGGTCGCTAAGGTAGGATCGGTTGGACTAGGCGCACAGGTCTGCATTGGCGTCTAGGCTTAGTCGCATATTTTAAATAAGTGTCTTGAATATTTTGGAACACTGTTTTGTAGTTGATTAAATTTTTAAATGCTTCCACTATGGTTTAATGGTTTGATAACTAAGCTTTTGAGTTTACGTATTTCATATAGTGTCGTTTATTGTGACCGTTGACTTCGATCCTGGTTTGTCATATGCCTCGCGGTAAAACTCTGCAAGTGGAAATTTGAGGGTGTGACAGATTGGTATCAGAGCCAAAGGTTATAGTGAACTAGGACTGCATGTAGAGTCTGGTCTATAGCCGAGTCACACACACTAGACGGTCACATACTTTGAGTCTCTTAGGGGGATACGTACTAACCTTGTCAGGGTGTCCTTACATCATCATCATACTTCTGTGTTACATCATCCGCTTTTACTTGGGTTCTTACCTACTCTTGCCTTCTTCTTCGGGATTGAAGAGGAAGAAGCTGACTTGTTGAGTCTTGCACACACATGCTTTCTTACACTTGCACCTATCGTAACATGTTACTAGGCGACGATATTCGGTGGCCGGAGTCTGAACTAGGAGTACATTTGGAGGACCATGTAGAGCAGTTTATCATTTCGGGTGCACAAGAAATAATAAACTGAAATGCATGAAAATCCCGGTGGACTTTGAGTTTAGATGTACAGTCTTGAATTTGTCCCTAAGTTAGCTCTTGTAAATTTCTAGTGGTTTACACTAGAGGTGAATCTGAATCCCTCGATTTCTTAATTGTCAGATCATGTCTGGTGCTCGTGGTGGTGGACGTCGTGGTGGCGGCGGAGGTGGCCGTGGTGGTGGCGGCGGTGGTCGGGGTAACATCAACATGACCCAAGCTGAACTGAATAACTTGTTACAGCAACAAGTGAATATGGCTATGGCTACTTTCCAGGCTGGGATTAATGCCATGGGTGGTGAGTTGATTTCTGTCGACTTTGCCTCATTCTTGGGTGTCATGTTCTTTCTTTTGTATTTTATTCGTGTATCGTGTTTCAGGTATCGTTGTCAATCCACCTCCACCTCAGTGCTCTTATAAGAAGTTTCGGGACTGTCAGCCCCATAACTTCGCTGGAACTGAGGGAGTGGTGGGACTGCTCCGATGGCTGGAGAAGGTAGAATCTGTGTTTGTTATGCGTAACTGTCCCGCTGGGGACCGGGTTAAGTATGCTACTGCGACATTCGAGGGGCCTGCATTGTCGTGGTGGAATGCTACTGCCCAGAACATGGGATTTGGGGAGGCTATTGCTATGCCTTGGGCGGATTTTGTGCACCTTTTGAGGAGTGAGTACTGTCCAAGGGAGGAAGTACAGAAGTTAGAGCATGAGGTCTGGAGTTACAAGATGGTTGGATGTATATATGCATATTGTTTTGAATCTCAATTACACATACATCTATATAAATCGTATGGATGTATATTCTCATATAATATTGTTTTATTTTGTCTATCCACACACATATATGTGTATATGTGTCATGTGTATATGTATGTATGAGTGATAGGTTAGTTTAATCTCATTTACATCTACACATGTGAAATCGGCAATATATATGCATAGAGTTTCGTTTTTAGATAACACATATGTATATGTATAATAAAAACATAGCTTTGAATACATATAATATTATGTGGAAATCCATACATATGTTTATACTTGTCTAAAACTCCAATTTACATATGTTTTCTAGATAGGATTGGATCCATGGCAAAAACTTTATGAAATATTACGTCGGATATTCATAAAATGTCTTTTTAAATATCCGTGTTTCGTGTGGAATTGAATAGTTTCCGATTTGGATATTGTCACGTGTTAACAATATATTTAATCGAAACCGAATCAATTCCCGATGCAGTGATCCAAATACAAATCACAAAAACAATATAATAATCTACAACCATAGGGGATTTAGATTTATTACCTTGACGAACACACCAAGGAACCGCAAGATGGATCAACAAACGCTTTGATAGAAAACACAATCAACAACTTCAAGATCCATCCTTCTCAAGCACCTGAACACTCAAAACACCCGGTCTAGATCCAATCTATAACACCAATACGCAATACACGCAAAATGTGGCGCCAAATCAGGGAATGGCACGTGTCCATGAGGGTGGTGGCACGTGGGGACACGCGGTCGTGAGGCGCTTGGTCGTGGGTAAAGGCCCGCCGAAGGCGGGCGACAGTGGGTGTTGGTTGGTCGACGGTGGTAGAGGTGGTAGTCATTGGGTGGTGGTGATGGTTGTGTAGAGGTGATTCAGGATTAACCCTTTAATCTCACTTAGTGGCTAATTGTTATGATTACTAGATGTAGGGTTTAAAGAATATGAAGATTATATAATAATCCATCTTTCATTCTAGTCCCTCATCTTTAATCTTTCTCTCTATGAAGTTTACCTAGACTAATTAACATGTAATTAATCTCCGCATTGTAGTTTTATATAATTAACATTTAATTATAAAACTTTATGTTTATTAATATTATAATAAAACATATTATTATAATTTAACCATTTAAATGATAAACACCATTAATGGAGTTTACATTTATAATTATCTAATCATCGTTAATATCGAATAACGAATATTCGAAAATTCAACTTCATTATCTAGATATATATATATATATATATAATAAAAGAAAAGGGGTATGTCACATGGCACTAGGTGAGGCCATCCTCCCCCTTGATTTCCCTAAAAAAAATCTTTTTCTCTCGCATATGCAAGGCACATGGACTTTCCCCTACAATTTTTAATCGTTAATAACTTTTATATATGATATTTTTTTTAACAAAAAATTTACACCAACTTAACAAGAGTTTTTGTAACACCTCAACCAATGGCGGAAACATTGAGGTGTCACGTAGTGACGATTGTTCAATAGCTCATGGACTAGAAATGTAAATTTTGATACATTGAATTTAATAATTTATTACATTGAAAGAAATACAACATTTACAACTAGCAATCTAATATTAAAATACAGTAAATCTCAGTCTAAGTCTAAGTTCCAAACGCTTAGAAGTGATCTCATAAGAACCTGAAACATGTACGGAAATAATTTGGTCAATACAAAAATGTATTGGTGAGCATACCCGTTTGATACATATAGTAAGGAAAATTTAGCAATTCATGTGTTATTTTGCAAATGTAATAAGTGGTATCCGGGTCAAATCTACCCTATGAAAGGAAAGCAGATATATATAGTATGCGCTAGTAGTAATGCAATACATAGCAATGACGAGGACTTTCAACAGAGTCACAAGGGTATATACCATAGATCTATTCATTGAAATGTCAGGCCGCAACGGTTAATGATTTGACAAGTCATAGATACAAGAAATGACACAAGCAAACACACATAAAAATTGCTTTTTAGTAACAAGAAATAGAAACTTGATAATAGGTACATGAGTCACCCTAAAATAGTAAAACAGTAAAAAGGGAGAAAGATATACTCACAGTTTGCGAAAGCGATCAAAATCCAACTTAAGCGGTCGTGAGCTAAGTAATGGGAATTCCGAGGAATTCAACCTATAATGTGTAAGAATACTCATAAGGAAGTGTCTAGAAAGTCTAAGGTAACTAGGGTCTAAGGCATTAGGGTTTGCTAAGTTGATTTGGGGAATTAGAGTCTTTATGATAAATCGAATTAATATAGAAGTTGTATATTAAAAATAATATACCAAAGTTTGTAAATATGGTTTAGGTAATATAATTATTACCAATTGAATATTTAGATAAAAATATGTTTGAATAATTAAGATAAGTAATTTAATTAATCACCTTCACTAAGTTATTGTAAATAAATACAATAATTATAAATGTTTAAATAAATAATTATGAGTTACACCATGATCCAACAAATGGTAATTAAGATTTTCAAACATAGGAATATTTCTATTTTATAAGAAAAGTATGTATAAAATAAATGTTAAATAGTACAAATAAATAAATGATTAATTATGTCTAATTAAACATAATTAAGACTAAACATACAAGACATGATCCAAAAATTTTATTTTTATAGAAAAAGAATACTTTCTGATGTAAATCAATGGGAATAATTTTCCCATAATTTTTATAAACTTATTTATATTTAAAACGGATTTAATGAAATTAAATCATGTTTAAATGATTAAAAATAGGAAAGTTAATAAAAATAAATGTTTCCATGAACCAATAATTTTTATTTCAGTTCATGATGATTAGAAATAATTCCCCAAAAAGTTTGAGATTAAAATCATTAAAAATGAATTTTTAATCAATTAATTATTATTAAAAACATTTAATTCAATAAAAATATAAAAATAGGACATTTTCCATAAAATAAAAGTGTGGTAATTTTATTTATGGTGTCAAGATGTTACACCTAAATTTTTATAATTTTTGGAGCAAAAATGAATTAGTTATGATTATTTTAAGATGTGAATGTATTTATATAATTTAAGGACATAAAAAAATATATAAAAAAATCTGCAAAAACATCCAAAAATAAAAACGTATTCTGGGAAGGATCGAACCCAGGTCAATCCATAATCCACCCCAACATTAAACCACTATAACACAAGACTAATATGTTGAAACATTTGCTTAATGAAAATATTTAACAAATACCCAATTAGTCATTTTCAATAAACCTGATACACACACAAATCGGGATCAGGGATAAGGGGCTTTTGTTTAGGGATGATTATAGAATAAAATGGCACAAAAACTTTGGACTTACAAGGTGTTAATCCTCCGAAACAGAGAGTGCAAGTTCTGAAACTTCAAGTACCGATTTCCGAGCTTTTAGAGCGTGATTAGTATGTGATTTTTGTGATTTTGTGATGATATGTGACGCAGAACATGGCTGATATCACTCGGTATATATATAAATCAATGAAACAGCTTTTTAATCCTCATAAAACATTCCGGTCGGTTACACATTCGGGTTTTGATTGTAGCATGGTAAAGAACGAATATAACTCGATTTTAAATTATAGGAACGGTTGATAATCAGAGGAGAAACGTATAGAATTGAAGTTAAGGTGTTAATATGCATTAAAATAGAGGAAAACAGATCGCCGGAGGACTGCTCGCCGGCCGGAATTCAGACCGCCGGAAAACCGATCAAGAGGGAAAAAATCAGATTTGTTTTAAAAGTTTTGTATATTGGCAAAAATGGTCCCTCATGTTTAACCTTGTTAGTTTGGTTAAGGTTTTGGTTAATTTTTCTTTATAAAAAGTTAACTTGGTTAACTAATTCAACTTAAAAGTTATTAAAACTTTATAAAACTTGAAATTTTATAAAACCCATTGCGTAGACGCTTCAAGATACGTATTTGATTAAAACTTATACCCGATCCATAATAAATATAAACGATAAATTTTTAGTTTGCTCTAAAAAAAATAAATTTGAAAATGACGAAACTTATAGGGACTATAATGGAAATATTTGAAGAGCTATTATTGTCAATTAGATGAAAGACGAGGGTGACGGATGTCACAGTTTTATTATCTTTCTGACGAGTATTATAGTGCTATAAAAAATTTACACCAACTTAACAAACGCTTTAATTAATTACCGAACACATTGTGTGTTCATGAAAGAAAAAAACACAATGTGTTCAGGTAATTAATTAATCATATCTAGGCAAGTCACTAATCTTGTTAAAATAGTGTATATGTTTTTGAACTACTATTTCATATAAGAACCCACTAACTACATATATATTCACAGATGTAGTCAATTTGGTAAAAATCAATTTTTTTCTATTTGATTGGTGTTGCTAGAAACGTTAATTAAAAAGGTTGCTAAGCCTAGTAGATGTAGCCTATGATTCTGAGGCACCAGGTAAATATCTATCTGATAAGTGATAAGGAATCACCACACCATGCACACCTTAAAAATCATTTCTAGTGTATGTACCTTGAAATCGACTGACATGTGATGATTATTGAAATATATACTTAAATTATGCACGAGTAGAGAAAATAGTCGGGAAACATTAAAAAGTTACCATCTTACAATCTTTTTAGCCCGTTAGAACGTTGATAGGATGTCCTTGGAAATACCGTCGCAATCTGAGCAATGCGTGGATTGACGCGAGGACCAGCTTTTCCATCATAGAGTATCTTGTTTCCGTATCCAGTAGGGTGCGACTGATGTAATAGAGTGGTGTTTGAACTCCCTTGCGGTTTACTAGGAGTACCGTGCCAATTGCCCTTTCCGTCATGTATAAGTAAAGCGTTAGCGGCTCCTTCGGTAGAGGCGCAGTCAGAGTTGGGAGATTCATAAGACACCGCTTCATCTCTTGGAAAGCTTTTTCCGCGTCAGGCGTCCAGCAGAAGTTGCTCTTTTTCAAGGTATCCATGAATGGAAATGACCTTGAAGCATACTATGAAACAAACCGGTTGAGGGCCACCAGGTGGCCCATCAATGTTTTCATTTCCTTAATTGATGTCGGGGAGGGCATTCGCTCGATGGCTTGGACCTTATCGGGGTTCGCGCAGAAACCATTCTGCATGACGATTACCCGAGGAATTTACCCCCTCCATTCCGAAGGAACATTTGTTGAGGTTTAGCTTCATGCGCACCTTGCACAGCTGATCAAATGTTTTTTATATGTCCCCCAGCATACGTTCTTCTTCCTTGCTTTTTATAACCAGGTCATCGACATACACTTCTAGGCACACACCGATTTCGTTTATGAAGGCACTGTCTATTAGGCGTTGGTATGTATCTCCCGCGTTTTTTAGTCCGAATGGCATTTTTGTGTAACAAAAGGTGCCCATGTCCGTTCGGAAGGCTGTTTTATCTTCGTCCTCCTTCGCCATGTGAATTTGGTGGTAGCCCTGGTACGCATCCAAGAAGCACTTGAAGTGGTAAGGCGCTAGAGAATCCACCTTTAAATCGATTTATGGCAAAGGATAACAGTCCTTAGGACACGTCTTATTCAAATCTTTGTAGTTGACGCACATGCGCCATCCTCCCATTTCTTTTCCAACCATGTCTGGGTTTGCAACCCACGTTTGGTAGCGGATGGGGTGTAGGATGCATGCGTCGAGCAGCTCTGAGACTTGTTCATTCATCGCCTTTGTTTTCTCCGGCCGTATGTTGCGGTTTTCCTGGATGACTGGCTCGACCGCTCGGTATGTGTTTAACTTGTGTTCCATGACATCGCGCAGAACTCTGATCATGTCCGATGGTTTCCAGGCGAATACGTCAATATTTTTTACGAGAAGCTGCTGGAGATGTGCACAGATGGATTTGGAGATTGCATGGCCGATGACCACCATTTGGTCCGGAAATTTTGGGTTAAGTACCCAGTTTTCCAGCTCCGAGCGGACCTCTGTTTTGGCCATCTTTGGAGGCTTTGAGGTGTGTGCTGCGTGACAGTCCTTATTTCCCATGATAAAAGCGACGCCTGTGCGGGAGGGGAAGTCGATCATTTGATGCGGGGTGGTGGCGTTGGCGTTGGCGTTGAAGCGCACCAAACCTTCTGACCCAGTAGGACGTCGTGATGCGACGTCGTGGGTAAAACCATGAAGTCGCACACTTCTGTGCGTTCATATTTGCTGTCGGTCAAAGTAACCGGGAACGAGATCATGCCCCGAGGCATGATGACTTCATGAATAAAGCCCAAGATTGGTTCATTGACTGGAACGAGTTGTGCTTTGTATTCTTCGTTCAGTTGCTGAAAACACTGATCATACATTATATTAGTGTTGCTGCTGCTGCCTGAGAACACATACCTAGTTCGGTAATGTCCGAAAACGACAGTGATGACGAGCGACGCCGTTGATGATGGGCTGCCGCGAAGTTTGGGCAGAAGGATATCAGCCTCCTTCTAGGCGTCATTCTTTTCGAGGTGGGAGCGCTTGCCCTGTTTCTCATTTTTAGCGCTCCCTTTAATCATATTGCAGTGGTGGCGTGGGGGATGATGAACCATGTGGGTTTCGAGGCTGGGGAACTGTTTCTGTGGGCCCTCGTCTCGGTTGTCGTCATTGTGGTGGCCTCACCCACCCCTGTGAACATTCTTCACCAAGTGGCCCAACTGGCCCATCTTTAGGGCGACTTTTATTTCCATCTTCAAACTGTAGCAATTGTTAGTAAGATGGCCATAGTCATTGTGGTAATCACAAAATTTTGTGGTGTCCACGTTTTTCCGCTTTCCAAGGGTCCTGGGCTCCTTGAACGTTATTTGCTCAATCTTGAGCACTTGTGAAGGTGTCTTGGTCAGCGGGATTCAATTAGTGTTTTTCTTGGAGTTTCCCCGTTGTTCCCGCGATTGCTTATTGCTAAGCATTTGGTGGGCGTCATTGGAAGATTAGTACTTGCCCTCGTCTGCTGACCCAAAGATGCGCGACCAGACAGATTGCTTGCTTTTATTTTTGTTGGCGTTGTAGTTCTGCTGGAAGCCATGCGCCTGCTTGAAGGAGCGCTCAGAGGAGGCATAGATCTTTGTTGTCTTGACGACTTCATCCCAAGAATCTGGGATGTCATCCTTGCTTGTAAGGCATTTCATAAGATCCTCACTACGGACTCCTTGAATGAAGCCCGCGCGGGTGAGTTTTTTTCCACGACCAATTTATAACGCCTCTTTGTTATAGCGCACGATGTAGTCCTCGATGGACTCGTTGTCGGCACGGGGAGGTTGTCAAACCAATTTATAACGCCTCTTATGTTTCTGTAAGTGTGAAAATTGGTTTTGAACTTCTTGATAAGATCATCAAAGTCTGCAATGCTCCCCGCGAGGAGGTTGTCAAACCATACTCTGGCGGCTCCAGTGAGTGTCTGGGAAAATAGGTAACACCATACTTGAACCGGCCAGAGGACAATACTACCCGCACATTCAAAATCGTGCAGGTGATCAGTGAGGTCACGCAGGCCATCGTACTTGCCGATGTTGCGGGGGAGCTTATGTTGCTTATTGATGCAGCCGGTGGCAATCCGCTCACAAAACTTTGAGTTTGCTGCGAACGACTTTGGCCTGTAAGGCTTGTTGAGGTAGTCGTCCATGTGACTATGAGTTTCATATACTATAAATATATTTATATTTATATATAGATATAAAGACTAAATTATGATAATCATAGTAAAAAAAGAGGCATATAATATCTATTTAATAGATTATATTATAATTATAATTATAAATATATTTATAGTTGAAGAAATTGAACAGTAAAGCATTAATTGCATTTGTCCTTTTTCTTTTTCTTTTTCGTTTTTTTACAAACACTTATTTATTAATAAATATGTATGATTTCCTAATTAGTCATAACATGGCTTGGTGATGGAGTGGTTTGTGGTGCATTTGTGTGGTTTAAGATCTCATGTTTGAAACCTGGGATTTTCGTTTTTTTATTTTTACAAACACTTATTTATTAATAAATATATATGATTTCATAATAAGTCACAATATGACTTGGTGGTGGAGTGGTTTGTGGTGCATTTGTATGGTTTGATGTCTTAGGTTCGAAATATAGGAAGAGCAAGTGTTTTTTTAAAGGTCCAAAAACTTTTTTAGTATTAATTATATATGATTTCACAATAAATAACAACATGACTTAGTAGTGGAGTGATTTTTGATGCATTTATATTGTTTGAGGTCTTAGGTTCGAAACATGGGAAGGGCAAGGGGCGACTCCTTTTTTTCCCATTCACAACATGTTATTAAATAATAAATACGAATATACCCATGTTTGTGTGAGATGTCGTTTTTAAATTATGGTATGAAAATTGGTAGTTACTTTGTTGATATAGCTTATTAGTGTTTTGGATACGACAAAATTGTAAGGCGCGCCTTACAAGTTTCTTTTTTTTTTTTTTTAAAGTTTCAAACACTTTTTTATTAATAATTATATATGATTTCACAATAAATAACAACATTGCTTATTGGTGGAGTGGTTTTTGATGCATTTCTATTGTTTGAGGTCTTAGGTTCGACACATGGGAAGGGCAAGGGGCGACTCTTTTTTTTTTCCATTCACAACATGTTATTAAGTAATAAATACAAATATACCCATGTTTCTGTGAGATGTAGTTTTTAAATTATGGTATGAAAATTGGTAGTTACTTTGTTGATAATAGCTTATTAGTGTTTTGGATACGACAAAATTGTTTGCGCGCTTTAAACACACTAGTTGTATTTAGTGAAATAAGGTTGATATACAGTTAATATTTTGATTGATATTTATTTGACTTTATTGTTGATTAGATATGATATTATGAAATTTTCAAGGGTATGCTTGAAATTACTCATATATTTTATT
The DNA here is from genome assembly GCA_028751855.1 of Ambrosia trifida. Taxonomy (NCBI): domain Eukaryota; kingdom Viridiplantae; phylum Streptophyta; class Magnoliopsida; order Asterales; family Asteraceae; genus Ambrosia; species Ambrosia trifida. Next base: position 81,902,650 of record CM054123.1, read on the forward strand.
CATCAATGTCTACCATATCACAATGTATCAATCCCTAACTTTTCCAAACAATAAAAAAATAAGTTATGATTTGGATTTTCATAAAGATGTAAATTTTATAAAAAAAAGCACAAGTCGATTTTAAGAAACACTAGCATCTAATACATGTGAGCCAATGGGTACTATGGCAACCGGCAAGTAGTAGCAGTAGTAGAAATTCAATGCTTAATTTTATTTAATGTCATAACACAAAAAAAAAATGTTAAAACGGACTTTGGGTAACACCCCTACTAGCGAGCTCGGAAGTGTGTATATATAGCAACCGGTTATTTAGGTGCAATGACTTATTCCCGATTTTGAATTTTTGATACTTAGGGTTGGTGTTCTAATTTCTGGTTTTAGTGGCTATGATTCTTCATCTACTAACCATCTAAGCTTCTACAGTAACTTCGGAATCTCTAATTTCTATTAGTGGCAGATGGCAAGGTTATATCTTTAAGAACAAAACTCACTCTAGTATAGGCGGAAATGTGTATTTGTTTGAAAGGTCACTTGGATGCGACGTAAAAGACAACATGTAAGTCTTAAGGTGAAACTATTATAGAATCACATCTCACAACGACGAGATATCACAAGGACTAGCAATGCCATTTAGCAATTACAGACTCGGTAGCAAAGATACATGCAGCATTGACAAATAATCACCAAGCAACAACAATGACTTTCGCACGCGATTTATGTTTTTGTTAAGGCAATGTAAAGAAAATATCCAAAGTTCATTTCGATAACTTTGTATTTTATTTTTTTTACTTTGGAAAAACAAACCGGAGGTTTTAAAAATCGTTAAAATCGTTCCTATGTCCTACCGGGGTCATAGTGATCATACCCGGTTCAGGTTTCTCATTCCAATAACATGGCAAACCGATTTGATCATACACGGTTCAGGTTCCGGAATGGTACCCGAATACCCTGAAAAAACCAAGTTTGTGCCATCTTGGTTCATGGTCTTAAAAGGATTGGGCCCTAATTTTGGGAATTCAAATTCATTGCAGATTCATGGTCTAGCAAATTAGGTTGGAAATTGCTTGCACTAAAAATGTAGTTGGTCCATGAGAAGGAATTTATGGAAGCGGTTGGATGGACCAAGCCCAAAATGTTACTGTAAAACTAGAAGAGAGACAAGTCACTAATGGATTTTGGGCCATACTAACCACCTTTGTCTTCGTGACCTTCATTCTTGACTGCTGGGCCTTAACATGTATTACCTCTAAAAGTATATGCTTTGTTAGGAGAATCTTTAATCTTTAACTATATAATAGTGGGAAGGCTCGCGCGTTGCGACGGGTATTTATGCTTTTTTTCCCGCACGTTACGCGACGGGTTTCACGTTTTGCAGCACTTTGTTTGTTTTTCAATGTTTTGTTTTATGTTTGGTTATGTGCCTTGTGTGGAATACCTACGTAATGAATTCCCGTGAGTAAGGAATGAAAAGAAGTAACGTTTAGTAAAGGAATGGTTCTTATGCAAATCGTAACTGTATGAAATAATGGGCATGATTTTGTCCATTTCAGGTGGGGCCATGTCTTCTTAAGTTCCAAGGAAAGGGTGATTGTCGATGTACTACCATTGAGTGGTATCACTCAAATTTTGGCTGGTGCTTAACAACTTTGGTTGAAGCATAGTATCACTTTTACATTTATTTCATAGTGTAAGTGAGGCAGTTGGATTGGATCGGCCTCTTTTTTACCCATTAGACATTCTGGGTAGATGGTTACGTTGTAACACGGAGAAAATATGTCATACCTAATCAATGTATGTTACATTCTGGGTATAGTGTAAATATATCGTTTTAAACACTTGATACAAGTGCATTGTTAATCAATACAAATTAACAAGTATGAACTTCAATCCATTACAACGGGTGTTACATAACATTACACATAAAGTCAAAATTTGGAGAAGATGAACATTTTAGGATTTCTCCTTTAGTCCACTACAATGGGTGTTGCAGCTTGTGGATGTTGTCCATAGGACACAAGGAGATTTGATTTATAAATATTAAAAATTTTGATTTATATTCTCAATCAAGCAACTTCTTACCTACAAAAAAAATTTAATGATTGGGATCACATACATTGCCATGTTGTATAGATATGTTCTAATTTTTCATCTTTATTTTTAAAAAAGAAATGCATACAAACATATTTTTTACTATATAGGAGTTTTAGCAAAAAAAAAGGGCAAAGCCGGTGCCCAAGCTGAGCAAGCATGGTCTTGGGTTGTCGTTCCAATATAGGCATGATATGTGTATATTAAAAAATTTAGATTAACTTCCAACAACTAAACCATTGGTTTTAGTTTCTCAATGCTATCAGCGGTTGGTGATAATACAACACAATATCAAGGTACACTATTTCCCATTTACTATACTTATGCATCCAATCCATTTGTTCGCTGTGTGTTTCTTACTAATATTATTAACAAGAACTAATTTGAATTTTAGTTTTTAATTAAGAAAAAAAAAAAGACTAACAAAGAGAGGAAGACAACCTTATTGATGATCAAGAAACCATTTAACTTATATATTTTAATTGTGAATTTAGCTTTTAAAAGATCCGTTTTGGCATTAGTCGGTTCTTTCTAGCGTGGTCCATTTAGGCACTCACTGACATAAAAAACTTCTAAATCTATCATGGACATTGCTCCAAGGTTCGCCCGAATATTAACTGAGTATGCTGGTAAGAAATAAACATCACTAATATCTCATTATTGCAAGAGTAATAGCAGATTAGCAGCATAACATATGGAGTCAAGTGACTCAAATGAAAAGAATCTTGTATAGAGTAATAGTAACACATCTTAATAACTTGCCTAACATCATTTTAAAAATTCTTTTTCACAAAGAGACATGTTGACTGTTGGTGTCTTGATCTTTTCCCTATATGTAGTCAATAAATTTGGCAAGTTTAGTGTATCAGCATCCACCTTTTGTCACACATTCATTCATTTTAATAATCAAACTATAATGATTCATAAATATAATAGAGAAAGAAACAAAGAGAAACATAAATAATTTTTTTTTAACCCAAACTTACCTCTCTCCAGATTTTTTTTCTCAAAACGAAGCCACCCGACTTGTATCTTGTAGTTTGAAGTGAATTAATAAGATCTTCAGAAAGACCCCGACTCTCAGTCCCAATAGCCTCGCCTAAATCAAGTAATTCCTACACGAATTAAACAAGGGTATTTTAAATCCGTTCTTGCTGTAATTTATTAAGAAAACCTTAACATTAGCATTAACCAATGAACACTAAATAGCAAACCTCGTATGTCATATTGTCTGGATCGATATCATCCTGCCAAACAACCTGCAAAGCACACACATTAACTTTTTGTTGCAATGAGTGTATCACATACAAAATTAGCATTAACCAATGAACACTAAATAGCAAACCTCGTATGTCATATTGTCTGGATCGATATCATCCTGCCAAACAACCTTCAAAGCACACACATTAACTTTTTGTTGCAATGAGTGTATCACAGACAAAATACGATCAAACTGTCAACTAATAAAGCTAATTCTTAGATTGGATAATAAGCCTAATTATGGACTCAAGGCATTCATAAAGGCCCATTAAAAAATTAAACTAAAAAAACATACCGGAAAACTTGAAGCATTGTTTGGACTATACTACCTGTGACATTAAAAAAAAAATGGCATAAGTAAATCTGATCATCAACTAAAGTTGATATGAAGAATCAAATTAGCTACATAAGATACGAGTAAAGATTAAATTAACCACTACATGCAAATTCTAGCTTAACTTCCTAAAGGGCCGCTACTTTTGGTTTATATATATAAACATACACACACACACACACATAATTATAGAGGTTTGTTGAAACATAACCAACATTAAGTAGAGAAACTACAAGAAGCACATAAATGCTTTTTAATCGTGGTGCTAAAATTTGTGGAACAAATAATAAAGGAAATGTGGTGGAATCAAGTATAGAAAAACTTATCTCTATAAGTTCCCAACATATGGGTCAAGTTTTTCTTCTTCTTCTTCTTCAAGAATTCTTTTATTAATCATCTTCTTTATTTTTCTTGTATTTTTTTCTAGTCTTTCAAATGAGGCACAAAGTCTTCTATGTATACAAGACCTAAGGATGAGTGAAGAGACTAACTTAATTAGAGCCATAAACTCTAATAAAGTGAAATAAAGAACTCTACTCAAGAGTCTCCTTAATAATTTCACTAAAATCAATTAAATTCCATTCATCATATTATTAAATTTTTGTAATTTCTAGCATCTTCTTGAATGAAACATTCATTGGTAACATTGATGATGAAGAAGGAAAACCATAAGGCAAAGGATGTTTGTGAGGGTAGGGATGGAAGAAGGAGGGTAGTATTGTAAAAGTGTTTTGATATTGTAAAGCATGAGGTGGGTAAAATGTCTACATTGCCCCTTTAAGTGTCTTAATTATCACAACTATCCCCATAATACCCTTGAATTTCATGCTTTTCGAAATTACATGTACAGGATCTGTGGTTTGTATTTTGTTTCATCGATGGTCCTTGACCCAAACTGCCGTTAGTTTTGGCTGTTAAGTTTGATCATGTGACTTTCACGTGAGGGCAATATGGTAATTTACAGTGTAAATGATGATCCTTTGCAGCTCTGGTCCCTAGATGTCAGTTTACTCGTTTATAAGTTTCCCTCCTTACTCATATGTTTCATCTTCCTCACACACTTCAATCGTCATCATCAGAGAACGATTCATACACTATTAAGCGAAATGTCGTGGTTGATTAGGGATAAGCACGAAGAGTTTAACCCTGATGAGGAATATGGTAAGTTTCAGAGTGTTGATGCTTTAAACGTCGATTTTAAACTTTGGTTTTAAATTTTTTCAGTAAATGTTGATGCTTTCTAAGCCTAAATGCTATACCCTAATTGTGAATGCTATCTAAACCCTAAATTTTCCTACTTTCTTTCTTTCACAGATGGAAAACCTAATATTTAGATGAAAGAGAGAGCCATAAATGCTGGAACATTAAGATGGTTTCTAAAACACTTTGATAGAAAATGACTTTGATACCCTCAATTAAAACACATATTGACTATCTTACCCTTAATTACTATAATATATTAATTAGATTTTAAACACATCCCATCTTTTAATCTCCACCATCTATGCTTAAATCTAATGGTTGAAAACACTTCCTACACTTCCTACACAAAACTATTTTCCTACAGGAACCCTACCCTATATATATATATATATATATATATATAGGGAAAGGATAATGTGGAAACCCTTGTTATATGGTAAACTCTGGAAACTCTGACTTCCTAATTTTTTTATTTTTGAAAAAAATAGGGCATGTAATATACATGATTTTAAGCATTTTGAGCCAAAAAAATCAAAAAAACGGCAAGTACTTTTTTTTAAAAAAAAATAAATAAGTTTTCGGGTAACACATTGTTAACACATGTTATTTTCGCTTAACATGTGTTACCCAAAAACTTTTTTTTTTTTAAAGTGTTCGGTGCTTTTTTGATTTTTTTTGGCTCAAAATGCTTAAAATCATGTATATTACATGCCCTAAAATTTTCAGGCCCTAAAAAGCTCGGGAAGTCAGAGTTTTCAAGTTTAGGACGGTTTTCTATGGATCCTTACCCTATATTATATATATAGGGAAAGGATAATGTGGAAACCCTTGTTATATGGTAAACTCTGGAAACTCTAACTTCCCAATTTTTTTTTTTTTTTTTTTTGAAAACAATAGGGCATGTAATATACATGATTTTAAGCATTTTGAGCCAAAAAAATAAAAAAAAGCGCCGAGTAGTTTTTTTTTAAATAAAGTTTTGACTAACACATGTTAAGCGAAACTAACACGTGTTAACCATTTGTTACCCAAAGACGGTTTTTTATTTTTATTTTTTAAAAAAATGGCTCGGCGCTTTTTCCCTTTTTTATGGCCCAAAATGCTTAAAATCATGTATATTACATACCCTAAAATTTTCATATAAAAAAATTCGGGAAGTTAGAGTTTCTAGAGTTTACCATATAACAAGGGTTTCCAATATAACCTTATAATGTGGAAACCCTTGTTATATGGTAAACTCTGGAAACTATATATATAGTATAAGGTTATATTGGAAACCCTTGTTATATGGTAAACTCTGAAAATCTAACTTCCCGACTTTTTTTATATGAAAATTTTAGGGTATGTAATATACATGATTTTAAGCATTTTGGGCCAAAAAAAAGGGAAAAAGCGCCGAGCCATTTTTTTTAAAAAATAAAAAAACGTCTTCGGGTAAAAAATGGTTAACACGTGTTAGTTTCGCTTAACATGTGTTAGTCAAAACTTTATTTTTAAAAAAAAAAACTACTCGGCGCTTTTTTTTAATTTTTTTGGCTCAAAAAGCTTAAAATCATGTATATTACATGCCCTATTTTTTTCAAAAATAAAAAAAAAATTGGGAAGTCAGAGTTTCCAGAGTTTACGATATATCAAGGGTTTCCACATTATCCTTTCCCTATATATATATATATATATATATATATATATATGTGTGTGTGTGGGGGGGGGTGTGTTTAGGTTCCTGTACAAAGGCCAAAATGTGTGAGAATGGTGAGAAGGCTTCTGGTTGCGACACATGGCATATGGTCTTTGGGCATTTTAGTAATTTTGACATACTTGTGTTTTAAATTCAAAACAAAGTGGTTTAAGTACCATGACGTGATCTTGTACAAAGGGTGGCCGGAGGCTTCATCGTCGGCGTTGCTGAATGAAGAAGGAGAGAGGTGAGAGACTCATGGTCTTGATTATGTTTTGGGGGATGGAAACAAAAATATGCAGGGTCTTGATTATGTTTTTTTTTGGGGGGGGGTGTGATAGAATTTAGGAGAAGAAAGGTGAGAGATGATTCTTGTATTAAAATGGGTTTAATGAGGTCATTTAATTAGAGTGTGTATTTTACTATCCTATCCTTAAATTATCTAATCAATTAATAAAATTTTAACACTAATTACAAAAATGTCATCCAATCAATCCACACCCCTGATTAAAGTCATATAATGGCCATAAAACCTTCTTACCCTTCTTACATAAAAAGTCATTTTAATTTGCAAAATTTTTTTTGTAACTTATTAACTTTTTAAAAAAGTAATAAGTTATAAGGAGAGCCAAACATGCTCTTCATTCCGTGAAAACATTACCTAAATAGTGGGCCTAGTGGGTAGTTATTGTAATTTCACTCTTTAATGTATTACAGATTCAATAAAATGAAAAAGGAGTGAGTTTTGGAATGAAAAATGTGTGTTGATTTATCTCATGGATTGTGAGTTAAATTGATGTTTCCATTGCTAGCATAATGTCACGACCCGCCTAAAATCAGTTTAAAGTTTTCAGCTTATAGGAGCTTCTGGGGACATCTAGACGCCTCCAAAGCCATCCAGAAGTCTCCGGATCAGTCTACGAATTTCCAGCCAACATGGGGCGCACATAAGGGTCATGATCCAGCCACGAATGGTCTAGAAACACCTAGAAAGGGCTGGTCTAAACAGCTCCTAAAGTGCAGCTCCGGAACTCTCTAGATCCTACTAGTCAACACCATAAATATCAAGATATTGTCAAGGAATACCCTAGAAGATCCTAGGTAAATTTTGGTATGGATCCATCTAGATATGGAACCATCTAGATCTTCTAACACTAGTATAAATAGGTGATCAAGGCATCATTTGTAATCACCCCTCACAACTTGTTCATCACCAACATAACCTGCATAACTTGCACTATTTGTAAAAGCTTCTTGTAATATTGTTCTTGTATCAATATAAAGAGTTAATCTTTCATAACTTGAACGCTTCCGCATCACTTAGCGTGAATTACTACATAACCAGATCAAAGGCTTAACTTAGAGGCATTCTAAGTCGCCGCACGTGAGTCAAGAAAGTTACTTCGTGACAATAAGCTTGACTTGCTTGCTTGTGTGGTGTTCTTTGGAGCCTATCTCGTATCTTAGGTTGACTTGATTTATCACAGTATTTGTATCCTTAGATTCGTGGGGGACAACTCTATTGTGATTCTTGTGTGGTAAATTTGTATCATAAGAGTCTGATAGCTTATCCATTGTGTCCGAATTTTCCGATTTATACCATTGCATACTTTGATTCATACCACATTCTATGCTAAAATTAGTTGTGAAAGTTTCTAGTTGTTGAATAGAAGGGGACAAATGGTAGATGGTGAAGGCAATAAGTGGTGCATGTTGTGTAAGGTTGGCAATCACAATCAGGAGCCCCTTAATTTGGTCTATCAATTGGATGTTGGTCCCAATTGGTTTACTGTCTACGTATCATGCTAGTAATCATTAAATAAAATAATTATATTCATACATATATTAATGAAAGACCATCAGTCAAAGTTATCTATCAAAGAGGATCTTTGACTTGATAAATGACTATTATTGACACCACTTGTGTACATGATCTTTATAACCTATTACTTTAGGTCCTGTTGTGTTTCTTTGTGTGAATGAAATGCTCTTAAAAAAAAAAAAAAAAAAAAAAAAAAACCTATTACTTATTATTATTGAGATGGAATGATTATGTTAATGATAAAAGGGTTGCACTGTAAATTTTTTATTCGCTTTAACTGCTATACCGATTAAAATACGAGTGGTTAAAGTACAAGAAAGTGACGACCTATGATACTCTACTAAAGCAACATTTGGTTAGTAAGTTGGTTAATGAAGCCTTAGGTCCTCCTTTAGCTTCACTCCGATCAGGGCCGTCTCCGAAAATCTTAAAATTTGTTTGGGCCCTTGGCTAAAAAAAAAAAAACCAGGCCTTACCCACGCAATATGATATAAATTCATCATTTAAATATAAACATAATATAACGTTAATTGTTATAAAGCAAACAAAACAAAAGTTTTTTAACAAAATGATCGAACCTACTTACTTAAGCGAATCGCTTGGATCTCCTAGCGTTTTTGGAAGCAAAGTTCTCGATCAAGTCTTTATACTCCATACTTTCCAATATTTCGTTTTTAATAGATATCATTGCCAATCCATTAAGTCTTTGTTGGGACATTGTCGACCGTAAATAAGACTTCAACAACTTCAATTTAGAAAAGCTTCTTTCTGCCGATGCTACCGTTACCGGAATTGTCAACAACACTCTATAAGCTTTTATAACATTAGGATATAAGAATCGTGCTGCTTCTTCAAACTGTCTAAAGCATCTAAAGGGCTGACAGTTTGACTCGTTAAAAATGTCTCAATTAACTTTAACTCGAAATGAAGTTCATTAGCATCAATATCAGAAACTCCTTTATACTTCAATGCATCTTGAAGACGATAACAATACGACTTAAGATTGGCTTCATCAAGTGTCTTCAACTTTTTTTGGAAACAAAAAACCAAATATTTTTTCGAATTTTTGGTATTGATCGAATCTTGTTTCAAAAGAAGCAATGGCTTGATCAACAATACATAAAAAGTAATTCACTTTAAAATCCTCCTCGGGTGAAAATACAACTTCTTCTACACTTGAAGTCTCATCAAATTGTTTTTTCTTACGTATCACACGTCTTTGAGGGCCTATTAAAAACTACAATTCTAAAATACACAATGGGCCTAGTTAAAATATTGGGCTCAAATATTGGGTTAATTTCAAGTGTGAACAAATACACAATGGGCCTAGTTAAAAAAAGTTGTAGGCTTATTAAAAACTACAATTCTAAATTTTAAAATCACATTGGGCCTAGTTAAATTTTTTTTGAAGGCCTATTAAAAACTACACGTCTTTAGGCTCAAATATTGGGTTAATTTCAAGTGTGAACAAATACACAATTGGCCTAGTTAAAAAAATTGTGGGCCTATTAAAAACTACAATTCTAAAATCTAAAATCACAATGGGCCTAGTTAAATTATTTTTTTAATATATATATATATATATATATATATATATATATATATATATATATATAGGGGAAAGTTAATTTGAGAACACCTATATTTCGTGCGAACCGTGAGAACGGTATCTAAAACCATTCAAATTCAAAATTTCTTTTTACACTTATCTTTATTACTAAAATACAATCCCAAAAACACAATTTACGCGTAAAAATTCAAACGCATACGAAAATAAATTGTTTTTACACATGTGTAAATTTACTGTTTATACATGTGTAAACTGTTTCATTTACACATGTGTAAAAAGTTAACTTGAAAGTGTTTTTGCAAGAAAAGATGTATTATTTGAAATGAAAATTCATTTATTAATGTTGTATTTTGATTATAATGAGGTTTGTATTAAAAAATGTTGAATTTTATTGATTTTTTTACTTGTTCTCACGGTTCTCACAATATTTAGCGTTCTCAATATAACCCTCCCCTATATATATATATATATATATATATATATATATATATATATATAGGGTAGGGATCCTAAGAGAACCAACCCCTATTTGAGAACTGAGAGAACCATTCTGAGCCACACATTTCATATAAAGGCAAAAAAAAAAATTTTTTTTTTTTTTGCTTTAATCGCACATTTTTATGCAAGGAAATTTTTTTTTTATTTTTTTTGAATTTTTTTTTCATTTATACATATGTGTATATAACAATTATACATATGTGTATATAACATTTTTCAGCTATACATATGTGTATATTTCAGTTATACATATGTGTATATAGCATTATACATATGTGTATAATGCAATTATACACATGTGTATACTGAAAAAAAAATACAAAAAAAATAAAAAAAAAAATTTCCTTACATATAAAGCAGCGATTTTTGCAAAAAAAAAAAAAAAAAAAAAAAAAAAAAAAAAAAAAATTTGCCTTAGAGAAATGTGTGGCCCAGAATGGTTCTCTAGTTCTCAATTTGGGAAAAGGTTCTCATTTGAACCAAATCCTATATATATATATATATATATATATATATATATATATATATATATATATATATATATATATAATCGGGCCCATTTACGGGTCGGGCCCTGAACCGGCGACCACCCTGCCCTGCCTCAGAGCCGGCACTGACTCCGATTAGCTTCTTATTTACTTATCCGCCATCATTTGCCGTCAAGCTAAATGCTAATTTACTTTTGACACGCTGGTTAGTCTTCTTCTCTCTTTTTTTTTTTTTGTGTTCGTATAGACTTTTGACTTTGTCACAATATGAATTAGACATCTCGATCATTTCTCACGTTCTAAAACTAGAAAAAATTTGTACTGGCTATAGGTTTTAATGGTTACGAAGATGGTTTTCCTAAGGTTTCTACAACTACATTGGCTTTAGAACCAAACAAATTGTTCACATGCCTCGGGTCATAACCGGAGCTGACCAGACCCGAAGTTTATAGAAAATCAAAACCGAAGATTGAACCGATATAAGTAAGTTGGTCTTGGTCTTTTTAAGTTGGTCAAGTGGATTCAGCTAGGACCGAAGGTCGTTTGTTGGATCTTTAGATGATTTTTGTTGGGCCACAAATTGAAATGATTTTTCTTTAGCCACAAGATATGATATGATGTTACGAAAACCAAAGTTAATAATTTAGGAAATTACCAACCACTTTATGGTGGAGTGGTATGAAGGCTCAATGATAGAAGACCAATGGCTGAAAGGTCATGGGTTTGATTCTTGAGAGCGTCAGGTTTTACAATTATTTCATTGTCGTGCTTTCGGGCGGGTGGATAGTCGGGTTTTCCCCGGAACTGGTGAACTTGGTGAAACCATGAGCTCCCTTACATGTCTAGCTATACCGGGTGGAAGGGGTCCTGATTTGACTGAGTATGGACTTCAAATGGAGTTCTTGGTGAATATCGTTGGCCACTCGAAAAAAATTGAGGAAATTCTTAAAATATTAAAAAACGTAGACGAGATTGGTTTGAATTTTTATTTTATAATTTTAAAGGCTATTCATAATTTATAAAAACATACTAGTTAAATCGGGCAATAAAACAAATCGGTCTTGGTTCAATTTCTCAACTTAATTGGTCTAGCTCGGTTGCTTGAACTTAACTACAAGTCAACCCAAACAAAACCCTATATCTAGTTGTCAAAAAAAACACGAAACTAACCACGATACCTAACTGACCAAGCCCTAAACAAAATGTTGAGCCAAAACCCAACACATAGATGTCGATGTGTATGCAAGGTTGTAAAAATACCGATTGATTAATCACAGATTAATCAGTTATTAATCGCTAGTCCTTACTTTACTAATTAATTTTGGGCTAATCACTCAATTAATCGGTATCCTGATTAATCAACGATTAGTCGGATCTAAAAACTCAAAATTAGTTAAAAAATGAATTCGAAAGGGTCAAAACTAGAGCAAATCGATCAAATAAAACAAGTTCTTACCTCAAAATTGGATGATAATCCATGATTTAGAAGCAAAACCGATAAAAATCCATGAACCCTAGTTGTGTTTGATGGTTCCGTACGATGAAAAAAGGAATAGGGAAGAAAAAACCGGATATGGTGAACGACGAAGGTGATCAGGGTTATTTAGGTTTAGGTATTTTAATATTTAACTCCCCTCCTTATTCACTAGTTTATATATGGCACCTAAACTCCTAAATTATATATATAAGGTATAAAATTGGCATTATATATGTATAAATTTAGAAAAACATATATAAAAATCCAATTCGATTAATCCCGATTAACCCCTAGTCGGTACCCCACCGGCCGACTAGCGCCTAGCAAGTTCTACAACACTGTGTGTATGCATATACCTGTATGTGGACACACATATACACACGACGGGTCAATTGGTCATAATGTTGCCTCAGTTGGGTTAGTTATCAATATTTAGTCACCCTATCCAAACGTCAATTTCATGGGTTTCTAGCAAGGTCCCCTTGGTAGAAATGGACAACTGAAATGGTGGGTTACAAAGGCAATAAGTGTAAGGTTGGGGGTCGCAATCGTTGGAAGATAAGATTGAAAGAGTGGCCCTTTGATTTGGTTTCTTTTTTAATGTTTGTAATTTAATGTTACTTGTTTTTTGAAATACAAATCTACGAAAATAGATTTAAATGCTCCCAACTATCGCCTATTGGTGGATAATACTCTCAATTTTCACTTTGGTCATTAGCACTCTCAACTTGCAACTTGTTTTCTTCCATCACCCTAAAACTAACGGATGTCTAACCTCGTTAGTCTTCGTGGCAAAAATTTAAAAACCTAAACTTAAGTGATAGTCGACGTGACAAAAATATAAAAAACTAAACTTAAGGGACCTTTTTTAAACTTTTTATTTTAAATCCCAAACACCCCCCCCCCCCCTCTTCTCTCTCTGTCTCTTTCTCTCTCTAAAACACCACCACCATCTGCCACCAACACCAAGAGAAAGCATCTCGTTTCCACTACAAAGTCGTCGTCACACCATCGGACTTTCACCGGAGAAAGCATCTCCGTCACCACCGGAGATGAAGATGGTAGTGATTGTTGTTAGTGATGTCACCGGCAAGCAGAGATGAAGATGAAGACTAACCAGAGATGAAGATGAAGATGAATTTTCCGGTGATCCATAACCTCTCACACGACGACAACCAACCAAACCATCAGATGGAAAGAACATTCTAGGTTTAATTTCCTGTTTACCTTTTTTTATCATATTGTTAGATTTCTAGGGTTTTGAAAATCATCCCGATTTTATAAAATTAAGACCCTCGGTTCAGTTTTCGATCTGTGTGTGTTGAGATAGAATTATCAATCACGTGTAGTTTGTTGCTTGTTACAGAAAAAGTTTATAAATTTTGGGGATTAGGGTTTTAGAGAGAGAAAGAGACAAAGAAAGAAATAGGGTGGAGATGAAGTTAAGTGATGGTGGTGGTGGAGGTGGTGGATGGTGAAGGTTGGTGGAGATGAAGTTAGATGATGGTGGTGGTGGTTTAGAGAGAGAAAGAGACAGAGAGAGAAAGGGGGTGTGGGATTTATAAAATTTTTTAAAAAATATAATTTTTTAATAATAATTTTTAATACATTACTATAAAAATAATAATTTTTTAATAATAACAATAAAAAGTTTCAAAAATGCCACATAAAAGTTTAGTTTTTTACATTTTGTCCACGAAGACTAACCAGGTTAGACCTCCGTTAGTTTGGGGGTGATGGAAGAAAATAAGTTGCAAGTTGGGAGTGTTATTGGCCAAAGTGAAAGTTGGAAGTATTATAAGCCAATATGCGATAGTTAGGGGGTGAGGTGGCCCCTTTCTAGGGTGTCCACATCATCCTCCAACTCAATACCCAAACCCATGGAGCTCCAACTTGATCCGTGTATCAATAATCTGCATCGTGTATATATATCGTTTATTCTTTTTTTTCCTTCTATCTTTCATTCAACCTGCCGCCTCCTTCTTCTACCACCGTTATCCTGATTATTTTCATCTCATCTCTCGAAAATCAAACACTGCACAAAGGTATGTTTTTTTTTCTATATATCATCTCAAATCTTATTTCTTATTCGCATTCATTAAGGACAAATCAAATTTTTGGCACAACCGATTATCCTAGGGTTTGTAATAACAAATTAAAATTTAAATATATTGTGTGTCTCTAAACACAAACATGAGTTTTCACCCTACATCCTCATTCAAATCTATGTGTTTCACCAATTTTCTCTTATGGATCTCTCCGAAGCTATCATCCATTTAATGTGTTCTCTTCACGTTTTAATTAAGTTTTTATTTATTTTCTCTCCTCATTCAATATGTGTTCTATACACATTTTACTGTATGTTCTTGTCACACCCTCAAATTCCACTTGCGGGGTTTTAACACGAGGCGCGTGACATATCAGGATTCAAGTCAACGGTCACAATAAACGACAACTATATGATATGAAAAACAAAGTAATAAACCAACCACGCAGTTTAAAAGTTCCATAAACCAAGACAACGATAGCGGAAGCAAATATGTTTACAAAACCAAGGTTTCGAAAGTATGAAGTCAAACCAAACAAAGTTTACTTTATGAATGCAAAGACCAGACGCGGTGCGACTCCAGTGCGCCTAAGACTCCCTGCTATCTTAGTGACCTGAAAAAAACATGCAAAGTTAGTCAACACATACAGTGCTGGTGAGTCACAGAGAAAAAGTTTGCAAAAGTTTGTAACGTTTGTAATATAGACCCAACAATCCTTACATCTATACCTGATGCTAGTTAGACATCGTTACATGATACTATAGTGTCGTGAACCACTGCTAAACGTTAGAATGCCTCTATACCCGTCACCGGTTCATCACCCAGTGCCGTAAGTTTGGTAGGACAAATATGCACTCGCCACCGACCTTCAATCGGCCCGAGTAGGGCTTGCCAGGCCCAATAGATCTATTCACACTTTCCCCGCTATGTATCCACATATTAATGGTTCACTAAAAGTTTGAGAGGACTTTACAGATGAATAAATGTCACTAAGTATCCATGTGATATAACGTAATATGTTGGTCTAAAAGTTTGTAAGTTCCTACTCCCCCCCCCCCCCAAAGTATGAAAACAGTAAAGAATGGGGTTGTGACACTCAACTTAGTTTGCTTCCTTTAAATAAAGACACAATCCTGATAGTCCCAAATACAGACGATCTATCATAAAAGTTTGCATAAGTGTTTTGACTAATAACCCTTAGGTTAACTAGTCTCCGATTGTCCAGATCATGACCAAGTATGTTTGAAAACGTGTTTGACTGTTGAACTGACACACCAGACAGACCCGACGTCCCGTTGGTGACCCATTACATAAACTAATCAAGTACATATAGATTACACATAAGGTTAATGCATAAAACATTTAGTTTGCATAAAAAATCGCACAAAGCAAGGTGAAGGTCGAATCAGGTTGTTTAGAAGTTCCTTCAACCCATATGGGTCTTCATTCGACCCATATGATGTCCATTCGATCCATAAACAAGTTCATTTGACCTAACATATGTTAATTCGACCTAAACACATGTTCATTTGACCTAACACATGTTCATTTGACCTTAACACATGTTAATTCGACCAACATAAGGTTCATTCGACCAAACTGATATTGGTTTGACCTCCTTGAAATTCATTCGGCCCCACGAAGGGTCGAATGAGTTTCCTTGGTTCGACCCAATGCTGCAAAATATCATAAAACGCACCAAATTGCATCTAAACAGTCCGAAAACATCACGAAACGCCACAAATCACAGCAGTCAAACATCATTATCCTATCCCCACAAAACCCTACTAGTTTTACTCAAAAATCAGTCTGTTTTACAACTTACCTAAAATGGCAAATTATGGAAATGTCACATCAATGCATGTAAACTTTACCCAAAATGGAAACTTGTCGAAATCACTTAGTAATCAGCTCAATATGTTCAGATTATCATGTATATGAAATCCCCTAATCATTTCATTAACAATAACACCATGAACAAACCCTAGATCTAACACAAAATCCCCAAAATGAGCAAAACATCATCATCCAACAACTTGTAACCTAAGATAATCATAAATCATCATCTATAACAACTCTAGATCATTGTTATAACATCTAAACAACATTCAATCATCAAAAAAAAAAAAATACAATACACATCATTAAACACCATTAACACATGTTATTTTGTATAAAAACTCATGTTTAATGATGAGGTTTTGTTTAGAAAGATGTTAGAAAGGTTTTTAATCATGAAAACCATCTTAGAACAGATCTGGACCTTTGAGGTTTAATAAAAACAAGTGAAAATGCTTGAAAAGGATTTT
This sequence comes from Ambrosia trifida, assembly GCA_028751855.1. Lineage (NCBI taxonomy): Eukaryota > Viridiplantae > Streptophyta > Magnoliopsida > Asterales > Asteraceae > Ambrosia > Ambrosia trifida. Next base: position 81,919,425 of record CM054123.1, read on the forward strand.
AGATCAAGAACACACCTTAGATCTTCTCTTGTTTATGATATAGAAGGTGTTTGTAGGTTAGATTCTGAAAAACAAGGTCAAAAACTCCTCCCGAGGTGTTTAAGGTCGAGAGAGAGAGAGAGCACTTAGAGACGTTTAGGGTTTGTGAAATGATGAAAAATTGCAAAGTATGATATTTATACTACATGTTCGTTCGCACCCTGCAAGGGTCGAACGAGTCTGAAGTGAGGGTCGAATGAGTTTCATTTGACTGGTTTGAACCTCCTATGGGTCGAACCAGTTTCATAGTTTTCCCAAATTTCCAGTTTTGTCGTTTAAACGCGTTTTAATACATCCTAACACATGAACATGCAATCCTACATATGTTAAGCATATATAATCATGTATATTCATATAAACACATTTAAACATGTATTTGCACATTATATAACATATATGGATCAATCTATGTATGTCACTTAATTCAATTCATGTAATTCACCAACAACGGGACTCAAGACTCGTGTGTACATAAAATAACCCCAATGATCCTCCGAATCATTGAACCCTGGACAATACGTAATGTATTTGAAGGATCCTGTTTTTTTCACATGGGCAGCTGTATGTTGCGCTATTAAGGGTCAAAAGTTGAGATGGACTAAAGATAGTAATACTAGATGAAGATGGCAAACTTACGAACAAAATATCAAACGTTGTGTACAAAGAAGTATTTGAAGCTTTATGAATAATTTTATAACATTTTGATGCATTTTTTTTACATATCTTTATTAACGTTATATATAAACAACTTGAATAGTACAATTCTTATTTTCATATTTTGTCATTTTTTCTTTTTAATAAACCGTGGGTATCCACGGATCTCTAACCTAGTGAATAATAAAATAATAGTAGTTATTATAAAAAGAGACAAAAGGTTAATTGCATTTACTTTGCCTCTTCATTGCCAATCACCTCCCCTGCTAGAGTACTCATGACCATTCAATGTTAGAAGTTATGGGTAGGAGTCTCACTTAGAGCAAAAATTTTCTAGGTTGAATCAGAGGTTTTATCACAGTGTTATTGGGCGGTGGGTTTCCTCTGGATTGGTGGCGGGTCGGGTCACCAACGCCATCTGCATTCGCGAGCGAGTGTGACATTTTGCCATTGGGTTTACCCGGGTGACCGGGCTTTCGTTTGTGAGTAAAAAATTTTTTGCCTCTTCATTCTTACATTCATCAAATAAAGGTATCATATCAGTTTTAGTGAAAGTCTATTAGTAAAAGCAAACAAATGTAACGAAAAGTTTGATTTTGGAGATGACATTTATTCTGAGTTGTATTTATAATTTTATACTATTAGGCAGTGCACATTTAGTTTTTTCATGGGCTTTTATCCTGTTCTTTATAAGTATTAAAGAACTTGTGCAATTTTAACTAATTTTGTATATGTGCTCTAAGATTAATCTTGATCTAACGAGAAAAAGCTAAGAATGGATGGTCCGTGGGTGTGTTTGTGTCCGTAGACACCCACGACGGTGTTTCCGCCCTATACCCTCCCACTTTACCCAAAACACCGGTGAGCATTTACCCGGCCAGTAAGTGCTACTCGATTTCACCGACCCGACTACACCCTGTCCAGCCTAAGTAAAATTGGTTCTACTCTTGAATTTAATTACATCAGTCTGTGTAGAAACAAGATAAGAGACTAATGAACTACTCACAGCTAGAATAACTAAGATACAAGACTAATGAATTACTGATTACTAAATAACTCACTATTAAAATAACTAACCAGTAACCACTATAGTCTAATAGTGTGCGGGGTCAAAGTCCACTCGTCGTTGTTAGCCATTCTCTTATACCATGTGTAGTAATTTCACTAAAAAAATGCAAACGTTTTGGCAATGTCAACGCCACATAGGTAGTGTGACTAGTTGATTACTTGTGGACCTCATCTGCTGGTTAGGGGCTCGGCGAAGAGCTCCTTGGCACCCCTCCATGGTGCCCCTTTACCGGCGTTGTCTTCAAGGCTGGCTGACGTGGTGTTGGGATAACCTCATAACGCCCACTAGAACTAGTCTTAGGGGGGACGGGGCGCCTACCGAATTGTCCACGGGTACCAACTACCAGCACGGTAACACCACCGCCACCCACGCTGGTAGTGGTCCCATGGACCGTTTTGCTGGTTATTTTTACCGTGCTGATATCGGTTGCTTTGTTGGTTTTTATAAAATCCAAAATTTTCAGTTTAACCCCCGTGTGTTTTGTGTTCTTTATTTTTACTGTTTCTTTTATATGTATAACGTTTATTTATTTAGGGTTTTGTATTACCCGTATGTTTATTAGAATGTAAAGTAAATAAAAAAAACCTTGCATTAATAAATACTAAAAACATACATTAAAAACAAAGAAAAACACTTAAAGTTTGCGCAACATTCGCCATGCCTCGACATGGTCGAAAGCGTTGCCGTATCGTACCTCATACTCATATTGAGCGAATTCGATAGCCAACTCCTCGTCAAGCTCCGGATCGTCCGTCACTTGTTGCTCGAATAGGGTGGTCCACCTCTCACATTTGATGTTGAGGTCGCCCCACTTGAACTGAAGGTCGCGGACAGTCTTCGTTGTGTTGTTGCCAACGTGTTCAACGAAGTCGCTAAACACTCGAGCCCAAAACCTCTCGGGGGGGGGGGGGGGGGGGGAGGGGGGAGGGGGGAGGAGGAGTTGAATTTCGGGGTCGTTCGACGCATCCTTGTGGCAAACCACAAGGGCCATTTCTTCTTCCTCGGTCCACGGGTTCATTTTTGTGTGTGTTTGGTTTTTTAAACCGTGGTAAATTTGTGGCTTTTAACCCAACGGTTTGATCACTTTATATACAACGACGGTGGCACTGTTAAGAATTAATTGGCTGACCGTTTATGTGAGTTAATTCAATTTACTCGACGGTTTCCAAGATAAAAACTTAAATTTGGCTGACCGTTTGGTGGAACGGTTGAAATAGTAATTAAATGTTAAAACCGTGTAAAAATGTAAAAAAATGAAAAGTTTGGGTATGTAAATGAAAATAAATAAAAGAATCAGTGAAGTGCTGCCTACAAAAACATGTTTCAGTAAAGTAAATCAGTGAAGTAAAGTGGCAAAGCAAGATTGATTAAAATCAGTGAAAGTAATAATATATTCTACAAGCATCCCTCTTGACCTTACATGTAGAAGAGAAAGAAAAAACACACGTGTCATTAAAAAAATCAGTGCAATTTAGTTTCACACCATCCTCCTGTATATATGGTTGTTCTTAATTTGACTAGCAAGTAATAACACCAAATTTTGTAACCGGAAAATGACAGATTGCATGTTGGACAACTAAGGAAGCGTGTGAACAAGTAATATTCATGATTCATGTGCTGCACAATTAAAAATTATATCACGCTGGTAAAATTGAAGAACATTTTTTAAAATTCTAAATTGAGGTTCAGTTCAATACAAAGTGTTCGGTCCGTTAAATTCTTTTAATCATTTTTTATCTCTACATTCCGGTATAATTTTTCTTTTGGGAAAAGTTGTATTTAAAATAGAGTATGTATTTTTTTTTTTTTTGGTACTGTAAGCTATACGAGTAACAGTATGTTACTGTTACCGTGATGAACAAAACCGATTCCTGCCCACAGTATCGGTATTATCAAAAGCGACACCGATATTTTTTTTTATGGTTTTCGATTGATGGAAAACAAGTATTGATATTCTTTTCAGCATCACAAGACTTTATTATTTTTTGTTTTCTATCTTTTGGTTGATATTATGTGTTGATATCCTTTTAGTCATGTTATGGCATGACTTTAGTTAACATAATGAGTACCATATTATAATGAACCAAATAGAGACCGACCAAGTGCACAATCCATAGACAACATAGCACGAGGAATTTCATTAGCTTGTTTCCTTATGAATAGTTGTAAATCACTTGATAAGTAAAACCCTAAGTTAAAATCAGTCGATAAGTAACACTCTTTCGGGTGTTTTGCAAATTCTTGTTGGCCCGTCTTTTCTAAAATTTTGTACAAATTTTAGCCGTTAAAAGTAAAATAAATAAATAGTATATTATTAGTACTAGATTATATCCCGGGAGCGTCCCGGGTTGAGAAATCTAATTTGAAATATCAATTTTATATCTGAAATAGACTGATGCGTTTTACAGTTACATGCAGGAAAGCTTCGGGTAGCACTTAACCTAAAACAATTAACAATGTATCTCCAATGTTAGTGCATAACCTTAAACAATGTATAATAACTCTAATATTAAAACCTAACCTAAAACAATGTACAACTTCAATGCTAACACATGTTGTAAATAAAATTCATATTTACTGGTTTGAACATAACTAATGACTTGCCTATACATGATTAATGAATAACCTGAACACTTTGTGTTTTTTTTCCTGTACAAACAAAACCACACAAAAAAATAGTCGTTTTTTTCTCTGTTTTTTATATAGCACTATGGTACCCGTTGGAAAGATAATAAAACGCTCGTTAATTTGGTGTAATTTTTTTGTTTAAAAAATCTCGTATATAAAAGATATTAACATTTGAAAGTTATGGGAGGAAACATTAGAGATAAAAATCTAATTGTTTTTAAATTTTAAATTATTTTTTTCCTAAAATATCTCAATGCCACATGGGATGACACATGACACACTCAAAAAAGAGAATGCCTATTTGAGTGACATGTCATTAAAATGGCTTTGGTTTATTATATGTATAGATTAGTATTAGTATTTTTTTTAATAAAGATAAATTAATGTTTAAAAAAATCCTAATTAGAAAACGAAAATAGTAAAAGAAAGTGCCTCCACCATTGTGGTGAATAGCATAGGAAATGATGGGTAAAGTCTAGCCTCTTTAAGGTGTCAGGTTCAATCCTTGATCCTACCGGATTTTATAGTGTCGTGCCTTTAAGCGGGTGGGAGGTCAGGTTTTCCCTTAAACTGGTGGTTTGGTAGGTTCTGGCTACCCAGGGCTACCAGTGGGCGGACACCTAAAACGTGTCTTCACTCTTCACCCAGGGATGGATGTAGTGCTTTTGTAACTTTTTTTTTGAACGATCAACTAAAGTATTGCCGGGTACTCTGTACGCGGCCCCCAATGGCCGAAAGGGGCCCCAGACGGCCTCTAGTCCGTACGGACAGAGCCCTTCGGCCCACCCGTCTCCTGTTCCAGGGAAAACCCGGCCCACAAACCCGCCCGAAGGCACGACGGTAGTGAACCGGTAAAACCTGGAGGGATCAGGAGTCGAACCCATGACCACAAGGGTCAAGGGTCTCTCCATCACTTCCCAACCACCTACCCCACCACAAGGGTGGGGGTATCCATCACATGCCTCCCGTGGGAATCGAACCCGGCTCCCCCAAAGGAAGAACCGACCATTTTACCACTAGGCCACATGATGATGGATAGTGCTTTTGTAACTAATTAGTAGGTACCCGAGTTAATCCAGACATTGTTGACCGTTAAAAAAAAAGGTAAAAGAAAGCGTAACCCGAGGGTAGTAAAACTATATAGGGTAGGGTGAGAGGCTTTATCGATGCTTTTAATGGCTTTTATGTGTTCCTATTTGTCGTTGCCATCAACTTTTCAGTCAGTGACTTTAGTCAAAGTCAACATTCAGTGCTACAATTTTTTTTATTTTAACGTGCTTCTGTGCAATTTAACGTATATGTACTATTAAAAATGATTTATTGCACGTCAAAAATCTTAAATGTGTATATATTTAGTGTTTATGTTAAAGAAGTTTTTATGTTTATTATTATAGGGATTGCTAAATGTTTTTATGAAGCCACATTGGGTGAATTTTTGTCCAAAACATGAACACTAAATTATTAATATACTCAATGAATATACATATTTATGGTTTTCTTCTTTCATTATATGCACTTTGTATTGTTTGATGTTGAAATGGTTTTTTTTTTTTTTTTTTTTTTTTTTTTTTTTAAAGGCAAATTTTATACCACTGTATTTCCATCTAACCTTGTATTTGCAAGGATTTAAACCCACAACCTCACATTTGTAAGAGAGGACACTATACCACTAGACCAAAAGGTCATGGGTACGTTGATAATGTTACAAACTTTATAAGAGTTATGTTGTTTCTCTTATATATAAAACAATGTTGTAGCTTGGAGTAGTGCTTCGTACTAAGATGTATTAATTAAGGTGTTTTGCTTAGAGCCGTCTCTTGGGTAGGGCGGGTCCGGGCGACAGCCCGAGGCCCAAATCTTGGAGGGCCGAAAATTTGATAAAAATATGATTTATATATATATATATATATATATATATATATATATATATTACATATACATTATTTAAAAGCCTTTTTATATAATATATATATATATATATTAGGGTCCGATTTTATTAAAAATGTTTTTTATATAAATATTTAAATTTTTCTTGTACATTTTAAGCTTTTTAGTGCATTTTGAGCATTTATAAAACAATTTTATTTAAAAAATTATATTTTAGGGCCCGATTTGCACTCCTCGCCCAAGGCCCAAATATTTTTTTATGACTCTCGGGGACGGCTCTGATTTTGCTGGGAAAAAAAGCTAGCAAAAAGTGGAGTGTAGTTTAATTTGTATCCTATGATTTTAAATTTTCATTAAACATATATAGGCAAGTCACTAATTATCTTAAAATCAGTAAATATGAATTCTATTTTCAGTATGTGTTAGCATTAAAGTTGAACATTATTTTAGGTTAGTTATTAATATTAGAGTTGTACATTGTTTAAGGTTAGACGTTAATATTAGAGATAAATTGTTAATTGTTTTAAGTTATGTGATACCCGAAGTTTTCGTGCATTTAACTGTAAAACACATCATTCTATTACATATGTAAAATTGATATGTTATATTAGATTTCTTAACCCGGGTGGTCCCGGTGTATAATCTGGTTTTTAATATTAAAAAAGTTCTATGGAAGAAAAATAGCTTTAAGAAATGTCACGCGCTGCGGTGCTTTTGATGCTGACAAGACCGATGTGTTTTTGGGGTCAGTTATTTCAGTTGCGTCTTAAGCGCGTGTTATTTGTTTACGTGGCGAAAATAGGGATTTGAGGTACACGGCTGGGTTGAGAGAGTGGTGCTAGTGGTTTGCTCCCCAACTCTTATCATTCGGTTTGTCACGTGTTCTTTTGGATTCTTTCTGTTTTTCCTTCCAGACTGCCCATGTGGTTTGGTGAATGGAGTTTGCCCCTTGGTTTCAGATTAATAACGAAAATACCACCTCTTTGTCACTTGCTAGTACTACAACGTACTACAACGGCTAATACCTAACTGCTATATCTATGAACTATTAAATAATTTCAATCATCACAAAGTACCATGCACCTTGTTTTTTATTTTTATTTTTTTTACCAACCAACGAAACCTACGGGAGGTAGGGCACTTTACGAAATGCTCACGGGTAGTGGTTTCGTAAAGCAATCTCGTGTTTTAGTTAACCGAACTGATTACGGGTGCAGAGGAAAGAGAGAGAAGGGAACCAGAATACTTTACGTGTGGTGTTTCTTGTGAGAGAGGTTCACGGGTGGTGGTCCAGGTGACGGGCTGCGATTGGTAGGGTTGTTCACGAGCCAAATCGAACCGAGTGAACATTTGCTCGTGCTTGGCTCATTTATAAACCGAACCGAGCCGATCGGCTTGTTAATTTACAACCGAGCCGGAAACCGAGCAACATTATTTGAGGATGCTGAAGGGGCCAGCTAACCTCAGGATGCATCCTGAGAATGGACTAACGAATTACCTTTATTATATATAATTGTAGGTACAACTAAGTTATAATATGGACACATAAGTGCTCTCCAACGTCTATATTATAACATTCAGTCAAAGGAGTCAAAGATTGAAGAGTAACTTATATCAACCAAAGGCTAAGCTCGAAGATGAAGTCAAAGATGTAACCGTCGTTCATTAAATAGCGGCGAAGAATAAGGAAACAGCTGAAGCAACGAATATATTCAGTTGAAACTTACCCGACGTTCACCTGAATACTTTGAAGGGGCTTAACTACATAGTGGATATTGTGGGATACATTATTTACTTCCTTGCATTATATAAATGGGAATGATGGACGAGAATAGGACACATTGGTTTTACTAGAGCTATACACACACACTCAGCTACTAAGAACACTCATGAATCATTGTAATATTAGATCACTCGTCCATTCATTCATCCAAAGTTTTAATACTTTTTACCACATTAATATTAACAAACAAGGCTGGGGCCTAGTCTCCTCCCGAGATATTATGCCGGCGATCTATCATTGATCAAGGGCTTTCCTCGTACATCGAGTGTTGTTTCTTTATAGCATTTTACTTACAATTATCTATAGCATAATTCACATTTTAGCCTGACGGTTACATCCTCAGAATATAACTGTCCATCCTCAATTTTCTCATCATCATCCCGAGCATAGTTGTCAAATAATAGCTTATTTGTATTAACAAGTCACCAACCTGAGAATAACACATAGTTTTTTTATCAAACTAGCACTCTACCTCACTTTAACTAATTTGGAAGACAAGATTATTTTTAGTAGATAATTTTTGACCAAAACACCCCTAATTTTAGACACGTTGCACACCTAACCCTGATTTCAGACAAATAGACGGGAGTTGTGGTTTCCGGTGAACAGTGGGTAAACGCGATGAGGCTTGAGGTCCAGTGAGGGGGTGAATGTTTGTGGTGGTAAGAGTTAGCCCCAAACCTAATGGAGACCCTATAAATTAGTTAGAATAGGTAAGATCGGCCCCCCTTTGTTTTGTTTATCCGGCAACAATTGCAAATGGTGGTGGTTGTTAGCTCTTATAAGGCGATTAGATCTTACTTGCTGGAAACAGGATTTGGAGTAGTTAGCACTTATTTAGGGGTTAGGGTTTGCTTCGATTTGAGGTTAGATGGTGGTGGTTGTGCTAGATGGTTGCGGTGGCTGTGTTAAACAATTAAACAATGGTGGTTATGTTAGAGGGTGGCGGTTGTGTTAGACGATGGTGGTGGAGGCAGGTTAATCATATGTATATATATATATATATATACACACACACACACACACACAAATATATACGAAGAGAGAGAGAGAGAGAGAGGATTATCTTAAAAGAGAGAGAGAGAGGAGGGGGTAATCAGTTTTTATATCAGAAAGAAAAATATATACATATGTGACTCCGTGTGTGTATTTATATACACATATATACAAATATATATATCTAAAAGAAAATAAAATAAATTTAAAATTAGTTTTGGATGAAAATAGCAAAAAAAAGAAAAGAAATACATATGTAAAGTGACCAAAATACCCCTAACTTAACTGACTTTTCTTAACGGAGTTAGAGGGTTAGATGAAAATGACAAAAAAAAATAAATAGGAAACCTTAGGAACAAAGATGAGAAAAAAAATATTTGGACTAAAGAGACATTTGTTGACAAATCTCAGACACTAATTTGGCAATTAACTCTTTTTTATTTTAGCTTATTTTCTTTTAATATTTTTAATAAAATAAAAAAATTAAAAGACACACAAAAAGTATAAAGAAAACATTTATAAAAGTTGCCTAAATTTTTTAAAATTTAGTATATTTTATTATTATTTTCTAATAAAATAAACATAAAAAGTTTGCCCCAAAACAAATCCCCCAACCTCCCCCCCCCCCCCAACCCACCCAACCCACACGCACACCCCATTCAATCGTCAACAAAAACAACACACAAGTGGGCCCTGTTCTTCCTCATTTTTATTCATTAGACCATGTGTAGTGGGGGGCTTTATTTATAAAGCCCCCCTTCCTGATTGGTCCACGTGGCTGCTGAGTCAGCGTGGAGAGAGAAACTGAAAAAGGGGTGTAGTGGTGGGGCTTTATTTATAAAGCCCCTGTTTGTGATTGGTTGATTTTTTTATTTTTTTTTAATCTTTTAATTCAAAATAATTAAAATAAAAGACAAAAAAATATAAAAAAATTACAAATAATAATAAAAACACAACTAATATTAAAAAAAATTACAAGTAATATTAAAAAAAAATTACAACTAATATTAATTTTCATCTTCGGATTCTTCATATTCGTCTTCGTCCTCTTCTTCTTCTTCTTCTTCTTCTTGTTCTTCGTTTCCTCCTGGGTTTGGAATATACCGAACCGACCACGCTTGTTGGACCAAATCCGCAGCTAACGCATCATGTACTTCATGATCGGCTGAAGCCACCGCTTGAAGAATAATCGATGGTCCTTTTTGGTCACCAGGCGTGTGTTGACCTCGCCAAGCGGTTGGGCAATTATACCACCGCCAGTGACGACAATCAAGGCTACCCAGCATTCCTGGTAACCCATGTTCAGCCGTATGCACCTCGTAAATTTTTTGTAAGTCGTACCAAGTGGGCCTTCTAAGATAACGGGCTCCGTACAACTTTATTATTCCTAAAACAAATAAATACAAACATATATAAAAAAAATACAAACATATATAAAAAAAATACAAACATATATAAAAAAAATATAAACATATATAAAAAATAAATACCTTGGCAAAAATACTCCAAAGAATCGCGTGTTGTTTTCTCGGCCATTTTTAAATACTCGTCGTTGATATCCGTCGTGTTGCCGTATGCGAGTATACGCAGTGCCGAGGTACACTTTTGAATAGACGTGAATCCCATCATCCCCCTAGCATCCGCTTTTTGTTTAAAGTACGGAAACGCGTTTTCAAGATCTTCGGATATACGTAGAAATAAACGCTTGCTCATCCGGAAACGACGCCTAAACATCTTTGGGTCGGGGTAAGTCGGGTTTTCATCAAAGTAATCCTTCATCAAACGAGCATTTGCCGATAAACGATCTCGTTCGTAGTATTGCCTAGTTTGTTTTGGAGGTGTAGGCGTACTAGTTTCTTCAAGATGCCGCGCCGAAAGCGCTAACGCACTCGTAATGGCATCTTGCTCCAACTCTTCGTCTGTGGAATAACCCTCGTCGCCTAGAAACTCTCTATAATATTCTCTCGCAATAGATGATGACGCGGGGAACCCATTCTTTTATAATTTTTGTTGAAAGTGATTTTGAAAAATATGTTTTTTGAGTGTTTTAATATTTATGTGTTGTGGGTATATATATATCAAAATAAAAATAGCCGTTCAAAAATAATAACGGTAATATTACCGTTGAAGCCACCAAATGGCAATCAATTATTGGACAAAAGATTTCATCACAGCGTTATTAAAATAACGCCAAGGCCCAAAAAAGGAAAATAGCGCCCCCTGTTCCGGTGTTGGGGGCGCTATTTTTGAAAATTTTTGAAAAACCACGCCCCACTACGGGTGGTCTTATTCTGCTCGCGAAGGTTTAATGGTGACCCCAATGACGCCCAATGGAGGACGCTATTGACCGGGTAGAGAAGGCACGATTCCACACCACTCACCCTAAATAAGTTAAACAAGTTAATCCGTAAATCCACAAATTCAACCAACTTAGATAAAAACATGTTCACTAGATTAAAAAAGAAACTAATTATTCCAATTCCATAAATTTCAAACTAGTTTTGTCCTGACTAGTTTTTATGATTTTGCAAAAATGCTTTAAAACTTTATGTTTATCATAAAAGATTTTAGTTCTTTTTTTGGTGAAAACCCCAAGAAAAAGGGGCAACAATAAAGGTAGCACTTTAACTCGACCCATCCATTCTTTGCTTCTTATCCTGTCATTCATCTCCTCTGCCCTGCGACCACTATCTCTTCCCGGTGTCACACTGGCACGATAGATATATTACAGCCCATAACCACCACACCACTCAATCACCTCATCATCCTTCAACAAGATTTCATCAAGTTTTTATTCATTTATAAATCTTTGAAAGGTTTGCATATGCTCTCATGATATGAAAAATAAAATTAACTAAGACCATGTGTAGTGCGGGGCTTTATTTATAAAGCCCCCCTTCCTGATTTGTCCACGTGGCTGCTGAGTCAGCGTGGATAGAGAAACTGAAAAAGGAGTGTAGTGGTGGGGCTTTATTTATAAAGCCCCTGATGCTGATTGGTTGATTTTTTTTTATTTTTTTTAATCTTTTAATTCAATATAATTAAAATAAAATGCAAATAAATATAAAAAAATCACAAATAATAATAAAAACACACAACTGATATTAAAAAAAATTACAACTAATATTAAAAAAAAAAGTTACACACATCCTAAATTCCTAAATTACTTATTAATCCTAAATTACTTATTAATCCTAAATTACTTATTAATCCTAATTTTCTCCACTATGGAGAGTAGTTGTCCCAGGGGAGGGTGGTGTACTCGGGTGAGATGGAACGTGAGCTATCCCGTCCATCGGATCTCGCATCCGAGGGGAAGTAATAGCACTCACTAGGAGGGGTAGGTCGGCTCCAGTAGAGTTCCTCCTCCTCAATCTCCCTGAGGGCTTCCAAGTCCCCCTCAGTTGGGGAAGTCTCGTGGTAGGGGGTGGGGGTAGTCTGGTGTTGGGGGATGGGGATAGGGGTAGTCTGGTGTTGGGGGATGGGGATAGGGGTAGTCTGGTGTTGGGGGAGTGAAGCAGCCCAGGGGGTAGGGGGCGACAACGTTAGTCGCTCCATTTGTTGCTGGGCCATGACATAATCCATAGCCCAGACCAATTCCTCATCCGTCCAGTCATCATCGGCAGGAGGATGAGGAGGAAAGGTTGGTTGTGCAGCAGCAGGAGGGGGATATAACCAATGTTGTGGAGGAGGAGGATAAATAGGAGGTTGTGGAGCAGTAGGAGGAGGAGATGAGGAGAACGGTAGTCTCCGGGGGCGGCCCCGTCCCCTCGGATACCGGCGAGAGTACTGTCGGAGGTTAGAGGAGGATGAGCCTCTTGGTTGAAAACCAGACATATTATGGTTTGAGGAGGAAGATGAGGAATTGGAGGTGTGGTTGATAAATCTGATTTGGTTACCTATTTATAGGGTTAGCAAATTTTGAAATTCAAACGGTTTGGGGGGAAAACGTTTGAAATTCAAATTTTGAAATTCAAACGGTTTGGGGGGAAATTTTGAATTTCAAACGGTTTGGAACAGTAACCGTTTAAAATTTAAAATTTTCAATTATTAATATTATTATCATGTTTATTATTATTATTATGTTTATTATTATTATTATTAAAAAAAAAAAAGGTTGACTTTGACCTTGCCACATGGCAAGGTTTGATTGGATGGACACATATGCATCAGGCGTTATAAATATAAAGCCCCAACCCCAAATCAGCATATAGCGCCCCCCTGTAGCGGTGTGGGGGGCGCTATTTTTGAAAACCACGCCCAATGAAGCCCCACTACGGGTGGTCTAACTAGTGAAACTTGTTAGTATATTTTATAACTATAAAAAAAGTAAAATTTGGCGTGACATAAAGACTATAAAGTAGTTGAGGTGTTAGTCATGTACTTTTAAAACTGACATGAACCAGGAAGTTTGATATGACTAAAATTACAAAACTGTATCGGACTCATGAACAGTCCTGTTATATATTTCTTATTTTATCCTTAAAAATAATACAACGAAATTACAAGTTTACAACAATAGAATCCACACGTATATAAAATAATTATGTTCAAACCATAAAACTCAATACTTATTATTATTTTATATATCAAATTATCAACATAACATACTCAGTTTAATATAATTCATACAATACAGCATTAAGAAACAAAAGTATAAAATTAAATGGGTAACATTTTGATTTGGCGAGCGTTGCTAAACAAGCTTCCATCGAAAGTTAAATTGAAGAAAAGAGGTGTAAATGTTGGCTTGTCTTGCATGAATTGTGTTATCGGTGACAGACCTTGGATCATTTGTTGGTGACATGCGGCTTAACAAAGGAGGTTTGGTGGAAAACAAATACTTGAAACAAATTAAAACCCGCTATAAATTTTTTTTTTTTTTTTTATCGGCGAACAACTGTGTGGCAACCACCCTTGCGGGGCGCCGTGCCCAAGAATCGACTACTCGACCTCCAGCAGCCCCCCGCCTTCTCCCGATGCGCGGAAACCCGAGCCCCACCCGCCCGAAGGCACGACAGTGTTATAGAACTCGGTAAAACCTCGCCGCCCGTCAGATTCGAACCGGCGCCACCCGTATTCGATCTTCACCCGGATACCAAACCATAAATGTTGGAAGTGGGAATTGAACCCATGATCACTTAAGTAAACATAAGGCCTCTCCACCACTCCACCACTATGGATGGATTAAAACCCGCTATAAATAAAACCAAAATCCATAAACATCATATTAGTTTCCTTTTGTCTGGAGTTTTCATAAATCCAAACCTCTAAACTCAAAGTTTTCATAATTTAAGCATGTTCACTAAACTAACTGAAAACTAATTTAAGCAATAAGCATATTCACTAAATTAACATGCAATGAATTTAAGCAAGTTCATTTTTTTTTTAATTCTCGGCATAGACTTGTACCATGAAACCAAAATCCATTATCCCATATAATATCATATTTTGTTACAAAACATATTAATATTTGGTGACAACCCCAAGAGAAAAAAAAAAGGCAACAATAAAGGCAGCACTATAACTCGACCCACCCATTGTTTGCTTCTTCTTCTCGTCATTCATCCCCACTCCTCTGCAACCACCATCTCTCCCCATCGTCACAAAATGACAGCCCATCACCACCAATAAACCACACTACTCAATCACCTCATCATACCCGTCTTATCTTTCAATATAAAATAATAATAATAATACTAATCATGAAGATTTCATCAAAATCAATTCTTAGTCCAAACCGCCCTACATATTCTCGCGAACCACCACCACCCATTGCTCTATCAACCTCACTCACCCGCACCCGCAGCCGCAGCCGCAGGCTCACCAACAGCCGCAGCATCAAAGGCGCGGCTTCTCCCGCAATGTTCCCCGTTGTCACGGGTAAAAAAAGAGGTTCCGGGTTTGATAACCCGGAACCGTCTTCCCCTAAAGTGACCTGTATAGGTCAAGTTAGGGTCAAGACCAAAATGAAACATGCTAAGAACATTAGAAGCTTGTCTAGAAGACGGAAGTTGGAGCACTCCCGTTCTTTGCGGAAAAATAGTAACAGTAATAATAGTAAAACTAATATCTATAATAATAATAATAATAATAACACTAATAGTAATAATAATAATAATAATCGTCAGTGGGTACATCATATACCACTGACGATATGTGAAACGTTAAGAACGTTCGGGTCGGAGGTTAGTTGTTTGTTTCCTTGTCGTTCTCCGTGTTTATCGACGGAGAACAACGAGGAGAGGAAACATGAGTGGGTGGTGGCATTGAAGGACGAGGAAGAAGAGATGGAAGTAGGGAATAATGTACGAAGGCATGTGTTTGATGGTTTAGAGATAGTGAATGATGTGGTAATTGGGAGTAGAGACGAAGGAAGGGTGAGTATATGTGTGCCACCTAAAAATGCTTTGTTGTTGATGAGGTGTAGATCAGATCCAGAGATGATGGAGGCTCTAACCAATCGGGTTTGGGAACCGATGTTGGAGATTAGTGAAGAGAAAGATGGTGAAATTTGTGAAGAGGGTCTTCAGATGGAAGGTGAAAAACTCATGGTTTTGGATGATGTTGATGTTAATGATGAAAACATGGAAGATATTATTTTGGAGATGGAGATGAAACAGACTATGCAAGAAGAAGAAGAAGAAGATGATGAAGATCAAGAACAGAGGATGGAAACCAATGAAGAAGAAGAAGATAGTTTTTTCCTTGGGTTTTTATTTGAAGAAAATTCAAATGAAAAAGAAACTGATATGAGGGATGCTGAAGAAGAATTATTTGAAGATAAAGGTGAAGATGTTGAAGAAGAAGAGTCAAACATAGAAAAAGTCAAACATGTTGAAGAAAGTATTGAAATATCTGTAATTCAAGAGGAAGTCAATGAAGAAAGTGAAACACGGGAGTCAAATGTAGAAAAAGTCAAACAAATTGAAGAAGAAATTGAGGATATGTTGACAGAATTTAATGAAAGATCTGAAATTCAAGAGGAAACTTGTGAAGTAATTGAAGTAGGGGAGTCAAACATAGAAAAAGTCAACGAATTTGAAGAAAGGAATGAACACATGTTAACAGAATTTACTGAAAGTCCAGAGAAAAGCTATGAAGAATTATTTGAGGATGAAGATGTTCAAGAGACTGAAATGGGCGAGTCGAAAATAGAACAATTTGAAGATGAAGATGAAGATGAACAAGAAACCGAAACAGGCGAGTCAAATGTCATAAACGCCAAACAATCTGATGAAGAATTTGAAGAAATGTTGACAGAATTTACGGAAGAAACTGAAGTCGAAAATGGAGGAAATGAGGAAAGAGAGAAGATCGAAGCGTTGCCGGAATGTTTATTGCTAATGATGTACGAGCCCAAGTTATCGATGGAGGTTTCGAAGGAGACATGGGTTCGGAGTAGTGACTTCATCCGTCGTCACTCTAGTAAGAAAAAGCCACCGCCGCCACCACCACTGCCAACTGAACCAATCGACAACAATGTAACAAACATGGTTGCGGTTCAGTATGAGCCGGTTGCACAACATCAACCGGCTCGATCATCGTGTTCATTTCCAGTAGCACCGCGATCAATAATCGCGGTGCTGGAGGAAAAGCTGGTGATGGGGTTCGAGCCATTGGCTCTGTCGCGATGCAAGTCGGAGCCAATGAGAAGGGCACGAGAGAGTTGTAGCTGGCAAAACCAGCTGGAGCCTCCACGTAGAGCTTCATTTGGCGTGGGTATGGCAGGGTTAGGTTAGGTTAGGGTTTTGTGAGTTTGGGTCATAAAAAAGGTTATTAGTGGAGTGTGGTTAGATTCGTATGATTGGTGTTTTGATACATGTTAGATTTTGTGTTTGAATTGTACAATCAATCGATGCAGGTTGTACTTGTTGTGTACAAGTAGATTTATGATCTAATGATGCCAGTAACTAGTCGTATTGTGTTTTGTAATCATATATGTACTAGGGGATAGCTATGCACTTTTTTTTTCACATCATGGAAATCGAGTAATATTAAAATAAAGAAACGTGGTAAAGAAACATAAAAAGAAGATAGAAAATAAGATTGAAATTGAGTTAACTAATTACCGGAGGTTAAACTTAAATCTATTAAATATTTTTTAATAGTGACCGTCCTGATATCATTACCTGAACGATTAGGATTGGGCAGCCGTAGGCACAACCGTGAGGCCGGCCTTAGATCGGAGCCCACCATGTTTCTTCACAGTGGCGGATTTAGACCAAGATTTTAGGGGTAACGTTACATAATTTTCACGGGTAACGTAATATAAAACACGTAAAAAAAATTTAAAAATACACTAAAAATATACTACGCCAAAAAAGTTGAGGGGTAACGGACGTTACCCCTGCTCCTTCTCTAGATCCGTCCCTGTTTCTTCACAGAGAGGCCTAACAGGCTTGCTTAAGGACCTATACATGTCCACACGAGAAACCGAGGCATGACTATGAGGCCGGCCCCGTATCCGAACCCACCAAGTTTCTCCAAGAAAGGGTATAATACCGGCTTAAGGGAACTATCCTTGTTCCCGCGGGAAACCATACTGCTGACTGTAACTTGACATTGCGCCGTGACAAGAGCCAAAACTCTCTGGTGTAACGCGCGATGAGATGAAAACCCGTGTTGGCTCGAATTCAAACTTTTAACCAAAAATAGAAAATTAAAGGAATAATCTATTCGTTTTTTTAGGTTAAACAAATGTTAAAAAGGATTTAGTTTGTAATTCAAATGTTGCACGATAAAATGTTGTGTTGGTCTTGTTCAGTTCTATTCCTATTGGGCTTATACCTGATTGGGTTTATGTCTGGACTTGTGTCTTGTACGAATTCTATTGTTGTGGGCCTCATCCTGTTGTGGGCCTCATCCGGGTCTCATCTCTACGTCAGTTCAGCTGACTTAATCAAGTGGGTTAAAAGCCCATATATGTGTGTTTCTTGTGAACGGTGCAGATTTATCATTGGAATAAGTGGATGGCTCAGATTTGAAGCACACGGATCGTCAGCTGGCATATAAAAGCTTTTGGAGTTTCTCTCACATTCATTCACTCTCTCTCTCGTTCAGATTGTTACTCTCACACACACACTTTACGTCTCTCTCATTCTCTGTATTAGGGTTTGTGTATTCTTTGTAAGTGTTTGTGTATTATCTTGTATTATTTCTTGATCATCTGCTGATATTTCATCAGCAGATGTAGACAATCTTGTATCTTTAAGTTTCAGTGATTATCTGAAACTTTATTGGGTCTGGTTGGGTGTTTTCTGGTTTGGGTAAACTAATAAGATTTTGGTCACCGTTTTGTCGCTATATTCTTGTTTCTGGTTTTGTATTGTGTTTGTGTTGTTATTGAGAGAGATTGAGAGGTATTCGTCTTAGATTTTCTACATGGTATCAGAGCTAAGGCTCTGATCTGTGGTGTTCTTGTGTCCTTTTGTCTTCCGCTGTCTTTTCTCTGGTCAAGGATCTGATCTCTTTAATAGATCTGGTCCTTTGTTGTTCTTTAATAGATCTGATCTTGATATAGTAGATCTGGTCTATTATTCTTGTGTTTGGTTATTGGTGGTTGAACAGACTTGTATTGGTCAACGTGTGTTGGCTGGTGATCTTCTGGAGTTCTTGGATTGGAGCTCTTGGATTGGAGTATTATAGCTACAGTTGCTCTCACTACTCAACACCCTAAGTGAAGGTGTTGGTTGTGAGTTGGCGAAACCCTAACTTGGGTTCCCCCTCACTGTGAGATCGTTCTATCTCTTTTATTTTTTCTGCATTGTCTGTCTAGTTGTCTTGACCGGGTTAGGGTGGACCGTTATTGTTGTTGGTATTTGTCTCTGTCTGTTCTTGTTTGAGTTTCTGTGTATTTGATATATATACATATATAGTTAATAAAGGACTCCCGTGTTAAGATCTGGGTGGGCACCTATGAGTGATGAACCCACTATCTGAACACTGACACGGTTTCGTTCTATTAGGGCTTATTATCTGTTCTTGTATTTGTCAGCTATTGCTGACCGTTTGTTTGTTCTTTCTTTGTATTGATTGTCTTCGATTGTTGATATCATGGATGAACCTGGTGGTGGGGGTACCCTCACTAATCCTGGTGGTGGAGGTCCAGAGAATCCTAATACTCTAATTAGTAAATTAGATATTGGTGATCCTTTGTATATCCACCCAAGTGATACCAGCACTCTGTCTGTTATCAGTATCAAACTTAAGGGTACTGATAACTATTCTGTTTGGGCAAGTGCAATGAAGCTTGCCCTTGAAGCCAAAAATAAGTATGGCTTCATAGATGGTTCTGTTACTAGGTCTGTCACTGATGAAGTCTTAGGTAAACAATGGGATAGATGTAACTCAGTTGTTCTTACTTGGTTACTCAATTCTGTTAGTGAAGAGTTGTTCCTAGGACAGGTTTTCTCTAAATTAGCCAGAGATGTTTGGCTTGATTTAAGAGAAACCTATGATAAGGTAGATGGATCTGTTATGTTTAGTTTGCATCAAAAGATTAATTCATTAACTCAAAGTGGTAGTTCTGTTTCAGAATACTATCATAAGCTAAACACAATGTGGAAGCAGTTGGACTCAATGGTTCAACTGCCTTCATGTTCATGTGCAGCTTCTGGAAAATTTAATGATTTTAATGCACTAATAAAATTGATGCAATTTCTTATGGGACTAGATGATGTTTATCAAACTGTTAGATCTAATCTTCTGATGCAAGATCCTCTACCTAGTGTCAAAACAGCCTTCTCTATTGTATCTAGGGAAGAGTCATATAGAGGTGCTAGTTCTAGTGTGAAAGGATCAAATGTATCCTTCTTTGTTAGGTCTAATCAACCTATGGACAATAAAAGAAAACCAGGTAGGGGTCCTAATCCTAATCTAAAATGTACACATTGCAATATGATAGGTCATACTGTTGACAGATGTTATGAACTGGTTGGGTATCCTCCTGGTTATAGGAAGAAAGTTCCAAACCAGCCTGGAAAACCAACTAGTTCTGGTAATGTGTTTAATGCTAAGGCAAATGTGTCTAGTAAGAGTCCTGTATCAGCTACTGCTTCTTTGCCTTTTACCTCTGAGCAGATCTCTAAGCTGATGAATCTTATTAGTGAGAGACCATCAAATGATCCTCAATCTTCCAGTGTTGGAGGTGAGTCTGTACTTGTTGATGGTTTCTCTAATGCTACTGTCTTGAACAAAGTTTGTGATATTTTTAGGAACTTTTCTAGTTGTTCTACTTTGGTCAAGACTGCACTGTTACTCAAATGGATCATGGACTCTGGTGCTAATCAACATATGGTTAGCACTGATGAGAATATGATCAATTGTCTTGATGTTTCCAGTTATAACATGTCTGTTAAACATCCTAATGGCACTAGTGCCAAGGTTGTTAAGATTGGAGACATCAAACTGGGAGAAGGTGTCATCCTTAATGATGTCTTCTATGTCCCAGAGTACTGTGTAAACTTGATTTCTGTCCATAAGTTAGCTAAGGACAACAAGTTGAATGTGTTGTTTGATGATCATGCCTGCTATGTCCAGGATTCCAAGTCCAGGAGTGTCCTGGTGACTGGTAAAGAGCATGATGGACTGTATTTTGTTGGTGATAATGTGAGTATGGTTAATCTGTGTTACAATAGTATAAGTGAGTCTAATCTATGGCACAGTAGGTTAGGTCATCCCTCTAATGAGGTTCTTGCTGTGTTAAAAAAGGGTTTGAATGGGTCATGTAAAGAAAACAATGTTTGTGAAATATGTCATAAAGCAAAACAAGTTAGAGTTCCATTTCCTCTTAGTGAACATAAGACTACTGAGCTAGGGGAATTGATTCACTTGGATGTTTGGGGCCCTTATAGGGTAACAAGCAAGGAAGGGTATAAGTACTTCCTAACAATAGTGGATGATTTCTCTAGAGCAGTTTGGTGTTATCTCTTGAAAGGAAAGGGAGAAGTTTTTGAAAATATACTAGTTTTTTATGAATTGTTAAAAACTCAGTTTAAGAAAACTGTTAGAACTTTTAGAAGTGACAATGGAACTGAATTTGTTAATAAACAGATGACAAACTTTTGTAATCAAAATGGAATTATTCATCAAACCTCTTGTGCTTATACTCCACAACAAAATGGTGTTGTGGAGAGGAAGCATAGACATTTGTTAAACATAGCAAGAGCTTTGTTGTTTCAGAGTTCTGTGCCTCTAAATTTCTGGTCTGAGTGTGTACTGACTGCTGCATACTTAATAAACAGGCTTCCTTCTTCTGTCTTGAATGGTAAGAGTCCCTATGAGAAATTATTTGGTTTCCCCCCTGTTATAGAACATTTAAGGAATTTTGGGTGCTTGTGTTTCAAAACTATTTTAAATGAAACAGATAAGATGTGTAGTAGGTCTGATAAATGTGTTTTAGTTGGGTATTCACCTTTTAAAAAGGGTTATAAACTGTGGAGTTTAGATAAAAAAGAATTTGAGTTTTCAAGAGATGTTAAATTCTATGAAAACATTTTTCCTTTCAAAACTGATAAAGAAAAAACTGTCTTTAATAATATAAATCATCTAAACTTCTTTGATCTATATGAAACTACAAGCACTGAAACATCTTTAAATGGTCTTAATAATAATAATAATAATATTCCCGATGATGAAGGGGAACCAAATGGTGCTCATGAACAATCACCTGGTCAAGGGAAAGATAACTTTCCCAGAGCTGCCAGGGAGGTTGATCATCACCATGATCAGCAGCCTGGTAGTACAGGTTGTAGAGAGTCTGACCCTTCCAGTAGTGAGTGTTCACATGATGAGACATTTACTCCTGAGGGAAATAGAGTTGATAGTGTTAGAAGGTCTCATAGGAACTCTGTTTTACCAAAAAGATTTGATAGTTATGTTATAGAAGGAAAAGTTAAGTATGGAGTAGAAAAGGTTGTCAATTATTCTCTTTTGTCTCATGAAAATTATTGTTTTATTTCTAGTCTTAATAAATCTATTGAGCCCACTTCCTATTCAGAAGCTTCTAAGGATCCCAAATGGGTAGAAGCCATGAATAAGGAAATGGAAGCTTTGTATAAAAATAATACTTGGGTCATGAGTGATCTGCCCAAGGATAGAAAACCCATTGGCTGCAAATGGGTTTTCAAAATAAAATACAAAGCTGATGGGTCAATAGAAAGGTATAAAGCAAGACTTGTTGCTAAAGGCTTTAACCAAAGAGAAGGTCTAGACTTTGGTGAGACCTTCTCTCCAGTGGTTAAAATGGTAACAGTCAGGTGCTTCATTTGTATGGCTGTCCAGAATGATTGGCCTTTGTATCAAATGGACATAAATAATGCTTTCCTGTATGGGTCAATAACCGAGGATGTTTACATGACACCTCCAGAGGGTTATTGTCCTAAAGAAGGAAACAAAGTTTGTAAATTAGTTAAGTCCCTTTATGGACTTAAACAGGCTCCAAGAAAGTGGAATGAGAAGTTAACTTCTGTTCTACTTGAAATTGGGTTTAAGCAGTCTCTTTGTGATCATTCATTATTTGTTAAGAATGTGAATAATGTATTTGTTGCATTGTTAGTATATGTTGATGACATTGTCATCACAGGAAATAGTGAATCTGAGATTAACAATGTTAAAGGTTTATTAAAACATAACTTTCAGATTAAAGATCTTGGTAAACTTAAATATTTTTTAGGTATTGAGGTGTTATATTCTGAAAAAGGAATTTCTTTAACTCAAAGAAAATATTGTTTAGAGTTACTCAATGAGTTTGGATATCTAGGTTGCAAGCCTGTAAAAACTCCTATAGAACAGAGCTATATTGTCTCTGGTAAATCCAAAAATGAAGTGTTTCTTGATAATGTGGTAGGATATCAGAAACTTGTTGGTAAATTGTTGTATCTATCTCTGACCAGACCTGATATCAGCTATGCTGTTCAGTTTCTGAGTCAGTTTATGCATAAGCCCACCAAGTTTCATCTTCAAATTGCACTTAGACTACTAAGATATCTTAAATCATCTCCTGGAAAGGGGCTCTTATTTAAGAAGTCTAGTATTATGAGTTTGAGTGGATTTGCTGATGCTGACTGGGCCAAATGCTTACTTACTAGGAAGTCAGTTACAGGATTTTGTATTTTCCTTGGAGAGTCATTGATCTCCTGGAAAAGTAAGAAGCAAAACACAGTCTCTAGATCTTCAGCTGAAGCTGAATATCGAGCTCTGTGTTCTGCCTCTTGTGAAGTCATATGGCTTCAAAATCTGTTAAAAGAATTGAACATTAATGTAGCTTTACCTGTCACTTTGTATAGTGATAGTAAGGCTGCACTTGCTATTGCAGCAAACCCAGTTTTCCATGAGAAAACTAAACACTTTGAGATTGACCTTCATTTTTTGAGGGAAAAAATCTCAAGTGGGGTTGTTCACACTGAAAAGGTTATTTCTAGTGAACAAACTGCTGATATATTTACAAAAGGTTTAGGTATTGATCAACATCAATACATGTGTAACAAGTTAGGAATGATTGACTTGTTTAACATTTGAATTATGGGGGCGTGTTAAAAAGGATTTAGTTTGTAATTCAAATGTTGCACGATAAAATGTTGTGTTGGTCTTGTTCAGTTCTATTCCTATTGGGCTTATACCTGATTGGGTTTATGTCTGGACTTGTGTCTTGTACGAATTCTATTGTTGTGGGCCTCATCCTGTTGTGGGCCTCATCCGGGTCTCATCTCTACGTCAGTTCAGCTGACTTAATCAAGTGGGTTAAAAGCCCATATATGTGTGTTTCTTGTGAACGGTGCAGATTTATCATTGGAATAAGTGGATGGCTCAGATTTGAAGCACACGGATCGTCAGCTGGCATATAAAAGCTTTTGGAGTTTCTCTCACATTCATTCACTCTCTCTCTCGTTCAGATTGTTACTCTCTCACACACACTTTACGTCTCTCTCATTCTCTGTATTAGGGTTTGTGTATTCTTTGTAAGTGTTTGTGTATTATCTTGTATTATTTCTTGATCATCTGCTGATATTTCATCAGCAGATGTAGACAATCTTGTATCTTTAAGTTTCAGTGATTATCTGAAACTTTATTGGGTCTGGTTGGGTGTTTTCTGGTTTGGGTAAACTAATAAGATTTTGGTCACCGTTTTGTCGCTATATTCTTGTTTCTGGTTTTGTATTGTGTTTGTGTTGTTATTGAGAGAGATTGAGAGGTATTCGTCTTAGATTTTCTACAACAAATTTAGGGGTGGGTACAATTTAGTTAACCCCGTTGGTGTCATTCCTTTTGTTTGTATTGTGAATAAAAGTTAAAAAGTGATTATTTAATTCTAACAAATTAGTGTTTTCATTTTCATATAAACGCACAAGAGTTTGGGGGCTCAACCGCTCAACTAACTTAAGATTGTTACTAAAAAAGTGCTGCTTATTATACGGGTAACCTTGTGAAACACAGAGTGTGATTAACTACAGATGATAATTAGATTGGACATGAAAGTTGATTTTATGTTCAAATAAATTCGCAATCTTAAGTTTAGTATTATTCAAATACATCACCAAGTTTAGAAAAAAACATCGCCACATAGGAGACATGTCATTAATGTGTTATATGAATTAAAATCATCTCTTACTAAACTCATACATCTAAAGTTACTTCCCAAGATTGAGGAATTCGTACCACAACACTATAGTTGCCTTGTCACGATCATGTTAAATTAAGGCCATCGATACCACCCTATTGTCTCATTGCTTAACATCTTCAAAACCCAGTTCATACCCGAAGTTTGACCGAAGTTGACCAAACCGGTTCTGTTTTTCAACCTGGGCCATTTTGGAAGAAAAATACCGATACCTTTAGTATTAGTGTACGGCCCAATACTGGGTTTGTGCACCTCTAGCTAGAGGTGCACAAGAAAACCGGGTTGAGAACCCGACTTGTCCAAACCGGCCCAACCCGAACTGGTTTGGGCCAGGTATATTCCAAACCGGGTTTGGTTCTAGATCCAGTCCGGTGCTCCCCAATCGCTTCCCCTCATTTCTCCCCAAAACCGAATCGAAACCGGTGCAAAACTGAACTAGTTTCAACCCAAAACTGGTTTGTGAAGGAACCGGTATCAGCCGAAACCAATTCGGGTTCTTAAAAAAACCGAAATGTGCCCCTCTAGCTCTAGCTTTTTTTTTTTGAACGGCAAATTTCCACACCTAGTGGGACTTGAACCCATGATCTCCCCTTAAGTGTTCCTAGAAGCTTTGCTTCTACCATTGGGCCACCAACCCCAATGGCTCTCTAGCTCTAGCTTAGATTGCCGAATTTGTTCGGGCTTTTGTGAACTTTTAAAAAGCAATCTATTCTGCAAAGAGCTTATTAAGTTTCAACCCAATAAAAAAGACCGGCCCAACTCCTTTAAAGCCCACCCAAACCAACAGTGTGTA
The DNA here is from genome assembly GCA_028751855.1 of Ambrosia trifida. Taxonomy (NCBI): domain Eukaryota; kingdom Viridiplantae; phylum Streptophyta; class Magnoliopsida; order Asterales; family Asteraceae; genus Ambrosia; species Ambrosia trifida. The sequence continues at coordinate 81,944,893 of CM054123.1, forward strand.
ACTCAGGTATGTATGTCAGTATGTACAGTCTCTACTCCATCTTCGCCGTCTGCTATACTTTTTTAAACTCTGCAGACCAGACCAACCGTCTCTACACAGATTATTAATATTACAACTTCAAGCAACAACAACATGTTCCAGCTTCACAAATGCAGCAGTAGTTCAATCCAATGGAATCCTTCTCCGATCGTCGCCCTAGCCACCAGCCTCCACGATTCTCACGTCGCCGCCGCTAGAGAAGACGCCTCCCTCGAGATATGGCTCGTTTCTCCTGCTTCCGTTGGTTGGCACTGTCAACTCGTATGCTCCTTACATTATTATTATTATTATTATTATTATTATTATTATTATTTATTAAAACATTATGTAATGGAATTGAAAATACATATGAATTTGATTGCAGAGGATAGAAGGTGATGGGAATATGAGAGTATCGTCGTTGGTATGGTGTGGTTCGGGTTCGGGTTCGGGTTCGGGTTCAGGTAGATTGTTTTCATCCTGCATTGATGGATCGGTGTTGGAGTGGGACTTGTTTAACCTCACTCAAAAGGTTTGTTTGTAAATTGTGTAAAAGGTTTACACGTGAGTTTCGATGCGGTTACGAGTCTGTTTGATATATGTATTGTTGGCATTGAATAGGAAATTGAATAAGAGGTAAGAATACAGAGAAGAGTGAGTGATTTACTTGATCAGTATTCAGTATGCTTACAATCAGTGTGACTGTATGAGACTACACTTTTTTAGGCTGCAATTTATCTGATAGATTGTTTTTTTACCGTATATTGTGATTTTTATATGTAATTTTAAGTTTTATACACACACACATTTTTGTTTTATAGGTAATATATTAAGTAGACAGGTTTTAGCCCCTCCTCGACCCATTTTTTAAAAATATACAGGATTAATCACCGGAATCTACATAGCTTGGTTGGAAACTGGTCGGAATTTACTGGTTTTGGCTGGAATCGCCGATTTTTTGTCGGTCGACTAGGGCCAACTACTATAACGAAAAATTACTCACTGACCTGCCAACTAGCGATTAATCACGGACTTGTCCCGATTTTTACTACACTGATTATTAGTTAGTTGTTAGCCACTAACAATATAGTTAACACTTTTCTGGTGACATGATAGCATGTTACTTGTCTGGACATCCACTTGTCGAAGGTATCGAGAGGATTGGAATCATAGGAGTAGATAGTAGAAAATCATCTTGTTTTTTAAATGTTGAAAATCTGATGTATTTTAGCAGATTTTGGAAATTTTAACCTGTTGCTAACTATGAGGAACACATTGTCCTCCAACCCAGGAATCCTTTAACCGCTACAGATATCCGCATTTTTATCTTGATCAAGTATCTTGTGACCTCTCTTTGGTTAGACTCAAAATGACGTTTTGTTAAATACAGAATGCCTTGGGCTGCTGCATTTTTATTCTCATCAAAGTAATGGAAGTCTCAACTCTAAATGCTTGTTGCTATGATGGACTTCCAATGGACTTATCCTTTAAGCCACTATGGATACGAGTACCGTACCAACATTTGTCCAATGCAACTGTGCACTTCTATTACTAGTTAGTCGTGCTCGTACAATGCTGGTAACACTCAACAACCTGATCTACTATTTTGTTTTTCCATCACTTTTCTGGTGGTGGTAAGCTCTGTTATGCATTCAGTCCGCGATCACCATAAGTTGCAAACGAAAGTTGCATCTTTTTCGCGTACCATGTACTTAGGGGACCTTCTATGGATGTGCGTGAACTAGAAAACGAAAAGATTTTCTGAGTATTCTATTACACAAATGAATATCATGTAGCTGGAGTTAAGAAACTCCTATATATAAAATGCATACCTCTTTTTTTTGTTGTTGTCAAGGATTCATAGGAATAGGCAGGTGGTTTATCATATGCTTTCTATGTCACAATTCTTCATCATGGTTTTAAAATAAAGCATGCAAGGTGGTTAATAGTTTCTCCTCATTGTTTTCACTTCATCAACATTTTAAAAATTTTCTCTGACCATTAGGAACAAATGAATTTCTTAAAAACAGTTTTGGACTATGGTCTTGAAAAACCACAACCTTTTCCCCTCTTTTAACAGCTGGTCTTTGGATAACCTTTAATTGGGGGAATGCCTCGAGTCCTTGGCCTATTCACATGAAGGCTAAGTTGTTCTTACTTCATCTGCAGGTTGTGGTAGATCCTATAGGTGTATCCATCTGGCAGATGGCTGCTCATCCTATGAGTAGGCAGCAGTCTAATCCTAAACCAGATATGGCTTCAGTAGTGAATGGGCATGATACTGATAAAACTATTGATGATGGTGATGTCACCAGTGAGAGTGACGTTGAAGCTGAGTCGCTCGACTTGTACGAGGAACCAATTACTGAAAATGCAAGTATGGCAATTGCTTGTGACGATGGCTGCGTGCGAATATATAATATCTCAGACTCAGATGGATTCACTTACCATAAATCATTGCCAAGGGTTGGTGGTGAGTTAGCTGCCTCCTTTTCAGATCCCTACCTTTTGTGATTCATTATTTATGAGTAATTATGCATTTTCATCATTTCAATGCAGGGCGTGTGCTAAGTGTCACTTGGAGTCCAGATGCAAAAAGAATATACGCAGGAAGTAGTGACGGGTATGCACTTTTTTTCTTTCTGAGGGTTAGGTGTTTTTTTTAAAGTTATGCAGTTATGCTATTGTTTTAAGTGATCATCGCATACAAAACTGTTCGTAATATAAAAATATAATGCTGAAATTTTTTAGGTCTGTATGTCAATTTCAGGTTCATAAGATGCTGGGATGCTAAATTGTCTCAAGAAGTGTACAGAATTACTGTTGGGCTTGGAGGTTTAGGTAGCACGTCTGAACTTTGTGTTTGGTCTATACTTGCACTGAGGTAACCATTTGTGTGGCTGTATATATTACATATGCAATCTGTTATTGGTATTAGTTAAATGTGACATGGCTATCTAACTTAAATGCATTATATATGCTTCTTTCAGGTGTGGAACCCTTGTGAGTGCAGATAGTAGTGGCAGTGTTCAGTTTTGGGACAGTTCACATGGAACTCTCTTGCAAGCACATTCTTGCCATAAAGGTGATGTCAATGCTTTAGCAGCCAGTCCTAGCCATACAAGCGTGTTTTCTGCTGGATCAGATGGTCAGGTACTGAACGTCATCTGTTAGCATACAGTTAAGATTGTTTTCATTTTTAAATCAGTCATAATAATAGATTAATAATAAGAATACTCATCTGTTTTCAGGTTATATTATATAACCTATCTGGTGATAAATCTTGTTCGAAAATGATGAAAAAGTGGGTCTACATTGGTTATGTGAGAGCCCATACACATGATGTAAGAGCCTTGACTGTTGCCGTACCCATACGTCGTGAAGGTATGCATCTGTTGTCTTGTCTGGAGTTTGTTTGACACGTTTGCTGTTATTCCTTTTACATGAATTACATTTGTTTGCCAACAGATTTACCGCCTGAAGATAAAGTAAAAAGAGCTCGTGTTAGGGAAAAGCAACTTGAGTTTAGCTACAATAAATGGGCCCATACGGGCGTTCCCATGCTTATATCCGCTGGTGATGACACTAAGCTTTTTGCATATTCTGCCAATGAGTTTACCAAATTTGCTCCACATGATATCTGCCCTGCACCACAAAGACCGCCCATCCAGCTGGCATGCAGGACGGCTGACAGATTGACTTATCTTCTTCTGGTTCAGGCTCCACACTGGTTAGATTTGCTTACAGTTGATGTGAAACGAGATGGTGGCATTTCAACTACTGATTTGGTGGCTCGGGTTAAGAGCATAGGTTTGAGAAAGATTATATGCAGCTCCATCTCACCTTCGGGGAGGTTTTTTGCATATTCCAGTCATGTTAAGCCTTGCCTTTTTGAGTTGAAAAATAGCGGAACCGGAACTGGGAGAAGTGTGTGGTCCATAAGTAAAAGAAAACTCCCTTCATCTTTACCTTTTGCCCACTCCATGATTTTTACTTCGGATTCTTCTAGGTTGATAATTTCGGGACATGATAAAATGATATATGTAAGTGATCATTCATTCTCTGTCTCTCTTCCTCTCTCTCTCTCTCTCTCTCTCTCTCTCTCTCTCTCTCTCTCTCTCTCTCTCTCAAACACACACACACACACATGCACACCACAGACACCTGATAGAAATAATAGGGTATGATATCTGTTTTTTCTTCTCTGCAAGTATTTTCGAACATAATTTGTATAATGTTTCAGGTTGTGGATGTGGGAAGCCTGAAAGTAACACATAAATACACCCCTTGTCGTAAGGAGTGTGATCAACGCTTACCGCCTACTCAACCGCCGATTACAAAAATGTTTACCAGTCCGGATGGACAGTGGCTAGCCGCTGTCAACTGCTTTGGAGACGTGTATATATTTAATCTAGAGATGCAAAGGCAGCACTGGTTTATATCAAGATTGGATGGCGCCTCTGTCACAGCTGGAGGGTTTACTCCCAAGAATAGCAACATGCTAATAGTATCCACGTCATCAAATCAAGTTTACGCATTTGATGTAGAGGCAAAGAAATTAGGAGAATGGTCAATGCACAACACGTTTGCCTTGCCACAAAGATACCAGGACTTCATTGGAGAGGTCATTGGACTTGCATTTCCAACTTCTGCAGATGTCGCCATTTATAGTGCCAGGTTTGCTTTCATAACGCAAATCTCATATTAGATGTCGTGCTTATAAGGAACGTCCGACCTCAAATGCCACCAACGTGTTTGGGTGCTATGGATGAGAGGGGAACTTCACATTTATGCAACCAAAACAAATCTGTGAGCTCCTTGTGGGCAAATTGTATAAATATTGGTTGGTATGAGGGGTCGGATGTTATAGGCTTAGGGGCTGTTTGGTAGCCTCTTAATTAGCCTCTTAATCATTCAGGTTTGAATCATTCAGCATTCAGACTGTTTGTTTCAGCATCTAAATGGAATGATTGCTGAACCATTAAGCTAATAAGAGATGCTGAATGATTCAGCTTTTAACCATTCAGAGCCTCTTAACCATTCAGACCATCTTAATGATTCAGCATTTAATCAACCAAACAGCCCCTAACTGTAGGTATTTAGATTTTGTCCTTGTAGTTACGTATTATTGAGAATGGTTGGTGATCGCTTTGTTTTTCCAGGGCAATGTGCTCCATTGACTTTGGGATGCCAGTTGATAAAGAAGATGATAAAAAGGTAAACAGTCATGATTTGTCGACATTTAAGAAATCAAAACGTAAGTCGTTTGAAAGTAAAAACGGTATGAGAAAGAATTTTGAATTTCGCACATTTACAGAACCTGTTGTATTTGTCGGGGATCTTTTGAAAGGTTCTGTATTAGTTATAGAAAAACCATGGATGCAAGTGGTTAAGGGTTTTGACGCACAGCCCGTCCACAGACATATATACGGAACATAAACTCCGAATAGATGTTCAATTTTGGTCTCGTTTTTCAAGTGATATAAGTGATATTGAAGCAATGTTGTGCAACGTTTTATTTGATATATAATTCTGGAATTTTGTCTAGTGTGCATTTTTTCATGCATTATCCTTAACTGTGATCTTTGAAACGGCATTTGTTAAGTTTGTTCATCAAATTTCTGTTGTTTATTTGTTGTCGTGATGACGCTTAGTTTTTGAATTTTGATTAGCGTAGAGTACTATTGTTGGAACTGAATTAGTCCGAACATTTGAACAAAACACATTCGAATCTTTCCTTCCCCATTGGCACTTTTGCGGTCACTGTAGCCACGCCGATGTTGCCATTATTCACATTGAATCCGCGATCGTTACTAAATCTATAAATCAAGTATCCACCGTATATCACATCATCATCATCATCATCATTCTCACTTAATCCCACCTATAGCAAAGCTAAGGTAGGGTCTGAGGAGGGTAAGATGTAGACAGCCTTACCTATAAATCAAAACATCTGCTACTCTCAAACAACGCTCCAAAACTCGACATTTTTGGTATGGTTTTTGGACTTCCTTTTAGTGTCTTGATTACTTGAATGATGATAGAACTATAATTAAATTTCCAAAAATGATTGTTAGATCATTGGTTGCTATATTACTATATTTTTAGATTTAGATTAGACTAGATTTGACTGAATATATATAAATGCTAGTCACAATATTTGAAGGGAAGAGTGAATATGAGGTTGTTAGGCATATAACTTGTATGCGAAAACTATCAAAACTACGTCATTTTGATTAAAACCAATAAAAATAATAACTTAAAATCTCAATCTCCCTTAAATTCTCACATTCTGTTTTGATTTCATATCTTATTCCAACTTGATCAATACTTATGAAACCTTAGCTAACTTAAGTTAAAAAAAAAGACTTTGCGGATTGGCAATGATAACTATAAAAAACGTATTGTTGGAAAAATAAACTGTGAAGAAATGATTCATCAATTTGATATTACTTTAATCGTCGTTTTAAAAAACAGTTTGCGTTATTTACTTCATTAAAAACTAAAGTTAAAAGGGCACACAATTCACGGTTCGGCCGGGGCATATGAATTGTCAGAGACGAACCTGATATTAATCTATTAAATTTTAGATCACATTATACAAAACCCTTGCTATACTTTTCTATGAACGACGATTATGAGACAACATATTTTTAGATTAATTTTTGTTTTTTTGGTTTTTCATTTCCAATTAGTATATCAGGCTTTAACCTATTTCCATGATCTCTTCAACATCGGGAGGATGTACCAACAAGAAAATAGTAGCATCATCACTCAAGAGCGTCATCGGGAAAACTGCTACTGTCGGCGTATAACTCTCAGTGAGGTAAGCTTAGCACTTAGGAAGATGGGAAGGGGTAAGGCAGTCGGCCCAGACAACATTCCGATTGAAGCGTGGAAGTGTTTAGGAGAGGAAGGAGTCAAATGGTTAACAAACTTCTTCAATCGTATACTCAAGTCTGGAAAAATGCCAGATCAATGGAGAAGTAGCGTCGTGGTTCCTATATATAAGAACAATGGTGACGCCCAATGTTGTGGAAGCTATAGAGGAATTAAGTTGCTGAGCCATACTATGAAATTATGGGAAAGAATAATTGAGACTAGGATTAGAAAAGAAACCCATATTTCATTAAATCAATTTGGCTTCATGCCTGGGCGGTCAACTATTGAAGCGATTAACATTCTAAGGAGATTAATGGAGAAGTATAGGGAAAAAAGACGAGACTTACATATGGTGTTCATTGACCTGGAAAAGGCATACAACAGTGTCCCGCGTTGGCTGCTTTGGGATACTTTGGAATGTAAAGGGGTGCCGGGGAAATATATAGATATTATTAAGGATATGTATGAAAGGTCTGTCACCAGCGTTCGGGCACCTGTAGGGGATACTAATTCTTTTCCTATGGAGATAGGACTCCATCAAGGGTCTGCTTTGAGCCCATTCCTCTTTGCGATAGTATTGAATGAGTTGTCCAAATCGATTCAAGAGCCAATGCCGTGGGGTATGCTTTTTGCTGATGATATTGTGTTAGTGGAGACCAAAGAAGGCCTGAACGCGAGGGTAGAAGAGCCAATGCTGATAGATAGAGTTGTCCAAATCGATTCAAGAGCCAATGCCGTGGGGTATGCTTTTTGCTGATGATATTGTGTTAGTGGTGGAGACCAAAGAAGGCCTGAACGCGAGGGTAGAAGAGTGGAGAGCATCTTTAGAGAGCAAGGGGTTACGGATTAGTCGTTCGCAGACAGAGTACCTTTACTGTGGTTTCAGTGATGCAGGTGACATCAGTGACACGCAGATCACCATCGATGGCCAAGCGGTCCCGAAGACAACGAGTTTCAAATATTTAGGATCATTTGTTCAAAATGATGGGGAGATAGATAGAGATGTAGCCCACCGTATCCAGCTGGCGTAGATGGAAAGCAGCCTCTGGGGTTTTGTGTGACAGGAGGTTCCCAACTAAACTAAAGGGTAAATTTTATAGAGTTGCAGTCAGACCAACTATGTTGTATGGGACAGAGTGTTGGGCCATCAAGAAGACTCAAGCCCGCAAGATGGATGTAGCAGAAATGAGGATGCTTAGGTACACAAGGCTAGACCGTATAAGAAATGAGCTTGTTAGGGAAAGGTTAGGGTTGGCTAGTATTTCAGAGAAGATAAAGGAATGGAGATTGAGATGGTTTGGGAATGTTAGGAGGAGGCAGACGTCAGCGCCAGTTAGAGTAGTGGAAGCGCTGACTGTTGAGGGTAGGAGGAGTAGAGGTAGACCCAATTTGACTTTGGATAAGCGCATTGAACAGAATTTGATAGAGTTGCACCTCTTTGACGACATGGTCCAGGATAGGAGTTCACGGAGACGTAGAATTAAGGCTAAGGATTCTTAGGGGCTGTACATTTTCACATTGGACTTGGTTTGTGTTGGTAATCATGCCGGCATATATGTTGTGTACCTGCATATACATGTTCCTTTGTCTGTCGTGTTTCTTTTTCACTACTTACTTGATTGTTGGTACTTGGTAGTTTATTTTATATATATCCAGTTCATCATGTTTGGAGTCGGGGGTCTCTGATAGAAGCAGTCTCTCTATCCCTAGGGATGGGGGTAAGGTTTACCTACATCCCACCCTTCCCAAATCCTATCAATAGTATTTCTATTTGTAGAACTTACCGGGTATGGTTGTTGTTGTTGTATATCAAGCTTTAACCCAGTAAATAATATTTGCTTTTATTTTCTATTGGACATACACAACATGACCCCTACTATAAGGATGGATCCACCAATGAGAAGAAGGTATACAAGGAATCCGAGGTTAGCACCTTAAAAAAATAAAAGAATAATAATAATAAACAACTTGAGTTAAATAAAATTTATTTTTTTAAACTGAATATACATTACGGTTTCATTCCACAATAAAAAGACAAATATACAATAGGATGACAGGTAACCGGGCAACAAGCAACAAGCTGTGCCGTAATCCTTTTCTGAATAACAAAATGTCAAAATCTATCCTACTAGCATGCCTCATCTATTATATGCATTATTTAAAAAAAAAACTCATTGAACACTTTTTAATGTGTATACTACTCTAGTCGTATTAAAACCATTAATATTCTAATAAAAATAAATTCGATTACATGGATCCCATCAAGTATTCTAATAAAATTACACATTCGATTACATGGATCCCATCATAATTCACAAAGAAAAAGGCCCCTACCCATTTAAAACTTTTGAAATGTCTTCCTCTTCTGATTGTTTGTTGAATGCCATTTAATGTATAATTCAATAATGTTCTAACTAATTTAATATCTATTCAAACTAATACATTTAATTTAATCTTTTTAAAATAGAAAATACATGAATATGAATAATAAAAATACACATCCTCTCTTTTCTTGACTGACAAGAAGAATACCCCCCTGTACACTAGTTTCTCACACGCATCTTAAACACTTACACACATTCTCTATCTCTTAAAAGTCCAAACTCATATGCAGTAATGCAGAGTTGCAGCCTTGCAGACACGTAAAAAGGGTGATGCTATCTACACAACCCAAAAAAAACCCTAAACAACCTTTCTACGGACCGTCGAGGCCTTGGTGGGGGCTCGACGGGCCATGGAGGCCCTGATGGGCCATATGGGGGTTGTGTAAATAAAAACCCTAGTTGTGTAGATAACCAAGGCCGTAAAAAAACCCCAATTTCTATTTATAAAGTTAACCTTTCAATTATATGTATTTACATACCACAACTATTATCAGTCACGTTATCTATCTACATTTAGACACAAATACAGAGCGTAATGGGTAGATTTAGCTTCACCTATAATCAGTACTTGATTCCTAAATCCCCGTAAATGCCACGTCACCCTACCCCACCCCACCCCATCCAATATATATACATAACATATTATATCAAATAGTTGTTACACTAAAAGCAGATTACCAGTACTTGGGGTTCTAATCTATGGAGGTTTTGAACCACTTTTTTGATCATAACACTGAATCTTGTTTGCCACCGGGGTTTAGATTCCATCCTACTGATGAAGAACTCATCACGTGCTACCTCATAAAGAAGGTGCTCAACGGCAGCTTCACTGGCCTCGCATTCGCCGACATTGATCTCAACAAATGCGAGCCCTGGGATCTTCCTAGTATGTTGTGTTTTTAAAGATTTTTTTTTTCTGGCTAAATAAGGCACGCTAAACTTGTTTATAAACTTGCATCATTGTCCTTGGTGATGGACCTTTCTAGCTACTGGTGTAAACAAGCCACCTCGTTAACTACTTGAGGTCGGCTTGTTAAAAGCTCTAATTAAGCCTGTGCTTAGGCCTAATTGTTAGCTTGTTTAATAGATGAGAACGAGTCTCACCCTAAGCTTCACTTGTCAAGCTCAAGCCAACTCAGGAACATACATGAGCCTATTATTTGTATAATGTATTACATATTATGCAAAAACTAATTAAAAAAATATAAACAATACTTATAAATGAATATAAAATGATTAAAAAATAATAAATGAGCGGAACTTTAAAAATATATAGAGCTAACTCAAACCAAGCCAAGTGGTGGAGTGGCTTTTGTTTCACCTATGTCATCAAAGGTTCAATCCTCACTTCTAACATTTATGGTTTGGTATCCGGGTGAAGATCGAATACGGGTGGCGCCGGTTCGAATCTGACGGCGGCGAGGTTTTACCGAGTTCTATAGCACTGTCGTGCCTTCGGGCGGGTGGGGCTCGGGTTTCCGCGCATCGGGAGAAGGCGGGCGCTGCTGGAGGTCGAGTAGTCGATTCTTGGGCACGGCGCCCCGCAAGGGTGGTTGCCACACAGTTGTTCGCCGATAAAAAAAAACTCAAACCAAGCCAAGCTTTTGCTCTCATAAATTAAACAAGCTTGATCCTACCTAATCAAGCTCCTCAACTCGTTTATATATATATATGTATTTTCAACACACCTTAATACCGCTTTGGTCTATGTGATAACTTTTTAAGACTACTTTCTTTACAGGAAAGGCGAAGATGGGAGGAAAAGAATGGTACTTTTTCAGTCTTCGGGACCGAAAGTACCCAACGGGGCTGAGGACAAACCGGGCAACCGAGGCCGGATACTGGAAGGCGACCGGAAAAGACCGAGAGATCTACAGCTCAAAGACGTCTGCTCTTGTGGGGATGAAGAAAACCCTAGTGTTCTACCATGGTAGAGCTCCAAAAGGGGAAAAGAGTAATTGGGTAATGCATGAATACCGGCTTGAAGGCAAATTTGCATACCATTTTTTCTCAAACAATTCCAAGGTACGTACATTACAATGAATAAATTTAGGGTTTTGTGACATTTTATTATTATTTTTGCATGGTGTGTTTTGTTCGGTTTAGTTGGTTATAGTTAGTTAAAGATGGTATTTAATGCAGAATTTTAAATGCAAAAAGGCTATTTAAAAGTTCATTGTTTATTTAAGGGTTATCAATATGTTATTTAAAAGTTCATTGTTTATTTAAAGGAAAGATCCTGTACAATGTGTTTTTTTTTTGTAAGAATTGTGAGAATCAAAAGAGAGTATTTTTATTTTATTTTTTTTTTCAAAAAAAATTTCCCATATTATTAAACATGTATTATAGTATTGAAATCTAAAAAAACAAAAAATAAATAAATTTTGGTGTAGAGTAATTACACAAAAAAAAATTTAATTTTTTTTTGTATTATTCATCTAAAAAGTATGTTTAAGCACATGGAAAAAAAAATCTAAAGAAAATAAATTTTCCCCCTTACTTTGAATCTCACGGTTCTTACTAAAAAACATTTGTATTTGATATATATTTACTCTATAAAAACCAGTATACTTTTTCTTATCAATTTATTCTATATATACAACAAAACAGATTGTTAACAGTACTAATTCGTGATTGGGCCACGTATTCACTTATTATTGGGCCAAACATATTAGTTTTCCTTCTTTATTGGGCCAAACAGTTTATGGTAAACAGTAATAATTCTTTATTGTTATGTTATGTGACTTTAATTTAAATACAGGGTTACAATGATTGTTTCTTTTAATTAATAATTTACATTTCTAACCCTTAATATTAGATAACTAATGAACTCTAATAATTTTTTTTACGGAAATAGTCCATTAACTTATGTATTTTTTTACTTTAAGCCTTTTGACTTCATACTTTGCATTATACCTTTTTATAAAAAAAAATTTATGGATACGGACATTAAAACATTTCAACAAAATAATTATAATCAGTGTATTAAGACTTTTAGTTTTGCGAACGTAATTTCATTTTTTGGTTTTGATCTAGGTAAAAGCACCAGTAGATTTCCTCTCAAGCAATTTTTTTTCATGTGCTATATCGAGTGTTGATGCCTACCAAACCGATACCGATTAATACCCCGCCGCGTAGCGCGGGTATCTTGCTAGTTAAAAATAATTTTGGCGCACTAAACCATTAAAGTGCATTCACATGTGAAAAATATATAAGAAATGTTTTTCAAATTAAATTTAAAGAGCCTAAGATCATTCACAACCTACCCACCAAATTTTGTGAGGGGTTCCCTCAAATTATATGGGTGAGTGTGGATGATTGTGAGTGGAGAAGAGAGAAAATATTTGGTGAAAACATTGTTCACCCCTATATTTGAAAAGCTACTCTTCACCCCTATATATATTTTAATATTTTTGTAAGTGATTGTGAGTGAGAAGAGAAAAAATATAATGATAAAAGTATGAAAAAGTATTATTATTTTAATTAGGAGAGAGAATATTTAAAGGTGAAGTGGTGATTTTTAATGTAATTTGATGGAGAGGATTTGATGGATGGGTTGTGAATGCTCTAAAGTTGTCTATATATAGTGCTCTTACTTGTGAAAAAAGTATTTAAAATAATGACTTCATATATCTTATACTAGCTGATTACCCCGGGAGGGTCCCGGGGTTGAAAAATCTAATTTTAGGTGATAACCTATTGCAAATGGCTCAAGTTAACTAACCACAAAATCTCTCAATCATTGCATGTTCATAGTATTCTAATCAGTAATAACTCATATTCCCCACAAAATCTAATTTTACGTGATAACATGAACACTTTGTGTGTTTTTTTCCTGTATGAACGAAACCCCACAAAAAATAGTCGATTTTTTCTCCGTTTTTTATATAGCACTATGGTACTCGTTGGAAAGATAATAAAACGCTCGTTAATTTGGTGTAATTTTTTTCTTTAAAAAATCTCGTATATAAAAGATATAAACGTTCAAAAATTATGGATTGAAATATGAGAGAGAAAATTTTAAATTTATTTTTAAATTCTTTTTTCCTAAAATAACTCAATTTAATTAAAAAAAGAAACAATTCAAAAACACAAAAAACTCTCTATTATGATGTCACGTGACACTCTCAATGGAAGGTTGAGGCCTCCATTGCACGCCACGTCAGCATATACGTTTTCTTTTATATATATACTAGCTGATTACCCCGGGAAGGTCCCGGGGTTGAAAATTTTAATATGATTTAATAAAAAATGATAACAAAAAATGATAAAAGAAGAAAACTCATATCACGAAAAGCGTAAATAATTTAAACATAATCAATCTTAGTTACAAAAACATTTATTTAAAAAGTTAAAAAGCATAAACCATATTAAACATAATACAGTATTAAAAAGATAACCTTCAACATATAATCATCTTCACGTAATTTAAAATATGTTACAATTTGACTTTGACTTATATAGATGTAGAATTCATGATGGGGGTTGAAAAATATAACAATTCTAATAATATTAATACTAATAGTAATAATTATTACTCTTGTAATTAAATAAATAAAAAAATAACCTTGTTATAAGGTGACACTATGTGTTGCAGTGTTGCGTGATTCGTTCTCCTAACTTCTCTTGATGAAGTATATCTATCCATCTTTAGAAAAATAAAATTCCAATGATAGCATGGCGATTGGGCTGAATTTCAATATCGTAGATAAGAACCTGGTTTAAAAGAAAAAACATGATTAATGAATAACCTGAACACTTTGTGTTTTTTTTTTTCTGTATGAACATAACCCCACAAAAAATAGTCGTTTTTTCTCTGTTTTTATATAGCACTATGGTACTCGTTGGAAAGATAATAAAACGCTCGTTAATTTGGTGTAATTTTTTTATTTAAAAAATCTCGAATATTAAAGATATTAACGTTTAAAAATTATGGGAGGAACATAAGAGAGAAAAATTTAAATTTGTTTTTAAATTTTTTTTTCTTAAAATAACTCAATTTAATTTTAGTAATTGAGAATTGAGAGATAGAGAGATAAATTTAGGGTTTTATGTTTATCTTTTTTTTTAATTAAAAAAGGAAATAATTCAAAAAACATTAAAATCTTTCAATCATGATGCCACGTGGCAGTTTCATGGAGAGGATGAAGGCACCATTGCACGCCACGTCAGCAATGTTCAATTCTTTTATATATATTAATAGATTTGGGAAATTCACCTAACTGACATCTAATTCTTTTATTGTATAAACTTTTTTACGACTAAATTATATAGAGCTATTATATTAAATGTTTTTAAGAAAAAAATGTAGAGAATTTAATTAACATGCTAAATGTATCTCTCTAGACTACTTTTTTCATGAAAATTAAGTATTTTTTTTCCTGGTCAGGACGAATGGGTGATCTCCCGAGTTTTCAAGAAAACTGGAGTCAGCCCCATCCTTTGCGACGGGGCTAGAAAGAAATGCTTCACAAGCGACATAAACATTGTGAATGAGGCCAGCTGTTCATCAGCGGTTACCGGCTCACTACCACCGCTCCACGACCCCTCCGCCACCTCCGCCTACACCACCGAACAACCACCTTTCCCCTCCGCCGTCTCAAAACCGCACGTACCCTGTTTCTCCACATCCTCAACCACAAATACCAACTTTCAAATTCTTTTCGACTTCCCACCGCCGGAGCCTTTGACGTCATACTCCTCGGTGGTGCCACCCATGGACGACGGTGGAGAAACAAGCAACCACGTCATTTCTTCCGGCGAGAACTATCTGCCACCTTTAAGTAACCCAAAACCGGGGCCCACCGAGTTGGACTGCATCTGGAGCTTCTGATCAAAGGCGGCTGGGACTTTAAATGTGCATGTTTGTGGTCTTTTTCATGTATTGAATGTAAAATTAAGTGTGATAGGACGTTATTATGATATGAGTGGTGTACGTTTGTATGTTCTAGTCGGTTTTAAGAAGTTGATAAATGATACATGGAGGTTTGGTGGGCGCTTTGTAGCATATACATTGTACCTTTTTTAGTGGTGGTTAGTTTAGGATATAACCTATTTATGATCTTGTAATAATCGCTTATTCTATCTCTGTCCAATCTTTGGTTATACAAATTACCATTAACCTTGTAATAATTTGAACTCAAATGCCCAAACCGTTATAAAGAGAAATAAACGTAGTGTCATCAAATAGAAAATACGACGGTATAAAAAATGTGTGTCATCTTTTCGTGTCATAATTTAATTTTCTAAAATTTTTAAAACTCTCTCCCATATATTTTCATTCCCTCTATCTACCCCCAAAACCCTCATCCACGTTACAAAACTCTATCAAAACACTTCTCAACATTATAACTCCCTATGCTTAAACCCTCTAACAAAACAAAAAATTATCCAAATCTGCTCAAACACCCTTACACCCTCTCCGTCGATCTCCACAAACCAAACAAAAATATCCAGATCTGCTCAAACACCCTTATACCCTCTCCGTCAATCTCCACGAAACCCTAGAAAATGGTACGGCTACAGATCTGCAACAATCTCCATGTTTTCTTTCCAATATCATCTTTTCGTATGGATATTTATGATGAATCTATCTTCTTGTTCAATTATTGCAGTTGTTCTTCTCGTACTTTAAGGATTTAGTAGGCAGAGAAGTTACTGTGGAGCTAAAGAACGATCTGGCTATACAAGGAACCCTTCATTCCATCGATAAGTACCTTAACATCAAGCTTGAGAACACCAGAGTTGTTGAGCAAGAAAAGTACCCTCACATGGTATGGTATGGTTTAGGGTTTTGTTTAGAGCACTTTAATTTGGAGTTTATATTAATCGTTGGAAGGGATTGAGGGTGTTATGGTTTAATATAGTTTATGATGTTTTGGAGTTAAGATTGGAATGATTTAAATGTTAAATTTTGCAGTAGGAAAATATTGGGGATCTGTTTTGTAAATTATGGATCTGGTTCAATTTCTGGATTTTCTAGTAAAGATATTGTTCAAGTTGGTGATCTCTGTGTCGTAGATCAAGTAAGTCTTCTGTTATATGCAACATCATACTGATAAGTTATTGTTGATAAATAATTGAAAGGCTTGTTGGAATTGATTTGCTACTGCATTTACATTATACACAACAGAAGCACCTTAGTTGCCTTTCAAATGAAATGATAAAAAATCCAAACGGTGTTTTCCAAGCCAATTCTTGTATGCGTTGATTTAATTCAATAACCTACGATATGTTTCAGGATTTCATCAAAGTTACTAAAGAATGGAGTCTCTAATTTGTAATTGGAAAATTTGATGGAATTTTTGGACTCGGGTTTAAGGAAATTTCTGTTGGTGGCTTGCAGCAAGTCTGGTATGAATTGTACTTGTTTTGATTAAATGAAACGTCTTTTGAAATTGGTCTGGTTCATTTTTCATCTCCTGCATGTGACATTTATATATCTTCTGGTAATAAACAGGTACAACATGATAGAACAAGGGCTTGTTAAAGAGCAGGTATTCTCTTTTTGGCGTGTGTTTGGTGGCGTTGATCCAGAACACTTCATAGGAGAGCACACATACGTTCCTGTCACTAAAAAGGGTTACTGGCAGGTGTGTGTGTCCCTTAATCCACCAAAAAAATATTAAATAAACATTGATTGATCTGCATTTTTGTTTTGAAAATGTTAATGCAGTTTGATATGGGAGATTTCTTTTTCAGTGAATTTGGATTCGAGCCGAAAGGTACCGGCTGTCCATAGTGTTCGAGTGAGTATGACGACGATCAATTTTTCGCCACATTTGTTCAATAGATGAAAGGTTTCAGAAACTAAGTTTATTGGTAAGTTTATTTTTGTTGCTCCAATATAGTTGAATACTTTCTAAACTTAAATAAAAACTTGACAATCATATATCAACTAGGACTAATTTATACAGATTATTGATTTTGTTACTGACTGGTTTTGTTTTTGTTGGAGTCCGGATGAAACTCCTTGGGATGGAGATACTTGAGTTACAAAGCACGCGACGTGTTCAATTAAATGCTTCCTATCTTATCGATCACAGGTATGTTGTCCAGATTTTGGATGGATTAAAAGAATTGAATTCAGTTTGGGTCAAAGTGGTTTTGAGCTGAATTTTCAGCTTTTGTCCGAATTTTGGACTGTTCTATAAATAGCATATAAAATCAACCGTTTTTCCGTTTCGGGCGCATCTTATATGGTTGGAAAGCTTGTTGAGTCGAGTTCGATTGAATGCTTCCTATCTGTTGTGTATTTGATTAGATCTTAGTCATTTGCTTCGTTTTTGGTTCATTGTTTGGTAATTATTGTGCACACCAAGTGTTTGTAATATTGCTGGTGTAATGTTTGGTAATTGCTTCAATTAACGTTATGTAAGTTGGTCGAGTCAAATTATAGCCACTCTTGTTTTCTTGAAACTAAAACCATCGTGAACCTTAACCTTCATCTTATTAATTTAATTGTTGTCTCAGGTTGGGGGAGGAGTAGATGTTTACACGGATGCGGATATTGATGTCAGTCGTGAAGAATTGTCAAATTATGCCACAACCTTCATTTTCAAGTGATCTGTATGTTTAGGTATAGACTAACGTAATGTATTGACACAATATTTTTGTAACCGTTAATACTTGTGGTAGGATTCGATAAATGCTTATATTGTAATGGATTTTTTGGTGGTATATATAATAAATGCAGTTTTATTATGTAATTTATTGATTTTGCTATTATAAATATAAATATAAATCCAGGGTTACTAGTTATTTTGCAAAATTTTTATTTTTAGATAAAAAAAGCATGACACACAAAATGAGTGTCATAAAGGTGTGTCGTAAATGCATGTCAAAAAAGAGTGTCATAAAAGTGTGTCATGAAAGAATGTCACAAATGTGTGTCATTAAAAGATGACACGCGCTTGCATGTCTTACAAATTTAATGACATGTTCTTCCTTGACACTTTTTTGTGTGTCATAAACACCATTTTATGGCGCGCAATACGCGTCCAAAAAACAGATACTAATATTTAAGGCGGATTTCGAAAAAGCATATGATTGTGTTTCATGGAAGTTTTTGGTCAATGTTATGCACCACATGAATTTTCCTTCTAAGTGGAAGAATTGGATTATGGAGTTATTGGTGACAAGTAAAGCGGCGGTATTAATAAATGGGGCACCCACGGTTGAGTTTCAATTAAAAAGGGGACTTAGACACGGTGACCCATTATCGCCTCTTTTGTTCACTATAGTTATGGAGGCTCTTAATGTCATGGTATCCAATGCGAAGGCAGCAGGGGCATTCAAAGGTGTGAAGCTACCCAATGACGGACCGAATATTTTACATCTCTTTTACGCGGATGACGCATTGTTTTTTGGCGAATGGTTTGAGGAGAACTTGAAAGGATTGAATAGGATTCTCCGGTGTGTTTCATTGGCGTCCGGCCTCAAAATGAACTTGTTGAAATGTAACATTTTTGGTATTAATGTCTCTGATGTGCTGGTTGAAAATGTGGCGGCTCGTCTTAGGTGTAAGAAAGGTTCTTTGCCTTTTGTGTACCTCAGACTCCCGGTGGGCGATAATATGAAGAGGATTAAAAGTTGGAAGCATGTGGTTGATAAATTCCAATCGAAGTTGTCCACTTGGAAGGCTCGAAATTTGTCTTTTGCAGGTAGATTGGTCCTGGTCAAAGTCGTTCTTGGCTCAATTCCTAACTATTTCCTTTCACTTTTTAAGGCCCCGAGTGGGGTGTTAAAAACATTGGAAGGTATTCGAAGAAGATTCCTATGGGGTGGTTCTAATTCGGGTAACAAAATTAAATGGATAGCATGGGATAATATTATAAAGCCAAAGAAATGTGGTGGTTTAGGCGTCGGAAGTATCGAGGATCTTAATCTTGGGTTACTAGCAAAATGGTGGTGGAGGTATAAAACATCACAAAGCCAACTGTGGCATAAGGTTGTGACATCCATACATGAAGGTAGAAGGTCACACGGCTTCATTCTACATAAGAAATTGGCTAGAGGGGTTTGGAGCAACATCGTGACGATCCAAAAGGATTTTGCAGTCAAGGGAATGGAGCTGGAAAGTAAGTTCAAGTGCAAGATTGGCAAGGGTATTAAGGTCCGATTTTGGGAGGACATATGGTGTAGCGATGCAAGGCTAAAAGAAAAATTTCCCGCTGCGTTTTTGTTAAGTAAAGAAAAAGAACCAAAGGTGATTGACTGTTACAAGAGGGTGAATAATATGATTTGGTGGGATATACCTTTAATTCGATTGCCTCAGTCGCCTTTGGAGATTAAAGAAGCGAATGAGTTGTGGCTGTTAATCCAGAATCAAAAAGTATCTGATGCTCAGGATGTTTGGAGGTGGATACGGGCTGACGCGGTTGCTGAATTTTCGGTTAAAATGGTGCGGCAGGATCTGTCTACGAGTTCCCGGGGCTCGGGTTTGGTGTCAACATTTAAATGGAACAGGATTGCAACACCAAAGGTTAATTGCTTTGTATGGAGGGCCCAAAATAACTGGATTCCAACTGCTGAAACACTAGCATACAGGGGAATATTGGTGGGGGTGGGTATTGTAATATATGCGGAGCTGAACCGGAGACGAACGCGCATATTCTTGTATCATGCATTTGGGCAAGAGCGCTGTGGTGGAACATCGGAACATGGCTAAAAGTTCAAGAACTTAAGGACGTGGATTCTTTAAATCGGCTGCTGCAAAGTGCCGCAAATCTGACCGGCGGTAATAAGAAGTTAAATAAGGCGATATATGCGGTTGTGCTTTTGGGTTGCTGGAAATTGTGGTTGAAGAGAAACAACAAGGTATTCAATAACAGGAGTATTTCGACTTCGACTTTACTTGAAGAAGTTAAATTAGAGTCTTATAGGTGGATGGTCAATCGGGCGAAGAGACCGGAAACAACTAAAGAAGCTTGGTGGGAATTCTCTATCTTTGATAATGGTTAAGGTGATCGATAAGTTTAGGCGAGTATAATGAATTGTAATCGTATTCAATTTAATAGTGTAATTGTAATGGCTCAGGTAGCCGCTGGCTAATTGTGCCTGGGTTGCACGAATGTATGGGTCGTTTTTGGGTGGAATAAAATTTCGTTTAGCCGTTTTAAAAAAAAAGGTTTATTTTCTAGTAGTGAGTTTAACATATTAAAAATGATAAATACAAACATTAGTTAAAATAAATTATAATACTAAAGGGGAGCATTGTTGGATATGGGATTCTGGACGTTTTGATATCATATATTGTTGTGTAAGCTTTGTGCTTTACTGTTTAACAAATAACAATAAAAGAATATATAGTAGAGAAGCATGGTTGGATATTAAATGGGTAGTTGTAGTAGGTAACAAATGAAAAACAAAAAATAAAAGAAGGGGCTAAGTTCAGGTATTCACATGGAAGCTAGAGGGGCTATGGAGGGTAGGGGAAGACTATAATTTTCGTAGTAAAGGGGCATGTTTATTTCACTTAATAATATGTGATGCAATTACCGATATATCTTCGTCTAGTGGTATGGTGTCTCCTTTATAAATGTAAGATGGGTTTAAATCCTTGCAAATACAAGGTTATATGAAAATAAAGTGATATAAAATTTGCCGTTCAAAAAAACTATATGTGACCCACTTCACGTACCCAAATTACCCGCCCTTTGATTTTACAACACCCACCGACCTAATTATTAATCTTACTTCTGATTTTATTAACACAAACCAAAAGCTTACATACTTACAAGATAACATTTACACGAAATCAAAAGAACACAAACTAGACAATTTTAAGGAATTCATCTTAGCCTGATTTTTTACGTACCCATAAAAAACTTGTGCTCTTTATATCCGCTAAAAGTTTCGCCATATCTACCCTCTTACTTGAGAAAACAACTTCATTACGACTCTTCCAAATCCAACAACACGCGATTAGAATTATTGCGTTGACCATTTTTTTCTTGACCTCCTAACCGGTTGTGTATCTATGTGGTTGTAGCAAATCATTGACGCTGAAGACAAAGATGGGCGGGATTCTCAACCAATTTGACACCATTTTCCACACAACCGAGCACACCTGACATGACGTGAGTATATGTTCGGTCGTCTCGTTCTTTTCTTCACGCAATGGGCATAAGATAGATGGGACATTGATATTTCTACTTTGCAAAGCCGTCCTAGTTGGTATCCGATCCATGTGAATCTGCCACCCAAAGATATTTACCTTCTTAGGTATCCATTTACACCATTCAAATCCCATCTCTTGGTTACCATTTGTCGGCCATGTTATTAACTTACGAAAGGACTTTACTATGAAGGAGCCGTCGCAGTCAGGTCCCCATATCCATTTATCCCCATTATCCGAGATGACTATCTATGATAATAAAGTTAACACGTCCTGTAGTTCAATCAACTTATGTGTAGTAGTCGGTTCTCTATGCAAACACCAAGTTGATACCGTATTAGTCCCATGCATTTGTAATTTGTCTCTAATCATACAGCCTTTATATTTTTTAGTGCAAACAGGTTCGGAAAGGTGAGTTTTGGCGGTTATCCCACTTATCATTCTCTTGTTTTATATATTTCCTTCATTTGTTTATATATTTAGGGTTATGATCAAATACACACAAGACACTTTATTTAGGAAGGGTGAGAAGGATTGTGATCTATTGATCATATATTTGAAGGGTTGAGATTAGTTTATTTAAAACGTCTATAAATTTTTAATACGACATTTTATTTTCAAAAAAATTTCACCATATTAACGAGCGTTTTTTATCTTTAATATGAGTACCACATTGCTACATTAAAATTGAAAACAAAAACATTCGTGCTAAATGGGTTTTCTTCTCCGTTGTTTCTTTTGCTCGTTCATTGTGTTATAGTATGCATGTGTGCTTTATAAATATGTTATTTATGTTTTTTTAGTCTACACATGATTTAACTTTGTCCATTGTGTTTTTAGTATGCTTTTAATTGTGTTTTACGCAAATGAGTTTTGTATTTAGGTGTACATTGTGTTTTATTATGTTGTTCATTGTGTTTAAGTCTATTATTCATTGTGTTTTAGTCTTCTGTTCATTGTGTCTTTAATATATCGTCCATTGTGTTTTATACCCTATTGTTCATTGCATATTTAATTGTTACTCGTTGTGTTTACGTTATCTCCATTGTGTCTTACGCAACTGGGTTTTCAACTTTTTTTCAAAAGTATTCATTGTGTTTTAATCTTCTGTTCATTGTGTCCTTATTATGTCGTCCATTGTGTTTTACACAATTGGGTTTTTAACTTTTTTTTTCCAAATGTATTCATTGTGTTTTAGTCTTCTGTTCATTGTGTCTTTAGTATGTCATCCATTGTGTCTTACGCAACTGGGTTTTCAACTTTTTTTTCAAAAGTATTTATTGTGTTTTAATCTTCTATTCATTATGTCTTTAGTATGTCGTCCATTGTGTTTTACTAGACTTTTGATTATGTTTTATACCCTATATTTAATTGGTGCTCATTGTGTTTACACTCCATTGTGTCATACGCAAGTGGGTTTTGATTTTTTTTTCAAAAGTATAACAATATGGTACTTATATTAAAGATAAATATACGCTCAATTTTATGGTATAATTTAAAAAAAAAGATGACGTATAAAAAAGTTACGGACATTTAAAAATGAAGGTGGAAATGGCATGTGACTTGCATATACATATGTTTTTGACAAAATTACCCCTTCCACTTGTTTAATCCTTTGGACACATGTCATTTTCTAGTGGCTTCTCACACTTCTCATTTTTTGTAGCCTTTGTAGAATAACCCAACTCAGTGAACTAAACCTTAATGCCATGACGGATGTGTTAAAGTTTGTAGACTTGATTTCGGCGATTTGCGAACTAATATTAGAGCAGCGAACAAAATTCACTTTGAAACATTTAGAATTCAGAATTTTATAAAACATCATATTTTATAAAGATTGTAAGAGAAAAACAAAAAATCAAAACTCAAAACATTGAAGAACTTGTCGATTTGTATGTTCGTGAATCTATAGTGTCACACCCCAACCCGGAGCTGGCTGACATGTCATTTTTACAGAGTCAGATCAAAAACATAATTCCATTATCTTCTTAAAACATTACAAAGCGTACAACTTAATGGAAATAAGACGTCTAATTGAATACATTTATTCCAACAATGGTCTTGTTTATATACTCGAACACTCGTCCATATCCTGTCACACCATGCCAATGGCGGAAACACGTGGCGCAACGCTCAAAAGCATATCAAAGTCAAGATTAACACAAACTATAATTAATTAGAAAAGATCAATTCATTATTCATTAAGATGTCAAAAAAAAAAAAAAAAAAAAAAAAACCTTGTTTCAAACATTACATAAAACAACAAACATTAAGTTCCAACATGGGGTGTTTCCGTTTATGTCCCAACCCGATGGTAACTATAGATGGAACCCCCAACCATTGTCTGACATCCCAAATTCCACCGTACTAGCCGCATACCTGTTCAACACTTAGTTACCTGAAAGATATGTTTAAAAAGACGTTAATATATAAAATATTGGTGAGTTCACAGGTTTTAGTTCCATAACAACAACATTTTAACAAAAAAAAAAAAAAACATGTGCGGAACGAACACCACCAGTGACCTTTGTAAAAGTAGCTAACTCCTACAAACTATGACGAGCAATTCCTTGAGCCCATAACCAAACCAAGACTAATAATGATGCCCCGCGAGCAGTAGTTGTTTCTCGGAAATAACAACTTAGTTCAGAATACGTGCACCCCTGGCATACACAGTTGCATAATCGACGCTATGGATTAGGGGTGGGCCTTGTCAGGCACCAATAGCGCTATCCAAATATTCCTTCGGTTCTCGATTTCAACACACACACAACACACGAGTAAATGGTTACATTAGCGAGGACTCACCTCGAGTGGTGTATAAACAACAAAACCCAAGTACTCATCATGCCACTTATCACATTTTAACTTTTGAAAACATTTTGTCATGTAAAACATTTGACATGTAAAAACATTTGACAAAACATATCTTTCCCCCAAACAAAAACAGTAAAAAGAGGCCGTGAAACTCACCTTGATTTCCTTGCTTAGCTAGAAAACAAAGCCCGAAGCTTTGACCGGCTTCCTCGTGTCCTAATTACCTAATTACCAATGATATTACCCAATTATTCATCTTAATTGGTATATGTAAATTAATATCTTCAATCAAATGCTATTTTGATTTTGCTCAATTATCTTGTAACTAAATTCTTAAGCTAGCTTAGATCGACTATTATTATTATTATTATTATTATTATTATTATTATTATTATTATTATTATTATTATTATTATTATTATTATTATTAAACGGTCTCTTAGTAAATGCCCGACTACACCTCTTGTAATTCTAATGGCTACTTTACTCATTATGAACTCCTTGTACAATACTTAATATATGAGCGTCATCCATATACTACGATAAGTAGGTTGAATGTTTAACCTATTCCAATGAAAATGGTATTCTTTCCTAGTTTGATTACACGTACGCTTCAAGATCTATGAGAAGATCATGAAATTCATTTTGTTGTTCTTATCCATTCACGGGTTAATGATATTATTGTGTCATTAATTGTAAAACGTGGCATCAATTCTTAGTGACCAAGTTTTCACACGAATATGTATATATATATATATATATATATTTATGTACGTATTTATAATACATATAAATATAAATATGATGTGGCATTTAAATACATCCAAATTATGGCGACTTGATGTCACAAATATATCATTTACTTAAAAAGATAGCTTTAAAATATATGTGTGTTTATATATATATATATATATATATATATATATATATATATATATATATTCCTAAAAGTGTTATAAAATTTTGGCTATTACAGGAAATATTATATTTTTAATATTTTAGACATCCGGGACTGTTTCGGTTATTAATTATTTATCGGGCATCACCTTAATTACGATACAAGAGTAGTTATCAAACTCTCATTTTAACTACTTTTCTAATCAAACTAATGCAATGTTTTGCATCATATAAGGACATTGTTATTCTCTAAAGATTAATTTAACATTAGAAAAAGCAAATTATAGTTATTTAGTTAATTATATTTATTAATATTGTACGGATTTACCTTGATTTTTGCCAAATGTCACAGAAACGCATCCTAACAGGAAAGGGTTTCAACCGCTTTATAAGGAAGGCTTTGTTTCCCCCTCGACCGATGTATATGAAGAAATTACAGGTTCAGTGATCACATTCGGTGCAGTAGATCAGTGATCCGTGTGTCATATCCGATAATTCGTTATACATAAAATAACTATATAGATACATGTAATATTACATAACCTTTGAGGCAAACAACTATAGGTTCGGCTTTCTCACAAAGAGAAGTTGGCAAGTAATAGTTAGTTACTTTTAATTTAATTTCATCAAATGTAAATGAGGTTAAGGTATACCTTTTATGACCATTGTTTGACTTATATGGATCAGACAAGTTGAGCCTGAGTTTGAGCTCGACTCGTTTCTAGTTTTGTTTCAAAAGCTTGAGCTTGACTCGTAGATTTAAAGCTCGAGCTTGGCTCGGCCTTGGTTCATTTATTATTTATTAATTAATTTATATTAATTTTAACTAGTTTTATTATCCGCGCATTCGCTGTCATTATTGTCTTGCTGTGCGTTCGTTGTCATTATTGTCTTAATTTATTAGGGTACCAATGCGACAATATTAGCCTAAGCGATCACAAAAAAATCTTGAAAAACGTTTGCTATAACCAGGTTTCGAACATGTGACCTTCCGTTAGGGGGAATGCATCTCAAAGCACTACACACCAACCGAATTAGTAATAAAAAGATATTAAATGCTAGTGCTCAGTCTCGAAACTGGTACCTACCATTGAGAAAACGCACCTCTTATCACTACACCACCAACCATATTTGTATTTTTAATTTGAAACCAATTATACTTAACATTAAATAATGTTGTTGAAATGAAAAAGAAAATTAAATGCCGCTGCCCAACCTCAAACTTATGAACTCAAGTTAAGAAAATGAACCTCAAACCACTACACCATCAACCCATCTTGTGTTTAAGTATGAAACCAAATATATTTAATATTAAATAAAACGAGAAAAAAGAAAATCAATGGGTTTACTATTCATGAATAGTGTTACTATTCATGCTATCTCTTAATTAATTCATTCATATATATATATATATATATATATATATATATATATATATATATAATTATCCTTTTATATATTTTTTCATAATTTTAATAGTAGTAACTATTATTATTTAGACATACATTTAATATATTAATTAAAAATTATATAAAAAGTGGGTCGTTTAGCCTTACGAGCCAGCTCGAGCTCGATAAGAGAAACTCAGCTTGTTTTGAGGTTTTTTTTTTTTTTTTTTTTTTTTTTTTTTTTTAACCGAGCTTGAGTAGCTCAACTCGTTTGCATCCCTAGATTTAAAAAAATCTGATTTATCCACCTCTATTTACTAACGGGTAGTGAGAGATTTTCTTTAGGTCATAGGCAAAGGCTGATTATATTTTACCGGGCCAGGTTTCATCTACTACTACAAACTCCGTGTTAGAGATGGATAGAAAAACCAGTTTTGATTTCCAAACCGATTTGTAACCTGGACCGATTTGCAACACTAAACCAGTAACCAATTTCAATCAAACCCAAACCGCCACTTTGTATACCGATTCCCCCTCTCGTCACCCAAACCAGTATCAACCCAACCCAAATCGATTTTACTTGGATTCAAATATCTTGCAACCAAATCGGTTTATGATCCTAACCGGTCTGGTTATTTAGTTAATTATATGTATTAATATTGTACGAATTTACCTTGATTTTTGCCAAATGTCATAGAAACGTATCCCGATAGGAAAGTGTTTCAACCCCTTTATATGGAAGGCTTTGTTTCCCCCTCGACCGATGTATATGAAGAAATTACAAGTTCAGTGATCACCTTCGGTGCGGTAGATCAGTGATCCGTGTGTCATATTTGGTAATTCGTTATGCATAAAATAATTATATAGATACATGTAATATCACATAACCTTTGAGGCAAACGGCTACAAGTTCGGCTCTCTCACAAAGAGAAGTTGGCAAATAATATAGTTAGTTACTTTTAATTTTAACTAGTAGGTAGGGTGATATTCCATGTCACTAAATGACAAACACATAAAACAAAATAGTAACTGTTGCGTAGACATTTAGTAATTAATATATATAGTAATTTCATCCAAAGTAAATGAGGTTAAGGTATACCTTTTATGACCATTGTTTGACTTGTCTGGATCAGATAAAATCCCCTTTGCTTTTTTAAGTGGGCAAACAAGCATGAGCCTGAGTTTGAGCTCAACCCGTTTCGAGCTTTGTTTCAAAAGCTTGAGCTCGACTCGTAGATTTAAAGCTCAATCTTGGCTCGGTCATGGTTCATTTATTATTTATTAATTAATTTATATTAATTCTAATTATCATTTTATATATAATTTAAATATTTTTTCATTTAGACATATATTTTAATCTATCTATATAATAAATGAAAACACTAGGGTTGAATCCTAGCTTTTGAGAGGGTCTCCTAGGATCCAAATGGTAAATGGAGCTCCATGAAATGTAGTATATAAACTTCTTTTTTTTTTCTCACCATCCATTTGTATCTTAAAACATTCTTCCTCCTTCCTAGCCTAATACATTGTTCATCCTTCATATCCTAATTCCTTTCTCATTCCTCATTCCTTTCTCATTGTTCTTTTTGCAAGGTATGTTGTCCATCTAATCTTATATTTATCATATTACATCAATCTTCTATGAAATACAATTGGTTTTTTGGTAATGATCAAAACGTTTTACGATTAACATAAGTGTCGAAATTGTTTTATTATCAATTTTCTGATTTGGATGAGATTGATACATAACTGCTTACAATCATATTACATCAAAGAGAAATACAATCGGTTATGTATTTTCTTTTTACTACACAGAAAAATCACAATCGTATTACATCAACCTTCTACAAAATACAATCGGTTTTTTTGTAATGATCAACACGTTTTTTTATTAACATAAGTATCTAAACTGTTTACGATTAAGTTTCTGATTTGGATGAGATGCATACATAGCTGTTTACGATCATATTACATCAAACAGAAATACAATCGGTTTATATATTCATTTTTCTACAAAGAAAAATCACCATCGTATTACATCAATATTCTACCAAATAAAATCGGTTTTTTTGTAATGATCAAAACGTTTTTTTATTAACATAAGTATATAAACTGTTTAGGATCAAGTTTCTGAATTGGATGAAATGGATACACAACTGTTTACGATCAGGTTTAATCATTGTATTATTGTCCAAATAATTGATGTAATATGATTGTGGTTTTAATAACAGGATTCAAATGAAATCAGTTTCGAGTTTTCGTGAAAATGAAAAAAAAAACTTTCTTGAGTTTATGGTTACATTTACAATTATTTGTTTTGCATTTGAAAAACAGGATTTCATTAGGACAAAGAACTTGATTATGGCTTATCACAAGGGTGACAAATTCTTCAAGGTTATTCATGACCCTTCCGCACGAGTTTTGGTATGAGTCTTTCTAATTTTTTTTAAATAAAAAAAGTTATTCCTTATTATAATGTTGTTTTTTACGTGTTCGTCCAGACATTGCCGAAATCCATGAACAGGTTTTTGTTATCTAAAAACTTACGCAACAACAACATTAAAGTTTCCACATACCATGGTCAATCTTGGTATGTTAAAAACATCATATGCAGTGACGTTATACTTGCCACATACGAATTATGATTAGTCTTGATTGCAATTAATAAGATTTTTTCATTTTTAATGTTATTTATTAAGATGTTTAATATTATTTATTGACATTAATAACAATCGACTGAATTTAATGTTATTTAGTAAAAATTTTAATCTAATTTATTTATATTACTTTTTTTGAATTTATATTTAATAAGATTTAATCATTTTTAATGTATTTTTAATATGTTAGAATTAATGTTATTTATTGACATTAATAATAGTTGATCGAATTGAATGTATTTATTACGATTTTTTAATCTAATTTATTTATATTAATATTGCTACGAAATTACGTTTAATCTATCTTTATGAAATTATGTTTAATATTATTTATATTACTATTTGTTCGAATTAATATTGGTCTTGCCCGCAATTAATAGTATTTATTCATTTTAATTGATATTTATTATGAGTTTTAATGACATTAATAATAATTGATCGAATTTAAAACTTACTACGATTTTTAAGCTCATTTATTTATTATTGACCGAATTAATTTAAGAAAATATTACTAAAACTAATACTAATATTATGATTTTTAATTTTAATCTTATTTATTTCTTATTGACCGAATTAAATTACGAATATATTACTAATAGTAAAACTAATATTACGATTTTTAAATTTAATGTCATTTATATCTTATTGACCGGATTAAAATTTTCTATTACTCTTTTTACGAATATATTACTAATACTAATTGACATTAATAATAATTGACCAAATTGAATGTTATTTATTACGATTTTTTAATCTCATTTATTTATACTAATATTACTACAAAATTTTGTTTAATATGTCTTTATGAATTATTATTGGTCTTGCCTGCAATCAATAGGATTTATTCATTTTTAATGTTATTTATTATGAGTTTTAATGACATTAATAATAATTGACCGAATTTAATGTTATATATTACAATTTTTAAGATCATTTATTTATTATTGACTGAATTAAATTACGAATATATTCATAATACTAAAACTAATATTACGATTTTTAATTTTAGTCCATTTTATATCTTATTGACCGAATTAAATTTTTCTATTACTATTTTTACAAATATATTACTAATACTAATTGACATTAATAATAATTGGCCGAATTGAATGTTATTTAATATGATTTTTTAATCTTATTTATTTATATTAATATTACTACAAAATTATGTTTAATCTATCTTTATGAATTATTATTGGTCTTGCCTGCAATTAATAGGATTTATTCATTTTTAATGTTATTTATTATGAATTTTAATGACATTAATAATAATTGACCGAATTTAATGTTATATATTACGATTTTTAAGATCATTTATTTATTATTGACTGAATTAAATTACGAATATATTCATAATACTAAAACTAATATAACGATTTTTAATTTTAATCCATTTTATTTCTTATTGACCGAATTAAAATTTTCTATTACTATTTTTACAAATATATTACTAATACTAATTGTCGTTAATAATAATTGGCCAAATTGAATGTTATTTTTTATGATTTTTTAATCTTATTTATTTATATTAATATTATTACAAAAAAGTATGTTTAATCTATCTTTATGAAATATTATTGGTCTTGCTTGCAATTAATATAATTTATTCATTTTTAATGTTATTTGTTATACGTTTTAATGACATTAATAATAATTGACCGAATTTAATGTTATATATTACGATTTTTAAGATCATTTATTTATTATTACTTTTCTCGAATTTATGTTTAATAAGATTTAATCATTTTTAATGTATTTTTAGTATGTTAGAATTAATGTTATTTATTGACATTAATAATAATTGACCGAATAGAATGTTATTTATTAAGATTTTTTAATCTCATTTATTTATATTAATATTACTACGAAATTATGTTCAATCTATCTTTATTAAAGTATATTTAATATTATTTATATTACTATTCGTTCAAATTATTATTGGTCTTGCCTGCAATTAATAGGATTTATTCATTTTTAATGATATTTTATTATGAGTTTTAATGACATTAATAATAATTGATCGAATTTAATGTTATATATTACGATTTTTTTTAATTAAAAAATACTTTCATTCCAGAACAAGAAAAATTACATCAAGATAACGGGCAGACGGGCAACAAGCTGCGCCGCGACCCCTTTCTGAATTAACCGAATTAATTTAAGCTCATTTATTTATTATTGACCGAATTAACCGAATTAATTTAAGAATATATTACTAATACTAATACTAATATTATGATTTTTAATTTTAATCTTATTTATTTCTTATTGACTGAATTAAATTACGAATATATTACTAATAGTAAAACTAATATTACGATTTTTAAATTTAATATCATTTATATCTTATTGACCGAATTAAAATTTTCGATTACTCTTTTTTACGAATATATTACTAATACTAATTGACATTAATAATAATTGACCAAATTGAATGTTATTTATTACGATTTTTTAATCTCATTTATTTATAATAATATTACTATGAAATTTTGTTTAATATGTCTTTATGAATTATTATTGGTCTTGTCTGCAATTAATAGGATTTATTCATTTTTAATGTTATTTATTATGAGTTTTAATGACTTTAATAATAATAATAATTGACTGAATTTAATGTTATATATTACGATTTTTAAGATCATTTATTTATTATTGACTGAATTAAATTACGAATATATTACTAATACTAAAACTAATATTACGATATTTAATTTTAATCCCTTTTATATCTTATTGACCGAATTAAAAATTTCTATTACTATGTTTACAAATATATTACTAATACTAATTGACATTAATAATAATTGACCGAATTAAATGTTATTTATTATGAATTTTTAATCTTATTTATTTATATTAATATTACTACAAATTTATATTTAGTCTATCTTTATGAATTATTATTGGTCTTGCCTGCAATTAATAGGATTTATTCATTTTTAATGTTATTTATTATTAGTTTTAATGACATTTATGATAATTGACCGAATTTAATGTTATATATTACGATTTTTAAGATCATTTATTTATTATTACTTTTTTTGAATTTATGTTTAATAAGATTTAATCATTTTAATTTATTTTTAGTATGTTAGAATTAATGTTATTTATTGACATTAATAATAATTGACCGAATTGAATGTTATTTATTACGATTTTTAATCTCCTTTATTTATATTAATATTACTACGAAATTATGTTCAATATATCTTTATGAAAGTATATTTAATATTATTTATATTACTATTCGTTCAAATTATTATTGGTCTTGCCTGCAATTAATAGGATTTATTCATTTTTTAATGATATTTTATTATGAGTTTTAATGACATTAATAATAATTGACCAAATTTAATGTTATATTTTATGATTTTTAAGCTAATTTATTTATTATTGACCGAATTGACCGAATTAATTTACGAATATAATACTAATACTAATATTACGATTTTAAATTTTAATCTCATTTATTTCTTATTGACCGAATTAAATTATGAATATATTACTAATACTAAAACTAATATTACGATTTTTAATTTTCATCTCATTTATATCTTATTGACTGAATTAAATATTTGTATTACTATTTTTATGAATATATTACTAATTACTAATAATTACTAATAATTACTAATACTAACTAATATTAATACAAATATTATGATTTTAGTTTTACTATTCGTAAAAATTCGTATTGTTGAGCGAATATATTACTAATACTAATTGACATTAGTAAAAAAAAATTATGTTTTTCTTAAATTGATGGAAGTCAATTCTTTATCTATATGTCTTTGAGTTTGATTGTGCTAATTTCAAGCGTTGTTGACCAATTCACGTCAATTATCAATCATCCCATTTTTTATAATTCAAAGACTTTCCTTTAATCAATTATCATAAAACGATATTCTTTTAAACATATACGATTTTACTTTAAACGTTTATTTAAATTTATTTAACAGTTTATAATTTAAATATAATCCGGAGATAGGAGTGTACATTTATTTTCCTACACTTTTATTATTCTTTTAATATTAAATATAATTTAAATCTATTTAACAGTTTCCTAAAATATATAATGTATTCAAGATAATTTTCAATGCTATTACTAATATTACCACCTTAATTTTAATATTGTTGACCCAATCTAAATAAAAACTTTTTACGTTTTTGTTAATTTGATGGAGGTCAGTTCTTTGACTTTATGTCTTTGAGTTTGATTGTGCTAATTTTAAGCATTGTTGACCAATTCACATCAATTATGAATCCTTCCATTTTTTTTATAATTCAAATATATAAATAAATATTCCTACTTGATC
This sequence comes from Ambrosia trifida, assembly GCA_028751855.1. Lineage (NCBI taxonomy): Eukaryota > Viridiplantae > Streptophyta > Magnoliopsida > Asterales > Asteraceae > Ambrosia > Ambrosia trifida. Next base: position 81,978,376 of record CM054123.1, read on the forward strand.
ACGTCAATCGAGGCACAGTATTTCCGATTTTGCAGAATTGTTCGAGACACATCAATACTAAATAAACCATAACAAATAATAAAATCATTTAATCGTCATACCAATTTTAACAACTAAATTAAATGATAATATAAATTTTCAAAATGTTATTTTCTGTTAAAGAATTATATTACTTCAATCACAATTAATAATGATTACTAAGATGTCAATAATAATTTGTATATAATGGGTGAGGAAATTTGAGACGCGAATGATTTTAATGTAATTTATTTGAATGATTGATTATGATTTTGATGTTATTTATTAATATTTTTAATCGTATTTATTGATGTTACTAATATTATGAATTTCATTTTAACATTGTTGACCAACTTTCATTTTGATATTACGACTTTCCTTTAATCAATTGTCACTAAACGATAATCATCATCTTGATTTCATTAAGTGTGCTAATTTTAATATGTCAATAATATTTTGTATATAATGGGTAAGTCAATTTCAGACGCGTATTATTTTAATGTCATTGATTTGAATGATTGATTATGATTTTGATGCTATTTATTAAGATTTTTAATTGTTAAGTACTATATTTACACAGTTTAAATAATGACGTTTTTTGGCAGCATTTTGTAACATGTCAAAAGTTGCCTAAAGTGTATGTACAATGGGTCCTTTTGGCTACATGTTGAAATGGGTTTGGGGTTGATCCTTTTGGTGTCTATTTTTTTAATAAAATATAGGAAATTTATATTACAGCATGTGACATTGGACCCATTTTCTTATTAGTTGTTTTTTAGCTATGTAATCGGTTTGAACCATTAGAGAGATAACATGTAAAATTTAAGCTACCCATTCAAGTAAGTGGGTTAAGGATTGTTTCTTAATTTACTTATCACCGTATCCATATCTTTACAACAACTATATTTTATGTAGAGCACAAATATGGAATACAATGGTGGAGGTTTTCATAAATTATTGGAAATGAGCTGCACTCTGAGGATCGTGATGACAATGATAACAACTTCGAAGGTGAAAAATCAGCTATCAATAAGCAAGACTTGGAAGATTTTGATTGAAGTAATGAAAATGGACCATTGGTCGAAGTTCGTTAAGCCCCAACTAATTGATAAGTGTTATATGCTTAAGCTTAGTTATGATTATAATATAGGTATTACCCAAATGATGTAATGTGTAATATTGGTTGAAGTTCGTTAAGCCCCAACTAAATGATAAGTGTTCTGTGCTTAAGCTTAGTTATGATTAGAATATAGATATTACCCAAATGATGTAATGTGTGATATTGTGATAGTATGCTATGTAGTTTGCAGTTGTCAAATTAAACTTTACTTACTTGATATATCAATCATTTCATTACATTAAACTGTTAGATGACATTTTGCATTTAACATCAAAATTCATACATATTGCATCATCAAACATTTAGTAACCAAATCATATTGCATAATACAATTCTTATTTTCCTACTTTTTTTTTTTTCATTTTACTTTCGGATGAACCGTGGGTCCCCACGGGACTCTAACCTAGTATATTAATTAAAAGGTATATAAAAAGTGGGTCGTTAAGCCTCATGAGCTGGCTCGAGATCAATAAGAGAAACTCGACTTGTTTTAAGTTTTTTTTCGAACCGAGCTTGAGTAGCTCACGAGTAGCTCAGCTCGTTTGCACCCCTAGCTTTAAAAAAATCCGATTTATCCACCTCTATTTACTAACGGGTAGTGAGAGATTTTCTTTAGGTCGTAGGAAAAGCCTGATTATAATTTACCGGGCCAGTTTCATCTACTACTGCAAACTCCGTGTTAGAGTTGGATAGAAAAATCAATTTGGATTTCCAAACCGATTTGTAACCCGACCCGATTTGCAACACTAAACCTGTAACCAGATTCAATCAAACCCAAACCGCCACTTTGTATACCAATTCCCCCTCTCGTCACCCAAACCAGTATCAACCCAACCCAACCCAACCCAAATTGATTTTGCTAGGATTCAAATACTTTTCAACCAAATCGGTTTATGATCTGAACCGGTCTAGTTTTAACCAGACTGATTCGGCTTTAAACCCTCCACCACTTTAAAAATTAAAAAAAGTTAACGGTTTATACACGTGTACTCATTATATAAATCCAGAAGGAAATTTGAAGCGGTGGGTTTTTGGATTATTTTGCAAGAAAAGAAAAGAGAAGAAGCAGAGGAACGACAAAAGGGTTTTGTAAAATGGAAGAAGAATACTCTCTCGTTGATACTTCAAACCTCTTACAAGCAGCTTCTGATTTCTCCTTTAATCCTGGTTTCTTTTTCTTTATATTAATAATAATAATATTAATCACTCTTGTTTTCTGCTTAATTAACTCTTATTATTATTATTGTTCATGTTTATTTATTTATTTATTTATTTAAAGTGATTTAATAATCTTCAGGTTCTCGATCAGAAGCTGCTGTGAAGGAGTTTCTTGATTCCTTTCCTCTTCCTGTCATTATCAGGTACTCTCTACTCTCTATTTATTATCTGTTACTTCTGTTTTAGTTTCGTGTCTTAAGCTTAACGAATATTGTATTAATTGATCTAATTGCAATCAGGAAACTGTAACTTGATGTGTGTGTGTGTGTTTTGGTGGCTTGCTTTGCTAGTAAAGTAAGTAGGGCTATTTTACAAGGATGCATGTGAAGTTGAGCATATTTTACATAAAGTAGTGCTAGTTTTGGAGATTTAGCTATTCTCCAGTAGATGTATCATACTAGTACCGAAAATCGCCATAAATGGGTAAAATACGTACCGACCGTACCGAACTGAAGTACCAATCCCGAAAAACTACGCCAAAATGGGTACCGAATTTCGATCGGTACGGTTTGGTACCGCTATTTTTCGATGCCCAATAACAATTCCTCATCCATGTTGTCAAGTGAAGTTTGATTTTTTTTCTTTTTATTTTAATTAAAATTGGGGAGAATTCAATCAATAGTTAATAAAGTTTTATTTTCTCTAATTTCACTCAAGTTTCATTAGGAATTTAATTTTGTGAAATATTTGTATAAAAATTAAGTTAGAACATATATGAACCTTAGTTACTGGTCGACTGTTTGGTGATTTTTTCTTTTAAATGAAAGTTGAAGTAGGAGGTAATGGTGAAGACAAAAAGTTCGCTAAGTAATAATCCAGTAGTAACCAAGATTCATATACGTTGTACTTAGTTCACTTAATTTTTAACATTTACAAAAAGATTCACAAGATTGGAGCACCTAATGAATGTTGAGTGACTTTGGAGGAACAAAAACATTTTTGAGTGATTTTGTAGGAACAAAAGAAACTCTGAGTGACTTTAGTGGGCTAATTGCTTGCTGTGGTTAAATCATAAGAAAATAATTGATTTTTTAATTGAATATATGTATTGAAGTGCTTTGCAAACCAAAGGAGATGTGCCTGGTTTGGAGGATGCACTGGTTGATTGTTTAGAGAAGATATTTAGAACAAAATACGGGGCCTCTCTCATTCCACATTTCATGGTATGTATGTCTCTTTAGATTAACTAATTTTATTTTATTTGTGTTGCTGTTTTTTCTTTTACTTATAAATAAGGCAAACAGAAACGATCTTTTGGCTTCACGAAAACAAGATCACTCTTTGTTTTTGTTTAACCTACATAAATCCTTGCCTTCCAATTGTAGTTATACATCACATATCCAAGCGACCAGTTTAATTACCTAACTCCCTATATTATGAGCAGTGTCATATTGTCATGATACGATTTAAGAACTGCCTAACCGATCTTCAGTTCTTCACATTTTTTATTTACTTTTGTTCTTGTGCAGCCTTTCATTGTGGTCGGACTTCAAGCATATTCTCAGAGAGTCAGAGCTTTGGCATGTACAACGGTAAGCTATTTTGTTACATATATTTAATTACTTTTTTAGATCAATCATATGTTCTCATTCTGCTCAATAAAATGTTGTTTTTTATTTCTGTTCCTATTTCTGGAAGGTGTTCTCGATAGATTGAGCTTATTTGAGCTGATTATTTTACATTTTGTGTCTAGTTTGCTATATAATCAAATTAAGTGCGGCACTCTCTGACCGAATGTTCTCATTAATATGCTCAGATCTCTAGCCTTTTGGAGAATCTTGAAGATAATACTGGTTTAGCTACCTCGTTGATCAAAGAGAATGACGTGTATCCGCTTTTGCTTAATTGTCTTGTCGATGGGTATAGTCTAAAATTACTAATTTTGTTTGTTAGTCATGTTATCTTTTTTAGTCAGTTCTCAGAACTTAGCTATTTTTTAACGTCTTTATTTATTAATGAAACTAGCTCAATCTTTGGAATCATTCATACATTGTTGTTTTACTTGATGACAAATCTGGTTATATATCCTTCAAGTTAAATACAGATGTTTTTTATTTAGTGATGAACAGGTGGCTGTTGCTGCAACAGATGCAATCAAGAATTTAGCAGGATCCCAACAGGGGATAGTGAGTTTTACCCTCTTTTGTATTTATAACATGGTTTCTATCTTCTATTATATAAAATATATATGGTAACTTAGGACATTCTTCGATTGTTCTGTAGGAAATCATATTCCCATCTACTCCTAATGATACTACAGATATCGCAAAGTTAGCAGCAAAATGGTCATCACTGGTATGGTAGTTATTACTCTTAGCCGATACATTATTTACATTTATTGTATTTATTTAAAATTATTGTTTATCTTTTAGACTAGGTATAATTCTATTATAGATAGGATACAAATCTTTTCCATGTTTATCTTGTAAACCTTAACCCCTATTTAAAGGGTGTTCTTCTTAATGAAATTCTCAAGGGAAAACATTATACCTAAACTTTCAATTACATCTAATAGTCTATGTAACCACCAACCTGTTGTTGCAATGCTAAAATATTTTCTGTTAATCTTCTCAGATGACCGGAATGTGAAAATTTGTTTTGTGTGTTTGTTTCAGGGACGAGTTCGAGTATTGGCATTAATAGTGAAGCTATTCTCTACTTCAAGTGCAGTAGCAACGTTAATTTACAACTCAAATCTTTTAGGTCTTTTGGAGGCAGAGATTCACAATGTTAAGGATACACTTATGACTTTAAGTGTTTTGGAGCTCCTTTATGAGGTTTTTCATCATTATGTCATTTTTTTAGTTTCATTTTTTAACCACTGTTTATGTTTTTTAAACCCGTGTTGATTTATGAAGTTGGCTGAGGCTCCTCATGGAATGGAATATGTTCTTAAGACCAATATTTTGCAGTTACTTGTTTCAATAATCAGGTACTTGCATTCTAACATAGCTATTAAGTTTTCTTTAACACTAATCCGTACATATCATAAGTTGTTTAATTTGTGTATTGTATAATGTTTGTATAGGGATTCTAATGCTGAATCGATGTTGCGATCAAGGGCTATGATGATAAGCGGGCGGCTTTTATCTAAGGAGAACATTCTCAAGTTTATAGACGAATCTGGTATTCCTGTGTTTTGTGTGTGTTTATTTGAGTAACTATCAACTGATTATTTTTATTTATTTAATGTTACTTTTTTAATGCAGGTATAAAAGCTGTGATCTCAGCCATTGACGAAAGGATTTCATTGCTGGAAAGTCAAGATGCAGATGAATATGAATGTGCTATTGAAGCATTGGGTCAAATAGGGTCATGTAAGTATAAACATTGCCTGTTTTGTATTTTGATAATTTTGATTTACATTTTCCTAATATTAACATGTTTCTGATGCTTTTAACGGTTGCAGCATCCCAAGGAGCTGTATTGCTGCTGTCTAACACATCTGCCGCTAAACATGTTGTCAATGCTGCATTTGACCTGCATGGTCGTGGCAGACAACTAGTAAGTTCTTTTTCTTACAAGTATATTACAAAGTTATAATTGTACCCTTTATTTTGAGATAACTATTAATTTGGAAAACAGGCTGCATTGCATTCTCTTGGAAATATTGTTGGAGAAACGCGGGCTGAAAACAACAAATTGTTGAAGTCTGATGCTGAAGAAACCCTGCGTAGATTAATTTATGAAACGGCATCCAACTCTCCAAAGCTTATACCATCGGTTAGTTTTCTTAGCCATCTTAAATATTAGGCATGTTTTTAAATATCCCTTCAAAACTCGGTATAGAATTACATTTAAAAATCATAATATCATTTATACCTATTTTAAAATTTATGACATTCATACCTTTCCCTTAAACTTGCATTAGGATATATGAGTTTCGAGTATAAATTGCATTTAACGAAATAGGTGAATGTGAAACATTAGTATTTTTTTATTAGGTAAATATCATGCAAGTATTAAATCATATATATCGTATATGAAATTGCCACATAATATTATATGCTCTTATAAGTAGTAATGTTTTCTTGTCTCACGTGATAGGGTCTCATTCTTTCAATTCTGAAACTCGAATCTGAATTTCGTATTGCGGTGAGTTGTTTCTAATATTTAATTTGCTAAAATGAGACATGTGAATATCTTGTTTTAAGTTTTGATTTACATATGATTTTCAGGGTTACCGGTTGATAACAGGACTGTCTGCTAGACCATGGTTTCTTGTGGAGATCTGCTCAAGACAAGAGATAATAAATATAATCACAGATTCATATACAGAAACAACAAAAATAGGTTTTATTTTTATAAAATCATATTTTATACACAACACAAATTTAAATTCGAAATTTATTTGTTCTTTTGTCGTGTTTTTAAGGTATGGAGGCGCGATACAACTGCTGTGAAGCAACCTATAAGGCTCTTGCATCATCGTCTAAATTTCTGAGCGATCCTTCACTTTCCGGGACTGCAGAAAAGGTTTGATTCCATTTTGTAAATTATTATGTATTAAATAATTTCAAAATGAATAAATATCTTTTAATGCAGCTGTTGGAATCCATTAAACAAGGTCCTTATCTTGCGAAAGGACGAAAACAAGAAGCGCGACCTGAAGTCGCAACTGCGGACAGATTTTAGGTTTGTTTATGACTGCGCTTTTAACTGTGGGAACAAAGCGTTGAGTATGTTTCTTTCAGTAAGAATATGTAGCAATGAGATGAAGTGACATGACAATGTTGCACGATCCCAGCGTTGCTTGAACAATCTGTGTTTATTGACCATGTCACCATGTCGTAAGTGGAGTGTTAGTCATAAGAAATCAACGTACGTTTTCAAGTTTTTTTTACAACGTATAGCGACCTCTTTAATGAGCCTTTTTGAAAAAAATAAAAAATAATAATTACTATATCTTTAGTTCTTTAGCATAATCCTGGCACATGGTACGTTCTTTGATGTATACCAGTAGATTTTTTTGCCAACAGCGAATGATACATCTTCAAAAGTTGATTGTTTTAGATATAAATCAATAATACACCTTAGCATTTTTACACACATGGAATGTCAATTCATCAAAATCTTTTTTTACTGATGTAAGGGGTAGCAAGTGATTTTCAAAGTTGTAGATTTGAAATATGTTGTAAGAATGGATTTTATTTATTTATTATTTTAAATTTCTTTCCTATAGCGGTTTTCTAAGTGGTGTGTTAAAAAGATATATTTCTAAAGAAAGTAATTTTTTCATGGTAAATAAAAATTATATTGATTTCTAAGTAAAAATACAAATGAATTTTAATTATTGCATTAAAAGTGATTACTACTAACCTAAGAGGGAATACCGCAAATTTCATCACGAAGCTGCCCAAGACGTTCAATGGTCATGATACGATTTGGGTAGTCGTTGATCGACTGACCAAGTCTGTACACCTTTGCCAATCAAAGAAACTTACAAAATGGAGAAATTGGCTAAGTTGTACATCAAGGAGATTGTGACTAGGCATGGGGTGCCTTTCTCAATCTTTTCTGACCGTGACAGTCGATTCACCTCAAGGTTTTGGCAATCACTTCAAAAAGCTTTAAATATTCGTTTGGACATGAGTACGGCGTATCACTCGCAAACGGATGGCCAGAGCGAACGAACGATTCAAACTTTTGAAGACATGCTACGAGCTTGTGTGATCGATTTTGGTGAAAATTGGGACACACATCTACTGTTGGTTGAGTTTTCCTACAACAACTACCACACCAGTACCAAGGTTGCTCCGTTCAAGGCCTTATACGGACGAAAATGCAGATCTCCATTGTGCTGGGCAGAAGTTGGAGAAAAACACTTGACTGGACCTGAGCTGATTCAAGAAATGACCGACAAGATTTCCAGACCCGAGATCGTTTGAAAGCTGCTCGCGACCGATAGAAAAGTTATGCTGACCATAGATGCAAGCCACTAGAGTTTCAAGTTGGCGACAAAGTGCTCTTGAAAACCTCACATTGAAAAGGTGTACCCCGTTTTGGCAAATGTGGCAAGCTTAACCCGAGATACATAGGCCCATTCAAAATCCTAGCCAAGATTGGTCCAGTGGCCTACAAGCTCAAGTTGCCACAAGAGCTAAGTGGTGTTCATGACACTTTTCAGGTGTCAAATCTCAAGAAGTGTTTATCCGATGAGTCACTAATCATTCCTCTCGAAGAAATTCACATCGATGATCAACTCCACTTCATTGAGGAGCCAATCAAAGTGACAAACTGGAAAGTCCAAAAGTTGAGACGGAGTCGAATCAAACCTGTTAAAGTCATATAGAATTTCAAGCGCGGACCCGCATTCATTTGGGAACGCGAGGACCAGATGAAACGCAGGTGTCCCACTCTTTTCCCGGAAGCTTTTAAATCCAAGGACTCCACTCAATTTCGCGGATGAAATTCCAAAAAACAAGGGGAGAATGTGACACCTGTCGAATTTCCAGGTCAAGATCCGTACACCCCTTAAAACTATGTCATTTTTATTCGTGCATTAGACATTATTACAACTATGTCATCCTGAGTATAGCAAAGCCCAAACAATTTCAGGATTTTGTTACATTTTCCAACAATGTCCATTTACGCGTGCAACACCCGATTAACCCGAAACAATTGATAATGAACAATTAAGCCAATGACACACTTAACAGAGAGCAACAGAACGTCCAATTATTACGTACAATCGAAACAAGACTACACACGACAATATTCAATTTGAAAACTATTCATTTCCACACAAAACCCGAGTATTTATAAGACATTTTATGAATATTCAACATGTTAATTCATAGAGTTTTATCATGGATCAAATTCTAATTAGAAACATATGTAAGTAAATTCGAGTTTTTACACAAGTTTAAAACATATGTATGGATTTACACATGGTTTTTATGTAATCGAAGCTATGTTTTCATTTCACATTCACATATGTATTATCAATAAACAAAACACAACTCTACATATAAATGTATATACAACCGATTTATATATATGTATAGATTTGATGTAGTTCAATAAACATATTATATGTTCACATATAATCGGCACACACACACACACACACACACACACACACACACACACACACACACACATATATATATATATATATATATATATATATATATAGATTGGAACAAAATGAAACCCTATAACATACATATTGTCACACCCCGCCAATGCGGAAACACAGGAATGCGACTTTGAAATGTTTTCAAGCACAAGGTTTGAGCAACACATAAGATAAAGCATGATTGATACCAAATATTCCAAATTGTTTTACATCAGGAAAATATAACTTGTCTTAAATACAGAAAAAATCAAACACAAATTATTAAATTGTTTTTAAGACTCGATTCATGACAGTGGTACCACATGGTGTCCAGTCAAACCATACTCCTAAATAGATCTATTGGGGAAAAAAACATGCTACATTATTCAAGTTACAAACTGTTTAGAGTGAATTCTATCATGACTACCATGTGAAATATGAGAATCGGTTCATGAGCTCAACAGTCCTCGTACATACATTCCACTGTAACCATTAGATAACAGTGGCCATAGAACACTTAAATAGATCTATTGGGTTTGACACCCCACTCTTAGTTAGTCGCTCCAACCTGCTACATACAAAAGAGTGCTAGTTTTCTAAGATTCTTACATTGTCTTTACAGTACAACGCGTGAGGCACAACAGTCAAGAGGTTTGGTTATGGGACTCATGTTGGTACAATGATCATTGGCTTAGCTAGCTTTGATTGGCCACACACGAATTTCACTTTACTTTACTTTGCGTACATTTAAACTTGTGAACTCACCAGCTTATTGTTGACAAATCTTTTATGCATGTTTTTCAGGTAATTGATTTGCATAAACAATGGGACTTGAGAACCGGTTTGAGCTTGCACTGTGTAGTACCAACATTTGTGGGTCTTGTCTTGAACAATTGAACAATTATGTGTTTTATGAGGTTCTACCCGCTAAGACAATTTATTTCATGTTTTGTAAAACAATTTAAGTGTTTGGTATCAAATCTACGAATTTCTTATGTGTTCGCTCAAACATTGTGCTTAAAAATATTTCGACGTTACATTCTCGTGTTTCCGCCAAGGCGGGGTGTGACAGGAATGCTTATGACGTATATTCAGCACGATTAGGGATGGCAAAAAAAAAAAAACAGAGAGACCCCGATGGGTATACTCGAAACCTGAACCATACGGGACGGGTATATCCGATACATGACAAGTATAGGACTAGAAAAAAAAAATATTTTACGGGTATAGGGTTAGGTGATACCTGACCAAAAATACATAACCATTTACCTGAATAATATAATCGAAAACTATTAATTTTTGTTTTTATATTTCTTTAACTATTGTTTATTAATGTTTTAATCAAATATATATTTTGATAACATTATTTATTTATTTACAACCTACAAAATGCAAAATTACTTTTTGAGATTCATATTATAATCTATTTACTTTTTAAATATTTTAAATGTTTATATTGTGATGTCGATATGTATGCTATTTATCTAATTTAATATATTGTATATTAAAAACATAAAATTATAAGAGGACAAATCTGCATACATGAAAACCTTAAGGGGTATTTTTTTAAAACACTAACGGGTATACCCAATAGGTAATTGGTCAAGTATAGGATAAGATTTTATAACATGGTATGCTTATGGATTAGCCATACCTAACTCATTGCTATCCCTAACCACAATGACACTATTAACCAGAAACCTTAAAATAATAATAACAATAATAATAAGTTTTGTAAAAAAAATATTATATGTATAGGAAAAAAATATCAGAAACGAGTATCGCAATTAGGGATGAGCTTGATACCGATTTTTGCTAAAACTTGGTACCGATACCGATTATCACTAAAACTTGGTATAAAAAATAAACCGATATCAGTATTTTCAGTATCGGGATCAGTATTTTCGATATTTAATACTGAAATGCGCATACCTAATCGCAATGCAAAGTGTCGTGCTGACGTATCACACGGACACACTACTAGTTTTATTAAACAGGTGTAGTAGTCGTCGTATCTTAAATAGGTCAGGAATTACGGGCTCATTCCAATTTCCAACTAAAACATGGTGGGCCTATGAGATATACTCAAAGTCTGAACCGAGATGTAGCAAGGCCTGGCCCATTTATCCAACAACAATAGCGGCGTTGATCGTCACGTAACTACCAGATAAGCGGTGGATATTATTAATAATAATAATATCAATAAAAAAATAATATTAATAATAATAATAAAAATAACACTCTTCTTCTTCTTCTTCTTGTTCCCTAGGGTTTTAAAACAATATACCCCCAAATTAAAGAAATGGGTCGGGTTTTTTTGGTGGAGCTAGAAGGACGGACTTACAAATGCAAGTTCTGCAAAACCAACTTAGCTCTTGCCGAGAATGTTGTCTCTCGGGTACCTTTTTTTATTATTATTTATTATTTATTTGCATAACTTCTTAATGTAATTTGTGTTTTTTATTGTAATATTGTAATTTGTGGTTTGGAATCATATAATAAGTAAAGGGTATGCTTAGTTTGTTTGAATTTTCAGTCTTTGTGTAATTAGGGTTTATGTGAGACTGTGTAGCTGTTAATTTGGATTTAGGGGTTTGTTAATGCAAAACTGTTGTTTAGTTAGTATAAATGATGATTATGAGGAGGCCCATTTGGTTCGATTTTAGGGCAAATGTTTCGGTTCGCTATGGATTTGTATAATCAAGTTATATCGTTGTTTCGATTGGATTAGGTTTAAGTGCTAAAGTTTTAATTTTGTTTTACGAAGTGTGAAATGTTGCCCGTCTGCCTGTCATTCCTCCTGTAATTTGTTTTGGTTTCCCTTTAATGAAAATAAATAAAAAATAAAATTATAAGCGTGATGGCATGGATTCTCATTGTGTAGAATAGGTGCGTTAGTCAACGTAGTTGGTGCAAATTTAACATATGTAAGCGGTAATATAGATTGAAGGTTAATTTTAAAAAGAAAGACAAAAAAAGGGGTCACAGAATTGTAACAAAATTGGAACTTGGGTGGTTAAACTTCTTTAAAGAAAGTTCTAATGATTTGGGTGGACTAGTCGTGAACTTTAGTTACTGTTTTGTGACATTTACTATTTTGATATAATCTTTTTCGTGTTACCTTTTTGTGGAATCAGGGTTTTCATTGCCGCAGAGGAAAAGCTTACCTTTTTAGCAACGTGTAAGTTGTTTAAATTATGAGAGATGAGCTGATCTTGAATCTTGAATCTTGAATTTTGGCAAATACCATTACATCTGCATAAATATATTATGATGAAATTCTTTCGTATTGAACTCCATCAGGCTCATAAACAGTTTTAGAGGAAGATATAATCTTTACCATTTAGACTTTTTCTTTTTGAAATGAACGCAACCATGTCTTAGCCTTTTAGGCCAAGTTCTTGGTTTAATAAGGAACGCCAGTTGCACGAGGGGCACAAGGCGACTAGGAAAGTGCCTCAGAGCCTTTAGGTTGGAGCAATTATAAAAGGTTTGCTTGATAAAAAGATTGATATGCAAAACAGATAAGAGAGACGCTCATGATGTGTGCGCCTCGGCTTTTGGAACCTAAACGCCTCGTGCCTTGCAATTTTTTTAACCAAGGACAAGATTGATATAGTTCTTCAAGAGTCATGTAGTTGGTAGATTTACAACGTTATCTTACTGCAAGTTTTTTTTTTTTTTATTTAGGGTGAATGTGACAGCTGGACCTATTGAGGAAAGGATGATGCTATCAGGATTGCATACCGTTACAGATGTATACTGCGTATGCTGTGGACAAATTGTTGGCTGGAAATATGTAAGCGTCCATGTTACAACTGTTATCACCTAACTGTAAGGTGTTACGCGTTAAATATTAACATTTTCATGTGGGATGATTGATAAAAACAGGAGACTGCGCATGAACAATCACAGAAGTATAAAGAAGGCAAATTTGTTCTTGAAAGGTATGCCTTGCTTTTGAACTTTTATTGGTTTTTGACCCGATTTCTATATTTGATGAACATGTGTGTTTGGGCAGAGGAAGGATCATCGACGGGATTGATTCAGAATTTTACATCGATACACGCCCGAGTTCAAGTGATGCTGAGGAAGCCTAATGTTTTAACTGTAGTAATGTATGTAAAGAATAAATGTTGTAAGATGTATTGTAGGATGTTGTGTTGGTAACATAAGTAATGCAATGTTTTCTCCCCGTCTTAATATTAAACTTCTTTCGTCGTATCAAGACATACTATATTATGCTATATGATTTTGAAAATTATAATAAATAATATTTTGAATTTGTTAAAATTGTTTGAAGATTGAACTTGAGCGTCGGGTTATATAAATCTTAAAATGTAATTTATAACGATACCCTAACATCCGCGGGCAAAAACAACGGATGGGAGATAAGGTATGGTTTGCGTTTACAATCAGATTGAAAGCAACGACGACTCACTGTTTGAGAAAAAAGCGATGTCTGTGATTTGTTTTGATGTTTGTCACCAGGTAAGCTACAAGTTTTACATCCTGAGCAAAGCTCCTGCGCTGGCCAGGAGGACACTCTAAGCAGTAACTTGTCATCATCCAAAAGTTTATGCTTTGTTTGTTTGGTATTTTATACAAAACTATACCCAAGATTTTTTCCCTCTTTTCGTGCAACACCACGGAACATTGACGACGCTTATCTTGGGAAGAAATATTTCTCGAGGCACATTGTGTTAATAGTTTACTGTCAATTATTTGTATGTCTACTCTGGTTCACCAGTGTGCTGCTGAGATGTTTCAAAACCATGTGTTAATACTTCACTAGCTGACTCTAAATCAGGTCGTAAACTAAACACATCCTTTGTATTTCGTGGTTCAAGGAATATGACCATAACTCAAAAAAAAAAAAAAAAAAAAAAAAAAAAAAAAAAAAAAAAAAAAACCCCTCCAAGCTGTGTTGTTTTGATGACGGTCTGACAAGATCTTTTACAACGGAAAGCAGAGTTTACAACCCACAAAAAACTTGAGATGTAAGCTCACAGCTCAAACAATTTACAGATTTCTCTAGATGTTATATACATTTGAATAAATTAATAAATACCAAACACAAAATTAAATAAAATTCACCACAAAAGTTAGTTTTGACTCATGACAAAATCCAAAATCGGTTTCAAGCTGAGCTCACATCTTTGGAAGTATGTCCTTGCCATCTGCGTCGAAACAGAATGCATACACGTACGTGTTAATCAACCACAATTAGCAGCAATTCAATCATATCCAACCGATAGCAAGTCACAAAAATGGTGGTTATTATAGTGTCATCAACCATTTTATGCAATTAAAATTTACAAAAGACCAAAGGGACTTCAGGTAAGCAACAAATGGCAGGGATCAATAGCAGAGCAGCGCAACCCTTGTACGCTCTTGATTGCTATAGCGTTTAATAAAAATGGTCAGTCAGTTGACATACCTTGAAAGCAAGAACCTTGCAAGTGGACTTAAATTGGCATTGGACTGAGCCTCCTTGTTTTGTTGCTTCTTTTTGCTATCATCTTCTGGATTCACATTCTCTGGTTGTTCATTTACTTTTCTACCCTTGGAAAACCCACGTATCGCTACATCTTGAAGATTTTTCAATGACGGTTCCTTTGAACTGAAAAGAAATGTCTCATAAGCAAAAAAAAAAAAAAAAAAAAAAAAAAAAAACAAGGTAAAAAGAAAATAAAAAAATATGACTTTATAATGCGTGTACCTTGCTAGTCGGTGAAGCAACCTTGTAACTAGAAATTCACAAGAACCGGGCTTTGTGTACTCCATATTCACTAAAGAGTTTATAACCGTTTGCACAATCGGAGCTCCTAAATCCTCAGAAATTTCCTACATTATTTGCAAAACAAATCATTTTTGGATTATTTACAAATTACAAAAAAAAAAAAAAAAAAAAAAAAAAAAAAAAAAAAAAAGCTTAATCAAGATCTTAAAATATAAACCGGTGACAAATGCAATAATGAGTGCACACCTCTTTCAAGGACGGGATTAGCAAAGTAGACAGTGTGGCTGATGCTGATGTTGCGGATAGTTTAAGTTTTTCTTCTTCATCACCACTTGTTTGGCGGGGCTTTGCGAATGCTTTTATTGCATCTTGAAAATCTCTGAATCAGGGATCGTAATATTTTATCCAACAGATAAAAATGATAGAACTGAACTTACAAACTCAGTCCCTAAAATCTCTGAAGCAGGGGTATGTATTATGTAAGTGAGAATAAATCCTACCTGGAAGAATCAGAACTATTTGTTGATCTCTCGGGTCGTTTACTTTCGAGAACATCTTTGTTGACTTTGCTCAAATTTGACTTATCTCTCACATTTCCTTTCCGCATTCCCGCTTGCATTGCAGCCTTCGCCTAATAATATACAAACTTACAATCAATTGACATTGATACAAAACATCATTATTCATTACAAAGAAAAAAATAGAAAAGAAATCCACCTCAGCAAGATTTATTGCACTATCTTCAGGGGAGGCAGAGGAAGCGCGTTCTTGACTACCCAATCGCGATTTAGGAGTTCCAGAAGAATCTGAATCATCATGTTGTCCACGGTATACAATTGTACCACTGGTGGAAGCATCCTCGAGAGATGTCTGTAAACCACCGACAAATTTATCAGCAATACAAACGGATGATTCGGATTTTTAAAAATATAATCCAAGTAACATGGTAAGCCTACCACGGTCCTTTGATCACTGGAAACTGACACTTTTTCCAATTTCTGAGGTCTAATCACCATCGTTCCACTGGCAACTGGAGATATATCTTCCTGTAGAAACAAGACAAAATGTATAAAGGGGTCGGAAAGAAAGTGTGTGTGTGTGTGTGTGAGAGAGAGAGAGAGAGAGAGAGAGAGAGAGAGAGAGAGAGACTCACATCATCCTCCCTATAGTAATCTTGATTTTCTTCAAGAAATGGCTCTCGGGTATCTTTTTCAATGGAAATTTCTGATGATTGTTGGTTAACGGTTGATTGATTTGAAGAGACGTCTAACATTCTACTCCTAATTGGAGGTGGTCTTACAGAGCTTTTAACTGTCCCTGTACTTGTGGGCCCACCTATGCTAAAATCCCAGCCAGCATTTCTGAGGGTTTAATGTAATGGTCAAATGTTAATTTAACATTTTATAAGTATGTCAAATATTAGGTAGCGTATTAGTGATTAAAAGTTGAAACCCACTTGACTTTAACAGTATCTTCAACTCTTGAAACCTTCACGGTATCAGATCCTGCCGAAGCTTTTGCACCGTCTTGCAAACTTGTGTCTTCTTTCAACTGGAACTTTGGTCGTTCTCTGTTAAAAGTAGATTTACGTCAAATTTCTTAGACACCGAAGTTTTCATATATACAATTAAAGATCAATACAGCACCTGATTCTCTCGAGAAGTTTTGGAGACTTTCTAGCATTTCTAATAAACCGATTCTTCAAAAGTTCCTTCGCGCTTGGCCTCTGAAATTTAGAAAAAAAAAAAACATGGAAAACATAAGCCATGCAGTTTAATATATTATTATTTTTTTGAAAGAAATTCTATATTACAAAGAAACATACTTCAGCAGGCACTTTCTTTAAACACAGTGAAACGAATTCCTTCATTGGACGAGAAAAATGCTCGTCTAACTGCATAAAACATAAATTGTTATTACAACTGTAATTAACGAATTAAATAAGGAAAATGAAAGCGAAGTTGAGAACCTGAGGTGGAGTTTCTCTTGGTATAATGAAAAGAACTCTCATCGGGTGAAGATCGGCTAACGGAGGTTCCCCTTTAGCCATTTCAATTGCAGTTATTCCTAAAGACCAAATATCTGCCTGCATTACAAAAAGTCAAAACAGAATTTCAAAAATAGTTTTGACTAAAAAGACGTTCACAAGCTGTGTGTGTATTAGCATTTCGTAAAATGTAGAACCTTTTCATTGTATCCCTCTGAATTCTGAATTACTTCGGGTGCCATCCAAAATGGTGTTCCTACAAACGTCTAATGTACCAATAAATTATTTATAAGAAACTGGAACGTAGCCGACATTTCATCTACAAAAAGCAAAAAAAAAAAATGAAGAATGTAAATGAACCAAATAGTACCTTTCGCCTAGAAATTGTCCTAGTTAGTTGTGCAGACACTCCAAAGTCCGCCACCTGTCATAAAATGAGAAAAAACAAGAAACTTTATTAGTATGTGCGATGTTTGATATGTTAATATATTTTTAACAAATATAGCAATAATTAACAATTGAAACAAGTGATATAAGTAGTACCTTGACATCGCCATTCTCGGTCAACAAAATGTTTGCAGCTGTCAAAATGTGAGACAAATGCTGTCATTAGGCCAGAAAATATAAAAAGCTAATACTTATCGTATTAAGTCTTAGGGTTTTAACCTTTGATATCTCTATGGATTTTCCCTTCATTGTGGAGATATTCGATTGCAAGAAGCAAGTCACGTAAAATGCAAGCTATAGACATTTCATCCAATGGGTGATTTGGTTGTATCTGGAAAACAAATATTTTTTTTTATATTTTAAAATGAATATTATGTTCTTGAATATCAATAAATACACATGAAATAAAAACTTTATCAATCACTTATTGTACAAAAGACGTACTAGATCAGCAACGGAGCCACCAGCCATATATTCCATTATTATCCATAGTTTAGTTTGATGAAGATATGAGCCATAGTATTCTGTAATATATGGAGAACGACATTGTTGCAAAACCGCTATTTCCTGAAGAAAAAAAATTATAATAACCTTGATAAATACATTGATTATAAATGTTGCCCATCTGCCTGCTATTATGATGTAATTTTCGCTATAATGAAAATTCACATTTATGTTAAAAAAATAGGTATATATTTGAAAGGGCATGGATGTACCTTCTGGATGTCCTCAATTTCATCCTCTCTGCATAACATGTAAACGGAAATTTTAACATAAAACCAAGAAACAAAATTTACAAAGCCTACCAACAACAGATGGTTTTTATATGGTTTTTATAACAAAGTAAACAAAAGAATGATGAAAAAACAACTCACGATTCTTCCAAATCGATAACTTTAAGAGCAACCTCTTTGTTTATCTCCTTGTCAAACCTGCACATTAATACAAAAAGCTACAATTGTTAGCTCAGCAAAAATAATGCAACTGTGACTACCGACTACGCCAATAAACAAATCCACATAAAAGATATGAATCATGAGCCAGCCTATTTTTAAAATACAAAATAGACGTATACAAATCTTAAGATGTGCATTGATGTCCATAACCAAAAAATAGATACCATTTAGAGGGTTAAGCTGAGACACGCCAAGTGCCCAACTTTGACATCATAGAAGTCAAAGGCGCACGAGCAACACGCAAAGGGACTCAGGCAAGACGCAACCGAGGCACGTTTTAATTCTCTATGCCAGTTACAATTATTTTTAATTTTTTTCCTATAATTGCACTTTACTTTTGTATCAAGAGTGCACATGTTTCACCGTGTGCCTAGGCCATATTACGATAGGCAAGCGCTTTGCACATTGAATGCAACTTGCAACTATGACTATAGGTTTGACATTAATTAGATACGACAAACATTTATAATATAACTATATAAGTAGAATGTAACTTCTAGCTACATACGTTCATAACGATTTTGTACCATAAAAAAGGCATAAAAGTCCAACAAATGAGAATGATGGCTAGCTTCAACAGCAAAAGTTTTAGAACCGAAGAAAATATTTTTAGGCTACAAGGTGTATAATGACTTGCTCTCTAGTGTCAGATACAAAGCATGCTTCTGAGTATAAAGGTCGATCTCTGTTTATATTTAATTGTTCCATCTCTAAAAAGGTTACTTCCCTATTAACAAAAGGTTTCCAAATTAAGAACACCGTTTAAAAGAGAAAATGTAATGCTTTAAATTAGCGTTCGTTATCAAATCGACCTCATAACAAATACAATGAACGCCGCTTATGAATCACGACCTAGTGCATACTTAAGCAAGTCTAGGTAACTATTTCTAAAGCTATATAATCATCAAATCCAGAGTAATCATAATATAGTTACCTATAAATCATGCAGGAGAAGTCGTACATTGCTCTTATTTATTTTTTCTAGTTCCGTTATAAGTGAGGGTTTTCATACTATAAGGTTTAACTATAGTCCATTCCTAGAGTCCTATCATCTATAACTAAGATTAATGTACATTTGGTGAAAGTTGTCTAGTATAACCTATTTGTCATTCTTTTCTATTTCGATTTCTAACTTATTCCAACGTTAACGAGATCAAAAAATATCTTTCAAAACTATGATCGCAATTACTCGCTTACAACTTTATTACTTAGAATCTAGAAAATATCTTTCCTAAAGTGAACTAACTCCATATACGACAACAATAAAATCCGGAAATTCGCTTCACGACCAGCAAAATGCCAACACGCGTCAACCAAACCACCCATGACAACGCTAAGCATGTTAAATTTAAACAACATAGAACATCAAAACCCTAATTCTTGTCATCACACATTACTCCATACCCAACATTAATATACATGTTTCATGTCATCGGTGTATAGAAATCACCAAAAACAGCAAAACTTTTAATTCTTATCAAGAACACTCAAAAGCAACTAATTAATATCCTAACAAAACAAAACAAAACAAACACACCCAATAAAATCTCGCTCATAACAAAACTATTGGTAGGTTCCGATTAAAATGGGACCTTCCTCAATCCCGACGGATAGAGAGGTTGCTTCCACTGACACCGCCAACTCCAAATTTTATTATTTATAATATGATTTTATCTACTTTTAGCATAAAAAAACACATAAAATTAATAGTATTAATTTCCAAGAATTACCCTTTATAAACATCTCCAAAAGAGCCTCTACCAATAAGTTCAAGATTACTAAAGCGCGATCCGGTCGCTTCAATAAGAGCTGCAGCATCTTCCATCTTCACTCCCTAAACTCCCAATTCATTCAATATACAAAACCTGAAACAAACTTTTTAAAACAATAAAATCAAAGTGTATGTATAGTCACAATTATAATTCAAATTCATTTATCAATAAAGATCCTAATGCAAAAAAGCAAAACAATTAAATTAAAACAAGAATGATAATAATAAATAATGATAATAATAAGAATTGGGTGAAGTGAAAGATTAGATCTTTAAGAAAAAGAAAGGTGAAAAGGAAAGGTTACCTGAAGAAAGCAAAGAGCTTTGAGAGTTTAAATAAATTAGGGTATTATTATTATGTGAGAGATCAAGGAAAATGGTGATGGCTTTGGTATGGTTTGGTTGCTTCTTCAAAATAATATTAATAATAATAATAATAACTGGGAAATTTTTGGGTGTAAATAGACAGATACAGATACAGAGAGGACGTAGTTTTTAGGGCATAGTTAAAAGGGTTTGTGTTTATTGACGTCATCGTGACGTTATTAATAGTAATAATATAGTCAGAGGGTACGAACTATGAACGAATGGGGTGGAAGAAAATGGGCCTGGGCCTCTGGTAACTTTGGGCCTTGAGTGGGTTTGACTATATCTGTATTTTTCTATAACTATAAACTATAACCGGTCTTAAGTTAACTACTTCTTGTTGGAGGCACTAGGCTGGGGTGTTCTTCGGGTTGTTTTATTGGGTTTCGGGTTCTTCAGGTCTTCGGGTTTTTTTAAAACTAAAAATATTATCATATAACTAAACCATTCTAGGGTCGGGTTCTTCGGTGTTCGGGTTAAATGGTTCAGGTTTTATCGGTCGGGTTTCGGGTTAGTATAGTTTTATTGGCTCCAAAGGTTAACTAAAACATGGAAAATCAACATTCAAGGTGCATGCATGGTATAACTATACTCTATAAACATGAACGATTTAATTGTTTGGTCCGGGAAGCCCTAAGTTCATTTAAAGGCAACTTAAGTCTATTTTTGGTTTTAACTTTCATGCAATTGTTCACCTGACTGGAACACCTATGGACTGGGTGTTTCTGTACCACTATCCATGTATGTTACAAATTGTATGTGTCAGAAAATGTTCGTTTTTGTCATTATTGTAACTATGTTTAGTCTGTTTTTGGAAAAACAAGTGTCTTGTTTCACTGAATGTAATCCGAGTGTCACTTATGCCTCAGTTATGTAAGTCTAGGGTGAGATATGGACATATGTTGTGGAAATTTTGTATAAAATCGACACATTTATGTATTTTACCCATGTACATACCCGCATTTTAGTGTTCATCATAGGTTTCCAAGAAAACTCTTGTGTTAAGCCTGTTAACACATGTTTTTAGTGTCTTTAACACATTTTCATAAATCAAGCCTTAGTATATGTTATGAAACTAAGTGATTTTGACTTGTTTTTGGGCCGGCCTCGCCCCTATATACTCACGCATACATGCCTATGTATGTGTGGGTATACACGTATGTCCATACATGTATTCTAGGAGGCATATAACCGTATATATGGGTGTGTGTATCATTAAGTGAAAACATTGGACTTTGATCATAAAACTTAAGTGTTTAAGTCAGTTTTACTCGACTAGTAATTTTTAGGAAGCTGAGTAGTAAAAATCTTGTCCTTGGATTTGATACCCGGTACTTGCTTATTTATATACTAAGCTCGATAGGTACACTTGCATATTGTGTGGGGTTTTAGAACGTTAAGCAACTATCGTTTTATTTTATAAATTTAAAACTTGAAAGTGTCACACACCAAAGTTTTCGACTTAAATCTCTCCATTACCTAGTTTTTCGCGCAATTACTAGGAACTTGTTTTTTGGATTTTAAGTCACTATAACCCAAGCACATCAAGTTTTTGGCGTCGTTGCCGGGACACGACTGTTTTAGAGAAATGTTTTCTAAAAAAGTTACTAATTGTTTTTTTATAAATCATTTTAACAAAAATATCGTCTTAAGGGTTCTTGGGTGGTGTATGAACTTTTTCTCCTCGTCCATACTAGTACCTCCTCTTGAAGAACCTAAAAGATATTTTCGAACAAGAAGAAAGGAACAAAAATAAAAAAAAAAATGGCACAAGTTGAAAGAATAATTTTCGACTTTGCAAAACCGTCCATCAATGCGTTGGGACCTAGCATCGCTAGACCCACTATTGATGCCGACCACTTCGAAATTAAATCCCATGTTATCGACATTCTACAACAAAATTGCATTTTTCATGGTTTACCTGATGAAGATCCCCATGCTCATATCACAAATTTCCTCAAAATTTGTGATACTTTCAAGTTGCATAATGCCACACTTGACGTTATTTGACTTCGCATGTTTCCTTTCTCACTAAAGGATCGTGCCAAATCATGGCTAAAGTCGAGACCAGCCGGTTCCATCACCACTTGGGCTAACCTTGCACAAAAGTTTCTCTCGAAATATTTTCCCCCAACTAAAACTGTAAAATTAAGAAACGGCATTACCACTTTTTGTCAAGAAGATTTAGAGTCACTCTACGAGGCTTGGGAGCGATTCAATTAAGGATATTGAAGATTGGTCTTTATCAAGTCGATCCCATGGCATCATTGCAAGCTCAAGTCGAGGCTCAATCCACTAGACTAAATCAAATGATCAAAGCAAAGTCAATGCCATCACTGCGGCAGAAATTCAGTCGCCAGAATGAATTCTTCCTACCCCTACTCAAGGGAATGTTGAGCAAGTTGACTTTATTGGTGCAAACTGCCAACCAAACAACCCATATAGCAACACATACAACATGGTCGGCGTGATCATCCAATTTTTTTTGGGTGGGGGGGGGGGGGGGTACCAATAAAACACAATCACCCGGTTTTAGTCAACAAAGCAACCAACAACGCCCTCTGAACAATAGATATCCAAGGGTGGATGAAAGGCTCGCCAAGTTCGAAGCCTTAACAGCAGCCCGAATGGACGAAAAAAATCAACAATGCGGATAAAAGGCTTCAAGTTTTGTTTTATTTTTTAAATTAGATTTATGGTGATCAAGTTTTGTGATAGGATTTTTTTTAGTTGTCTTGCCTTTGATTCTAACTTTTTTTAAACATTCTGCATTGATGAATTATGAATCTAATCACATGTCAGATTTCAGAAGTTCCTTTAAACAAAGGAATCAATGAGATTAGATTTCATAAGTCTGAGAGAAGATGTGTAAATAATGTCTTTGAAATCTTACTTTGTAGGACTTATAATTTTGTATATGATTTTGTAGTATTTACCGTTATTCTTTTTGTTTTGATTGTGTGTACAAACTGGTACAGTTTTGTTTCCGTGTCTAAATGGTCAAGTGAATACGAAATTCCTACATGTGCATTTAATGGACAATTGTAAACCGAATTTGAATTCATTTGAACGTTTTTTTATAACCATAGGTCTATTTGGCTTCATCTATATCTATCTATATCTATACTACATTATAAAGGAAGAGAGATGACTAAAATAGTCACTTCATGTCAATTTTAAGATGACATACAAAAGGTCACAAGGTAAACAACTATCTTTTTTGCCAAATCCTTCCCTTTATGCCCTTATGTGCAACATTTGATTACAATTGTACAAATGACTAATGCAAGTCATCTCTTTTATTATTTGCTTCACCTTTTGATTTTCTCATCTTTAATGAATTCAATTTGAGATTCAATGCCTCACATTTTCCTTTTCTCATCTTCAATTATGAATTAAAATCAACATCCCTTAATTTAATCCCTAAAACCCCTCATACAATTGCCTTATCACACCATATTCTTTATTTCTCTTAGAAGTTGTCATCGAATGATATTGTTCAACACTTGTAGTCTTGCACTATCGATTATTATGTTGGTAAGCCAACACTTGTAGTCTTGTATATTCTTTATGTATATTTATTTATTTAGTTATTTAGTTTTTAAGCTTTTTGTTAGTTCTTATATATGGTTTTTTTCATTATTTTGTCCGTGTTTTCTTTTACATATTTTCTAAGAACTTTATACAATAACTCGACCAATAGAAACCAAACTTTAAGGAATACATGTTTGTCGACAGGATTTACCCGCTGCAATGCGCGATGGGAAAACTGCTAGCGTATTACAAGTTATTTTGGATCCCGCCGCAACGCACGGGTAAACCCACTAGTCCTAACAATTAATGGATCTAACTGGGCCATTTTAGAAACACAGAAAGATGTCCAGGGATCAATATGGGTTTAGAAGTAAAAGGAATGAGTGGAACGGGTTAGCGAGTTTAGATTAAAAACAAACGGGTTTGGAATGGGTTCAAGAGTTCTAGGATTTCTAAGGAACTTTTTCTTTTTCTTCTTTTCTCTCTGAATCTGAGTTTGTCACTATCACACCAAATTGCTTCTTGGAAAAATCTCACAAATTTACCAAACAAGAACTTTAAAATTTCCGTCTTAAGATTTGATTTAACTTTACCAAAAAACTATTGTCTCTTGTTCCAATAAGCTAGGGAGGCCGACCAATGGTAAACTAATTGATTGTTACTTGCAAGCTTCGAAGATTTCGACAAGGTCTATGTCTGTTTTGACCCGAACCTGTTTTAACACTTAGAACCAATACAACCCATTTTTTGATTTGACTTGTTTTGACCCGAACCCATTTTGCCCCGCCACCCTACCCGACCGTTTTAGGTGTAATCATTTTGTAGATTCACCCACATGTCCAACAATATGTGTAATCGAAAATCAATGTTACAATCATTTTGTGAGACTGTTTGATCTCTATTTTAACATCCATAACTTTCTTGAATTAAGTTTGTAAGCCTCGGTTGTGAAGGTTTCCACACTCTCATTATTTATTCATCAATGCTTTAATCTATCAATATGTGATTCTTTGGTGATGTTCAAATCGCTCGCCGCTCGTGGATTGCTTGTCGCTCATTCGAAAAATGCTCGAAAAATGCTCGCTCGGTTGTAAATGAGCCGATCGGCTTGGTTCGGTTTGTAAATGAGCCAAGCACGAGCAAAGGTACGCTCGGCTCGGTTCGGCTCGAATAAATTTTTATTTATTTATTATATATTTAATTATAAAATACACACAATTTACAGATAAATTTGTGGCTTTATATATAACATTCTATTGGTGTGAATCAGTATATGCAAACAAAATATAACTAGCCCATTTAGCTCAGTAAAAAATTTTTACACTAGATTTAATAGTAAAACCATAAGTCATGAGGTGACAGTCTTGACTTCTGTCGTCCATCGCTAATTGTCGCTTGATATCACCCTACGTCACAATGCAACAACTGTTCCCTGACATATGCTCATTGCCTCACCAGCCTCAATCTAAGCCTCAACATCGGACACTGGGTTCGGGTTCTTAATATTAGTGTTATCATCGGATAGTTCGACCTTAGTTGTCACCTGACAATGAAAACATCGAAGGAAACATCCTAATTTTATGATCGTCCAAATTACTCTCTGCTCGATTCTCGCTCGAAAAATTTACGCTCGAAGAATGCTCGTTCGGTTTTCGGCTCGATTGTAAATGAGCCGCTCTGCTCGATTCGATTTGTAAATGAGCTAAGCATGAGCAAAGCTCCGCTCGGATCGGCTCGTGAACAACCCTAATTGCCACAATATTAGTTTTCCATTCTACTAATGATGAAATTTTTGCCCATTATTCTTCTTTAGGTTAAGTTGATTTTGTTGCAACAATATATTTGAAAGGGAATAAAGTAATGCTTTAAATGAGTGTTTTTTTTTTTTTTTTTTTTTTTTTTTCAATGAAGTAAAATCTTCGGGGTATGTTCATAGCTTATATTTTATATGCTTAGCACAACACATAATAGTGTTTTTTTTATACTAATTGTTGGATTTGTATGCTTTCATGGTCATGTATGGTTTTCCGATCACTAAAGTTTTGCCATTTCAAAGAGCAATTAAAGTATATTAATGTAGCAACTGATTGAACAGTGCTTTTGAAATGAACAGTATCGATTAAACCATCTCTTAAATAGAATTAGATATCAATCAGGTTAAGATTGTGTGTGTGTAGTGTAGTGGTTAGGCGGTTGTTGTGTTAGCAGGAGGATGCAGGTTCGAGTCCGGCATGAGGCATCGGTTTTTATAAATTTTTTACACGGTTGACTTGGTTTGAGTGGGACACGTGGCAGGTGTTGGACAGCTACATCTGTTTTCCATTTTCCCTTTGTTTCATTATGTTGGTGGCTTGATTTTGCCATAGTCGATAGCGTAACCACCGTACACTATTTTGTCAATTGCAGATAGCACCTCCATCGTCAGTTTTGCGACTATGAGTAAGTAGTTGATTTATGAAATTTGTATCGTCTTTTTTGTTTGAGGTGTTTTGTGATTAGGTCTTGGTTTTGATTCTCTAATTTGAAATTCCACATCATCTGTGGTTTCTTTGATTTTTTATGGTTAAACACAATAAAACCCACTTCCTCTTGAATGATCATTTATAATCACTACCTTCTTCTTTTTTACACATTAGAAGATCAAATGGAGGATTATCATAAAACCTAATTAAAATGCTGAATGAGTTACGCTTTGGGCATTCAAGATACAATGGAGTAACAATCATCAATGATTTAAGAATAATTCCCTTCAATTGTGTTAACTACAGGAATCAGCTTGCTGCAAAAAGTTGCTAATGATTGGGCAATTGAATTGTTGGCCTCCAACGATGGAGATAATTAATACTTTAATTGAAGGCTAAAGATGGTAGCGGACGTGGAATCGGTGGTGATGTTTCTTTTATGATGATGGTTCTGACGGCCCAACACCACACTCCACATCGTTGGACATCAGCGACTCATATGTCGTAAACGCCACATTTATTCTACCAACCCAAACCAGTACCGGGTTGTTAAACCCCAGGTATTCTTTCTTTTTCTTTCCTTATTTGTTTTGCTTAGTTATAGGCATCCATTATGATTGTGATGGGTTTTATGATCCAAGATCTATACTTTTTGGACTCCCAGTAGTTGTTTATTTTATTGTGCTATGAATCTTATTGAAATAGTTTGTTCAAATGAGTTTACTTTTGGTGTTTTTGATAAGTGGTAAGTTGGTTTATCAGACTACCAAGATAAGGGCAAGTGGACCTAAATGCCCTGTTACTGGGAAGACGATTCAAGGGTGTGATTGTTTATTTTGGTTTAATGTTATTAGATTTCAATAATTTGCATAGTAATTACTATTGTATACACTATGGTTCAGTTTAATATTATAGAAAATGAAAAGCTGTTGCTACTTATCAATTTTTTTAGCGATTGGCGCGTAGGCGCCTAGGTGAATCACACACCTTAGCACCTAAACGCCTATGTGTCTAAGCGAGTAGGCGCCTAAGTGAATCACGCGCCTAAGTGCCTAAACGCTTATTTGTCTTCGTTTTCATATCCCAATAAATGTTATAAGATTCATACAATGGGTAATGTAAGGCCTGATGTAAATTGAAGTATATAATTACGTCGCCAATTGGAGATGACAGAAAATAACCAGCTGCAAGGTATTTTCAGAATAAGGGTGTTGATGTAGTTTGTGACATTAAGTTGCCAGTTGATTTTTGTTGTATGGTGCCTTGCAGGCTGCAACAGTAGCAGCAGCGCAGGCTACGACCAGCAGCACTGCAGCCTGTGACCACCAGCAACATGAACAGCTCTTGATTCGTTTTAACGGCGGTATAAGCAACCAACTGATCAGATCTGATAGCATAGGAGGAGCCGGTGGTGGCGTCGCCTTTGTCACCAATCACAGGTCCTATTTACTTGTATAGGTATCGATTTGGGCTTTACTTAAATTGAGCATATATACGTGTAAACGGGTCGATTTGGGTCGCATTTTAAGACAACCTATTTGCTTTTAAACGGGTTGATTTAGGTTGTATTTTAAGACGACCTATTTGCTTTTAAACAGGATTCAGGTTATGTTCAACAAAAACGCATTATGCATTTCCTATATTTTAAAAGATAGATGCATTATATCGAACAACCGTCATCTTAAGGCGTAACAGTTAGGTATATTTTACTTATTACATATGCATACATGTTTTAAAAGGAGCTTTGTATTAAGTTGGAGTCTGAGGCTTATAAACAGGTTTAGAGTGTGAATGTTTGTTGTTTTTTTTTGTTGATTGTTGTTGAGGGTCTGTGCTTATGTTGTTTAATTTCTGTGATGTTTGCTCGAATGAAGTACGTTTATGCTGCGTTGATGGAATGAATGCAATAATTCCTAATGATATTAGGAATGCTGTAATTTGGTTTTGTCTGTGGAATGTAGTTATTGTCAATGAAGAGTCATTTCAGCTTAAAAAATGATAAAAATACAAGTTTCACACAGTAGGTTTTAAACTTGTAAATTTTTTTGAAACTTGATGAGGCCATATATCTAAGAGAGGAGATGAAGGTTATTATTATTAGGGGTGGTTGCCCTCCTCTCTTCTAATTCAACTCTAATTTTGACTTTATTATTATCAAGTCAGAATTAGTGGCCAATGATTCTGTTCCAATTTCAACAACCCCTTGTATTATAAAATGAGTTCTCTGTAAGTGAATTATTTGACATTTTTTTTTCTAGGAGAGGTCAATGCTATGGTATTTGGTGTTCACATATTTGTTTGGATTATCTTTTTTTTTATGCAGGTCTAGGACAACCAACTTTGAGGCTTGTACAACTTTATAAGCTTACTGCACTATTTTTGGTTATCATCATAAGTTGATGGTTGGATTCCATTCAAGCTAGAATTATTATATCACACTTGCTTCGCTTTTTTTGCGGCGTTTGATATTTGGCAAAGGTATAGTCGCGTTGATTTATATGAATCACCTTAACTCTTAATTTATATATATTTTTGTTTACAGTTCGTGTAAGGAAAATAAATATGCTTCAAAAGTTTGGTTTCAAGCGAAATTCTTATTTATAACATCGTTTTCCGGTATAGGATGACCCAAGCAGTCTATAGCACATTCCCTTGATACATTACTTGTAATTTGCCTTCCCTGCATTAAAGAGTTTCATTTTTACTTTTTAGGTCAACCCCATGACTTTGCAACTCAATGCTGAATGTCGATAACGCTTTTGTAATACACATATTAAGTATGTCATTACAATACAACTTGCTTTTCTTTCATGAGTACCCATACAGGTTGCTTCTATGACGACTACCTGACCTATTTGGGAGGAGCTGAACGCTACATTTGAGTGTCGGTGTAATAACCGCGCAACGCGCGGAGATGAATACACCTAGTTTCGTTTTATGATTCATTTTATGGATCTACTTAACTGAAATTACTTTCTTTATTTTTATGTTAATTACATATGGCGTATATGATTAAGGTTGGTAACGCCAGTTCCGCATTTTATTCACGTGTATTCTCTCCTTTTGGTTGTTTCATTAATTCTGATGTAGCATCTCTTGTCTATTGCGTACACAAAGGGGTAAGATTTGGAACTCAAACAAAAGATCACTATAATAACTTAAAATAATGAAAATACATTCTATATGCGTGCTGCAAGTTACACAAACAAATGCTAAAAAAAAGCATAAAACACTTCAAATATCATTTACAGTACCACTTCCCTTGCTTTCATTTCTTAGATCATATATACCCATCAGCACGCTTCCTCAAATCGTCAACAAAATGGTCAGTAGCAGCAGGAACATCATATATATTTCTTATCCTCCTCTCCTACCACCACTTTCTTAACCTCATCAGAAGTATCCTTTGTAGCATCCCACACATTATCCAACGTCTGTTTCGCCATCTCTCCTATATTTAATCCTGTCTCCATGGCTTTCACCACCCCTTGCTTCGCGGCATCTGCCACATAACTTGGGGTGTCGGAGGGTGACGAGCCATAACTCGTCTTGTCACCGTCGTTCACCCTCTTGTCGAGGGAGGGAGACAATGGTGACGGAGTTGTGGATGTTTTCACAACGTTAACATGGTCATCAGCACCGGATGACCGTGCGGGTGGCAATCCTGACGCGGATTCTCTTATATCGTCGACAAAGTTTCGGTTCTGCATGTAATTAAAATGTATAAATCAATCAGTTCAACAATATCATGCTGATGTTTATACAAGTAGAGATGTTCTAAAAGCTCGCGGCTTGCTAAAAAAAATAAAAAAAGGTCAAAATCGGATTATTATACAAATAAGCCAAGCTGAGGTATCTATACAAACCAAGCCTGAGCCAAGATATGTGTTAATGAGTAATTTTTTGATTGTTTCATTCCACATAGTGTATATTTATAATATAATGATGAGAGACTAATTCTCGATTGACCATTGACTACATTTACAAGGTTGACTAACATCTTTATTGACTACATTTACAAGGTTGACTAGAGACTAATTCTCTATTGACCATTGACTACATTTACAAGGTTGACTAGAGACTAATTCTTTATTGACGCTACATTTACAAGTCTATTAATATGGTTGGCGAGTTAGCTCGCTCGTTTAGCGAGATGGCTTAGTTTTTAATTTGAACAAAAATTTAATATATAGTAATTATAGTCATTTCATTTTAGCCTAAATTATAATATATATCACTTATAAATCGTGTAGTTATTTTGTGAATATTAAAAATATTGTTTCTTATACATCACTAAGTCTAAAAATACAAAATTATTTTATACGTGTACTTTTTAAATTAATTAGGTGACTCGAGCTTAACATTCCAACCCATTAGAGCCGGCTCGATTTGTAAACTACAACCCCATTAATTAATTGTATAATTTTGATGTGTACAATATAACATGTATGTACCTTGAAACTAGATTGGGTGGATAAGAAGAAAGAGGGATAAACCCTATTAAGGCCAACGGCAGATTGTTGAACATTTTTGTTGACGAATCTGATGGCTCTTCCGTACACGTACATTGTGTCTGTTATTGATATTGATATATTATTTATTATTCCATTCCACTGCGTATGAATGATGGGTTTAAATAGTGCTGAAAAACGCAGAAACGGTGGCTTGCTAAGGTTCATATGGTGACACGTAGTGGTGACGTGGCAGGGAGTTGGTGTAACCTTCTCCTGTACGTGGGACTCACTCGTTCAACGATCACCCAATCTGATAAACTTCTTTCAAATGGATAGGGCTCGTGTTTCAAATGGATATGACTCGTGCTTTGAGGGTGATGAGTGATGACAAAACCTTTTATATTTTACTTTTCATTTTATAATGAAATGCATTAAGAATTTGTTATATCCTTACATCGTGGATCCATTTTAAACATCGAATGAGTTAGTTCAATCGCTATCGCTATGTGACACGTACCGATCAGTAACGGATTCAAAAAATTTTCTTACAGTAAGCACATATTGGTTGGATTAAATCAAGTTGGGTTAAAGCGTTCATATGTGTCCATTTAGTAAATTATACTTATTTACCCAAATGAAAATGATTAATTTAATAACAATTTCAATTAAAATTATAAGTAACCATAAGTAAGAAAAAGAAAACTATTGAAAACCAAAATTTAAGAAAACAATAAACACTTATAATACGATTGAATAGTTAAGTGTTAGAACACATTACTTATCTACTCAAATTAACAAGTTATAATTAATATCTAACATGAATGTTTTAGATTTGTTAAATTTCAAAGCAAACCAAAACGACTAATTTATAACTTACAATGTTATTGTTGTAAAAACAGCTATGAAATTGAGTCAAGAATGAATAATCGAATACTTCGAGCTTATTATTGATTATATGAAAACGAATTACAAAGAAAATTATAAAAGAACAGACTGATCACAACACGAATTGATCAAGAGTATTTATAAGCCCTAAATCCCAATAAGTTTGTTAACGTCTGTTAACACTTTCTCTTCAAAGCAGAACAAGCCCTCCAAACTTTCCACTCTTAACAATATTAGCACAAACCTTATTAAAGCATAAAAGAACTTTGAAACTTGTCACAACTAGTCCCTCAACCTTTAAGGACTAGTTTGACTTATTGTTTGACAATGATTATGACTCAAATATCAAACAATCTCCACCTTTGAGTCACTAATCAACACCAGACTACCTTTCCAAACAACTTATCACCAAACATCTGATCCAAACAACTGTTCTTAATCAGCTGTTTCAAACACCTGTTACCAAACATCATTAAAGAACTGTTTGCTCAACAGACCTTTCCTAGACCATTATACCCTCCTTTAAACCACCAGCCTTAACCACTGCTATTGCTTCCAAGTCTGCCCCAAGCTTCTCATTGTTTTCTAAACTCAAACAACACTCATTGACCTGAAAACCATCCACAGTTTTGACCCATTCCCAACAACTTTCCTCTGTACAACCAAACTCTGTAGAATTGAAGACCAAATTGTCGTTGCTGACAGTTTTTCCTTTCAATCCCATTCCAGTGCTTTCAACCATAGTCCATCCATCATTAACACATGATGAACACATCCCTATACTCATTTTAGTCAACCACTTGACCCTATAGGCTGATTTTCCAAAATCTTCACAAGTCAAAAGCTTTCCAGCCTTGAACCTTGAACTGTCCTTATCACAACAATTAAAAACAACCCTGCACCATTGAGAATCTTTTCCTGCACACTCACCAGACAACTCCACCTCAATATGGACATCCATACCTTGTGTAGACTCCACCTCAGTCAAAAAACCTTCTAAACATAGCATAAACCTGCTACCCTTTAACCTTGGCTTCCCATTTTCTAGACCACATATCCTGAACATCTCCAACACCTCAGAATATCTCAAGAACATATCAAAACCTGCCCTTGATCTTATCAACTCCACATGTCTAGAACAATTATTCACTTCAAAACCAAGCATTTCCAAAACTACCCTTCTTGGAAACACATCTTTTCTAACCAAAAGATTATCATCAACTTCACCTAGAATCCAGTCCACAACCTTATCACACACTACCCTGAACCATTGATAGACCCTCACCAGAGACCATTAACCTGTGACTTAACTCTTCCATAGCCTTACACCTCTCTGAACCAACATCATGAACAACACCATGACTAATCTTTCTAATCAACCCCTGTTCAACTGTGTGACACATGAACTTCTTCTCACTAGGCAACACATGACCATCCAGAACATAGACATTACTCACTTGTCTTGTTCCAGTTCATCACAACCTCTTGATCACTCATAATCAAGACCTTACTATCTCTCAATCACACATGGTAACCTTTCTTCTCTAAATATCCTAATGACAACAAATTCCTATTCAATTCAGGAACATACCTTACATCATGTACCTCAACAATATCACCATTGTCCATCATGAATATAACAGTCCCAGCCCCTTGAAGCTCACAAGTTCTGCCATCTCCCATCTTGACTTTACCAAGATTGCCATATTTCAGATCCCTGAAATACCCCTGATCATATGTCATTCCAAATGACCCTCCTGAATCTAGAATCCATCTTTCTGAACAAAATTCTTCACTGGTCACCACAAGAACATCACAAACATCACAATCATCTGATGAATCACCTTCTTGTTGCCTGTGATTATCAAACCTATGTTCTCCCTTTCTTTTCTTCAATTCACGACAGTCTCTCTTCAAATGATCTTCTGAGTGACAAACATAACACCTCCTCTTGAATCTTGATTCTCCCTTAAATCTTGAACCCTTTTGATCAGCCTTTCCTCTCACAAGCAATGAATTTCCACTATCTTCTACCACACCAGACCTTCTTTTCAACTCTTTTGAATTCAGGGCAGCCAAGACTTCTTCCATACATAAGAGTATCCATAAAATGCTCATACGAAGATGGCAATGATGTGAGAAATATAATGGCCTGATCTTCACCATCCAATTCAACCCTCCATGAAGCCCTATTTTGGACCATGTCCTCAAAGAAGTGCAAATCCCACCCTCCCCAGACCCTACTTGTAGCGTGCTATTTGTGGGATTTACTGGGTATGGTTGTTGTTGTTGTTGTTGTTGTTGTTGTATGTTCATCCAGTGTCTTACCAGGACTCATCTGAAACGTGTACAACTTCTTCTTGAGATACAACCTGTTGGCCAATGACTTGGTCATGTACAAGGTCTCAAGCTTTGGCCATATTCCTGCTGCAGACGTTTCTTTTGAAACTTCTCTCAACACCCTGTCACCCAGACTCAATATGATCGAACTGTGAGCCTTTTCTAACATCTCGTTCTTCTCCTTATCTGTGAGATCACCAGGAATATGATCCTCACCCCTTAATCCATCAACAACACCGTTATGCACTAACAAGGCCCTCATCTTCATCCTCCACAGACTAAAATTGTTTCTTCCATCAAACTTCTCCAACTCGAACTTCGTTGTCACCATTCTTGATCTTCTACTACGGATAACACACACCAATTTTCACAGATTCTGAGCAACGAGGCTCTGATACCGATTGTTGTAAAAACACCTATGAAATTGAATCAAAACTAATAATCGAATGCTTCGAGCTTATTATTGATTATATGAAAACGAATTACAAAGAAAATTATAAAAGAAAAGACTGATCACAACACGAATTCATCAAGAGTATTTATAAGTCCTAAATCCCAATAAGTTTGTTAACGTCTGTTAACACTTTCTCTTCACAGCAGAACAGGCCCTCCAAACTTTCCACTCTTAACAATATTAGCACAAACCTTATTAAAGCATAAAAGAACTTTGAAACTTGTCACAACTAGTCCCTCAACCTTTAAGGACTAGTTTGACTTATTGTTTGACCATGATTATGACTTAAATATCCAACAGTTATTATGAAAATCTATTCTTATCTCCTTATGGTGGAGTGACACCCTCCTTGCTTTCCTTACGGGAGGTGGGGAGTTCGAGTCCTACCGGCACCAAAATGCTGCTAGTGGGCCATGTTTTACCGTAGTCGGCCTTCGGGCGGGGGATTTTCCCCAAAAACTGGTGTGAAATTACTGGTGAACCTTGGTTACTCTTGGGGTACTCCTTTGTCCAGTGGGTACTTCGAGAGTGCTCAAAATTTATTTGTTAGACGTTAAAAAAAACAATAATAGGAGAGTCTTGAATGAAATAAGAAAAGCTGATGTGTCAATCATAAAGGTGGACCAACAATGCCTGGATGATGAAAATGTTGATGTCATAATGAATAATATATTAATATATTATGTATCTAACATGTGTTGGTCAATCAATATATTGATAATATTTCTAACATCTGTTGACAACAATAATTGAGCTTCCTTGAGGGAAGTTATTGTAACAGGTGTTTAGAACATCTGTTAATAACATAGGGAATGTGGTTCGGCCGTTGAGATTTGAACTTTTAAGAGGGAAGTTTTAAATTAACATAGGGAAGTGTGGTTCATTAATTATTTTGCAAATATAATATAATCATAACATATAAGCTTCCTTTATACATAACCATAACCATTTAACTAATACAACCATTCTCTCATCCAGATAATATATAAAATCAGCTTTCAAATTTCTATAGAGTTTTTCATAACCATTCCCTCAAGTTCTTTAAAATCACGTCAATGGACACCGAGAACAAAAATCTTAGTTTTGTTTGTGATCTGAACCCATCAAAGTATCTGAAGGCCCATATCATATGAAAATGGAACCCAAGTTTTAAGATGCAGTTGATATTGATCGATGAGCAGGTAACGTATATGTTTGTTTTTTTACATTAGTTTATAACATGTTGTCGTTTCTACATATTTTGTCTGAAGTTAATGATGTTCTCTTTTCTCTATGTTATGTTTTTTGTTTACTTTATGTTATGAGAGTTGTGGTTGGTCTTGATGTTTTGTTTATGATTATTTTCAGGGTGATGTGGTTATTCTATCCAAATTTAGGGCTAGTGAAAACAAAGACCCATATAAAGCTGTAGCACATGATTATAAAATAAACTTTTATCGTTGTACCATTATTAGCCGTGTTGATGGTTGGGAAGGTGTTGAGTATGGGCTTAATATCTTGACTTTTAAAGATATTCTTAAAGGTGAAGCAAATGAACTTTTGACTGTTGGTTTGTCTATTATACTACACCTTTAATATGTAGTTTATTTTGATTTTGGGTTCTATATTTTTAATTATACTTTTTATATAGATGTTGCTGGTAGTGTCATTTGGTGTGGAGCTTTGGACGTGTTTGGACGACCTCCAAAAGAAACAAAAAGTATGAATTTTGACATTCAAGACTTGGAGTAAGCATTCCTTTATAATATTATTATTATAGTTTTTGTTTGTAAAGTATTGTTTAAACTTACAACACACTTGGAAGTTGATAAGAACAATACTCTACTTTTAAAATAAGTCTTATGTTTTCAAAATTTAATACAATCATTGTTAAAATTGCAAAATTAATGATGACTTGGTATAAATGAAGAAATTACTCGTCAAGTGGTGTAATAAATATCAAGAATTAATGAAGTGATATAATAAATGAGATCAAGAAGTTAATCCTTAAGTGATTGTATTAGTTTGTATGTGTACCTCATTTAGTGATGTAATAAATCAACCAATTTTACTTTTGAGTTTAGCATTTTTGTATATGTATTTACATCCATAATTATATTGTTTTCATGTAGTGGCACAATTTTTCGATGTACTATGTGGAATGGTTATGCAGAACAGTTTAACAAATTCATTTCTCAAAACATGGCTAATGAGTATGTGATGGTTGTTATACAACATGGCAAGGTTAAGGAGTCAAAGGGTAATTTCTGTTAGATTCATGCTATTATAAACTACTCATTTATGATAATGGAGGTATTTCTCAATGTAGAAATAGATAAAGTTAGCCAACTAAGGAGGAAGTACAATGTCAATATAGTATGTATTTATATTTATATTTAAAATTTTGTACTTTCTTTTAGCTAATTTGGATACTAATCGTTTGTACCATTTTTTAGTCTTATATTAAAGCAAGGACAAGAATCTTGTTCTACTTCTCAAACACTTCTTTCCTCCCAAACCGTTTACCCATTGCGTCAAGAATTCATTGTTGGAGTCGAAAAGAAACATGTTGACGAGCTTAGCGAGATAGACAGGGTTTTAATATTTTTAAGATAGCTTGGATATTTGTTTACTTTATTACATCTTTTATTTCTAAAGTAATAGAGGTTGTATATATTGTTTTCGCAGGCAATGTCTTGTGTTGTCGTTGTGGCAATAAAAATTGTGCAAGAAAGGTATGTTGGTTTTATGTTGTGTAGGGTCAAAGAGGATTGACAAAGCCCGTTTTAATCCTTAGTCTTAATCACATTCTGCATATTTTGTTAAAGTTTAGAATCTACCGAAGAAGAAGAAGACAAGTACTGAAGAAGCTTATACAAAGTGCTGAAGACAAAGTTCTGAAGATGAACCAGACAAACATCCGAAGAACAACTTCTGAAGAAATACTCATCAGAAGTTCTGATAGAAGCTTCTTAACATATCCCACAACTGGTTAGAAGTAGTGCCAAAGAGTTGTGGGATTTCCTCAAAGAACAGTTTGGAGGAACTGATGAGGTGATTGCCAATACAAGAGAAATTTTGGCTCAACAATATGAAACATTTACTCATGTTAATGGAGAATCTTTGACACAACAATTTGAAAGATTTTCTTCATTAATATCTGAGTTAAAATTAAATGGTCAGACCTATACAAACTCATCTATGTTACATAGATTTTTAAGGTCTTTACCAGAAAAATAGGAAACTTATTCTATAGTCCTCATATCAGGACCGGATTTTGACTCCCTTTCACTCACAAAATTACATGGGAGATTACTAACTTTTGAGAGAGAAATCAATCAAAAGAAAATTTTGCAAAACTCTGGTAAAACTGCCGATGACTATATTCCAAGTAGTACAACACTTTTGGGACAAGACTCACCGACTTGTTTAAATGATTTTGGATCTCCTGATCACATTGACATAACTGCTAAGATCTCATCAAAAAGATCATATCTAGCTTATGACAATGAAGAAAATAGTCAAACTACTAATAACATGTGTTTCATTCTTGATGATTTAAAAAATTTCAGTAGTGATGACTTGGAAGTAATGGACATACTGCACCAACTGGCCATGTTAAGTATAAAAACTAACAAATTTTACAAAAGGTCAGGTAGGAAATTTTCAGGACTGAACAACCAAACAAAAGTTGGTTTTGACAAATCTAAATTGAGATGTCATAAGTGTCAGAAGTTGGGACACTTTGCTAGAGAGTGTATAAGCTCTAGCTATGATCAACCACAGTATGGAAATCAAGCTAACTCCAGTTACAATAGGAATTTAGGAACACAAGGAAGTGCTCATTTTGTATAGGCACAAGCTCCACAAATTCAATATGTGCCTCAAATACAATATGTACAAATGCCTGCTCAACAACAGGGGCAACAACAAATGCCTTCCATTCTTGCTGGTTAAGCTCTCTCTCTCTCATAGGTTAAGAGCTTACCATGAAGCTGGGTCAGTGATAGGTCCTTAAATCCAATTGAGTTTCTCATAACTATAGCAATAGTGTCCCATTTGTCTGGTAATGATCTTAAAACCCTATGGTTCAAAGTTGAATTTGGGTAAGTTAGACCAATCAATTTTACTTTACTAATGAGACAGTTAAACCTCTTAAATTGTTGAGTTAATGACTCTCCCTTTACATGACCGAATGTTTCATATTGTTGGTTAAGTATTTCATGGTTGTTTTCAATAACCTCTTCAGTGTAACATTTCGCATTGATTTCTTTGTACGTTACGGCGATTATTAATAAAACATCGAATTTTTATCATTATCGTGCCCTTTAAAAATATATCGTGACACATTTGGACCCCTAGTATCATACTATAAGGTTATATTATATATATATATATATATTAGAGAAATAATTGTCAAAAAAATATTTGCCTGGGCCGGGATTCGAACCCGTGCCCTAGGCCGGGTCAAGCTTACACACACAAACAGCCAACCAACTGATCTACACCTCATATCTGTTAAACCTTCCACGCGTTTTATTTATATATCGTGCTTAGAATCTAGCAGTTGACTTAGAAAGTCAACTGCAAAGACAATCACCCATAATTAACATTCAATCGCGTTTTAATTCAAATATGGTAAACTATGAATGACGCGTCTGACTTATTCGCGTATTATACAAGCATAATTATCATTATTACATTCCAATTCTGTACCAATTTACGCGTCAAAGCTTTAAAGCAAGTCAACCATTACCAATTCGAACCCACGAGCCTCCCACTATAAATTGGAACCTTTTCCACAATCTACACTTGCCAATTATTCTTTCCCCTCTCAAAATTTCTGTTAAAAACATCTCTACAAGCTTCAATTGCTCGCATCTTTGACTTTCTGTTTGACCGTCCAAAAATCACGAAAACGATTTGTAAGTCTTAATATTTTTGTTAGGTTTTGATCATCGGCCCTTTAACAACAATAACCCTATGTTTAATCGGGGTATTGTTGTTCAAATCTGCTTATTGTAAAAATCTAGGGTTCGTTCTTATTGAATTGGGGATAATCATCTGCAGACCACTGTATATATATATTTTTGAACTAAAATCATCACCAACTGATCAATAGATCAGTTGGTGTGACCCCTTCTGTCTAAAACACGAACCGACCTGATGGCCAAGGTTCGAGTCCCACAATACACGGCTTTTTAGCTTTTCTTTAAAAAGATTATAAAACTGATTCAATTATAACTATATAATTAATTCAAACCTAGAATATTCGTTCTCAGGGTCCAGCCCAGTTGGTGGCTGGGCTTGTGATAAAACCCCACCCGGTCTCAGACCCGGGTTCGAACCTTAGCATACACAAACTTTTTTTTTTAAAACCTTTACTACTTATATATTCTCTATTATTTTTAAAAATGATTTTAAAATACTAAAACTTCTTTATAAATTCTACAAAAATTATTTTATGTTATTCTAATAGAAAAGTTTAACATACAATTTTTAGTTTTCCAAAAATTATTTATTTATTATTTATAATAAATATTTCAAGTTTATTCCATTATAATTATAAAGTTCTATAAAAATATCAAAACGATTATATAAATTTCCACAAAAATTATTCTGAGTTTATAAAACATTAAACATTTCTGAAATGATTTTTATTTTCGAAAAATCATTTATTTAATATTTTTAATCAATTTTTGTTATTTTTAATCATAAATAAATCATAATAAATTCATTTTTCAATATTTTTGCACCAAAATTTTATATAAATTATTTCTGTCCATTTAGAACAGAAATACAAATTTTAATTTAAAAATTCTTTAATTTTAATATTTTTTAGATATTAAAGTTATATTTTGGCAAAATAGAAATAAATAAACTAAATATTCTATTTTTAAGAAAATAATTTTATAAAAATTATTTTTATACTTAAAACTTTATAATGTGACCATCTTTAATCTAAAGTTTATAAAAAGACTTTTGTTTATTTATTTATCGAATTTCTTTTATTTATTAAACAATTTAATTAATAATCAAACGAATACCTATCCCTAAATTCGAAACCCTAGAACATATGTGTAGACTAGAAAGACTTAGACATATTTATTACCTTAATTATAGGGTAATACTTGGCATCGTTGGGCAACACATATTCTATTTTCACGAGACATAACATTTTGCTAAGGTGAGTTTTACATAGCCCCTTTTCTATTTCACTATTTTTGGGGTGAAACATGTTACAACATTCTATATACAATTCAATCATAAAGTGTTTATGTGTTTTTCTATGTTGCATTATGTCTTAAACATGACTAGGGTAAGCACAATATTCTAGCATAATCATTAACATTGATCAGCCGACGGTATACAATGATAGATCTATTGGACTGACAATCCCACCCGGATACGTACCTCCTACATAGGTAGCGTGGGTGATTGTTATCGCATAACATAATCGAGTGAACCATGAGCGTATGGGATGGACCACAATATTCTAGTCACAAGGGTTGATTATGCACTCGATTTACTTGCTAGTATGTTTTCACATATGGACTAGACTTACCATGA
This sequence comes from Ambrosia trifida, assembly GCA_028751855.1. Lineage (NCBI taxonomy): Eukaryota > Viridiplantae > Streptophyta > Magnoliopsida > Asterales > Asteraceae > Ambrosia > Ambrosia trifida. The sequence goes on from CM054123.1 coordinate 82,019,740, forward strand.
CACTTGAATTGTACAAGCTTTATTCGATTATCAAAACCTATGTAATTCTCACCAACTTTTGTTGACCCAAAAATATTTTCAAAATTAACATGTTTCAGGTAACAATGAAGCTGAGGCTTAAAGTATGCATGAGGAAATACTATGAAGTTATTTGAAGTTATTTGCTTTAATTGTCATTATGTATTTGGGATTTTTAGACATTATTTCATTTGGATACTTATGTTATGAATAAATTATTTAAATTTCAATATATACCATGTGCTACTGAAACAATCATCAATACGTGACATCCCGATGTTTTCGCCATCGGTTGGGGTGTTACATTCAGTCCCACCAAATTGTTCTTTCAGTGCATCCCACAACTCCTTTGCACTGTTACAGTGTAACAGCCCAACATATATATCATTGGGTAGAGCCATGGCCACAATACTGAAGGCCTTGGCATCTAACTCAATTTTCTGAAAATCCTGGTCGGAGTAGTTTTCAAGTTTCTTAAGCTCTTGAACCTTGGGATCTTCAGTACTCGGCACCATCGAAACATGTGGTCCGAAGATAACCGACTTCCAACACCCAGTGTTCTGTTGAGCTAGAATATGGCTCATCCGACGTTGCCAGATATTGTATTCAGATCTGACAAGCATCGGTGGCTTGTTATTCGTGCCAGTGTTATGTGGATCGTGATTGATTGAAGCCATTCTCTGATTGTTTCAAAAACAAAGTCTGTTTAAAAATGGTTGAAACGAAAATAAACTATTACTCTGTTTTCAATCCGACAAACAAACGATATCAATAATTGTGAGCTGGTCTGTTTATTTTAAATTGATTTGTTAGATCGAATTTAAATGACCAAGCTCTGATACCAATTGTTAGGATCTGAGTTTGATTATTTTGATTGTTTAAGTAATAAGAGAGATGAAAGAAGTGAATTATAAATGGAAAGTGCAGCGGAATGATAAACTATAAATCAAAATAAGAGAATAAATGTTTTTCAATCGAATGCTTTCATAATATCAAATGATTACATCAATTGTACAAGTACTCCCCCTCAGCCTGGTCACTCTGTGATTGTTTGTCTAAGAGAATGTTTTGAGTGATGAATAGAACAGTACAAGCACTGTTCTATTTATAGACAAATCTAAACCTCTGATGACCTAGGCTAACATCACCTAAGACAGTGACCTCTAACAGAATAACAATATAAAACATCTGTTGATACAAATAACTGTTACATTGGAAAACTCTGGAAGGTAAACAGCTGATAGGAAAAGTCTGATGGTCTTGAATCATCTGTTGGAGCCTAAGTGATGTTAGCTCCAACAAACCTTTAGTCTTCAGCACTTTGATCAGCAGTTGTTCTTCATCAGACCTTTGATCAGTAGTTGTTCTCTAGCAGTTATTATCTATCAGACCTTTGTAGCAGTAGTTGTTCCAGCAGTTGTTAAGGTACAGCAGATGTTAGGGTCAACAATCTTTTGGGAGAAGTAACTTGTAAATGCTGTTATTACTAAGGATCAATTGAGTAGTATATTTTGGCTTTTCAATCATCTGTTCTTCTCCAGGTCAGCAGACCCAACATCAAATTTGTTGATGCATGTAATATTGAAAGTAATGCGGAAAGCTTATGCAATTTGTTTGCGAAAATTGTAGAAATTGTTGGTTATAAGAATATTGTTCACTTAGTCACTGATAATGCTACAAATTACAAGGCTGTAGGAAGATTATTAAGTGAAAAAATATCCATCGATTTCTTGGTCCCCATGTGTTGCTCATTGTATTAATTTGATCTTAAAGGATATTTCAGAGACACCTGATGTGGCTAGTTTGATTCAACTTGCATCCCGTGTTATAGTTTTCCTCTACAACAATAAGTGGCCTTTAAATTGGTTGAGAAAAAGACCTGGTTGGACTGAAATCATTCGACCAGGGGCCACCTGCTTTCGTATGTCATTCATTGCCTTGAAGAGTTTATGTGATCACCAATCTGATTTGCAAGCGTTAGTAACTTCTAATGATTTCAAGAAGATGTTGAAAATGCCAAAAACTAAGGATGTGAGACAAACTATATTGGATGATAGGTTTTCGCAAAACTCTTTGATAACGGTGAAGGTGATGACTCCTATTTTTAAACTTTTGCGTATTTGTGACTCCGATGAAAAACCTTCATTAGGTTATGTGTATGAAGGCATGCTTCGGGTAAGGAACGAAGTCAAAGAGTTGTTTAAAAGGAAAACGCATCTTTACAAGCAGTATATTGGTATCATTGATGCTCGTTAGGATAAGATGTTACGCAAGAGTCTCCACGTAATAGCTTATTGGCTCGACCCAATATTTCAATATGAAAAAAGATAATTGTGACGAAAAGTCTCAGGAATGGATATGGGTTCTTGATGTGGTGGAGAAAATGGTGAGTTTAGATCCAAAAGAGCAAATATCTATTACAATGTTAGGCAAGTTTCAACATAAAGAGGGTAGCTTTGGTTGACCTATTGCTATGTCTTCTATAAAGAATACCCGTCCTGGTACGTATACTTTTTATTTGTGATATTAGTTTTCTATATTTTATTATTTTAACACTATTATAATTTTTTGTTACCGGAAGCAGCCTCCCTATCTGCAAGGATAGAGGTAAGGTTTGCCTACATCTCACCCTCCCTAGACCCTACTCTTAGCTTTGCTAATTGTGGGATTTACTGGGTAAGATTGTTATTGTATAATTTTATGTTACTTTTATAATTAGATGAGTGGTGGAAAGCATTTGGTGGAGATATACCGCAGTTGCAAAAATTTGCCGTAAGAATTCTAAGCCGAGCCGCATCGTCTATTGGTTGCGAACGTAGTTGGAGTGTTTTTTTAGAGAATCCATGCCAAAAGAAGTAACCGCTTGGAGCATCAAAGGCTTTGTGACCTTGTATATGTTCATTACAACTTACGTCTACAAAATAGGTACAATTTAAGTAGTATCTTTCTTATTTTTATTGTTCAAATAATATTTACAAAAGTTTTGATTTTGAATGTATTAGGCTGCATAAAAGGCCGCATGACCCTGTTGATTTCAAAACCATTGAGAATAACGACATTTAGGTAATGGAAGAAGCGGCGAAAAAAGAGCTTGCTTATGTTGAGCTAGAAAATATGTTAGAGGAAGTGTCGCCAATTAACATTGACCCGTTAGAAACACGAGCATTCGAAGGTAAGTATTTCTCTTTAGATAAAATGATTAAAAAAAACTATATATTTAGTAGACTTAACATTTATTAAAATTTAAGACAATGTTTCAATGACCGGTTCACCTTAGTGATGAAGATATGGATGATGTTGATGGCAATAATGATGCTAATGATTTAGATTTTTCATAGAAAGTTGCACTTTTGGTTTTTGTTAATGGCAATTGTTGGTGATGTTCTAACTTCTAAGTTGAATTTTGTACTTTTGTTGTATTTGTATTTTGGTACTTCTTTTTGTTTAATTGTTAGACCATGGGGTGTGGGAACGGGGAAGGGGATCGGTGGGTGACATGGATGCTTGTGCCGACAGGGAACACCGCCCCCCCCCCCCCCCCCGATATTGCGTCGGCAAAAACGGTAACAATCCACCGAGTGTACCGTCCCGAATTCCAAGGCAAAATCAAAAAGTGGACCGTTGCTTTTGACCGTTTGATTTTTTAAAAAAAAAATTATTTTTTACTCCTATTTAAATACCTTTTAAACCCCACATTTTACCCCACACTACCCCACAATTTTTATACACCTTTCCACCATTTTTATACACTTCTACTCTTTTATAAAAGATTTTATAAAAATCTTCATGGATCCAAGGCGTCCTTTCTTCCCTAACACACCCGGTAACCCCTCAAACCAACCCCCGTTCGGATTTCCTAACACACCCGGTACTCCCGCGACTCAACCACTATCTTTTGGCGCGTTTAACGCCCCTTTGAATCCATGGCAATTTCAACAACAACCATGGCAAATGCATCCACCTCAAATGCAACCACCTCAATGGCAACCAATACCCGAAACACAAACACAACACGAGCACGATTTTGTTTCTTTGGCCTCGCACGATGATCACATACCCGAAACCCAACCCGAAACCGAACCGGCCCCAAGCAAAAAAACCGTCAAAAAGGGGAAAAAATGGGCCAAAGATGACGGTCCTAGTACCAAGGCCGATTCCATTCCTTGGAATCCCATCGAGTTGGAGGCGCTAGCACAAGCTTGGGTTATTGCTTCTACGGACCCAATACCAGGTAAATTTTATATTTTTTTTATAAATGTTTCGTATGTATATATTTTTTTTTAAAATTTCGTTTTTAATATTTTATAAAAACCAACTTTTTTTTATATAATTGTAGCAACTAATCGGAAAAAAGACGGGTTTTGGAACCAAGTTGTTAAGGAATTTTTCAAGTTGTTACAACGTGAAGAATACCGTCGGGTTCACTCCGTGAGTACCAAGTGTCGGGACTTGATGACAAAATGTCAAGCTTTTGGGGGTTTTTATCAAAGAGCTTGGAATAATCGTGCGTCCGGGCAAAATGATGAGAATGTGTTGAAGGTGGATCTTAAAGCATACACCGACAAGCACGGGGCGTTTGGGTACATGAAAGCGTATGAGATTTTGGCGAAGTGTGAAAAGTTCAAACCGGTGCCTAATGAGGTGGAACAAGCGAAGAGGTCTAAAACGAGCGCAACGGGGAGTTATAGTGGTGGTGGGTCGGATGCTCGTTGTACTATCAACATAAACGACGACCCGGAGTTTGAAGACGAGGCTCCACCAAGTGAGAGTGAGAGGCCGATTGGTAGGGACCGCGCCAAGAAAGCGGCGGCCTCAAAAGGCAAGGGTGTTGATACCGGCCACAGATCGAGAGACAAGGCGGTGGAAAAAATTGAAGAGTTGCTAAAAAATTTTAACAGTTTTAAACAAGAGCAAACGGATCGCTACTTGGAAAGAAAGAAGGAGAAGGAAGAAACGGCGGCGAGAGAGTTGGCGAGGCTAGAGATGGAAAGGAAGGACAAAGAAGACGCCGCGGCGAGAGACTTGGCGAGGCTAGAGTTGGAAAGGGAACGCCTCAAAATGGAAATGGCGAGACAGGAAACAACCGAATTGACCTTGATGAGAGAACCGCTCGATAGCCTTGATGAAACGGAACGTGCGGTGGCGGCGAAAATAAAAGACAAAATCGCCAAAAAATGGCTTGGAGGAGCGTTTAGTTGATGGTTTTTTTTTATTTATTTCCGGGTTTTTATTGTATTTTTCGGTTTTTTTTTTAAAATTTCTATGTAATTTATTTTATGTTTAATGAAAAAAATATTTTAATGAAAATCTAATTTATAAAATAAATAAAAATGAAATTAATAAAAAAAGGGAAGGGGGAAGGGGGAACCATTTCCCTTGTTTGGGGGAGGGGAAGGGGGAAATGACGTGGCGCTTACATGGACAAGGGGGAAGGAAGAGGGAATGGTGACCAAACCCCATAGCCTTAGTGATGTTTAAACTTAAATATTTGAATTGTTACTTTAAGATTATGTTGCATTAGATTTGGTGGTTGATTTTAAATGATTAATGGTTGTTTTTATTAGAGTTTCTTATTTATTTAGAATTTTTCTTTTTAAATTTTTATGTTTTTTTATGGTGGTTTTGAATTTTTATGGATTTTTTAAATTTTATGCTTTATATGAATATTTTTTAATTTTATATATTTATAACGTTGTTCGGTTTTTAAATCCGGTCTAACCAGTAAATCGGTAAATAGACTGGTACGACGTCTGGTCCGTTTATGAAAACATTGGTATTTGTCTATTTGATGTAACACTTATTAAACATTCAGATAACATCAAAGTGAATTAGACGGCGATCTAGGGTTTCCTCCAAGAATGTCGGGAAGAGATCGGTTCCAACCGGATACGTGGTACGACGTGCCGTTCAAGAAGGGCAGAGGCAACCGACATCAACAGCACGATAAGGAAAGGGATCAGGGTGTGAAGTTTTTCGTCTCTAATCTTCCGCAAGGGTGTTCTTCAGCGGATCTGGCTAGGGTTTTGAAGGGTTACGGCGATGTTAAAGGTACGTATATAGCGCGAAAGCTTGATCGGTTAGGTAAACGGTTTGGTTTTGTGACGTTTCATAGGGGAAGGAATATGAATGATTTGGCTATTGAATTGAAAGACGTTTGGATTGGTTCATATAAACTGTATATTGTACCAGCCATGTTTGTGGATGGGAAAGAAATTCTGAGGAACGTTGAAAAAACTTGGAAACCTGTTATAGATAGAGAGGTTCAACAGGAGGTTAGGGAGGAAGAGAGAGCCGAAGTACCGGTTAATATGGAAGTGAACGTGGAAGATCGAAGAACATTCAAAGATACGTTACTGAATAAAGAAGCGCCGGCTAAAGAGGTCATTGAGATCGATGTGGATCACTCAATCGTAGCGTTTGGGGAATGGTTCAATCGCGCAGTCATTCTTCATATGAAAAGTTTGGAAGCTTTAACGACTCTTAGGGTTTGGCTTAAGAACATGGGAATCGTCGAAGTGGAGATAAAGTATGTCGGGGGTTTATGCGCCATGCTGGTATTTGTTAACAACGATTTTAAGAACGACTTTACGTCCAGAAAAGACGCATGGGGCGATTATGTTGAGTTACTTGAAGAGTGGTATGGCCAAACATTTAAGATCCCGAGGATTGCATGGGTTAAGATCCGTGGAGTTCCTTTAAGCCTTGCTTGTTCTAAGGTATTTGACGAGGTTGCATCGAGGTTTGGTACGGTTGTGCAGCCAGCGATGTTTCCTGAGGAAGATGGAGATTTGTCCGTAGCATGCGTAGGTATTTTACGCTCGGTTTTGGATAGAGTTAACCAAAGAGCAGTCTTGAATTGGAAGTCGTCTAAGTTCGAAGTATGGGTAGAGGAGGAGGCGGCAGACTGGATTCCTGACTGCTTAATGGTCTTTGAGGAGGGCATTATTACGGATAAGGAGCAACATACAGATGAATCTATTCAAGTAGAAGATGAAGTTTTTGACTTAAACGTGGCTCAGCCGGAAAACATTGGTACTAACGGAGTTGGGATGGAGGAACAGGTTGATAATACTTACGCTGACGGTTTGCCTCCTGAAGTTGGAAATCCGGTGATGAATAAAAGAAAAGGTTTTTGTAGAAAAAAAGGTACGCGGAATAAGTCGGCGTCCCCGGTTGGGAACGATAGACCGAAAAAGAGACAACGAGAAGGCGAGGATATGTTTGACTTGGATCGGTTTATTTACACGGTGAACGAAGGACAAAGAGCTCTAGAGAATGAGGAGAGTAGCGTGCTTATTCATGATGCTCAGGTACAGTCCAAAGGTGTTCAGCCTATGGCTCTAGATGGTTGCGATCTTGGTGGTGAAACTGATTTGGGAGAGAACTTGTTTATTAATAAAGAGAAGGATGAAACTATTGCGATGGCAGAAAGCTTGGGTGTTAGAAACTTGGATAAATTCACAAATGAGTTGGCACAGACAATTGTTGATGAAGGATTTCAATGTGTTGATCAATGAACTTCCTATCCGTGAACATTCGTGGCATGGGGAACGAAGATAAAGGTAAGTGGATACGTAATCTCAAAACGGCTAATGAAGTGGGTTTCATCATGCTTCAAGAGACTCAATTCGCGTCTCTTGAGGGTGTTGACTTAGGTCGTTTCTGGGGTAGAGGGTCTTTCGAGTATGATTGGGTTGGTGCTACCGGGAGATCAGGCGGATTGGTGTCCTTGTGGGATCCAAAAAGATTTTCGGTTACTCATGTGGTTAAGCATCGTTATTTTTTATTTGTCCAAGGCATTTCAAAGGATGATGGGAAAGGTTTTTCTATAGTGAACGTGTATGCGCCACAAAAACTTAGAGATAAACGTTTGTTATGGGAAGAGCTCGAGCAAGTTATTTACCTAGATGAAGCTTTTTGGGTGGTAGCGGGGGATTTTAATTGTGTGCGCGACCGGTCTGAACGCCGTAATTCGAAGTTCAATGCATTGGTTTCGAACGAGTTTAATGATTTTATTGATCGAGTTCATCTTCATGAATTTGCATTAAAAGGTAGGAAGTTTACTTTTATATCGGGTAACAAATGTAGTCGCATTGATCGCATTTTAGTGTCGGCGAATGTGGTTAATTCATGGCCTAATGCGGAATATCGCGCCTTGGCGAGGGAAGAGTCGGACCATTGTCCGCTTGTGTTGAAAGTTGAAGCGCGAAACTTCGGGCCTAAACCGTTTAGATTCTTTGATTCATGGCTTCAAAGAGATGGCTTGGGTGATATTGTGGAACAGGTTAGTGCGCAAGATCTCATGGAACTTGGTTGTGGTTCGGCTCAAGTGGGGTTACAAAACAAGTTCAGGAGATTAAAATACAAAATTTTGGAGTGGAAAAAGAAATGGTCTACTATTGAAATGGAGGAGGAGGAAAGTTTGAAAGCTGACATTAAGGATCTTGACGAGGTGCTAGACATTCGTGATTGGACCGAAGCTGAAACGTGGGTTTTTGAAGAAGCTTCTAATCGGTTAAAGGAAGTGGCGGATATGGCTAAGAGAGATTTAAGACAAAGAGCCCGGGCTCGCTGGGCTAAAGAAGGCGATGAGAATACCAGTTTTTTTCATGGTTGCGTAAACATGAGGAGGGTCACTAACAACATTCCGGGATTAAGTGTTAATGGGAAGTGGATCTTTAAGCCGTCAGAAGTGAAAAAAGAGGTTTGTAGTTTTTTCAGAAAACGTTTCGTGGAGGACATGATGGTTAGGCCGGAGTTGAATTGCCACGGTTTGAAAAAATTGAATGAGATAGAAGCCGAGGGCTTGGTTATCCCATTTTCTGAAGCAGAAATTAAAGCGGCAGTTTTCGAGTGCGGGAGTGACAAGGCGCCGGGCCCGGACGGGTTCAATTTCCGTTTTATTAAGCGGTTTTGGCCGCTGTTTGCTAACGATTTTTTTTAAAGTGTTGCAGGAGTTTTTTGACACAGGCCAAATTAATCGTGGAGTGGGGTCTTCGTTTATCACTCTTATTCCTAAATCTAAAGACCCGGTGACACTGAACGAATATCGCCCTATTACTCTGATTGGTGTGATAAGTAAGGTTATTTCTAAAATCCTTGCTAATCGTATCAAAAAGGTGATGGGTAGCGTTATTCATGAAACTCAGTCAGCATTTTTGGCCGGGAGGTACATTCTGGATGGCCCGCTCATTATTAATGAGATATTGTCTTGGGCGAAGAAGACGGGGCGCGATTTATTTTTCCTGAAGATTGATTTCGAGAAAGCTTATGACAACGTTAACTGGGGCTTTTTGATTTCTGTGATGCAACAAATGAATTTTCCTAGTAAATGGTGTAATTGGATTGAAGGGGTTCTTAGCTCGGCTCGATCATCGGTGTTAGTAAACGGTTCTCCAACGTTTGAGTTTAGCTGCAAGAAGGGGATTAGACAAGGTGACCCAGTTTCTCCGTTCTTATTCTTGATTGTTATGGAAGGCCTTTCCTCGTTGATTAGAACGGCTTGTGATAATGGTTTGTTTCATGGAGTTCGTTTTGGTATTGATGGCCCTATTGTTTCTCATCTTCTTTATGTTGACGACGCTTTGGTGATGGGTGAATGGTCCAATGGTAATTTGAATGCGGTTCGACGAATTCTTCGCATATTTCATATGTGCTCGGGACTCCGAATAAACTTGAACAAGTCTAACTTGTACGGTTTAGGAAAGGGAGCCGAGGAGGTCCAAGGGTTGGCTAACGGTTTGGGGTGTAATTCCGGATCTTTTCCGTTTAAATATTTGGGCATTGTTGTAGGGGCTAATATGAACCGGATTAGCAACTGGGATCCGATCATAGATATATTCAGGAAACGATTGTCCTCGTGGAAGGCGTCTGTTGTCTCTATGGCAGGTAGGGTGACCCTTATTAAGTCGGTTTTGGAAAGTTTACCTATGTATTACTTCTCATTGTATAAGGCGCCTGTGGCTGTCATAAACAAGTTGGAGGTGATTATTAAACGATTTTTATGGGGTGGGTGCGATGACAAAAACAAAATACATTGGGTGGCTTGGGATAGAGTCACGAGGCACATCAAGGATGGTGGGTTGGGTCTTTCGAAACTAGAAGATAATAATTTAGCTCTTATGTTGAAATGGCTATGGCGATACCGACTTTCTAATGATGCTCTTTGGAGAAAAGTAGTGGATGCTATACATGGTTCGCCTAGAAGATGGGAAACTATCCAATGTAATTATCGTTTTTCAGGCGCATGGACCAATCTGGTCCGAACAGGTTATAAGCTAAAAGTCGAAGGCAGCGCTTTTATGAATTTGATCAGAGGGGAGGTAGGAGACGGTACTGAAATTAAGTTTTGGATCGACCCTTGGTTAATAACTGATCCTTTGAAGACTGTGTTTCCCAATCTGTTTCGTTTGGAGCAACATAAGCGCTGCAATGTTGCAGAGCGGTTGAATGGAAGCAGCGCCCCTAATTGTGTTCGCTGGAATTGGAAGCGTTATCCGGATACCGCTTTGGAGAGAGAGGAGTTAATTTCTTGTCATCGTCTTTTGGTTAATATTCAGCTGAATGCTCAGAAGGATAAATGGACATGGAGCGCAGGGACTGCAGACAGTTATTCCGTTCAGGAGATGCGCAGTTGGCTGAAAAGAAGCAACCATTCGGCTGGCAACTCGATTTTTCAATGGTGTAAATGGATTCCGCGCAAATGCAATATATTTATGTGGAGGGCTAGTCTGAATCGCATTCCTACCAAAGAGGCTCTACTCCACCGGCATGTGTATGTTGAAAATGATTTATGTGATCTTTGTGGCGAATATGGAGAGACGGTTGACCATTTGTTTACGGGTTGTCGGATTGCGGGAACGTTATGGGATGCTATCGCTTCTTGGTGTAACATTCCTAGGTTTTTTGTCTTCTCTCTTGCGGATGTCTTGCATATTACGGACGGATTACCTGTGAGCGCAAAAAAGAAGGAAATAGTTTACGGTATAGTCATTGCTACTTGTTGGCGATTATGGAAGGCTAGAAACGATAAGATCTTCAACGGTTTGGAGGTTAACAATGCTCACTTGATTTCGGATGTAAAGTCGATGACGTTTTTGTGGTTCAAGTATAGGCACAAAGAGGGTAGTATAGATTGGCGAAAATGGTGTAATTTTTCTGTTTTGTTGATGTAATCCCCTCCGGTTTCCGGTAGTCTCTATCTTAGAGATTATCGCCCGGGTTTTGTGTTTCTAATGAAATTTGCCTTCCAAAAAAAAAAAAAAAAACTTATTATATACAGTAGTGTAATTAATCCACCTCATCCCCAACAAAATTACAATACGCTCCTTGGTAAAATTTGAAATTTTGCATCTCACTTGCCCATTCAAAACGCATGCATATCTAACCGTTAACTCATTCTGCAATTGCCGCGTGGGCTTCACCTTTATTTACCTTTTTATAAACTCCATCGTCCCCAACAATGCCCACTGCATTCTTGCTTTTACCATCTTCTTGAACTCATCGACCTTCTTCCATGGCTTCCCTTCACACATACCTCTACGTTTTCTTTGCTTTATTCTGTGTTTCCGAGGCTCACGATCTGATCGTTGGCGGAAGAAACGGATGGACTTTACACCCTTCTGAAACCTACAATCATTGGTCCGGCAGATTGCGGTTTAATGTCAACGACACCCTCCGTAAGTATTTATGTCTTTTATTTATTTTATTTTTAATTTTTTGTTTAGAATACTTGATTTGGATTTATGGGTGTAAAGGAGGTAAGACGCTCGTGAGCTACTCGAGCTCTGATTGTTAAAAGTTCGAATCTAGCCGAGTTCAAACAATCTCGAGCCCAAACTCAAGCCTAAAAGTAAACTGTTTAGTTCAAGCTTGTAATTGAGCTTGACTTGTGATAGTTTTTTAATCTTAAGTTTGGCTTGTTTTTATTATTTATTAATTGATTTGAATTTATTATAATTATTTTTGTCTATAAGTTTATATACAAAATATATACTATTTTTTATTTGGTGTATTAAATATAATTATTATTTTAAAATTATTATAGAAAGAACCAAGTAATACATGTATGCCAATGAGGTGGTTGGGAAAAGAATTGGTGTTCCTTGTTACTCAGGTTCGATTCCACTCTCGTCGTTACTTTCTACGGTATCTAGGCAATGATGGTGACAAACACACCAAGGAGCGTTCGATCTTGAGCTACACCCCGGTTTTCACCCGGCTGTTACTCCAGCGAGGAAACTCGTGTGGAGGCCGTGCGGTTTCTGGAGGAACACCGTAACCAAGTCTGATACACCAGTGCGGACCCGGTTAAGACTACGTAATGTGGGGCAGCTCTTGATTAGACACCATGACATTAGGTCACTCGTATGTGTGTATGAAAGTAACCGTTAAAAAAAAAAGTAATACATATTTTTCTCCTATATAAAAAATGTATATAAAAATAGCTAATAAAGTAAACGAGTGTAGTTAAAAAATGAATTACGAGCTGAGCTCAACATAAACATAAAGCAACTCGAGCTCGCCTCATTTACACCCTTTTAAATTTTAATTTTGTCATGTGAGTTGTAAAAACTAACGAATTTTGATTTGCAGATTTTAAGTACAATGGTAGCTCTGATTCAGTAATGGAGGTCACTAAAGCCGATTATGATGCTTGCAACACGAATAACTCCATTGTCACCCTCACAGGCGGCGATTCTTTCTTTAATCTGAATCATTCAGGACCTTTTTACTTCATCAGTGGCAACAAATCGCACTGTGATCAGGGTCAGAAGCTAATTGTAGTCGTTTTGTCCCCAAGAAAGAATCAAACACCTGCTCCAGGCAGCGTTGCACCGGTTCCATCAGCTGTTTCATCGGGTGGAACCGCGGCATCTTCTCCGACTGGTAACCCGACGAACGTGAATGCACCGGCTCTGGGAAGTTCATCTGCGGCTAAACCAACAGTTTCTACAATATTGGTTGGGTCACTTGGCATCATAATATTCGGGTTGGGTTGGGCTTAGTAGCATGGTTTTAGTTTTGGCTTATTAGTTTGGTTTGGTTATATTTTGCAGGGAAGTTTAAATTAGATTTGATATTGTTAATCTTGAATTGAATTTTTTGAGTGGAAAATTTTCACATTTCTTCTTGTATTTTGTTAGGGGTGTTTGAGATTGATTTTTCAAAACCGCTTCGGCGTTTTGAAAAAGCAGGGGTGGAGCTGCTTTTAGATTATTGCGTTTTGGTAGTCTAAAATTTTATTTCAAAACACAACCCTAAACATTAAAAAATGATTATTTGCATTTTCAAAACACAATAATCTAAAAATCCATTTCAAAACGCAACCCCAAACACCCCCTTAGTAGTTTTTGTTAGGTGGGACGACCATGTAAACTGTGTCGTGTGTTATATGGATCTTGTTCAAAACGATACTTTTATCTAATATTAATGTATCATTTTATATAACGGTATTACATACATTTCTAATAAGCGAGTTACACAACAAGACAAATTTAACATGATTGAATGTAACCAGATTAATAACACGAATGAGATGACACGTTTGGTACAGATACATTCAAGCAGTTGTGTTGGTCTATGAGTGTTGTTTTGCGTCCTCAATGTGATAAGCGTTAGACCGAACAAAGTTGGCGATAGATCGAGCGAACCATGACATTGTAGAATTGAAACGTTTACTAGATTTTGATCTTCGACCACAATGACACATTTGGTATGGAATATGTTACGTTGTGTACTACTTGTTAGATATTTTAGTGTAATTGGACTGATTTGTGTTGATTAAGTATATTATAATAAAAGTTAAACAAGTTAAGAGAGTGCAGAGTATAGTAGTATACGCTTAGTTGAGTTTATTTTTCAGTGGATGTTCCAAGGGGGTCAACGCCCCTTGTAGTAAGGTCCAATGGACGACATCCTTTGGCAGTATTTCATGACTCTCCTTAATAATTCGGATTTGTTTGTCCTTAGATTGAACATAGTTTTTAGCATTCGCTCGTGGCAAAGACCAAATGTATCACTACTTAATGAACAGTGGGATCATATATGTATTTTCAAGCACTAAAATATATATAAATGTGGCTAGGAATCCCACTAAACCTAAAATTAGGGATTTCTTCCCTCTCATATTCACATTGTAAATATAGGAGTGGAAACAAACATATCTTTAATCTTTATCATTACTTCATCAACCACAAATTAAATAACAAGACAAGATCAATCTTCTTTCCCGTCATTCTAAACAAAATTTAGAAATATTGCTCTTTGTTTGCATGTCATAGTCTTAGCGATCGTTGTTCTTTATTTTTCATGTCATGGTCTTGGCGATCGTTGTTCTATGAGTTATAATGGCTAGCCCTCTTGGGTTTCATGTCATAGTCTTAGCGATCGTTGTTCTTTATTTTTCAACATCCATGTCTATGTTATTTCCGTCAACACCTCAATGGACCATTCCAAGTCGTATGTATGATTTTCCTCATCCACTCGTAGGAGACGTACTTGACACGAGGGAAGAGATGATGATGGATTCCGAAAGTGCTAGGAGAATCCTAGCTGGAAAGGGCTACATTAGCTATAATGCTATGCAGAAGAATAATGTACTGTGTAACCAACGTGGTCAATCTTATTATAATTGTAATAGCAGAGCTCAAGCTAACCCTTACTCTCGAGGTTGTAATATTATCACTAGGTGTGGTGGTCGTTGATTAGACACAAACTTCTAAATAACTTCTTGCATCTTCTCTTTGCATATTAGTTTAGGAAGCAAGATTGATAGGCAATTCCACAATACCGTAACTAGTTAGGTTACAAATTTATACACTATCTAGTTTTAGATTATCGTTTGATTAAAATTCCATGAATTAAAGTTTGTTAGTCCGGTTACATTGATTTGCAATATGAACACAATTTCACTATTAATTTATTTATACCAATTTTATTACTTTTATATTTTATTATACGTGTTAAAAAGATAAAATAAATTTATAATTTTATATGGTTAAATGCTAAAAAAATTCAATTATTGTCACCCAAATCGCCATGTGATATGGTACAAAATAGAATGGTCGATAAAAGAGAAGAAGAAACTAAGAAGAGAGGAAGTATTCTCAAATCATCAATGCCTTCTATTGTGTTTGTTCACTGAGTTAAGTAGCAACCCAATTAACAACTAACACCCTATACTATGAATAATTGCAATACAGTCTCTCTACTTATTTAATGTGTAACAATACTCCCCCCATAAAGATTTTTGTCCTAAAAAATCAGAGTAAGGAAAAAATTCTAATCAAAAGTATTGGAATATATACCATGTAAGATATTAAACTAATTGATCTCCATTGAACATACTGTTACAATATATAAAGATAATTCAGGCTCGTGGCTCAATATAAAATCCCTAAATCCTATATTCTAATAAAAAGTATCAAATTCAAACTGTGAGAGTTCTTGTGCAACATCATTCGGATGAAATTCCTTCAACGAAGACATTAAATTGATCCATCCATCATGACAATTTAAGACCATCATTGTATGATCTTCACTCTCACATATTGGCTCTAATGGATATAACAATCTTTTCTTTAACTGTTGATGTGGCATGACCCATTCTTCATTCCATTTTGATTTTGTGACTAAAGGAACTTCCTTAATATCTTTGAAAGTCTCATAAGCAACCACTTGGCCTTCCTTGAAGGGTTTGATAGCCATATGATTTGCAAAATTTTTATCAGTTGCATTCCTCATTTCCTTTTCCATTTCTGTAAAAATCAATATCCCTTGTTTAGCATACTTTCCCATGATCATATCACCATTCTTATTGCTACAAGTGTTCCCATTTAGTAAGTATTCCTTTCCTCCAGTCATAATACTCCACCTTCTATTAAGCATCATTATTGTTAATATCAATATCAAACTAGCAGCCACCAATTTCACAACAAACTTTTCTATCTTAGTACAAATATCATCAATAATTCGGACTTCATATTTTTTTGAATTTACCTTCTACTACTGTTTTACCCAATATGGGACCAGGATCCAAAGCCAAGGTAAGCGACTCCAAAAGACAGGCTTTGTTGAACCAAGTCCTCCTAAACTCTGATTGTAGTAGCTCACTACTAAACTGTTGGGTAAGGAACAATTCCTCCATGAATTTATCAATGCACTATGTTTCCCTATCAATGCTCAAGTTTACCTGTTGATTCAATTTTTGAGCAAGAGTTTGGCCATATAAAATCCAATAACCGAGAATATATTGGTCACAAACAACTAGCCATGATGTCGTAACTTTATAGCATAATTTGGATTTCCATTTATGCTTCATATACACCCCTCCAGTTATGCATAACCTCATGTATAACCCCATAAAAGTCCCACAAACTTTCTTTATCTTCAACACTAATTTTTCTTGATTTATGACAGTTATATCAGGCAAAAATAAGAAAATTATCTTCTTCTATATTGGTTCTTGATAACCCATTTCAATTCCTACACTCTTGTTTTGATTTGAAGCATCACTCTCATGTGGGTCATTGTCAAGGGTGTCATTAAAAAGACCATAATAAACCTGATCAGTAATGCTTAAAACACCCTTTAACCCATCCAACTTATTCCTTGCATTGTGTGGGCTGTCCATAACCTCTTCTACATCAGATGCATTTTCAAATATAACTAGCATTTCATCAAACATCTTAGGAGCACACTTACTATCACGTGAATTATCAAATGAATCTTGATCACTCGTTTCTTGAATCTCATCCATATTCTCAAATTCCTCGATGAGGGGTATAAAGAGGTATGTAGAAACCAGGGGTGCAAACGAGTCGAGTCGAGCCGAGCCCGGGCTCGACCAGGCTCGAACTCGAGCTCGGCTCGTTTGTAATTTCTCAAGCTCGAGCTCGGCTCGGGCTCGGCTCGTTTAGTATTTATTAGTTAATATGTTAAATAAAAATAATATAAATAATAGTTCATTTAGGCTCGTGAGCTCGATAAGTGAAGCTCGAGCTCAGGGCTCGTTTTCAAAAACCACTTCTATATCGCTTTCTTTACTCAAAGAACTCATTTCATTTTCTTTTTCTTTTGAACCCTCAATGTCAAATGAATCTTGACCAATCGATTTTTGAATCTCATCCTCATTCACAGATTCATCAAATTGAGTTTCATTGTTACTAAGAATCTAATCTCTATCCTTTTTCGATTCTTTATAACTTTTGACAATGGCCAAAACAGTAACTTGATTCTTTGCTCTTTCATAAGCCTCTTCAAGTGTTTTTGGTTTCAAGAGCTTAACCCAAACCATAATTTCAGGTTTAAGACCCCCCACAAATAAATTTGTAGCATAATCCCAACTTAGAATTACTTTAGTAAGGAGGATATCAAATGAAACACAATAATCTTGAAATGAACCTGTTTGTTTTATGTTCTTGATATTTTCCATGGCTGCTGCAGAATTTAGAGTGGTTATTTCTTGATTCTTAATGTTGAACAAGCTAGGACCTTGTTTTCCCCAATTCACAGATCCCGTCCATTCATCATAAGCTCTAAAACCCTTCCAAACTTCATAATCAGTTCGTGGTATCCAGTAATCAGGTTTATAACCACAACAATGAATCATGCCATCAAATTTAATCCCTCCACAAGAACACCTAACAGATCCACACACATGGACTCTGTTCTCCCAAATTAGACCCCCACATTAACACAAGAAAACCATTCTTAATTGTTGTAGAAATCGTTGAGAACAACTGTTTTTTTTGTGCAATTGAACCTGAAAATTTTTAATTGAGTGCTTGAATCATAAAACCCCCAAATTTTGAATCTTATACTGAATTGAAGGAATTTGAATGGAACTGAATCAGACCAATTGGAACAGAGTAGACGAACATAGGAAGAAATAGAATGGAACGAAGATGATTGAAAACAAAATGAATTAAAAAAATGAAACAAAGAGATACAACGGAAGAAAGAGATAGGATGGAACAAAGGAAGAACTAGAATGAACTGGGAACAAGAATCGATTGAAAAAATAAAAGAAGCGGAGAAGATGAGTGGACAGAATATCGAATTGAAATGAAATGAATGATAAACTCAAATGGGTGATTGAAATGAAAGGAATATTTATCAGGCTCAAAACTGACAATGGATTATGGTGGCGGTGGTTGGTTATGGTGGGTGTTTTACAATGGATTACGGTGGTGGGGTGGTTGGTTACGGAGATGTAATAACCGGAATCGCAGTTCACCGGAGAAGGAGCGAAACAACTCTGATATCATTGATATGGTACAAAATAGAATGATCGATAAAAGAGAAGAAGAAACTAAGAAGAGAGGAAGTATTCTCAAATCATCGATGCCTTCTATTTTGTTTGTTCACTGGCTTAAGTGGCAACCCAATTAACAACTAACACCCTATACTACGAACAATTGCAATACAGTCCCTCTACTTATTTGATATGTAACAGCATGTTTCAAGCCTCCAAAAATCCTTGTGCCTACAAGTTGTCACCCTATCCAAATGAGCAGGACATGCAATGGTGGACACCAGCGCGAGCTTGGTAGTAACAACTTAAGCGTATTAATTTGGCAGGCCTTGGATCACTTCACCTTCGGAAACAACACTGCATAGGCTCACGACGATTTCATTTACTAATCGGACCAACTCATAGTTATGTCTCCGTCGGGTATGTATCCCTCTCAATTTCCTCTACACATGTTCGAATTGTTTATAATTAATTACATGAAAAGAAGTTTGATTTCATTACATTAAACTCGAAAGAAAGATGAAGTTCATACTGTTGAAATAGTGGACATGCATAATTGAGTTATGGGTTTCAAATTGAACGATCTTGAACAAAACCCATTTAGTTAATAGGTCAACCCATAATATTTGTCAAACTATTTAACGTTTAATAAATGAGTACTGAAGAGGAAAATAATTACCTTCAGGAATAAGAGAGTTAAGGGGTTGTTTGAATATGGGACTTAAATGATTGAATGAGATCAGATTTGGTTAACCTGCAAAATAAAACATCGTTAGGCTCGTCACAGGGGAGAGGGAAGCTCTCTCTGTGACCACCCTCAGGCGTGAGAATAAGTTTTTGGTATAGAGAGATAAAGTATAAAGAGAAAGTGATTGGTTCGGAGGTTTACCAGTGGCCCTTAATGAGATTGAAGTTAAAGTATTTATACCCTCTAGATGGGCTCCGGAGGTGCAGGGCCCATGGGCCCTTTTGCCGATGCTACTGCTCCAGAAATATTGTTATGGTTTCACCATGTTGGTTTGGCATTCGGTCATAAAACACATATTCTCTTCAACTCCCTCGAACTCCTTTTAATTCCTTCGGAGTTAAAATAGACTTTTAATTTGGAATTTTTGAATTTTTCGACCGTTGTGGCTTTGGAGTTTAGCGGATGATAGCTGGTATTGTTTACACGGGATGGTGGAGGCCAGCTGTTGTCATTCACGAGTTTTTGGAAGGTCACCGTCGGGTCTCTTTATCAGACGCTCCTGATGTGACCTTTTGATTGGCTCGAGACGCACATGGGCACGTGTTGATGGGACGACTGCACAACCGTCGCTTCAGCTTCTTCTCCCAAGTATAAATACTTAACTTTTCTCTCATTTTTACTTTTTTACTTCACTACTTATCCCTTTCTTCCTTATTCTCTCCCACTCATCATCTTCCAGACCTTCGGTCCTTTGAAACCAGTGTTGGTATTCTTCTTTTTATGGTGGGTTCTTCCTTTTTCCTCATATAATCATGGGTAAAGCAATATGTTTACTACTTTTAATGTTTTGAAACCGCAAAAATTTGCGGAATTCTCGGATGAGTTTGAGATCCCTGTGGATCTGCATCCGACCCTTCCAGGTGACAACAGTCCTATCTACCCCTTCCCCCTGGTAAATTTTCATTTTACACCCGTGTGTAATTATGCGAATTACCGAGTTCATTTCCAAAGAGGGTTTTTTTTTACGGTTGATATCTTCTTATAAATGATTATTTTGTATCATTTTATGGAATTGCATATCACTCCTATGGTCAATTGGGATTTCTAACATCATCAGTTAGGCCTTTGTTTCTTATATTGGGAGAGGACTTCAACAATAAGTTTGTGATGGATTGGTGTAAGTGGCTTCCTATCAAGTGCAATGTTTTCACTTGGAGAGTTGCGCTTAATAGCCTTCCTACTGCGGTGGAATTAAGAAGAAGGCATTTTCCTATCGACGATGTGGTGTGTCCATTTTGCGCCCTTAGAGAGGAGACGGTAGATCATATCTTCACGTCCTGCCTTTTTGCGTCGATTCTATGGCGGAGTGTGAGCGCCTGGTGCAGGATCCCAAACGTTCTTGCTTTTTCGTTTCGGGACCTTCATGAGCAACATAATCATGCCAGGTTAAGGGGTAAGGCCAAGGAAACATTCCAAAGGATTGTGATCATCGGCTGTTGGAGTTTATGGCGGCCAAGAAATGGTCTAAAATTCTCTAATAAACAGGCTGGTTTGCAAGACATTCTCCGGGAAGTGAAGACCATGGACTTGTGTAATTTTAATTGTATGTAGCTTTTGGTTGTTGGGCGCCTGTTTTGGAGTTGCTTGGTCGGTTTTTTAATAAACTTAACCTTTCAAAAAAAAAAAAAAAAAGTTAGGCCTTGGTTGGTCAACTCAAGTCATGGTTCAATTCAAAATTCCAAACACTTTTAGGTATTACCTAAATAGGCAATGGCCTAGTGATAGTGGGGTGATATGTATAAAAGGAGGTCAGGAGATTGATCTCGTCACTAGGTGATATAGGTGATAAAGGTGATAAAGGGTGGATATTTAGGTGACAAGAGAGAGAGAGAGAGAGGGGGAGGGAGGGAGGGAGGGAGGGAGGGAGAGAGAGAGAGAGTAATTAGTCATTCAAAAAGGGGTATTGGATTTTAATAATCTAAACTTTCACCCATTGGCCAGTAATAATCTGTACTTCAAAAATTCCCAACAACGATCCCGATTTTCAATGTATTGGCCGACAATGAACCTTTGTTAACTGAGAACTAAATCAGTTAGTGGATGCTGATGTAAACGCTCCAAGTTTGAGGATAAAAAGTAGGACAAATTATCTATTTGAGATTTTCACAAACATTTGGCTTCCTATGTCTCTCTTTAATTATATACTATTAATAGACTAAATGATTTAAACAGTAATTTTGATTGTGGCTTTATACTATTGGCTTATCTATCCAGTCCTTATCATATGTACACGCGTCTTTTCCTTGCCCTTTTCTCCCTGTTCAACAAACACGCGTATCACACACAAAGAGAGATGGGGATGGGATCTAGATCTGAGAGCATACCTTCATCAACATCTCCTACACCAAAATCTCCTTCCCCATCGTCGCCCTCATCCACCGAATCGTCGCCCTCATCCAGTCGTTATACACAACACCCGCAGCGTACACTATTCTTCACCATCACTGAAAACCCTAACTCGGCCGGAATCCACCAACATCACTTTCCTTCCCCGTACGTCATTGCCTTTCGCCACCTACAGCCATTTTCCGCAATTGCAACCCTTCGTCTACCTTCTCCATCACTCCGTCAACCAAGTTCTGTTGCACCGGTACCGAGTAAGCCTTCATTTATCTAAACTAAAAAAAATGCAATTTTGGATCGCATTTCTTTAATTTGAGCTGGAACCAAAACTATGTTTCTAAAATTTCATGCTCACAATGTCCTTCATCGGCCGGAAAACATAACCATACGGTAAGTCCTTTATCGCTTCAGTCTTCTTATTACTATGCTTTATCGTCTTCTGTAAATGGTTTCTTTTTAAAATGACTACTTTGTACTAATTCAGTCACATATTAATTGTTTACTACCTTAGCTCGATGATAAAATTATCTTTGAGGGGTGCTCTCATTTAGAATGCAGGTCATAAACATAATGTTTATTTGGCACCAGAAGAGCACACTGACAGCTTGCTTTTTGATGAAGTTTTAACAGGTGGAAACATTGAACACATGCAATCAATCCTTGGTTTAACATTCTGACTATTATTTATTTTTTATATCCAAGTTGTAATGTAGATCTATTTTTCTTGCAGAAGTGGATAATAGTAATGCGGATTCCATTTGTAGTGACACCGAGAATCCAATTGCTCATTCGGCGTCTATTTCAGAGATGAAACATGGAAGTGAACTCCATGAAGCATTGAATGTCTCAGTTGAGGAATATTTGGATCCTGTGGAACACTCTGACAGCTTGCTCTGTGATACACTTTTACCAGGTGAAGACACTGAACACTTGCAATCCATGTTTTAGAACACTATGACTATTTTTACTTTATTGTTTTTCCAGCTCTAATTTAGAAATATTCTTCTAGCAGAAGCTGATGGTGTTGATGCGGATGCTATTTCTTGTGACTTTGAGAAATTAAGCGATCTTTTGGTGTCTGTTACAGATATGAAGAATGAAGTTGTAGAGTGCAATGGTAAGCTTCACATCTCGTATATAATGGCATAATGCGGCATTACTAAAAATTAGCAGTTGTGTTATATTATCTTTTTGTTTCTCTAGGTTGTACAAATGACAATGAAAATCCAAGTGAGCTATTAAACTTGGATAATCCAGACAACCATAATGTTGCTATGGAAGTGATTGCAGAGCCAGGGTGGATGGAGGAGAATATCTCCACTAATCATGGTACGCTTGAACTTATTGTCTAAAAAAGTTGTTAGAGTATTTGATTGTAATGCGATTATTATTGTCATTATAGTTGACGACGCCCTTGTGAATCCTAACGAGCAAGAGCCAAGCAAGGATTTAGAAACTCCTAAAGAAACAGAAAACTCTTTGATCAAAGAAACCGCTCTGGATATACATTAAGAAACAGAGGAGAAAATAAGACATGTTGATAATGTTATCGACCACCCAACTCTTTTGACACCAATAAAGAACAAAACTTCAAATAACAATAGCCCAACAGCAATGAAGGAAACGAATCAGGTTTCAGGCAACAACGAGAACATCCCAAGAAAGGTGCAAGAAGTTATAGTTGAAGATGATCAAATGTTCAACAAAATAGCCGAAGATGAGAAGCCTCTTATAAGTTTAAACGATACAAGTATAAGGCAGCTAAAGAAGCAACTGAAAGCTTTAGCATATGAGACGAGGTATGGTACCATGTATACTTTTCTAAATGATTACTATTCCATTAATATATATTTTATGACAATTATCGTATAGTAATAGTTGTTTCCATTTTGTTTAATGGTTAGCTTTGTGCGAACAATGTTTTTCATAATTGTTAATAGGGAAGAGTATGATAGACTAATAGTGATTATCAATTCACGAGTTGTAGATTGTTCCATGACAGAAGGTGCAGATGCAAGACGGATTATGATTCATGACAGTTAGTGCTAACAATGGTATATCCTAGAACCTATCACATGCTTTTTCTGTACTGAAATTTTGTTAATATGAGCAGTGCGTCAGAGATGGTCCTTTGGTTGAGCGGTTATTGTCTAAGGCGACGGCAACACCTTCTTCTTCGCATTAGGTCTGTTTGTTGTGGATAATATTTGGATTTTTTTATGTGGGTTTTCGTGTATTCGAATCGGGTATTATACGACTTTCTTATTTAATCCAAACGGATACGTTCTTTATTGCCAATATTTTGAATTAGGGTTAAATGTGGGTGGTTTTCGTAGGAACATCACATTACGTGGAATTATTAGGAATGATATAACTTTTCATTATATTTTTGGCTATTGATTAATTTTAATGTTTGGTGTTCTGAATTTGAATTTACAGTGTGCACCTTTAAGGGGTTCTTGGTGTTTTGATCGCGCCATGAGATGTGCCTCACAAACCAAAAAGTATAGCAGATGTTTGAAGAAAGGTTATAATTGGATGGGTAATAAATTGGTAAGAATTTTGCTGGTCTTTGGGTATGTACTGGGCAATCAAATATGTGGATACGTAGACAAAAGATCAATTTGGTAAGAATCATCTTTTTTGTTTGATATTGCTATCAAATATGTAGATATGTTCCAGACAACAAAAGAGCAGGCTCAGCTTGTAATAATTAAGTCTCTGGGATAGTTAAGAGTACGCTGATCACTGTTCAACCGTGTTCTTTGTTAAACCTACAGCTAAAAGAGGATTTCCAGATTTGGGGTTTCTTTCATACACCAACTTACTTCAGCACACCAGTTGTTCGACTTAATGCTCACTTGAGATTCGCCTATAAATTTATGGTCAATTTGGTTTCACTTCCTTTTCTGATTTGGTCTGTCGTTCAGGTTTGTTTCCCCATCAACATGACTTGGATGAATGACTGAGGTAATTTCAAATATAATAACAGATCTGCCATTTTCAGTCCATTTACTTACGAGTCGGTCAATATATTCACTTCCATGGGTCAACCGGGTAAATCCAATAGACCTAGCTTAAAACGAAACATGTAAAATGGGCCAAAAGTAAATCAAAAATGTATTTTATCACATACAAAACTCTTGAATCGTCCTTTGAAAACTTAATCTTGAAATACAATTTAATTTTGTAATGATGTCTAAGAAGTTAAGGATAGTTATGTACAGAAGATTCAGAAACTTTTGACAAAGTTTTCTAGGTCATCCAACTTGACTTGATTATACAAAAGATTACCTATTCTGGCCTCTTATCAGCCCACCTGCTGTAATAGGGGTGTCAATCATGTTGCGTTAGTGGGTCAACAGGTTTATGGTTGGGGTTGAAACATTAACTGTGGATGTGTAGGCTGGTTGTAAAACTTGCTAGATAGGTTGAAGGCTTGTAAATATAATTGGGTCAACGTGTGAGCTAATCGGTGGGTCAACCTATTTAGTTAAACAAGTTATACCTTAACATGTCATATAACCCGA
Organism: Ambrosia trifida; assembly: GCA_028751855.1. NCBI lineage: Eukaryota > Viridiplantae > Streptophyta > Magnoliopsida > Asterales > Asteraceae > Ambrosia > Ambrosia trifida. The sequence goes on from CM054123.1 coordinate 82,044,635, forward strand.
TTATACTAATCTCTTCTACTTTGTGCTTTGGTTGTGGTGATCAGTTAGAGATCTTATAAGAGGCTTTTTATCATTTTGCAGGAACTAAACAAGAAGGCCCAATTCCTTGTACGCAATATTGTGTAGCAGCATGCTTGCTGGTTGTCATAGTGCCCGTTCCTCAAGCGTTTCCTTTTGCATCCACACTTCAATTCCTACTTGATGTAACAACTACTAATATAATTATGTATTTTAGTTACAATCCAGGTATTGGTTTTTGACTTTTGCATCCAATATCAATGGCAAACTACACAAGAAGTTATGAATGTATTCAGACCAACCACAGCAATCCACCACTACTGCAACCATAGCACCATCCAATATTTGTAACATTTCATGCCTGAAAACTAGCTCAGGCTGATTTTTCGGAATTGTCATATGTTTTTTTTATTGCTATGCTATAGGGCGATTGTTATTCATATTAATAGTCGATAAATGTCGTCTATGGGTTGCAAAAAATATATATACACAATACTAAACAATTTAGTCCTCAAATCAGATATAGTTGTTCAAATCCATCTTCATCGCCTTCTTCCTCCACCCATTGAAATTCTGTCCTCAAAATCTCCATATGTCAATCGCCTTTGTTCTGAAGAACTAGCGAGTTCCTTTTTTTCAAAGGTAGACAACTTTCCCGGTTCATGTTATCAACTGAGAACGAGTCGGTTTCAAGCGCCGCAACGCGCGCGCCAGATATTAAAGCTAGTTAAATACTAAAGCATCAAGACGTAAACGATCCAAGTTTGAGCTTATGTTTTCGACTCCATAGATGATTATGAGCTTGAGCCCGAGTTGGCCCTAGTTTGGTTTGAGGGAGGCTCGTTAATACTCAAAAGGTAGACGTTCATTACAATGTATGAAATTTGATTCGAGCTTTGTTTTTATCATAAAAATCAAATTTCATAGACTTTACAAACGGGCCTGGCCGCATGGGAGGGGTAACGAAGATTTGGATAGAGGTCTCAAGTTTGAATCCGAAACTAGAGATACTGAGTTTAGGCTACGTGGCACCGTCTATGATTGCAAGCGTAAAGGGTAGTATGTTGGTATTGGGTTACCCTTGTACAGTAGTTGGCTTCTAAGTTTAAAATAAAAAAGCCAAAGCAATTATTTTAATTTCGACCGAAATATAGAGATCCAAATTGTACAATTAAACCAAAAGTGATCTCTAATCTTAAATCATAACCAATAATAATATTCAAACACATGACTTCACCGGAAAAGAGTCAACAGCTGCGGCTCCGCCGTCCGACGTGGCGACGGATGTAAATAAAACCCTTTTTCCGAAATTACCCTCTCTTCCTCCGACAAATTACCAACAGACGGCGACCGTTTATTAAACCGATCTTCTACCAACGGCGTCACCGGACTCAATACCAACGACGGAAAATCAAGAATACTTGGAGAAAGCAGCTCATGGACCCGACCCGATGATTTCGGAGCCGATGGGTTAATCATCAACCCGGTTTTTAAGCTGTTCCGCCGCTCGTACAGCTTGAACCGGGTTTTTTGGTGGCTGGTTTTGACCGGAGGGATGGATGTTTTAGTTGGAACCGGGTCGGGTTGTCGGGTCGGGTTGTGTGACCCGGTTAGCATTTGGACTACTTGTTTGAAGGAGGTGGTGTCGGCTTGGATGAAAGTTGTTGGGTGTGCATTCGGGTCGGGTCTTGGAACGGGTCGGGGTGTTGTGGTGCTGCAGTTGTCACTGGAGGAGGAGGAGGTTGTTGGAGATGGGTTATGCTTATTATTATTGATGATATCCATTGATGGAAAAGGTGACAAAGAAGAGATGGGTTTGTGGTTTGTTTTGAGGTTTTTTATGTAGAAAAAATTCAAAAAAATGAGTTGAATGGAAAAGGTGACAAAGAAGAGAATTTAAAGAGGTTCAGGTTTGATGAGTTGTGTGTTGACTTGACTTCATTATTCAACTATGGGTCCACTTCTAGCATTATCTTTTACTAATCATTTAACTTTTTGATTATATATATTTTTTTAACGGCCAACGAATACCATTTCATTTCATCACCAAGATAAGGCTAGCGGGATACTAGCAATCGCCAAATACAATCACCAAACAGTAATTACACTTACAGAAAGAAAATAATATAAAGACAAATAACTACCACCCAACTTTGTATAACCTAAACCCGGCCCAGACATCCCAGCTAAACCTTCACATTTGGATCTAGACTTGACCCACAAAAAGCTCTTTGACTTGAGCTCAAAAACAGCCTGATTGCGAGATTTCCAGATTGCACCAAATTACCGTTAACCAAACCGCATACACCGCCTTTCTATGTTTGTCAGAACCGATTACATGTTTATGGAAGGACACCAAATCTGAGAAGCTAAATGCATAGAACGATGGAATGCCGCACCACTGTGTAACAAGCTGCCAAACTGACTGAGCGAACGTGCAGCTCAGAAACAAATGTTCCACCGATTCATCAAAATCCCTACAGTTCGGACACAGACACGATGCAACCTGATTTCTCCTTCTCCTTAGCGCCTCTAATGTTGGAAGTCTATCTAGCTTGGCACGCCACGCAACAATCGATACCTTCTTCGGGACCAAACTGCACCAAGTGAACTTTATTTGATCTGAAGCGAAACGAACTTCATTAAGAATGGTCTTCAGACTGCTCACCGAAAATCCACCCCACCCCCAACCCCCCAGATGCCAAACCCAATGGTCCCCAACCCCGTTTAGTGTAACCCCACCCATTGCAACAGCCGCTAAAACTCAGCAACCTCCAACCCATCATGAAGTCCCCTTTTCCAATCCCAAACCACCCCATTTGAACCTACACCCACCCGATCCGCAACCGAGGCCCACTTATTCTTTCTAAATCAAATAGGATAAGAAACTCCAAGTACAGAGGAGAACCCCCACCCATTTATCCAACCAAAACATAACACCCAACCCCGAACCCACCACCCCTTCGATAGCCGACTCCACATCAAACCCCATCTCGCGAACATCCGAGACAACCTTATGAATCTGCTTCTAAGGACCCGGGATCGACAACCTTATAGGGATAAAATTCCAACTTCGTGAACTATGATGAATCACCCATACAACCTTTCTCTATATCGCATTGTCATCCACTTTGAACCACCACCACCATTTCACGAGCATCGCCGAATTTGCATCTCTCAATGACCCGAACCCCATACCACCATATTCGACCGGTGTAATAACGTTTTTTCCATTTAACCCAGTTCATTTTTGCCTTCTCATCCGACCCTCCCCCAAAAGAAAACACGCCTTATTCTGTCCAAAGCTTCTATTACCATTTTCGGGGCCTGGTATAACGAAAAGTAGTAAGTCGGAAGTGATTTTAGAATGGATTTTGTGAGTGTAATTCGTCCACCATACGACAATGATTTCGCCTTCCACACAGAGAGCCTTTTTTTGAATGTATTGACCACAATATCCCAAGATTGAGACCGGTTCATATTGGCACCAATTTGAAGACCAAGGTGCACAAATGGAAGCTTCCCCACTTTACATTTCAATATGTCTGCCATAGAGTTCACCAAGTCATCTCTAACCACAATCCCGTACAACGAGCACTTAGACATATTTACTTGTAACCCTGAGGCCAAATAAAAACATCTAAGTATCTTTCTTAGGTTCATAATGTTGCATACCGACCATTCACCCAAGAAAACGACGTCATCTGCGTACATCAAATAAGATAAAAGTAGCTTGGTTTCACCACATCTCAAACCATGAAATAAACCCACTATACATGCCTTTTTCATGATCCCGGAAAGCGTCTCTATTATTATGACAAAAAGGAAGGAGGAAATTGGATCCCCTTTCCTTAAACCACGAAAACATTGGAACTCTAGAGTGGGGGATCCATTCACAAGTACCGACGCCTTAGCCGTAGACACGATTGAGTATATCTATTTTCTCCATGTTTCCGGAAAGTTCATTTGTTCAAGGATAGTCATCAAAAAATCCCAACTCACTGAATCATACGCCTTCTCCAAATCGACTTTAAAGATCATACCTTCACGCCTAATCTTCTTCATCCAACTAACCATCTCATTTAGGATAAGAGGACCATCCATTATACTTCGACCACTAATAAATGCAGTCTGCTCAACCGATATAAGCCTCCCAATAACGCCTTTTAGTTTATGAACAAGTACCTTCGACAACACTTTATTGAGGCATCCTATTAGGCTTATCGGCCGGAAATGAGATACCTTAATTGGGTCACTAAGTTTAGGAATAAGGGCGATAAAAGATGAAGCACACGCAAGAATTATAACACCATCTTGATGAAACTCGTCAAAAATTCTGCGAAAATCATCCTTAAAATGAACCCAAAAACGTTTCAGAAATCTAAAATTAAAGTCGCCTGGCCCCGGAGCCCGATCCCCAACACACGACCAAATCACCTCTTTAATATCCTCATCAGTAAACGGCTGTACCAAACTGTCTGATTCCCATTGTTCCAACTTCGTCAAATTCGGGCAGACAATCGACGGACGTGCATATATAGATTCTTTAAACTTTTCGGAGAAAAATTAAAAAAACACAATCTTTAATCACTAATGGACATGTAACCCATTCCCCATTCCCCAGAAGTCCGTTAATCTGATTATTAACCGAATTAGCATTTATAATCCGATGAAAGTAGCTTGAGTTCTCGTTCCCATCCCCGTCCCATCTAACTCTCGCCGTCTGTTGGAAATCCATATGTTTATGCCGATCCGCATCAGCCATGGCCACCCTACATGCTTCTCGACTTAGAACTTCATCCAGAGTTAAATCCCGAGTCTCCGCCCACCTTTCTATATCTTCCACTTTCTTTCTATTGCTAACAAACACCCCATCTAACCTTGATTTTTCCACAGCCACCCAATATTTAATCTTCGTCTTCAGGAACTTCAATTTAGTAACAAAGGCCAGATCTGCTGGACCATGGAATGAGAAAGACGCACATAGACTGCGAACATAATCCCCAAATCCAAGCATTTCCAACCATGAATTATAAAACCTAAATGGAATGTGACCGAAGTCACTCGGCAATACCGTTAAAATGATAGGACTATGGTCCGATAAGTATCTTGACAAAGCCGTAACTGATGCCCCCGTCCACGACTCTAGAAAATCCCTACACACCAAAACTCGATCCAGTTTGCCCAGTTTGCTACCATCATCAGACATGTATGTGAACTTCAACCCCCTAGTATGATATTTCTACAAGTCAGCCCCTTCGATGAAATCGTTAAATCTTTTTGCATTTGCCGTCACGAATTCCGAGTTCTTTCTTTCGGTAACATCTCGCACATCGTTAAAATCTCCCATGAACACCCATTTTCCATTCATTACTCTCCTCAGCCTCCATAATTCCCCCCAAACCACCCTTCTATCTGTTGCGTCGTTAGGTGCATATTTATTAACTAAATTAACCAGCTCACTAAAAGGAATAAGTTTACCAGAGATTATCGGGAAAAATCTATGTATTAAACACTTAACTTCTGAAAACCCCCTGGGTCCCATATACATAGAAGTCCGCCACACCTACCCTCTAAAAACATCTGATCATACTCAAACACTGTTCTACCCCAAAATGAACTGAAGTTATACCAAACACCTGACCCCAACTTTATTTCTTGTATTGCTAGAAAATTGATTCCATGACTCGTTTTTAATCCTTTGATCCAGGTAGCTTTCCTCGGATCCCTAGCCCCCCGTAGATTAATCGCCAAACAATTCATTGATTACCATTGTTTCCACCATCTCCACTAACTAGAACTTCCACGTGATTCTCAAAACCTGCCAGAAAGATCCCAACCACTTCACCGACCTCAATAGCGTCCTTAACTTCCTTAGCCATCACTTCTGGATTTTCCCCAACCCCAGTATCCGTATAGACACCTGGTTCCTTTGACATATTATTACCTACATCAGTTGGTTCCACCACTCTATCCATATCCACTTCAATGTTAACCTGAATGTTACTTTGTCTCCCACTTTCAAATGACTTATATTGAATAGGAGCGTTTGGATCAGGGAATGAGGACACTGATTGGTCCACATTTATCATTACTACACTTAAGATGCGCCGCCTCATTTACCTGGTCCCCCATAATCACCTTTTCCTGTCCATTATCCACCTTGGAAACTCCACCCGTCTCTTTATCTCCCTCATGCACAAAGATTCTCGTGCAGTTCTATCAGACATCTTTAAATATTCCTTTCAATGATATGATTTTTTTACCGTGGTGTCTGTTATGTTAAAAGAGCCTCAAATTTAAAATTCATTTTAGGCCCCTAAAATGGTCGAGTCAGCCCTGGTAAATCACATAATACATCAACTTTTTAAAAGTAAAAAAAATGTTAGCATTACTATACTCAAATTAAAGAGAATAAAATTCTCGTTTTTATGATATTTTTTTAAATTAACGTATGAAAAAATTATGGCCGTTTAAAAAATCATGGGGGTAGTTTCCTTAAAACAAAGGAAAACATGTAACTATTATTTTTTTTTTGTCTAATTCGGTTCGTTTTCGTTATAGTTATTATTTAAACCTATCATATCATTTTTTATATAAAAAACTACACCAATAATATACTCAAATTAAAAAGAATAAAATGCTCATTTATACGGTGTAATAATATTAAGAAAATATTTACGCACGAAAAAGTTATGAACGTTTACAAATCATGGGGTAGTTGGTTAAATTAAGGGTGCAAAAGTGTAATTACTATTTAAATAAACAAAAGTTGAGTAAAGATGAAGATGCACATGTGTAAGTATTTTTTAAAAGATATATTTGCCCTAAAAAGTAGTTAATATCTGCATTTTGTTTTGTACTCTAAGCAATATACTTGTAAAACTTGAATTTTAAGAGATCATTGGGAAATGTATTATAATAAAGTTTAGATGATTTCAGTTCGTTTTCGTTTTTTTTCCTTTGTTTTCGTTTCGATTATTGTTTAACATATAATTTTTTAAAAATGAAAAAACTATAGCAATACTATACTCAAATTAAAGAGAATAAAATGCTCTTTTATACGGTGTAATAATATTAAGAAAATATTATCATTTGAAAAAGTTATGAACTTTAAAAATCATAGGGTAGTTGGTTAAAATAAAGGTGTAAAAGTGTAATTATTATTTAAATAAACAGAAATTGAGTAAAGTTGATAGGGCAAATATGTAAGTATTGTCTAAAATTATAATATAGTACAGATAGATAAGAGGGGGAGAATTGTAACTAATAAGGGATATGTGTGCAAGTTATGTTTGAAAAGGCATAAATGCCATTAAAAAGTAGTTACCACATGCATTATGTGTTGTAATTTAAGCATTTATAATTATATTACTTAAAAATAAAGAGGTATTTCTGAAATGCTTTATAAGATAGTATATATAGATTAGATGAAATATGGGGACTAAATGTGTTACAAACTACAAAAGTTTAAACTAAACGTATTACAAATTACAAATATTTAAACTATCCGTGCAATTTTTCATACTTAGAAACTAGTTTTAAAATTTGTAAAAGCAAATGAATATGCGTGTGCTTACTCTAAAAACTAATTTACAACTATAAAACATAGTGTAAAGAGCCTCTTGGTCTAAAGGTTGTTAATCCACATCAAATGGCGCTAGCTCAAATACAATAAAATGAACATATTTTTGAACAGCCAACTAATACCATACAAGTAGCGCTGTTAATGAATCAAACGAACACGAACATGATCTTGTTTTTTGTTTATTTGTTAAGGAAATAACGTGTTCACGAATTGTTTATGAACACTTATCGAACGACATTTTCTGTTCGTGTTTGTTTGTTAAGGAAATATGTGTTCACAAACTGTCCATGAACACTTAGCGAACGAGGTTTTCTGTTCATGTTTGTTTGTTAAGGAAATGAGCGTGTTCGTGTTCATTTGTGTTTATTTGTTAAATTTAGGTGTCAGACAAAAGCAAACGTAAAATGAACGTAAACGAACACAAACAAGCATTCACGAACAAAACCAAGCACAAACTAACACATATGAAATTTCGAATAAAATCAATAGTTTTTTGTCACATTGTCCTCCCAAAATATCTAATTACCCAAACATACTTGACATAGTCTTGATTACATAATTACCATAACATAATGTCTCATAAAAACACAAAATTATCATATTAAACTTGAAATCCTCATTTAATCCACCCAAAATAATAGTTAATCAATATACAAGAAGTAATATTCATACGTGATACACTAATATTCGAACGTGGCCTTTGTTCATTTTCATTTGTTTAACTAGATGAACGAACACAAACGAACTTCCCGCCAAACAGTTCGTGAATTGTTTGTTAAATGCTTGTTGTTTATAGCCCTACATACAAGTTCCGCCTCCCCAGTAAAACCATTGGCAAAATGTCATCAACGCCATGTGAACGCAGACAACACTGATAAACTAGCCCTCTTACCATTACAGAGAAAACCCACCGCCTGAAAACCCACTGTGGCATAATCCTTGGCCTACCTAAAGCAAATTGCATCTAGTGGGATTCAACCCATGTCCTCCACATTAGAAGACCATGAGGTTACCTCCTACCAAACCAATTAATCTAGCACTCACCGGATTATTTTAACTTTTAAGATTCAAGGTGTGTGTTCGGAATAACAAAATATCGTAAAACTTATAAGGCTATGTGTTGTGACAAATATTTTCCTATCATTTCAAGCCACCTGGACGCTGACATGGTAATGGATAAAGTTTGAGTTCAGTCACTTGACCCTGTTGTGGCTCAAGGTGAGCCTGCTTGCTCGCGGCGTCGTTCCCACCCACAACTCTTTCTTTTATTTCCTCGCTAGCCCACGTGAGCAGACTCGTCTGCTCGCTCCCGAGACCGTTAACGCGCGAGGTTCGTGATATTCGCGAGCCGCGTAGCTCGTTCGCGCCTAGTTGCTCGCATGCCACAACACAGAGTGTAATCAATGAGGTTTATGACAATTTGGTACCTTTAATTGATTAAAAAGAAATGATGTCGGCAATATTGACCTCGTTGTCGGTCATCATACAATGATAGAATGACCAAAATAGGTGGTTATAAATTATGAAAGTTGACTAGGTTGCAAAGTAATGGCATTGGTCTTTATAAAAGTTTGGTTGAAATCATAATAGGCCAGTTCAGAAAAAGCTATATGCCGGTTTGACTTATGGTGTCTACCATAAATTAAACGGATATGAAAAACCGGTCTAGATAACATGAATCAGGATCGGCCCGCAATAGTTTACTTACATCTCCTAAAGACTTGGTTTTTTTTTTAATACGTTAATTACGCATAACTATTTAAAATATCTTGAAATATTAAACAATTGTTTTCTAAACTACATTATTTGAGCACTTTATCTAAACTACATTCATTTGAGCTCGTTATGTGCATAGAGTAGTGTGTATGCATCTATGCAATTGCGTACGTAGGTATAAGCATATTGCACCGAATACCGAACCGATACCGACCCTAAACTGATCTCGTATTGAAACGAGAGTGTTCGGTATCGGTATCGGTACTCACATTTAGAGGTTTTCGGTTTCGGTATTTTCGGTATCGGTACGGGATCAGTATTTTAAGGTAAAATACCGATACCATACCGATACCGTACCATATGTTTTCGGTATCGGTATTGGGGTTTCGGGATCAGTATTTTCGGGATCGGGATCGATTGGTACCGATATCGTCTCGAGCTCATCCCTATGCGTACGTATGTACACAACCATAAAACGGAGTATCTATGGACTATGGAAGAAAATTTTGGTCATAAAGTTAGCCACGAACCACTTCTATCACAACAGTCGGTAATCCTACGACGGGTATGGTGTCGTTAATCCGGCGTAAAAACATCTCTTACTATCATAATTGTTCAAAATGGCCAATTTTGATCAAACATATATTGCAATAGTACGTTAAACTGATGGTAGTTGGTAAACCATAGAAAATGTTGGCTTAACATTGCAATACTTGTCTACACATAGCTATGTAACGTCAATCATAGTGATAATTTGTCAAAAACTCAAACATGGCCATATCTATGTTATGTTATCTTATTAAGGAGGAGACATGTCTAGAGAAGTAATTTTACACCCATTTTAAGATGGGATATCAAGAGACTCATGCTTTAATATAGATATGTCATATAAAAGTTCCCCATAATACCCCTTATTGCATTATGCACTTGTACTATAACTATATAATCAATTTATAGACTTATTAATGTATTTGAATTATCACATGCGAATTAATATGTCCGTACACTGATTATCATGTACTTATGTATAAATAAAATTTGAAGTATTCTATGAAAATTCTACTTTTATAAAAATGTTCATTACTATCATGTGAGTTATTTTGAAGTTCCTCACCCTTATATGATTTCAATTAAAAAGACAAAGTGATCGTCTAGATCAATTGCAAAATGACTATAATATAAATATAAATTCTAAAATCATTATATTATACTAAGAAAGTTAAGCTTGAATGATTGTATGAACAAAATAAACATAACAACATATGTGGGTTGTAAAAAAAATCAAGAATTGTAATTTTGATTGTTAAATCTTAAATTTACTTTTAAAAGCCGTCTCTTATGAGAATGAGAGCAAGAAAGAGACATGCTTTACGAAATTTAGCCAAATTAGAATGCAATACACTGCCATGTTTTTTTAGAATTGTATTTGCGCAGCGAAGCACGCGGGCATAATACTAGTACTATAAATAATAGTCATAGAAGTTCAGTGATTGATGACGTGGATAGTTTAAGACTAAAAAACTGATTATATAACACAACTTGATTGAAAGGTTAAAGGCTAAAAATGATCAAAAGGTGACAACTGTCATCAACAAAAAGAACAAGATCAGTAACATGTCTTGTCACAACTTTCTCGGTTGACCCTCCACAACTGGCCACGGCCACCACGTGTGGAGGACACACACTATTATCCGCAGGTTTCAAGTCTTCCATAAGCTAAAGTGGAAATTCTTTAGTTGCAGCATGGGATCGAGAGTTTTACCATTCTCCTTATAGGAGATTCCTTGTCTATAAAAGCTAGCCTTGGTCACTATTCTGATCGTCCCACACACACTTTTATTCTTGTGACATCCGTCACTTTTTATTCTTTTATAATAATAATAATAATAATAATAATAATAATAATAATAATAATAATAATAATAAAAATAATTTTCAGATTTTAAAAAAAAAATATATATATATTTAGTTTTAACAACTCTAAACCAAACACTCTAAACTAAACCCAACACCCTCTTGAACCTAATCCAGCAGGCCCAACTAATCCAGCCCACATCCCTTTGAACCCGGCCCAAACACAAACACCCCTCCCCTCATACCTGTTTTAAAAAATATATATATATATATATATATATGGCCGAGCCGGGGATCGAACTCTTGTCCCCAGCCGGTTTGATACCAACAAACAACACTACCACTGCTCCACGTTATGTTTTGTGTTAGAACTTGTAATCTATTTAGCTTTAAAGGTTTTTTTAAAACTCAAAACCTATTTCCTTTCTTCCACTGCTGTCGAGCAGAACAAGATGCATAATTTTTGTCATTTGACCATATTATTTAGGAATAATTAGGATAGAATCTCGTGATTAATTGATTGTCATTTGACCAAATCATAACAAACGTATTAAATTAACCGTGTATCTAGCTTGAATTCGTGCATAATTGGCGTATTATATTAACTTGGTCAAAACTTTCTAAACTTTAAAACGCGTAGGCTTAGTATAAATTAAACCCTCTGCGAGACCCCATAGATGCCGAATGCTCACCCTCAATCCCCAATTTCTCTTAATAATTCTCTGTTCGTGGTTTTCTTGTTCGAGTTGACTTTTTGGATTGACCAACCAATCGAGCTCGATTCCACATTGTAAGTATGAATTTTTGGATGGGTTTTGATCTTCGGCATTCACACATCAATAGCCCTAAGGTTAATTGGGCTATCGATGTGTGAATCAAACGATTTCAAATCTAGGGCTCGAAATAGTGTTAATTGGGGAAGAACACTTAGAACAGATATGGTATTTAAATTTAACGAACTAAAACCAAACACAACCACTGGTCTGGACCAAGTGGTTGTGTCTGGTGCCCTCTCCCCAATCCACGCGGGTTCGAGTCCCAGCAGTGGATTCTTTTTATTTTGCTTCCTTTTCTTTTTACAAATAAGCATATATTATACATATAATCTTATAAATTCATTTTAAATTATCAAAACTCTTTTATTTATTCTACAAAAATTATCTTAGGTGAATCTGATGAAAAAGTTTCACTCATAATTTTTAGTTTTCAAAAATTTATTTATTTAATATATTTAATAAATAAATCAGTTTTATTCTATTATATTTATAAAATTCCATTAAAATATCAAAACGATCTTATTAATTTCCACAAAAATTATTTTAAGTTTTTATAACATTAAACTTTTCAGAAATGATTTTTATTTCTGAAAAATCATTTATTTAATATTTTTAATCAATTTTTGTTAGATTTAATCATAATTAAATCATAATAAATTCAATTTTCATCATTTTTGCACCAAAATTTTATGCAAATTATTTTTAATCATTTAGAACAGAAATATGATTTTTAAAATAGAAATTCTTTAATTTTAGTATTTTTAAATATTAAAGTTAGAGTTTGACAATTTGTAATAAATAGATTTTAAAAATCTATTTTAAGGAAAATAATTTTGTAAAAATTATTTCTATACTTTAAACACATTATTTTGACCGTCCTAGATTTAACATTTATAAAAAGATTTTTGGTTATTTATTTACTAAATTTCTCTCAATTGGCGAATATTTTTAATATTAATCAAATAAACGTTTATCCCCAAATTCGAAACCCTAGAATTCCATGTATCCTAGAGTTATTCCTTACACATTATTAAAATTCTTTAGGTTGATTCTTTGGAATATTTCCAACGCACATTTCGTTGTCCAGTTCAATTACAAGCTATTACGTATACAGTGAGTATTCCTATCCCCTTTTTGCTTTTATACATTTTTGGGGTGTTACATGTACACTATTACAATTTCAAATACAAGTTTACATTTTTACAATACAATTCTAGTACTATGTGCATTGCTTACAACGTGCTTTATGCTTAGACATTACATGTGGATTACATTTGTACTTAGTGAAATCATTAACATGGTACAAGCCGACCTTAACATTGGATAGCGCTATTTGGATTGACAACCCGCCTAGATTGATTCTCCCCCTTTTTCATCGGAGAATCCGTGGCCATTGTTAAGTTATCATCCATTTATTGGTTGAGTACACTACAGTTCATACAGTACATTATACAGTCACAGGGTTGATTTCGCTCATTTGTATGATACATAGTTTACATATTTGCACTGTAGCTTGCACTTGAATTGTATAACTTTTTAACCTACTATATATATCAAATCTAGGAATGCTCACCAACATTTCATATGTTGACCAAATTTATTTGTACATGTTTCAGGTGCAGTTTGATCTAATGCTTTAGCAAGAGACTTTTAGTGCTTTATTTTATTTCAGTCACTTCCATATTTATATTTCATTTAGACAATGTAATTTCCATTATCATGTAAGACAATTCTGGTTTATTCAATAATATTTACATTTTAGTACCATGTGCTTTTGAACAATCGTCACTACGTGGCACCTCGATGATTCTGCCATCGGTTGGGGTGTTACAATTCTCCCTCTTCAAGATCATACTTTACGTATGATCTTCTTTAAAACTTCACTTCCCAAATACCAATAACACTAATATCTACATTCTGACTTTGGGTTTATCCTAAATCAGAATAATGACAACACAAGCAAAAAACTCTCAAATCTCCCATCTACGTTTGCAATGTAGAGGGACTCCACAACCTGCGTTTGGTGAACTGAAACCCTTTAACCCTTCTACCTCTATGAGACTCATTATTAACGTTAGTCATATATTTGTTGTGGCAACAAGTTGGCGCCCACCGTGGGGCTGCGCCATTGAGTTTCTTTCATAAATCAGTTTTGTAGCTCCAACTCCTCAAGATGTCCAACCAAGAGTCTCCTAAAGAAGTAAATCAAGTGCCTCACGACACTGGTGAAACGCCAAACACTGACCAGGCCTCTTTGAACAGGTCTACTCCTTTCTCTACACCAGGACGTACTCCCACGGGGATCATATTTTCAGAGTTCTCCCTCTTCCAAACTCTAACTCCCTCTCGTTCATGGGTTGCTTCTCCATAACTTGGCCCTATGCGTACACCCGAACGCATAGATCTAACGCTCGAGGGAGTTTCAAGAAACTTCTTACAACTGAGATCTCTTCTCAACCAATATGTGAACAAAGAAAGAGAAAAGGGGATGAGAATCAGACTTAACTATAATGAAGAGGAACCTTCACTTTCACCCGGACCACCTCCTCCTCCTAACATCCCTCCCTCAAGCTCCCAAGCTACACCTTCTCACTTAGGAGCTGGTCCAAGCTCAACTTTTACTCCTTTCAACCCCAGCCCTTATCAACCTGGGAGACCGAGCCCAACTAGTTTCCCTTTGTTCACTTCCTAACCTTTGGTCCCAAGTGCACTCTTAGGGCACGAGGTCACTCTAGATCAACTCTTACAGTCACCGGTCTTGAGTGTTCCACCCCCTGTACCTACTTCTTGGGAGCAAGCCATGACTTCCTTGCTCATGGCTCGAAGTGCTGCCGTGAGCATGCTTATGGGAACCAACCACATGATGACACCTGAAAGCCTTTAAGGCTTAAACTTCATGCCCCAAATTGTGGCTCAGATGATGGCACACTTCCCTTGGCAACAACTTATCAGCCTAGAACTCGCCACACATCAAGGCAACACCAATGGTAACACAACACTAGAACTAAAAATGACATGAACAAACCCTACAAGCCTAATAGCCTTTCATGCTTTTCTCCACAAATCGCTGACTATGAGTTCCCTACCAACCTGAAAATGCCCTCCCACATAAAAACTTTTGATGGCACTGATGACCCCAAAGATCACTTGCAAATATTTTCTGGGGCTTCCATGATGGAAAAATGGGGAAACCTCGAGTGTTGCCTGATGTCCATGCAAACACTCGTTGGTTCAGCTAGGATCTGGTTCAACGACCTCCCCGCTGGGAGTATCCATTCCTTTGATGACTTAGGCAAAGGATTCTTGGCTAACTTCTCCCAGCAACGACGATGTGTTAAAGATGCCACTGTCATCTTCCAGATCAAGCAGAAAGATGACGAAAGCCTCCGAGATTTCATAGAAAGATACAAAAAGGAGGGCCGTACCTATGTTGGTGTTGATGAGAAGATGAAGGTTGCAGGGTTCATGAATGCTATAAACTCTTAGTACCTAACCAGGGACTTCAACAAAATCCTCCCAAGAACCCTCAAAGAGGCTCTTGAAAGAACCGAAGCTCACATCCGCGAGGAGGAAGCTGTGGATATAAAAGAACAAAGAAAAAGGGTTGCCAACTGGAGAAGCTCTAGCCTAAACCGAAAAAGGGGTAACTTTGGGTCCTACGACAAGCGTTCTAAGGGATCTGACTCTCGAAGGTCCGACTGGAGGAACCCTTAACGCAGAGAACGAACGGTGAACTTCACTGCTCTAACTAAAACCCCACAAGAGATCATTGCAACCGAAGAAGTAAAGCATAGTTTCAGACCTCCTCGTCCTCTGCCTAAGATCAAGAGAAACAAAAATTCCAACCAATATTGTGAGCTCCATGAAGAAAAAAGGACACCACACCAATGATTGCTTTCAACTCAATAAAGGAATTGTGAAAGCCGTTAAATATGGGGAACTTGCTCATCTGGTCAAAGGAGTTAAAGATAATATGGCTAATGGAAAGAAGAAAGAAATTAACATGGTACTCTTTGAGTAGGAAGCTCCAAGCAAACGTCCTCGGTTGGAGGCTTGGGAATGCCAATGTGTTTGCTTCCCCCCCCCCCCCCCGACCCGAGGGTGAAAAAAACCACAACCCTCTGGTGATAGAAGCCTTGGTAGGTTCGATCAAAACACAAAAAAAAGCCTACATTGATACTAGAGCTGCCACAAAAATCATGTTCAAAAAATAATTCAACTTGCTCAGTCAAGGCGAGCATTCAAAGCTTCAACAAGCTGAATCTTTCATCAAAGGTATTGCCGATATACATATTAAGCCTTTGGACCAGATAACGCTTGATGTTTGTTTTTCTGAAGGAAAAATGAAGAGAACCGAACCTCTCACCTTTGTGGTCCTCAACCTGCCTTCCAACTATGATGTTATCATTGGAAGACCAGATTTAGCCACATTTGACATGGCCGTCTCCATCAGTCAAAGAAGTGTGAAATTCACCACCGAAAATGGGGTTGCAACCCAACATCACTCATGATAGAAGATGATGAGCCTAAAGTGGATGAACGAGGCCTAAGTATTAACCCCGAATATCCTGAACAAAGGATAAGGGTGAATAGCAAGCTTCCTAGAAATATCCTCTCAAAGCTTCAAAGCTTGCTCCAAAGCAATGTTGATGTTTTTGCTTGGTGTCCTTGGGATATGACTCGTATCCCACGAGTCATCGCCGAGCACGAGCTCAGAATTCCCCCTGATGTCAAGCCTGTAGTCCAGAAAAAATGAAGCCTTGCACCAGAAAGAAGCTTGGCGGCTTGCTAAGAAATAGAGAAGCTTGTACAAGCCAGGATCCTTCGGAAAGTCAAATATCAATCATGGGTTGCTAACCCCGTGATGGTCTGGAAGCCTGAAAACTCTTGGAGGATGTGCATAGATTTCAAAGATCTCAACAAAGCATGTCCCAAGGATTGTTATTCCTTGCCCGAAATTGACCTCAAGGTTTCTCTTACAGGCTTCCCCTTCAAATACTTCCTGGACGCATACAAGGGTTACCATCAGAATCAAATGAAAAAAGAGGATAAGGAAAAAACCGCATTGCATACTGACAAGGGTATTTTCTGTTACTAAAAAATGTCTTTTGGTTTGAAAATTGCAGGTGCCACTTATCAAAGGTTGGTTGATAAAGCTTTTGCAAATTAGATTGGCAGAAACATGGAAGCTTGCAGCTCTGAAACAATTCATGTCCAAGCTAGTTGAGAAATCCCTGCCCTTCTTCAAAATCTTAAAGGGATGTACTGACAAGAAA
Organism: Ambrosia trifida; assembly: GCA_028751855.1. Lineage (NCBI taxonomy): Eukaryota > Viridiplantae > Streptophyta > Magnoliopsida > Asterales > Asteraceae > Ambrosia > Ambrosia trifida. The sequence goes on from CM054123.1 coordinate 82,061,863, forward strand.
GATTTCAGATGGACTGAAGAAGCGGAGGAAGCCTTCAACCAGATGAAGCAACACTTAGCTTCTCTCCCAACCATTACTGCTCCTGAACCAGGGGAAACGATCTCTATCTACCTCTCGGTTTCTAAACAAGCCCTTAGCGTTGTTCTCACAATAGAATGAGAAAAGGCCTAGGTACCTGTCTACTTCATAAGTAAATATCTAAAGTTAGCAGAGGTTAAGTACCCTCCTTTGGAAAAACTGGCCATAGCCTTAGTTCAAACGGCTAGAAGGCTTTGAAGGTACTCTCAAGCACACCCAATATAGGTAGTAACTGATCAACCTATCAAAAGTGTGCTTGAAAGACATGAAACCTCGGGACGATTAACTAAATGGGTTGTCGAATTAGGTGAACAATCCTACTCCATGAGACTTAACTTATGAAGAAATCATGTCTCATAGACGGGTCCGAGCAGCCTACACGAAGTTCTCCTTAAGTCCTTCAAACAGGCTTACAAAATAAGAAAAACACTAAGTAGTGTGCATAAAATAGATGGTGTACTGTTTTCCTAGACTACCTTAAGGTTAAGGGGCTGTTTGGTAGTCTCTTAATGAGGCTCTTAACCATTCAGCGCTGAATGATTCAGCATTCAGCGCGTTTGTTTCAGCCTCTGAATGGAATGGTTAAGTCTGAATCATTAAGATTTGGGATGTTGCTGAACCATTAAACACTGAACTATTAAGTACTGAACTAGGCTGAACCTTAATGAGGCTCCCCTACCAACGTGGGACAAGAAAACTAACCATTAAGAGATCCAACTTAATGATTCAGTGCTTAACCATTCAGACCTCTTAATGATTCAGCACTTAATCAACCAAACAACCCCTAAGTAAATGCAGCACTCAACCTTCTAAGGTGCTACTCGTAAAACATGCCCAACAAAAACAAAGACAACATACACAAAAAAGATAGAACCATAAAAGGCTAACACAAAGCAAGCATCACATACATACATAAAAAGGCCTTAAGGGCCGACATCCGACACATCATCAAAACGCCTTAAGGGCCATAATCCTAATATTGTTCAAAGGCTTTTACAAGCCAACCACCACCTACGGAACAAACCAAAGGAGTTAAATTGTTTGTAGACCAAATGATAAGAAAGCTACGAGTATAGAAGGCATAAATATTTAAACGGCGACATCTGAGGAAGAAGGCTTTGAGGCCTCAGCTCCCTTCACAGCCGCATCATCAATCTTTGACTTCTTGGCCTTCTTCGGCTTCTTAACCTTCTTTCCACCAACATCTCCTGTAACCTCGGAAGCCTCCAAGCTTACGTCTTTTGAACCCTCCTCGGCGTCATCTAGAGTTTCTTCACTGTCTCCCAAAAAAGACTTCTTCTTGGAAAGGGACTTGAGGACCTCAGCACAAACTTCTTCATTAAGACTAGGAGGTTTCAATTCCTGCAACACAGATAATGGCTTACCAAAACAATTCGACACTTCTGCAACATAAGGACAGGTCAGACGCTCCATCTTCAGAACCAACTCCTCAAAGACATCCATTGCCTTGGGCTAATAGAGGGGAGACTGCTCCAACGGTTGCCCAACTTCATGAGCCTTATAGCCAACCAAATACCCCAAATGCTTTCCATGATTAAATAGCTTCATGTAAACCTCTCCCAAAGCTGGGTTAAATTCAGAGGAATGAAGGAGATAAGTCACAACCTGTTGGAAGCCATGCTCAATCAACCATTGGTTGTCCTCGAAAGCTTGGACCAGTGAAGCCTTCAATCCACCTTTTTCGTCCTGAAAGGCTTTCTGCTGGACTTCAAGTGCAACCATGTTTGCCTCAACCTTTGCTCTCTCAGATTCATGCCTCTTTTTTCTCAACCTCATGCTCAATCTTCAGCTCATCAATCAAAGTCACAAGTGTATTCTCCTTCTCAGCAAATCCCCGAACCTCCTTCTCAGCAAAGCCCTGAACCTCCTTCTCCTTCTCAATCACAAGTGCAGCCCTGTTTGCCTCAACCTTTGCTCTCTAAGCTCATCAATCAAAGTCACAAGGCTTTCTTCTCTTTCTTTTTTGAAAACTCTTGATACTCCAACATTTTCTTTCGAAACCTTGCAAACCCCTCAGGTAGCATAGAGGTAAAGCTGCAGGCTCCCATCATCATCTTAGATAACAACAGATCATCATCCATTGCCTCTAAGGAATCCCTAACATACGAAGAAGCAAAATGGGCTAGCACATTTTCACACACAGCAGAGGACTTAAGTTGTCACTCACCTTCACACTCCATCTTGGAACATAAACATCTTCACCCTCGGTACTCATAGAACCCTCAACACTTTTCAACACAACAGCTTTGGGAACAGACACAACAGCCTTCTTGCCCTTCCCCTTGACCTTCTTGCCTGAAACATTTGGCAACTTTTCAACCACATCCACATGATCACCTTCCTGGCCCTCCTGATCCTCTGAAACTTCGATGTCAACACTGACTTCAACAGGTTCGGAACTACTTGACTGACTTGCATTCTTCAGCAAACGATGGCTTGACTACCTGGTGGAAGGCTTCGAGGGGCCTTGCTTTGTAAAACCCTTCACATTAGGGACACATGAGTAGTTGACTCCATCATACCTACACTTTTGGTACTTAGTCACCGCATCCTCACCAGGTGTCACTTCAACATCACCGAACACTATTCGCTTTTAATGAAATTAAGGACAGACATAACTGCAAAATAAAGAAAGCAAGAATGTCAAAACTAAAAAATGATAAAAAAAATGACAAAGGCGAAGAAGAAGATCCGTCCCTGATCATCCCTCATAAGAGCCGGATCCCGATCCAGTTTATCCCAACAGATGCCAATACCAGACAAAACCAAAAAGGGTTCAGGAAAAGGCCGAAGCCTTGAAGGACATTCACAAAGGGCATCCAGAAAACGCTTATCTAACTCAGAACCTGACGGTTAAAGTTCATTTAGAACGACATCAGACCGCCTAGAAACAAGCTTGAACATAACAATAGACTCTGAAACCCAAAAGAACCTATTTTTCTAGGAACCAAAAGTAGTAACATGTGAAGAAATTAAACTGACATCAATCTAGGATGTCTCGAAGGTAAACCAGTCCATTCTTTGCTAAAAAAAAACCGACGGATCATTAATAAACTGGGATCATAACCCAATGCACGACAAAGGACTTCAAAGTAAAGAACCCTAGACAGTTCGTGCGAGTGTAATTGCCCAAAAGACACTCGATAGTAATCTAAGACATTTAAAACAAAGATTGAAAAAGGGTGTCGATGTTGGAAAACTCAAAGTGACGACAATATAAAGCAATCAAACCTTGGGGACATTGATCGACTAATTTATCCAGACCCAGTGCAGTCGGATCAAAGGATAAATCGATCCCCCATTCAAAGCAGAAGAACTCAACCTCCTCTTGGGTCATTGTGGAATAACTAACGGCAATATCCTTCTTAACACCCATTTTTGCTTGAAGGGATGATCAGACGAAAATCAAGAAGAAAAAAGACTGACCTGATGATGGAAGATGAAAAAACCCTAGAACTAAACTTGAAACTGTGAGAAATGATCTAGAAATCCTAAAGAAAATGATTAAGTAATATGAAAGGTTATTATAAAATAATAACCTCTAGGTATAATGATGCCTAGAAAATTAATAACCGCTACCTGACAACCCGCCACTTGTCACATCAGCTGTCTAATTCAAATTCAAATCCAGAGGCTTCACCTCCTTAACCAAATAAAGCCTTCAATGCTTGAAGCCTTTTAAGTATTATAAGTTGTGAAATAAGTCAGAAGCATTTGAGCTACGCCACAACACCTCTGACTTGGGGGGCTGATGACGTGGGTAGTTTAACGCTAAAAAGCTAGTTATATAACATAACTTGGTTGAAAGGTTAAAGGCTAAAAAGGATCAAAAGGTGACAACTATCATCAGCAAAAAGAACAAGACCAGTGACATGTGTTGTCACAACTTTCTCGGTTGACCCTCCACAACTGGCCACAGCTACCACGTATGGAGGACACACACTATTATTCGCAAGTTTCAAGCCTTCCATATGCTAAAGTGGAAAGTCTTTAGTTGCAGCATGGGATTGAGAGTTTTGCCATTCTCTTTATAGGAGATTCCTTGTCTATAAAAGCTGGCCTTTGTCACTATCATGATCATCCCACACACACTTTTATTCTCCCTCTTCAAGATCATACTTTACGTATGATCTTCTCTTAACTTTACTTCCCAAATACCAATAACACTAATATCTACATTCCGACTTTGGGTTTATCCCAAATCAGAATAATAACATCACAAACAAAAAACTCTCAAATCTCCCATCTACGTTTGCAACGTAGAGGGACTTCACGACCTGCGTTTGGTGAACTAAAACCCTTTAAACCTTCTACCTCCGTGAGACTCATTATTAACGTTGGTCATATATTTGTTGTAGCAACAGTCATAATGATCATTTCTCGAAGGTAGTCAATTTTGGTCGATATTTTCAATCCTCTTATCTAGCACCACCCACCACTTCCTTCTTCTCTACGATCTTCCACACCTACGCACTCGCAACTTCCCCATTCAATCCCCCGCCACTCACTCATTCATGACTCTTTCAACCCTCAAGACCTTCATATGACTCCCTCATGACCCCATCCGAAACTCTAAACCATTGCCACCCTTCTTTCCCACTCTCTTATATATGTTTTTTTTCCTATCAATCCGAACCACGCACAGCTCGGGCTCAAGCTCAAAATCATCCATCAACCTGGAAATTTAAGCTTAATCTTGGATCGTTTACATCTTGATGCTTTAGTTCACCACCAGGCCCAACTAGTAAAATGGGTTAACGGGTGCTGGCGGTCCACCTTTTAACATATTAGCCACCAACAGACTATAACTAAATATAAATATGTTCCATTTAGAAAATCCGTTAGTCTTCTGTTAGTCATAATCAATTGGTGGCCAATATACTAAAAGCTAGGACCACCAGCACATATTTTCTTAGTTGGGACTGGTGACGATCAATTACTAATAGTTAAAATTATTTAAATCCAATACTATTTTGCATTATGGTGCACTTAGCATATAACTACACTCATAAATTAATCACTTAATACATAGGAAGTCAAATGTTTTGCAAATCTCAAATAGGTAATTTGTCTTGCTTTTTATCCTTACTTTCTCTTTAAAACTCGGTGGGATCAAGGATCAAATCTGACATCTTAAAAAGACTAGGCTCTACTCATCATTTCTCATGCCACTCCACTCTAAAGATCGGGGCTGAATCTAAATTATCTAATCAAGGTTCAACAAGGCATGGCAAGGGTGGTGTTGTAAATTCACAAGAGAAAGACAAGAATGTTCATGCCCTTAGTTTGTGGGACATTAGAAATGAAAGGGGAATCATTTGTATCCATGCAACATGCACATGCCTCCATTAACAAATATACTAACTAGTCAAAGGGAAGGAATAAGGAAAACAACTGGAAAATGCTTGTTATTTGGCCTTTTCTCTACCCACACTCATGCGTAGCTTCTAATATATGCATTTCCTAAAACCTATCATTATCAAATACTTATACTTATCTGTAATAAAATAAAACGATATTTAGTTCATCCACCTTGGGTGTATATGTGGGACTACGCAGGGGCGGATTTAGTTATTAAGGAGTGGGTTCAGACGAACCCACTCGGTTTTAAATTTTTAGTAGAAATATATAGAAAAAATAGGCCATGAACCCATAAGTAAAATCGAAATTACCACATTAATAAATCAATTGGCTGGCTCCATGGTTGAAACTTCCCATCTTCGATCTTTAGCTCCTTGGTTCGAACCATGTTGTTCCTGTTTTGTTTATTTTTTTATTTTTTATTTTTTTTAAACTGAATGCACGTCAAACATTTAGGGTTTTAATGTTTTAACTTACTTGCGCCCTCTATCCTCACCATTTCCCCTTTACTGCTCCACACTCCAAATCTGTGTTTAGTTCTTAGTTTAATTTTTGTAGATTTGAATGTTGGATTATATAATAATAAGATCCACTAATTGTTCTAAAAACAAAATTTGGGTTATATTGATATTCCAGCTATTCTGCGGAAACAAAATTGAAGGTTTCCCAAGAGATTGCTAACGGCTCCCACTATTTGCACAAGCCAAATTTTTATCCACACAACCCTCTACGGGCCGTAGAGGGCTCTACGGCCCGTATACCACATTTTTTCTTGTTCTATGGGCCGTAGAGGCCTCTACGGCCCGTAGGTAATCATCACAATGATTGAATGATTGGTAATCATTGGTAATGATTACCTACGGGCCGTAGAAGTCCCTACGGCCCATAGAAGAATCAAAACTTATTTTAGCAGAATGGAGGGCAAGGATGAGAAGGATAAGTTTGATTTGTGTGACCTACGGCCCGTATAGACCTCTACGGGCCGTAGAAGGCTAAAAAAACATAACAGTAACTCTACGAGGTTCGATCTTGCGGACATTATCACACAAACACACAAGTCGTCTCGATATAAACCATAAACCAATATAAACACAAAGTCGTCTCGATATAAACGATAAACCAAAACATAAACACAAACGTCGTCTACCATAAACCAATATAAACACAAAGTTAACTAATCGTTTATATACGCAACAAAATAAAACTAAAAGTTAACAGAGGCGTTCAAAATAAAGATTGTTTAAATACATAAGATGATCAGAAATAAAACATCGTAGAGTCAGTCGGCGGCGCGGTCCCGGGCTCCTGCGAAGACGTGTCGGGCTGCTGGGAGGACGTCACGGGCTCGTGCGTGCTGGTCCCTAAAGTCGGTGGGACACGAGCCTGCATGCCTAGGTGGCGATACATATCCTGCTGGCCAGCAATCAACCAGCGCATCGCGTCGTCCTGCCGATCACGCCACTGACGCGTATCGGCGTCCTGCTGCTGACGCCAGGTGTCCTGCTGCTGACGCCAGGTGTCCTGCTGCTGACACCAGGTGTCCTGCTGCTGACGCCAGGTGTCCATCTGCTGACGCCATGCACGCATCTCGACAGCCTCCTCGGCAGCCGCACGAACGTCCGCCCTAACATCAGGAGGCAACCTGAGGGAGTGATAAACGCGCGCCGGTATCTGCAAGTCCTCAGGCTGCTGCTGAGGCATCTCGACGTCCCTAAGACCGCCCCCTCCTGCTCATGCACAAACTGCAACCCGACCTCCACAGCATCACCTGCAATGGATAACAATAAATAATTAATAAATAATAATAATATTCCAGGATTTTATAAAAAAATTGGGCAGAGTTTCCCCTGTTTTTAGGCAATCCAGACAACACAAGTTGTCTACAAGTTTCCCAAATAATAATAGTAATAATAATAATAATAATAATAATAATAATAATAATAATAATAATAATAATAATAATAATACCTCTAAGGCCCCGATGTACTAACGGCTCATGCACAAACTCCACGCCACCGGTGCCAATCAGATAGTGGAACTCATCATGATCCGGCGTCTTCGCCTTCTTCGCCGCACAAAGCATACCCTTCATCGTTTGTAGACCTAATGGGCTGAAAGAAACTCAAAAACATTAACATTAATAATAATAATAATAATAATAATAATAATAATAACAACATTAATAACCGAAATACCTGGGCGGTAGTGACGGAAACCGATTACGGTTAACATAACCGTAATACTTCACGCCATCGCAGCGCTCAGCAATCCTGCTGATGAGCCCCCCGCATGGGAGGCCTCCCTTCAACGGCTTATGGGGGAAGGCGGCAAAAAACTCGGCCATGACCCGATGCAAGGCAATCGGCTTGCCGGTGAGTATGCAATGCAGGTACATCAGGTCCGTCTTCGTCACCCGCTCGTTACTATTCCCCCGTGCCGTTAGGGAATAAGTAATGCAACGGTGAATGTAACGAACTACGGGGTGACGAATGTTGGATGCCCTGTCACACCTATCCCTGCACAGCATAATAATAGTAAATAATAATCAGAACAAAGATATTGAAAAAAAATAATAATGATGATGATAATAATAATAATAATAATACTTCTCTGCCGGGTTGCCGAACACGGGACCGCCAATGGTGGGCCACCACGCATAGAGGTCGTCATCAGCGACAGTAGTCACCGCCCTAGTGTAGACATCCTGAACATTAACATTAACATTAACATTTCGAATAAGAACAAAAACAAAAATAATAATAATAAAAATAAAAATAATATTAATACCTCTACAAGGTCGTCGCGAGTGTACCACCGGAGGTGCGTAGCCCAGTCATCTAGAGAATAACCATACTCAACGCCGAGTATGGAAAACTCAATATCACTCGGTGGGCGGCCTGAAGATCCGGCGCCCGACGATCCGGCGTCCGACGATCCGGCACCGGGCGGGCGAAACCGAAAGGTGGATAGAAACTCTATCACCAACGGCCTATGGGACGGCGCGCAAAAGTCGTCGAAAAACCTGTCCAGTGGGCTCCCTTCCGGGATCCACTGTCGGGCAATCGCCTCAGCACCCCTACACTCCCGAAGCGCGGCCCAAGAAATCCCACGCGCCGGCACAGTCTTCTTCTTCCTCAACCTATGAAATCTGGCACCCGCGTAATCGACTCGCAGAAAAATGCAATGCTCATAGCCTGACATGTCACCCCCTGCCATGTCAGCCCCCGCCTGCACCGCGGCCTCATCCTCCTCCTGCTGCTGCTCCTCCTCCTCCTCGCCCATGTACTGCTCGTCTACAAAATGTGCCATAACTGCAAAATCAAAGAATATATAGTTAGTTATGGCGTTTCTATAATTAAGGCGTTTCAAAAGAATCGCCAAAACTATATAGTTTTTGGCGATTCAAAAGAATCGCCAAAACTATATAGTTTTTGGCGATTCAAAAGAATCGCCAAAACTAATATAGTTTTTGGCGATTCAAAAGAATCGCCAAAACTAATATAGTTTTGGCGATTCAAAAGAAACGCCAAAACTAATATAGTTTTGGCGTTTCAAAAGAATCGCCAAAACTATATAGTTTTTGGCGATTCAAAAGAATCGCCAAAACTAATATAGTTTTGGCGATTCAAAAGAATCGCCAAAACTATATAGTTTTGGGCGATTCAAAAGAATCGCCAAAACTATATAGTTTTTGGCGATTCAAAAGAATCGCCAAAACTAATATAGTTTTGGCGTTTCAAAAGAATCGCCAAAACTATATAGTTTTTGGCGATTCAAAAGAATCGCCAAAACTAATATAGTTTTGGCGATTCAAAAGAAACGCCAAAACTAATATAGTTTTGGCGTTTCAAAAGAATCGCCAAAACTATATAGTTTTTGGCGATTCAAAAGAATCGCCAAAACTAATATAGTTTTGGCGATTCAAAAGAAACGCCAAAACTAATATAGTTTTGGCGTTTCAAAAGAATCGCCAAAACTATATAGTTTTGGCGATTCAAAAGAAACGCCAAAACTATATAGTTTTTGGCGATTCAAAAGAATCGCCAAAACTAATAACATTATACTCGCTAAACCCAATCAACAACAATCAACAACAAAAACCAATCAACAAACCACCACGACGACCCCTAAACCCCTAAATCTGAAAAAAACTGAAAAAAAATGAAAAAAAAAACTAAAATCTAACAATTATCTACAACCATCAACAATAATGTATAACAATTAACTAATTAAAACATAAAAACTAATTATAATTAACTGAAAAAAAAAAAATAACCTGTTTCGAAAATGGGGGATGGATCCGGGTTGAAAGTAGGGTCTTGATGGTCTTGATGGATGGATTCGGGTTGAAAGTGGTGGGCCGGTCGTGGTGGTGGTGGTTTAGGGTGGTGGTGGTGGTTTAGGGTGGTGGTGGCGATAGAAGAAGAAAGGGGGCAGAGGGGGTTAGGGTTGGGTTTATTTTTGTTGTGGGAGAAAATGAACAGATCGTTCTGTTCAAATGGGTTTTAATAACTTACCTACGGCCCGTAGGGGTCTCTACGAGCCGTAGGTAAACAAAATTAACCTGTTTACCTACGGCTCGTAGTGGTCTCTACGACCCGTAGGTGAACAAAATTAAAAAAAAACGTTTGGGACGTGAATCGATCTGACGGCTATCAAGTATCACACACACACATACACATACACACTTATACACACAATGGGGACCATCTGGGCTACCAGTTCGCTGGTTAATTACCCAGAAAAATTATATATAACATATACCTGAAAACCCATTTTTTTTTAAAAAAAATCCTTGTCTACGGCCCGTAGGGACCTATACGGGTCGTAGACTCCAAATTTTTTTAAAAAACTACTGATTAAGTTTTTATAAACTTTAAAAAAATTTTAGAAATCAAAACTTTATGCCTACGGCTCGTAGAAGCCTCTACGGCTCGTAGGCTCAATGGCCTCTACGAGCCATAGATGGTGTCTACGAGCATCTTCCAGAAGCCTACGGCTCGTAGTGGTCTCTACGACCCGTAGGTGAAAAAAATTAACAAAAACGTTTGGGACGTGAATCGATCTTATGGCTATCAAGTATCACACACACACATACACATACACACTTATACACACAATGGGGACCATCTGGGCTACCAGTTCGCTGGTTAATTACCCAGAAAAATTATATATAACATATACCTGAAAACCCATTTTTTTTTAAAAAAAATCCTTGTCTACGGCCCGTAGGGACCTATACGGGTCGTAGACTCCAAATTTTTTTAAAAAACTACTGATTAAGTTTTTATAAACTTTAAAAAATTTTTAGAAATCAAAACTTTATGCCTACGGCTCGTAGACGCCTCTACGGCTCGTAGGCTCAATGGCCTCTACGAGCCATAGATGGTGTCTACGAGCATTTTCCAGAAGCCTACGGCTCGTAGAGGGCCCTACGACCCGTAGATAAAAATTACCTACGGCCCATAGGGCCCTCTACGGCCCAATTCAAGTTTTGTTTTTTTTTAATTTTGTTAGTTTTAATTAGGTGGTATAGGTTTTTTTTTATAAAATAACGTTTTCATTTCATATTGTATATGTAAAATAATAATAAAAAATAAAAAAATGTATTTAATAAATCATTATACATTATAAAAACAAATTTACACCGAACTATTAGAAGAATCAGGACAGCCTGTTAGGTCAAACCACTCTGGATCTGTTTGAGATAGCCTACGCCCCTCATCAAGACGATCCCTGTATAGTGCTAACCATGGGTTGTGATTTACATCTACCCAACGCCTCCATGCTCCGCTCGGATAAGGCATCGGAGCGTCGTCTGCTAGCTTAAGCATTATGAAGTGGTTGCCGTTCACGAAGGCCATCGAAATGACCCGATGTTGTATCACGCTTTCAGGATGAATGTGAATAGGGAAGAATGTGCACGCTCCAAGAGGACTGAAGAATTGAAGGACCACACCAAATGCCTGAGCAATCACTAATCCAGTCAAAGGCATCTCCATCCATTTTGAGTGTGGTGCATTCCCGAGTCCACTCCAATCTATGGACGAGTATATGCGGGCGAACGCGTTATCGTCGAATCCGTTCAAAATCTCGTACCAGTCCTCATGGTATTGACCCATCAACTCTACTTTAAGAACGTGGCGGATCAAATCCCCGTCTTCCTCCTCCCTATCCAAAGCCACAGCTACAGATCGGAACCCACAGTTACCGTCTGGCTGAACATCTTGAATATGCGTGACAAACCGTCGATACAGGGGATCAATCTGATGCTTAAATGCTCTAAGCACAAATTTATACCTGTCACAGCCAAACATTGGGAAATCATGATTAGGGATGTGTACTGTATATATATGTATGTATGTATGTATAAATAGTTATTTATGTACCTGTCCCCTCTTAAGAGTGGATACTTTTTGCTACACACTCTCATTGTATCTCTACCTGGGTCTGATGGCCTACGTCTTCTAACAGGCTCGTCTTCCTACAATGGATAACAATAAAATTATAATAACAATAACAATAATAAATAATAATAAATAATAATAATAATAATAATAATAATAATAATAATACTAACGTCTTCTTGCGCATCCTCCTGCTGATTTTTTTTCTTTGATTTTGTAGTTGGGCGCCCACGAGTATTCTTTTGTACCTCAGGAGGTTGAGTGTCAGTCATACTTGGATTTACCACCGACTTTATTTTTGACAACATATTTCTCTGAACGCGTGGTGATTGAGACAGCAGTGTCTCTTTGACTATTTCCCACTCACTCGCAAGGTCAGGTTCGCTCCATACTACTTCCGGTTCGTAATTCAGTCGTGTCCAGAAGACGTCTATTTCGGACAGCTGAATTTTTATTCCTGTATTCAATAAAATAATAATAATAATAATAATAATAATAATAATAATAATAAAGTAATGGTATTACCTTTATTTATATACGAATCTAATCGACATGCACACGGTAACCCAGAACTCGCGAAAAGCTGGTGACCACAACTCTTTTTTCGTTTCCTCAACTTCTCTATATTTTTTATCTCATTTATCATCTTCTCGATCGCTGCATGGGAAACGTTACCGAGTAGGTCCTCAAAAATCGGTAAGTCATGGTGCACCTTTTTCACAGACAAACTCTCTTCAAACGAGTGGTTTATTGCCGTCTGTTGTGACGTTACCACATCATCACAAGTTTGTGTAGCGAGTTGTTAGGCCCCTTAATGTGCATCTTAAACCGTGAATGCTGGCTCTCAGCTCTGTTGGTCGTATACTGACCAAAGTTGTAGTTTGTGTCTGTCCATGCAGAAACAAACCTTTCTTTGTAGTCACGGAGCCAGACCCGGTCTATATATTTAAAAACATCTGTAAAGATAGAACAAAGATATTTGTTAATGTGTGTATGCGTTTTAAACTAAATTAATAAAATATGTACCAGTTCGTTCGTCTTGACATAGTCGTCTGTAGAATCGGTCTAACCAGTGCTGATAAAATGCCGGAGATGAATATCTACATAATCGCTTAAAAGATTTCACGAATATTTTCCAATCTTCATCTCCAAAGGCTTGTCTGCAGTGCTTCAGTATATTTCGTTGAATGTGCCACCTGAATGCATAACAACAACAACAACAACAACAACAACAATAATAATAATAATAATAATAATAATAATAAAAATAAAAATAATAATAATAATAATAATAATAATAATAATAACAACATGTATACCTGCATAACAACTTCGAAGCTGCTGGAAATACAATGTCGCATGCATTCATCAAGGCTTTCTCACAATCAGTAACTATAGCACGGGGCTCCGTACTATCTTCTAGCAACTCTTTAAGCCTTTGTATCACCCACAAGTAGTTATCTTTTTTTTCACGGGAGATGAATGCATGGGCGACAATAAACGACTTGGATGTTGATGTCATCCCCACAACTTGAATAAACGGAAGTTTATGCTCGTTCGTTTTGTAGGTCGCATCAATCATCAGCACATGCGGGAACGCACGCCATAACCTGTGCGAGGTGGGATGGACAAACAAAATATCCTCGATCGCATTTGTCGAGGCATTCCTCCGGGTGAAGTAAACAAATTTTTTTTCCACCAATGTGGCTTCGAGTACCTGCATAGCAATAATAATAATAATTAAAATAATAATAATAATAATAATAATAATAAAAATAATAATAATAATAATAATAATAATAATAATAATAATAATACCTGCATTTGAGTCCTGCCCCCATATAACAAATGCTTAACCTTAGTTATTGTGTTATGTATGTCTCTTAAGATGCAGTGACTATCCGGGTTTTGTTTTCTAACGGCCGAATGTATGTCTACTGGTGTAACATTTTGAAAATAAAGTGTATCCACCAATTTTAACTCGGCCGGACCCAGCCTCCTAGCATACGCGTGACCCTCGATGTGTTGGAAAGGTTTGTGATTATGTGTTTGGTTTTGGACCTCCAAAATATAACCATCGTGGCCGGAGTGGTATCTCCCTATTAGTTGAAACGGGCAATTACATTTTTTACTGCCCGTCTTTCGAACCGTGGCTACACTATGATGTACGCCACTACGGTCACATCGTATCCATGCCGATGTTACCCTCCTATTCGGCCCCCTGCCATCAGAAACAGTACGTCCGAATACGGTAATGTAACCATTTTCTTTTGCTCTCTGATAAACCCACTCTGCGAGGTCTTTAAGAGACCTGAATACCTGCAAAATTTATATACGACTTCAAATAGCAACTAATATATACGAGTTCAAATCTCACAAACCCTACGAGTTCAAAATCTCACAAACCCTACGAGTTCAAATAACAACTAATATATACGAGTTCAAAATCTCACAAACCCTACGAGTTCAAAATCTCACAAACCCTACGAGTTCAAATAACAACTAATATATACGAGTTCAAATCTCACAAACCCTAAAACAAATTTAGGTACGGGACTAAATATACGAGTCTAAATATGTACACGGGTCTAAATATCTCACAAACCCTAAATATACGAGTCTAAATATACACGGGTCTAAATTATAAACAAGTGCAAATTCATAAACACACCTGATTCGTTTCGTACGAAACATCCGGGACAGGTTCCTCGCCACCGTTATCACCTCCCTCGTACTGTGGATGACTTGGCGGAGGCAAGTAAAATGACCCCGGTTCTTCTACGTACTCCTCGTTCAAATCGGGCAGCAGGTTCAAATCGGGTAGTGCATTCCCGTCACCATAGCGAACAACGGAGCTAACCTCCTCCTCACCACGTTCCACCACGGCTCCGAAAAGGCTTTCCGAGACGTGAGATAGGCTAAACGAATACTCCCATTCATCCGAACCATTACTGTAGTGACCCGAAGACATCGTGGTAGCTTGGAATCGATCGGATTTTTGTGCACCGCGTTTTTAAATTTTCTTTCGTTAACTGAAGAAAGAAGACAAGGAAGAAGAATATATCTGGACCCTCTACGGCCCGTAGAGGCCTATACGGGCCGTATAGGGTTTAATGCTCCCAACAACCAGGTTTCCTACGGGCCGTATAGCCCTCTACGGCCCGTATAGGTTTAGCTTTTTCAGAGACTTTTCAGACTGACACACTGAATGTCAGACACTTCATTCAATCACCTCGTACCTCGTACTGCCTACGGGCCGTAGAGGTCTCTACGGCCCGTATAGGGTTTAAATGAACCCCACCAAACTCCCCTCTACGGGCCGTATAGGGCTTTACGGGACGTAGAGGGTTGAGCATTTATTACACTGACACCCTCTACGGCCCGTAGAGCCCTATACGGGCCGTAGAGGGCTGTGAAAATTAACTTTTCCTTCTTGTGTAAATAATATCCCCCTTGCTAACAACTAAAGTCATCTATGGGTTAATGTTCTCATGTTCTATTACATTCGTAGATTGTTGTTGTCTTGCATATGTTTTTATTTTTATATTTATTTTTTTGAATCTTCAATATTTGTGTTCATCTTTGTTATTGCCTAGGGTTTTAATTAGGTACCTGCATAACTTTTTTCTGGATAAAACCTTAACGTTGGAATGCTTATGTTTCATTATTATTGGACCGCAAGATTAGCAGAAAGATCAATTAGGCTAGAGTGTTTAATAGTGTTCGTGTATGTACAATCTTAATTTTTAATGGATGTAAATTCTTAATTGCTTTCAAAATTATAATCTGCAAATGGTGTTCGTATTTGTTAGTTTTAAGTAATAATGAGTACTCAAGAATTGCAGCTGGCTTAGCCACACATTTACCCGACCTGAACCGTTGATCCGAAATTTTTATGTCTATGAAATTGGAGCATCTAAAAATAGTGAACCCACTGAAAAAAAATCCTAGATCCGCCACTGGGACTACGGGCTTGTCGGACATAAATCCCTTAATTATAGTCGACATAGAAAACCTAATTCTATGCTTACCTCGACTAAGAAGTCATGGTTCTGTCCGTGAGTCGGTCTAACATATATGTATTAGAATATTGTATATTCTAAGAGTTAATATCTAGACAAAAATAATAGGCAACAAAGTAAAACAATGCTTTGGTTCTTCCAACTTAGTGCATAACAAGTCAACAACAATCATTCCTAATAGAATGTTACTTAGAACATATGTAATGGCTCGCGGAAAGGGCGTTAAATGCCCAATTCCACGCCCCTTTCACCCAGCTACACCGCCCCGTCCTTAATTAAAGGGGCGCCAACCATTCCCACGCGAAATATTTCACGCATCAACCTCTTTTGCCCAGCCAATCACATCCTTCCATTTCATTTTTATTATTTTTTTCTTTCATTCAAATATAATATTCATTATATATTTAAATAAAAAAATAGCCAAACTATTGATGGGATATAAGAAATGTGGCATATAGTCAAACCTTACGTACAACTCATAAAGAACAGAGAGACTACTTCGATCATATATAAAAGTCAAACTAAAAAAATACTTCACAACTCAAAAAGTATACGCAACATAAAAATATAGCTAGAGTACTGTATTCTTCTTAGCCACTTGCTAGCTTCGTTTTTGTTTTCTAACAAAATCCGCCGTTTAAAAAAAGAAAAGAAAAAAAAGACAGATGTACGGGGTTGGTGGCCCAATGGTAGAAGCAAAGCTTCTAGGAACACCTAAAGGGGAGGTCATGGGTTCAAATGCCACAAGGAGAAGAAATTTGCCGTTCAACAAAAATTTGGAACCTATACTCCGATCATTTGGAACCTATTTTAACATGAATTACCTCTTTGAATTGTAGTTGACTAAGGGAACACAATTTTATGCTCACCCGTCTAAAAGGACATGGTTACGTAAGTGATTAGGTGTAACAAAAAAAAAATGCAAAAAATACGTGCGTTAATTAAAATAAAGGGCGATTAGTTCTATTTTTTATTTAGATTAGATGTGATGTGAACAAGGGGTAGCAAATCTTTGAGGTATCACACTTGGGAAATCTCTAAGCAAAAGCTAAATGCAAAGAGAAGAGAGACAATGGGATCAATTATTGACAGCAAATCAAAGGTTTCATGGATTTATCGGTCTTAATTTAATCAACCGGCTTATTTATCCACAAATATGCCATCCTTATATTATGGAAAAAACAAAACATGCTGTGCTTTGAGAAACAAACATGACAGTTCACAGTTGGTTTAGGTTTTTTAACATAGATTAAAATAAGTCTAATCTGAGTCCTAATACAATGTATGTCACTTACCAACAATTTCCTTAATAATAATATGAATTATTCGATAAACAATCTAAAGTCGTCGGTTAGGGGATATTGCTTAGTAAAGAAAGTGATAAGGGTTAAGGCCTTTTGGGACGGGGGGGGGGGGGTGTGTTCGGGTTCGTTGGGCTAGACGGGAACACCGTTACAAAATGGCTCGGGATGAGAACTCTTGCTAGTGAACTAGATGGTGAGGCCGAGGTGATGACCTTTTAATTTGGGAATTTGAAGTGTTCCTTATGATTTGTGTTCTTCAGTGTAAATTACTCAATCACTCAATTTGATATTATACATTGTAATCATATATATACACATACAAGAGCCTGTGTAATGTAGGAAACTTAAATCAACATAATTACAATAAATACAGGATTGCGTAAATCACGAGCTTGATTTACGTAGGGCTATTACCCCCCTTCAATCAAACAGGTGGAGTACCAACTCGAAGCATGTCACGAAATTTTGCGAAGAGAGGCTTGGAAAGGCTCTTGGTGAAGATGTCTGCAACCTGGAGATTGGATGGCACAAACTTGGTATGTAGTTGACCAGAAGAAACAAGCTCGCGAACAAAGTGATAATCGATATCAATATGTTTAGCACGTTTATGTGAAACCGGATTTTGACTCAAGAAGATAGCGCTTTTGATATCACAAAGGAGTGTTGGCCGATTCATGGGAAGTGCATGCAGTTCACGAAGAAGATGAGTAAGCCAAATAATCTCTGCTGCTGTGTTAGCCATTGCTCGATATTCAGATTCACAATTGGATCGAGAGACCGTGGGTTGTTTCTTTGCACTCCAGGAGACTAAATTTCCACCTAAATAAATCGAGTAACCGTATGTGGAACGTCTAGTTTCAATGCATCGAGCCCAGTCAGCATCAGAGTAGCCGACTAAACTTGTTTTTGTTGATCTGAAAAATGATAGCCCAAAGGAAATAGTTCTTTTAACATAGTGCAGGATGCGCTTCACGGATTGAAAGTGAGCCGTGGTGGGTGATTGCAAATGCTGACTTGCCTGATTAACCGCATATGATAGGTCAGGGCGAGTATTAGTTAGATACTGAAGCGCGCCAACCAGAGATCGATATAAAGTGGGATCATGAAAAGGAACACCTTTGGATGAAAAAGTTTCGGTTGTAGATAAAGGGGTTGCAACCGGTTTGGAATATAGCAAACCTGCACGGGCCAAGATGTCATGAGCATATTTTGCCTGACTGGGAAAAGTACCATCAGGGGAGTAAGTGACTTCGAGCCCCAAAAAATATCCAAGAGCTCCCAAGTCTTTAACAGAGAATTCTTTATGTAGACGAGTAATAAAGGACTGAACACGAGTCGAATCACTGCCAGTAATAATAATGTCGTCCACATAAACTAGGAGATGACAATGGCGGTTCCTTTTTTGAAAATGAATAGAGAAGTGTCTGCCTTGCTGCAAACAAAACCATTTTGAATTAAGAAGGTGCTGAGACGTTGAAACCAGGCACAAGGAGCCTTTTTGAGACCGTAGAGAGCTTTCTGAAGGCGACAGACATGATGAGGAAACTGTGAATTAACAAAACCTGTCGGTTGTTCCATGTATACTGTCTCCGTGACATTTCCGTTTAGGAAAGGATTAAGAACATCCAACTGACGAAGCGACCAGCCATAGATAGTGGCAAGAGCAAGAACAACACGAATTGTAGAAGCCTTCACAACTGGACTGAATGTGTAAGAAAAATCAAGTCCAGGAACTTGTGTGATACCTTGAGTAACCAGACGAGCCTTGTACCTGTCAATTGAACCATCAGCCTTGTACTTTGTTCTATAAATCCATTTTGAACCAACTATGTTAGCATCCTTTGGTCGAGGAACCAACACCCAAGTATTGTTTGCCTTAAGCGCATGAAGCTCCTTCTCCATAGCTTTAACCCATTTAGAGTGTTTGGCGGCAGACTTGTAACCGCGAGGATCATGTGCTGCAAGTAAAGAGTGATGTAAAGGACCTGAAAACAAAGCAAGATTAGCATAATATTTTGGTTTGTAAATTCTGTCTTTGGATCGAGTTCGCATAGGATGCGATGGTATCTGCGCATTAGAGGATCCTGAAGGGTTGGGTTGAGTGGAGGGATGTGGGCCGAGAATGCTTTGGGTAGGATTTGTGGACTGTGGTGGATCGGTTTGAGGTGTAGGGACGGGCTGAGTAGATAGGGCCACGGGCGGAAGGTGGGCTGTGGTAGTATGAGGGTGTTGGGCCGAAGTGGAGGTGGGGTGAGGGACGTTGGAAGTGGGCTGAGTTGGTTGGGTCACGGGTGAAGGAGTAGGTGGGCCGGATGAATGTGTAGGAGTTTGGGCCGAGTAGGGAGGGGTGGAACAAAAGGGAACAAGGGTGTGAGTCTGATGGGGAGGTAGAAGTTTCGACAGGAGTAGTAGGCAAAGGATCTGGGTTAGGCAAAGTTGTGACGGGTAAGGTTTCATCAAAGTTTGAGAAAACGAGAGTGGCTTCATCAATCGGTTTTACATGAGAACTGAATGGAAAATTATCCTCATCAAACTGGGCATATCGTGTAACATAGACCCGATAGGTAAGAGGATCTAAGCACCGATAACCTTTATATTTAGCATCATAACCTATAAAAATACATTCGGCACTTCGAGGGGATAACTTGTGTTTTGCATAATCCCTTAAGTATGGAAAAACACGACAATCAAAAATGCGAAGATTAGAATAAGTGGGGCTGTGACCGTATATAAGTTCATACGGAGATTTGAAATTAAGAACCGATGATGGAAGGCGTTAATGATGAAAGTGGCAGAGGCAAAGGCGTCTGTCCACAGGGTGGCAGGAGCATGAGAATTAAAGAGCATGGCAAGGTCAGTTTCAGTAATATTTCTGTGCTTGCGTTCGGCACGACCGTTTTGTTCAGAAGTATGAGGACACGAAAGGCGATGATGGATGCCTTGGTCCTGAAAAAAATTTGAACTCTATTGTTTGTAAACTTAGTGCCACCGTCACTTTGAAAGACTTTAATTTTGCAAGATAATTGATTTTGAACAAATGGTGCAAATATCAATAACGCATCATAAAATTCAGATTTGTGTTTGAGTGGATAAAACCACGTGAACCTAGAATGATCATCAATAATAATGGCATAGAAACGATAACCATTAGTAGAAGTAACAGGAGCGGGTCCTCACAAATCACAATGTATTAAGTCTAAAACATGCAAAGAACGTTTTGTATTTAATACAAATGGTAAACGATGAGATTTGGATAGTTGGCAAGGAGAACAAACATTAGGTTTAGGTAATAAAGAAGTAACAAACAAAGAACCATGTTTATGAAGTCTAGAAATAATATCAAAAAACACACGTCCAAGACACCCGTGCCATTTTTCAAAAGAAGCTTTTAAATGATGAGTCGAGTAGGAAGTAATGAAGGCATGATTTCCTTCTCGGAGAACATAAATGTGACATCCGTCACTTTTATCCCTATTATTATTATATATATATATACATTTTTTTTTATTTCATACCACCTATCTTGTACGTCACATTTTATCCCCATCTAATAATAATAATAATAGTAATAATAATAATAATAATAATAATAATAATAATAATAATAATAATAATAGAGTTGGTTTTGGACACTACAACAACCCAACTCACAAGCCCATAACCAACCCTTTTCTCTTTCTTTTGAAACCCATCTCATGAGCCCAAGGCCCAACAACAGCCCAAGCCCACTCTCCTTCCTCTCCCTTGTCTGTTAAAAAAAAAAAAAAAGAAAAACGTGCCTCCTGCCCGGAATCGAACCGGAGGCGGAACGCTAACACACACGCGTCCAAACCACTGAGCTACAAGCTCATTATTGAATCAATCCCAACCCGAATTATATATATACACCTACCTGCTGTTGCTTCTCCTTCCTTATTACTCACTGCAAACCACAGCAGCAATTAAACCTTTTTGGAAACAATCAACGAGCTAAAATCATGGAATGATAATCACCCTTAAATGCTTCCTATTGACCATCTAATTAACGCAATGCATCAGCCCGTAATCACTGGAATTGGGGCGTTAATGCTCGTTTTTGACCAACCCTTAGTCAAAGATCGAAACCTTATAAATACCCGTCGTTAACTCGATTAAACTTGCACACAGACACAATAAGGGCCGATTAGCATAACCCCATTATGAATTTCCATGATCAAAACCTCAAAAGGCTGATTTGAAGGATTGATGTCGCACGCCTTGTTCTACCTAATTCACGTCGATTTGAATCTGTAAGCTTGATTAAATCGTATGGTTTTGTTCGACTTTTTACGTAGATTAAAAACCCTCTATTAAACTCTGTTATCAGTTCGTATTTAAGCGGATTGATTAGCTAGGGTTTACCTTATTAGAATTTGGGGAAGAACACTTGAAGTAGTTATTGTATATATTTATTTTAGAACGGTAAACATACAACCAGTTGGTGTAGACAAGCTGGTTTACACGTTCAAGGGTAGAACTGAACCGGCCTCTTGGCCAGGTTCGAACCCCACAACAAACAACCATTTTTTTTATTAACCTTTATAATTATAATCCTTATTCTTTTAAAAATCGTTTTAAAATACTAAAACTATTTTATAAATTCTACAAAATTTATTTTATGTTATTCCACTGATAAAGTTCATCATCCAATTTTTAGTTTTTCAAAAATAATTTATTTAATATATATTATAAATATTACAAGTTCATTCATTTAAAATTATAAAATTCAATAAAAATATCTAAACGATTTTATTAAATCTCACAAAAATTATCCTAAACTTGTATATTCTTAAACATTCCAGAAAATATTTTTATTTCAGAAAAACCGTTTATTTTATATTTTTAATTAATTTGTGTTAGTTTTAATCATAAATAAATCATAATAAATTCATTTTTCAATATTTTTACACCAAAATTTTATATAAATTATTTCTAACTATCTAGAACTGAAATACAATTTTTAATTCAGAAATTCTCTAATTTTAATATTTTTAGATATTAAAGTCATATTTTGACAATTTGAAATAATTAGATTAAATATTCTATTTTCAATAAAATAATTTTATAAAAATTATTTTCATACTTAAAACCTTATGTTGTGATTATATTCAACTTAAAATTTTACAAAAAGACTTTTATTTATTTATTTACTAAATTTCTTATATTTAATAAACAATTAGTTTATTAAACAAATAAAACGTTTATCCCCAATTCGAAGCCCTAGAAATACATATATCCTAGAGTTATTCTCTTACACATTATCGAATACTTTAGGTTGATCATTTGGGAGTAATCTCAATTCATGTTTCGTTGTCCAAGTTCAATTTCAAGTTATTACGTGAACAGTGAGTATTTTCAATCCCCTTTTTGCTTTTATACATTTTTGGGGTGTTACATGTACACTATTACAAATTTCAAATACAAGTTTACATTTTTTTCTACAATACAATTCTAGTACTATGTGCATTGCTTACAACGTGCTTTATGCTTAGACAATACATGTGGATTACATTTGTACTTAGTGAAATCATTAACATGGTACAAGCCGACCTTAACATTGGATAGCGCTATTTGGATTGACAACCCGCCTAGATTGATTCTCCCCCTTTTTCATCGGAGAATCCGTGGCCAGTGTTAAGTTATCATCCATTTATTGGTTGAGTACACTACAGTTCATACAGTACATTATACAGTCACAGGGTTGATTTCGCTCATTTGTATGATACATAGTTTACATATTTGCACTGTAGCTTGCACTTGAATTGTATAACTTTTTAACCTATTATATATATCAAAACTAGGAATGCTCACCAACATTTCATATGTTGACCAAATCTATTTTGTACATGTTTCAGGTGCAGTTTGATCTAGTGCTTTAACAAGAGATACTTAGTGCATTATTTTAATCAGTTATTTCATTATTTACATTTCATTTAAACAATGTAATTTCCATTTCCATGTAAGACAATTTTGGATTATTCAATAATATTTACATTTTAGTACCATGAGCTTTTGAACAATCGTCACTACGTGGCACCTCGATGATTCCGCCATCGGTTGGGGTGTTACAGATTGGTATCAGAGCCATGGTTATAGGGAATTAGGTTATTAGATAAAATGACCTAGACTATAACCGAACTTTAACTTGCATGCATAATATTTCCTGAATTACCTTACCCCTCATTTCCCTCTACTTTCCTTCTTCTATCTTTCCCTTCTTCTCTCTCTCTATTCTTCTTATCTTTCATCATGGCGCATAGAGGAGTTCTACAGAGAGTGGAAAGTTTACATCATCATGGAACGGGAACAGTACCTTTATGAAGACACTCTTAGATATAATATCTACTCTTATTGTTACTCCTTCGAAGTTGTTGAACTTTAATGAGTGTGATAAGGACACGTGCAATCTGGAAGGGTGGATGCCTGTACACTGGGTTTTCTGGCATAGGCAAGCATAGCGCATAAATCCATTTACGGACCTGTTATGCTTACCTGGGGATTCCTGGAGTGAGTGTCCACTTATAGGCTAAAGCATGTCTTCTTTGATCACCATTGGGTTCAATTCCTTTGAAAAGTCAACGCTCTTGTTGGGCTTTACAGCTAGACAAGGGCACTCCAAGCATTTTATGCAAGCTTTTTCAATAATACTCTCTCGATTCATATACAATATTTGATATTTCACGATTTTCATATATTGCTTACAAGTTCATACTTTCATAACCATCTATGGATTTCACAATCACACTTCACCTTACCCTCTTAGCCACTTTTTAAATATTCAACACCCTACCCAAATCATATTATTTCATTTCT
The DNA here is from genome assembly GCA_028751855.1 of Ambrosia trifida. NCBI lineage: Eukaryota > Viridiplantae > Streptophyta > Magnoliopsida > Asterales > Asteraceae > Ambrosia > Ambrosia trifida. Next base: position 82,085,887 of record CM054123.1, read on the forward strand.
CCACATGTTATTTATTTTAAAAAGCTATAACCTCATACCTTAGCACAAACTAAAGATTTCTAAAACTTGTTGTATTACCTAGTAACTTTACAAGGTACATATTCTCCTCGAACTTAAATTCAATTGATTATTTATTGACGTAACAAACGATTTTCTATATAACGTTTAAAACTATTACAAAGCCTACTTAGCTTGTACTATTTAACAACTTTTGCCTTATGTACAAAACCAATTTTGAAAATAATTTTTTTTTAGGAATAATATCTAGTCTCTAGATTCTCCATCGACACTCACTCATTTTCAACTTGTTCAAATTTTTACAATATTTGGCATATACCACAGTCATGTTTTCTTATACACTTGATTATAACCTTTGATCCAAACCTCAAAATTTACACTGCTACATAATCTCCTTACTATAAAATAAACTCTTTATCAACTATCTTCACATTCTCTCACAACCTTGATCCTGCTTCAAGATATTTCATCATCCTCTCAAGAACTAAATTCATATCCTTCACCTTCTCACACATGAGCTAGTTACCCATGATAATCAAACTACTAAAAACCTGATACTTGATTCTACATGATTTTTTTTCAAAACATCATTGTTTGTGAAACTTGATTTCCCCTTAATTTGACTATTCACTGGACATTTAATTATTCATGATACTCGTGTTTTCATTTTCTTAATCTTATTATCATTTTGTACCCAATTATGTCATACTCATAGGCATATAACATCTAGAAATTTCCTTGCGTATTATTGTGTATTAACACAGATTGGAAATTTATTATATTGATTACGTTTATTTTTAATCATACAAGACTCTACCTTACATTTATTTGAAACGTTTGGACTTGATACTTGATCTTACAGATGCTTTTTTTAAGAAAACATCATTGGTTATTACATAAACTAGATTTTTCCCTTAATTTGACTACACATTGAACATCTAATTATTCATGATACTCGTAAACATTTAATTATTCATGATAACACTTACACTTAATGGTTGTAGTACTTACAAACTTGCTTGCATAAACATGCTATCAACTTGCAATCTATGTGAATAATAATTGCTGCACTTAATAGAGGTCATCATGCCTTTTTCAACAGTCGGGAGAGGCCCTACAACCTGCTCCACGACTGGTGGAGGCTATCGAACATACTCAACGATTGATAGAGGTCGCTATGCCTTTTCAAACAGTCGGGAGAGGCCCTACAACCTACTCCACGGCTGGTGGAGGCTATCGAACCTGCTCAACAATCGGTGGGGTCATAGAAGGACACAAAACCCTAATGTAAGGTAAATTGATGATTCCGGTCCGGAACGTAATCATGAATTTACAGGTACGTTAGGGTAGTGTGAAATTCTATTAGAGTTGTTGGTAGGCGTCCAGTACGTTTTCAAGGTATCAAAGGTGTGGTGGGTTAGCTGCGGTACACCCTGTATACAAACACTAATGATGCATTGAAAGTGAGACTGGAAGTCGGACCAGGAACAAACTCTGTTTACTTGGTAGTTCATTTAGCCTTTCTGTAGTCAATCAACTCGTACATTCATCATAGGATTCCTAAAACTTGAAACTTAGTGAATTACTAGATTCTTATTCTCCTTCTTATTCGAGACGAACGTAATCCAATCCTTAACTCACACCTATCAAACCTCTTACCCAAATCAATCGAATTTTCCAAACCACAGTATCTTAATTTTTACCCAAGCATCCATAACCCTATGTTTCTAATAACTTCGGGACGAAGTTTCTAAAAGTAGGGTATGCTGTGACATCCGTCACTTTTATCCCTATTATTATTATATATATATACATTTTTTTTTATTTCATACCACCTATCTTGTACGTCACATTTTATCCCCATCTAATAATAATAATAATAGTAATAATAATAATAATAATAATAATAATAGAGTTGGTTTTGGACACTACAACAACCCAACTCACAAGCCCATAACCAACCCTTTTCTCTTTCTTTTGAAACCCATCTCATGAGCCCAAGGCCCAACAACAGCCCAAGCCCACTCTCCTTCCTCTCCCTTGTCTGTTAAAAAAAAAAAAAAAAAAAACATGCCTCCTGCCCGGAATCGAACCGGAGGCGGAACGCTAACACACACGCGTCCAAACCACTGAGCTACAAGCTCATTATTGAATCAATCCCAACCCGAATTATATATATATACACCTACCTGCTGTTGCTTCTCCTTCCTTATTACTCGCTGCAAACCACAGCAGCAATTAAACCTTTTTGGAAACAATCAACGAGCTAAAATCATGGAATGATAATCACCCTTAAATGCTTCCTATTGACCATCTAATTAACGCAATGCATCAGCCCGTAATCACCGGAATTGGGGCGTTAATGCTCGTTTTTGACCAACCCTTAGTCAAAGATCGAAACCTTATAAATACCCGTCGTTAACTCGATTAAACTTGCACACAGACACAATAAGGGCCGATTAGCATAACCCCATTATGAATTTCCATGATCAAAACCTCAAAAGGCTGATTTGAAGGATTGATGTCGCACGCCTTGTTCTACCTAATTCACGTCGATTTGAATCTGTAAGCTTGATTAAATCGTATGGTTTTGTTCGACTTTTTACGTAGATTAAAAACCCTCTATTAAACTGTAACACCCCAACCGATGGCGGAATCATCGAGGTGCCACGTAGCGACGATTGTTCAAAAGCTCATGGTACTAAAATGTAAATATATGATTATTGAATATTGTTTTACAACATGTGAAATTAAATACAAGACAACAAGATAAAGATAGTTGATTGATTTAATCTAAGTCCAAAGTCCTATGTGAAGCGTCAAGCAGCTTATCCTGAAACATGCACGAAAATAATTTTGTCAACATATGATGTTGGTGAGTACTACTTAGCTTTGTACATATAATATAAGTTTGAAAAGGTAGTACAATTCATGTGTCTAGCATTACTAAGGCATTATGTAAACACGCAAGTAACCAAACAAGACAAAGATCATATGTAAAGTTGTACAATGAAATTGATAATGAGCACCTCAACACGTGTGAGTCTAAAAGAGCACCATAACACAAAGTTATGTCTAAATGAGCACCGTAACATAAGTTACGTCTGTATGTAAAGAGCACCATAACATAAGTTATGTCTGTATGTATGATTTTGTATGTAAGCTACGTTCATGTTAAAACATAAGCACAAAGATAAACAAGACACGTATATGAATTGTAAATGAATAAAATGTATGTGTAAATGAATATGAAGGTTTTGTATACTTGTGCATGAATCACCCCAAAAGTTGTAAAAGTGAAAAAGGGGATAAGTAATACTCACCTTTAGCAAGGTGGTAAGTCTTGTGTAATTGATTAAGTGTAATCCAACGTTTGTCGAGTATCACCAAACACTAATTCGTGTATGATGCTCGGTCAAACAAAAAGTCAACGGGTCTTGAAATCGTGAATTAAAGCTTGGACAGAAAGATTTGAGAGAAGGGAAATGATTTTTTTTGGCACATTTAGTTGGTTGTGGATACCTCAATTTATACTATGTGGCTCGGGTTGGTGAAATGGAAGGTTTTGAAGTCTTGACCAAAGTCGGTCAAAACCGAGTCAAGGATGATTAATTCAAGCTGAAATCATGGATTATATTTATGAGGGTATGTTAGTCGGTCAAAGGGAGTTAAAATTCTACCAAAAACAAGGCTCGTAATTGTGGAAAGTGACTGGGTGTTGACCACAATCTTCGGGTCGGGTCTGGGTTCCGAAAAAAAAAGACAAGGTTTTTGGGTTATGGTTAGGCTTTAGTGTTTTGGGTATAAGTTTGGTTATGGTTTAGAGGTGGTAAAATATAATGACTAACTTTATTATTATTATTATTATGAGGATAAAATGTGGCGTACAAGATAGGAGGTGCGAAATAAAAAAAGGTATATATATATATAATAATGGTTAGGAATTGGGTAGAAAGTGACATTTTTCTAAGAAGTGTAAGAAGCCATATATGATTGACATGTGGCATTTCAAATAATAATAGCAAAGGATAATTTAGGAATTAACAAACTAGAATATTATTTAAAAAAGTAAAATATAATTAAATAATTATTATCTAATTATGGCACTTATACCAGTTTATCAAATATCCTATTTTCACGGTAGCCAAGTATGTATTCAAAGCAATAGCAGATCATCTTCAAATCTTCATCATTTCTAATCTTGATTTTCTCCTTATCAACCTTTTTTTAAAACTCTACAACATCAACTCTCAAACATTAAAACACATCAACATAAAGCTTATGAACATAAAACACGATGCGAAGAAATAAACACCAGTAAAACACCTTGCAAAGAATAATCACTGACAAAACACTATACGAAGAAATAAATCAACTAACAACCATTAAAAAATGATAAGACACTATCAGTTGTGATAAAACACTATCCGATGAAATGAACGCTGGTAAAACACTATACGAAAAAATAAACATTGATAAAACAACCCGGTCGTCATTTTTACAAGACACCACCATGTTGTAATAAACTTTTTAACAAATCGAAATCAAATCCTAGTTTCAAAATCGTGTTTTCATACATCTTCGTCGATGCCATAATAATAATAAGTTCAAAACAAGAAGAGGAAAAAAATAGAGAAAGAAACCTTGATGTCGTAATCAGCGCTAGTGGTGGCAGGAAGAAGAAAGAAAGAAACCTTGATTGTAATCGAGAAGATGAACAATTTATGTCATTTTCTTTCTTTTAAATACAATTGTAATTACTATTATATCCCTAGGTGCTCTAATAAAACAATAATTATAAAACACTAATTACAATCATGCCACTCTTTTAATCTAAACCACTAAAAATCTAATCCAAGGGCTTAAAACACTTCCTAGACTTCTTAGGAAAACATAACTTTCTACATGAACCTCACCCTATAATAATAGTGATAAAAGTGACGGATGTCACAGCATCCCCTACTTTTAGAAACTTCGTCCCGGAGTTATTAGAAACATAGGGTTATGGATGTTCTGGGAAAAATGATTTGGATAAAAGGTTTGATAGGTGTGAGTTAAGGATTGGATTAGGTTTGTCTCGAATAATAAGGAGAATAAGAATCTAGTAACACTAAACTTCAAGTTTTAGGAATCCTAAAATAATTGCATGAGTTGATTGACTACAGAAAGACTAAATGAACTACCAAGTAACTAGAGTTTGTTCCTGGTCCGACTTCCAGTCTCACTTTCAATGCATCATTAGTGTTTGTATACAGGGTGTACCGCAGCTAACCCACCACACCTTTGATACCTTGAAAACGTACTGGACGCCTACCAAAAACTCTAATAGAATTTCACACTACCCTAACGCACCTGTAAATTCATGATTACGTTCCGGACCGGAATCATCAATTTACCTTACATTAGGGTTTTATGTCCTTCTATGATCCTAATCTAACACACAATACAGCAAATAAGTTTCACAAGAAGGTGACACAACAAACACGTTGAGTTACAATGAGATGTTATCAATGAAATGAGGCCATGTAATAAAGAGGTCAATTGCATTGGTTTGCAATGACTTGTAAGCATAACTGTATTTAAGTATGGGCTACCACTCGTCCGAGGAGCCCTTTAAATGAAATGTTTATCAGAGTTGTGTGGATAATACACACGTGCAAGCAAGTTTGTAAGTACTGCAACCATTAAGTGTAAGTGTTATCTTAGTGGCCTATAGAAATAGATTACGAGTATCATGAATAATTAAATGTCCAGTGAATAGTCAAATTAAGAGGAAATCAAGTTTCACAAACAATGATGTTTTGGAAAAATCCTGTAGAATCAAGTATCAGGTTTTTAGTAGTTTGATTATCATGGGTAACTAGTTCATGTGTGAGAAGGTGAAGGATATAAATTTAGTTCTTGAGAGGATGATGAAAAATCTTGAAGCAGAATCAAGGTTGTGAGCGATAGTGAATGTGAAGATAGTTGATAAAGAGTTTATTTTATAGTAAGGAGATTATGTAGCAGTGTAAATTTTGGGGTTTGGATCAAAGGTTATAATCAAGTGTATAGGAAAACATGATTGTGGTATATGCCAAATATTGTAAAAATTTGAACAAGTTGAAAATGAGTGAGTGTCGATGGAGAATCTAGAGGTTAGATATTATTCCTATGAAAAAAAAATTATTTTCAAAATTGGCATTGTACATAAGGCAAAAGTTGTTAAATAGTACAAGCTAAGTAGGCTTTGAAAAATATTCCTGTTAGTTGGAGATTTCAAACATGACATTAGATTTTGAAGATCAAGGTTTTATTAGTGATTTTTTTTAGTAGTTTAAAGCATTATATAGAAAATCGTTTGTTATGTCAATAAATAAACAATTGAATTTAAGTTTGAGGAAAATATGTACTTTGTAAAGTTACTAGGTAATACAACAAGTTTTAGAAATCTTTAGTTTGTGCTAAAGTATGAGGTTATAGTTTTTAAAATAAATAACATGTGGAGAAATGAAATAATATGATTTGGGTAGGGTGTTGAATATTTTAAAAAAATGGCTAAGATGGTAAGGTGAAGTGCGATTGTGAAATCCATAGATGGTTATGAAAGTATGAACTTGTAAGCAATATATGAAAATCGTGAAATACAAAATATTGTATATGAATCGAGAGAGTATTTTTGAAAAAAAAAAGCTTGCATAAAATGCTTGGAGTGCCCTTGTCTAGCTGTAAAGCCCAACAAGAACGTTGACTTTTCAAAGAAATTGAACCCAACGGTGATCAAAGAAGACATGCTTTAGCCTATAAGTGGACACTCACTCCAGGAATCCCCAGGTAAGCATAACAGGTCCGTAAATGGATTTATGCGCTATGCTTGCCTATGCCAGAAAACCCAGTGTACAGGCATCCACCCTTCCAGATTGCACGTGTCCTTATCACACTCATTAAAGTTCAACAACTTTGAAGGAGCAAAAATAAGAATAGGCATTATGCCTAAGAGTGTCATCATGAAAGGTACTGCTCCCGCTCCATGATGATGTAGACTTTCCACTCCTTGTAGGACACCATCCCTATGCACCATGATGAAAGATGAGGAGAAATGGAGAAGAAGAGAAGATAGAGGAAGGAAAGTAGAGGGAAATGAGGGGAATGATAAATTAGGAAATGTTGTACCTGAAAGTTGAAATTCGGTTATAGTCTAGGCTAAAAGGCATTCTAATAACCTAGTTCCCTATAACCATGGCTCTGATACCAATCTGTAACACCCCAACCGATGGCGGAATCATCGAGGTGCCACGTAGCGACGATTGTTCAAAAGCTCATGGTACTAAAATGTAAATATATGATTATTGAATATTGTTTTACAACATGTGAAATTAAATACAAGACAACAAGATAAAGATAGTTGATTGATTTAATCTAAGTCCAAAGTCCTATGTGAAGCGTCAAGCAGCTTATCCTGAAACATGCACGAAAATAATTTTGTCAACATATGATGTTGGTGAGTACTACTTAGCTTTGTACATATAATATAAGTTTGAAAAGGTAGTACAATTCATGTGTCTAGCATTACTAAGGCATTATGTAAACACGCAAGTAACCAAACAAGACAAAGATCATATGTAAAGTTGTACAATGAAATTGATAATGAGCACCTCAACACGTGTGAGTCTAAAAGAGCACCATAACACAAAGTTATGTCTAAATGAGCACCGTAACATAAGTTACGTCTGTATGTAAAGAGCACCATAACATAAGTTATGTCTGTATGTATGATTTTGTATGTAAGCTACGTTCATGTTAAAACATAAGCACAAAGATAAACAAGACACGTATATGAATTGTAAATGAATAAAATGTATGTGTAAATGAATATGAAGGTTTTGTATACTTGTGCATGAATCACCCCAAAAGTTGTAAAAGTGAAAAAGGGGATAAGTAATACTCACCTTTAGCAAGGTGGTAAGTCTTGTGTAATTGATTAAGTGTAATCCAACGTTTGTCGAGTATCACCAAACACTAATTCGTGTATGATGCTCGGTCAAACAAAAAGTCAACGGGTCTTGAAATCGTGAATTAAAGCTTGGACAGAAAGATTTGAGAGAAGGGAAATGATTTTTTTTGGCACATTTAGTTGGTTGTGGATACCTCAATTTATACTATGTGGCTCGGGTTGGTGAAATGGAAGGTTTTGAAGTCTTGACCAAAGTCGGTCAAAACCGAGTCAAGGATGATTAATTCAAGCTGAAATCATGGATTATATTTATGAGGGTATGTTAGTCGGTCAAAGGGAGTTAAAATTCTACCAAAAACAAGGCTCGTAATTGTGGAAAGTGACTGGGTGTTGACCACAATCTTCGGGTCGGGTCTGGGTTCCGAAAAAAAAAGACAAGGTTTTTGGGTTATGGTTAGGCTTTAGTGTTTTGGGTATAAGTTTGGTTATGGTTTAGAGGTGGTAAAATATAATGACTAACTTTATTATTATTATTATTATGAGGATAAAATGTGGCGTACAAGATAGGAGGTGCGAAATAAAAAAAGGTATATATATATATAATAATAGTGATAAAAGTGACGGATGTCACATAAACTCTGTTATCAGTTTGTATTTAAGCGGATTGATTAGCTAGGGTTTACCTTATTAGAATTTGGGGAAGAACACTTGAAGTAGTTATTGTATACATTTATTTTAGAACGGTAAACATACAACCAGTTGGTGTAGACCAGCTGGTTTACACGTTCAACGGTAGAACTGAACCGGCCTCTTGGCCAGGTTCGAACCCCACAACAAACAACCATTTTTTTTATTAACCTTTATAATTATAATCCTTATTCTTTTAAAAATCGTTTTAAAATACTAAAACTATTTTATAAATTCTACAAAATTTATTTTATGTTATTCCACTGATAAAGTTCATCATCCAATTTTTAGTTTTTCAAAAATAATTTATTTAATATATATTATAAATATTACAAGTTCATTCATTTAAAATTATAAAATTCAATAAAAATATCTAAACGATTTTATTAAATCTCACAAAAATTATCCTAAACTTGTATATTCTTAAACATTCCAGAAAATATTTTTATTTCAGAAAAACCGTTTATTTTATATTTTTAATTAATTTGTGTTAGTTTTAATCATAAATAAATCATAATAAATTCATTTTTCAATATTTTTACACCAAAATTTTATATAAATTATTTCTAACTATCTAGAACTGAAATACAATTTTTAATTCAGAAATTCTCTAATTTTAATATTTTTAGATATTAAAGTCACATTTTGACAATTTGAAATAATTAGATTAAATATTCTATTTTCAATAAAATAATTTTATAAAAATTATTTTCATACTTAAAACCTTATGTTGTGATTATATTCAACTTAAAATTTTACAAAAAGACTTTTATTTATTTATTTACTAAATTTCTTATATTTAATAAACAATTAGTTTATTAAACAAATAAAACGTTTATCCCCAATTCGAAGCCCTAGAAATACATATATCCTAGAGTTATTCTCTTACACATTATCGAATACTTTAGGTTGATCATTTGGGAGTAATCTCAATTCATGTTTCGTTGTCCAAGTTCAATTTCAAGTTATTACGTGAACAGTGAGTATTTTCAATCCCCTTTTTGCTTTTATACATTTTTGGGGTGTTACATGTACACTATTACAAATTTCAAATACAAGTTTACATTTTTTTCTACAATACAATTCTAGTACTATGTGCATTGCTTACAACGTGCTTTATGCTTAGACAATACATGTGGATTACATTTGTACTTAGTGAAATCATTAACATGGTACAAGCCGACCTTAACATTGGATAGCGCTATTTGGATTGACAACCCGCCTAGATTGATTCTCCCCCTTTTTCATCGGAGAATCCGTGGCCAGTGTTAAGTTATCATCCATTTATTGGTTGAGTACACTACAGTTCATACAGTACATTATACAGTCACAGGGTTGATTTCGCTCATTTGTATGATACATAGTTTACATATTTGCACTGTAGCTTGCACTTGAATTGTATAACTTTTTAACCTATTATATATATCAAAACTAGGAATGCTCACCAACATTTCATATGTTGACCAAATCTATTTTGTACATGTTTCAGGTGCAGTTTGATCTAGTGCTTTAACAAGAGATACTTAGTGCATTATTTTAATCAGTTATTTCATTATTTACATTTCATTTAAACAATGTAATTTCCATTTCCATGTAAGACAATTTTGGATTATTCAATAATATTTACATTTTAGTACCATGAGCTTTTGAACAATCGTCACTACGTGGCACCTCGATGATTCCGCCATCGGTTGGGGTGTTACAATAAAGTCCATGTTCACAAGTGCCCTTTCCTAGGATCGCCTTGGCTTTTCGATCCTGATTGTGAAAGAAATAATTAGAGAAAAGAACATCAATAGGAGAATCATGAGTGAGTTTGCTAATAGATAAAAGGCGTTTAGTGAGATGTGGTACTACAAGAACATTCTTTAACTGAATGTTATTAGAAAAAGATTTTGTACCAACATTTGTTACGGGTAATGTGTGACCATTACCAAAACGAACAAACTCATTACTAGAGGAATGAGAAACAGCATCAAGATCCTCAATAAAAGGAGTCATGTGAGCCGACGCACCTGTATCACCAGTCCAATCAGGATGATCCTCATCAGTCACATGGCACTGTGCATGAAAGGCCTGAGCGAGATTCGCATCAAGAGGGGCCGCTTGTTTTGCAAAACTAGCTAAGTTTGGACAAAGATTTGCATAGTGTCCATCAGTCCTGCAAAGTTGACAATGTGGTGGACGTTTGTCGCGACCTGTACCACATCCACGGCCACGGTTAGAGGAAACATAGATTGAGGAAGAGCGAGATTGATTACCAGAACGGCTGGACTGAGCAGAGAAGGCAACCGAAGGTTGCTGAGAACCGTGTATGGACTGCATGAAAGTCTCCTGGTTATCGCTTTTAGCTAGGAGATCTCGGAAAGAAGTAGTACCTAGGGCACGATTGGTGGTCGAAAAATGCTCATAGGAAGGACCAAGGCCACAAAGGAACCAGTGACACTTGTCACTTTTGGCAACAGGATGGCCGATTGCCACTAATTGGTCACATAAGGCTTTGAACTTGCGGCCAAACCCGGCCACAGTGGAAGATCCTTTTTGAAGGAGACGAAGATTGTCACGTAAGATATGCATTCTGTCAATTGACCGATGACTCTAGGTGCTCTCCAAGGCTAGCCAAATCTGGCGTGCAATGGAGAGGCCGATAACCTCCGACATAGTTTCTTCGGATAAAAGCGACTGCAGAAGAAGACAAACTGTTTGATCATCGGTTGTCCAGGTTATATATTCGGGATTAGGGAAAGGTTTATCACTGAGAATAATAGTTTCAGCAGGAGCCGAAGAAGTGTCATCAATATGGCCGATTAGTTTTTGAAGATTGAGGACAAGGGTGACGTGTTGGGTCCAGGCAAGGTAATTGGTTGCAGTTAATTTGTGTTGAATAAAGTGAACTAAGGAATGAAGGTTGGTAGTGATGGTGTTCGAAGAGGAAGAAGCTGCCATGGAGGCGGCAGCGGAGGAGGTAGGGCAGAAAGAAAGGAAGGATCGAAGGTTTAAGGAAATGATTGACAGGATCGCCTTTTGGCTGATACCATGTAAATTACTCAATCACTCAATTTGATATTATACATTGTAACCATGTATATACACATACAAGAGCCTATGTAAAGTAGGAAACTTAAATCAACATAATTAAAATAAATACAGGATTGCGTAAATCACGAGCTTGATTTACGTAGGGCTATTAATCAGGTTCAATTTGGATAAAAGTGTGGTGACACTCACACCCTAACTATTGTGACAGATGTGTAAATCCGTCACAAAAGACCATTTGTGATGGTTTTGACCGTTGTGGATAGACTTGTTTGTTGTAGTGAATAACTTTTTTTAGTATCAATTTATAGAGTAAAACCAAAACTCTAACGATTTAGAAAGTTTCGAATGGAAATTATGTGATACACGACCAATATTTGTGCATCACCTTTATCCCTAGTCAAGCCTAGAAATGCACAAAAAACGGTTTAGAAACCGAAACTGGTAAAACCGACATGAATCGAAACTGGTACAAACCCGTAGCTAAAAATCCCAAACTGAAAACCGGTATAAACCGGTCAAACGAACCAGAACCGAAACCGGTACACAAACCTGAACAGAATTGAAACCGATACCGCCAAAAACCGGCTGGGATTAAAAAAACCAAAACAAGTATAGAAAAAAAAACAATTTTGGCCATAAAATAAAATAAAATAATGTTTTCTTTGTGTTGAATTTCAATTTTATTGTTTAAAAAAAATCTAAAAGATAACAAAAGCTAAATTTTATGTGGTTATATAATTTTAAAACTAGTTTAACTACTCATGTGACATACGGGGTTCAAAACTTATAATATAAATCATAATACATAAACAAATATACAAAAAAATTAAAATTATAATTGCTTACAAATTTGTAAATACTTCTTTGTATACAACATTTGATGTTTTGTTTACTTTTTGAAAGATATACCTTCTAGTATTATAAAATTATCAACAACAACACCATACTACTTAAATGTTCACATCACTCCATAGTATGTTTATTATAAGGAAGAAAACTAATATCTGACTCAAAACATGATAATCATCTAATATTAACTGCAAAGGAGAAGCTTGAACAACCTGTAAACATCAAATACTATTTTTACTTACAAACACTAAAGCTTGCTTTTTTCCGGTTAGCATTAGGAGACTAAGTTTGACTTTATAGGAGAGATTAAGTTTTTTTTAGAATGGAATATTTTTTTTAATTGCAACCAAAAGGCAAGACAACCAAGTTCATTATAATTACAAATACCCTAATAAACATACAGACTAATTAATACAAAACAAACACCGAACAAGCTACTCTTAATGTAGATATCAACCAACAGAGAAAGAAAGTAGGTGAGTGGCCAACAGAGAAAGGAAATAAGTGGTTCTTGTTTCACCAAAATAGTTATTATTCAGAAACAACTTTAGGAAGCATGAGGTTTGACTACCCGAAATCTGATTTCAAAAAAAAAAGATAAAGGTAATAGTTGGGTTTGATTTCACCAAAACAGAATAATGATTCAGAAGTTTCACTATAATGAGTGTACCTTTTGTGGGTAAAGATGAGGGTATGCCGATATGGGTGTACATATTTGCAGTGTGTGTGTGTGTGTGTGTGTGTAGAGAGAGAGAGAAAGAGAGATTTTAAATACAAACCTGTAGTGAGATCTCAGAAAAATAGCCTATTAAACTTTCAAGTAGTTGACATAAGCCGTGTTGGATCTATATATGTTCTACAGATTTTTAAAGAACAATTTAAGGCATGAAGTAAATGCAGCAAAATAGTAATTGTTCTAAGTTAATAGTTCACTTTTATATCAGTAAATGCTCCCCCTAAAATGATTAACGAAAATAGAACAAGTGTATATGTGAAACATAATAGTAAATGATAAAGCAGTTGTGTTTTTCTAAATGATTCACATATATATTAGAAAGTGGAAATCTGTCTAAGTGTATCTATAGGGGAAGGATAAATTGAAAACCCCCTTGAGTTAAGAAAACTTAGAAAACCCAAGTAAAAACCATCTAAAAAACTTTTTTTTTTTTGAAAAAATTACACAAGGTAACATACATGTTTTTAAACGTTTTGGGCCAAAAAATTTAAAAAGCGCCGATGGGATATTTAAAAAAAATAAAAACGCAAACTTTGTAACAACGTTGTTAACATATGTTTTCTGCCTTTTAACATATGTAACAACGCTGTTAACATATGTTTTTTGCTTTCTAACATATGTTAACAGTGCTGTTACAAAATTTGCGTTGTTTATTTTTTTTTTAAATTCTCTTGGCGCTTTTTTAAATTTTTTTAATTGCCCAAAACACTTAAATACATGTATGTTACCTTGTGTAATTTTTTTCAAAAAAAAAAAGTTTTTTAGATGGTTTTTACATGGTTTTTCTAAGTTTTCTTAACTCAAGGGGGTTTTCAATTTATACTTTCCCTATATATATATACACACACACACACACACATTGCATAGAGATAAGTTTTTGAATGTTAACACATGTATTTATGTATGATCTAATGAGCTAATAACATGTGTTGTGGTGATAATAATATAAACCATGTTACCAATACATATGTTAATAGTTGAATAAACATGTGTTGTTGGATAATATTAGCTCCTGTTTACATATGTTTGTATCTTGATAATGTTTCATAATTTTGTTTATGTTTATTTCATAAAACATATTGTGAATTGTTCGGATTTGAGTGGAATTGGGTAATTTCCCACTTTAGTATTTACACGTGTATTGTTGTTTGTCCGCACGTAGTAATTGAATGCCCAATTGCTCTTTGTTGAGCATATGATTGGCTTTGATTGTTCAACACCAATTATTTCGGTTAGTTCGGGTGTTGTGTGCGTAACTGTATAATGTACTGAGTTTTTGACATAGTTTGGACTTTGCTAGACTCGGGATGGTATAGTAAGTGCTAAGAATGCCTAATATGCACATGAAATGACATAGTTAAATAAGTTGTGTATGGATCTTGACCTCGTTTGTTGACGGGTGTCACAGTATTGAGTATACCCGTTAGTTTGTTAAAAGATACTTATTGTAATTTTCAAAATAATTTTTACAATTATAATTATATATAGGTTTTATTTACATAACAATTATTATAAACTAAAATATATATTATATGTAAGTTTTATCACAATTAAATAATAACTTTATGATTTTTTTTATAGTTTCATATGTATAATTCACAACATACAAATCATAAATAATTATCAAATACATAGTCCAAAAGAAAATTTATTTTTTCACATAATGAACTTATAAAACAAATCACTACGATAAATATATAAATAGAAAATTCCAGGTATATAGTTCAGGTAAATGAGTATGAGGTTTCGGATAATCGGGCCGGGTATCACCTCATACCCGTTGGGTTTTTGGTATACCCGACCCATATGTTTTGGGTATACCTATCGGGCCCGAGTTGTTGTTTTTTTTTTTTTGGGCCATCTCTTGTCTATTATGGGTAATTTAAACGCCTTCTGGGTAATCTAAACGATCTTCATAAATCGTTTTAGCTAGAAACAAGTTCCGAACCATAAATATATTCAGAAATAAAATTGAGATATGGAGATTATATCTTTAAAAAACAAGCAAGTTTAAATGCCTTGATGATACTTCAGTTGCAGAGAAAAAGAAGTGAAACTCAAGTTTAATTGAATATGAAAGAGAAAGATAAAATCAATCGAAGGTATAAGTTATGAATTCCAATTCTGTTATCAATTATTTTAAACTATGTTCATATATAAAGATTATTCGCAACTAGTTAGAGATGAAATTCACATAGCCTGACCACTATGGGAGCTGACCATGCCCGAAGTCGTTACCTTAACCACAAGGAGGGGGATGTCAAAGGCAGCACTAGTGACTGGAGTGAAGTTGTAACAAGGCAATCGTACTGGAAGGTGCGGCTGGATCACCTCCTTTTCAGGGAGAGCTAATGCTTGTTGGGTATTTTGGTCTAACACTACTTCACACCTAAAAAGAACGGAGCTACGTTTGAGTTAAACTTGGAGATGAAAGTCTTCTTTCGTTTCTTGACGGTGAAATAAGACCAAGCTCGTGAGTTTATTATCTCAGGTCAGAACAAATTGATAGGATTTCCCTTTTTACGTCCTCATGCCGTCTGTGTGGTGACATGGGGCAGAAAAAACTCAATAAAAAGTTCTACATAATACGAAAGGGTATTTATCACTTTTAGACCTTAATTAAACAAACATGTAAAGAACAAAAACAATAAAAAGCCCCTTATTTTTACTTCGTTTTTGGCCTCCTAACTAGTTGAGCCGACCTTTCCTTAGTTTATATTAACCGTGACTCGAAGCTATTCTAGTTCCACCTGGTTTTCATATTCATTAGTTTTTCATAATTCTTTAACTTTTCCATACCTTATTGTTCGTGTAAGAAGAATCATCATCAAAGTAATATACATCTTTTATCTATATTCCATAAGGTATTGATTATTTTTATGTGTGTCCATTTAGCATATAACGGGGGTCCTCCAACATAAAACTTGGGATCTTGAACAATTAGTTTAATTTATTATAGAGGAGAGCAAGGATTGCCATCAAGAGTTTGTGATGTCGAAGATTATTATGAAGACACATTGGAGAAGGTAACATAGGTGATAGGACGCACATGCCAGTTATGACACCAGATGAAGGGATGGTGGCTTCATCGATCTTCTACAATCTCAGAAACACAATTCACTATAAAGATTTGATAAATGAGAAATGGACCTTTGTTGGATGTTACAATGTGGCTTAGTTATATTGTTTTGAATGCATGAAAGAATTACAATGTGGCTATCGAGGGAGTGACGAAACTTAAACAAAATTTTTGAAGGAGGCGAAAGTCTTGAAAGTTACGGGACCCTTAAATTAGGGGACGGGGGACCCAATACGTATTAAATTTCAGGCAAAATACTAGTATATTTAGACTACTGAGCAAAAAAAAAAATATAAGGGGAGTCGGGCACCTCCTGACCTCTATCCTTCCCCTAATCTGGGAAGTCAAGTGGTTGATGCAAGTATTTGATTTTATCCATAGTGGTGGAGTGACTTTTGTTTCACTTATGTGATCAAAGGTTCAATCCTCACTTCCATCATTTATGGTTTGGTATCCGGGTGAAGATCAGATAAGGGTGGCGCGGGTTCGAATCTGACGGGCGGCGAGGTTTTACCGAGTTCTATAACACTGTCTTGCCTTCGGGCGGGTGGGGCTCGGGTTTCCGCGCATCAGGAGAAGGCGGAAGCTGCTGGAGGTCGAGTAGTCGATTCTTGGGCACGTCGCCCCGCAAGGGTGGTTGCCACTTGCCACACAGTTGTTCGCCGATAAAAAAAAGTTATTAATCCTAGAAAATAATATAGTTCATTAATTTGTTTCTTTGATATATCAATATCTTGGTTAAACAAATGCCACAACATCGTTATTAAAAAATTACTACACATGGGGCTGTGATAGTGTGATCAAGGACTAGTGTAAATTTTTCTTTTTTTTCCAAAATTTTTGTGTATATTGAATCCGGTCCATCAGTTTGATTAATATTATGTAAATTTGGGTCTCATAATAATTTTTAGACTCACAATTTTAAAATTTAAGCTTTAACATCTTGAGAAATGAGAACTTATCCCATAGGAAGTTGATATACATGCATATTATCTTAGAAGGCACATGTCAATTTGTGGTGCATCCTCACCCTTATTTTATCGTCTCTCAATTATTAAACAATGGCGTTAAATCATATTTTATCGTCTTTCTTATTTATTTAATATTTATTTTTTTCAACTATTTCTTTACTTTTTATACTTATTAATAACTCTTTAATATTTTATTGATTCAACCCCATGTAATAGACAAGTTCCTAACCCAGTATAAATATAACGAACGAAGAGAGCTCGAGCTTGAGAAATTACCCACAAACCCATGTCAAGCTTTAGAAATAAGCTCGAAACTAGTCTTGGATGGGCTTTAGAAATTGAACTCGAAATGAGCCTAGCTCGAGCTGGAGCTCTTAGACACTAAACAAGCTAAGCTCACTCAAACTTAGACGAGCTCAGGCACAACTCGTCTCCACTCATTTACACCCTAACCTTAGCCCAATTCAATGTCATTCACCATATCCATGGTTGCAAAAGTCGCTAGCCGGTGCCAATTCAGTTTACTGTGAAGTTGCGAGTACTCGACCTAAGCGGGAAGTACTCAGGGATTACTCGTTGAGTAATCGGCACATAGGCGCGATTTTTATGACCATGACCATATTTGAAATATGCAGTCCTGAGTCCTAACCTTTTAACATGTATCATGATCCAAATCTAGAGGCTTTTAAGCCTCAACCTCCCAGCGATTATATTTTGGGCCTTGTTCATACTAATCCAATTTAGATTTCATGTTATTAAACAAAAATGAGATTAATTTTTTTATTTCTGTATTTAGCCCCTTTTGCTTTTAGTCTGAACTTAAACCTCATGACTAAAGCTTTTGCATTCGTGTCATAGCAACATCATCATATTCATACATCAGCTTTTATCTCTGGTTTTAAACATTAAAAAATGTTAATATTAAAATGGAAAAAAGTTTAGACATTCCCTCCAATAAGAAAAAGTTTGTATGATGATGTCAACACTAAATAAAATTATATTGTTAACCCTTTAATCTTATGTAAGCATGAAACCTCCTATTTAACGTTAGCATCACACAAACTTAGGTGATTCTAACATGAATCATTTTCCAAGATACAACTATCTAGAAAATAAAAATAGTATGGTGAAGTTAGTTTGATATTTGTTTTTAGATATGTAAATATTATTATAATTAAGCTTTATTTAAAATAATTGTAAGTAATCAAAACTGGTTTCCAAATGGGTAAACAGTTACAAAATATACAAGAATGACCCCATACATATTTATCTACAATACATCACGTAGCCCGTTATTACCGAATCAATTTTGCTCAGAACATGTTTTGACCAGCCCAATCCAACCTGACCCGACCGTTTAAACCATGTCAAGAAGCTTGACGTTTCCCATTGAGTTCGCAGCAAGCAAAGTGGACGACTGAACACGCCAACACACAGATGAGATGAACTGATCTGAATCGTCCACTTCGTCTCCTGAGATTGGATCTGTGGTGTTGAACTTATATGATAATGCAGGCATGGGGAAAGCTTTATGATACACAACCACCTGTTACATGGTTACAATTCAATTTAAAATAAAAAAATACATATATAATACATTAGACACATTATCTTTTAGTGTTTCCAACTTGAAATTTCTATCCAAAGGGTTAGTCATATATTTGTATTTTTTTAAGCAGTTAATGCGATAAAATATCAAATATCAGTCAAGGACCAATATTTGAGATATAGGTTATCGCGCTGAGATATCGGTGGAATATCGGTAATTTTTATATCATACAAAATTTATATATGCATATATATAGGATTTTGTTCAAATAAGTACCATTGGTGTAGTTGTGAACCAAATCCAGCCCTCCATTTTGTTTTTGATCTAAAGGGTATATGCGTAAATTTATATTTAATTATTTCTGTTTTTTTAATCAGATTTATATGTATAACAGTTGGTAAAAATACTCTTCACTCACTCAATAAACAACAAATTTAACATTTCTTTCTATTTTTTTTCTTCTTTTTTTACTTTTAACAACGAATGTCATTATGTACTATGATCGATATTTTCTACCGATATCTCGGTTGATGGCCGATAACTGTTATATCGATGATATGTCACTGATATATCGGTCGAGTTAACTGCATAGATTTTTTTATTGTTTAAAAAGAAGTATTATTATAAATGTTAATAATAAAATCAAGTTTCAGTCCATTTTTATTCAAAGTTATATTTTCATTACATAAAATGTTAATAACTTTAAGTTCCATACATTTAAAGAAGGGAAAATCACATGAATAACCATTTTAACTGTATGTTACAAAAACAGATACCAAAATTTTTTTTCAAAAAAAGTTATTAATTTGACTGTTACATTTTTTATTTAGAAGGAAAATCCAATCAATAATGGACATGTGGTCCAGTAAACTTATCCACGCCTTTGTGCGCATTATAGAATGACAACCAATCGTTACCGACACGTGTCAAAATTGACGCAAAACTTTAAACATGTGGCATATATTGATCGGATGCAATCACTTGCAGTAACAGTCGAATTGGTAAATTTTTTGAAGAAAATTCGACGGTTATTTCAGTAGATGTGTATGGTCAAAATGACTATTCATGTAATTATCTCTTTAAAGAAATCTTGTTAACTTCAATACATTTTGATGTAGTTAACCTTATAAAAAAAAGTACCTCATTTGTTTCTGAACCAGTAGCAATGTAACCATCAGATACAGATAAACCAACAAAATTCTGAAAGAAAACACATAACACAATAAAAACAAAGTTAAAAAACTGTAAATAGATATATCATATCTCATACAATAAACAAGCATACCTTTACATTCATGTGGCCGGTGAAGGACTGAACGGGACAGTCAACTACTTGCGATGTCGCCTCAGACAAATCCCATAGTTTGAGCGTGTTATCAGTTGATGATGATACAAGAGTTGACGAGTCAAGAAACTTAACATAACTAACGGTTTTATTGTGCCCGACTAGTGTATAAAGTGGCACACTTGGGTTACGAAGATCATAATAATAAACTCTGTGATCAGCAGACCCAAACGCCAAAGTGTTTCCCGAATCAGACGGGAACTGAACACAACAGACATTTGCTTTCGTTTTGATGGTACCAACACTTGTTCCCTGCAGTTGCAACAATTGTAAGAAAAACTTATTATACATCAAGATGTTCGATTATAAATCACTTTTAGTTAAATAATCGCAGTACGTTTAGTTTTCAAAGCTGACATCCACCAAGTGCAAGAGTAAAATTGCCTGATTGATATTCCAGAGCTTAACAGAACCGTCATCGCTCCCGCTAGCCACCAGCGTTGGATTTGACCAGGAAAAGTCAACCGACCAGACCCTTCTCTCGTGCTCTTTCAGCTCCATATGTACTTGATTCTGCGTCACATCCCATATCTGAAAAAATTCATAATAACAATTAGAACTAAAGATTTCTTTATTATTTAAAAATTAAAACTTTGAATTCAATAAAGAATTATATACCTGTACTACACCTTCGAAATTGCTTGAAGCAATCTGGCCTTTAATGTAATTATTCCAACATATACTGCTTAACTTAGATCTACTCGACATTTCAACCACAGGGTAATTTATGTCGCGATTCTCGTTTAATATTGACTCGTATTCAAACACTTTGATTTTTTTATTCACACCGGCAGTTGCGAAGAATTCACCATCGCGATCAAAGCCCAAAGAGCATACAAGATTTGAAGAATTCAACAGATCACCTTGTTTTAAGTCTGCTTTGACTTTTAAATTCTTATATGACAGATACTTGGATAAACCGTCTATGAACGAGTTAATCCATCCGCTTTGTTTGCTTTGCGAAAGCCGATTGAATGGCGGGAAATTATTAGCAGAACTTCTTTCTACAGTTGATCCTTTACCATCACCACTCATCTGTGCATTTCGAGTCAACGGTTTGACTAATGGTTTTAAAGCTCTGCGCCTGGTCAAAAAGTAGGCCGATTCAAGTTTCTTGAAGTTTTTCATTAATCGGGAGCTTTTACAGATGGCGTTTTCTTGAAGATCTGGTTCGAGACTATTGGATGTTTCTGCAATTTTGATTCGTTTTCTGGATCTCGAGCTTGTACCATCATCATTGTTTGAATTCAAAGCTTGTTGTTGGGCAATGGACGTCTGTAATTTTGAAACTTCTTGTAAATCAGAAGATATCAATGCAACGGTCCTGCGCAGGTTGTCTGCAGCCTCCTGTTTTCTTTGTTGCAGCGTTAGAAGAAACTCCATTAATAATTCCTGCTCCTCAATCTTTTCCTTAAGCTCAAGAAACGCTTCACGTTCGATTAAGTCATCTCTCGGTTCATTAAGGAATTCACTTTTCAACATTTCACTGAAAACAAATAAGACCAAATTATCATTACGAGCATTGAACAATGTAACCGGCTTGGTTTCAAAAAGCGCGAGGCCCTATGAGGCTTTTGGCCCCAAAAGCCAAGGCTTGTGGCGCTTTGTACAACCAAATAAGTTTTATTCACTACCAGAAACTACATATCTTTCATTTTTTACATATAATCCTATTTATCAATCAAACCTTTCACAATTTATGCATCTGTTAGGTTTTTTTACATATAAACCTCATTCGGTCCCTAATTTGGACCAACTTTTACCCAGAACTACATGAGGCGCGCCTTCATTGCCCCGACACATTTTCATCAACACCTCGCCCGTTAGGCGCGCCTTATGGTTTAAAACAGTAACAAAAAGGAAACTCACTCAATTTTTGGCCTGCTAGCAGGTTCGGGATGCAGTAACCACAGGCAAAACAACGCTTCTTTAGGCCACTTTAATAAAAACTGAGGTGGAAAGACGCGGTGTTTAAGGCTACACATGGTTGCATTCTTTTCTTCTGCTGAACTACTTTTGCAATACAACTGTAAAGTGCAATTACAACAGTAGATGGTTAAACTTATGTTTCATATGGTTAAAACAAAATACCTTAAATTAAAAAAAAAAAAAAAAAAAAAAAAACATACCTCAAAAAGAAGAACACCTAATCGATAAACATCCGAGGCAGAAGAACTTGCAGCACCAGCAGCTTCTTCCGGGCTGGTGTACCAATTTGATTCCATTTGCAATACTTGTTTCATTGGGAATGGATTCTTCCCCGAACCCGATTGCACCCAACTTTTTTCCAACAATTTTCTAGGATTCTGACCCGTTGGCGAACACAATCCCATAAACTCAGAAGTCTGATTATCTGCTTCATCCTCACAAGAATCCTCACCCGAATCCGATGAACTCACTGATTCTATAAACGACACACGATTAAACGCCGACATAACAAAACACGAAGGCCTAACATTCTGCACAACAAACCCTTGTGAATGAGCTAAACTCACAATTTCCACTATCTGCATAAATATATGCAAACAATCAAGCGCTTCAACAACTCGTTCGCTATTATCCAACCACTGCCTCAAGCTAACATCTTTCGATCCCACCGCCCTAACGACCGCTCCATCATCTTCCTTAAAGTAACCAAACTGACCCCCTAACCGATTAAACCGACCCAAATCAGTTTTTTCTCCTCTACCAGCTACAATCCTAGAACCATGATCCGTCTCACCGGACAATCTAACCGCACTTTCCGGTATTCTCCTAGGATTCCTACTTGAAACAGTAAAAGAATTCAACCCTCTAGAGCTTCCAGACCTTTGCCAGTTAGATTCAGATGAATTCTCCATATTATTATATACTATACTAAACTATACCTTCATAAATCATTACTATGTATTCTATCACAGCAAATACATAAATTCCTAAAATAATTCTCTATTTGTGATCACAAAACATATTACTACAATTCTAAGATGTAACAACACATAAAAAAGACCAAATAAGAATATCAACAAACTATTATTATTATTATTATTATTATTATTATTATTATTATTATTATTATTATTATTATTATTGTAATAATAAAAGAAAGCAGTGATACATGTTATGAAGCTGTTAGGTGTTCTTGTGCAAATAGCAGCCACAGAAATCAAATCTTTTGGTTCAACAACAGTGACCCTTTTGTCCACAGTTCCATAGAATAAAAACAATGTGCCACCACTCAAGAAAACCAAATAATAATAAAAATAAATTGTTTGAAATGTGATAATATTATATTAAACAGACTTTTATTTGAAACCCTAGACTGAGCCATCATGTAATCCACTCATTTGCACTTCTTTTTTCTATGAACTACGTGTAACATTCATATCCACTTACACATAAAATCTTAATTTATATTAAATTATAATTCTGTTCCAAAAAAAAAAAATTAATTATAATTATAATGCAGGCACTATAGGTCTATAATAATTATTATTAATATTATTATTAAATAATAATTATTATTAATATTATTATTAAATAAAAATTAAATAATAGGATCTTTGATTTTGTGAGGGCCAAGCCCACGTGATTAGTGGATTGTTGGAAGATTAGTAAACTAATATAATAATGTGATTTGAATAATTATGTGATTAATTAATTGGATGACGTGAGAGAGCTGGATTAGGGTTTCTAATAGAGTAATTAACAACCTAACAGTACAGAAATCTTTGTTGATATGCATATATATTGGGATCTTGTGATGGTAATCTTTCTAGGTGAGTGTGTAGTTCACGAAGATAATGGAGATAATTAGGCTGAAGGGGCACCTTGTTGAAGAAACAACGGTTTTAACATACCCTATAAAAAATGGTTAAGTTAGATTATAATCATTCGCTCACACTAATAACCAAATCCAAACCCTAGAAGATATGAGAAGAGTGAAGTGTGTGTGTGTTAAATGTGAGCACACAAAGATGTAAGTGGTTCGGTCTAGTTCGACCTACGTCCACTGTAAAATGAGATATCTTTTATTACTTGAGAAATACAAAGATGATTCTTAGGGTGGATGGGGTGGTCATCACCCCATCAATCACCCCATCACACTCATCACACTATCACACCTAATTAGATTGTGTCATCTCATTCCATCACTAAACCCATGTGGCGGTGTTCACATTCCATCATATTTCATCACTAAACTTTTTTTTTAAATAAACTAAAAACATTACATTTTAAAAAAATAAAAACATTAAATTAAATAAAAAACATTACATTAAATAAAATAAAAAAACATTACATTAAATTAAAAAAATAACACACTACTAGAAATTAAAAAAAAAACTACTAAAAAAATACAAACATTAGTAAAAAACTAATAAAATTTTGGGCGTAACATTCACCACGCCAAAACATGTGGAAAATCAACCCCGACCTCAGCCGCATAATCGATTTGAGTGAAGCCAACATGCACATCTTCTGTTTCGTTGGGGTTATTATTCAACACTTGCTTAAAAAAATTTCGAAGATTTGACACTTCGATTGGAGGTTCGCGTACTTGTGAGAGATTGAATCACACGTACGTTGTGTTCCCCCGACAAGTTCACAAAACTCGGCTAAAACTCTTTTCCGGTTCGGAGCGTTGATGCGGCCACGAACACGACCCCGACCGATGCTAGTTGATGCGGCGTTGTTGTGTACGGTGTCGTACGCAATCACTAGGGCAATTTCCTCCTCTTGCGTCTAAGCAACCATTGTGAATGTGAATGAGGATGATGAATAGAATTTTGTGATTTTTTTTGTGTATAGGAGAAGAATTTGTGTGAGTGTGGGTATGAATAGGGTAATTATGTATATATATATATAGGTAGGTGAAAAAAATTAATTTTGGTCAACATGACCGTTGCCAACCAACGGCTAGCCAGCTCAATGCTCACGATTAGGCCTATAAACGAACCGAACGTTCATGAACTGTCCGTGAACTGTTCGGCGGGAAGTTCGTTTATGTTCGTTTATTTAGATAAATGAACGAACACGAACACAAATTTTTGTTCGTTTAATTAAACGAACGAACATGAACACATGTTTTGTTCGTTCATTTATGTTCATGAACATTCGTTTATGTTCGTTTAATTAAACTTTACTTTATTTTTATTATTTATTTCCCGTTTGTTAAGTAACCTTAATTTAACAACCCTAAAATGAGGGTTAAATAGTCATTCATACATTATTTACACTTTAATACCCTATCTTATTTACACTTTAATTCCCTAATTTTTAGTTAGTAATTACATTTTCCTCCCCTCCCCTCCCCTACAAAATTATAATTTCTTTTATTTAATTCTATCATAACTTTAAAACTATAATATTTTAAAAACATTTAAATATACCATGACGACCGACTCATTTTTGTCGACGTTTCGACGTTTGTTGTAATCAATACCGATGTGTGGATTGAAATGTACAAGAAAGAATGACTTATGTACAAGTGATTATTGCATTTTATGTTTTAAATACTAACTAGATGAAATATAATATGGATTTATTATTAATATGGATGTTGAATCATAACACCCTTTCATGATTAAGTAAAACTCAAAATTGTAAAATTGAATTTGGTGTTAAATACTGTTCCGCTCAATAATGAAAAATTCACATAAATCAAATGCAACGATTTAAAAACCAAATAGGGCACTCGAAATCTACATATCAGTTTTGGTGATTCTTAAAATATGATAATGTTGTTAAACATTATGGTTCATCATTGCTTTGACAGACAAATAATTTGTCACACGGTAACAAAACTGCAACACAAGACTGGGCTTTAAGAATGCTTTATCACGTTTGTTACTGATAGCTTCATTTTTTATGTTTCCTTGTATTTTTATGTAGGTTGTAAATTCAGATATTGTAATTTTGTTATCATTAAAGTAGTTTATTCTTTTTTTGTGTTTATTTGTGTTCAATGCAATGTTTAACTCAAACTTTGGAATTGTAATTATTCAATTTTGATTGACGGTTATTCGTAAGCATTTTTAGATAAGCATTTTTAGTTACAAGGTCTTTTTACCAAACAAGTTAAAGAACCTTTTTTTTATATTATTGGTATTAATTGTTATAAAAGAAAGAAATAGATATTAGTAAACAGGTTTTGTTTAGAGCAGATGATTTTTTTTCAACATACACAAACAGTGCTTAAACTAATTTTTTTCAACATTCACAAACAGATGGTAATAAACAGATGTTCTCAAACAAAAGACGATGGGATAGATAATGTTGTTTTTAATAAACAGAGCTTAACATTTAAAATTAAATCGTACATAATGAAAATCGTATCTACTATACAAAACTACTTAATTAAAATTTCAAAAATCCTTTGTTAAACTGATACTTAACTATTTCGTCTATTCGTTTTCCAAAGCATTTGCGCATTTATGTTTAACAAGTTGCTTATACCTTTTAGGTAGTATAAAGGTTTTGAAATTAATTAAGTAATCATTAGAAGAAAACCTTTCGTATAAGAAGTTAACCCAAGTATAATAACTGTTCTATCGTATGACCTTTCATGTCACACCACGCCAATGGCGGAAACACGTGGCACGACGCTCGAAAGCATATCAAAGTCAAGATTAACACAAACTATATTTAATTAGAAAAGATCAATTTATTTGGATGTCGAAAGTGAGTATCTCGTTACAACGTTGCACAAAGCATTACATAAAACAATGAACATTAAGTTTCAATGTGGGGGTATTTCCGTTTATGTTCCAGCCCGTTGGTAACAATAGATGAGACCCCAACCAGTATCCGACATCCCAAATTTCACCGCACTAGCCCCATATCTATTCAACACTTAGTTACCTGAAAGATATGTTTAAAAAGTCAATATATAAAATATTGGTGAGTTCACAGGTTTTAGTTTCATAACAACAACATTTTCACAACCATCGACTCGACTCACTTTACCGTATAATTATTTTCCCATTAAATAATTATACTAGGATCTTGTCGATCGATATTTCGTTTTTATAACATGTGCGAAACCTGCACAACTTGTGGCCTTTGTAAGGAGTAGCTAGCTCCTACAAACTATGATGATGAGCAATCCCTTGAGTCCCATAACCAAACCAAGACTAATAATCCTGCCCCGCAATCACCAGTTGTTTCTCGGCAAATAACAACTTAAGTTCGGAATACGTGCACCTCAGGCATACGCTGATGCATAATCGACGCTATCGATTAGGGGTGGGCCTTGTCAGGCACCAATAGTACTATCCAAATATTCCTTCGGTTTCATTTCCCATAATTAATGGTTACAGTAGCGAGGACTCAACCCCGAGTGGCGAACATGCGACAAAACTCAAGTACTCATCATGCCA
Source organism: Ambrosia trifida (assembly GCA_028751855.1). NCBI lineage: Eukaryota > Viridiplantae > Streptophyta > Magnoliopsida > Asterales > Asteraceae > Ambrosia > Ambrosia trifida. Next base: position 82,113,451 of record CM054123.1, read on the forward strand.
CTAATCACATTTTAACCTTTGAAAACATTTCAACATGTGATAACTTTTGACAAACATATCTTTCCCCCAATTAAAACAGTAAAATGGGGCCGTGAAACTCACATGATGAACAGCGTACAATCAAATAGCAGAGAATAGCAAGTCCGTGGTCAAGCACCTACGAACGTCCTAGTGCGTGTAAGTCACTAAGTCTATAGCGTGTGCTTTTCCGGCAAGTTGTACACCCAACTCCCAACACCACTATTTACATATAATTCCCCGTTTAATTAAACATATGTCCTGGGTCCATTGGTGATGGATTACCCTTGTTACAAATTACACTTATACTTTCATGAATATTAATTAACTTGTATAATATTATTCTCGACTCAACTTCACTTAACGTATAATTATTTTCCCATTAAATAATTATACTTAAGATCTCGTCGTTCGATATAATATCTTTACCATTCGACACGACTCACTTTACCGTACATTTATTTTCCCATTCAAATAAATATACTAAGGTCTGGTCGTTCGATAGTATATTCTTAACGCCCGACTCGACTCACCACACCGTATATTTACTTTCTCATTAAGTAAATATACTAGGATCTCGTCGGTTCGGTATACATATATATATATACACACCATTTACTCGTCTCGGTTTTCCTTCCCGTATATTTACTTTCCCATTAAGTAGATATACTAGAATTTCGTCGAGCCGAACATATATATATACATGTATTTTTTTTTTCTCGTTAAGTCCATACGCTCGTTTAACGTTTTTAATCGTTAGATCATTTACGTTATTTTTCTCCCACGAATATTTCTCCAACACTTAGGAAAGTGTTATGTAATTTTCACCCAAGTTATATATTTTACTCCTTAAAATATATATTTACTTATCTTGCCGTAACGATATTTTTCTCGTTTGTCCGCTTTTACGTCATTGTTCGTTAACACGTCCAAGTCTGATTTCTTAACTTATATATATATAGTTAATCTTTCCAAGTTTTTCCAATATGTGTTTTATAGAAATATTATTCAATTTTCAAATTCTCAACACATATTACTTGGAAGGTTTTAAAATACTTTTGTATTTTTAACACAAAACTTGACAACTTATATACAAAAATGTTCCAACACTTTTATATTCCCATTTATATAAAAGTGTTCATTTTTATATAAGTTTTCCCAAATTTTTAATTTGTCTAACATTTTTTTATAAAAACCTTTGTTTTTATAATAATTCTTATGTTAGAAAAAGTCCATATTTTTATAAAATAAAAATTCTATTTTATAAAAATACACTTTTATACAAAATACATAAGTATGTTTACTAATGTTTACCAAATCAACCTTGGAAAATTATTATTTATACTTTTGACACCAAACTTTCCATAATTACATTTTTAGACTCAAGTTTCTAAAATATTCATTTTAGTCCCTCAACTTTTAAAGTTACAACATTAGTCCCTTAACTTATAAAAGTGGCATTTTTCCATACTAACTTTCAAGATTAGCATTTTCCTCCCAAACTAGTGGACTTTAAAGGATCATCTTTATAATGTTGGATTATTTTTACATTTTAACACTTTTAATAGTCTCACATACCCTTAATAAGGCTACTAATATGTGTGATTTGTGTATTTTGTCCAACAAGTCCGAATTTCATTTTTCAAGTTAGTAGACTTTGATGATGAAATTTTTATAATACTAGTTTTCTAACAAAATAACACTTAGACAAGTCTTATATCTTTAATTTATGATGATTAACATCACTTTCAAGTTCATCCAAGTTCCATTAACAATTATTACTCAACTCACTATTTTTCTTCAAGTATTCATCATTTTAATCAAAACTACAAGAATACTTAACATCCATCACTAAACTTTCAATTTATTTACACTAACTAAACACCATTTTAGTCTTTAAAATCATATGTTTTCTTATGAAAAGCTTATTCAAGTCCACCCCTTGTACAACTTGCTTTAAGCTAATAAACATAAACTTTTTAAAGACAAAACATGATCAAGAATACTTACAACTAGCACAAGGCTAGGGAAGCTTTCAATGCTTGATTATGATGGGGTTTAGTGTGTTCTTCCTTAGTGGTTAAGCTCCAAGCTTGAAACACACAATGGGGGTTTGAAAGATGGATGTTTATGAGTAAATTTGTAGAGTTTTAACTTGAAAGAAAATTGTGTGTGTGTGTTTGATATCTCACGGCATCAAAGGAAAAAGAAAAGAAAGATTTTGATCATTTGTTTAACCTTGTGATGTCTTTATAATCCAAACATATCTCACAAGATCATGAGGATTCATTACTTAGATTTTTATCTTATATAATAAGAATGTATGTGTACTAGTGGATTTTGAGTGATCTTGATGAATTGTTTTATGGGTGTTTGGCCGTGAGTTTCTAAAAGGAAAGAAGAGATTGTATGATTCTTTATAGTACATGTAATCTTCTTAATAAATCAACTCCATATCCATCCCACACTCTACCATATCTAGCTAGATATGGATGTGTATATATTGGCCGATTCTTGAAAGATTTTAAAAGCTTTTTATAAATCTTGTATGTACCATATAATCTTCATCATATCTTTCATGTATATCTTCACAAATCTTCTCTAGATTGTTTGTACAAATAAAATAAGATTATGATCATGTGAATGGCCTTAGGGCCGATTCTTGTAGGAGATTTTAGTGGGGTCCACAACACAAAATATTCGCTACATAATATGTTAAGCTTCATCCCCTAACGTTCGGGTGTCGTTCGGGTATTTTTCGGATTTTAATCGCGTGTTATTCGGACATTATAATAGCTTCTAATAACCCTTAAACATAGCCTAGTTTAAGTGTTGATTAGTTATTTAGGCTCTTGTCGGGTGAAATTATGAGTCATACGCGTACCGGGTGCGGTACGCGCACTTTATTCGTTACCGGGAGATTTGTATGGAAAGTTTTCACTTATGGTTTTGGAGTTCCAAAACTCATTATATTTTGTAAAAATACCCTTTATTTTATATCCTAGGTGTCCGGGATTCTTTTCGTTTATTTAATTTTTACCGGGTAATCACCAACGTCCGTACCGGAAAAGTTTATTCGCACATGATCCTATCATGCTTCATCATTAAACGTGTGCATTCCTATGCATCTTATAGGGAATTTGCTATTCTCTACGGCATCAATTAAATTAATCCAATTAATTTAAACACGCATTTAAACCGTTAATTACATATACTAATTACGTACGGAATCACATCGATTTTTGCAGGATGTTACATTTCATCTTCAGGCGTTATTAGTCTTTGGTGTGTTGATTATATTTCATACTATATATATTGATGTTTAAAGTTGATTATATTTGTTTTGTTTAACGTTGATTAGATTTGGTTTTTTAATCCGTCTGTAGAGTTTTTGTTCCTTGGTTGTAACCTTTCAGTTATTAAACATCTGATCAGTGTTAAAAAATATAAACAGACGTTGCGAAACAGCGGTTCCTCTCAGCAGACATTTGGTGTGTTGACGCGTCGGTGATTACCGTACAATGGATAAGTGTTGGTCTGTTGAAGCGTCAGTATAAACAGCCGTTAGGAAACAGACGTTTTGTCTGCTGACTTGTCAGTGGTTAGCATACAGCAGATAAGGGTTGGTTAATGTGCAGCCAATCTATTGGTTGGCCTTAAAGGAGGTTTTGATCCTCCCGTGTGTTTCCACACGGGATCTCACCTAGTACATATAATAAATCAAAGCCATTTTAATGACATGACACTCAAAGAGGGTATTCTCTCCATTGAGTGTGTCATGTGTCATCCCATGTGGCAAGAGTTTTATTTTAGGAAAATAATAATTTAAAATTTAAAAACAAAATTAGATTTTTATCTCTAATATTTCCTCCCACAACTTTTAAACGTTACTATCTTTTATATACGAGATTTTTTAAAGAAAAAAATTACACCAAATTAACGAGCATTTTATTATCTTTCCAACGGGTACCATAGTGCTATATAAAAAACGGAGAAAAAACGACTATTTTTTTTGTGTGGTTTTGTTCATACAGGAAAAAAACACAAAGTGTTCAGGTTATTCATTAATCATGTATAGGCAAGTCATTGGTTATGTTCAAACCAATAAATATGAATTTTATTTACATGTGTTAGCATTGGAGTTGTACATTGTTTTAGGTTAGGTTTTAATATTAGAGTTATACATTGTTAATTGTTTTAGGTTAAGTGCTACCTGAAGCTTTCCTACATGTAACTGTAATGTATTAAAATTGATGTAACGCAAGCATTTACTTTGCTATCATAAGCTATATGAGTGCTAATAGCCTAACAAACCAAACCGATTCAACTGAACAACATTAGTACTGATATTGGCATTATCAAAACCGGTACAGGTTCGTTTTTATGATTTTTACCATGTTAAACACGTGTCTTCCATTTCGGCAAAACACAATTTTATTTTTTACATTCTCTTTTGGTTGCTATAGCGAGTGTCGGTACCGTAACAAACCTCACGGATACCTACCGAATTTCCAACACACCGCGCAGAAAATCCTACTAGTATATACTAAAACATATTGTTCTCTTTTCACTTGTTTTCTGCACATACACAACCTAACCTATAGATGCTACTACCAGAAAAAAGTAACAACAATACAAAATTCCACTACATTTCATATCCTTCATTGTGCAATTCTTTGCATCTCATTTTGTTCATCAAATGTTTCAATCAAAAGTGGAGGTGCATAATGTGCAGTCCCTTGATGTTCCTCCGCATCCTGGCAATACGAAAGTATGATCGTATCGATCGACATTTCCACGACCGCAAAGAAAAGGGTAGCCACCACATACCCGAGGCCCCAACACGCCTGCAACATCAAACAAAATCCAGTTAGTATAGATCTTTTTGTTCAAAGATTAAATTTTGACCAAAACCCGCGTTACATACCAGCACAGGAAACAATGGGGATGTGACCTTGTTGTGGGATGATTTGTATTTATGAGTATCCAACATAAGAAATGCAAAAAGTGCACTTGCAAGACTCACACACAGCTTTCCAAGATAGAATATAACGTCCCCGATTACGTTTACTCTGCCTATACGGAGAATATTACTAATAATCAAATCGGTTGCCATTTCAGAAGCACTAAAGAACCCTTTTCCTGTTATAGCAATCTGCAAAAAACAGAGTCAAACGGGTCAAACAAGTTGAAAGTCGTCCAAATACATACCTCTTAAGTCTTTTATATTAAGATGTATATTATTGTAATAATATTGGCTTTCTAATAGAGTTCAATAAATTATTATTCTATCAATAAGTGGTAACAAAATATAAATTACAGAAAAAGTGGTTGCAGATTACACATTGACATGTTACCCAACCTGCTCAACCCATCCATACATTGCGGTTTACAAAAAGATAAAAAAGATCGATTCTTTACTAACCATAATGTATGCATTGCGGTTTACAGATTTTATGGTCAATTCAATGCACTTTAAGCAAAACCGAGAAGTATGAAACATCATCCGTTTAATCCAGCTTTCAGGCATGATTTCAGCACCTTTTAGTCTCCGGCGTATGGCCTCAAGTATGAACCTAGTTGACTCAACAAAGGATACAATCAAGGAGCCGATCGCCACCGACCCTAGGCTATATCTCATGAGTAGCTTCATTGATGAAAAAACCGGAAGAAACGGAATCGTTGCCTAAATTAAACAAAAGATCAATAATTAGACAAAATAAAATGCCAAAATAAAAAAAATCTTTAATCGGCTAAAAGGCTAACCGAAGATTCGCCACGAGCCCAATAGTATGAAGCTACAGAACCAGCAATCACAGTTGAAGAGCATGCGATAATAAACTGAGTAGCCCAATAGCACCCAAACAAGTGGAATAGAATTGAAGCTGCAATATGCGGCGTGTAATGGATACTATAGCCACAACAATCATCACAACTGACCCGTTTGGCTTTAAGATCATAGGCACAACAATTTGTGTTGCAATCATTGCGGACTACTTGACCCGAACTAAAAAGATTAAGCGCAGCCGATAACCAAAACATATAAAAAATTGCAAGGATTGTGTATGGTATAAGCGGGAATATTATTAACGCATGAACTTCTCCAATAACCTTTGCAGCAACCTGCAGTTATATACTTAAAGTTTATTATTCCACACATATTGATGTCATAATTTGTGGGATAATGAACTCTAAGATATGATTATACTTGCCTTAAGTACTGAGGTTGCCATTATAATACGTCTAACTATTGCTATAGACGATAGAACCGAAACAATCATAACACACGTCATGAGAAAAGCAGCGGTGTGGATATGATGTTGCTCCTGAATAAGATAAACAATGAGTAGTTAAATGCATAGCATTTTAGCGACGAGTTATAGTGAGCAAACGAATAAAAGAATCGATTAATGTAAGAACTTACCCGAGCAGAAACGTGATAGTATGGATCATGTTCACCAATGATGGGCGAGATAGCATCGTCTCCGATCCATCCAGCTAAACAACACAAAATAAGGAAATAATGTCACAATATTACAGGAAGGACTCATGTGCCTAAAATAACAAGATAAATAAGTTCATCCATTAATCTTTTACCTTTCGTGTAGTAAAACATTGTGACTGATATTATGAGGCCGTTAAACAAAAATACGGTAACCCATGGCATCGCGGTTACAAAATGTCGAATCATTAAGAGCCATAGCATTGATAAAAATAGAGGCAAGAGTCCTCCACACACAATCAACACAGGCCATGATTTTCCAACATCAGCAACATATCTCTGAAATCAATTACACGAACAGTTAATCTCAGTCTTGAATATATTAGTGCCATGAACTAGCATAACAAAAAGTAAACAGGGTGTGCTACTCACGAAAATAACGAAAAAAGAAAGTACGAAAGTGGGATTTTCGATCCAGTTACTTGAGAATGGGTCAATTGGCTTGTCTTATAGTTATAGCAAACGCGTCAAGTCAAAAACTTTAGCTAAAAGGGAATAAGGCAAATAATAGGTGTCACGAGTCACGACAGTTTGAACGTCAGCGAATACCTCTTATTAATGTAGTACAATAACAAATTTTCAATTTGGTGGTGTTTTGTCTCAAACGGACTGAATCCAAAAAAAAAAAAATAAAAACAATCAAAAGGGCAAAGTCATACAGGTTAGACGCCATAACAAATTTTTGGTTAAAACTGAAGGTGGTAACTCCGACATAATGACTTACAAATATGGATCAAATAAAAAGAACTACGTTAAGGGGAACAGATCGAATGGGTCAACACAGATTGAAAGTCACCCAAAATCTACATTTAGTGCAAATGACCACCAAGATCATCTTATTCAAATATTTGATACATTATATTACATTGATCAAAATTGGTGGTTACGTTATTTCAAATTATTTCTAAAAGCATTTGAAATAAAATTTCATCAAATCAGAGCCCGTGCGCAAACTTTCTTAACATTTAGAAAAAGTGTTTCCTTGTCAACATGACCCACTTCACCAAACCCATGTTGACCTATTACCCAACGTGTCGTACTGTCGTCCATACCTTCAATACTGATGATCGTGTGTTGATGGAGTTGTGAATAGATTTATCTATGACCATGTCATCATTGATAGTAAGCCCGTTCAATTGCTTCCAATGTGTTAACGACACATTTGATGGACGATCAATAAATTGGCAAGTCCAATAAACTACATTACAAACAGAACTAATTACAACAATTAACAAATCAATAATAATATAAAAAACTATTAATTTATTGTAACTAAATGCCACTAATTACATACCGTTTACGCTTGGAAAAATGACAGGGTAACAAGGACCTTGAAGTTGAAGAGAAGTGTTTCTTAACTCAGGAGTAAGGTCAGCATAATAATCATAATTCATATCAATCCAATCATCTAACGAAAGACGAATATCTCCTTCGGGATAATCACAAACCCAATTCAAAGAATCTTCCGATGGTATCGGGCAATCCAACAAACATATCGTCCGCGCGTTAGATAGTTTAACTCCACTGTTCTTTAATCCACTTTGGTAAACTTGATTAGGATTAACATAGTACTTCAGTTCCAATTCGCGAAGGTTAAAATCTTTGTGCTTGCCTCCACATACATTTCCTTTATAATCCAACCCAAAGTTTAGCCTATATAAAATATTAGCACATGACCAACAAATTAAAACATTAGCATTTAAAAATAGTACTATATTTCCATGAAAATGAATCCCTAATCAATTAAAAGGTAGCTAATTGTTCCCTAAATTATTACATTACAAAAATTATGCAACTTTCATGATTATTTTCTTGAATAATTTGTCAAGAATCAATAAATCATACATCCAATATTTTTTTTAACTGCCATCGAATAAAAGCCCAGCTAGCTACCCTGGATAACCCAATGGCAAAAGGCGATCTCATACGCTCTGATCGCAAACAGCGTGTAGCCCAAGCCCACCATCTCCGGTCCCAGGAAAACCAGCAGCCCAAAGTCTCACTGCAGTAAAACCCGGTTGAGATCGGATTCAAACTTGAGACATGTGACATTCAGCCCATATCTTAACCTCCCTTATGCCAGTTGAGCTAAAGCTCATTAGTAATCAAACATACGCCAAAAAATAGCAAATGAACTTAATTAACAATCAAAATCAAATATTGACCATCATTAAAACATGAAATCTTGAAATCCCTCTAGAATAATTATTAATTAACTATTCAAAAATCAAAAAGCATGAAACTTTATTGTTTTTTTTTTCTAATTAAAATTTTTATAAATAACAACTCCAACTCAAAAATCAAAAAGCAAGAAACTTTATTATTATTTTTATATCTTTTTTTTTTTTTACTTTTACCTCAATGGGTTTCCTTGGTTGAAGCCAAAGCTGGAGTTAACAATCATAGAAATCCAGAAAGCAATGAACAGAACAAGAAACACAATATCTCTGCATTTTCTGTTGTATTTTATGATCCCATTTGCATTACCAACTTCACCACTTCCATCACTTGATGGGTATTTACCATTTGATCCTCTCATGTGTGATCTTGCTTGCTTGCTTGCTGATGATTCTAGAGAGAGAGAGAAACAAGGGCTTTATGATGAGAGAGAAAGAGGGGGGAAACAAGTGAGACAGTGAAAGCAGGAAAAAGGAGTGTGAAGGGGGGTCACAAAGAAGATATGGAAGTATCATTAGTTTATTATATTTAACCCATGTTCCAGTTTTTCATGCTTTTTTTGGTTCTGTCTTGGATTTTAATAATAGCAATCTTTATAACTTTTTCTTTTTAATTTTGGAAAATAATAAAAATAAACGGTAAATAAATTTACCAAAATACACAGTTGAACCAGCTATATTTTAGGGGGTTTTACGAAAATCTAGATAGCCAGTTTTTTTTTAACGGCGGAAACGCTTTATATATATATATACTAGCATTTTGACCCGCCGCGCGTTGCAGCGGCGTCAAAGCTTAAGTGACTCGAATTTATACCATTAAATATTTGATCCAGTTTGTTTGTAAACAAAATTAACGCCAAAATGTAGATTAACATAAGTGTACATAAAAATACAATAAGCTCGAAAACACTGTCACCATCACTTAGTGTGTCGTCAATCCTTATTTGTTCGGCTGACAACCAGGGCCGTAGCCAAGTACAACCCAAGGTGTGCGACCGCATGCCTTGAAATTTTTTTTAGTGTTTTTTGCAAGTGAAAATCCCGATCGCATCTCTTAAAAGTTTGGAAAAAGCCCCCGAATCACACCCCTTAAAAAACAATCTTGAAACCGCCACCGACAACACTTCTAAAATATCATTAACCAACGCTACAGAAATAGTTTTATTGTGTTTTTTTAACGTACCAATTGAACCCAACAACCAAGTCTAAAACATGGAGTAATATAAGTATATTTAATTAGTTTTCTATACATCAATCTATTAATTTGTGAAAGAAGATAATAAAAGCATTTGTAAAACCAAAGTAGTGTACGGGTGTCACACCTATATGGGCTTTAATAAAACCATTTGTAAAACCAACAGTGGTTTTGTAATATCTACCCCTGTTTTTAATATCTTCAATTGTTTTTACTAAAAAATTAAAAACCATTAATCTGACTTCACCGACTCATCTACTCAGTCATACATTAGAGAGAGAGAGAGAGAGAGAGAGAGAGAGAGAGAGGAGAGAACCTCCAGCCGGTCAAGGAGGCGGCCACCATAGTTCGCGGCTCGATGATTGATTGATTTCGTCCAAATTGATTAAAAGAAACACAGAACATGCTAATATTTCTTATGTTAGGGGATCATGTGTAAGGATTTTAGGCTGCTAATAGTTACCTTGCATAACGTGACTGTATAGGGATATCCCTGACTTTAATTCGATTCACTGTACCACTCTGGCTCACAAGAACAGCCTGCTCATAACTTTCACCATCCTCTGTAACACAAAGAAATTAATTAATTAATTACTGTGGGTAAGTAGACAACTCATGTGCACCACGGATTGAAACCTGAAAACAACATTTACCTGCTATAGTAAAACCAACTACAAAAACATCATCTAGGTGGTCTTCGGAGGAAAACTTGCAAAATATTTTATAAAAAAATGTCAACAAACTTGAGCACAGTAGAAGCAACAGGTGAACAACAAATAAATGTATATTTCCCTTCATAATAAAACTTGCTTAGTGTAAATTTAAGGTAGAGAAAGGATATCTTGTAACCTATTAAACCAACCCTATTCAAAGGAGACCGGCGGAAGCGACTTAGAGGAACTCGCTTTCCATAGCCATTTTCAGAGACGAACAACAACCATGGCCATGTGGACGCTTACTGCAGATTATTTTTAATTAGTTGTAAACCATGAAATAATGAAAGTTATGTGATTAAAGGGGAATTCTAAGGGATTACAAATTGAATGATATAGGGAAGTTCTCATGATTAATTGGGGGTTACAAACTGAACTTCTACGCTTCTCTCATGATTAATTAGTGTCCTGTGTAACACATTCAGTATTCAATTGGGTTTTATGAAGGTTAGCATTCAATTAGGTTTTATGAAGGTAGGTTACATTTTGAGAATGATATAAAGTGTGCATTAAACAATTATGCAATTGGCATTATAAGTTGTACATGGGGGCAAAAATGGAAGAAAATGACCAAAAATTAGAAGTTTGTGAAGAGGCTTTTGATATGCCATCTTAAAATTAAAGTGAAATTACCTTTAAGGACATGCTTCCTCCTTAATAAGGTAATAGATATATATATATATATATATATATATATATATATATATATATATATATATATATAAAGAGCCAGCTAGGGGCTGGAAACAAACACGAAAAAATGGCCACAACAGACAACCAAACACGACTCCAAACAGAACACAAAACAGACCGACGTTACATACAAGACGAGACATCAAAGTCGACCCATTTATCCCAAGCTGGCACCGAAAGTTTGGATCTGTGAGAAATCCAAACGAAGGCGTCTTCTTTAATTAGCTCCACCGTCTTCCTCGGTTGGATATAATTATTCTCGAACAGTTTGTTGTTTCTGGCGACCCAAATTCTCCAAACCGTAGCATAGGCGATCGTCAAAACCAAGCGCTTCCAAGTCTTCGAGTCGGGGCGGTTATGAAGGTACTCCAAAATGCCATTAAGGGAGGAGACGGCATTTGGAAACGGGATTCTGGTCCATACGAGAACCTCCCACCAAATGCATTTAGCAAGCAGGCAGTTAGCGAATAGGTGATCTGGGTCTTCAGTCTCTAATCCGCAGCGAACGCAAGAAACATCCTGAAGTTGAATGCCCCTGGACACAAGTTGGGCTTTAGTAGCAATTTTTCCTTGACCCGCTCTCCAAACCAGAATATTACACTTCTGGGGAACCCACGAAACCCACGCGAAACTCGTGTTTGGCTGAGGAGCACCAGCCGCAGCTTCAATTACCAATCTAACCCCTTTAACTGAAAACCCAACCTCATAATTATTGGCCCATTCCCATTTATCCAGACCCTCCCCAATACTAACCTGATCCAACAGCTGCATCAGCTCCATCCGCCTATCCCTACCCGCACTGTCAACAACATCCTCCTTAAAAATCCCAGACCAGTGACCATCACTACCAGAGCCAGTTCTGCAGGAATCGACCATACCATCTTTATCAGTAGCATGTCTATATAAATCTGGAAAAACAACCCGCAATGGTTCGTTTAGCAGCCATGGATCCTTCCAAAGACGAACAATAGCCCCATTTCTCAAAGTAACCTTAAGATTATCTTTCAAAGAAATCCCAAGCTTACATAACTTATCGTCAACCCCACCAATATCTTTCCACACACCCGGAGCCGTTCTTTTGAAAGGAATTAATTTATTGTTGATTTCCGTCTTGTGAAAAGCATAAACAACACGAGCCCAAAGATGATGAGGGTCGCATTTGTACCTCCACCACCACTTAGCGAGCATAGAGAGGTTGAACTCTTCCAAGCCGCCTAACCCAAGTCCCCCGAATTTTTTTGCTTTCGTCATCCTATCCCAACGAATCCACCTAACTTTGCTACGAGAACCCGTCTTTCCCCAAACAAAATCTCTCCTTAGGCCTTCAAGTTTTTTGATAATCCCTTTCAGGGCTGAAAACAAAGAAAGATAATAGGAGGGGAGGCTTCCCAACACCGCCTTAGCAAGGGTCGCCCTCCCCGCCAATGACAAATATCTACCTTTCCACGAAGAGAGTTTTTTGGTGAATTTATCAACGACCGGCTGCCAAAACTTCTCTCTTTTCATGTTTGCTCCAATGGGGATGCCAAGATAAGTGAATGGGAATTCACCCATCTTGCAGTTTAGCTTATTCACCATCCGCTCCACTTCTCCACTATTGACCCCCACACCAAACAGTTGGCACTTCTTATGATTAACATTAAGCCCGGAAAGCAAGTTAACCCACCGAAGGAACCGGGCGATGCTAACCATATTAAAATTAGACCACTCACCCACGAATATCATATCGTCCGCATAGCAAAGATGCGAAATCGTCGGACCATCACTAGGAAGTTTGAGACCATGGAACATTCCCAACTCCACAGCCCTATTAAAAAGCATAGAAACCACCTCCATTGCAAGGATGAAAAGAAAGGGAGACAGTGGGTCGCCTTGACGAAGACCTCTCTTATACGAAAATTCCTCCGTGGGGGCCCCATTAATAAGGATCGACCCTCTACCCGAGCTCAAACAACCTTTTATCCATCCGACCCATTCTTTCGGAAAACCCATAAAAGTCATAGTCCGAAACAAAAATTTCCAATTCATCGAGTCATAGGCTCTTCGGAAGTCCACTTTGAAAATCATAATCTCCCGTTTAGACCTCTTAGCCCAAGATACCACTTCACTAACGATGAGCAGGCCATCCAAAATATACCGTCCACCAACAAACGCCGATTGCGTCTGCGATATAACCGAAGGCATGACCTTTTTGAGTCTTAGCATAAGCGTCTTCGAGATGATTTTATAAAGAGACCCGACCAAAGAGATTGGCCGGAAGTCTTCAAGGTCTTGCGGATCACCTCTTTTGGGTATTAAGGCTATGAAAGATGCGTTACATCCGAACGAAAATTCCCCCTGCTATAAAATTCGTCCATCATTTTTAACACCCACGGTTTCAAAAGCTGCCAAAATTTCTTAAAAAATTTTAGAGTGAATCCGTCCGGGCCCGGGGATTTACCCCCGTCGCAGCTTTTGATGGCATCCCATATTTAATCTTCAGAAAAAGGAAGGATCAGGTCACGAGCTTGGTCAGTAGACACTTTCGGTAAACCCAGATTCTGGAAAGCGGGTCTTCTCCGAATAGGTTCGGCGAACTGTTTTTTAAACCAAATTTTGGTCAAATCTTTAACTTTAGAGGGATCGCTGACCCAAAATTGATCAAACATCAGCCCGTTAATCCTCCGGTTAGCAAGCTTGGCATTAATAACGTCGTGAAAGTAGGCACTATTTTCGTCTCCGAATTTAACCCATTGGATCCGCGCCTTCTGCATCAGATCACGGCTTCTATTCATGTCCATTTTTTTCAATTTCGAACGCAGGCCTACTCTAAGCTGCTTTTCCCAAGCCGAAAGTTGAGCAACTTCTGCCATGGACTCCAGTTTTTCAATCGCTTTCACCAACACCAGTCTATTTTTTTCTTCCAGGGTTTTCGCCGAGCTCTTCCACTTTTTTATATCCCTTTTGAGGTCCTGCAGAAAAGTAATGAAGGCTCTATCTGCGTAACCACACAACTCGCCATTCCCCACCCTTTTCCTGACGAGATCGTCCAACTCAGACAACCCCAACCAGGAATTAAAGAATTTGAAAGGAGAGGGACCAAAATCCGAAACACTACAGGACAAAGACACAGGGCAGTGGTCCGAAAAACCTTTCTGATGAACTTCCAGTTTAGCACCTGCCCAACTCCTCATAAAAACATCGCAAACAAACACTCTGTCCAGCTTGCTAAGCTTAATCTCCGCATTATCCGAAATATAGGTGAAACGCCCCCCAGTCATACGATATTCCAACCACCCAACATTTGCCAGGATCCCATTAAAAATCATCGCCGCCCTTGCATCGAAAACTGAGTTAACCCTTTCCTCGGCGTTTCTAACTTCATTGAAATCCCCCATCGCCACCCACATACCTTCCAACTGGGATCGAATATCAACGATTTTATCCCAAAGTTGGCTCCTTCTCACGGCATCATTCGGAGCGTAAACGTTAAGAACGTTAATCTTCACATCCATTCCCGCAATAAACCCGGACACCAAGATAAAATTATGATCCTCAATCGATGAGACAGCCGAAAAAACCAAGGAGTCCCACAACGAAACCAACCCCCCAGATCTGCCCACGACATCAACTAAGGCACAACCCATGGGCGTTCTGTCCCAGAAACGAGACCAGAACTCTGCAGAACCCCCAGACTTATGAGTCTCCTGCATCCCCAAAAACGAGCCCTTACAGGAGCGTTTAACATTCCGAACCCACCCTGGTTTTTCCGAACTTGAAACCCCCCTAACATTTAATGTGACAAAATTCATTGATCACAAGTTTTCTCCCTCTCCCCATGAATAAGCCATGTACTTTCATGTGTTTGTTACGGCTAATAACTAAGACAGGAGGGACTAACTACTATATATATATATATACATACATATACATTTGGCTACAATCACAATCCCAAACACCAACCCAAATACAAATCTAAATCATGGCAGCGTGGACTAACCAAGATCAACTCGAGTTGGTGAAGGCGTGGATCAACACTAAGGATAATCCGTCAAACGATAGAGAGCATTTTTGGCGCAATGTATTGGAGGAGTTCAACCGAATTACTGAAACGAACAACCGTACTGTCGATCAGATCGCCAGTAAGTGGTCTGCAATACAAAATAACTGTACGAGATGGCACACAGTCTATGAAGCGACGATGCAGGCGCACCCTGGCGTTAGCGAACATATGGCAATTCAACTGACACACGACGCTTATCGTCAACGTTACGACAGCGACTTCAACATCACCGATCTTTTGTCCTGGTCTATGATGCGTTTTGATTTTGTTTAATATTATGTTTTATGTTAGTGTTTGATTTGTAATGTTTAAGGTTTTAATGTTAATGTTTTATTTGTTTTTGTGTTTAATTAAATTAAATAAATAAATTTTAAAAAAAAAACATTACATAATTAAATTAGTTAAATAACCATTACATAATTACTTAAACAACCATTACATAATCCTAATACCTAAATTACTTAATTAAACACTAGATAATTCCTAAATTACTTATTTAATCTTAATTTTCTCCACTATGGAGAGTAGTTGTCCCAGTCCTCGATTGTGTAGTACGTGGGGGACACGGAACGAGAACTATCACGACCATCGGATCTCGCATCCTCGAGGATATAGCAGTGCTCACGAGGAGGGGAAGGTTGGCTCCAGAGTAGTTCCTCCTCCTCAGCTTCCCTGAGGGCTTCCAAGTCCTCCTCAGTTGGCTCCCCTCGTTGACGGGGGTGGGGGTAGTCTGGTGATGGGGGGTGGGGGTAGTCTGGTGGTGGGGGGTGGGGGTAGTATGGTGGTAGGGGGTGGGGGTAGTCTGGTGGTGGGGGGTGGGGGCCGACGACATTAGTCGGTCCACTTCTCTAACAGCCATGGCATAATCCATGGCCCAGACCCATTCCTCATCCGTGAAGTCATCATTGGCTTCAGGAGGAGGAGGAAATGTTGGTTGTGCAGCAGAAGGAGGAGGAGTGAAGGTTGGTGGTGCAGCAGCAGGAGGAGGAGGATGATAGAACCAATGTTGTGGAGGAGGAGAATGGTAGTCTCCGGGGCCGGCCCCGGCTCCGACGAGAGTACTGCCGGAGATTAGACGGTCCGGCAGCTCCTGGTGCAAAACCGCCACCCATTGATACATTATAGAGGATTTCATGAGTTGTCAACGAATGTTGCAAACAACTATGATACATTACAATTTTCAACTACAGGATTATTTAAACAGATTTAAAAACAGACTTTCCAAACTTAACTTGTAATCAATATCTAACAAAATACCTATAAATTTAAATTAGACCAGTCTTTTCAAATTCATAATTACAAACAGTCGGCACATCCCTAAAAGTCTTTGATGAGCACTGTACAAACGAAGGATCTAGATGGAAATATACCTTAAATTTAAAGATTATTATTTTATATTAATTAAACAATTAAAACTATTGTTCTCACATATAATTTTAAGTCTTTTATTGTTCCTATATATTTAAAAAATGAACATACACTTTATATCAATAAAATTTCTACTAAAATGCCACCATCTATAAAACGTGAAATTATAGCTTTTTTTTTTTGTTGAAGACTTATTATGACTTAAATAAATAATATTTCCATGACAAACTATTTTAAAATATGTAAACTTACTATTTACATATAACCCAGTTAAACTATTATAACCATCTGTTTAAATTAATAAGATGAATATTACCATTATGTTCAATTTCCTAATAATAACTTTGATATGGAAACCTATTCTAACTTCAAGTCATACAATATTTCATGAGTTGTCAACGGATATTATCAAACAACTGTGATCAATTACAATTTTCAACTAAACAATGATATCACCAGAGTTTTAAAACAGACTTTGCAAAGTTATTGTTAGAACAGATATTGGATAACAGAAGTTAAAACAGATGAGGATGACAAAGTAACATAACATCCACGCCAACAGATGTTAACAACAGCTGTTAACTAAAATATATTCATACCAAGTTGTTAAAGCATTGTGTACAAAATTAACATACATATCTTTGAACTTCAAAGATGTTAACAAAAGCTTACAACTCGAAAAACTTAACAAACATCTGAACACGTTAATAATAAGTTCTTAACTTTCAAATCTAGCTGCCTTCTTCTTCAATCTTTTGCCCCTAGAAGTTTGATCACTAAAATTTACATTACAACAATCTTCAATACTTCGTTTTCTATTGGGACTTGTGGCAGTATCAACAAACGCATCAACACATACAAGATCCTTCAAACAAACCACGAAACAGCTAATAAAATGTTATATAAGAATACAAGATGTAGAAACAACCTAGACATACTTGCACAAAGGTATAAATACCTTAGAAGTAACTTGAAACCCAAGTTGCGAAGATTCAGAAGGCTTAACAGACACTTTTCGACAAACTTCCTGAATGACCTAAAAAGTGCTCAAATATAAAGAAGCATAACAGATTTAAATGTCTATTAAAAATAAATGCTTATTAAAAAAATTAGAATAAATACCTCGGCAGATGTACCATGTGCATTCTCATACCCATCAACCAACTCTTGATTTATAATACGCTGACAATTAATCTTAACGGCAGTGTACACATGGTACTCATTTATAAGACTGTAATCACAAACCTCAAGATTGAAAGTCAGTTTGTTTTCAACAACTGGAGACAACGCAAGCGGGAAACTATTTGTGTTGCTTTGCTTCAACACCCTTTCCCTAATATACCATGCAGCAGCGCCAATGATCATCATCACATCTTTATCAAACATCACAAATGATACATCTCCTGATTCATCTTGTACCCTTATCTGCAACTTGAACCTAAAACAAATAAAACATAAAAAACAGTGTATACATAAAAAACATGAATGAAATGAAAATTCTGGAAAAAAAAAAAAAACAGTGTATACATCTACTGATTTACATACTTTGTGGTAATGGAAGTACATTCCCAATCACATTTTCCACAACCCAAAGCAGTAACAGGCAATTTGAGAACTGTTTCACACACTTCTTCAACATTTTGCAAAAACTCAGATTTACACAAAACTTTCTTGTTACAATTGCGACAGGCAGCATAAAACCAACCATAGCTTTCTTCAACACTTTTTATGGTGGCAACAACAACAAAAGACATCGACTGCACACACAATGTATATTAAACATACACTTTTAAACAATACAAAAATATAGTAAAGTGAAGACATATAAAAGTTACTAATAAAATATTGAAACCTCTTGAATTCCTGGTAGAATGACTTCATCAATAGGCTTCTTTTGTGTCTCAACGGTTTGAGAAGTACAACCACACTCTTCATCTTGTTTCAACATCAAACTCCGCAATGGATAAGCCCTCTTCCACTTTCTTATAACTCGAGCCTTCGTGTATCACATGTCTTTGGCTGGATACAGATCACAACGACTTTCTTCATCGTATATTGAGGTGGACATTATTTTAAGTTTTAAGAGGGAAATTTGAAAATCTTTTTTAGAAAATTCAAAGCTGATATAAAAAATGGGTGCATTAGTTATGTGCTTATATATAGGGGGAGCTGACGAGGCATGTTTCCCTACGTGGATTTAAAATTTCTCCCTTGAAATTCAAAAACTTAGGGCCTAAAACAGCTGAGAGGATATTAGTAAACCTCTGCTGTTGGTTGGCAGACGTAGGGATTGAGATTCGCTGTTGACGGCAACAGCGGTGGTTTCACGTGGCCCACCCTTTTTTTTGAATTTTTTAATGGGATTAATGACGTCAGTTTTTGCATCATACAGACATTGGTGGCTAGTCTCTCCGGCTGACACATCAGCTTTCTGACGTCAGTTATGCTTCTCCTATGAAAAGTATAGATAGATATAGATTAAGGGGCTTATTTTTAATAATTTTTAACGGCTCGAATTATTGTATTTCCTACAGGAGCTGTTGATTGGTATCATTTGGATCTCAAACAAAACGACGCAGGTGCAGAAGGGAAGTCCGGTAATCGATCTCACGGAACCGATTCACATCCTTTTTCCTCCATTTCAAATCCATCTCCTAAACAAAAGCACCGCAAATCATCTTTACATATTATTATTATTATTATTATTATTATTATTATTATTATTATTATTATTATTATTATTATTATTCCATCTCTTAGTTTTTCAACAATGGCTGGACGGTCGGGATCATCCTCAACGATGATCGTCACAAACACACCGGCAAAAGATCTCGCCTACACCAATTGCGCCTATTGTTCACCGTCCGATCTTCGTCACTTCGCTCTCCCTGGATCTAATCTCGCTTTTGCCCTCGTTGGTGACGTCTTCGTTCTCTCTATAGCATATCCTTTTATTTTTTTTTCATAATATATTATTATTATTATTATTATTATTATTATTGTTCTGTTACTCAAACCTGTCTTTAGATTGTTTCAATTTGTTTTAATTTGCAAAACTGTTATTTGGTGTTTTTGATAGATGACTGTTTTCGGTTTAAATTTTCTTGCGCAGAATATTTTATTTGGTGTTTTTGATGTATGAAGATTAATATAGAAACTTTTAAGCTGCCTTTAGTCTGTTGTTTATGCGGAGAATAGTATAATATTGGTAGTATATGTGTTTGAATTATTTGTTTGAGAATTGAGTTACCGCTGTTATCATGTTAATATATGAGTTGCACATAACTTTGATATGTGGAACTGGAATTGGTTTAACTACAGAAGGATCTTAGGTTATGCTAGATCCGTTTTCAGGTTGTAAGAATCGATAGGCGCTAGTCGACCGATGAGGTACAGACTAGCGATTAATTGGGACTAGTAGGGATTAATCGGATTGGGATCTTATATGCAATTTTCAGTTACACACATTTATATTTAATTTCTTAAGTTGACATGTTTTAACCCCTTCCTCGACTCACATGTTTTAAGTAGATAAGATTAATTGCCGGAATTTATAGGTTTTGGCCGGATTCACTAGACAGCCACCGATTTTTGGCCGATTATCACCGATTTTGACCATTAGATGAAAATTACTCAACCTCTGATTGGCGATTAATCGGAGGCTAGGTGCGATTTTTACAACCATGGTTTTCAGTTAAAATTTCTTACACATTTCTTTATTTCATATATTTGATATATGAGGATTCCGATTCATATAGAAAGTTTAAGTTACTTTAGTCTATTGCTTATGTGAAGAACAGTAGGTAGGTATATATGTTTAAATGATTTGTTGCTGTTGTTGTCATGTTGATATATGAAGTGTCGCTTTATTGTTTTGCTTAACTGGAAATAAACTGCCTACGATACCATACAAAGTGGGCAAATTGGACTTAATGCTATCCAACGACGCCATGCAAGAGTTTCTACGGGAGATTCGGTATCCGTTAGCAGGTTTGTGGTTATAGTTACTCTAGTGTTTTAACTAGGTTTTTGTTTGTTGTTTTACAAATATATTTTGTGAACCGTTTTAGGTTTATTCCACCGGAAGATTTCAACATTGCATTACTTACCCTTGAGTTGGAATTTGTGAAAAAAGGGAATAAAGAAGAGCAGGTATTGTCTTGAGTATTTGCCTAAGCACATGCTTTTTTACTGGTATATCAACTTCTTGTTTTACGATTACACCCTATTCTCAAAGTTGAACGTTTTGTATTTTGAAGGTTGATGCTGTCCTTTTAGCTCAACAGCTTCGAAAAAGATTTATAAACCAGGTATGACCTCTTTATGCTTTGTGCATCTTGACGAACGTAATGACAGCAAGAGACCATTGTTACAACTATTTGTTATTTGTTGGAGAATTACATGAAGACTTACTTTAATGCAGGTTTTGACATCAGGGCAAAGGGTAACTTTTGAGTATCATGGAAATGGTTATATCTTCACAGTCAGTCAGGTTGCTGTAGAAGGGCAGGGAAAATCAGACATTGAAAGAGGCATGCTTTCTGAAGATTCATACATTGTGTTTGAAGCCTCCAATTCTAGTGGTATTAAGGTATTATTTTCCAAATTAGATCAAATACTATTGCGTTGTTGACTTCTTTGCTGTTCTTGTATGTATGTATGTATGTTTTTTTTCAGCTCAATAAGTTTGTTCTTTGTGTGCAGATTGTTAATCAACGTGAGGCTGCTAGCAGCAACATTTTCAAGCACAAGGAGTTTAACCTTCAATCACTTGGTATTGGTGGTCTGAGCAATGAATTTGCAGATATTTTTCGAAGAGCTTTTGCATCTAGGGTTTTCCCTCCCCATGTGGCAAGCAAGTAATGTCTTATCTTTATGTCTTGATATATGACGTTTTGTGTGAAAATTATGTACTAACTTTTTCATTCTATCATGGAAATGGGAATCTTTATGTATCAGACTGGGAGTAAAGCATGTCAAGGGAATGCTGCTATTTGGTCCACCTGGTACTGGCAAGACTCTTATGGCTCGCCAAATTGGAAAGATGCTAAATGGGAAGGATCCAAAGGTATACAATTATTGGCTTTTTTATGTTATATCATATCTTCATAGCGTACTGCTAGTCACAATGGCATGTTAGGTAGAAAATTGAAGTAATTAGTTTGGCTCTTTAAGCATTTACCTGCCAAGCACATGCTACATCATCAAAGCATTTTTTCGTGGAAACATCCATTTCCCAAGCAATCCATCATCCTTCCATTTCAACATCATCTCCACCTTTTACATTTACTTTTCATAACCTGTTATGTTTTATAATAAACTTTATTTTTTTATTTCATAAATTATGTGATTAAAAATAAAAATTGGGGGAAAATTATTTTAAATTCAAACATTAAAAATATTAAATAAATTGAAAATTACCGAAATCAAATATTAGAAAATCATCAATGGGGATATATATTTGTTCTTGCTATATTTTTCCCTAATCATAACACACCGTTCGTTTTGAAATGCAAGCCCCTTTGGCTTATGTTATTATAGGATAATTCTGATACGAACCCGTGGGTCGACCCACGTCTTGTTGGCAGCTACGTTGGGTATTTGACCCATTTAATTATTAGCAGGAATGAGTTTTGGAGGGAACGGTTTTAGGAGCAAGTAGTGGGCCAAAATTAGTGGGGCAGTTTTAATCTAATCCTATTAATATTTTGCGTATTGTTAGATTAGGTCTGTGTGTGTGTTTTTATTTATCTTGTTCAGTCAAATTTAAGTAGATCCCCCATCTCGAATTGGGTCTATCATCATCTTGTAATAGTTTTTTAGTAAATTAAATCATCCGACTTTTGTTGGGTTCTATCAAATTCCATTTCAAGTTTTTCCTCCAATTCAGCATTTATAGAATTTATACATTTGTTAACAAATATTTTATAGAATAAATTTATAATTTATTAAGTATGATAAATATATAAACTAAAAAACCTAGAAAAAATACAAGAAACAAAAAGCAAGTTACCCCAGCCTAGTCCACCCACCCCGTCCGCCGCGATCCTTTACCATGGTCTCAACTCTCGACTCCCACAATATGATCTTCCATGATACTTGTGGTTGGTTCTAATGATGACATTTCTGGTTAATTCTGCAAACTAGATTGTAAATGGACCTGAAGTACTGAGTAAATTCGTTGGTGAAACTGAGAAGAATGTAAGGGACTTGTTTGCTGATGCCGAACAAGATCAAAGAACACGAGGTAGGACAGTAGACTGGTTAGATTCTAGATTATGAAACAAATTTATTTCAGTTCTCATACGGTTATACCCTTTTGTTCAAATTGTTCCAGGGGATCAAAGTGACTTGCATGTGATCATTTTTGATGAAATTGATGCTATTTGTAAGGTATTTTTTCAGATATTCAGTAAGTCTTTCTTATTTTTTTTTTTATACTTGGGCCTTGTTATAACCTGTAATTTTTTGCATCTGCAGTCTAGAGGATCAACTAGGGATGGCACAGGAGTGCATGATAGCATCGTTAATCAGCTCCTTACAAAGGTTGGATCAAGCTTTTAAATTCCAACTTTATGATTAACCAAAAGAAGTACAATTTATAAAAAATGCCAGTCCATACAAGAAACTGAGTGTGTAAAATATCTTATTTAGATAGACGGTGTGGAAGCTTTAAACAATGTGTTGCTCATTGGAATGACAAATAGAAAGGATTTGCTGGATGAAGCTCTTTTGAGGTGAGCCCATTATCCCTTATAAGGAGGTGCTAACTGTCATTAATTAATATTAAACTTTTACTGAACATTTTCTCTAAAATTTGATTAGGCCTGGTCGTTTGGAAGTCCAGGTGGAAATCAGCCTTCCAGATGAAAACGGTCGTTTACAAATTCTTCAAATTCATACAAATAAGATGAAAGAGAATTCTTTTCTAGCTCCAGATGTGAACTTGCAAGAGCTTGGTATGTTTGTTTGCTGAATTTCATCATTTTAATGAAAAAGCATGTTACAGTTTGATTAAGTTTTATGTTTTTGTATTTTGATCGAGGACAGCTGCACGGACCAAGAATTATAGTGGAGCAGAACTCGAAGGTGTTGTGAAAAGTGCGGTTTCTTATGCTCTGAATCGCCAGCTCAGCCTTGATGATCTAACTAAAACAATAGACGAGGAGAGCATCAAAGTCACCATGGAGGATTTCTTGAATGCTCTTCATGAAGTTACTCCTGCGTTTGGTGCTTCCACTGACGACCTTGAACGTTGCAGGTTTAAATTCTTTCAAGCTCTCACTGTTTTATGAATTAATAATCTTGTTTTTGTTAACGATGACTAAGTTTTCTTAATTCTTTAAATCTGATGCAGACTGAATGGAATAGTTGATTGTGGTCAGCGACATGATCATATCTTTAAAAGAACCATGCTATTAGCTGAGCAAGTTAAAGTTAGCAGGGGTAGTCCACTTGTCACAGTTCTTCTAGAAGGTCCAAGTGGCAGGTAAATTTTGGTTTTGACTTTTTATAACAATCAATTCTAATATAATCCGTCTCTCATGTTCTGATAATTTTCTGGCAGTGGTAAAACTGCAATGGCAGCTACTGTAGGTATCGGTAGTGATTTCCCATATGTGAAGATTGTAAGTTCTTTTGCATTTTAGAAAGCTTTAAAATAATTAATGCACTCATATTATTGTGTCAAATCAACAAATTTTTTCTTCATAATTGTAGATTTCTGCTGAATCGATGATTGGACTCAGTGAAGGCAGTAAATGTGCACAAATTGTCAAGGTTTTATGCTTCTTCCAGTTTATAGTATATTTATCATAGATTTCACGAATCTTTTCTCATGGGAACACTTTTTATAGGTATTTGAGGATGCTTACAAGTCAACCTTGAGCGTTATTATCCTTGATGATATTGAAAGGTAATTGATTTACTAGTTAATATCATATAAACAGAATCTGTATTGGTTGCTGATTGTTCTGTTTTTATTATTTATTTGTTATTTATTTATATATTTTTTAACTAATGCAGACTACTAGAATATGTTGCAATCGGTCCTCGTTTTTCAAATTTGATATCTCAAACATTAATGGTCCTCCTCAAACGGCTTCCTCCAAAGGTATATTCCTTCTTATTTCTTGTTTATTTATAATAATGTGTAAACGAAACACGAGAAACATAAAATGTTTTATGTTTCTTTACTATTAAAGGGGTGGCACATCAATGGTAAACATATGATTCCTCTCTAGCAGAGGTCTTACAGCCTCCACTTGTTTCTTTCCTTAAAACTTCTTGAAGGCTGCTTACTCAGCGTAAGCTGAGTTTTACCTGGTCCTACTGCTTAGCAGGGTATTTGTGACGTCTCGTGAGTTTTCCTCAACGGGTTCTCACAGTTACCATAAAAAAGTATTTTACGTTTTTTTTGTTACTAAAACTTTCAGGGTAAAAATATGCTGGTAATTGGAACAACAAGCGAGTTATCCTTTTTGGAGTCGGTTGGTGTTTGTGATGCTTTTTCGGTCACTTACCATGTTCCTACTTTGAAGACTGAAGATGCTAAGAAGGCAAGTTTCAAAGTTACATGCTCGTTTGATGTTTAATGTTTTCTGTTTTTGATTTATTTTCAACCTTCGTGTTTTCAGGTATTGCAGCAACTTAAGGTGTTCTCTGAAGATGATGTTGATGCTGCAGCTGAGGCTTTGAATGATGTAAGATTCTTTTACTATTTTTGCTTCAGTTACAACCAAACTGGTTTCTTTGGTAATCCTAACTGTTGATACATCTGTGGTGGTGGTGGTGTAGATGCCAATCAAGCGGCTATATATGGTGGTAGAGATGGCGGCACAAGGAGAGTTTGGTGGAAGCGCAGAAGCAATTTACTTAGGCAAGGAAACGATTCAAATTTCACACTTCTACGAGTGCCTCCAAGATATTGTTCGGTATTAGTGTTTTTCCTCTATGCACATGTTTTGATTTCTACAAAAGGCCAGAATTTTGAATGTTGGCTTGTATTTGTTCCTGCCATTCGCTTTGAGTTATAGTTAACATGACCATGGTATAGCTTGCAGCGGAGTTTAAAAAATGACCCATGTTTTTGTAATGCTGTTTTTAACACGGTGTGATAAATATGCCTGTTGATTTGATTTGATTGGAGTGGTATGTTATTGATGTGAGAATTGAGTTTTGGAAGGGCAATGTATTAGTCTTTATTTTTTATCTAATTATATACTTTTTTTAAACAACTTTTGTGGGATTATTGTCGTCATCTTTGCAAATAACAGTCCGGCGGGTTTAGTGGATGCAGAAAGTGTGAAAATGGTCTGTGTATTGCAGCCGTTTAAACGTTGAAACATCTTTAAAGGCATGAAACAATCATGGGAAGATTCTAAAACATGATCCTAGTATATGATGAAACAGAAAGATTATATTAGGAAGATTCTATAAATAGAATCTAATAGAATGAAAACAGAAAAGTATATGTCTACTACATAAAGCAGGTTTTATGGCTTTGAAGATTGTACATGAGATAGCCTTGTTGTGTGGTAGCCAAGAAGTATGTATACATGTGAATTTGTTTAGATGTAGCCTATTGATGGGGTATGTAAGTCATAAGTGGCCTTGACCCTTGAGGTCCAACCTCAGGTCAATGATTATACAATGGCTGGGAATAGGCAATGATCTCGTTTTCTCACCTAGATCATGGCACGTGGCATGATCCTAACACTTGACGATTGGCTATTTGAATTTTTTGTCCACACTTCTTTGGTGGTTTCTACCCTAGACCCTTGGCCTAATGGTATTTTATTCCGTTCGCCATTTATAAGGTGCATGTTGCTTAACATTCTCTTCTTCCGTTGTCCGTCTATATGGATTGATTATGAATTGAAATATAAACGAGTTGAGCTACTCAAGCTCGGCTCGAAAAAAAGCTCAAAAAGAGCCGAGCTTAAACGAGTTGAACCACCATGTTGTCAATAAAACTGCATGTATTGTGAATCTCGAGCAAAAGTCCTTTAGAGAAAATACATAGATGGCTGGAATTTGACACCATTGCGATAATTATCGGCCAAATTACATTAGCTACTTCACAATTACTGAATAAGTGACATGCTATTTCTGGAACTTCCCCACACATTTTGCACATGATCGAGTCGAGTGCATTGGTTTTGTTGGGC
This sequence comes from Ambrosia trifida, assembly GCA_028751855.1. Classification (NCBI taxonomy): domain Eukaryota; kingdom Viridiplantae; phylum Streptophyta; class Magnoliopsida; order Asterales; family Asteraceae; genus Ambrosia; species Ambrosia trifida. The sequence continues at coordinate 82,140,328 of CM054123.1, forward strand.
CTGTGGGCTGTGTCCATATCGTGCGCTATGCGTGTATGCAGATGTGGATACATGCTTTGGTTTGGGTGGGCTTGTGCCCAGTGTGCACAACAGCCCACACATCCAGAATTTATTAAAGGTGATATTCTTGGAAATGATTTACTAGGTCATATTTTTTTTGGAACGGCCAACAAAAATTTTATTAATCGTCAAAGCTAGCGGGGTACTAACAAATCACCCGACATTACATATAAAGAGACAACCACCTTACCATACAAACAGATATTGCTAACAACACTACCATCCAGTGGGTCAAATTAAAGCCACGCCAAATATCCCAAGTAGAAACAATTTTGCCATTGTTTATGGAGCAAAAGATAAGGGTTTTATTTAGGTAGACATAATATAATGCACTTGTATAAAATCATTGACTTCTACAACTGCAAGAAATATATCATTGTTGATTACAAGTGCAAAACAGATGGGAGGACAGGTTATGTAATGGGTCAAAACGGGTTCGGGTTAAAATGAGCGCCTTGTAGGGTTGGGTTGACGCAACCAACATTTTTTTGTATCTTATCTCAATATATTTATAAATGATGTATGTTTCAAATCTTATTAACAAAAGTATAGTATTAAATAATTCTCATGTTTCAACTTTCAGTAAATTTCATGATTATTTACTTACAGTTAAAAGGTTTTTGACTGCACACCATACGTGTTTATTTTTTTAGAGTTAATTACAATTACAAAAGTTGTCCTTGTGGTCTGCAAAATTGCACCTACAATCCATTTTATAAATTAAAGGCCAAGGCCAAGTATTGTCTTCATTTTCAGTGTTTCATAACAATTGTCTATTATGTGGACACACAAAAGTTAGATATTCGGTGACGTTTACTCCATGTTTACGTCGGCATATTAATTATTACATATGGTTATATCATACTATGCACATCTTCTTTTATTTGACATTTTATCTTTTATTTTAGACGGGTCTCTAACCTAGCAGTATAATATCATATAATATAATTAGCCTAAAAAACGGGAGAGGAATGTAAGTTTATTTTAAAAAAAAAAAAACGTTTTTTTTTTCTTTTTCTGGGAATATCTCAAACATGTTTTTCAATTAAAACATACGTACCCACCACCAAATTCATCATCTTTTCCATCATCCCGTTTCTCTTGATTCAACCTGGTACTTTTTAACATTCAAAACATGCCCTTTTCTTCATTTCTATGAATTCTTTTTCATGTCATCTTTCTTGATATTTAAGAGAATTTGTAATAATGTGCTTGATAAATGATACCCTTCAATTATTATTCATAATAAAATAGTTTTCTATGATAGGAAAAGAATGTCTTTTAATATTTCATGTTTTGATATTTAGGATGTTAATTCAATTGACAATAACATGGTTTTATGTGTCTCATTGGTATGAAGTTATGCTTAAATTTGTCCTTTACCCAACAAAAAATAAAATATGTAAATGTTGATGAGAATAAGGTTGTTTTTTTTTTTTTTTTTTTTTGTGTGGCAAATTGGTATGAAATAATGCCTATGTTTAGTAAATTTGATGAGGATAATAATATGGGTTTCTGTGGGTAATTGGTATGAAATTATGTTTGTGTGCAGTAAATTGGATGATAAAGATAACATGGGATGAGGAAGAGGCTGAAAGTTTAGATTGTTTTTATGGGCAATACATGTCGCGGACTTTATGCAGTAAGTGTAGATGAGGGCTTTAATCAGCCCGAAAAAAAGTCATCTTCTAAGCGAAATAACAACCATTCAAACTGCTTATCAACAACTTTGAACCCTCAAAGCTGTGCACCCAAAAGGACCAGGAAAAAAGATTCCAACTCAAGAAAATCAAGTTTAAATTGCATATCAAAACCGCGTGTTAAAGAAACCACCATGAACCGTCATAATGCAAATCAGGCTTATTATGTCCTTGGTCATAAAACCGCCAACATTCGTGATCTTTACATATTGGGTCAAAAACTTGGTCAAGGGCAGTTTGGTACGACTTATTTATGTACTGAGAATTCAACGGGTATAAAATACGCCTGCAAATCTATCGCCAAGAGGAAGTTGCTTTCAAAAGAGGACGTGGAGGATGTTAGAAGGGAGATTCAGATAATGCACCATTTAACGGGTCACAAGAATATTGTAACGATTAAGGGTGCATATGAAGATCCGTTGTATGTTCATATTGTTATGGAGCTTTGTAACGGTGGAGAGCTATTTGATAGGATTATTCAAAGAGGACAATATAGTGAGAGGAAGGCTGCCAAATTGACAAAGATTGTTGTTGGCGTCGTTGAGGCATGCCATTCTCTTGGAGTTATGCATAGAGATTTAAAGCCGGAGAATTTTTTGTTGGTTAATAAAGATGACGATTTTTCACTCAAAGCCATTGATTTTGGACTCTCGATTTTCTTCAGGCCAGGTAGGTTCACCTGACTTTTTAGTGTACTTTTTAAAGTTGAGGGACATAAAAAAATTAGGTTGAGCGACTTTTTCATGAAACATAATGAAATATATTGGTCTTCTATATATGGCATAACATGTTATGGAATGAATATTAAGTTGTAGTGGGTTCATTGTTCAGGTCAAATTTTCAAAGATGTGGTTGGAAGCCCTTATTATGTTGCTCCCGAAGTGCTTTTGAAGCATTACGGGCCAGAAGCAGATGTATGGACCGCTGGGGTGATACTTTATATACTTCTAAGTGGCGTACCTCCATTTTGGGCCGGTATGCATCAACATGTATATTGCATAATATGTTGACTTTCGTGAATGCTTGTTTGACTTTTATTTTCTGTTTATGTAGAAACACAACAAGGGATATTTGATGCAGTTTTGAAGGCACATATAGACTTTGAATCAGACCCATGGCCACTTATATCGGATAGTGGAAAGGATCTTATTAAGAAGATGTTATGTTCTCATCCTGCAAAACGGTTAACTGCTCATCAAGTTCTTTGTATGTTTTGATTTATTTTATAATAAATATATTATGTGTGTGATTTGAATGATTTGTGTTAATTGAACTGGTATGTGCAGGCCATCCATGGATATGTGAAAATGGCGTCGCTCCTGATAGAGCGCTTGATCCTGCTGTTCTTTCGCGTTTGAAGCAGTTTTCTGCGATGAATAAGTTAAAGAAAATGGCTTTGCGGGTATGTTATGGCTTTGCAGTTTTCTGCAATGAATAAGTTTTCTGCTATAATGTATTTTCGTTGTTAGGTAATAGCTGAAAGCTTGTCTGAAGAAGAGATAGCTGGTTTGAGGGAAATGTTCAAGGCAATGGATACGGATAACAGCGGTGCAATAACGTTTGATGAACTTAAAGCTGGTTTAAAAAGGTTTGGTTCAACTCTAAAGGACACAGAGATTCGAGACCTTATGGATGCGGTACAACTAGTTTTTACTGCATGGTGTCATGTTATTCTTACTTTTATCCAAAATATATATATATATATAGGGTAGAGATCCTAAGACCATTAGGTGTGGTAGAGGCCCATCATCCATGCCTTGCCTCCACCTCACCTGCCACGTCAGCGTGGGGTAGGAGCATCCTTAGGATGATGCTCCTAGGGGTGTGGAGGAGGCCCAACATCCATTAATGCTATTTCATTTTTTTTTCTTTTTTTTTTAATTAAATAATATTAATGTTACAATAAAAAGTAAATATTCTAATATTAATATTAAAAAGTAAATATTACATAAAACCATTAAAAATAATTAAAAAAAAATAACTAAAACTAAAGTAACATACTCGACATAAAAAAAAAAATACAAATAATCTACTCTTGCCCGTTGTTCCAAATATATTCAACCAAGTCTGCTTGAAGATTTTTATGCGTGAACTCGTTATGTAACGAGAACTGGTTTAAATCTTGTTGATGTGGGTTGACAGGCACCGTATTCTCCGGCGGGGCATTCTCGTCATACACACAAATGGCGGCGCCTTCGTCTTCAAGTATCATGTTATAAACACACAAAAAATAATCGGCCACCAATCTATCATGGGCACCTACACATATTTACAAAAATATAAACACACAAAAAATCTACAATATATTTACAAAAATATAAACACAAATAAATTATACTATATATATACAAAAATATAAACAAATTAAAATTACAAAATAAATATAATACTTACCCTCTCGGTCTCTATTTATAGCCGCTTTCCTAGTTCGAGGTGCTGAATCGCCTTCATCTCCTAGATCCTCGGCAATAATCTGCGCCGCTTGCCCCACGATGTTTATAACAAAATTTACGGCTTCGTTTGTAGACGACGAACCCGAAGAAGACGAAGACGTCGTAGAAGATGATAACGACATGGTTGTGGTGAAGAAGGTTGAGAAATTTTATAAAAGTGGGAGAGAGTTTATAAAAGTGTGAGAGAGTTTATAAAAGTTGTGGTGAAAAAGGTTGGATTTGTTTGGTTTAAATAGGTTTTTTAAAAATTTATTTGGTTGATTTTTTTTTTTTTTATTCAAACGGTCCACAAGCCCAACGGTCAAATCACGCTTCCCAAGGCAATCACATGGCCCGGCTTGAACGGCTTTGGGATGCCGGGCATGCCGTTGCCGAGCCAGGGGGGCGGTGTAGCCCGGCCCGGCGTGGCATTGCCGGCCCCATGCCGAGCCCCGTACCGGGTGGTCTAAGAGAACCAACCCCCATTTGAAAACTGAGAGAACCATTCTGAGCCACACATTTCATATAAAGGCAAAAAATTTTTTTTTTTTTTTTGCTTTAATCGCACATTTTATGCAAGGAAATTTTTTTTTTTGAATTTTTTTTTTCATTTATACATATGTGTATATGACAATTATACATATGTGTATATAGCAATTATACATATGTGTATATAGCAATTATACATATGTGTATATAGCAATTATACATATGTGTATATAGCAATTATACATATGTGTATATAGCATTTTTCAGCTATACATATGTGTATATTTCAGTTATACATATGTGTATATAGCATTATACATATGTGTATAATGCAATTATACACATGTGTATACTGAAAAAAAAATACAAAAAAAATAAAAAAATTTTTTTTCCTTACATATAAAGCAGCGATTTTTGCAAAAAAAAAAAATAAAATAAAAAAAAAATAAAATAAAAAAAATTTTTGCCTTAGAGAAATGCATTATACACATGTGTATAATGCTATATACACATATGTATAATTGCTATATACACATATGTATAAATGAAAAAAAAATTCAAAAAAAATAAAAAATTTTTTTTTCCTTGCATAAAAATGTGCGATTAAAGCAAAAAAAAAAAAAAAAAAAAAACATTTTTTTTTTTTTTGCCTTTATATGAAATGTGTGGCTCAGAATGGTTCTCTCAGTTCTCAAATAGGGGTTGGTTCTCTTAGGATCTCTACCCTATATATATATTACTACTAAAATAATTTAGGTTACTGATAGTATGTTATTGGTATAGGCCGATGTGGATAACAGTGGCACTATAGACTATGGAGAGTTTGTAGCTGCTACAATGCATCTTAACAAATTGGACCGTGAGGAGCATCTGGTTTCTGCATTCCGGTATTTTGACAAGGATGGAAGCGGCTATATTACGGTTGATGAGCTTCAACAAGCGTGTACAGATCATAATATGACTGATATTCTTGTGGAGGATATCATTAGAGAAGTTGATCAAGATAATGTAAGTTAAATGATGAAAATTGTTCCTTTTTGGATGCATGAAGGGAGCACATGATTTAGAGTAAACTAACGGTTTTATCCGTTTGACCCGTTAGAGATAAACCAAAACCAAAATACACTTCTTTTTCACTTCACGTAAACATTTGAAAGAATCGATAACAAATTTGGTCGTGTTCGCGGGTTGGTGGGCCGGACCCTATTTTGATCTAAAAACGTCACGAACCTAAAAATCGTCTCAAACACATGAACCTGAACACAACATGACTTTTGCATGTTAATACTCTAATACTGCAAATTTGCAGCAAAAAACACCAATGTTATAAAAAAAAAAAAAATCATCTCCAAACTATAAAATGTGATCCTCATTTCTCTTTTAAATTTTGGCATATAATACCAAATCGGTAGAGTTCATGTCTGCCTTTTTCCAGGATGGGAGGATCGACTATGGGGAATTCGTTGCCATGATGACAAAAGGAAATGCAGGAATCGGAAGGCGAACAATGAGGAAGAGTCTTAACAACAGCAAGCGAGGGGATAACTAGCATTGCGACTTGTAGATTATTTATTGTGTGATCCAACAAGTAAACCAGCAGATTTCATGGAAGTATATATACATGCTTCAGCTGTATTCATGTACATATCATATATGGATTTGGATTAATTTATAGATTTTAATTTCTACTTTGTGGTGAGGCACACTAAGGCCTGGTGGTATGCTAAATTTTGTTTCCATTTTTCCTCAACGTTTTCAAATGATTAATTTCCTAAAATTTGAGAATAAAACTATATTCCTTATAATCATATGCATAATGGCAGTTTGACGAATAAACCGTACCCATCACACAAGATGTAATATAATAAAAATAGCAAGAAAAAGAAGTGGCATTCGCCAAGGCTTGGGTTTTGGGTTTAGCGCTGGCCTTGGGGGTGGGCGACCCACACCCCCTAGAGGCACATAATTTTGGAGGGGCCATTTTCTTTCGGATTCGGATTCGGATCTCAATATTGACTATTCGAAAATCGAATAATCCGATTTTGAACACCCCTAACCAGGAAACTATATTTATTATGAGCATAACAAGAAAAAAAAAAACTTTAATTATTTTGCGGCATGGGAAATTATTATATATACATACAATTTGCAAAGTCGGCCGTGAGAGGCGTTTACTGTAGCTATCCCACGGCCGACATTCCGCGACGTCGTTATGTCCTTTAATCTAACCGGTCGAGATGCTTCCATGTTTGATGTGACTTCGTACAACCTCTTCATGCTCTGTTTTCCAGTTGTACAACTTCCCTTTGCATACTGTTGACCGCTGCTTCCGGTAGCCGGTATTGGCCTCTTTCTCTCTTTAAAAATCCACAGACATGGGGCTGCAGGTGGTTGTTGGCCATTGTTGCCGGCGCTTCTTCGCCTTCGCCGTCTCTGTGCTGTGACCAATGGAACCTCTTTGATCTCTGTTATCACCGCCGAGTTCGATTGCAAAACCCTAGGCGATGAATGCTAACCTTCATCGTTTTTGTCCTTGATAATAACCACCACCATTGTTCGTTTGAACAAACCAAAATCTTCATCGAGTTCCTCACACTTGCTAGGTTGGAATCGATGGACATGAGCCGGAAAAGGGAAACTCGCTGCCGTACGCGGTGGCTCTCCACCGTTCTACGTCGTGCATGGTCAGAAAGCACCACCCACCTTCTTTCTCCATCGACTCTCTCTCTATGGTAAAATAAATGGAAAAGTAAAATGGTTTTTTGTGCTTTTAATATTTTGGACATTTGATGGTTTTGGGGGAAAACCATCTCCACCATAGGATTTGGATCATTTGAGAACCACCATTTAGGAAGAGAACCAAGGAACCAGTGTGAACATGTGATATTTTGTAAATATGAAGGGTGTCTACAAAAACCCCTCCATCAAAAAATAAAAAAAAAATTATAACCTAAATAAATAAAAAAAGTAAAAACACCAAAATGATTATTTTGCATTATTAATTAAAAAAAAAATAAAAAAAATAAAAAAATGGCTGTTGTGACGTCATATGACGTCATCCCTGATGCACATGTGCATTTCACTATTAAATCACACTTTTGAATAAATTGTCAATTACCATACTTAAATGATTATAAAATGGACGCGATACAGATATATAAGGGGTCACAAATTCTATTCAATGATCATTACATGGACGCAAAGTGAAATATAAAATACACTCGAACTCGTCAAGTGTTTAGTCATGCATATTATAACATAAATTGAAAATAAAACAGTGTATGACAACAAACATGAAGAAACTTGAAACACTTCTATATAAGACCTATAAAATAAGAAACGTGTACTGCATGTACATGTGCATTTCACTAATATTGTTAGATTTTTTTAGTGGTTTAACTTTCGGTCCAACTTCTTCCACGTTTCTTCCACCTATAAAATACTAGTTATATATATAGACAAAAGATCAAATACAAACAAAATTATCGTGCGAACATACGAACTAAAGGGAACAAAAAAAAGCGGCGGTGGCATTTTCGTAAATAATGACCACCACTCTTTGTTTGTATAATTACTCTAGTGTATATAATTACTCTAGAGTAAAAAAGTGGCGGTGGCATTTTCGTAAATAATGACCACCACTCTTGTTGTATAATTACTCTAGTGTATATAATTACTCTAGAGTAATTACCCTAGAGTAATTATATAATTACTCTAGTTATATAACTACGCTATATAATTACTTTAGAGTAATTTTATAATTACTCTAGTTATATAATTACGCTAGAGTAATTACGCTAGTTATATAATGTAACACCCCAACCGATGGCGGAATCATCGAGGTGCCACGTAGTGACGATTGTTCAAAAGCTCATGGTACTAAAATGTAAATATTTGATTATTGAATATTGTTTTACAACATGTGAAATTAAATACAAGACAACAAAAATGAAGATAATTGATTGATTTAATCTAAGTCCAAAGTCCTATGTGATGCGTCAAGCAGCTTATCCTGAAACATGCACGAAAATAATTTTGTCAACATATGATGTTGGTGAGTACTACTTAGTTTTGTACATATAGTATAAGTTTGAAAAGTAGTACAATTCATGTGTCTATTATCACCAAGGCATTATGTAAACACGCAAGTAACCAAACAAAACAAAGATCAAATGTAAAGTTGTACAATGTAATTGATAATGAGCACCTCAACACGTGTGAGTCTAAAAGAGCACCATAACACAAAGTTATGTCTAAATGAGCACCGTAACATAAGTTACGTCTAAATGAGCACCGTAACATAAGTTACGTCTGAGTGTAAAGAGCACCATAACATAAGTTATGTCTAAATGTATGATTTTGTATGTAAGCTACATTCATGTTCAAGCATAAGCACAAAGATAAACAAGACACGTATATGAATTGTAAATGGATAAAAATGTATATGTAAATGAATATGAAGATTTTGTATACTTGTGCATGAATCACCCCAAAAGTTGTAAAAACGAAAAAAGGGGATAAGTAATACTCACCTTAGCAAGGTGGTAAGTCTTGTGTAATTGAATAAGTACAATCCAACGTTTGCCAAGTATCACCCTATGTATAATGTAACAAATAAGTCTAAGTCCATTTGGTCTATAAGTATTTTCTAGGGCTTCGAATTGGGGATAAACGTTTATTTGATTAATAAGCAATTTATTTATTAAATATAAGAATTTTAATAAATAAATGAATAAAAGTCTCTTTGTAAAATTTTAAGTTGAATATAATCACAACATAAGGTTTTAAGTATGAAAATAATTTTTATAAAATTATTTTCTTGAAAATAGAATATTTAATCTAATTATTTCAAATTGTCAAAATATGGTTTTAATATCTAAAAATATTAAAATCAAAGAATTTCTGAATTAAAAATTGTATTTCAGTCCTAGATAGTTAGAAATAATTTGTATAAAATTTTGGTGCAAAAATATTGAAAAATGAATTTATTATGATTTATTTATGATTAAAACTAACAAAAATTAATTAAAAATATAAAATGAGCGGTTTTTTTTCAGAAATAAAAATATTTTTGAAATGCTGATTGTTATAAAAGTTTAGTGTAATTTTTTGTGGAATTTTATAAAATCGTTTAGATATTTTTATTGAATTTTACAATTATAAATGAATAAACTTGTAATATTTATTATATATATTAAATAAATGATTTTTGAAAAAAATAAAATTTGGGCAGCAAAGTTTATCATTGGAATAACGTAAAATAAATTTTGTAGAATTTATAAAATAGTTTTAGTATTTTAAAACGATTTTTAAAAGAATAAAGATTATAAGTATAAAGGATAACATAAAAAAATGGTTGTTTATGGTGGGGGTCGAACCTGTGACCTGTGTATAGCAAGAGCATGCCCAGACCAGCTGGTCTGGGTCTTTGTTTGTTGATTGATTTGAATTCGCGTTTTATTTATATAACATCATAAAACAATCATCTTCCCCAATTAATAAGAACAAACCCTAGAATTTTCAATCAGTTATAAAACGCGATTATAACTAAATTAACCATAGGGCTTTTGGAGTATAAGGGCCGATTAACAAAACCCATAAAAGAAATTGAACTTACAACGCGTTTTAGAGGTGCAAACAAGCGGTCAACAGAAAAGTCAACACGAACAAGAATCTTAGATTTGAAGGCGTTTCAGCGTTTGATAGGTGAATGTGATAGAGGGGTTTTCAATTTCGGCACAATAAGGTCATCAAGCAACATCCAATTTATACTATTACATACGGTTAATCGATTTGGAAAGTTTTTAAACACGCGTGATAATTGTCCCTATATTGGAAAAGATTGAGCTGTTCATTTGCGATAATGGTGCCTAGGATTTGATATACCTTGTTTTATCGGTCAACTATAAGCATTAATAGTGAGTTATTGTTCCACAAAGTCAGCTTCAGCTGACTTCCTTTTCTGCTGCTTTGGCCCGTCGCACACAGTGAACACAAAAGGAAGGAGAAGGGAAGCAGGGTATTTGGGCATATATACATATTATGTTAAAACTATATCAGGAAAAGAGCCTTGGCTCAAGTGGTTCAAGCGTGTGTGTGTCCCGGCTTCTGCCCGGGTTCGAGTCCCGGCAGGGCCCTCTTTTTTTTTTGTTAAGTAGAGGAAGTGTGGGCTGGGCCGGTTCTCTTCCTTGTTGGGCTGGGCTCGAGATTTTTAAAGGAAAGGGTAGGTTGGATGTTGGGCTTTAAGAGAAAAAGAAAAAGGGTTGGTTATGGTTTGGGAATGGTTTGGCCTTGACTAGTATTATTATTATTATTTATTATTATTATTATTATTATTATTATTATTATCATATATAAAAATAAAATATAATGAAAGAAAAGTGACGGATGTCACATATAACTAGAGTAATTATATAATTACTCTAGTTATATAAAGTTTCCAATATTTACAGAAATGATACCGCGTGTTTTTTACTTCAGTTCGTACTGTTCGTACGATAAGCCTATTTGTACGTGAACTTTACTCTCTCTCTCTCTCTATATATATATATATTAAAAAACAAGGTTGGTTTGTGAGAGGGGATGTACAATTGCTATCACGCGGTCCAACTTCTTCCATGTCTTTGCGTCCGTTCATCGCACGGTCAGGATCAAATGCTTACATCGCTCAAAAAAATTAACTATCCACCGGTACGTTTAGGTTTCCGTCACCACAGCCGGACGTCGCGTACCCAAATCTAGGGTTGCCCACCAAAAGCTCTTGCTCGCTTCTCCTGCAGTTCCTCATTGACGGTGGAGGCGGTGGTTGGCTCCGGCGGGAGGTGGTGGCCAGTTTCCTACTTCCGTTGTTTTGTCTCTTGAATAGTTAAATGTGTGTGTGGGGGACAGAGCCGACCCTTAATCGGCACGGGCGACGGCCCTAGGCCCGAAAATCCCGAGGGCCCGAGGTTTTTTTTAAATATATATATATATATATATATATATATATGTGTGTGTGTGTGTGTGTGTGTGTGTGTGTGTTGTGAGCTATTGTGATCAATTTTTTTTACCATTAACCTACCTAATAAGGCCCTAAATCATTTAATTTTCAAACCCATCAAAACATACCTAACCCAAAATGAAACTTAATCAATTTACAGAACAATTTTGTGGGCCTAATATGTGAGTGTGGGAGAATTTGGAAGGGAATGTGAGGGACGAGGGCACGGTTTATTTGTAGTGGCCCCAAACCCAAAATATTTTTATAGTTCTCGGAGACGACCCTGTGTGGGGGGCTTTAGGTTTGAGAGAGGAACAATGGTTTTATGTTTATATATTAGTTGTTGGGTTCTTGGGATTTTGAGTTCATGGTTTTTAAGAAACTATTCACACAGATTGGCTTATAATAGTAATTAATAAGGCTTGCAACACCTCTCAATATACTTTGCGTGTAAAGAGAACTTCAGGATAGCTACAATAAATAATGTGAGCTACGCGTTAAGCCGCGTTTCCGCGGCATATAACACGATGCGTGTAACACACAGTTTTATCTGCGGCGTGCCGCCGTGTGTTGTGGCGGCGGGCAAAATACTAGTTCTTAGTAATCACTAGAAATGAGCCCCTGTGCCTTCCATGAGTGTCGAGTTTTAATCTATACTATATTATAAAGCATGAGGAAAAGATACCGGTAAAATTTAAGTAATTACAAATTTTATTGCCTAAAGTACAAATACTTGATGCATTTGTAAAGGAGTAAATTAGTCTTGTACTCATCAATATTGAGGTTAATGGTTATTAACAATGGGGCTAAGTACAAGAGTTCTCTATTTTTTCACTTCATATTCTCTCATTTAATTAACCTTCTACTTCTCTCTAGAACATTAACACCACCACCCACTATAAACCCCTTGGCTTTCTCCCTTGAATATCAATAACAATCAAATCATTGGTTATGTTCTTGAATGGTGGTGGAAATTTGAAGACGCAAATCAATCCACCCCTTCGTTTCTTGTCCTCACTCATTTATATACTCAGCAATTCTCATTCAATCCACAATTGCGTCTTAATTTCAGTATTATCATATTTTGTTCTGTCACTTTTTCCGATCACTTCATGAATTAGGGTTTCGACAAAGACAAGGATTTCAATGGGGTGTGTGTTAATAGTCATCCAAATGTTAACTTCGAAATGTGTAAGATATACTTACTGCAATTGATATTGAATGATTTGCAGTCAAATATGAGGATATTGGTTACCGGTGGTGCTGGATTTATAGGCTCTCACTTAGTGGATAAACTGATGGAAAATGAAAAGAATGAGGTATGCTGCATTCATGTCGCCTTTTAACCAATTATATACCGTTCAAACAGGGATGGATACACCGGTAAAAAAAAATATGTGTTATATACGTATCCGACACTGTGTTGTAATAGATCTTTTATTTACATCTGCTTATGTCACACCCTCAAATTCCACTTGCGGGGTTCTACTGCAAGGCGTGTGACACACCAGGATCCAAGTCAACGGTCACAATAAACGACAACTAAATGTAAAAGATACGCAAACCATTCATTAAGTTTTAAAAGTATAAACGACTACAACGACAGCATAAAACACCTTTACATCCCATAAAAGTAAATGATATAAGTCTGACAACGTTTAAAACCATGCAAGTGAATCGTAGACGACGTGCGACTTCGTGTGCCTATCAACTGCTGCTACCTTTGCGCCCTGAGAAAACATGCTAAAAATGTCAACACATAATGCTGGTGAATTCACACGTTTCATAAGTTTTGAAAGATCATTCACGTTACTACTATGTTATAAGGACGCTAGCTAGGCGTGTAAAATTCATTATTATGATACCACGTATGAGCTGCCCAATGAACTGCCACATCCACGGCTAAATGAACTGCCGAATCCACGGCTAAATGAACTGGGACTTAAACAAATCATATAGTAAACAAAAGATAACACTAGTATAACATGATCTTTACGAATAGAAGTACGTAGCATGTTTCTCCCCCGAAAGCAAAAACACTGAAAGCGGGGCTGTGAAACCCACCTTAAGTTGCGTTCTTGAAAACAGTTAGGCGAAATGCTTTGATAGTCCCTAATACCGCCAACCTATCATAAGATGTATATAAGTATCCGGACTAATATCCCGTAGGTTAACTAGTCCGTGAATGTCCAGACCATAACCATGTACGTTTGAAAACCTGTTTGAACGTTAACCTGACTACACAAGACAAGACCCTACATTCCATTGGTGACCTAACATCCCCCATGTTAGCCAAATTACACTTACAACAGCAAAACACACGACTAGTCATTAAAACACACGACTAGGTATCAAACATGCAACTAGCAGGGCTAGTAGCCCCTTGGAGGGGTGACTGGGCTCAAAAGTGGTGACTAGCTAGGCTAGTCGCCCCCTGCAGCACGCGACTAGCGTAGCTAGTCACCCCCTACAGTCTGGGTGACTCTTTTCGCGCGTTAAACCCTCCAAATCATATCTGAAACATGTAAAAACATACAATATCAATCCATAATCATTAAGCAACTTATCCTAAACGAAAACCCCCAGTTTATCATCAGTTTAACACCCTAATTGCATTCATAACATACCCTAAATGGCAAATAATCAGATTTCATCACATAATCACGTTCCAATCATCATCAACCTGTTATTACATCATTCTAGCATAAAACCTAACATCATTCAATCATCATATCACCCTATAAACATCCTAAATCTTCCTAATGCATTCAAACGGGTCAAAACGCATATTATCATCAACACACATCAAACAACCTTCATAATCCTAAATAATCATCCTAATAACTCATTCATATCAACAAAACATCAAACACATAATAATTCCCATGTTTTAATCATCAAAAACCGTTCTTTGCATGAATCCTTCATATAGAACGCATTTAAAAGATTAGATTTGTTTTAAAACTGTTTTTCAAAGGTTTTCAAAGACACAAACTTTATAAAACCAGGTCTGGACCTTTAGGTATCAAAATAACGATATTAGAAAAGCTTAGGATGAATAACACACCTTAGATTTTGATGGAAATGATGTTTAAGGCTTGGAAATGGTAGATTTATGGCAAAAACGGGCTCCAAAGGTTAAGTATAGTGTGAGAGAGGTTTGGGGCGAGTTAGGGTTTCACAAATGATGTTTTACAAGTCAAGTATGGTATTTATAGCTGCTACTAGTCGTTTCTAACATAACGGGCGACTAGGCTCTGCAGGTAGCTACTAGGAATGCTAGTTTCCCCTGCAGGTGGCTACTAGGGTCCTAGTCGCCCCCTGCAGCAAAGTTGGTTTTTTGGCGCGTTAAACACTATTTTAACACATATAAGCACGTATTCACATACCAACAAGTTATATAATGATTATAAACACATATTACTTGATAACTAACACGTTCACAATCGTTCACCAATCTTCGGGACTCGAGACTCGCGTGCGTGCATTAAATTCGGTGATCTTACAAATCACCAATCCTTGTACATATGGTTATGGACCGAATCCCGATGATTCCCCAAACCATCATAACGACTCCTGATGATTCCCGAACCATCATAATGACTCAATGACCCAGTTAAGTGTAATGTATGCATGACTCGCTAAGGTAGACTTAGTAGTTTAACAAAAGTTACTAATCTGAGTTTGTCGGGTGTCACATCATATGTCTTCTTATCTTCAGGTGATTGTTGCTGATAATTATTTCACCGACTCAAAAGAGAATCTTAGAAAGTGGATTGGTCATCCAAGATTCGAGCTTATCCGTTATGCTATGTTTTTATTACATGCTGTAATGATTCTTAGTAATAAAAACTTATGTTTTATCACGTCATATTAGATTTTTCAACACCGTGATGCTCCTGAAGTATAAGCTAGTATACAAGATATATTAAAAAAAACTTCTTAATGGAATATAGAGGCAGAGTTGAGATCTGATACAAATTGATTTAAATATAAAAACAGTAAGTACAAATCATGTACATCTATCTTTTTTATCTAGGGATAAGATTTATGACATATCATAACACTAAATTGATTACAATATTAAAAGAGAACTAAGGGCATAATTGGAACCTTCTTATGACTTTATTAAACACATCCTTTTTTAGATGATCATTATTCAGGGATTGGGTGAAATCTACTTGTTTACATGCTAATTCTATGTTATGAAATGGGTGGAACTGGACTGAAGGGTCAGTTGGGTCAATTGAAACATTGTAAGATCTTAGACAACAAAGTATAAAGCTTTTTTTTTTTTAATCTAACCTGACTGACCCGTTTTACCAGTTTAAACAAAGTATAAAGTTGAGTTTTTTTTTTCTCTTTTACATGTAAATACTAAAAAAAGCCTTTTCTAAACCCAACCCAACCTGACCCGAACCCGTTTTGACCCGCAAACCATCTTGACCCGACCCGACCCGTTTGCCAGCTATATGAATATTGAATACATTCAAGAATCGTCGGAGACGGCGACACGCTGAGTATGGTGCAAAATGAAGAAACATCGAAGATGAATACTGAATTGAATAAAAGATTCGTTCCATATGCAATAAAAATTACGAAACCGAGGATCTGTTTCAATTGGTGTGGCGACATCGGTAAAGGAATCTACGGCCAAGTTATTTTATTTTATTTTTTTAACGTCAAGAAGTATTATTCATCACCAAAAAATATTTAAAAGCTCGACCAGCAAGCTGCTAGTCACATACAGTTACATCACCCAATACGGCCAAGTTATCTATCTTCCACATGTTATACATTGAGTAAACATTTTGCCTTACTTGTTATCATCAAATTAATTGACGACTAGTTAGCTATCATACAATATAGTAATCAAATAGAGACAAAATTAAGTTTTACCAATATCTGATATAAAAAAATAAAAAAAATTTATGTTGAACAACGTATTTGAAAGGTCTTTTGGGTCAATTCCTAGGCATCAACTTGTAACGTGATAAAACATATTCAAAGGGTCATTTTAAGATTTGTGTGCTGTCTATTCTCATGCCTCAACATTGATTTATTCAACTTATTATCCCCTTTTTTCTTGATAAAAAAAGACTAATGTACGAAAACCGTACTTAGACTATAAGGAGTGGTTGGGGGAAAGAGAAGGATGAAGCGTCATGTGGTACTTTTGAGTCTCATGTGGAGGAGATGAAAATTGTGGGGAGTGAAAGGAGGAGGGGGGGAGGAATATTATTATTATTAATTATGTGTGTGTTAAAGTTAAAAAAAATAATAATAATATTTCAGCCAATCAAAACAAAAAGGATATGCCCCCACGCCAGTGCCTCTCTCCCCGCCTCCCCCTTCCCACCCCTCTTCCAAGCCCACCCGGGGCGGTGTTCAAGCCCCTTCCCGCCCCTCTTCCAAGCCCACTCCGGGTAGTCTTAATACATTTCAAATGAAAGAAATTCGCTCCTATCTACAACTAGGGTCTTTTTGGTATGGGGTAATGGAATGAGAGATAGAATGAAATGGAAGAGGTAATGGAATGTGACACCCGGCAAATTCTGGTTAACAACATTGTCTAGATGAAAGTCTACCTTAGCGAGTCACGCGTATATTATACGTAACGAGGGTTAGCTAGATAGCTAGAAAGGACATACGTGCATTGTCTCGGGTTGAGACAACTTACAAAACGTTTTCTAGTCCGGTTTGGACATCTAGGGACTAATTAACCTGCGGGTTATGAGATGCTTTGACTCCTTGTGTGGGTCGGGTTCTGACTCCTTGTGTGAGTTAACATGTGATTTCATGATTAGTGAACCTCGGACGTTGGTGAATAACAAACTTATGTGTCTCGGTGATATCTGACAAACTTATGTGAAAACCATACGTGATTATGTGAACCTAAATCGAACACGTTAATAAAAATTATTAAAAGTGGAGTATGAGGTTGATTAGGGTCTTAACGCATGGGGTTACACTTGTTACGGTTCGAAATAACGAAAACGTCGAAGGATAACGCGTCGGGAGGCGAAACGAAACAAAAGCGCGCCACCCGGACCTGTGAGCGGCCGCTCACAGGCTCCGAGCGGCCGCGCGAAGGGGACTGACGGGTTTAAACCGCCTCAAACTCATATTTAAACATCCTTAACTCCCATGCAGCCCTCATACTCAACCCTAATCGCCCCCTTACTGCCCCACACGAATATTTCACTCCAAAAACACCTGCTAAGGCTTAAGATCATCAATTGGGAGGCTCCAAGGCGCGCGATTGATTGATTTGAAGAGCTAAGGGTATAACTCATGATTTCTTATGCTTTTTACTTTATGTTTTATTGTAAAAATCCTATAACAAGTTTGTCCAGGTCTGATTGGGTTTAATAAACATTAAAACATGAGTCTTTTTGAAGATTAAACGGATTAAACCTATTAATAAACGCGTAGTAACATCATAGGATGCTTGTTGCGCAAGTTATTGGTGTTTTGATCTTAAAAGCTTTGATCTTGACATGTTTGATAATAGGATCTGATGGGAATAGGTATTAGGAAAGTTGTATGATGATTATTAGGTATTATTGATTGATAATATGCAACTAGGGTTTGATATAATTGATGATATTGTACGATCAGAATCTGGACAGATTCTGAAAGTCGACTTGTAGGGTCTGTTTCGTGGCTTGAAAACAATTGATTTGATCGATTCTTTGCATGATTGTAACGTACAAGGTCTTAGCTTTTCATAATGGGCAAAACCATCGAATTTGGACGTCGTTTGAGTCGTTTTTGGAATTTTAATTGATTAGGGGTCATATCAGATTTTCGGATTTGTAAATTGGGTTAACTTTAAATGGTCATAACTTGAGATTTACAAGGAATTAGATTATGAAATTTTTACAGTAGGTCAATACTGGAAAAATAGAGCTTTTCCAAGTGGATTCATCTCGTTTGGATGAATACACAATTTTTAAGAATTTTCCTACTAAACTGACCTGTTGAGGAGATTTTCTGGACCTAGCTGTGTTGTACGAATTTTCATAATTTTTGTGTTTGGAATTGAGACAAAACAAAAATAGGTATTGTCGAGTGAATCCCAAAGTAAATTCAGTAAAAATTTGGGAGGTTAACTCACTGGTTTGCTATTTTAAATAAATTAGTTTTGATGGCGCACAATCTGTCCTGAAAACACAGATTGTGTATTATGTGCTTATGTGCTTAATTGAGGTCTTAGGTGGTATGGAATTGATATGTAACTGAAGTACACTTGTCTGAGACACATACGGAATGTAGAAACTAATTGTAACCAATGTATTCACCAACGGGTCCGTAGGGTTTACTATTGCATGTAGAATCACTAGGCGTCGTATACACACTTTTGAACATTTAAAACGCCTTGGACAAACGAGTTATATGGGTAATGATATTACGCCTATACTCACTGAGCGACACTGTTATTAGGGTGTCGGTAGCATATATTGCTTGCTGTTCGGATTCTTTGCTTGCACGTTAAGGTGAGTTTACGGCCCCTCTTTTAACTGGTTTCACGTTTTCGGGGGAGAAAACATGTGTTAAAACTATATTTGGTAACTACTGTCATACTATGGGTTTCTCTTGTGTACTACACGATCTTTGGAAGTCCCGGGGGGGAACCATGAATGTGCGGGTTTGCACAACGGGGAAATGTGAATAGCGCTATTGGGAGTGACCAACCCCGCTCGTCGGCTTGGAGGGCCGGGCGAGTGCATATTGTCTCAAACAGGAACAACAGGAACAACAGGAACATACATCGGGCATACTTTTGGTATTCGCGTTAGTAATGGTTTTCCAATCGTGGTAGTAACAAAACGTACGCCTAGCTAGCGTATACTGGTTTTCGATTGTTATAGTATGGACAGGTGGACTTGGTACTTGGATACAAAACCTGTAAACTCACCAGCATTTTTGTGCTGACGTAAACTTTTACATGTTTTCTCAGGTCGCTAAGGTAGCACAATGGAACTAGGGCGCACGCGTATGCACGGCGTCTAGATAGAGTCGCATGGTTTTCATATGTTGAACAATTGGTTTACTTTTGAGATACTGTTTTGAATAAGCTTCCGCTGTAAACGGGATTTTAAACTATGTTTTGAAATTGCATTTATATTCATTTAGACTTGTTTATTGTGATCGTTGGTTTGGATCCTGGTTTGTCATGCGCCTCGCGGTAAAACTCCGCAAGTGGATTTTGAGGGTGTGACAGATTGGTATCAGAGACAATGGTTATAGTGAACTAGGACTGCATGTAGGGTCTAGTCTATAGCCGAGTCGCACACACTAGACGATCACATGGTACTAAACGTTATAGTGGTTTACGTATGGTCTTGTCGGGGTGTCTCTAAATCATTGGTCTTTCTACGTTACATCATCCGTTCTATCTTAAGTTGGGTTACTTGTTTTCTAGGCAGTGTGGTCTATTGGGGTAACTCGTGTGTTCTTGAGATTTGTCCAAGGCTCGGACATCTCCCTTTCGCACTCCAATAGAAACACTTGTCATAAACTACCGTGGCATTACGGTGTGTAGCTAAGAGTCTATGTTCGGTGATTTGAACTTTGAACTAGGAGAACACTTGGAGGACCATGTAGAGCGGTTTATCATTTTGGGTGCACACAAAATCATAAACCGAAATGCATGGAAGCCCTAGTGAGCTCTGGGTTTGAATGGATAGTCCTGGATTGGATCTAGCTTTGATCTTGCGAACGCTAGTGGTTACCATTAGCTGTGAAACTAAATTTTCTCGTCCTTTTTGTCGGAATCATGTCTGGAGTGCGAGGAGGACGCGGAGGTGGCCGCGCTGGTGGGCGTGGTGGTGGCGGTCGTGGAGGTGTGGAACCTCAAGATGACTGGGTCTGAGATTGAGAAGTATACGGTAAGGCGTAATGAGTTGGCAGTGCTGTGTCCTGATCTGCATGTGCCAGAGTTCAGGAGGATTGAACACTATGCCTCGGGGTTAGTACCGGAAATCGCAGGGTTAGTGGCTGCGGGAAATCATCCTACATACGCAGAGGTGGTTCGATCGGCTCATAGGATGACCAACTTAAAGGTGAATGAGGGTATTTTGCCTGCGAAGGGTTCGACTGTTAAGGCCCCAGAGAACAACAAGCGCAAGTGGGAAAATGACGGGAAAGGATCTGGGCCAACACAGCAGGGTAAGAGGTTTGATAATGAGGGTTCATCTTCTTCGGGTAACAAGCAGGGTGGTTATGCGGGAAAACTGCCCAAATGCAACAAGTGTGGACGTCATCATCAAGGGAACTGCGAAAATAACCGTTGTCATCGCTGCCAGCGAACAGGGCATTATGCTAAAGATTGTCGGGTTACACTTCCATCGACCCAGGCTCCGACTACTAACTCAGCTCCGACTACTCAAGGGACTACGGGAAGACAAGGATGTTACAATTGTGGTGAGACCGGGCATTACAAGAAGGATTGCCCAAAACTGAAGCAGGGTGGAAACAACGGTAATGGGAACAACGGGGGCGGCGGCAGAAATGCACGTGCCTTCGTCATTGGAGCCGCTGAGGCTAGACAGGATCCTGACACAGTTACCAGTACATTTCTTCTCAATAATCGCTCTGTTAGCGTTTTATTTGATTCTGGTGCCGACAAGAGTTTTGTATCCATGGATGTTAGTCGACTGCTAGATGTAGTACCCGTACCATTAGAGACCAAGTATATTATTGAGTTGGCTGACGGTAAAACGATTGAAGCTACTAGTGTCCTTCGGGAGTGTCGATTAGAGTTGTCGGGTTTATCGTTCCCCATCGACCTTATGCCGGTACCATTGGGTAGTTTTGACGTAGTGGTAGGCATGGATTGGTTATCATTGTACCGCGCGGAGATTGTTTGTTACGATAAGGTTATTCGGATTCCTCTCCCTGAAGGAGAATTCCTTTCTGTTTACGGTATCAAGGGTGGTGTCCCGCTGAATATCATCTCTAGTATGAAAGCCCTTAAGTGTCTTCGAAAGGGTTATCCAGCCGTTTTGGCACTTTTATCTGTTTCCTCTGGTAATGAGAAGAAGATCGACGATATTCCGGTTGTACGCGAGTTTCCTAATGTTTTTCCCGATGATTTATCTGGTCTTCCTCCTCATCGTCAAGTCGAGTTCGGTATTGATCTTGTACCAGGGGCTGCTCCTATTGCTCGTGCCCCCTACCGTCTTGCACCTCCCGAGATGCAGGAATTGTCTAGTCAGTTACAGGAACTCTTGGACAAGGGTTTCATGAGACCAAGTTCTTCCCCTTGGGGAGCCCCGATTCTATTTGTTAAGAAGAAGGATGGAAGTTTCCGATTGTGTGTGGACTACAGGGAACTGAACAAATTGACCGTCAAGAACCGTTATCCTCTTCCACGTATTGATGATCTATTCGACCAGCTTCAGGGTTCTAGTTATTATTCCAAGATCGATTTGAGGTCCGGTTATCACCAGCTGCGCGTCAGGGAGGCTGACGTTGCAAAGACTGCTTTTCGAACACGTTATGGCCATTTCGAATTCTTAGTCATGCCTTTCGGTCTCACAAATGCACCGGCGGTTTTTATGGACTTGATGAACCGCGTCTGTAAACCATATCTTGATAAATTCGTCATTGTGTTTATTGATGACATTCTGATCTACTCCAAGAACGAGACCGAACACGGGGAACATCTGCGGTTAGTTTTGGAACTCTTGCGACGGGAACAACTATACGCTAAGTTCTCAAAGTGTGATTTTTGGTTACGCGAAGTTCAGTTCCTAGGACATGTGGTTAATGAACTAGGAATTCATGTCGATCCAGCTAAGATCGAAGCGATCAAGGACTGGGGAGCACCAAAGACGCCAACTGAGGTGCGGCAATTCCTAGGCCTTGCGGGCTACTATCGTCGTTTCATTCAGGGGTTCTCGAAGATCGCTCAACCCCTCACCACTCTCACTCAGAAGGATAGGAAATTCGACTGGGGTGAACCACAAGAGTCAGCGTTTGAAGAACTGAAGTCCAAACTGTGTTCTGCTCCTATTTTGTCTTTACCTGAAGGCCCTGATGATTTCGTTGTTTACTGTGATGCTTCTATTCGTGGTCTCGGTTGTGTGTTGATGCAACGCGAGAAGGTGATTGCGTATGCTTCTTGTCAACTCAAGGTGCACGAGAAGAACTACACCACCCATGACTTGGAGTTGGGTGCCGTGGTATTCGCGTTGAAAATTTGGAGACATTACTTGTACGGTACCAAATGCACCATCTACACCGATCACAAGAGTCTCCAACACATTTTCGACCAACAACATTTGAACATACGGCAGCGTCGTTGGATCGAACTTTTGAACGACTATGATTGTGCTATTAAGTACCATCCTGGCAAGGCGAATGTTGTGGCAGACGCCTTGAGCAGGAAGGAATCTACTAAACCTCGTCGCGTTCGGGCGTTGCAGCTCACCATCCATTCGTCGTTACCTGATCAACTCCGTTCTGCTCAATTAGAAGCTTTGAAGGAGGAAAACCTTAAAGCTGAAACTATGCACGGTGCCGACAAGCACCTAGAGCGAAGGTCTGATGGCCTGCACTATTTCGCAGAACGTATATGGGTTCCTTTGTTCGGGGGACTACGGGAGCTTGTCCTTGATGAGGCTCATAAGTCCCGGTATTCTACTCATCCTGGTTCGGATAAGATGTACCAAGATCTGAAGGTGCTTTACTGGTGGCCAAACATGAGGTCGGACATAGCCTCATACGTGAGCAAATGCTTGACCTGTGCTAAGGTCAAGGTGTAATACCAGAAACCGTCGGGTCTCCTGCAACAACCTGAAATTCCGGAATGGAAATGGGAACGGATTACTATGGATTTTGTCACACAACTTCCTAAATCACCAAGCGGGAACGACAAGATATGGGTGATTGTCGATCGGTTGACGAAATCAGCTCATTTTCTTGCTATTAAGGAGACCGACACCATGGATCGTTTGGCTCGCCTTTATTTGAAGGAAGTTGTTTCTAAGCACGGGGTGCCAGTTTCTATTATTTCGGATCGTGATTCCCATTTTACTTCTCACTTCTGGAAGTCTTTGCACAAGGCTTTGGGTACCCAACTAGACATGAGTACGGCTTACCATCCACAGACTGACGGTTAGAGTGAGCGTACGATTCAAACTTTAGAAGACATGCTACAGGCGTGTGTGATCGATTTTGGCAAGGGTTGGGAAGCTCATCTACCGTTAGTAGAATTCTCGTACAACAATAGTTATCACACGAGCATCAAGGCGGCTCCGTTCGAGGCACTGTACGGACGGAAATGCCGTTCTCCTCTTTGCTGGGCCGAAGTGGGTGAGAGTCAACTCACTGGGCCTGAACTAGTGTACGAAACTTCGGAAAAGATCGTACAGATTCGAAATCGGTTGGCGGCGGCACGGGACCGGCAAAAGAGTTATGCTGATCAGCGTCGCAAACCACTGGAATTCCAAGTTAATGACAAGGTACTTCTAAAAGTCTCACCGTGGAAGGGCGTCATACGCTTTGGGAAGCGTGGCAAACTCAATCCACGGTATGTCGGACCATTTACGATCCTGGAACGGATTGGACCGGTGGCATATCGTCTTGATTTACCGACGGAGCTCGGTAACGTACATAACGTCTTCCACGTGTCAAACTTGAAGAAGTGTATGGCTGACGAGTCTCTCATCGTTCCACTGGAAGAGATCAAGGTTGATGATCGTCTTCGGATTGTGGAAGAACCTGTGGAGATTCTGGATTACAAGATTCGTAGCCTACGTCACAGCAAGATTCGTATCGTTAAGGTTCGATGGAACTCGAACCGGGGACCTGAGTACACGTGGGAACGGGAGGATCAGATGAAGTCTAAGTATCCTCATCTCTTTCTTAAGGAAGCGTTCGAGTCTAGATATGTCTCCACTGCAGTTGAATGAATCTCGGGGCGAGATTCCTTTTTAACGTGGGGATGATGTGACAACTCGGGTGAATCTCTCTCTCTCTTGGTTTCTATCTTTTGGTACTTGTGCAATTTTCGGGACGAAAATTCTTTTAACGTGGGGATGATGTGACACCCGACAAATTCTGGTTAACAACATTGTCTAGATGAAAGTCTACCTTAGCGAGTCACGCGTATATTATACGTAACGAGGGTTAGCTAGATAGCTAGAAAGGACATACGTGCATTGTCTCGGGTTGAGACAACTTACAAAACGTTTTCTAGTCCGGTTTGGACATCTAGGGACTAATTAACCTGCGGGTTATGAGATGCTTTGACTCCTTGTGTGGGTCGGGTTCTGACTCCTTGTGTGAGTTAACATGTGATTTCATGATTAGTGAACCTCGGACGTTGGTGAATAACAAACTTATGTGTCTCGGTGATATCTGACAAACTTATGTGAAAACCATACGTGATTATGTGAACCTAAATCGAACACGTTAATAAAAATTATTAAAAGTGGAGTATGAGGTTGATTAGGGTCTTAACGCATGGGGTTACACTTGTTACGGTTCGAAATAACGAAAACGTCGAAGGATAACGCGTCGGGAGGCGAAACGAAACAAAAGCGCGCCACCCGGACCTGTGAGCGGCCGCTCACAGGCTCCGAGCGGCCGCGCGAAGGGGACTGACGGGTTTAAACCGCCTCAAACTCATATTTAAACATCCTTAACTCCCATGCAGCCCTCATACTCAACCCTAATCGCCCCCTTACTGCCCCACACGAATATTTCACTCCAAAAACACCTGCTAAGGCTTAAGATCATCAATTGGGAGGCTCCAAGGCGCGCGATTGATTGATTTGAAGAGCTAAGGGTATAACTCATGATTTCTTATGCTTTTTACTTTATGTTTTATTGTAAAAATCCTATAACAAGTTTGTCCAGGTCTGATTGGGTTTAATAAACATTAAAACATGAGTCTTTTTGAAGATTAAACGGATTAAACCTATTAATAAACGCGTAGTAACATCATAGGATGCTTGTTGCGCAAGTTATTGGTGTTTTGATCTTAAAAGCTTTGATCTTGACATGTTTGATAATAGGATCTGATGGGAATAGGTATTAGGAAAGTTGTATGATGATTATTAGGTATTATTGATTGATAATATGCAACTAGGGTTTGATATAATTGATGATATTGTACGATCAGAATCTGGACAGATTCTGAAAGTCGACTTGTAGGGTCTGTTTCGTGGCTTGAAAACAATTGATTTGATCGATTCTTTGCATGATTGTAACGTACAAGGTCTTAGCTTTTCATAATGGGCAAAACCATCGAATTTGGACGTCGTTTGAGTCGTTTTTGGAATTTTAATTGATTAGGGGTCATATCAGATTTTCGGATTTGTAAATTGGGTTAACTTTAAATGGTCATAACTTGAGATTTACAAGGAATTAGATTATGAAATTTTTACAGTAGGTCAATACTGGAAAAATAGAGCTTTTCCAAGTAGATTCATCTCGTTTGGATGAATACACAATTTTTAAGAATTTTCCTACTAAACTGACCTGTTGAGGAGATTTTCTGGACCTAGCTGTGTTGTACGAATTTTCATAATTTTTGTGTTTGGAATTGAGACAAAACAAAAATAGGTATTGTCGAGTGAATCCCAAAGTAAATTCAGTAAAAATTTGGGAGGTTAACTCACTGGTTTGCTATTTTAAATAAATTAGTTTTGATGGCGCACAATCTGTCCTGAAAACACAGATTGTGTATTATGTGCTTATGTGCTTAATTGAGGTCTTAGGTGGTATGGAATTGATATGTAACTGAAGTACACTTGTCTGAGACACATACGGAATGTAGAAACTAATTGTAACCAATGTATTCACCAACGGGTCCGTAGGGTTTACTATTGCATGTAGAATCACTAGGCGTCGTATACACACTTTTGAACATTTAAAACGCCTTGGACAAACGAGTTATATGGGTAATGATATTACGCCTATACTCACTGAGCGACACTGTTATTAGGGTGTCGGTAGCATATATTGCTTGCTGTTCGGATTCTTTGCTTGCACGTTAAGGTGAGTTTACGGCCCCTCTTTTAACTGGTTTCACGTTTTCGGGGGAGAAAACATGTGTTAAAACTATATTTGGTAACTACTGTCATACTATGGGTTTCTCTTGTGTACTACACGATCTTTGGAAGTCCCGGGGGGGAACCATGAATGTGCGGGTTTGCACAACGGGGAAATGTGAATAGCGCTATTGGGAGTGACCAACCCCGCTCGTCGGCTTGGAGGGCCGGGCGAGTGCATATTGTCTCAAACAGGAACAACAGGAACAACAGGAACATACATCGGGCATACTTTTGGTATTCGCGTTAGTAATGGTTTTCCAATCGTGGTAGTAACAAAACGTACGCCTAGCTAGCGTATACTGGTTTTCGATTGTTATAGTATGGACAGGTGGACTTGGTACTTGGATACAAAACCTGTAAACTCACCAGCATTTTTGTGCTGACGTAAACTTTTACATGTTTTCTCAGGTCGCTAAGGTAGCACAATGGAACTAGGGCGCACGCGTATGCACGGCGTCTAGATAGAGTCGCATGGTTTTCATATGTTGAACAATTGGTTTACTTTTGAGATACTGTTTTGAATAAGCTTCCGCTGTAAACGGGATTTTAAACTATGTTTTGAAATTGCATTTATATTCATTTAGACTTGTTTATTGTGATCGTTGGTTTGGATCCTGGTTTGTCATGCGCCTCGCGGTAAAACTCCGCAAGTGGATTTTGAGGGTGTGACATGGAATGAGAGTGGTAATGGAAAGGATTATTACCATTCCATGTCTCGTTTGGTTATCATGTGGGAATGGAATGAATTCTTACTTTGTGCTATTTGATATGTAAGAAAAAACGAAAATATAAAAGCGATGTGAGTGGTGGGTGGTGGCATTGACGGTGGTGGTGGGTGGCGGCGGCGGCAACGGTGGTGGTGGCAGTGGGCGATGGCGGTGACGCTAGTGGGTGGGTGACGACAACAGTGGTGTGGGTTGCAGCGGTGACGGTGGGTGGTGGTGGCAATGACAGTGGTGGAGGCAGTGACACAGGTGGTGGTAGTTGGACGGTGGTGACAATGGTGGGTTATGACGATGGTAGCAATGGTTGTGGGTGGCGACAATAGGCGGTGGTGGTTGGATGATGACAACGATGGTGGGTTGTAGTAATAATAATAATAATAATATATTTGTTTCCATTCCTTGAAGGAATGAAAAAAAAAACACCACCTTACCAAGGAATGAAAATTCTTAAAATAGATGGAATCAGATTCCTTATGGAATGATTCATTCCATTACTACATGTAATCAAACATGTTTAATTTTATTCTATGGGAATGATCTATTCCATTTCACCTTCGATTCTTTCATACCAAACGCTACCCTAAGTTTAATGAGTTCAAATTCACGTTACTCACGTACGGCTAGAGATAAACCCGAATGAATGATTGAACTATATGGTAGTGTTTGGTATGATGGAATGGAAGGGGGAATGTAATGGACCATTATGAGGGAATGAAAAATAGTGTGTTTGGTTGGTTCAAGGAATGGAATCACCCATTCCACAAGGCATTCCATTCCCTCAAAACCATTCCATCCACCCTCCATGTTTTTTTTCATTCCATCCATCATTCAACCTTTATAAACAACACCATAACCCACCACCACCACCCACCACCGTTGTCGTCACCACCCACCACCGTTGTCGCCACCACCCACCACCGTTGCCGGCACCACCCACCACCTCCGTCACCACCCACCACCGTCGTCATCGCCCACCACCGTCCCGGCCCCTCTAACTACCGCCACCCACTACCTTTACCCACCACCACCGTCGCCACCAATCACCGTCACCCACCTACCACCGCCATCCAACACCACCCACCGCCGCCCACCACCATCACCCACCCGCCGCTGCCTCTACCACCTGCCACCGTCACTCACCACAATTTCCTTTACCTATCGCTACCACCCACCACCACCGCTACTACTCACCATCGTCACCCACCCACCACCACGCCACCGCCACACACCACCACCTACCACCACCAACCACCACCCACCGCTGCCACTACTCACCATCGTCGCCTACCCACCATCACGGCCATCCACCTCCACCTTCCACCGTCGTCGCTGCCCACCACCGCCGCTACCACCACATATCACCACCCACCATCACTGCCACTGACCACCACCCACCACCGCCACTAACCACCGATTTTATTTCTTCGTCTTTTCCTGCCTATCCAACAACACAAAATAATGTTTTGTTTCATTCCCACATGGCAACCAAACAAGACATGGAATGGTAATGATTCATTCCATTACCTTGTCCATTCCATTACCTCTTCCATTCCATTCCCTCTTCCATTCCATTACCCCATACCAAACATACCCTATATGAAATGGTCAGACAAAACCGGCATAGTAAAATAACTTAATCGATTGTGAAATCATTTGCTACGATTTTTTATTATTATCAAGTTTTATGTGTAAGTTGTGATTATAATCGAACCATTCCATAAATATAACCAATATTGTACTTTTTTACTTTTTTACAAATAACATATTTGTATGAAGCATTTTGTTTGCATTATTTTGAAAATAATTATGTTGTTGCTTACGTTTCTTTCACTTTTTGTAACTTAACATCTTATTTTGATATACCATTCGTCCAAAATTTTGATTGTATTTGTAAACTAAATGTGTTTAAATTGGCGCAACCCTAGAACCCGGGTGAGTAAAAAATTAACCGGATCGTCATGAGTCTCCATGAGCGTAGCTTTTAAGGAGGAGGTAGCTCGCAACTTTTCAATGTAGGTTCAAATCCCACCTGGTGCAATTTTGCTTCAGGTGGGTTAGTGGGGTTATCACGGTGAGTACTTCTTTGAACGCAGAATTTAATTTTTTGGTATATATGGTTTCGACCCCGCGAAACTGGTTTTCGACCCCTCAGAAACTGGTTTTCGAACCCCCGAAACAAGTGATTTCCGACCCCCGAAGTCCCGGGTCAAGCTTCGCCACTGTAAGTCTCATATCAATTGATTTGAGAGGAGGTAGCTCGCGACTTTTCAATGTAGGTTCAAATCCCACTTGGTGCAATTTTGCTTTAGGTGGGTTAGTGGGGTTATCACGGTGAGTACTTCTTTGAACGCAGAATTTCCCTTGAAATAATGGGCGGGCCTATTTATCCGCGTTTTATGTGTGGGTGGTCGGATTTGTACAGAATCTGTTGTCCGTTAAAAAAATAGTTATAAAGTTGGTTCACATATGATAATAAATAATAGTTTGAAACCCTTTTGGCCTGGAAGTGTACACCCCAGCTGTATTAGGAAATACACATCGGTTAAAAACTTTCTGAAAATGCAAAAAGTTGTCAGCCATCCCATCCTTGTTGCACGTTATACAAGATTCACCCCTTTGCTTTTCATTTTTTTAACTTGCTTTTTATTTTTATTTTTTTGAACGTAAATGTTATGGAAGAATAAGGAAGTTTAATTTTTTTAACGGTACAAAGGTTAATTTTGTGAGAAGGGTAAGAAAAGCTCTCACAGTGACACGTGGCACTAGTATAAAGGATACAAATGTAATTTTAACCAAATAATTAAATCATTAAATTTAATTCTTTTATTAATGGTGGAGTAATTATAGGAATTGTGTTATTTGAAATTTTCGTTTATTTTTTTTGATTACCGATTGTCAAACATATTTTTTTATTTTTGGATTGATCATATGGATATTGTTCATTGAGTCTATTTTATTCAAACTTATTAGAAGATAACCAGACAATAGCGTTGTGTTTTATGTTCATCGTCGATCAACATGAATAATACCATGGCTGACAATATCGAAGGTCATTTTTATCATTTGTGTTATGTGTTTTTTTTTTATCTATTAGACGACACATAATTTGACTCGACGTTGTGTTTTATTACCATCAGGAATAAGTTTGTGTTTTATTATCATCAGGAATACGTTTGTGTTTTATCATTATCATATAACCATAGAACACAACCAAAACACATAAGGAACAAAAAAAAGAGTGATTTTTAACGTGGACAATATGTTTTAACACTTTCTCTTAAACATTGTTCAGAATAACTATGTGTTTTAACACTATAATATAAACATAAACACATTAAACACAATAAAAAACTAAACTAAAGTAAAAAATACAACTAAATAATAAAACACTACTCAAAGTAATTAAAACACACATCTAACATCCCTGAAGATCGAGTTCATGAGAATCTTGTTCATGTTGTTTTTTTTTTTTTTTGTTTTTTTTTTTTTTTTTTGAAAGTTAATCATGTTCACGTTAATATAATGAATTTGAAGTTTAAATATATTTTACTAGGTTAGAGTCCCGTGGGGACCCACGGTGCAAACCAAAGTAAATTAAAAATAATATTAAACTAAGAGTTGTATTATTCAAGTTGAGTGCCCGTAAAACCAATCAATATATCCAACCTAATATTAACATGCAATTCCAAAACAAACAATCAACTACCATGAAAAAAAAAAATCAAAATAATGTTAATGTAGTAAATTAAATATTAAAACAAAAGTATTCAAATAAAACTTGTATTATTGAAGTTGTATGTACATAAGTTCAAAATGATAAGTAAAAAAAATGCATCAAATTTTTTTACCTTATTCATAAAGCTTGAAATACTTCTTTGTACACGACGTTGGATGTTTTGTTCGTCAGTTCACCATCTTCATCCAGTATAACTATCTTCAGTCCATCTCGGCTTCTGACCCTTGATAGTGCAACATACAACTGGCCGTGCGAAAAAACTGGATCCTTCAAATACAACCCAACTCTCGATAACGATTGTCCTTGACTTTTGTTTATTGTCATTGCGAAAGAAACAGCAAGTGTGGAAACTGTCTTCTGTTAAATTTAAAAGGAATTTTCTTATCCGAAGGGGATAAAGTAATTCTTGGAATAAACGTTCGCATTCCAATGTTGCTTCCTGAAATGATTTTGGCTTCAATTACACGTTTTCTCATTTTCACAACTTGTAACCTTGTCCCATTACACAGACCGCTTTTCTGATCAATGTTTCTTAGTAACATTACAGGAACACCAACTTTCAAAACCAGACGATGGTTTGGTATTCCAGAAAACTTAAGACCATTCAGCACATCGGGAGAAACTAATCTTTCATCAACATGTTCATTTACATCTTCGGACTGACAAACACTGTCTGAACTAAGATACTCAACTTCGTCACCTGGAAACATATAAAGTAATCTATCATTAATTTCTTGGACAACTTCATTCAACGGTGCCAATATAGCTCGATCTTGAAAATAATCCGGGATGTTGATGTTATCAACAAGTGACAAATACACAAAGGATATCAAATCAGAGACAGGATCCGAAGATTGAGAAATAAGTAAGTCATCAGGTATCTCAATAACATCCTGATCATCACTTATTGTATCCACCTTTCCTTCTCCTATATCCAGAAGCCAAGATGCAAAGTTTTTAGTTTCCTCGATATCAGACTTGGAGGTTCCTGAAAGCAACCTCATATTTTTCGTTAACTCTAAAACAACGCATCTGTGCCAAATGTATGATAAACTTAAAAAGGCATTAACAATGTCATGCCTAGTTCCATTTGGTACAACTGGTAGAATTTGTCTAAAGTCACCCCCAAACACAACAACCTTTCCACCAAATAACAAATCAGACGAGTCATCAAGATGAACAACAAATACATCTTTTAAGCTTCGATCTAGTGCTTCAAATGCATGTTTATGAGTCATGGGTGCTTCATCCCAGATAATCAAATCGGTTTTTTAAGCAGTTGTGCAACATCACCGTTAGGTGGTATGTAACACATAGAATCTTCAGTTAGGTTTATAGGAATACGAAACCTGGAATGTGCTGTCCTACCACCTGCCAATAGCAAAGATGCAATACCACTCGAAGAAACATTCAAAACAATCTTTCGTTTACATCTTATGGATGAAGCTAGTGTCTTCCACAGGAACGTTTTACCAGTACCACCGTAACCAGAAACAAAAAAAAACTCCTCCTTTCTTCTCATCGACAGCTTTCATTACACAGTTATAAATATTTTTCTGTTCATCTGTTAAAGAAGCGAACTGAGTATCGAATTCTTCAACCAAACTGTTTGTGTCATATCCCAACTCCTCACAAATAAGACGATTGTCTAATGACGATAGAAACTCATTCTCGGGATATGGCATGCCTACAAAATGTCGTAGACTGGAACTATTACGCAATAAGAACTTCTCGATATCAAGTAAAGCTAAATTCTTAATTTCGTCGTCTGAAAGGATCAAATCTGGGAAAAAAATGTGTTAGAATGAAATATATAGAATAAAATTAACATATAAAATGAATAAGTGAATATGTGAAACCATTAAAAATAGTATAATTTACATTCCTAATAATTATGAATCATTACAATTTAGTATATGTCCACAAAATTGTAGAAAATCTATGTTAAAGTAATAATATATTAAAAAAAGTTAAAAACCTGGACAGTTTGAATCTATTCTTCTCTTGCGTAAAATGTCATCAGACAAATAATTCCATGTTTCCTCCCACACAATGTCAGGTCTTGACAAACTGTTGGACGCTAAAAGAGTTCCAAATAAGTTCCTTAGATAAGGGCCAGAACCTGCAAAAGCCGCTTCCTTTATTGCTTCAACATATTCTGTATCATCATCCAAGAGTCCCATAGCGTTGCATGCATCCCTAAAAGAGGATTGGACTTTCCCATCAACTTTAAGAATATCTTGAAATGATGTTGGTCCTTTAACCTTATTCAAAAGAATTCTCAAAAATAAGCTTCAC
This sequence comes from Ambrosia trifida, assembly GCA_028751855.1. Lineage (NCBI taxonomy): Eukaryota > Viridiplantae > Streptophyta > Magnoliopsida > Asterales > Asteraceae > Ambrosia > Ambrosia trifida. Next base: position 82,173,818 of record CM054123.1, read on the forward strand.
CAACAGAAGCAGGAACTGAATGAATCCGACCAATTGACTTTATTCTTTGCATAGGCTCTCGTTTTCTTTCTTGTGCTTTCCAAACATATTGTGAAGGGAATTGGATGTAAGTTAGTTGCCTTGCATTGGCATCATTTTTGTTGCGTTCCATCCAACCCAAAAACATAGATGTAGCACAAGAGGGTTTATTGAGAACGTCGTCAATGTCCTGCGTAGCATCGAAAACAATTCTTTGTTCACCGGGTAGCTGAAAAGGTAATCTCATTACAGGAGGTGTCCTGTAATGAATATCATATGAGAATATTCTCCATGAAGCCTCACACGCAGAAATATAACGACAATCATAAAATCCTTTGACTTCATCAACCACTATGTCTTCACCCGGTACTTTCTTGCTTTCCACAAAATTAACAGTAACTCTATCTGGACCCTTGTTAATGTATTTAAATAAATACTTAGTGGATCCAGCTTGGTTACACCATTCAACGTTGATATGTGCCTGGTATCTTTTAAGAAGAGTCTTGTTATACGGAACGACATATCTGTTATCTAACTGCTCACCAGACTTTTCTACAAACGAACCATTATCTCTTCGTCTATACAATGCATAACCATCATTATCGATAGAGGTTTCATGCTGAAAATTCTTTGGGAAGTTTTTTGAACATTTGTCATTGACCATACACGGACAACGCATGTTCAAAGGTCCACAAGGACCGTGAATCATAAACTCACGTACAAGTTCATACAATTCTGGCTCCTCATCTTTATTTGGTATCTCAGCTGAAATGAAGTTGTCAATATGGTCAACTGTTGGAAGCTTATAACCAGCGGCCATGAACAAACAGATGTGTGCATGCGGTAATCCACGTTTTTGAAACTCAACCGTGTATACAACTGCAAAGTATTGGTAGCAAACAAAATAAAATAAGTTATAAAGGTTAAAAAAATAAATAAATAATGTTCTAATAAAATAAACTTCATGTATTCGTACCAGCTTCAACAGTTTCAAATAAGTGTTTATCTTTCAGGTCTTTAATTATCGAATCAAGTTTTATTTTAAACAACCTGCATAAAATGTCTGGCCTATCTTCTGGTCTAAGAGTGGTATCTTGAAGATATCTTCTCATCTCTGGCCATTTAGGATTACAAGTAATTGTAATAAAATAGTCAGGGTATCCGTACCACTTGCATATTGCCATTGCGTCTAGATAATTTTGCATCATATATCTAGCACCACCTGTAAAAGAAGATGGAATAATAACTCGTTGACCCATGCTTGATGTCTCTGTTTGTCCTTCTTCTCTTTGTTTGCTTAGGACATTATACTTCTCACTCCTAATAAGGGTTTGCTTACCCTTAATGAAATTTAATCTTTCCATTTCAATCATTGCATCATCATCATCAAAGAATCATAAACAGGTTTGATCAATTTTTCAAATCGTAAGGTACTAATAAGGAAAGACGAGGGCTTCTAATAAGGAAATCAAAAGATATATATTTTTTTAATTTCACTTGGAAGGAAACAAAGTTTGACGTCAGCTCGTTTATATTACAATAACTAATTACAGATGGAATATTATAGGTATAATATTACTAAATGTGAGTATAAAACTTGGATATCGAATTACCTTGATCAAACTCGAATGCTTGATAACAGACAGAATAACAATGGTGGATTTATTGTGTTTAGAGCTATTTGTCTTTTAAAGACATTCTGTCTGATATCATATCTATATATAGGTTAGAAATATCAATTCCATTTATTCAAAATGTCTTAATAATAATTATAATGGCATAATCAATATAATGGCATAATCAATGGTAATTGAAGGCATGAGTAAATGTTAACTATAATTAAGCAATATTAATCGGTTAGAAATATCAATTCCATTTATTCAAAATGTCTTAATAATAATTATAATGACATAATCAATGGTTGACATTGACTCATGCCTTCAATTACCATTGATTATGTCAACTATAATTAGGCAATATTCACTCACTTTGTATAAAATAAATAAAATATTGTATTAGGCAATATTAATCGGTTAGAAATATCAATTTAACATGACCATATGAGTAAACTGGAATAAATGTATAGTTAAACAGTAATCATCTTCTTACTTGTTCTTGAACCTCCTTTGATACGTCAAAATCATCACATGGAAGTTTGCTAGTGCTTTTTCCAACTCTAATGTAACACCGTGGAATTGAATTTCAATTTTAATAAATGCTCCATCCATTAGTCAAATGTACCAGGCACAAAGTCACACCAACTTTGATTCCAAGCATGATCATAGGCTGAAAAAAGAGTGCTAAGCATAAACGAACGAACAATAATGACTTATACAACAACTATATGCTCATTTCTGAGTTAATGGTGTTGCTTTCATCATCAATATGAGGTGAAGACAAAAGAAAAATGATAATTAATAAAATTAAACGGTGTTCAATAATGCATATAATGTTGATAGTCATAGTAGTCTACTAAACAGTTACAATGACTTCTATCAAGAAGTTCTACACTATAACTTTTAATGAAATATAAACTATACCATATAACATCAAGGGATAAACTGAACAAAATTAGAGCACATATATGATAGGCTTCTTCACGGGTTGTATAGAATGTTAGAATTAAAAGGTTAATGGGCGTCGGTTTTGTCAGCGGTAAATTGTTTGAAATATAACTTTGAATAATTATGTAATATTAATCACATTTAATTGCTTAGATCTAACATTCATTGATAGAGATCGTATAAAGACATATTAAAAGATTTACACCACTTAAAGCCATAACCTTGCATACCTTCAGCAAAATGATTAATTCCATTTATTCAAAATGTCTTAATAATAATTATAATGGCATAATCAATGGTTGACATTGACTCATGCCTTCAATTACCATTGATTATGCCATTATAATTATTATTATTAATATAATGGCATAATCAATGGTAATAGAAGGCATGAGTAATTGAAGGCATGAGTAAATGTCAACTATTATTAATTATTAATGTTATTAGTCAATATTAATAATTAATAATAATAATAATTATAATGACATTTAATCAATGGTAATTGAAGGATTGAGTAAATGTCAACTATAATTAGTCAATATTAATAATTAATAATAATAATTATAATGGCATAATCAATGGTAATTGAAGGCATGAGTCAATCTCAACTATAATTAGTCAATATTAATAATTAATAATAATAATTATAATAGCATAATCAATGGTAATTGAAGGCATGAGTCAATGTCAACTATAATTAGTCAATATTAATAATTAATAATAATAATTATAATGGCATAATCAATGGTAATTGAAGTCATGAGTCAATGTCAACTATAATTAGTCAATATTAATAATTAATAATAATTATTATAATGGCATAATCAATGGTAATTGAAGGCATGAGTCAATGTCAACTATAATTAGTCAATATTAATAATTAATAATAATAATTATAATGGCATAATCAATGGTAATTGAAGGCATGAGTAAATGTCAACAAAATTTTCGTAATTGACTTTTATTGAAGATCTTTGCAAGAACCGCTGCATCCAAAATGGACATGTTTGTACTCAAACCATGTGGCGTTGTTGGGTGAGCCGCGTCTCCAATAAGCACCACACGGTCCCAAACAATCCCGTGCAGAGGATCAAAATCATATATGACATTCAAAAATGGTTCTTTGGTCTCTTTTATTACTCTTACAAGTTCAGGAACCCATGTTTTCTCTGCTTCCTCTTGCATCTTCTTGATCATATCGTTGCTTACTTTCATAGTTACCGAACTCCCCTAAAAAATTCAATAAGTAGGCGGGGAGGTTAATACTTATAATTTCATAAACATTAAAAAACGTTAGGATTCTAAGTTAAAAAGATGATCAATCACCTTGAGTTGTGGCTCGGGTTGATTGACATACCATATCCAGTTGATCTTCTTGTTCAAAAGGTCATAAAAAACGGCATGCGTTCCACTACCTAAATCGAAGTTCAGGCACTTGCCGAGATCTTGATAAACCTTTCGCAATCCTGCATAAATCTCCGAGTTTACATCACCAGAAAGATCCAACACCCCTCTCCAAGCACAGTACCCTGAGTACCTACAAATCATTCTCAACATTAGATTAACAAATCGACTAAAAGAATAAAACAAAATAAACACATATTAAAGGTTCTTCAAACCTTAATTTAAGGTCAGGGAGGAAAACTTGTCGAATCGAAGACAAACAACCGTTTATAAATCCAGATTAAAGAATGAATAAAAAAATTAATATGTGTGAACAGAATCAAGAATGCATATAAAATCACTCAATTGATTCGGCCAGTACACACTAACCATTTATATATCGAACATAATCAATAATGCAAAAAAATTATGGATGTGCGATGGTATGTTTCAATAGAATACATGACCTAGAATCAAGAATGCAAAAGAAGAAGAAGGATGAACGTTGGTTGGAAGATTTGTTAGAGAGTATGATGAAAGAATGTAGTGTAGATTTATGTTTAGAAAAGAGTATTTATAGTGAGTTAGTTGGAGCTCCATATACAATATGGATAGCTCAAACACTCTTTAAGGGCTTCATTCAACCCTAGATGACCTCAATTATTATATAGATAGATAGGAACTGATTTTTGTGGATTGTGTTTCCATTTTTTGATGGAATGGAAGTTATTGATTTTGCTAAAATTAAGGATATTTTTTTACGGTTTGTGGATGAATTAAAGTTGTTTTTAATTTAGATAGTGTGTTATTACATAAATACCCTCACATTACAAAATTATATAATAATATTAGAACACAATTTACAAAAATGCCACTTCTTTAATCTCATCCATTCATCTAGTTGATCCAATGGCTATTTTTATTTATCATCCTTCTTACAAAACACATCTTTTGTATCCTAACCTCACCCTATATATATATATATTAAAGGGCTAAATTCTACATGGCATTTATATAGTCTTTCTTTTATTTGAGAGTGTCATGTGACATTGAGATATATTTTAGGAAAAAAATATTTAAAAAAAAAATTAGATTTATTTCACTCATGTTTCCTCCAATAAATTTTAAATGTTAATATCTTTTATATACGAGATTTTTTAAAGAAAAAAATTACATCAAATTAATTATGTTCAAACCAGTGGTGTTAGGATTGGAGTTGTACATCGTTTTAGGTTAGGTTTTAATATTAGAGTTATACATTGTTTAAGGTTAGACGTTAACATTGGAGATACATTGTTAATTGTTTTAGGTTAGGTGCTACCCAAAGCTTTGCTGCATGTAACTGTAAAGCGCATCAGTCTATTTTATATGTAAAATTGATATGTCATATTAGATTTCTCAACCCGGGACGCTCCCGGGATATAAATCTAGTATATATATATATATATATATATTTCAAAGAGCTAAATCCTACATGACACTCATATTATATAGCCATTCTTCCCCTTGAGAGTGCCATGTAGGATGACATGTGCTACCCCACATGTCCTTCTTTTTTTAGGTGTGTCACATGACACTAGGTATTTATTTCCCTCAAAAAGTCTTTTTCTCTCTCATGTTTCCCCCTACAATTTTTAAACGTTAGTAACTTTTTATATACGAGCCTTTTTTATGGGTTTTGATTCATACAGAAAAAAACACAATTTGTTCAGGTAATTCATTAATCATGTATAGACAAGTCAAATCATGTTCAAACTAGAAATTCTATTTTTATCTAGAGCAGAATAGGTTAAAATCACGCACTACAATAGTTGTTCCTGGCTTTGCTCCTCATCCAAACGTAGGGGGATTAATCTGGACATGTGGGGTGGGTGGGTGTTAAGGGAGGGTTTTTGGGTTGGGTTTTTTTGTGATAGATGGCGGTGATGGTTGGTGGGTGGCGGTGGCGGTGGTGGGTGACAGTGGAAGTGGTGAGTGGTAGTGGGTGACGGTGAAAGCGGTGATAGGTGCCTTTTGAAATTGGTGATTCCATTCCATTAACTAAACAAACACATTATTTTTTTATTACCTCATATATAATGGTTTATTCTATTTCTTCATAATGGTTCATTCCATTCTTACTTTTATTTCATCATACCAAACGCTACATAATATGCATCCAATAATTTCGATAGCTAGAATTTATTTTTATTTGATTTTTTTTGGGCTGAAACTTGACACAGATGCCTCAAATAAACTATTTTTAAAGATAATAACTAATAATATTATAGTGTGGGCCATCGCAGTTGCAGTATATAGAGGTAAATTCACAAATTGTGTTTCACATGCTTTAGATTGTTTGGTGTGGGGGGGGGGGGGGGGGGGAGTTTGGGGTGATGTGGTGGTTCGGCCCCCAATAGGAACACCGCCCCCCTTTAAAATCGGTGACTTAGGATTTTCTTTCCCTTTCTCTTCTTGTAATGTGATTCCCCCCTCTTTCTAAATCAAACTTTATATAATAAAAAAATAAAGAAGGATTGAGATAATTAAGGGAATACTGTATGTATACTTGGGTGGGTCATACCAGATCCTCAATATCACTTTAGAAAGATAAGTTGGGCCATATGTGTAAGAGTCATGCCCTGACATCATCATGACGTCATACCAGATACTCAATATCACATCATCATGACGTCAGTGGTGTATCTCCCAGGTCCTTTTACATTAGTTAATTTTTTACTCCATTCTAATAATTCCAAAAAAGAACATTCTAAATCAATCCTATCACCTATAAGTACAAACATGTGATCGATATGATACCACCTTAAAATCCAACTTAACATAAAAGAAAAGCTTTTAAGGTTTTTCTTTCAGTAATCATGAATCGTTCAGCAATGTTAATTAGCACCATCAAACGTGAAACCACATTGCAAAAAACACGACCCATTGTTCGACCTGATGTTTTCATAAACCATCGCGGTAAAGACACGAAGAGATCAATCGCCTCTTTGCTCTACCACCAACTCTTGTTTTCAAGAATCCCATCATTTCTTGACAACAAGAACATGAAACCTGGCGACAAACTCTTCGACAACATAGATAATGCAATAATGGGGTGCAAACTCGGTGTGGCGGTCTTTTCACCACGTTACTGTGAATCTTATTTTTGCCTTCATGAACTTGCTTTAATGATAGAGTCCGGGAAAAAAGTTATTCCTATATTCTGTGATGTGAAACCCTCAGATCTTCGGGTCTCAGACAACAAAATATGTCGTAAACATGAGGTTAAAAGATTTCGTTACGCAATCGAAGAGGCTAAGCATACTGTTGGACTTGCATTTGACACCACCAAAGGGTGATACCTAGCTAGCTATTTCAATTCTTTATATATTTTGTTTTATTTCAATCTTTAAATATTTGTGTGAGAGAGGTTTAATGGTTTATATATATATATTTCGGTACAGGAACTGGTCAGATGTTGTAACCTATGCAACCGCGTTAGTGAAAGAAAGCTTGATCCAGCTAGATCAACAATGAAAGATATGTTGTTCCTCCTGCTGAAATATTAAACATTTGTGCGTGATTAATGTGAACATGATTTAGGATAATGTTTTGTTTTGTTTTGTTTTGTTTTTGTAAATGGCATCAAGGCCACTCTTAGGAAATAAAAAGGGAAACGCAACACACCTACATGTGTAGTCGGATCAACTTGAGCTGGTATATATATGCATCCTTGCCTGCCCTTAAATATTACTTTCATAAAACATAACTTAATTAGGAATAAACATTAATTGGTTTTTATGTGCTTGAATATAACCACTTTGTTTATTTCACTTGCTCTATGTTTGTCTACTTCGTTGACGCTCCATGGGAGGTGGGATACTGTCCAGTACTCTCTCCTCTAAGGCCCTTAAAATTTTTCCTTTTTTTTTTTTATAAAAATATTATATATGTACAACACACATATGCATGCATGCATACATGTATGTATGTATGGCAGAAAGAATAACCAGTTGTAAGAAGAGAAAAAATAATTTAATTATACCTGTAACAATGCTCCATTTGATATTTGTATATAAAGTGTTGATGCCAACCCGTGATTATGAATGTCTTTAATATCATTATATTAGATGTGAAAATTCTCAAGTTTATGCAACACAATCTTTCTTTTTGCTTTGTCCCCAGCTAAACAAATACACCCATCTCTCGTTTAACCCAAGTAAATTCAACAAAGTTTTATGGGCCCATACTTTTTACTCGCCCAAAGTCCCCGAATTCTCTAGGATTACTTATCTGGTGTTGTGATTGCTGGGAAATTAATTTATGAGTTTTGAAAACGATCAAATGGCTCAAGAACAAACACTACTAGAAAATTGGCATTTTGCTACAAAATTTTCTTACGGAAAAAAATGCGTCACAAATCTTAACAAAGTTGCTACTCATTTGTGACGAAAAAAAATCTATAATTTTTTAGCAAATTTGTGACACAATATATCTACAAATTTCTTAGGAAATTACGTAGGAAATGCGTCACAAATTTCCTACACCATGTTTTTGTCACAAATGCGTTGAAATTTGTGTTACAAATGTGTAGTAATTGGTTTGCGACGAGGGTTTTTCTAACATCAAGGTTTTGTTGAAAATGCGTCACAAATCAAGAAAATGCAAGATTTGTGACGCATTTTCAACAAAACCTTGATGTTAGAAAAACTCTTGTCGCAAACCTATTACTACACATTTGTAACACAATTTTCAACGCATTTGTGACGAAAACATGGTGTAGGAAATTTGTGACGCATTTCCTACGCAATTTCCTAAGAATTTGTAGATATATTGTGTCACAAATTTACTAAAAAAATTGTAGTTTTTTTTCGTCACAAATGAGTAGCAACTTTATTAAAATTTGTGACAAATTTTTTTCCGTAAGAAAATTTTGTAGCAAAATGCCATTTTTCTAGTAGTGAAATAGTTAATTAAACTCTAAAAAAGAACCAAAAAGGTTCAAGAACAAAGTTCTTATTAATCAAAATTCAAATAAGAAATACTAAACATAAACATTCACCAAGACCACTATTTATACTAGACTCTAACACTATGGATATGTTTGGCAAAACTAGCTGATGACTGGTAGCTGGAGGCTGGAAGCTGGAAGATGTAGCCGAAAGCTGTTAGCTGTAGCTTTTAAAATATATTTTGGTGTTTGGCAGAGTAGCTGATGCTTTTAATAAAATGTATAAAGTGACCAAAATGAGCATTAACTAAAAGCTTGTATGCATGTTTTATATTTAGTTTTTTATGATAAAATGGGTATTTATGTCATTTACTCATTAAAAGGTTGTAGCTACTATGAGTTTTTTCTTAAACGCTAGTACTAGTAGCTTTTCAATATAGAGCTTTTTCTCCTAGCCTAATAGCTTGAAGCTCGTTCAACCAAACAAGGCTTTTTATTGAGTAGGAACTTTTTCTTAAAAGCTTAGAGATTGAAACATATAAAAGCTCTTAAAAGCTCAATGTCAAACATATCCTATGAAGATATACACAAGTAAATAAAAGATAAAACATAAAACTGTGACATCGGCAAAAATTGTTGTGTTTTCGCACGTAATTAATATATGTAATTAACGGTAATTAAGTGCAATTCTAAATTAATTATGTTAATTTAGCCTTTAGAGAATAGAAACTTCCCCATATGATGCATAGGAATGCATTTGTTTGATTGAAGGCACGACGAAATCGCGTGCAAATTAACTTGTCGCTTTTAAAAGTTAAAGGGTGTGATATGTCATTTTGGAAGACCTATGTCTAAAAGTATGACTTTGGAAAGTTTAGTATTAAAAGTGGGTAGATGTACTTTCCAAAGGTTTGTTATGAAAAATAATTGCAACACATACAAAATGGTATTTTTGTATAAAATGTCATTTTTATAAAATAGGATTTTATAAAAATATAATTTTACCAAAGATGTTAAGCAAAATAAAAACTAAGGTTTTTATTACAAAAATTGGCAATTTAAGGACTTTGTAAAAGTTGTATAAAAATGAACATTTTTATATCTATAGAAATATAATAATGTTTGAGCATTTTAATGTTGGACATAACCAGGTCATGATATTTTAAGTCTTGAAATATCAAAGTTATTTTATAAATTCCCAAAGGAAAATATATAGAAATTCAAATGGATTAATTTCATGCTAAGACGTATTGTTGTGAAATTGAGAAAAATAACAAACTATATATGTTGTAAAGTAGGAAAACTGATATTACGACGTGAAGTAATTATTCCCACAAAAACATATATGTACAACTTATGTTAAATGTGATGCAAAAATATATAAGTTGACTAATTGGACATGAACGTATTGTATTACGACGAGTTATCGGACAACAAAAATGTAAATAAGATGAATAAGTATGTATCGTGTAACTTCCTACAAGATACGTATATATGTTATTGCGTCGAATGCGAGTAATTATTCTAAGGGTGAATGTGAATGTGAAACATATATTTATAGACAAATATATATAAGAATAATTATGGGTGAAAAATGTATACAACACTTTCCTAAGTGTTGGAAATTGTTCGTGGGAGAATTAATGTAAAATAATCTTTAAAAATTATATGTTTAAATGAAAATTAAGCATGAAAACTTAATGTGTGAAATAAAACCTCGATTCGATAAGATCTTAATATATGTATTTAATGAGAAAATAAATATATGGTAAAGTGAGTTGAGTCGAATGTTGAAAATGAAATCTCGATCGACAAGATCCTAGTATAATTATTTAATGGGAAAATAATTATACGGTAAAGTGATTCGAGTTGGAGATAATGTTATACAAGTTAGGAAACATATATTGTAAATACATATTGAATAACAATAAGATCACGACGTGTACATATATTGTAAATACATATGCAAATAGTGGTGTTGGGAGTTGGGTGTACAACTTGCCGGTAAACACACACACACTTTAGACCTAGTAGCTTATATGACTAGAACACTTATAGGTGTTTGACTGTGGACTATCGCTATTCTCTACTACTACGTGCACATTGCCATTGAGGTGAGTTTCACGGCCCCTTCTTACTGTTTTTGTTTTGGGGGAAAGATATGTTTTGTCAAATGTTTTTACATGTCAAAATGTTTTTACATGTCATAATGTTTTTACATGTCATAATGTTTTTACATGTCAAAATGTTTTTAAATGTTAAAACGTGATAAGTGGCATGATGAGTACTTGGGTTTGTTGTTTTACATCACTCGGGGTGAGTCCTCGCTATTTTAACCATTTACTCGTGTGTTGTGTGTGTATTGAAATCGAGAACCGAAGGAATATTTGGATAGTACTATTGGTGCCTGACAAGGCCTACCCCTAATCGATAGCATCGATTATGCAACTGTGTATGCTAGGGGTGCACATATTCTGAACTAAGTTGTTATTTTCCGAGAAACAACTACTGCTCGCCAGGCAATATTTGTCTTGGTTTGGTTATGGGCTCAAGGGATTGCTCGTCATAGTTTGTAGGAGTTAGCTACTCTCTACAAAGGTCACTACTTGTGTTCGTTCCACACATGTTTTTGTTGTTAGAATGTTGTTAAAATGTTGTTGTTATGGAACTAAAACCTGTGAACTCACCAATATTTTATATATTGACGTCTTTTTAAACATATCTTTCAGGTAACTAAGTTTTGCTTAGATATGATGCTAGTACGGTGGAAGTTGAGATGTCGGACATTGGTCGGGGGTTTCATTTATATTCTCCATTGGGTTGGGACAAACACGGAAAACCCCATGTTGAACTTCATGTACGTTGTTTTGTGTAATGTTTATGAAAAGGTACTCTTTTTCGACATCTTAATGAAACGATCTTTTCTAATTAAATATAGTTTGTGTTAATCTTGACTTTGATATGCTTTTTAGCTCAATGAAGAAACGATAGATCAAAAAAGATGTGTTTTGAGGAGAAATTGATGAGAGTGTGGTTATATAGTATTATAACTTCGTGCTCTTGACTCAGGTGTTCTGGACTTGACCAAAGTTGCTCGTGTACACTCCAACGTCCACACGAACACCTACCAAAATATGAAATAAATAAATAAATACTAAAAATGACACAAAGCTAATAAAAATCTATAAAAACCTATAATAAATAAAATAGACCAGTACAAACCTAAAACTAATAAAAGTACTATCTAAAGGACTCGAAAACTATACACTAGAAATAGATGTATTTTACAGTACATCAGCGCCTTATCTGAATCTTGGAGCATTGCTAAAGCTTCTTTCATGATAAACATCATCCTTCAAAATTGTCTCCTAATCAAGGGCCACAATCATCGCTCGCATCAACACCCGGATTATGAGCCACAACAACGATTTTTGTGTTGTCGTTGCTAATTATTTCGCATTATTGCTCATATTTCTTGTAGTGTATATATTGTTGCATTTATTCATTTGTACTTATTTATAATTTATCCACTACTCTTATACTACCAATGTGTAAATTAATTTTTTATAAATACATCTCACCTCTTATATTCGTGAAGTAGAGAGAACTCTCATACCCGGTCCGCTTTCAAATCTTCTTTCATACCGGTGTCTTAATAAATAATAAAAAAGACCCAACCCAGTTGTAGATATATCTTTTATTCGATATTTCTCCCACATATTGAAAAAATTATACTAGTAAACTGTCAAAATGGCCCCTGAGGTTTGACCCAAAATGCTTGTTTAGACAGAAAAAATTATTTTTATCACTAGAACCCCGAAACTTTTATTTTGGTGCCAGTTTGGACACATTTTTTAACTCAGTTATAAAAGTCAGTTAAGTTTAGGGACAATTTTGTCATTTCAGGTAAAAACTTAAAAAACAAATATTTAACCCTTTCTTCTTCACTTAAACAATTTAAACACTGGTTCCTTCCCCTTCTCTTCAAAAACCCTAATTTCTAAATCAATAGAAACCCCAAATCGACTATGGTATTCTGCAATTGTGAAGCTCCAACTACAATACTTCATTATCATCATGCCATGTCAAGGTTACAAAACTGGATCACTATCAAAATAAAACGATCTAGCTTGTTTGTTTGTACAACATCATTGCAAATATAAATTGAAATGAACTTTATGAATAAAATAAAAGACAAGGAATCTGCATAATAATTTCTGGTGCTATTTATTTAAAAGGGCTTAAATATTGCATTTAGATACCTAGAAATGCCTGGGACTGGGATTCCCATTGTTCTTTTGCCTGTCGAATTCTTTCGATTCTTGCGTTTGGAAGTCTTTCTTCCCAATATTCAAGACAACTGTTCGAATTTTAAAACGCTGGTAAGTATCATGTTTTGCAAATATGGCTGATTAAATATAGTTTTTATAAACTATACCTTGTACTTAGTAGAGTGTTAAGCTCATCCAAATGTAGAGCTCCTTCATAAACCCCCGCTTGCAAATCAATGAATATGGGTTATGTGAAATCTTCGTAGTTGACAAAAACAAGATTGTGTACATTCAAGATACGGGTATGCTGTTATTTTCGTTGAATCAGTTGATCCTAGAAATAAGCTCCAACTACAATACGTCTACCAGGGTTTGCAGAGGTCGAAGACACCCGTATTGTAGTTAGAGCTCCACAATTGCAGAATACCATAGTCGATTTGGGGTTTTTATTGATTGGGGAATTAGGATTTTTGAAGAGAAGTGGAAGGAATCAGTGTTTAAATTGTTTACATGAAGAAGAAAGGGTTAAATCTGTGTTTTTTAAGTTTTGACAAGAAATGACCTAATTGCCCATGAACTTAACTGAGTTAAAAAAAATGGGCCAAAATGGCACCAAAATGAAAGTTCCAGGTTTCCAGTGATTAAAAAAATATTTTATGTCTAAACAAACATTTTGGACCAAACCTCAGGGGTCATTTTGACAATTTACTCTAAATTATATCGTACCCTTGGTAAATAACATGTGACACAAACAAATTAAATAACCATATAAATATTTCGTGTAGATAGTTGAAAGGTCTCTCTCGTACTGCTCTTGAGAGTTAAATAATGCATTGTTAAATTTTAATCTAAAGGTTGTTGATGAATAACTGTTCACCCAAATAACTAACAAAAAGTGTTGTTATCTCAGCGCCACATAGGTAAAGGGCTAATAACTAAACTCTTTAATAACTAAGTGATGTGGAATAATTATACTCCAATCATTAAACAATTCAAATTACAAAAAAAAATCCAAGCTTTTATAAATCAAGATTCGACCCGCACATATAAAAAAATCTCATTTTACATTTATTTTATACCTTTTATTTTCTCTTTCTCTTTGTACTTTCTCTTGCTAAAAAAAACATAGCTCACAAAACCACCCGTCAGAGAATACAAATCATCTTCATTCTTTCTCTCTTTTGATCCGTACTAAAAAAATTGATATGGGGTTCGAGTAGATGATGAAGGCGATGTGGCGATGTGGCGATGGTGTGTGAGGTTGAGTGATGGCTGAACGGCGGTTTTGAGAGGTGGTTACAGATGGTCGGGTAAAGGTGATGGATGGATCTGGTTGCATAGGTAGTAATTGGACGACGATGGTGAGGTGTAGATTAATGGTGTATTCTCCTCGAATTCAGCCCCCCAACGGTCAAAATGTGAATAATGATCGCCATCCTAATCATGGTGTCTTGGATAACGAATTTGAATAACGACGTGGGCGGTGTTTTGCATCGTTAACGGGCTGGCGTGGATGCTTTGTTATTCCACATCGAACGGTCTAAGGCTTTGGTTATTGGCACCCCCCCTAAACAAACATTTACACACCCTGTTTGATCTATACGACGCGTATAGCCTTATACGCGCCGTATAGAGGGCCAATTTTGTCTTTTTATAAGCCTTGTAACCCTATACGCGGCGTATAGAGGAGTGTGCAAACAATTTGATGGGTGTGTTATTGTCCTCATCCTTAGACTATGTGTTGTGGCCCGTGAGCGAGTAGCCGCGAGCCACATACCAATCTACGTGGATCGCTTGAACCACAACACCCAAGGGATAACGATGGCGTGAGCGAGTGGACGTTAGCATACTCGCTTGTGCTAGCGAGGACAATTCAACCGTTGGAAGCCAACATGCCATTGGCCAACGACTAGTTGTGGCTATTTATATTAAAAAAAAAAAAAACTTTTTTTTAATTCATTTGCATTAAACAAATCAAAAACAATTCACAAACAATCTTCAAATCAATCCACAAACAATCTTCAGTCTTCAAAGAAATGGATCCATCACAATGGGAAGGATGTTACCAACCGGATTTGGAGTTCCTAGATGAAGACGGGTTTGGGACGAATACCGAACTCGAAGAAAATCTTAGCCAAATGCCACCCTCGTCTCCGGATTTTGTAATTCCGGATACGCAAGTTGCAGCCCCAAATAAGCGAGGGCAAAGAAGGGGTGGTAGCAGAGGTGGTCCGGCAGCTAGGGTGGTGGCCGAGGTAGGACGGCAACGGCCAGGGGTGGTGGTAGAGGTGGTGAACCGTCCGAACAAGATGCACGACCAAAGTGGCAAGTGACGCCTTGGTCAAAAGATGAAAAAATAGCCCTTTATCATGCGTGGGTGGAAGTTTCGGAAGATCGAAAACCCGGTACAATTTTTTTATGTAAATATATGTTGCAACTATAATGAATTTTTTTTAATCTTTTTGTTAATTTTTTGTAGTCGACTATCAACGGGCAAAGGTTTTTTGAAGACGAATCCGAGAAATTTTCTACGCCCAAGTGGGGAGTGAAATGCGTTCCCCTAAGCCGGTATAATTTTTTTTTATGTAAATATATGTTGCAACTATAATGAATTTTTTTTTAATCTTTTTGTTATTTTTTTGTAGTCGACTATCAACGGGCGAAAGTTTTTTGGAGACGAATCCGAGAAATTTTCTACACCCAAGTGGGGAGTGAAATGAATTCCCCTTATACGATTTCCGGCCTGTGGGCCGAAATTAGAAAATATGCGGGCTTGTTTACAAACATTCATAACAAGAACGCTAATCGAATGCGAGTGAGTGGGTCTAGCGATCTTGATGTGTACAAGTTCACTTGCTACGAGTGGAAAGATGAGGTGTTACACAAGTACAAGACCAACAAAACGTGGGATGAAAATTACTTGTGGAGAATCCTTCGTAGTTGCTCCAAATGGGTCGAGCTAATTTCGATTGAAGAGATGAGCGAAGGTGGCTCATCAAAGTGGGCCAAAACCTCTTCATCGGGTGGGTATATCTCCTCCACAAGCTCGAATGCTCACGTGAGGATTAACCTAAACTCTGATGAGGGTCTCCCCTAGGTCGACCAGCTGGAAGGGACAAGGCGAAAGCTAAACAAACTGCTAATGAAGCCGATAACGAATTCTCGGGAGAGATTAGCAAAATAAGAACTACAATGGAGATGATGGCGAAAGCTCAAGTCGATAAAGTAAGATTGAGGAATAAGGACTTTTTAACGAGGGACTTTAGTAACCTTCCAATGCCTCGTCAGACGATACTTCAACGAGAACAGGACCGTCTCGTAAAGGAGTTTGAAGAAGAGCTAAACGATGAGTAGTATATTAGGTTTTAATGTTGTTTTTATTAATGAATCGAAAAAAAACATAATCACCCCTCAAATCATCGAATAACAAGTGATGAAACAACCATGAAAAAAAAAACATAATCACCCCTCAAATCAGATATGTTAAAGTTCCGTAATTTAGTATATCACAATACCTGAGCCGTATGGGATGAGTCCTATATATTTTTGTATTTCACGTAACATATTTCTATATTAGGATCAGTTCTTAAAACTAAGCCATCCAAACATACTTTAGTTTTTATATTAGACTTGATAAAACTAGATTCACCTAACTCGTCCTTAAATTGCTCAAGATCGCCATGTAGTTAAAATTGTCGAAAAATGATTATTTTCACTAGCTAATTAATCCAATTTTCACCTTTTCATTTTCAAGTGTGAAGATCTTCCATTATTGCTGTAAATCACGTTTACGTAATAATTTTACACACCAAGGGTGTAACCGAGTTGACTTGCGTGTGTGATACTTAAGATCAGCTCGCAAACAACTTGAAACAAGCCGATTTTAAAAATAACATTTGATTGCAATAGCCAATTTGTTAAAATTAATTATTATTATTATAAAACTCTTATTCAAAATTCATAATTTATATATTAAAAAAAAAATTAAGTCCTTACAATTAATAAATACTATTCTTCTATCACCACCTCCACAAACCAAACCTACCCTGATAATTTGTTTTTATTCATGTGGGTATGGTGAGCATGGTTGTCAGTTGTCACATTCATTTACATAAAGTCCAGCCTTAAATATTATTTCCTTAAATGCACATGAGAATCGTGTATATTTATTTCCACTCTAGTTTTTTACAAATAAAAAATTGCAATTTTATATCATCACATATACATCAAATCTTCCAACGTATCATATATTAAATTAAAGATATCATAGAGTCTGCAAAGTAAGCATATAAACATTTGAATATTCATATGAAAATGACTGGGTTGAAATAATAATCATATTGATAATAATATTAGTAGTTGGATGTTATGTTAATCATTTCCTTCAAACTCTAAAAAAATGGAGGTAAATTCAATACCAATTTATCTCCTTTGTATCATTTTTTCTTCTTCTTGGATTCTTGATGCTTCCATTAATGGTGATGGGTCAAGATTCTATCAACAAGACCCGATCAAAAGATCCGATTTTCCACATGGGTTTCTTTTTGGAGCAGCTACTTCTGCTTATCAAGTATTTTTTTTACTTCTTTATTAATTTCAGCTATAATGTACCACTATTATTATTATTATTATTATTATTATTTTGTAGATTGAAGGTGCATATCTTGAAGATGGAAAGTCTTTAAGCAATTGGGATGAGTTTTGTCATACCAAAGGTTAGTGTCATGTTTATTGTTGTTTGGTTCATATATATATTTAAATAGTCAAATGTTGGTCAAACTGTTGCCATTGTTATTAGGATGTGCAGAAGATGGTGAGAACGGAGATGTTGCAGATGATCACTACCATTTGTTTATGGTATTAGTCTTTTTCTTGATATGTATTGTTATTAAGCGTCTTGTGAACTACTCAACATTGGCCGGCTAAAATCTCGAAGCTAGCAGAGTTTAAACGAGATTGAGCTTTACTTAACGAGCCGAGCACGAGTTCCAGCCTAAAAATAAACATGTTTAACCTTATTTATAAATAAAAAATATTTATAATTATATACATTTAATTAGTAAATAAAAACAAGCTATGCCTGAACAAATGTAGAATTTAAAAAAGTACTACTCATGTGTTGAGCTTACACTATCAGTTGTTAATGATTAGAATTTTTTTATACTTTATTTGATATTTGTTTTTATGCAGCAAGACATTGAGATGATGCATTCTGTTGGATTAAAAGCATATCGGTTTTCGATTTCTTGGAGTAGAATTCTTCCAAGTAAACTTTATTAATCATGCATTGTGTCATAAATCATAAATTCATAATCCATTTTTAAGATGATAGATCTTTAACATGATATTGTTTTTGTAACACTTGTTTTAGTGGGAAGATTTGGTGCAATTAATCCTCTGGGAATCATGTTCTACAATAAGATCATTGATAATCTTATACTTAAAGGTGATCTTTTCCATCATTTTGAAAAGTCAAAACTTGTTTGATAGATCTTGATTAATAAGGCGAAGTTATACAGGAATCGAGCCGTTTGTTACAATTCACCATAATGATCTCCCTCAAGAACTTGAAGAGCGATACGGGTCTTGGCTTGACCCACAAATGCAGTATGTTAAAATGTCTATATGACCTTGAAAACCATCTGAAGTGATACCCTTTTGGTCAGGTTTTTATTAATACTTTTCTTGCAGAGACGATTTCGTACATTTTGCAGAAACTTGTTTCAAAAGTTTTGGCGATCGCGTGAAATATTGGGTTACTATTAATGAACCAAACTTGGTTTCTGAAATGGCTTATGAAAGAGGCGATTATCCACCGAATCACTGTTCGCAGCCTTTTGGCAACTGTCTTGCTGGCAATTCAGATGTTGAGCCTCTTTTTGCTATGCATAATATGTTATTGGCTCATGGCAAGGCTGCAAAGCTATATCATGAGAAATTTCAGGCAATTAATTAACATCTAGTCTTGTTTCATAAAGTAATTATTTATCATAGATAGAATCATAACCTTAATACTTGTTCTTGCAGCCAACACAAGGTGGATTGATTGGGCTAGTTGCACATTGTTTCATGTATGAGCCACTTACAGACAGCTATTTAGATCAAAAGGCTGCAGAAAGAGCAATGCTTTTCAATGTTGGTTGGTAATATTCTGGACTATATTTCAGTTAATAAACATTTTCCCAAAAAAAAAAAAAAAAAAAAAAAAAAAATGTTTCAAACATTATTATCCAAACAGGTCATTTGATCCGCCTATATTTGGTGACTACCCTCAAGTGATGCGTGAATATCATGGGAACGATTTACCAACATTCTCCCCCGATGAAAAGGAATTTATGAAGAACAGTATTGATTTCATTGGAATCAACCATTATTCGGCTATATACGCCAAAGATTGTACTAATTCTAGCTGCACAGACAGTGCTAATCGTGCAATCAAAGGTTTTGTGGAAATTACTGGAGAGCGTAACGGTGTGCTAATTGGTGATCCTGTAGGATATATTGATTCTTTTTCAACATATTCTTGTATTGCTTATTTTATTTTATTTTATTATTGGTATAAAAATGAATAATTTTGTATTTGACAGACATCAATGCCGAGATTTTTTGTGGTTCCTAGAGGCATGGAAGAGATTGTTAACTATTTCAAAAATAGGTACAATAACACACCAATGTTTATCACTGAAAATGGTATGTTTTCTCGCTATCAACGTGTGTTAGTTATGTTATTTATTATAGTATGTTAATGATTTTCGTGTTTTCGTTTCAGGGTATTCATCACCAAATGTGCAGGATGTACAAGTTGAAGAGATATTGAACGATTTCAAGCGAATTGAGTTCCATCAGACATATCTTGCTTCTTTAGCTGAAGCTATAAGGTCAGTTTGGTATGCTTTGACTTGTAAGTCAAACATACCTCCGACTTGTAACCTATAAAGTCAGCGCGAATTAACCTTCGACTAAGTTGAATTTAGTAGAAAACTACACAAAAAAAAAAGTCAAAAGCGATTGAATTTTACTTTGAATAACAGGAATGGAGCCGATGTCCGTGGCTATTTTGTATGGTCATTGATGGACAACTATGAACTAGTTTTATACCCGTCCGTTGGACGGGTAATATAGTAAAATTATACAAAAGGTTATAAAATTACATATTTTTTTCTTTTGGTTTGCTACCACTACAATTTAAAACAACATTTGTATATGAAACTATATACAAAAGTCAATACGGTAGTATAGCTTACCATTAAATACAAATTATTAAGAAACATAAAAATAGTATAGTTGGTTAGGTTAATTTGAACAACATTAATTTAAAAGGTTGTAAACGTGTAAGAAAGTTTCTTTAAAGTTCTAGGCCTAAGTTACTTTACTCAAAGTATCGTAACTTTATAAATTAGCACATTTCAACCGGTTATAAAATTTAACATTGCAGACAAAAAAAAAAAAAAAAAAAAATTAGCACACCTAAAAATTTGAAGAGACTTGCACTATTGCATGAGACGAACACGTCCAATCAACTAAGAATTCAATCAACCCCTTGTTTCACAACATTCCAACATAAACGATCATCATCAAGAGTACTCCTACATAGACGACTATGATCACCGAACTCCGTTTACCAAAAGCAGGAGAGAACACATGGTTTTCTACAACAAAAGTGTATAAGGTATCTTCGTTTCTTTTCAGCGGGATCATAGTGCGGTCCAGGTAGTGCAACAGAATATAAATAAACACATTGAATACCTCTGTTTACCTACTGATAACCCACCCTTTCCATGTATCTAATGACCTTGGGGTTAGACTTTTGCCAACTTCTTACAGCACCAACCACGGATGGAGTAAATTAATCATCCACCGGTACCTGGTTCCAGTGGCGAAGTTTGGTTCTCGAATCGGAGGGGGCCGTACCCAATTTTTTATCGGTAGTGGCCGGAAGATCAAATCGGCGGGGGCCGGCCTCAACCCGGAGTCAATTTACCTACGTAAATCGCAAAGTTATACCAATGCGCCAAAAAACCAGGGGGTGGGCCGGGGCACCCCCTGGCCCTTTAAATCCTACGCCCCTGCCTGGTTCACCTAGTAACTATAAATGCATGAGGGTCGCTAACTTTACCTATTTTGCAAAACGACTAATTATAAATTATATGATAAAGATATAAATTGTTAAGTCCATAACTTAATGTTAAAATGTAGGAACTGATGTATGCATGGAATAAGTCAGCCAATTACAAGATTCATTAATGGTCGCAATGAAAATTTGTTCTCATGTTCCCACTCTCCCTTTAAGACATCGACAACTACCTCTCCTAGAGGCATGGCTCTTATTGCATTCTACAACTCACAAAGATCAAGTGAGAAAATAATTATTATACCTAACAAAATCATATTTTTCTTGTGAATTCAGTTCATATATAATGTCCAACTTAGGGGCCTAATGGACAGTCTAGAAGAATCATTTCCACACCAGTTAATAAAAAAATTGATCATCTCAGAGTAAAACAAAACAACCTATTCATCACTTAATAACTTTTTATATGGTATGCAAAGTACCATTCGTAAAAACAGGTAGACTTTTAGTGTGCATGGGTGACTGAGGCAAGACATTATTTAGAGGAGGCAGTCTTAATAATCTGCAAAAAAAAAGGTCTGAAAGAGTAACAATTAACATCATGTGCATGGCACAAAAAAAAATCATTAATCAAAGCAAAAGAACGTCATAATGATAGGCTAGAGGATTCTTGAGATTAAACTCATTTTGTTGACCCAATTTTTAAGCAACACTATGATCATTAATGGTATGGATAATTGAACCTATACCTTGCAATGTGGGCTATAAGTCTATAACTTCTATGATACACACCAATATTCTGCGAGCATTGAGAAACAACAGATGCACAAATGAGGTCAATGTATCATCCAGACGCATGAGTATTTTGAGGGCCATGTCAAGAAATTGAGTCTCTCCTTGTTCTCTGACAGGCCTAGCGAAAGCTACCTGAAAAGAAAAATACACAGACAAGAATATATTCATACCGGTAAGAAAACAGTAAGATTTAAATATTGTTTTCTCCGTTCAAATATCACACAAAATAAATTTTAAATACCAACATAGATAAAGAATGTTGAGGTCATATAGTAAGAAAACGGCGATACATGTTCATGTAATAACAAAATACAGATAAGTACACACATGCATGTCAAACTACTTAGTGATTAATGATGCAGTGCATCAAATCAACAGAAAATACATAACAATGCAATAACAAAGATTAAACGGCAGACGATAAGGACAATCCCCCAAAAGTGTATTCCTCTAAACATACATTTAATCAACTACTTAGGTTCACTATCAAACTATTATGTGCCTAACATTCGCCACTTTTGTTTTATTCCTTTTTAATTGCAATGTGTTAGTTGTTTGAATAATGGAAATCATGGGGATGCCTATATTTCCATGTAACTCGTTAGTTTCCGGATTTCTAGGAGTTAGTTTTGACTTTGTTCTTGTTTTGTTTCCTTAAAAGGGAAACTTTCAAAGTTTATGGATCATCAGAAAATTTGCATAGAAACTCTTCTTCCTAAATCGCTTCTCGTTCCTTAATTTCTTTAGCAAATCGATTACCGGTTGGAACCACAACACAAACGGTCCACATATCAATTATGGTTGATCAATTAAAAATCAGGCTAATTCAAGAAGAACCGACACTTCCAACAAACAAACACCATTAATCTTGCTGAAAACATATCAAACTCAAAAGTAACACACTATTTTAAGGTCATCACTCATTTTAACGTTGAGTTGACTGATACTGTATGTACTCGCTTTCTACCTTGACATTATGCAAAACAACCTACTTAACAATTATCATCCACAAAGAGTCCTTCCTTTATTCTATTTTATAAGCCAAAATATCAACTTAAATCGTTTATTTTGATGCAAATAGTAAAAGAAAAGTACCTTGCAGAATCAAACCCAAGAGAAAGAGCTTAACAGTTTTGACTACATTGTTCTTCGTGTAGCTGTCGGTTTGCTAAAAACTTTCTACATTGCAATATTAATAACAACCAATTATTAGATGCAAAAGGAAACCGATCAAACAGTCACCTCTACATGTATAGAAAACTACAACAGTTAAACTAATGTAATTACTTATCGTCATAGACTCTGGTTTTCTTTTTAGCTACCCGTACAGGTACTCTTACCCATTTCCTTTTAAGCTGCTTTCTAGTTTATCTGTTTAAAGCGCTATTGACAAATATATAACCAAAATGACCCGTTTAGATAAATATGTCAAGTTTGTGATCAGCTATGGTACATCTTCCACAAATTAAAACATGGTGTCGCAAACAAACTGGCACAACATATCACATGATGAGAAATTATAGTATTGTATATATGTGTGCTAGAGAAAAGGCCATACGAGATGAATGTTGGAAAGCCGACAGCTTGTCTTCATCCTCTCTTGAAGTCAATGACCTTCGCCTCTTTCCTTTGAAACACTTTATCATTCCGCGTCTTCCATATCGCCCACATAGTTATCATGACAATTCCACCAATAATTTTTTTCGCCCAAGAATCGCCTTTAACCTCTGCAGCAAGCTGCAATAAATCTTTGATTTCAAGAGCCATAAAGTAGTCAACCTTGCACCATCTTCAAATCGCGACCCATCCCCCGTATGAGAATCCACACCCCGTAAAAATGTGAAGAGAGGTTTCTGCGTCCACATCACATAAGGCGCAAGCTGAATCAGAAATGTTAATGCTTCTCTTAAGAAGCGCCGCTCGGGTAGGTATACGTTCCATCTCCGCTCTCGAAACAAACACTTGAACCTTGATCGGAATCCAAGCAATCCACCGCATATAAAATTCTCTATGTTGGCCTCTGTCTTTAATAATCAGTTGCTTGTAACTCGCGACCGAGAAAACCCCATCTGAACTCGTTTCCCATCTCCAACAGTCCGCGCTATCCTGCAAAAACACTTGCTGCAGCAAAATAACCATTTGCTGCAGCTCCTGTTGCTCTATAACAGTCCGCAGTGAACATTTCCATCCGAATCTGCAGTTGTGATCAGCAAGAGGATTAACTAATGGTTAACTAATGATTAACTAAACTTTATAGTGTGCAGGGGAAGCGGAGAACCAAAGTTAAAAGGAATCTTGTTATAAAAAAAATCATATATGTGTAAGTGTGTGTAATTTTCGATAGTTAGAAAACAAAATATTCACACACCTGCAGGGTCGCAACTTCGATATTCTTTTGTCCTTCAATATCAAAAGGTTTAGCATAAATTAGTGCCTATGTTTTGGACAAACAAAAATCCATGAACTTATAACTTCAACAAACATGTACTAAACTCAAATTATACAGTAGACTATATTACTGTACATATTTAGCAATTTAATTACCATGAGATATATGTTAATGGATCTATAAAGATCATCATCCTTCAGCCTTGCAAAGTCGAGAATAGCTTCAAACGGTTAATTAGCTTCAGAATCTGAGACTGACAATAATCAAACAAAAAAATTGGGGAAATCAGAGATATGTGCTAATAGATGACTAACAATAATCAAGCAAATCAAAATCAAACAAATTCACATCGATGACTAACAATATTAAAACAAAAAAATTGGGGAATATGAGAAATACTTACTAATTGGATTCAGAATCTGAGAAAATAGTACTGCAATCAGTACCGCTGTACCAATAATCCTTCACCGAAAACTCTTCAGATGCTAGATAAAACTGAGAAAGTGTGGTAAAATCTATGACATGAACGGGGAAGTAGATGCCAGAAATAAATTTGTTGGCTAAAGGTTTGAAGGGAAATGGATTGTGTTTATAATGGGTGGCTGGGTGGTTGAGGATGAGAAATCTATGGAGGCCTGGAATCACGGGATGAGCAATTTTTATGGAGGGAGCAGTTTCGGTGGTTGCGAACCATATGTAAATGGTACCGTATTCCTGATATGTGAGGATCAGAGAGAAGGGAAATGATGAACAGGTTAGGTTTAAAAGATTGATATATGTAATGAAGAACTGAAAAAGCGGAAGACGTGGGTTCGAGGGAACAGTTATGGTACCACAAATATCGGAAGGGAAGAGGCGGGAACAGGTAAAGTAACTGCTCCAAAAAGTATAACTACTCAATTTATAGGGTCAAGATCTCTCCTTTTTCTGATCCGACGGCCAGATTTAAACTAAAAACGGTTACGAATGGCCGGCGTCAATATTATATTAAATGGGCTCAGGGTTACAATGTCAGATTCGGGTTACACTATGTTGACCGCAAAACGTTTGACAGGGTACCCAAATTGTCAGCAAGATGGTATCAAGAATTCTTGAAAGACAACAGCCTGGTAAATCTTTCAGCAATCAGAACTCCATTATCACTGTACAAGCAAGCAGATTTTTATGATGTTTAGTTTGCACAAAATATTATTTATTTCATATTGAATTACCATACAAATGGTTATTGACTTATTGTAACAGAAGTATATGAACAATGTATAAAGAAATGAACAATGTTGTGTGTTTTTGTATTATGAAAGTTGTGTTTTACAATGGACCCAAACATCTTGCATCATCCAGCCCCTACTCCACAGCCCATATCACCCGAAGCCCAAACCCCTATCCCTACACAAACCCACGGCCCACCCCCTCTACCTCCTGCACACAGCCAACCCTCCCACACAACAGGCCCTACACCCCAGCCCACTGAGACACCCTCACCAACCGGCCCACCGACTCCACCAGATAGCACCACCTCTACCCCAACCGATTCCCACTCTACCAACCCCACCTCACCAATGTCTTCATCCAACACATCCGATGATCCCACGAACTCACCTCCATATGACCCTCAACCACCTCGTCGACATCCAAAACCCAACTCAAAGTATTACAACCCCAACTTTGTCAACTCTACCACCATTCACCCTCTACCCGTTTCTCTTGAACCATCCACTTATACTCAAGCCTTGAAAGATCCGGATTGGCGTCATGCCATGGATCTTGAGTATAATGCTCTCCTTCATAATAACACTTGGGAACTTGTCCCTCACACAACCCAAACTCCCATTGGTTGCAAATGGGTATTCCGAATCAAACGCAAACCCGACGGCACGATTGACAAGTACAAAGCCCGTCTAGTTGCCAAAGGGTTTCACCAACAATATGGGAAAGACTATCATGAAACATTTAGTCCCGTTACTAAACCCGTTACCATTCGCACCGTTCTCTCCATTGCTCTTTCAAAAGGATGGTCTTTACGTCAACTAGACGTTAATAATGCGTTTCTTCATGGGACTCTTCATGAAGATGTCTTTATGGTGCAACCTCCCAGGTTTACCAATACGGAATTCCCACGTCACATTTGCAAACTCAAAAAAACCCTCTATGGACTTAAGCAAGCATCGCGTGCTTGGTACATCGAACTAACCAACTTTCTCACTCGTTTTGGCTTTAAAAAATGCATTTCTGACCCCTCTCTCTTTGTATACAATCTCAACATCACTTGTTACCTCCTTGTGTACGTTGACGATATTGTCCTCACCGGAAATCACAATCCATTTATGGATTCCTTTGTTCAAGCCCTAAGCAACCAATTCTCTATCAAAGACTTAGGCCCTCTCCATCATTTTCTAGGAATTGAAGTCATTCCTACGCCTCATGGTCTATTTCTTTCCCAACATCGTCACATTCAAGATATTCTTACCACCTTTAAAATGGATGGTGCAAAAGAGGTTCTCACTCCTTTAAGCACTTCCGACTCTCTTTCTTCCTTTGACTCCACTCCCCCAGTCGATCCCACTCCCTACCGCCAACTTGTAGGCACTTTGCAATATCATGCCTTCACACGTCCCGACATCTCCTTTGCCGTCAATAAATTATCTCAATTCATGCACTCACCTAAACAATCACACTGGCAAGCTCTCAAACGGGTACTCCGCTATTTGAAAGGAACGGTCCATCATGGGTTGTTCTTGAAACGCAATACTAACCTAAACTTGCAGGCTTTTTCGTACTCGGACTGGGGCGGTATTAATGATGGGGGACGGTCCACTACAGCATATCTCATATATCTTGGGTCTAATATAATCTCTTGAAAATCTGCTAAACAAAAAATTGTCTCTAGATCATCTACCGAAGTTGAATACAAAGCACTCGCTAATGCTGCGGCTGAACTCTCATAGGTTAAAATTTTACTTGGTGAACTCGGGCTCCCAATTAAGAGCACCCCATCTCTTTACTGTGACAACACCGGAGCTACTTATGTATGTGCAAATCCTGTTTACCATTCCCGCATGAAACACATCGCTCTGGACTATCACTTTGTGCGGGAACAAGTCAATTCCGGGCAACTCAAAGTTCTTCATATCAGCTCTAAGGATCAACTCGCGGATGTGCTCACCAAACCGCTTGCACGTGCACCCTTCCTATATTTTCGGTCCAAGATTGGAGTCTCCAACGGATCCTCCATCTTGCGGGGGCGTATAAAGAATGTATCATAACATAAAAGCATTGACCATCATCTTAAAGATATTGACCAAGACTTGACTAAGACTTTGTCCAAGACTTGACCAAGACTTTGCATAATCTTAGCTTAGTCAATTATAATTGTAATTATGTGTATCCCTTAGTATTAGCCTTTTCCTTATTGTAAATCCTCTATATAAGAGTCTTGTAATTCTCCATTGTAAAACACAACTTTCATAATACAAAAACACACAACATTGTTCATTTCTTTATACAATGAACATAATGTAAAATATCATTAAAAGAACCACAGGTTGAGTATATTAAGTCTGTTGATGAACATAATTTTAAATGCCTTAATTACCAAAAGCAAATACCAAGCACTTGCATGGTTTGTGATATGTTTATTAAAAATCAATATCTATACTGCTACATAATGCATCTTGAATGATTACAATTGTAATTTCATATTAGATGTTAAGACAAATTTAAGACAAATCACTAATTCAATTTAACATTTATAATGAACTTGGGCTAATTAATTATATGAGATCTTATACTTATTTCATTCAACACCACCTAAACTAGCCCTCGAAAAGAGGACTACAACCCACAAAACAAGAGTTTTTACCTATAATGGTGTTGGTGGAAAAACTATTTACCAAAATGGTGTTGTTGGAAAAATATTTACCAAAGTGGTGTTTTTAAAAATTTATTCATTTTTCACTCCTAACCTTATTTGGATAAATCCAATTTATTAAATAACTATTGATTTAAGGGGGTGTTTGGGATTGATTATTCAAAACAGATTATGCGTTTTGGAAAAGCAGGGGTGGAGCTGCTTATAGATTATTGCGTTTTGGTAGCCTAAAAAACTGATTATCTGCGTTTTCAAAATGCAATCCAAACACTAAAAACTGATTATCTGCGTTTTCAAAACGCAATAATCTAAAAATCAAATACATTGGGTATCGGGTATACCCATCCCAAATATTTTCGGGTATACCCGTGGAGTTCGGGTACTGAAGAAACAAATAGTCTTACCACCGGTTAGGGATGATAAGATTATAAGTGTGTGCAGGGTTGATCCTTCACTAGCAGTTACGGATTGAGGGACCTGCAAACAAGAGTTGATTGTGGATGTGGAGACGACTACACGAGGTAGTAGTTTATGACAAAAACGGGGTGAATGGGGATACTATCTTGTTATTGATAGCTTTCCGGGTTAGCAGAAAGTGTCATTTCCTACTAGGGATGTGATCCCTTATATAGGAGTGGGCGTATGCCACCATTACCCAAGTCCTAACCGTGGTTAGGTTGTCTCCATCACCCTTAATTATGTTAGTATGGTGATATAAGGAAAGCTTCATTAATGGAAATGGTGGAACGGTTTACCGCCTTTAATGCTTAGTCAACGTGACTGTTTCCTTGATTCATGCATGGTAGTTGACCATGCATGATATCCGCCTTTGACCATGCATGATTTACTCCCTTGATTTGTGCATGGCTGTTGACCATGCACGATGTACTCCTTTGCTTTGCCGCAGATAGGCTCTTTCTGTGCAGTTCTAGAACCGGGTTTGGGTATGACCACTAGTCGGCTTCGTACCCAATCCCATCAGGTACTTTTGCCATCCCTACACTCAAGGGAGAAATTGGTCTCTTTGAGTGTCATGTATGATTTATTGCTTTCAATTATTATAATAGATAGATAAATAATACGATTTACAAGTTTACCACTCCTTTAATCTTATCCATCAAATTATATGATGTAATAGACACATTTATTTCTTACATTTCTCACAAAAACATCCTTTATATTCAAAGTTTCAAACCGCACCCAACCCGCTTATAATGTCTTTAAATTTATTTATAACTAAAACAATTATAATTTTAATGATGTAAAATATATATGATATAAATATCTAAAAAATTGAATACAATATTTTTTTAATGTCCTGCCCAGTTTTATACAGTTGGTTTTTGGTAAAAGTCGTAAACCAAGCCGTTCACTACGTTTTGACAATATTAAAACCGACCGACTGAAAATTAAGTTAAAAACCCGATTAAAAAAACGAGCCGATAACCAATTTGAACGGTTTTACTGTTTGAAACCGAACCATAAATACCCCTAGGTCAAATTAGGTATGCTAAAGACTCATGAGATCACCCAACCGTCTCTATCATTTTAGCCGTTTCGTTGTCGTCGCTTACGATACCACCACAATTATTTATCAACAATAATTGACTATTAAATTCCCTCCTTCCCTCCTTCTTGATATAATAATACGTAATTGAGCCACAGGTTGATGACACTCAATTTCTTCTTTTCCCTTTCTCTGTTAATCGTGTTTTTCTACCACCGTTCGTAGTTAGTTTCAGCCACTATCGTCGTTAATAAGGTACATTTTCTGTCAACCTATATGTTATTTTACAGTCATAAAAAGATCAGGTGTGTTCTGAATCGATTATCGATTAAAACTACCAGATTTGGTTTTCAACTAGTATTAGGTAATTTTATTTAAGCTTTGAGTAGGGACGGAGTTAGGTACATGGGTCCGGGTTCACCCGAACCCATCAAGTTTCAAAATTTTTGTAGAATGTCGATATCAAAACGTGGAGTGAAGCCATAAATATAATGAGTTTTTTGATGAATTAGTGTATTTTTTCAACGTTTTTGTGCCTTTGGTAGTTGTCAGACTTGAATTTGTGTTTTTGGGACTTCAGCAATCTAAGATTGCGGAAGTGATGACATGTACAATGAGTTGGACAAAAGCACATTGCCATGTCAACCACTTCCGCAATCTTAGATTGCGGAAGTCCCAAAAACACATTGCCAGTCAGCTTCATCAAGTCCATCGTCGTTGCTTTTTGCTTAGTCACATTGCCATGTCAACCACTTCCGCAATCTTAGATTGCGGAAGTCTCATTTTCACAATTTGAAGTCTGACAACAACCAAAGTCACAAAAAGGTCGGGAAAAAACGCTATTTCATCAAAAAACTCTAAATATAATAGAGGATTAACGCATATACAAAATAATAAAGTGTTCTATTAGTTGAAGCCTTTTTCTGGAATGGAAACTTTCTGTGTGTTTGGCCACCGCATTTCCAATTGGAGAGCCCTGTTGCCTAACTTTGGCCAAATTATGTTGTGTTAATCGGCCCACACTGGCTTCAAAGTGTGGCTTGGGTGTTCTCCTGGGAAACCATACCGCGACGGCCACTTAACAGTCATTGTGCCGCCACAAGAGCATAACTCTCTGGCGTAACACATAGTGGGACGAAAACCGGGTGGCTCGGGATTCGAACCGACAACATGGATCAAACGAAGAGGTGTCGTGTTTGATTAATCTTAGTCGCGTTTTCTTGAAATATCTATGTATTGTATTGCAGTTGAATGTTCTAAATGAATTGAGAGAGTTCAAATGGTTTGAAGTCTAAATTTACCCCTTGTTAACTTGTGATTGTTTGGAAGTTGGTGTCAATTAGAAGATGGTAACTTAAATTTTTCATCATAGAATTAAAAATACAAGATATTGTCCTTTTTTTGTTCTTCTGGTCAAGCTTGTTTTAATCTTCAATATTTATATCAATTAGAGGCTCCGTTATCATAATTAGAGGCATCATGAGCCATGTGATGCTCAATATTTGTGATCAAGATATTATTAGTGAAGTCAAGTCCATCGGTTTTCTTTGGGTTAGGTCTAGAGCCAAGTTGTATAGGTTGTCTTGGCACGACTGGTGTAAATTTAATGTGATATAGTTGTCTGTTGTGTTTGCCGCCCGGTCTTCGGGTTCGGTGGTTGCGTTTTAATGAAAGTTATCATTCAAAAAAAAAAAGTTAAGTCATTTCTTCATATCTTTCATATATATGCATGTTTGTAATGTGGTTTTTGACTTGTCTCTTCGAGATTCATTTTGATTAATGACCGTTATATGATGTATGTTTTTGTGTAGTCAATTGGAATTAGTACCTTATAACTAGGAGAAGTTGGGAAATATAAGGTCTTTTGGTTCAAGTATGTGTAAAACCTATATTTATGTTGGAACACCGTTAACAACCTCCCGTTAATAGTATATATAACCAAACCCTGAAAACACTCTCACTTCCTTTTATAGAAGATCCGAACATGACCCAGATGAGTAACCATATGAATGGGGCCTTAGCCCATAAGTGAACCGCTCAGACGTTAACCTGCCCAGCTTCTTAACCTTCAGGCCAACTACAGACTACAATCAACCTTTGTCCAAGCTTTTCTCCAAGCTTACTCAGGTCCAAACAAAACATGAAAGAAATTTAAACGATAATTCAAAAATATTTATCCTTAATTTTTTTTATTTATCCTAAACTAATTACTAATTTATGTTTGATCCATCGCAAATCTAGCATGTGCTACCCCTCAACTTTCTCTCTGTATTGCAACTTTTTCCCCGTTTTATGTATAGAATACATCTGAGAAAATATTAGGATACCCTTGAGCAAAGGTTGTCTAGCACAAAATAGACGAAATTGGATGTTAGGTTAGGCTTTAGTTACTAATTTTAGTTGTCATTGTGTTTGATTATAGACTAGAATATATCAACAACTATGATTCTCCCTTTGGGCTTTATAGGGTTTGGCAAATTAGATCTTACACATTAAGGTACGGACTAAACCTTTACATCCCGTACTTATTTGAGAGAGAAATGAAGTCTTCCTTATAATAGGGTTGAAATCTTTACTACTAGGATGTGTTTTGTCTGGGAGAAAATATCCTACCACACCAAAAGGTGACCACTGAACCAAGGAATGTGGAGAATCAAATATGCTACCAAATGTGATATGTAAACTATCGAATGTGAGTCGCTATTGTTACATATTTTTAGGAATCATATACAAATGTGCTGTCTCTCGGAGTAAATCCAAATTAGGCATACATTTGCATTTATGTAAGGTAGATTAGAAGAATTTGGGAAGACAACAAACAGGGTTCAGAGGAATAAAGGCCCAAGAGTTTTCTTAAACGAGAGTAATCATGGTTGTTTTTTTTTTATTTGTACATTATTGTAAACCTTTGTAGTATTTCTGTCTTCATTGAAATTTTGATTACTTTTATAATGACATGTCAGTCCTGATACGCATAATGTGTTACATATACAATAAAATAGAACCAGCATTTGCAAGATAGATCAAATAAGTTGTTTTATTCTTGGTTAATTCCTAATGTTTTTGTTTTAGTTTCAGTTTTTTTTAGTATTGTTTTAATTTAAACGATATACATGTTAGGATCAATTCCTAGTTTTTTTTTTTTTTTTTTAATTTTAAATCTTATTTATTTGCTATAATTTTTTTATTCGACATTCATATTTATTCGTCATGTTGTTGATTTAAATGATATTATGCTTATTTTTCATTTGAGAAACCCGTGATCACGTTATTTTCATGGATTTGCAATTCTTTTTAGTGTTTTTAATCAAGAATGTATGGTGGATCTGAGAAAGCCAAGAGTAGTGGTGAATTGAAGGAAGCTTTGAAGAAATGCATGAAAGAAAACAAAGGAGATCGTGATAAATGCAAACCAAAAATTGAAGCTCTCAAGTCCTTTCAACCACCTTCAAAGATTCCTCCTTTAAGGCTTAGGAGTGGTTCACTAACTGATGTTTGATAAAAACATAATGGACTGCTGTTAATGCATTATTGTTAGACTAGTTCAAGCCTAGATCTTCCCATGAATCATCTTCTAGATAGAGATCACAATGATCTCACCTTTTCTCCATTATAAACACGAACATCCAGTGGCGCAGGTTATATGGGGAGGGGGGTTGCCCGACCCTTCGAATTTTCGCTCAGAAGTTCCTATTATATAATATATTCGTATAGTATTTTTTTTTTGTTATATACGGCTTCGGCTCCCGGTTTTGTTTTTAAATAAACTAGTAGCTATATACTTCCGACCCTCCGGTCCTAATTCTAAGGCTCCACAACTTCGAACAACACAATTACAATCGAAAATCAAGAACAAGAATTTAGAAAGAAACTGATTTTTATTGATTGTGAATGAGAATGTGGTTTTCGTTTCTTGACTCCTGTGTATTTGGTGTGAAGCGTCACAACTACTATCATCACATTGATGCATAATCAGTTTGTGATAACCGTAATGTCATGTCCTACATCCCAATAAACATAAAAACATCAATATTGTTTTGACCCAGTAACATAATACTAAATAATTAAAACAAAACCCAATTTTGGTTTATTGATTGGGCTTCAATTATAAGGAACCATTTTGTCAATCCATGATGAATCATTAAAAAAGAAGCCTTTCTAAAGTAGGTGGTTATTGTTATTGGGTTAGGATCAAATACACAAGACACTTTTTCTAGGAAGGGTGAAAAGGATTGTGATCCATTGATCATATATTTGAAGGGTTGAAATTAGTTTGTTTGAAAAGAATAAATAATAAATTAGAGGGAGGGCATAAAAGGAAAACCACATTTGTTGACTTTCTCTCTCCACATGCAATACACATGTCAATTCCCCCCATCATTTTAAAACGTCTATAACTTTTTCATACGACATTTTTTTTCAAAAAAATTTCACCATATTAACGAGCGTTTTTTTATCTTTAATATGAGTACCACATT
This sequence comes from Ambrosia trifida, assembly GCA_028751855.1. NCBI lineage: Eukaryota > Viridiplantae > Streptophyta > Magnoliopsida > Asterales > Asteraceae > Ambrosia > Ambrosia trifida. Next base: position 82,208,092 of record CM054123.1, read on the forward strand.
GCTACATTAAAATTGAAAAAAAAAATTGTGCTAAATGGGTTTTCTTCTCCGTTGTGTTTTTCTGCTCGTTCATTGTGTTATAGTATGCATGTGTACTTTATAAATATGTTATTTATGTTTTTTTAGTCTACACATGATTTAACTTTGTCCATTGTGTTTTTAGTATGCTTTTAATTGTGTTTTACGCAAATAAGTTTTGTATTTAGATGTACATTGTGTTTTATTATGTTGTTCATTGTGTAGAGTCTATTATTCATTGTGTTTTAGTCTTCTGTTCATTGTGTCTTTTAATTGTCGTCCATTGTGTTTTACACATTTGGGTTTTTAACTTCTTTTTTTTCAAAAGTATTCATTGTATTTTAGTCTTTTGTTCATCGTGTCTTTCATATGTCATCCATTGTGTCTTACGCAACTGGGTTTTCAACTTTTTTTTTCAAAAGTATTCATTGTGTTTTAGTCTTCTATTCATTGTGTTTTTAGTATGTCGTCCATTGTGTTTTACTAGACTCTTGATTGTGTTTTATACCTTATATTTAATTGGTGTTCATTGTGTTTTACATTCTATTGTGTTTTACATTCCATTGTGTCTTACGCAAGTGGGTTTTGAATTTTTTTTTCAAAAATATAGCAATATGGTACTCATATTAAAGATAAAAAGACGCTCAATTTTATGGTATAATTTTTTTTTAAAAACGGATGACGTATAAAAAAGTTACGGGCATTTAAAAATGAAGGTGGAAATGGCATGTGACTTGCATGTGCATATGTTTTTGACAAAATTACCCCTCCCACTTGTTAATCCTTTGGACACATGTCATTTTCTAGTGGCTTCTCACCCTTCTCATTTTTTGTAGCCTTTGTAGAATAACCCAACCCTATTGTTATTATCTAAAATGTTAGCAAATGAAAGGCTAATTATTGGTTGCTTATGGATTTATCTACAAACAACGCATCTTTTTTTTGAACGGCAAATTTCACTCCTTGTGGGACTTGAACCCATGACCTCCCCTTAGGTGTTCCTAGAAGCTTTGCTTCTACCATTGGGCCACCAACCCCAATGGCACAAACAACGCATCTAATCTAGTTAATATCAAGAACCCAAATTTTGATGTCAAACCTTCAAGAACCCTCACTAGCTTGTCCCACAAACTAGAATTAATCAAATAAAAGGGTAAACTGCTAAAATCGTCCTTCTGGTTTGGTGAAAATTGTTACTTGCGTACAAACTTTTGATTTTTTGTCATAATCGTACTATAGTTTCAATTATTTGTTATTCTCATCCCTGGAACTAACTAAATCCAGTTAGTCCAGTTAAGTCAGGGGTAAAATTGTCAATTCATGTTTTAAAGTTTTAATTGTCGAAATCGTCACTCCTCCAAAATAAACAATTAAAACTATAAATATTATTAAAAAATTCAATTGGGTCGCACCCCCTAGGCCCTACCCCCACCCAATTCATTTTCTCCCCTCTAACCCACCCATCACACATCTCCACCTTTCACCACCACCACCTATCTCCCTTGTCATGTAAAAATAGTAAATTTCTAGTTTTATTAACTTTGCCTTAATGGGTCGACAAATATTTTCTCCAGTTTTATTAACTTTGCTTTTTTACCATCTTCCATACAGTTTCACAATTAAGTTTTTTTAAAACGCTTAGTAGACATGTCAGATTCTAAATAGTGTTGGATACAGTGAAGTTTTTAAACTTAACCTTTCATACGTTTATTTTGATAATTATAAGTTAGTCAATGTTTATATAAGTGATTTTCCCTTTCAAAGTAGTATAGAGGATTTGGAAAGTCAAAGGGAAATTAAGAAGTAGAAGAGTGAAAGAAAGAATAAAGAAATAGGTACAAGAAAATGACGTAAAATAACAATAAAAAAATATAAAGATGGAACTCTTTTTGCATTATAAATCCCACCCTTTTTATCCACGAAATTCGATCCAGCCTAACTTCTACTTACCACGTGTTTGCCTTCATCCCACACCCACTCATATTCTTCGTTGTCCACGAATTCTTAAACGAAATAGAATTAAATAATCCTAACTTTAAAGGTTTGGAAGGGAATAATCTCAACTTAAAACTTGTATGATAATAGTCCCAACTTGTCACGTATTTTATTTTGTTGGTCTCAAAGTAACTGACGTTAACTCAGTCTGTTAAATGCTGACGTTGCCACGTGGCGTCTGACGTGGCCAATCTGTCCCACTTGGCAAAAAACATGGGCACTCTTTATCCACTTGACCTTTTCAATTAAAAAAACTTTTAATTATAAAAAAACTTTTAATAACAATAAAAAAGAATTATATATATATATATATATATATAATTCTTTTATACAATTGACAGAGAGAGTGAGAACGCAGAGAGAGAGAGAGAGATGAGAGAGTGAGTGAACACAACCACCTCTCACCACCGTCCACCACCACCACCATTTCCGACGATACCCACCACCACCACTCTACACCACTACCAAAACCCTCTCTCTACCCCCCCCCCCCCCCCGTGTTTTCCCTCTGATACAAACCAATACAAACCCTTGTTTTCATCAACAATCCAGACGAACATATACAAAGCAATACAAACCCCAAAAACAATTAGGGCTTCTCCCCAAAAACAATTAGGGCTTCTCCCTGTCTTTTTTCCTCCTATCAAATTAGGGCTCCATTCGAATTGGTGGTGTGTTAACAGATGGTGGTTATGGTAGGTTGTTGGCTGTGGGTGGCAAGTGGAGAAGAAGGAAATAGGAGATATGGTTTTTAGATTTGATCAGTCGGAGAAGTTGGTTTGTTGTTGTCCAAGAGGTGACAGAACCAGTCACTGGTGATGGAGGGTGATCGGAGAAGATGACCGGCGGTGGTCTTCACACACACACACACACACACACACTCTCTCTCTCTCTCTCTCTCTCTCTCTCTCATCTCTTTCTCTCTCTGCGTTCTCTCTCTCTCTCTCTCTGCCAATTGTATATATGTGTATATATATTGTATGTATGTGTGTGTGTATATATATATATATATATGAATAAATATTTTGGTATAAAGATTAAAAAAAAAGACACATCTACATTGTGGGCCAGCTCTTTTTTGCCAAATGGACAAAAATTGCCACATCAGACGTCGCGTGGCAGTCCACGTCAGCATTTAACAGACTGGGTTAACCTCAGTTAGTTTGGGACCAACAAAATAAAAACGTTAACAAGTTAGGACTGTTATCATACAAGTTTCAAGTTGAGATTAATTCCTTCCAACTCCTCAAAATTAGGATTATTTAATTCTATTTCCCTTTTTTTTTAATAAAACATAGGTACATTAATTTATAGGTTGGTTTGATTTGAATCTCTTTTTTTAATGGAATGGTAAGTTTGCTTGCACACATAGATGCCACTAACCAGTCATATGATGAAATATTTTATGATTAAAATATTTAAATTAACAGTTTATATTATGAAATATGTAAACTAATTAATAACATAACAAGAAAATAACAAAAGAACTAGTGAGATTCACCCATGTGGGCGACGATGAGGGAATTTACATATACAAAAACATAAAATTATGTTTGTAATACTATCGACCTAATTAAGCAAAAGTTACAAACATAAAATTACAGGTTACATTGCCTAGCATATGGTACTACTTCGTTGCGGGGTGGTAATAAAAAACTTAATGAAAAATATCGAAACTGACTTGTATATAAATAAAAAAAACATAAAAATAAATACATGGCCAATACCGACTTTTTGGTCGAATCGGTTCGGTTGGATAAAACATTATGGTGTATGATAAAACAAAAATTCTATTTACGGTGTTATAGCTAGCTAGAGAAAAGTTGTTCGATGTAACTCAAAAAGTAAAGTCGTAATATTCGAATATGAATAATGATACGTGTTTTATATCGATCAACAACCATGAAAAAATAATATTGTACTATTTTCGAGAATATCATTTTTGTTCCATCAATATCGGCATAGTTTGCTGCGGTACTTGTACTCAGTATAATTTAGATTAATGGTTTTATGTAACCTATATATATATATATATATATATATATATATATATATATATATATATATATATATATATATATATATATATATAGGGGAGGGTTATCTTGAGAACGTTAAATATTGTGAGAACCGTGAGAACAAATAAAAAAATCAATCAAAATCAATTTTTTTTAATACAAACTTCATTATAATCAAAATATAACATTAATAAATGAATTTTCTTTCCAAATAATTTATCTTCTCTTGCAAAAACACTTTCAAATTAACTTTTTACACATGTGTAAATGAAACATTTTACACATGTATAAACAGTAAATTTACACATGTGTAAAAACAATTTATTTCTGTATACGTTTGAATTTTTACGCGTAAATTGTGTTTTTGAGATTGTGTTTTAGTAATAAAGATAAATGCAAAAAGAAATTTTGAATTTGAATGGTTAATTTGAATATAGGTGTTCTCAAATTAACTTTCCCCTATATATATATATATATATATATATATATATATATATATATATATATAAGTGTAAGTATATAGAGAAAACCCATTTTAGAGTGAAAACTGTGGAAACTCTAACTTCCCGATGTTTTTTTTTTATGAAAATTTTAGGGCATGTAGTATACATGATTCTAAGCATTTTGAGCCAAAAAAACCAAAAAAGCGCCGAGCGGTTTTTTAAAAAAAAAAAAAAAAAAAACCGTTTTCTGGGTAACACATGTTACAGAAATACATGTGTAATTTTCGTGTAACATGTGTTACCCGAAAACTTTATTTTTTTTTTTTTTAAAAAAAACCGCTCGACGCTTTTTTGGTTTTTTTGGCTCAAAATGCTTAGAATTATGTATACTACATGCCCTAAAATTTTCAGGCCCTAAAAAGTTTGGGAAGTTAGAGTTTCCACGGTTTTCACTCTAATAGTGGGTTTTCATAATATCCTTCCCCTATATATATATATATATATATATATATATATATATATATATATATATATATATATATATATATATATATATATATATATAGGATCCAGATCATTTGAGAACTCCTCTGAGTTGTGAGAACTCAAGAACTCACTTACCAGACACTTATTTTAATAAAAAATGAATATGTGGTCCAGAATTAAACAACAATAAAATAATGAATAAAATATTAATATATTTACACGGGATAAAAATCCCTTACACAGGGTAATTTGGAGAAAAATATTAACACAACTCATTTTCAACAAAAATTATTTCTGTATATGGAGAAAAAAATTAAACACAATTGCATATTCAACGTACCAAACACAATGAGATAGAGAGATTTATTTTGTTTCGGAAACCTAGCCATGGTGTTCTCAATGTTTTATCAGTGTCTCAACATGCTAATTTTTGCAAAAAAATGTTTGTCATCGTCTCTCTTATAATGAATCATTTTCTCTATATGTACTCTCAGGGGCGGACCTAGCTTGAAGCTAGGTGTCGCGTCCGTTGCTACTCAATTTCGCGCGCGTAGTGGAAAGATAGTGGAAAATTTGTTATTTTACGATATTTAGAAAACGTTACTATTAAAAAAAACGTTACTACTGAAATTAATTTTTAGATCCGCCACTGTACTCTTGTATATTGTACGTTGAAAATACGTAGTATATAAATCCTTTACTCTTATGTGATGTTCCTCCGATTTTCTTCCACATCTACAAACTACACTTGGTAAATAATATGTTTTTATTATTTTTCCACACCCTCGCAATGGTCAACTGGGCTCATGAGATGATTCTCTGTCTTCATGCAACACCTTCATGAAATTTAAAACAACGTTTTGACCCTTTATGGTATCACTGATCCTCTACTTGTATTTTAGAACCAATACGTGTACGGTGGTGATATAACTGACCAAATGACTCACAGTCACTATTTTGTCTTTTTTGTTCCAATGGGTTCATGCACTTAAACCATTTTAAACTTTTGGATAAGGTCGGCTTATTGATGCCAATAACTACGTGTAAATTTCTTAACCATGGTCCACCTTACCCCTAGTAAACCTTTCCTTATAAATACCCATCGAACTTCACATTTTTAGAAAGAAAAAAAAAAGAGAGAGAGAACTGTTTTATTGTTTCTTTTCCTCTTTCTAAATCGTGTAATAAGCGTTTTAGGGTAAAATAGTTTTATAAATTATTTTGTTGATATCTTTTGTTAGTTGGTGTAAGACATGGGTTTACCGGTAACGGATCCAATGACGCAATTGGGGTTACCACCCGGGTTTCGGTTTTACCCGACCGACGAGGAGCTTCTTGTGCAATATCTTTGTCGAAAAGTCGCGGGACACGATTTCTCCCTCCAAATCATTGCGGATATTGATTTGTACAAGTTTGATCCATGGGAGCTTCCAAGTAAGGCCATGTTTGGGGAGAAAGAATGGTACTTTTTTAGCCCCAGAGACCGAAAGTACCCGAATGGGTGTCGACCCAATCGAGTAGCCGGGTCGGGTTATTGGAAGGCGACCGGGACCGATAAGGTCATCACGACTGCCGGACGGAGGGTCGGGATCAAGAAAGCTCTCGTGTTTTATGTTGGCAAAGCTCCAAAAGGAAACAAAACCAATTGGATCATGCATGAATATAGGTTGTCGGATCCCCAAAGAAAAAACGGTAGCTCAAGGGTAAGTATTTAGTCACACTACTAAACAAATACTCCCTTCCTCCTTATTTAAATTTCTATCTTTTCATTTTTGTTTGTCCTAAATTAAATGTTTATTTTTAAAAATAGAAATATAATTTTCAGTTTTGTCTATAAAAAATAAAACACAATCATCATTTTTGAGGATATTATTGTCATTTTATCATATACAAACAAAAGATTTATTAAAATATGTGTTTTTGACTGCATGACATTTAAATAAGGACAGGGTATTAATATGTTCTTCATATTCTCTATAAAATTAATGATGGAATAAAAATATATATTTTAAATTAGTGACGTACAAATTCCATCCGTGGCCGATTCTAAAACTTTAAAAAAAATATTTGCCAATACTCTAGATTTCCTAGGTTTTATTTTAATTTTTGTTTTATTGTGTCTTTTTTTTTTTGTAACACTCGTAATCTTGTTTTTTATATGGTGCAGTTGGATGAATGGGTTCTATGCCGGATATACAAGAAGAATTCAAGTGCCCAAAAAGCCATTTCCGGTACTCCAACGACAACCGAACCGAGCCACGGCTCGTCTACGTCGTCTTCGTCTCAATTCGACGATGTTCTTGACTCGCTACCCGAGATTGAGGACCGGTTCTTCAACATACCAAGGGTTAACTACATAAAAACCTTCCAACAAGAGGATCAAAAGCCAAATCTTCAAAAGTTTGATTCGGGTAACTACGATTGGGCGAGCATCGCCGCATTTGGGTTACCCGAACCCGTCTCTACGACTATGAATGCTGGTTTATACACCATGGACAACAAGTTTGGAAGATCATTAGAAGATGAAGTTCAAAGTGGAATTAGAAGCCAACGGGTGGACCACCCGGGTTACTTTCAACCGAACCCGAACACACAGAGCATAACAAACACGCCCGACCCGTTTGGTATCCGGTACCCGACCCAACAAGGGGGTTTGGGTTTCAGACAGTGAAATGTCAGGAGAAACTAGAGGGGGTGGCGTGTAAATACATGATTTTACAGGGGGTTGGTGGTAGATTGAATTAGTTTGTTGGAAGTGGAAACCAATTTTGATGCAAATTAAATTGGAAAAAAGAATAGAATTTGTGGAAATTATGAATTGACAAATTCGACAGATAATTCTTATGTTACAATGTTATCTCAGTTACGAGAATAGTATAGGTTTTCAATTTGTGTTTGGTTGTTGACCAGGTTTTGCCAAACTTTGACCGTATTTATATAAATTTGGTTATGTTAATTTTATATACAGCTAAGACTTTATTTTATAATTATGTTACTGATGACATAGGATGGATAAATGACATAATTAGATGAATACTTAAAACAAATTACACAAGATAAAATAAGATTAGAGATTAGAGAAAAGAATAACTGAACGAACCGACCGAACCTATGATACCGAACGGACCGACCGAACCAATGATACCAAACGGACCGACCGAACCAATGTTATTGAACGGACAAACTGGACCAAAGATACTGAACGGACAGACCAAAGGACAGGACCGAAGGATAAGGACCAATAGACAAACACCAATAAAACGACGGATAAAACGAAAGCGGCTATTACCTTCCGGTTCATAGCCGCAATCAAATATAATAATATTCTGACCATCCCTTGTTAGCTGCTACAGTGACGGACGTCACTGTTGGCGCCGACCTCATCATTGCCCGCCATAAATGCTCAGCCTCCACCCAGACTATAAATACTTGGTGGTTGGCCACATTTAAAAGGGCATTAACTCCCATCGGATACTACTCTGCCTCCGATCAAACCTTAAACTCCCACCCCATTTACCGACTTCAACAGTTACAATTGGAGTTAATGAGTTCAATATTTTCTTTGATTATTATGAATAACTGAACTCTAATAATTGCAATAAGTGATTCATAGCCGTCTTATAAATAATTACATTTGGATCAATAATTTTGAACACTTCATACTTTTAACAAATTTTTATGAAATTTTCCCGTATATAGCTACCATCTTCACATGCTATAAAAACTAGATATTTTAATAGCTATTGTGTTAACATGTATACATATTAAGGCCACAAGGGGTGGTTTACTTTTCATCACATTCATCACACTATCACACCCAATCAGATTCTGTCACCTCATTCTATCACATTCCATCACATTTCATCACTAAACACACGCGACGGTGTTCACTTTTCATCACATTTCATCACATTTTATCACTGAACTTTTTTTTAACAATAAATGGTGATGGTGATGACGGGTGGTGGTGATGGTGGTGACAGGTGGTGATGATGGTGGTGGTGATAGGTGGTGATGGCGGTGGTGGTGAAGATGATGATGGTGGTGACAGGTGGTGATGATGATGGTGACAGGTGGTGATGACGGTGGTGAAGATGATGATGATGGTGGTGATGGTGTTGACAGGTGGTGATGACGGTGGTGGTGGTGGTGAAGATGATGATGGTGGTGATGGTGGTGACAGGTGGTGATGATGGTGGTGGTGAAGATGATGATGGTGGTGGTGAAGATGACGACGGACGGTGATGTGGTCGGCGACGATGATGATGAAGATTGAAAAAAAAAACAGAGAAGAGTGTTTCGCGGCTGTGATGTACATCACGAAAATCCATCACGCCATCACTATCGCGACCGTGATCAAATGGTAAGGGTGGTGTTTCGCGGTATCACACCAACCACGGGGTAGCCATCACGGACCACCCCGTGTGCCCTAAGGGTATGTTTGGCAAAATTAGCTGGAGGCTGGTAGCTGGAAGCTGTTAGCTGTTAGCTGGTAGCTGCAAGCTGGAAGCTTTTTAAATATATTTTGATGTTTGGCAGAGTAGCTGAAACTTTTAATAAAATGTATAAAATGACCAAAATGGGCATAATTAAAAACTTGTAAAGAAGGTTTTTATTTTATTTTTAAACTAGAATGGGTATTTGTGTCATTTACTAATTAAAAGCTTGTAGCTAGTAGAGCTTTTTCTTAAAAGCTAGTACTAGTAGCTTTTCACTATAGAGTTTTTCTCTAGCCTAAAAGCTTCTAGCTCCTTCAACCAAACAAGACTTTTTATTGAGTATGAGCATTTTCTTAAAAGCTTGAAGCTTGAAGCTCCTAAAAGCTCTTAAAAGCTCATTACCAAACATGCCCTAAATAGGCTAAAAAGAAATGACAAATTATTTTCATTGTCTATTTAGGGTTGCGTTATTCTATAAAGACTATAAAAAATGAGAAGGTTAAGAAGCTACTATAAAATAACATGTTCAAAGGATTAAACAAGTGGAGGGATAATTTTGTCAAAAAAAAATATGCACATGCAAGTCACATGCCATTTTCACCTTCATTTTTAAATGTCCGTAACTTTTTTATACATCATCTTTTTTTAAAAAAAAATATACCATAAAAATGAGCGTCTTTTTATCTTTAATATGAGTACCATATTGTTATACTTTTGAAAAAAAAAATCAAAACCCACATGCGTAAGACACAATGGAGTGTAAAACACAATGAGCACCAATTAAATATATGGTATAAAACATAATCAACAGTCTAATAAAACACAATGGACGACATACTAAAAACACAATGAATAGAAGACTAAAACACAATGAATACTCTTGAAAAAAAAAAAGTTGAAAACCCAATTGCGTAAGACACAATGGGTGACATACTAAAGACACAATGAACAGAAGACTAAAACACAATGAATACTTTTGAAAAAAAAAGTCAAAAACCCAGTTGCGTAAAACACAATGGGCGACATAATAAGGACACGATGAATAGAAGACTAAAACACAATGAATACTTTTGGAAAAAAAAAGTTGAAAACCCAGTTGCGTAAGACACAATGGAGATAACGTAAAACACCATGAGTATCAATTAAATATGCAATGAACAATAAGGTATAAAATACAATGAACAGTCTAATAAAACACAATGGACGACATACTAAAGACACAATGAATAGTAGACTAAAACACAATGAATAATAGACTTAAACACAATGAACAATATAATAAAACATAATATACACCTAAATACAAAACTCATTTACATAAAACATAATGAAAAGCATAATAAAAACATAATGGACAGAGTTAAATCATGTGAAGACTAAAAAAACATAAATAACATATTTATAAAGCACACGTACATACTTTAACACAATGAACGAGCAGAAGACATAACGAAGAAGAAAACCCATTTAACACGATTTTTTTTTTCAATTTTAATATAGCAATGTGGTACTCATATTAAAGATAAAAAAACGCTCGTTAATATTCTGAAATTTTTTGGAAAAAAAAATATCGTATGAAAAAGTTATAGACGTTTTAAAATGATGGGGGAATTGACATGTGGAGAGAAAGTCAACAAATGTGGTTTTCCTCTCTTCCTCTAATTTATTATTTATTTTTTTCAAACAAACTAATCTCAACCCTTCAAATATATGATCAATGGATCACAATCCTTCTCACACTTCCGAGAAAAAATGTCTTGTATATTTGATCTAACCTGTCTATTTAATGATCTTTATAATACTAATTTTCTTGTAACACATTAAAAGGTAATATACGTGGATTCTTTATAGAAAAAAAATACATTTTAAAAAAAGAGAGATATCATAAGTTTTTATATAAGCAATTAAAACAATTAAAGATTCTGTCCTCAAGTTTTTTTTTTTTATATAGAAAAAAAAATACAAGAGAGATATCATTAGTTTTTATATAAACAATTAAAACAATTAAAGATTCTGTCCTCAAGCTTTTCTAAAACAAAAGATTGCTTAAACCGGTTGTCCATAGCAATAGTTCATCTTCAGGGGCTAGTGGTTTGTGTTTGATAGATTAAGTTTCGCAATTCAGAAGGAGGTGACGACGCAGCTTGACATGTTTACGCATATTAAAAATAATACTACATTGTTAGTGTATTGGTCTTAATAAAAAATAAAGTTTTTATTTTCAAATTACAAATTTAATAAATACCAAATATATTTTTAAAATATGAATATCGATGTAATCTCTAATTAAATTTATATAATCAACCCTTTAAGTTATTCACCCCATGAACATCATCTTCATTACATAATTCTCATGAATCTCGTCATCATCTCGGTGGTACAAAACCCCATCTAAAATATTGTTAGTTTTAATCTTTATGATTTAATTACTATAGTTTGAGACAAACTTATATTAGAATAGAAGAGAAAATTCTATAAAAAATATAAGGTTTAATTATATTTATTTAAAAACTTTAAGGGGAGTGTAATCAGTAAAAATAATATAAAGGGAGTGTATTTAGCAACACCCTTAAGTTATTCACCCCATGAACATCATCTTCATTACATAATTCCCATGAATCTCTTCATCATCTCGGTGGTACAAAACCCCATCTAAAATATTGTTAGTTTTAATCTTTATGATTTAATTACTATAGTTTGAGACAAACTTATATTAGAATAGAAGAGAAAATTCTATAAAAAAATATAAGGTTTAATTATATTTATTTAAAAACTTTAAAGGGAGTGTAATCAGTAAAAATAATATAAAGGGAGTGTATTTAGCAACACCCATGTTGAAACCACACGTGATGAACATATGTGCGTTCATATGACAGCCGTCATTTGGTAATTGCCCACGTTTCTTTGGTCATTTGCGGCGCCAGCTATTGCAAAACTGTTTTTACAATTTACACCCTTATGACACATGGAAATGTAGTTGTGGTCCACGCCTATCTTGATGCTAAAGTGAAGCTTAAATGTTGATTTCTTTTGCTTGAAGATTTGACTTTATAATCATTCTCTCTCTCTGGAGCATCCACAATACGGAAAGGTCTGGTGGGGTTGAACGGATCAAGAGACATGATAGATCCGGAAACTTTATTGTTTATTGAGTCGGTTCATTATATCTAGATATAATGAAAAACTCACATTGTAATTACTACGGGCCGTCTCTGAAAACGTTAAAAAAAATTTGTACTTCGGGCGAAAAAAAATTTGGACCCAAAATTTTGTAAAGAGGAATTAATTTTTTTAAAAAAAAATTGAATATATCATTCAATCCGTTGGTGTTTCATGTTTGGAGCAAAAAATGTTCTGTATCCCATATGAATTTATCATAAAACAAATTAATATAAATAGATGCTACCTGCATTTGTGTCTCACATTGCTTATCTAATTATACTCATGGTAAATATATCAAATTGGATGGCTTACACAAATTTAAACAAAACAACATCGGGGTTAATCTATATTATTATACTAGCTTATGCCCTGGGAGCGTCCCAGGTTGAAAAATCTAAGTAAAGTGAATAAAATTAGAAGTATTTAAACTATAAAAATGACATATTTTAAAAAATATATATATACCAAAAGATCCATTTCACCTTACAACATCAACAACTAAAACAGAATATTAAGATCCCAGGCACTTCAAGGGGACAAAAATTGTTTAGCACCAATACATTCAGTCAAAGGTCTTTAACTGCATACAATAAGATTTGAGCTATTTAAGAATATGGTAAAAAAAAGAAAACATAGCAATTACCTGTTGGAGAGTGTCCCAACTTGAAATATCTAATATGACATAATAAAATATCTAATATGACAACATAATTAATGACTTGGCAATATATGATTAATGAATATTATTATTATTATTATTATTAATATTATTATTATTATTATTATTATTTTTATTATTTTAAACAAATCTCTGCCATAAGTTATCATATTCTTATATAAAAAAAAGGGTAATTGAGTCGGGTATCACCTAATCCCAGGCCTGACCCAAACACACAAATTTTTTTAAACTAATATATCCCAGGAGCGTCCCGGGTTGAGAAATCTAATTTGAAATATCAATTTTACACCTGAAATAGACTGATGCGTTTTACAGTTACATGCAGGAAAGCTTCGGGTAGCACTTAACCTAAAACAATTAACAATGTATCTTCAATGTTAGTGCATAACCTTAAACACTGTGTAACTCTAATATTAAAACATAACCTAAAACAATGTACAACTCCAATGCTAACACATGTTGTAAATAAAAATCATATTTATTGGTTTGAACATAACTAATGACTTGCCTATACATGATTAATGAATAACCTGAACATTTTGTGTTTTTTTCCTCTATGAACAAAACCACACAAAAAAATAGTCGATTTTTTCTCCGTTTTTTATATAGCACTATGGTATCCGTTGGAAAGATAATAAAACGCTCGTTAATTTGGTGTAATTTTTTTCTTTAAAAAATCTCGTATATAAAAGATATTAACGTTTAAAAGTTATGGGAGGAAACATGAGAGATAAAAATCTAATTTTGTTTTTAAATTTAAATTATTATTTTCCTAAAATAAAGCCCTTACCACATGGGATGACACATGGCACACTCAATGAAAAGAATATCCTCTTTGAGTGCCATGTCATTAAAATGGCTTTGGTTTATTATATGTATAAATTATTTTATTAAGGAAGAGTGACGGCTATGATACTAATTTTCAATTCCGTACAACTTAAGAAGCAACATGCACAAGTGATTTATGCTTACATAATGAGTGTATAATTGGAACTTTGTGGACATTGAAGACACTTAGAATAGTATATTAGTAAATTTGTAATGACATTTTAGTTAAAAGTATAAAATTGTTTCTCTTAATGCCCCTATAATGCACTCTCTTCCTAACCCCTACCAATTTAATATCAGCTTCAGCTTCCTGGTATTAACTTCCGGTGATGAAAGAATTGAAGTTAATCGACATCAGCCATAAACCAATCTTTCATCACACAACCGTTACCCCCATTCAATTCTTGAATTCTTTCATCACAAGTTACCCTGTTGGAACATACGAACAGGTTTCTGAAATCAATGCAACTTCAAAATTAAAGACAGCGAGTTCATCTTCCCCTAAACCACCGTTTACATCCCTCCCCTACCCTAATTCCATAAAGACCACCTCACACACGGTTTTGCCACGAACCCTAACAACAGGGTGGTGATGGTGATCCATGTTTAACTTTTCCATTTGAAACAAATTTCAACTTAATACATCTAGGGTTTGTTTACCAAACTAAAAGTTAAACCTGGAATCATCAATCCTTCGGATTCTTCAAACCATCTATTACCCTAATTATGTTCCTTATGTTATGGCCATGGCTGGATGCTGCAAACGGTTACTGAAGCTAAAGGTATTTGTTTTATTGTCTATTGTTTCATATAATAGTTTCAATTTTTGAACAATTTCATATTTATTATTTGTACACAATTGATTTTCAAATCGATCATTTATTTATTATTGGTTGTTTGTTCAGCATCTTTGATGTTCTCTATAGCGTTAATTTTATGTTTGCAAAGCTTATTGAAAATTAGATGGACTATAGCAGATTCCATAGCCAAAATAGAGTTGTAAGTTTTTCCGATTCTTTTAGTTTTTTTATTGCTTTGATGATTGTTGATGATAATGGGTATGAGGATATCACACTTATTCTACGTTATGATTATTGCTTTGACGATTGTTGATGATAATGGATATGAGGATATCATACTGATTCTACGTTATGATTATTGCTTTGATGATTGTTGATGATAATGGATATGAGGATATCATACTGATTCTACGTTATGATTATTGCTTTGATGATAATGGATATTCCAGGTTGTGTTTATTGTGGTATCCAGATCTTTGATCGTGTTTTTAGAATGACTGATAATTGGTTGTATGGTGGCACTAGATCATGATTAATACTTTGTTTTTTGTAATTTGTTTTGGAGCATAGTCCAAAAGGGGTGGAGTTTTTCACTGAATATAGTGACTCAAACTGATACAAAATTTTGGAAATCACTGGGACCCCACGGATTCAGTTCGTGACCTGGGCACAAATTAACAACCACTACGCAAGCATGACCCCTGACTCCTTTGTTCGTTTTATTTCCTTTCTGGCGCCGTTGTTGAGAGTTCTCCGACCAAGCCACTACTATCAACCGAACATTATTCAAGGTAATTCTACTGTTAGTTTACTCATTATTCTTTGTCGAATGAAACATATAGCTCTCAGATGGTTAACCAGAATCGTTTTGCATAAATATCGGAATCAAAGATTTGAACATGTTTATGCATGATGGTCGCTGTGTTGCAAACGAATTACAAAGGAGATGAAGCTATACCATACATTATCACTATTATTTTATTATTAATTATTATTAATTTTGTTGTCAGAAAGCACATGGCAAGTCAAACCCTTTTGAAAACTTGTCTGCTAAGTGTTTCTAAAATAAATTGATATTGTGAATTAATTATCATACACTATTTTTGACATACACATCATTTGAGCCAACCTTGTTTTATTTCTTTAAAAAAATGAATAGTAATAATAATAACAATGACAATAATGTAAACAAAAAGTTATATTAACAAGAAGGTTATTTTATTCCACGCGAACACGATAAAAATAACTAACATTAATGAACACTAAACCGACCTTTCTAAATTATTTAGTTGCAAGTATAATTCATCGATTTCCGTTGAATTTTTTTAGCAAGATCATTACAATCAATGTGAGTATATCTTTCCCCCTTTTCATATTTTACACTTTTGGGGTGACTCATGTACGCTTATTACTTCACTCACTTAATGATGTTTTATTCTATATTTACAATCGCAATTCTTGTATGTGTTTTACTTGTTGATCGCTGATAGTGTGTACTTATGACCTTAATCCCTTAACCCGGTGTGGACCTAGCATAGCAATATATAGTACTATGGTATATACCCCTTGTTGACTTACGTGTTCGAGTTAAGTCCTTGGTTATTTTTATGTGTAAACTACATTGTCTTGTCGCCAACTATATATAACGATACTTATGAGCGAATACTATATATATGATTCTTGATTCTTGATTCTTTAAGGTTTGATTTTGGGTGGCATCTGTACACAGATTGAACACTAAATTGTAGACAGTATAACACGTGAGTTACTATATGTATTCAAAACAGGGTATGCTCACCAATATACTTTTGTATTTACCTATACTATTTTCGTACATGTTTCAGGTTATTTATGAGACGCTTTTTAAGCTTTTGGAATTTATACTTAGATTTTGGATTTACTGTATTTCAGTTTAGATTGTTAGTTTGAATCATTGTATTTCTGTATTTCATTTCAAAGTAATAAACTATTTAATCAATGTATCAATATTTACACTTTTAGTCCATGAGCTATTGAACAATCGTCACTACATGACACCTTTTGATGTTTTCGCCATCGGTTGGGGTGTTACAAATTGGTATCAGAGCCATGGTTATAGGGAATTAGGTTATTAGAATGCCTTTTAGCCTAGTCTATAACTAAGCTAACATTCACGAGTCCTCTCGTGTATATTTCTCTTTATTCTTGTATTTTCTGTCAAGGTATTTTTGTTATGATACTTTCTCGTTATTCTTTCGGTATTTTGCTTAGAGAAGAAGACACTCGTATTTCACAAACGAAATGAAATCACCAAGTTAGGAGTGGTGTTCATACCTTGGTGATTAGTTTTCACTCCTCTATATGTTATACATCTTTTGAATATATATTTGAGATAGGAGTGACATCCACACCTCAAAGAGTATTTCCTCCAAAAAGAAACTTAACAATTAAGCTGGGAGTGATATCCTTATCTTAGTGACTAATTTCACCCCACCGTAGTTTTCAATTTTTGAAATACATGTTTGAGTTAGGAGTGAAATCCACATCTCAAGGATCTATTTCTACATTTCGTTTTTAATCTCGCTAAAGTTTTGGAATTCACTAGTGATGGGGCACGTGCTATCTGGAAGGGTGAGCGCATGTATTCTGAGTTTTCTGTCTAGGCTTGGTATTTCGTATAAATTCCAATCAGATGAGGGACACGTATACCTACCTGGGAACTCTTGGGATGAGCATTCACTTATAGGCTAAAGTACGCCCCCACAAGTCACTAGGAAATTTCAAATACTTGGGTTAGTCAAAGTTTCCTATGGAAACAATCCCAATGTTTTATGTTATTGATATTTATATTTTGTTTATCATTTGAAGACTCAAATTTCTTCGCTTATTGTTTCATATGCTATTATTCATCGATCATTCGTTTTAGAATCCTTCATCATCATTATTAAAACTTTTGTACACTATATTATCACATTAACATTTACATTATTCCATTTATGTTTTGTGACTTTTACACTACAAAGCATTTCTCCCTTGAGTTAAAACATTTCTACCCATGACTCAAAAAATTTTAAACCTTATGTTCAACTTCGACCACATCCTGATTTTGGGAATGTTGCGTCATCACACGGTTAAAAATGAAAATGATTTCCCAAACTTATTAATCAGCCTGTTTTATATCATCATGTTTATAAACTCAGTTGATCGATGTCACAGTATATCCCTAAACTATGACCTTTTGTATCCGTTTGTGCATCCACAATACTCTCAACACAATATATCCTCATTTACACAATAGTAATATATACCCAGCCTTCTAAGCCATATCCAATTATCACTAGTTAGCTCCTTTTGGCCAGACTAAATTTATACGTAAATGCCTATCTACACGATGCACACCGGTACACTACTCTCTAAAACGATCAACTTAGCAACTTCTTCGTGTGTTGACTTTTCACAAGAGCACAAAGTACCCAGTTTTGAAGAAGCCTATTCATCAGATTAGTACACACCTTGTATACATGTTGTGCCTTAAAACAGATAGCACGTTATGAGCCCAAAAAGATGCCCTAACGATCTTTACAAACAAACGGTCTTTCAACGTATAAATTTCGTAAAACTTTCAAGGTTTCAAGTAACACTTGGATTTTATCAAACATTTAAAAAAACAAATAAATATATATATTTTTTAAAAATTTTCAACTTTAATGAAATTTTAACTTACAAGTTAAAGAAATGTTTAAATACAGAAAAATCATATTTCTCAAAATTTGTCCAGGCATCCGGGATCATACTCAACCTCATACATACCCCACCCACACTTTCCTAAACATTATAAAAGAGAACCAACCCAGATTCTCCATTTGAATTCAACTCATAAACTTCTACCATATCATCAAAAAATACTGAGCTGATTCACTCAATCAACGTAGCACGAGAAATTTGTGCGCGATGGACTTTCAACGTTGAATTGGGTTTTTGAAGCTAGGTTATCAAACTGACACTTGAGACTTGAAACTTATCCAATATTCACAATCCTTATCATTTCCATTACTGTGACTCGATCTTCTTTAAAATTTAAAATCTGTTTCCAGAAATGTTATGTAATTTCATGTCATACACGTTGGTTTTTTATCATTAACGCCATTTTTAAATCTTGGTATTTTGAAACACATTTGATTTATATGGTTTCCTCTTGCGATTTGTAAACTTATTTTGCATATTTACAAGTCAAATGTAAACCTTCTTGTTTTCATATAACGGATCTAATATATGTTATCGGGAAAAGAAACTTGCGACTGATAATATGTTATATAAACAATTTTCAACTCGACTTCTCGTAAACACATGAAAGTGTGTACTTACGAAATCTTTTCATGTGAAGCTGTTTCGAATCTAAAACATTCTTCGATTTCTAAAAAGTTATTCTCATGCACTATTACTATTCTTTCAACCATATCGCAAAGTTCGGGCTTTATAAACGAAAATTTATTTATTTTTTACACTTGCACACTCTCAGTCGCAAAACTTTTGGTCTAACAAAATATTGGACATATCCTCATCGGAATGTTGCTAAAATGTCTTTTATCGTATAGTACATATATGCAAAACTACTAAATTTAAACCCTCATGCCGGTAGACTATACGTCTGTTCTGCACACTCTCATTCGCAGTAAAATTCATTATTTCATTCCTACACCATTTTATTTATAGTTATGTTCGCGCATTATCTTATTTATGATTATTCTCGCATTATTCTTTTATTAGTGGTTATTTTTACGCGTTATTTGCGGTTATTCTCGCACCATTTATTAGCAGTTATTCTTACATCACTGAGTTTGAACTTTGGTTCAACTCATTTACTTTTATTTTGCGTAATCGCGATTTACTCGATTTATGTTATATTATTCTTTCAATCAAAATTTTATACTATAATTATATACTTACATGAACACATATTTGGTATGCATATGTTTTCCTATTTTGAGCAAGACCCTGCTATACTTTTTCATTGTTTGTTCATCATCATGGTCAATGAACATACTAGTTGATAACTCGCATGAGGTCTAAGCCAGTGCCCACGTACGACTCGGGTCGAAGTACACCTCTAACCCGAGGGGAACGCTGTAATCCTTAGAGTCTATCAATATGAGTGTTTAGAGTCAAACGATTTGAACAAAAATTGACCGGTTATTTGTGTGGGTAAACCCGAAAGGAGAAGGACCATTTTTTAATCAAATTTCATACGTTTTTATCAAACCCTAAGTGTCCAGATCTGGTTCAAATAAGTTTTCATGAATAAAAACCTTTCTAACATCTTTTACAACTAAATCGATACATGAATAATGAGTTTTCTTATAAAAACCCAAATGTTGATGATTTTGTATGATTTGTTTATGTGATATATGTTATGAAATGATGTATAGGTGTTATATAGATGATTTAGGACTTATTTGGAACACGATTTATAGGTATTTTGATGTCTAATTAATGTTTGATGGATTTTTACCCATTTTGGGGGTTTTATGCTAGGTCAAGGGTTTGTTAATGATGAAGAAGATGATGATAAGATTAGGGATTCACTAACACATGAAAATCTGTGCTTAATAATCTGTACATGATGATATTTTGATAGCTTCCATTTTAGGCAAAGTTTCCATGCAATTGATGTGACATTTCCATAATATGCTATTTTGGGAAAGATTGTGATTTCTATGTGAAATGGACGGCTTTGTATGTGAAAAATGGTATGAATGCATGTGGTTAGGGTAGACATAGTTAAATGCTGTGATTTGTGACTTTTCGTGACGTTTTCAGACTGTTTTGATGGGATTTTGTTCGTCTAAGTAATGCAGCAGAATCTGGATCGAACCAGAATTCCATTTGACCCTTCGAAGGGTCGAACGAACCCAGAAAAATCCCATTCGACCCATATGTTGGCATGAACCAAATTTACAAACTTTCATTCGAACCTTCAACTGCAGAAATGGAAATTTGATGTAAACTAAGTGTTTTTTGTGCATTTCTTGTATGTGAATTATATGTACTTAATCAACAAAGGTAATAGGAACCAACAGGATGTCGAGTCTGTCTTGTGTGTCGGGTCAACGTTCAAAAACATTTTCAAACATATGTAGTCATGATCTGGACAATCGTGGACTAGTTAACCCTCGGGTTATTAGTCAATACACTTATACAAACTTTATGATAGGTCATCGGTATTAGGGGCTATCATTGCATTGTTTAACTATTTTGTTTTCAAGAACGCAACCTAAGGTGAGTTTCATGGTCTCGCTTTCACACACTTTCTCATGGGAGAGAAACATGCTACACATTTTTTATTCATAAAGATCATGTTATACTATGGTTATCTTTTGTTTACTATACGACTCATCCTAAGTCCCGGGGAAACCATGAATGTGTGGGGATGCACAACGGGGGAAATGTGGATAGATCTATTGGGCGTGACCTGCCCCACCCATCGGCTGGGAGCCGGACTGGTGCATATTGTCTCGATCATCGTACCATGGACGACGGTAGTTCATTTAGGCTGTTTCGTATTGGTATTCACGTTAGTAATGTTTTCCAATCGTAGTTGTTACATACATAATGTCTAGCTAACGTTCGCATAACATAGTAGAGTCAGGATTGATCTTTCAAAACACATGAAAACGATTTCTTATAAACCTGTGAACTCATCAACATTATATGTTGACATTTTTAGCATGTTTTCTCATGTCTCTTAGGTAGCAGTACTTGGAATTGGCGCACGGAGTCTTGCACGACATCTAGGGTTCAGTTGCATGTTTTAAACACTTTTAGACTTATGTTATTACTGTTTTGGGTTGTAAACTTGTTTCAGCTTCCGCTGTAGTGGTTTGAAGTTATAAAATTTGCATGGTTTGGTTTACGTATTTTATACATATAGTTGTCGTTTATTGTGACTGTTGACTTGGATCCTGGTGTGTCACGTGCCTCGCGGTAAAACCCGTAAGTGGAATTTGATGGTGTGACACAACTCAAGGCATAGGTTTCAGTATCGTTCACCGGTTAGGTTTAGAAGGCGCCTCAGTCGTCATCTCCTCTCGCCGTCAGGTTCTTCTTTATTAATATCTTTTAATTTCTGGTCCATTTGTTTACGATGATTATGATATGTTTATATTCAATTGTTTGTTTCTTATCAAAAAGCACAAGTTTAGGGTTAAAATTTTTGTTTCTGAATGTGAATTGAATGTAATTATGCATTGTTTGTTTTGTTCGATTGTTTATACGAGTTGAAATGAAACTTAATTGTTTTTTCTACCGATTTTTTTGTATCTAAACGTATATCGAGCATAATTGTGATTTGTTTGTTATGTTTTCTAATGAAGGTTTGTGTTTATATGAATTGAAACGAAGCTCAATTGTTTGGTTTTGACAAATTGGAGAAACATGGTTGAACCCACATGTTCTAAAGATTTAGACAAATTGTAGAGACATACAGGTCTCTCAGGTTTGTTTGTTTGTTAAATTTCTATTTTTTAATGATTTTTTTTTGTTTATATTAGATTTGAGGCTTTTTCTATGGGTTTATTTGTTGGTTTTAGTATTTGATGTGAGGTGTTCTAGGTGTTTGATGAAATGTTAATTGTGTTACAAGTAAAGCAGTAATTAAGTTTTCCTTTATTTTATGATGCTTACGTTTGTCTTTGATTTTGGGCATTTTCTATGTGTTTGCCAAATGTGTTGCAGGGGTGTTTGGATGTGCAATTTGAAATTGAATGATCAAATAATCAATTTTAAACCCACTTTCATACATCGGTTCATAAGTTTAACAATTCTTGATTGTTAGTATCACCTTGCCATTGTTTAAAAAAAACAGGTGAAGCTCGTGCCTCGAGTTAAGACACTCTATACTCTTTTTGTTTGTTTACTAATATTAGATTTTTCAATCTCGAGACGCTCTCGAGATATAATCTAGTATAAAATATTAGTTTAATGGTTTGCAGGTTGCACTTTACACATAACATCTATATTCGTATATAAATGTTAAAATTTTATAAAAAAGGCAATTAATTAAAAAAAAAACTAAACGATATATGCTTGTTTTTTGTGATGAATTAGTGTTATGAAATGAATCTCATTTTATAGTTATGATAAAATAAGTAACTGGATATTTAAGAGAAACTAGTATTACTACCCGCACTTCGCGGCGGGGTTTAAGCAAAACTGCCGTCATATTCGGTAAATGCCATTCCTTGTGTGCATGATCAAGAACCGGAGAAGAATAATACTTGTACAATATAACTCTTACATATTCACCTTAATTCACATAGTTTATCAAAAAATGAGAACCCAATCAAACTACATTCGGCCACATCAACTTTACTTTGGATTAGTCTGTATTTAATTATTAGGCATCACACCTTAAATGTTGCTTCAAATAAGTTGTACCCTAATCAACCCAAACTTGCAACCAGACCCACAAGCCCATAATTTAAAAACATGTTTAGTAAATCAAAATGAGAGTTTATTATAATTATTGAATAACTTATATCATGTCTTAATTATCTTAAAGGGTAAAATCTAAATATAAAACCTTAGGCATCAAATCCTTGTAGTAAGTTCATCAAATCCTTGAATTCTCGTTTAATTTATTTTATCTAGTCCTCTCCACCAACTATATCGGCTCCCTCATTTTTTTGCTTCTTCAAACTGTTGACCTGTGAATTCCGACAACAAATGAATACAACACACATAATAATATAAAAGTTACATGATTTCATTGGAACAAAATTAGGAAAAGACAAAAGGTTACCTATTCTCATGATTGATAATTTTTTTTTTGTTTCAAAATTGTGAATAACCTAGATCCTCGATAATTTGCCTTTCTAAATTGCGCCAAAAAGCTTACCAGTGTTTTATTATCCGAAATTGTTTTGAACCATTACCTAACTCGTACATGCCATAGAGAAAACTTCCAAGACTTTCAAATTATGTGCCATATATTCTGCATTTGCAACCCCTACAATCATGCAACTTCCCTAGATAGATCCCTGCGCGCGCTTCGCTGCGTGTTTCCGGGCATTGACGGTCACCGTATTGTTTAGGTACAACATAGCATCGCAAAACACAATTTTTACCACTTTCTTTGCTCTTTCGTTATAGCCCCGGCCTACCTATACTCATTTAAAAAAATAATTATGTTTTTTTTTGTCTCTGAATTTGATTTAATATTTAAAAAACAAAACAAACTTGTTAAAATGAAATTTTGTGGCGGTCCTCACTTTGAGGGCTTGTCTGTGTTTAATGAAATTTTCTGTTAAAAAAAAAAAACTTGTTAAATTGAAAAAATTACCTCCCCCAAAGTTTGAACCTAGGACCTTGGGCAAGAAAACTTCACCACAAACCAGTCCACCACCAGTACACCTTGTGTTTTGAAATGAAACCATAGATATATTATTTAACAAAGTTGTGAGAAAACAAAAAATAATATAAAGTGCCTGCCCCAAGGTTTGACCCTTGGACCTTGGACAACTAAACATCACCACAAATCACTCCACCATAAACACACCTTGTGTTTTGAAATGAAACCATAAGTATATATTATTTAACAAAGTTATAAAAAAAAGTAAAAATAACCTTGGCCAAGAAAACCTCATCACAAACTACTCAACCTCCAACACATTTTGTGTTTTGAAATGAAACCATAGATATATATTATTTAACAAAGTTGAAAAAAAATAAAGGCCACGGCCCCTCTCAACCAATGAGAGGGGGTGGCACTATTCGTGTCAAGTTTTCAATAATACATAGTATAATGTCAAACAAAAGTATTTTGTTTGAGTAGATCGACCAATTTGTAAAGAGCTTATACTTCTGATCTCGCATGTATGTGGTTACATATTTCCAGTTATGTGTATGCTAGAATGCATCTAAATAATATAGTCATTCTATAAAGGGCCAAAACGCGAGCATCACGTACATTTGAACCCTACAAATTAACCTACCGCAAATCATGGTTTGTTTTGCTAGATTTTGATCTTCACATCAAGATAGCACGGACGATCCATCAAGTAAACCTTTTGTCATTATCATTACACCCTTTCAAGAGTTCCAAAGATTGAAAAGAGTTTGTTGGACGAAAGCTAAAATCGAATATGAAACGCCACTAACTATGTGATTGCGATTAATATATATTGTCTAATCACCTACAAAACTGATAATAAATGAAATTTGAAAAGAACGATATCAAACAAAACACGTGTTTTAATCTCAGCTACATAAAATTACTTAAAGTTGTATTTTCAATGATCAGTTCACACCCATAAAGAAAATAAAAAAAAGTTGAAAAGGAAATGAAGTTTTGATGTTATCTTTTACATAGAAAACCTTTCACAAACACATATCCTAGATGTGATATTTAATTTGATATTATCTCTAAGTTGATGTCAAATAAATTTATATTAATGTGAGTTGACAACGATAATGATCATTTTCCTCTTGATAAGACTCCCCCGTTGTTAATTTAACCACACCTCACAAAGTCCTTTTTATCTTTTATTATCTTTTTGTTAGTAGGACCATTAAGCTGCCATCAAATGGAATCAAAATCTTATAACCACACAAATTAAATCACTCTATTTGCATTTCTTTCCTTTTAAAGTAAAGTGTACAAACCAACTTAAATACGTTTTGCATCATTACTGGCTATATTCGTAAACCTTAATGGGACACTCTTGATATGGACGGTTTTTTTTTTTTTTTTTTTTTTTTTTTTTTTTTTTTTTTAAATCAAATCCTATGAATTGAAACTATCTTGGAATAATTTTTTTTAGCAAAAAGATATAATAAATAATAAAATTTGTTATATTAGTTGCAACTACTATTTCAAAATTTTCAAAGGTTAAGCTAAAAGAAAAATAACGATGTTGGAAGTTAAAATAGAAACAAACCCCTCTAGTCTCGCGTGTAATTAATCTCATCCACCCACCCATCTAACATTAAACATGATGTTGTTATTTGTATACTACATGTTCATCAAGCATAAATATACATAACAAAGGTGGATTGCTATAAGTTATAGACCTAAATTATCCGAGCCGGCCCATAGGGTGTGAAAGCTATGCCACCGACCGGGTACTGGCAAATGCACGGTATGGGTGGGCCAGGGCTCATTGTTCATCCTTACCTTTTTGTGTTTAAGACGACACAACATGCAGCTTGGAAATGGTTGGGTGAGAGCCCTTCACTCCCGCACACCTTCCCACCAAGCCAAGGGCAAAGGTGTTGCACCTTTTGAGGTGATTTATGTAGAAGATCATGGATTAATGTTTGCCTTTGCTTCTCATTTATAATCACTATAAATACAAAATACAATCTCGATATTATGGGAAGAGATAATTACAATTGATCACAAATTATATCCTAAAATACATAAATAATATTCTTATAATATATTTCATTACACCCCTGCAGTCAAAACGGTGTTGAGACTGAAGCGGAAGTCGTCAAATAAGATTCTTGGCAAGCCTTTAGTGAAGATATCTGTAATTTGAAACCTGGTGGGATTATGTAGAATACGCACGGTGCCGCGCTGGACATGCTCACGAACAAAATGAATATCCAACTCAATGTGTTTGTTACGCTCGTGCTATACCAGGTTACTAGACAAATAAATGGCACTGATGTTATCACAATAGATGAGAGTGGCCGATCAAGTAGAAGATTCTGTATCCAACAAACTTCTGCAACTACATTTACAACAACCCGATATTCTGCCTCTACACTAGAATGAGATACGGTAGATTGACGTTTGGAAGACCATGATAAGAGATTGGGTCCCATGTATAGACAGTACCCGGAAGTGGAGCGACGAGTGTCGGGACAGCCAGCCCAATCTGCATCTGTGTAAGCCCGTAGAGAGAGATCCAAAGAGGCCAAAAGAGTTAAACCATGATCAGTTGTGCCCTTGATGTAGCGGATAACACATTTCAGAGCATTCCAATGGTCTGTTTTGGGGTCATGCATGTGCATACATATATGTCGAACTGCATAGCTAATATATGGTCTGGTGAAGGTAAAATACTGGAGAGCACCAGCGAGACTCCTGTAAAGAGTGGGATTGTCAAATGACGAATTTGCAGTGGCACTTAGTTTCGGTTTCGTATCCACCGGTGTTGCGACTGGGTTACACGAATCCATACCAGCGAGAGACACAATATCTAAGGCATATGATTGCTGAGATAAAAACATTTTGTCAGCATAACGGGAAACCTGAATGCCCAAAAAATATGTGAAAGGCCCAAGATCTTTCCTAGCAAATTCAGCCACGAGACTGGTGATGAGACGTATGCGGAGAGAATCAGATGAAATGGTGAGAATGATGTCATCCACATAAATAAGTAGGTAAGGAATGTCACCCTTGTGATGATAGGTGAATAGAGAATTGTTGGATCCCATGTGGCACCAATTAAAAAACAAAGGGGATTGAGTTATTTTAGGAAAAAAAATAATTTAAAAACAAATTTAGATTTTTCTCCCTCAAGTTTCCTCCCATAACTTTTAAACGTTAATATCTTTTATATACGGGATTTTTTTTTAAAAAAAATACAGCAAATTAATGAGCGTTTTATTATCTTTCCAACGAGTACCATAGTGCTATATAAAAAAATGGAGAAAAACGACTATTTTTTTGTGGGGTTTTGTTCATACAGGAAAAAAAACACAAAGTGTTCACGTTATTCATTAATCATGTATTGACAAGTCATTAATTATGTTCAAACCAGTATACATTGTTTTAGGTTAGGTTTTAATATTAGAGTTATACAGTGTTTAATGTTAGGCGTTAACATTGGAGATACATTGTTAATTGTTTTAGGTTAGGTGCTACATGAAGCTTTCCTGCATGTAACTGTAAAGCGCATCAGTCTATTCCGTATGTAAAATTGATATGTCATATTAGATTTCTCAACCCCGGAACGCCTCTGGGATATAAAACTAGTGAAATATAAAATACATAATTAAATAAGGTGACACTAATTTGGCATTTGGGGGAGTTGGGGGAAACCATTTCTAAACTTTGAGGGAGAAAATGAAAGAAATAAGGTGACACTGATATAGCATTTGAGGGAGTTAGAAAAAGTTACTCTCCACACCATATAACCTTACCACCACACTATTTGTGTTTGTGCCTTGGGACACAAACATCGTAATTAGTCATGTAATTTTTACTTCCACTATGATTTTGTAGGTTTCCCCAAACGAGGGTTGCACTCCTAATGCTTGTAAACAACATTATTCGTGATTTATAGGTCATAGGAAAGAACGGTGAAAAATGTTTTCGGTAGCATATGATTTCCTGTAAAACTTACGTTATTCCACAATGAAAGGGCAGTTTTACAGCCGGATGGTGGATAAACAGGCTATAAGCTACGCCGCAACCCCAACCTCGATAGTTGAAGCCCGAGCTCAAGTCAAACAAACTTATTTTTAGCGACTCGACTTTATTCAAGCAAAACGACACGATTTGAACAAAATAACTTGGTTTGAGCTTTTAACAAATTATATCAAGTAGCTCGAGCGCTTGTGCTCGTTTGTACCTTAATTTTCTCATCGGAAACAGTTGTTTTGAAACTTATTAGTAGTTTAACTGTGAGTCGTTGAATTACTTACATAAAATAAAGTTAAAATAACGCAATCGTTATATTATCTACCCCTTTTATTTTTTAATTAATTAGTTTTTTTATAGGAGGCAAAGGCTTCTAAAACCCGTTAAGACTTAAAACTCAACAGAAATAACGGCATGCAACAAATTTAAAAACAGATTAAGGCGCCAACAAAAGAAACCATCTTTCTTTCAACTATACAAATATCCTTCCTCTCTTCTTTTTCTCCATACAAAAACCCTCCAAAGTTCACAAAATCACTACACATTTTCATCAATTTTCTTCAATTTTCTTCAAGAACCATGGAATTACAAGTCCCCCAGGTACTTCGTTTGCATATTTTTTTTCAGTTTCGCTTTCTCTTCATCGATTCGAGTTGTTCGTTTGCATTTTTTTTTATTTCAATAATCGCTAACAGAATTATCTACAGTTATTGTGAGTAATTTAAGTTTGAAATACTGGAACCAATAGTTTCTTGAAATAAAATGAGTAGAAATAATGTTTTCGAATTAGTATTCTGACTAATTAATCGGTTTATGCAAGATATGAGTATAAACCCTTTAAAAGAAGTTTATTTGTATGTATGTATGTATGTATGTATGTATGTATGTATGTATGTATGTATGTATGTATGTATGTATGTATGTATGTATGTATGTATGTATGTATGTATGTATGTATGTATGTTTCTGCTAACAAATGTTCAAGAGTTGCATTCCTTTGTGGATTAATTTCAATATTTTTGTTATGAAACAGGGAGATGATGAACCCCAACTTGTCTCAGAAATCGAACCACAAGTTGTTCCGGAAGATGAACCTCAAATGGTACCAGAAGCTGAACCTCAAGTTGTTCCAGAAAATGAACCTCAAGTTGTTCCAGAAGATGAACCTCAGGTTGTACCAGAATATGAACATCAAGCTGTTCCACAAAATGAGCCACTAGGTGAACCGGAAGATGAACCTCAAGTTGTTCCAGTAATTGAACCTGAAGTTGGTCCAGAAAGTGAACCTCAAGTTGTACCTGAAAATGAACCACAAGTTGTACCACAAGCTGAACCTCAAGGTGTTCCACAAAACATACCACAACTTGTACCTTATTGCGAAGAAATATCCAAGAACGATTGGAACGATATGCGTAAAAAGGGCAAGTACAATAAAGAAGACATGAACATGATGGTTATGGTTATGGATTTTCTCATAGGCCATGAACTTGCCATTGTTGCTAAAACATTTCACAAAGAATCTGGATGCCCATGTATTGTTCTTTTTCTTACCCTTAATTTTCCTTGTACTTAATCCATATATTTATTATCATCAATTAAATTAATATTTAAATTTATTCAGAGGGATTCTTGATTCTGAAGACTTTTCATATGTTGGAACACAAAAGATTGTTAGAGACCTCATCATTAACCGACAAACAGGTTCGAAATAAATCTTGAATTTTGTGGTCAAATTCTCGACATTTTTTAAGTTAATCCTATGGTTATTTTCATGATATTTATTACCTGACTATACAATATGACAGTTTCTAACAAAACTGGAAAAACATTATGAAAAAAACGTATAAATTTTGAGTTGGGAACTGGAGTTGTTTGACCTAAAAGTCAAAGTGTGTGAACTTATGCAGGTAACCAAAAAGAAAAGGGTGCAGAGATGGTTAGATTGGAAGAATATAAGCTGTATTAAGTAGTCCGATTTCCAGTTTTCAGTTTTGACAACAGCTAGCTACCCTGAATCGTATTAAAGGAATTCATCAACAGGCTTCGAGAAATAGATAGATATGCTTAGAGTTGTTGTCTTTGACACGAACGATAATGAATTAATGACCAAAATCACATTCTCTTACGATTTCATCCGTAGCACATTTTAGCAGTTAACATATGTTGTCTTTTGGATTCTAGATTTTTACGTTGTAACAAAAAAAAAAATGCACGCTATATTCTACATTACAAGCCGTCAATGTTGGTGTGACAAAGGTAGAACACAAAAAGATAGCATAACAAATCCAAAATCATTAAGATGTATATATTGTCTACAGGAATACTTGAACCAGCTAATGTACTAATACTTCTGAGACAAGATCATGAGTCACAATTCTAAATATCCATAATTCCCTTTACCTCTGAAAATATTATTGTTGGTAAACAAAAAAAAAGGAAAAGAAAAACAAAGAAAATAGGTAGGACATAGGTCTGCATATGCTGGTTCTTATAGAAACTCGAAAAATATAGAATGTAAAACATCTCGGCTGCAATAATTATCTTCATCAAACTCGTGATTAATGATAATTAATCGAGCTTAATGTTAATTAATCCAAATTAATTGTCCATTTAACCGCAGGAGGAGACAAAGAGACTGGAAGCTTCTTCTAGTTACACATTTAAAATACTAAACGGGTAGCAAAACCAGTGTCACGCGGACCCGGTTTTTCCGAGCTGCATTCGTGTCCATAGGTCGTGCGGGCGTCGCGTTGGTTCAAGGAATTTTTCTCGAATCAGACCCCCATTTTTGCAACCCTCCCCTGCGCGCACGGATAGGTGCTCAAGTATAATGTGACTAAAAAATCTAATCTCTTTCATTTGGTTTCCTCTTATAAACCAACTAATTTTTCATCTCTCAACCAATGTGGACAAACTCACATTTACAAACTCATTTGTGAGTCTTAGAATGCGAATGACTACTTTAGTGTAATTCGCCACTCATGGTTTAAAAAAAAAGTGAAAATTCTAACAAGAAAATCACAAGAAATTGAAAATTACATTGTTTTTTTAAGTTATTTTAATACACATGTAGTTGTAAAAGAAGTAAATTTTGCGTTTTTCGTCCACGTGATTGAGGAGAATTGGAACTTTGTTTTTATGTAGATGTATGGGTGGCAAAATGGGAAGGTTGGGTGGGTTTGGTTGTTGGGTCAGGATGGGTTTGGGTTAAGATGGGTAGATTAAAAAAATGAGTTAGGATGGGTTGGGTCAGGATGGATTTGGGTCTAGATGGTTTGATTTGCATAGGTCAAATCAAAATAGATTAAAATTAAAAAAATATTAAAATAATAATAAAAAATTTAAAAAGTAAATAAAAAAGAAAAAAAAGTAAAAAAACAAAAAACAAATTTAAAATTAAAAAAACAAAAATAAACTTAAAAAATAAAATTTTAAGGGATCTAAAATATTTTCATTTCGAACCGGACCGGTTCGACTCTATCGGGCTGGTTATCAACCCGGACCGTTACGACCTGGCCGGGCCCGGTAGCGACCCGGACCGTTTCAACCCGGCCTGGCCCGGTAGCGACCCAGAACATTTCGACCCGGCCGGGCCCGGTAACGACCCAGACCGTTTAAACCTGACCCGTCCCGTAGCGACCCGGACTGTTTTGACCCGGCCTGGCCCGGTAGCGACCCGGAACGTTTCGAACCGGTTGGGCCCGGTAACGACCCAGATCGTTTCAACCTGACCCGTCCCGTAGCGAACCGGATTGTTTTGAACCGGCCTGGCCCGGTAGCGGCCCGAAACGTTTCGACCCGGTCGGGCCAGGTAATGACCCAGACCGTTTCAACCTGACCCGTCCTGTAGCAACCCGGACTGTTTCGAACCGGACGGGCCCGGTAGCGACCCGGACAGATTCGACCCGACCGGGCAGGGTAACGACCCAGACCGTTTCAACCCGAACCGTCCCGTAGCGACCCGGATGGCCCCGGTAGCAACCCTTACAGTTTCGACCCGACCGGGGCCGGTAATGACCCAGACCGTTTCAACCTGACTAATCCTGTAGCGACCCGGACTGTTTCGACCCGGCCTGGCCCGGTAGTGACCCGGAACGTTTCGACCCGGTCGGGCCCGGTAACGACCCAGACCGTTTCAACATGACCCGTCCCGTAGCGACCCAGACTGTTTTGACCCGGCCTCGCCCGGTAGAGACCCCGAACTTTTCGATCCGGTCGGGCCAGGTAACGACCCAGACCGTTTCAACCTGACCCGTCCTGTAGCGACCCGGGCTGTTTCGAACCGGACAGGCCCGGTAGCGACCCGGAAAGTTTCGACCCGACCGGGCCCGGTAACGACCCAGACCGTTTCAACCCGACACGTCCCGTAGCGACACGGACTGTTTCGACCCGGACGGGCCAGGTAGCGACCCGGACAGTTTCGGCCCGGTCGGGCCCGGGTAACGACCCAGACCGTTTCAACCTGACCCGTTCCGTAGCGACCCTGACTGTTTTGATCCGGCCTGGCCCGGTAGCGATCCAGAACGTTTCGATCCGGTCAGGCCCGGTAACGACCCAGATCGTTTCAACCTGACCCGCCCCGTAGCGACCCGGACTGTTTTGACCTGGCCTGGCCCGGTAGCGACCCGGAACGTTTCAATCCGGTCGGGCCAGGTAACGACCCAGATCGTTTCAACCCAACCCGTCCCGTAGCGACCCGGACTGTTGTAACCCGGACGGACCCGGTGGCGAGCCGGATAGTTTCGACCCGACTGGGCCCGGTAACGACCCAGACTGTTTCAACCCGACCCGTCCCGTAGCGACCCGGACGGGCCCGGTAGCTACCCGCACAGTTTCGACCCGATCGAGCCCGGTAACGACCCAGACCGTTTCATCCTGACCCGTCCCGTAGCGACCCAGACTGTTTCGACCTGCCCTGGCCCGGTAACGACCCGGAACGTTTTGACCCGGCCGGGCCCGGTAACGACCCGGACTGTTTCGACCCGACCGGTCCCGGTAACGACTCAGACCGTTTCAGCCTGACCCGTCCCGTAGTGACCTGTACTGTTTCGACCCGACTTGAGTTATCAACAAATGCAAAAGATATATATTTTTTTTTATTGACATTGAATTCTATGAGGCATCTACGCTTTTGGTGTTGGGTTAGTTTTGATTTAGATTTGTATATGGTTATTTATAAATATCCATCCTGACTCATTTGTTTTTTTAATATACCCATCCTGATCTAATTACTTATTTCCTACAATTAAAATTACCCATCCTAACCCCCCTTGTGGCGCGTCATATATGCTTGTGTTGTTAGTGGCGCGTCGCTGGTTTGCGGGTTGTGGTCCGGCCTTGTTAGCTTCTAATGTTGTTTGGAGATGACAAAGACGCCCCTGCGTCTAAACTCTTGGATTAAACTAACATTTACTGGATTTGTTTGACCTGAAAGTCAAGTGTATGGACTCTTTGCAGGTAACTACAATGAAAAAGCGTCAAGTTTCCATTTTTCGATACTAATAGCGGCTACCCTGCATCGTATTGAAGAACTTCACCAATATGCATTGTAAAGTTGTACAGTATAACATGAAAACCGGGTGTAGTAACTGGAAATTACAAAATTAACCCTGGACATAGACTCTTGTAACAGCGCATCAAACTTATAGTTCTTTCATGTTCAATTGCTTACAAGAGTATAATTTTTTTAAAGATTAGAGGAATCCCAGCTTGCATAAACAGCCCCTATGATTTTCTCATGTAAGTTCACTCCTGAACACGCAACGATCCCCCGATCGAGACCTTCAAGATACACCCCTTTTGAGAAATCCAATGGCCGGCCGCCAGCATCCGTCACAACCCCACCAGCTTCCTCCACAATCACCACCCCTGCAGCATGATCCCATATCTTTTCTTTATATCCAGCTTTTGCAAACTTCATGTATATCTCTGCATCTCCACGCGCGATTGCTGCATATTTTACCATGCTATAAACACGCAACGGTTGCTTTCTGCAATAAGATAACAAAAAGAAACATTTTTTATGTTAAAGAGATGAGGAAACATTAGGGTGTCAAAGTAGTGAGGTTGGATCAGTTGGGTTCCAGGTCAAAACGGGCCATTTTTGTATGGGTCGGGTTTAATTTATCAGAAACACATTTTGTCCTTGTCTTTAAATCTTTTTAAATATACATACATTATATGTTTGACGATCAACGAAATATTTTAATAAAACAATTTTAGGATGCTTTAATCATTAAAAAAAACACATGGTGCGAATTTCAACTGTTTGACCCTTGCGAGTCATTTGACCCGTTCGAGATAAAACATAACCCAAGCCAACTTATTCTATATAAACGGGTCAATACTTGGAGATGGTTAGAGTTAGCTCACCTAAGCCCTACTCTGTGAGCAATTCCCGCACTATAAGAATGGTTAGAGTTAGCTTTCTCGACTGGTTCACAAAATGTAGCCATTACAGGATTATCAATGGAAGAAACCCGTATAATGCTAGCCGAATTGGGCCATTCGAGTGACCCGTCACCCTGAACCAGTGGCTGCATCCAAGCTTGACCACTACCTTTGCTAGTGTACATAACACACCCTTCTTGCCATAAACCCGACTGTACCACACTTGAATTATTAACCAATTTCCTTTTACTCGAATAATTAGGGCACCCGAGAACCCCAACGACAACCTGCCCATTTTCAATCAATGCAAGCGCCACAGCATACTGGTCGCCACGCACAAACCCGAGGGTTCCATCAACAGGGTCAAGGACCCAATGTCTTCCAACCGGACCACCAGTTGAATTGCAGCGGCTAATGGCATCAAGAACTTGTGAACCCCCAAGAGGTGTCGCTGGACCCTTGAGACCGAACCGGGGTGCCATGGCTAAAGTTTCGTTCACGGTTGCAACCACTGATGCCAATAAACTTGTTGCAGTGTCATCAGAGAGCGTTTGTGCGTCTTCTTCTGCAACAATCGAGACGTTTTCTCTACCGAACGATTCTGATAGCATCCAGCTAATCATTGCTTGTACACTCCAATCTGTTTTATGCATATGGGTCAATATCATATTCGTATTAATTAAACTTTACGGGCGTACCAACCCCTCAACAAAAAGAAATTAGGAATGCCATTGTGTCATGGGTAATATAGTTTCCATTATTAAAATTCACTTTACCATAAATATGTATGTTAAATTGAGAAATTAGAAGTGTCAATGTTAAGATTATTAAAAAAATTAATAATAACAACAAAAGAATAAACTTACCGGCGACAGTGACAGGAGAATCATCATCTTTGGAAAAAACATGATCAGGACTTGGACCAACCGAACCCATTTGCAGCTTCTGACATAAACAACAAGCCATTTGCACAATTCTTACGCCCACTTGTAATTCTTTACCATACCTGCACTTGGAATATTCAATACCCTCCATGAAATGGTTATTGGGTTAAAGGAATTAAATTAGATCGAAACGGTGATGGGCATTTTGTCAGAAAGCTGCAGCAGCGCTGATCGATTGGGTTGAAGTTTCCACATTTGTAGATCGGTTAGGAGAGTGAGGCGGCGTGAAGGGAAGATTTAGTGATGTGATTGTTAGGTATGCCTGGATCGATCGTTGATGTTAAAACATTATTTTTCCTATTGATAGTTGATGTTAGAAAGAAAAAGAGAAAGAAAGAATTGCCAAATTTTTTTAACGGCAAGGTATGACGTTTGTCAACCATTGTTACACCAGACGTTGTGACCAAAGTTAGCTACTTGACCGCCATCAGCCTTTTGGCTCTTCCCGACGCGCGAAACCCGAACCTCACCTGTCCAAAGACACGATGGTGAAATAATCGGTAAAACCTAGTCTCTCATTCAAGTCGAACCGGTGCTACCCGTATTCATTCTTCAACTAGATACCGCATAAAATAAAGAGAAGAGTGAAAATCAAACTTGGGTCACAAAAAACACCAAATCTTTGCCCCATTACCTCTTTGCCTGCTATAATAGCCATTTTTCTAACATTTACATCTAAATTCTAGTTTTTTTTTTTTTTTTTTATTTTTACGAGTAATTTAATGACTAAATATAAAAAAATAACATGAAAAGGACGGAACAAATTAACATGAGAATAAAATATATATTTTAAACTAAAGTTAGATTAACGTTTGACCAACAAAAATTGATACTATTTTTGTTATTTTAAAAACTAAATTAAAATAAGTTTCCAAGTAAAAGAAATAAGATGAAAGAAAAAACAAGGTGGTTCGAATAACCCTATACAGCCTTCTAGTTTCATGTTGGTTAGACTCTCGGTTGTGGGTGTTAACCACATTCCAAACCACCATCATTGCACCGTTATATCATTGCTACCCATTTGAGAGGGGCGTTGCAACATCCCCGCTAACGGGCTAGACGTTTTATAAGGTTATTACATCGTGGTTGATGCCTTAAACCGGAAGGAAGAGGTTAAGTTGTTATGTGATCAAACCATCATGCATAGAAGTCTGAACGATCGAATTTGTTAAGCCCTAGGTAACGTGCTCAAACCTGAAAATGGGTAGAAGACGAGATCTTACTAAGGGATCGATTGTTGGGACCGTCCAGGTTGCTGCAATAATCGGATATTCCTCACTAGGAGATGGGAACAGATTTCCATTACGGAGAGAGAGACATAACTAGGCCTAAGGTTGTTCTAAAAACGACCGATAAAATCTATCAGATTTGGGATCGTTTGAAAGCGATTCGAGACCGATCGAGAAGTTCTGCGGATAAGGCGTTAGCCTTTGGAACATCAAGTCGGAGGTAGATTTTCGCTGAAGGTTTCACGTTAGTGACGTTTTGTTAGGCCTGGGAAACACGATTGACTTAGTACTTAAGACTCCAGGCATTTGGAGATTTCGGGCAGGACTGGTCTCGTGGTTTATAAGCTCAAGCTGCTGCAAGAGCTTAGTGGGATCCTTGATGTATCCCGTAAGTCGGATTCGAGTTAGTGATGTTGTTGAGTCATTGATTTCTTGACCAACAAGATCCATGTTGACGTTAAGTTCCACTGTTTCGAGAAACCGATATATATGATGGATTTGAAAGTCCAAGAGCTTAGTCATGGAAGGACCAGGTTGATGTTGTATAGAACGTTGAGCGTGGATTCAAGTTCACGCAAGTAAGAGGTTACCCTAGATCATTAATAAATGTTTAGACCATATAATAGGTTTATGTTTAGTTTAGTTTAGTTTAGTTTAGTTTAGTTCTCGAATAATATAATAGTTCTCGGATTGTGTTTGTGGGTTAGGAAAAATATTGGGTTGGCTAAGAAGTTCTCGATGGCTAAAAGGCCATGTAGGCCCATTTGAGATCCTTAGTGGTATATTAAGTCTTTTAAGGTTCATTTGTAAGGTTAGCGGTTTACATTATCAATAGAATTCTTTCTAGTATCAAACGTTAGGTAGAAACCGTATGCTATTGAAGATATTTTATTCTAATAATTCTTGTTCTTCTTGAATCATCTCAATCATTGATTCTACCTTTGATTGATATTACTTAATATCAGGTATAGTTTTTGGGATTTACAATTGGTATCAGAGCCATTGAAGCTTGTTCATGGCTCGGTTTTGATATCAAGGGATTTAAGAAGGGAGTTTGGTTGATTATAAAATCTGCTGTTGGATTTCGATTCATAGGCTAATTTGTTTTCTGATCTTAATTCCGATTTTGTAAGCTTGTCTTGTTTTCAAATTTAAAGATTGTTTTGGTACAAGTTGTAGTGGTTTAACCTATTTTGATTCAATCTTTAATGTCATATTGTTTTTGACAAGGGTTTGTTCATCGATGTCGTATTGTTTTTGACAAGGGTTTGTTCATCGAATATATTTAATCAAGTTTCAAATCTGGTCGAAAGTCTTGGTTTGATTTGTTTTTCGATTGACTCAAGAAAAAAAAAAGGAGTGTTTTTAGGTTTTTTTTGGTTTATCAAAATCTTATAAAAAATCATCAAAGATTTGTTTTTTTAAACTCTCCAATATTTTCGGTCAATTAAGTAAAAGATCTTAATTTTGAATATTTGTTACCGATTTAAAGGATTTGTGTTATCTTATCAGAAGGTTCTCGGAAGGAGTTGATAGCTGGTTTTCGGATTTAGAGTTCTCAAAATAGTTTTCGAAAATCCTATAAGCTTAGCTCTTGGTTCTTGGTTTTTCTTGTGGTTTCCAATTTTATTAATCTTTAAGGTTTCATATTTCAGGTTCTCGGATTCACTTTTCTGTTCTCGAATTCCATTGTCTTCGGATTCCTTGTTCCCGGATTTGTTGTTCTCGAATTGTCGAATAGTTCTCAAGTTTTTGTGCCCGTGAATTAATACTTCACAAACTTGGGTTCTTGGGCTTTATTTGCTAAATTCTGTTTTCAGAAACTTATTCTCAAGTGGGGATTTTTAGATGTGTTCTCGAATTATTAGTTCTCAAACTTGATTCTCGGACTTTGTTAGCAAAATTCTGTTTTCGAAAACTTATTCTCAAATGGGTATTTTTAGATGTGTTCTCGAAATCTATAATTGAAATCTTGCAATTCTTGGTTTTTATTAACCAAAATTTAGTTTTCAAATTTTGTGTTTTTGTAAATAGATATAGTTTTCCAAAAAAAAAAAATATTATTGCTTTTAATTTCACTTTCAAAACACATTATCACTTGTTGGTTGGTTTTCGGTGTGAACAGGTTAACAGAAATTCATGCAATGGATCAACAGAATCAACACGCTGCTAATGCTAACAAATGGAACTTAATAATGTGATTGGAACTAGCACACGGGTTCCCAGACTCATGGAAGGAGACTTGTTTTCAGAATGGAAATTTAGATTTATCCAACACGTTAAGGGCAATGAGCCGCGCTTATGGAGAGCCATCTTGAGAGGACCAACTCAGATCACGTATGTGACTGATGAAGAAAAGGGAACTACTAAACTCAATCC
Source organism: Ambrosia trifida (assembly GCA_028751855.1). Lineage (NCBI taxonomy): Eukaryota > Viridiplantae > Streptophyta > Magnoliopsida > Asterales > Asteraceae > Ambrosia > Ambrosia trifida. The sequence goes on from CM054123.1 coordinate 82,247,250, forward strand.
TGAATATGCATGGACAGAAGATGACTACACAAAAGCTTATGTAGATACATGAGCACTGTTTATGTTAACTCAAGGTTTGTCTCCTGAAATTGCAATTGGATACCGTGATTATACTAATGCTAAGGAATTGTGGGAAGCGTTGATTTGAGCCTATGAAGGGAATGATGAAATTAAAGAAAGCATAAATGATATGCTAAGACAGAAATTCAACCTGTTCAATTATGTTCAAAATAAAACACTTGAGAACCAGATTACTAGATTTGTAGCTTTAAATACTCAGATGAAGGCAAATGATATCTTTCTGGGAAATGCTGAAATAAACAAGAAATTGTTGAATGCACTTCCTAGAAACTGGGATATGAATGTGGCACTTTTCAAAAGAGCTAAAGATCTGGGAAGAACCTCACTGTAGGAACTAATTGCAACCATTAGGTCTTATGAAATGGATCATCAACAGAGAGCATACCCATTATCATATGCTTATCCTGCTACATCCACTCGTGAAAATATCGATGTTAGATAAACAGGCTCATCAACTCAATCTATTTCAAGCTCAGGTTCGAAGTCGCAAGATCATACAAATACGGTGCAGTGTAACGTTTCGCATTTTTATCCGTCATGTAATAAAGAAAGTTATGAAGTAAATCGTCGAATCTTGACATTTTGGGCGTAATAAAATTTTTCTTATCATTTTTAATCAAGTTATGATTATATATATATAATTAATAGTTATAATATTAAAAATGTTCAAAAAAATAAAAATGGGTGGACCGGGACTCGAACCCGCGTCCACCATATAACCACACCATACAACAACCAGCTGAGCCACAAGCCTCTTTGTGTTTAGATCCCATGCGAGTTAAACATAAGGTATGTTAGTAATCATATCGGTTGACTAATAAAGTCAATACCCACAACCAACCATTCGAATAAACCAACGATTTCCATGAATCTTGTAATAATCTGTTATAGGGAGTTGGTTAGCACCATATCCGGCTCTATCCCCACTATAATTTATAAATAAAACACACCTGAAATAATCAATTTACGCTTAGAGATAAACATTCAAATTCAAATTTGAATTCGTTCAATCCGTAGAAATCATTATAAATTGAATCCTTGTTTTCAACCTACCAGCACCGATAATCAAACCCTCATACCCAAACTATGCTTCAACTCATTATAATTTGCGAATTTTGATTCGTTTGACCTTTTTGTTGGCCGCTTCAAATCACACGCAAATCACACTGTAAGTCTAAATTCTTTAGTTGGTTTTAATGTTCGGACGTAATCAAACAAAAGCCCCAACAAATCCGAGGCTATTGTTTGATTATTAAGTGAATTGATTATCTAGGGTTTGTTCTAATAATTTGGGGAAGATGACAGCTATGTTTTCTGTATAAAGGGTTTAGAAAATAGATTTAAAACACCAACTGATGCATAGATCAGATAGTGGTGAAACCTTGGGCTAACTGTTTGGCCGGTCCTTGTCTTGGTTCGAATCCAGGCATAGACCATCTTTTTAATCCTTTTAATTATAATCTATTTTAAGAAGTATATATGTATAATTGAAACCAAGATTTATTCGTTCTCAGGGTCAGACCAGTTGGTCTGGCTTGTGATTTTAAAACCATGAACCGGCCAAGGACTCGGGTTTGAGCCTTGGCACATGCAACCATTGTTTTTTGGGCTTTCTTTATACTTATATACTTATATAACCTTTATTTTTTTTTTTAAAAAAATAGATTTTAAATACTAAACATGGTTTATAAATTCTACAAAAATTATTTTAAGTTATTCTGATGATAAAGTTTATTATCCAACTTTTAGTTTTTCAAAAATTATTTATTTATTATATATTATAAATATTACAATTTTATTCATTTATAATTTCAAAATTCTATAAAAATATCAAAACGACATTATAAAATCCCACAACAATAATTTTAAACTTATAAATCAATAAGAATTTCAGAAATAAATTTTATTTCAGAAAAATAAATTATTTAATATTTTTAATTGATTTTTGTTATTTTAATCATAAAAAAATCATAATAAATTCATTTTTCATTATTTTTACATCAAAATTTCACATAAATTATTTTTAATCATTTAGGTCAGATATATAATTTTTTTGATTCGAAATTTATAAATTTTAATATTTTTAAATATTAAGTCTATATTTTGACAAATACGTATTAATGAATATATTCATTAATTAAGAAAATAATTTTATAAAAATTATTTTCCCATTTATTACATTATAATACAACTACCTTTAATTAATATTGGTCAGAAATATTTTTATTAATTATTTCTTTATGTATTAAGTTATTAACAATTATTCTAATTTAATCATAAATCAATTATTAATCCCCAAATTAGGAACCCTAGCATACTTTAGACTAGAAAACTTAGACTTATTAAGTTTTCCCCAACACTTATTTATTACCTTGAAATAGGGTGATATTTGGAGATACACGAGCCACATTTATTTATATATCAACGGTCTCCATTCTAGCACTAAGGTGAGTTTACATAGCCCCTTTTTCCATTCACTATTTTGGGGTGAAACATGTTACAACATTCAATTTACAATTCAATCATAAGTGTCTATGTGTTATTCTATGTTGCATTATGTTTTAAACATTTCTAGGGTAAGCACATTATTCTAGCATAATCATTAACATTGATCAGCCGACGGTATACAATGATAGATCTATTGAACTGACAATCCCACCCGGATACGTGTACCTCCTACATAGGTAGTGTGGGTGATTGTTATCGAACACATAACATAATCGAGTGAACCATATGTGTATGGGATGGACCACAATATTCTAGTCACAAGGGTTGATTATGCACTCGATTTACCTGATAGTTTGTTTTCACATATGGACTAGACTAGCCATGACACTCGAATTGTACAACATTTTTATTCAAACCTATGTAATTCTCACCAACATTTTTGTTGACCCAAAATATTTTCAAACTTAACATGTTTCAGGTTATAGCTTGCTTGAAGATTAGAGTTAATGCTCGAAAATGTGTAGCTAGTATTTCTCATTTGATGTACAAATTCTTCTAGAACAATTGTATGTAATTTATTTAAATCAATTATTGAAATTTATTATTTACCATGAGCTACTGAACACTCATCAATACGTGACATCCCGATGTTTCCGCCATCGGTTAGGGTGTTACAGATTGGTATCAGAGTCATGGTTATAGGGAATTAGGTTATTAGAAAAATAATCTAGTCTATAACCATGGGATTTTAACCAGTATTTGCTCCTTTTACTTGCAACCCTACTTGTTTCTATTCTCTATCTTCCTCCTACTTCTTATCCCTACTTTAGTCCCTACAAGAAGATTGTTCTCCATCACTGGATCTACCCTTAGACTGATAGGACAAGATTCTCAAGTCTCCACCTGAATTGCCTTGAAGATCCTGTCAAAGTTCTAGATTATAATAACGAACACGTGCAATCTGGAAGGGTGAACGCCTGTATTCTGAGTTTTCTGTCTAGGACTGGCATTGCACATATATCCCAATCAGACGAGGGAACCGGATGCCTACCTGGGAATTCTCGGGATGAGTGTTCACTTATAGGATAAAGCATGTCTTCACTATGTTATTAGAATCTGGAAGCTTTGATAAGTCAACATTTTAGTTTATTCGTTTTAATTAATGAGTAAATGATTACATTCCTTATATTATCTCATTATCCTTGATTCATTCCATGTCTCATTGAACCTTCATTGTGTCTCTTACAGATCATGCCTCCTCGTCGCAACACTCGTCTTAGCAATGACAACGATCGGGATGGTGAAAGCAACAACAATAACAACAACAACAACAACAACAACCATGACAATGATGTCCAACTCGTTGCGATCATTTCCCAACAAATGGCTCAACAAATAGCGACACTAGTTCCCAATTTGGTGGCTCAAGTCATACAGATGAATTGAAATGGCAATAGGAATGGTAATCACAATGGGAACGGGAATGCTCACCCTGTTTGCACCCTCAAGCACTTCAACACACTACTAGAAAAAAGACATATCTTGACACGCATTTTATGACACGCACTCATTTACGACACTCAAAAGCGTGTGTCATAAAAAAAACTGTCATAATTCATAAAATTGAGTTAATTAATGACACGCATTTTTGCGTGTCAAGAATTTAGTGTCACGAAATAAAAAACATGACGGTAGAAAAATTGTGTGTCATCTTTTCTTGTCAAGATTTAATTTCCTAAAATTTTTAATACTCCTGCCCATATATTTTCAATCCCCCTCTCTTCCTCAAAACCCTCCTCCACATTACAAGTCTCTCTCATTCTTCCCTTCTTTCTATTCAGCAAAACCTAACACAATAATTTCTTTGGTGTTTTAAGGGTTATGCAGATCAGTTTTTTGGTGGTGTAGGATGGTGGTTCTGGAGAGGGTTAGGTGTACATTAGTGGTTTCCGGTGAAGGGGAGGCGTACGGTCGTGGTTTTGTGGGGAGGCCTTTAGTGGTGGCTTCTGGTGGGGGAGGTGTACGATGGTGGCTCTAGGGGGTGTACGGTGGTGTGTTCTGGTGTGGGGAAGGGTGCGGTGATGGTTTCTAGTGAGGGGGGGGGGGCGCACGGTGATGATTTCTTATGTGTGTGTGTGTGGGGGGGGGGGGCACGGTGGTGGGTTCTAGTGAGGGTGGTTCGGTGGTGTGGCATTTTGGTTTGGTGGTGCTTATCGACTAAGTAGAGGTAGGTGAAGGGTTTGGTGGTGCTGTTCTTGTTCTGTTTTTGGATCTTTAAGCAAAAGCATTCTAAGCCTCTCCGCACTAACACAATCCCAGAATCCCAAGGTATTATTATTAGTAGTTTTGCTTTACATAACAGTTGAACATTTTAAATAGTGTGTGGTGTTTTTTAAGCCTACCTAGTTGAACCCGCCTGGCTATCTTTTTGTGAAAAAACGGTCTAGGTTTGTGTTGCTAGATATGTCCTATAACAAAACGGCGTATCGCCTAACCAAATCGTCAAGTATCAATCTGTTCACAGGTGAAGCAAATCAACATTATGGATTATGAATTGCGTACATGTGTGTGCGTCTATTTATTATGATTTTGATTGTTAATTGATGTTGTTGTGTACTTTGATTTGTTTACAGGCCGTTTGTTAATTCGTTTTATCGTTTCTGTTCTTCGAATACTGGTGTTGAGTTGTTGGATTTTGATTTGTCTAATGAAGAAAGCAAGCGGTGATTAGTGAACAGGTTTGTTTTTTCATATGTATATAAATGATTTGTTTAGGGATTAAAGGTGTTTGTTAATTCTTTTATCGTATGGCGTTAGTTTCACGGAATGGAATGGAATTGGAAATTCATGGTTGTAAAAAACCCGTTTTTTCTTGACGCCTCAGCCCTTAGAGGCGTATGTACAGGCTAGACCTCGTGAGGCACGCCTCACACTCATTTTTGGCGCCTCGCCTCAAGGAGCGGCTCAAACGTTTTTTTTAAACCATGCTTCAGATATTACCAGTTTATAATTGGATGGTTATGGTGTAGAAAAGAAGGTGAACAGATATACAAAATGGACAAATTTGACGGGTAATGGGCAACATGCTAAGTAATTACCAAATTGCCACCCTGAACAACCTTTTTATTGTTAGCCTTGCTTCCCATGGATCTGGGTCCATAAGAATCCTCTATTATCTTTTTGAACAATGTTTTAAGTCTTCAAGAAATAGTCAACAACTATCATTAACCTTTGTGTCAAATCGAATTGTTTTATTCTTGTTCCCACTTTTAGGATCATGCTAGTGGACATTTAGCTGTTGAGAAAGTGGTGGAGGGACTCTCTGAATCCTACAAGTCATCTGAGATATACATGGATGTCAAAAGAGAAATAACTGCTATATGTGGACAGGTATAGATCTCAATATGTGCTCTTATTTTAACCAATGTCTACACTGAATTCTGTCCCTAGTATGACTCTACGGGTCGTATGACAGCTGGATAGTGTTTCAGTTATCTTTGTTTAACGATCATAGTAAGCTTTCCTGACGTTCTAGTGACTATTGTTTGTTTTGTTTTGGCAGCTGGAGTGTTGCCAAAAGATAATACGGTTAATTTTCGAGGTGATTCCGGATTAGACGATGGGAACAAAACTCTTGTCGGCGGATTTTACGACTCGGGAAAAAACATCAAGTTTAGCTTTCCAACCGCGTATACGATCACGTTGTTGAGTTGGTCGGTGATTGAATATCATCCGAAATATGAAGGGATTGTAGAACTTGATCATATCAAGAGTATAATCAGATGGAAACGTGACTATTTGCTTAAGCTTTTCATTCGTTCAACTGAAACTTCTCCTGGTTCAGCTACATTGTTTTCATAGGTACACTAGAAACTCACTATATATTGAGACATGTTTTAGTGGCAAAATTGATCTCTTTAACCAATAAGATGTTGAAATAAGGTCTGTTTATGAACCAACCTATGCTGAATTGTGTGCTAATTACAAAGTGTAGACCAAGAATGCCATTTGCATCCTGTGACGGAAATGCCCAACTATCTCCGATTCCAATTCCGCTTGCAATCAAGTTAGCTAGCGGACCTGTCACCGCCGGTTGACCGCTACCGGACCCACCAACATCACCAGTTCCCTGTACAAAGGAACTATCCAATCCAAACGGAGTTCCAAGTTGATCCAATCCAACGTCAAAGAGTTGCGGGACATATCCCCCACCCTGGTTCTGATTGTTGCTTGTCGCAACAGATGCACCAAACCCACCCTCATTGTACAACGGGCTTCCAGCTTGGGGTTGATTTTCCGCCACGTTTGTCGGCACCTGACGGGGAGCGTGTCGCCGGCGTACCCTTTGAGGTCGTGCCGGTGCTGACAAGTCGACGGCGTCCCTTGTAAGATGCGTCGGATTTTGGAAGTGTCCGACATCGTGTGACATCATCATACTGTGGAACGCCGTGTTCTGTATATGCTCAAGCTGGGTGGCGAAGGACTGAGGATCATTAAATGCCTGTTGGGAGGACCGGTAAATATCCCCTATGGCATCCCTCTGCAAACAAAATTATTAGTTAGAAACCGTAAACTCAAATAATTAATGTATGAAATAGACACGTAAAAATGCTTTACCATCAGCTGGATTCTAGTACCGTCGTCTTGGAAACCGCCAACTGGGGCCGGTGCTACACTCGGATTCCCAATAAATGCAACGGTACGGCCCAAATACCATTGCATATAACCGGTCTCTGTGGAAGTCGTCCTTATGGGATCGGACCTGTAAACCGTGTTACGACGGTTATTCCAGGCGTTGATGTAGGCTTCGTGCCTACTCATCCAGTCCGCCCCGTTGTGTCCTTGCCGCCCCAAAACATGCAGTTTTTCAAGCTGAGCCATGGGTACGGTTACGTTTATTTGGGGAGGTATGTACTGGAACATGCCAAATTGCTTCATAACCCGTTGAGGGTAATGATGCTCAACGATCTCAAAGCATATAAGCGGACAACAGCTCCTCCAGCTTTCCATCCCACTTGAACATATGGCCGGTAGTCGATCCAAAACCGCGGTGTAGGGGTCCAGTTGAACTAAAAACATAAAAACAAACACTTAAGTCAGTTACAAAACACAATAAATGCATGATTAATACAAAAAACTAAAAATAATTACTAACACGTGTAGAATGAACATACCATGTTCTCGTTCAACGATTGTAGTTGTGAACGATATGCTCGGAGGCAGTGGGTGGATACCTCCTTGAAGTTTAAATTGCGGTCTCTCCACCTACAAAATTAACAGTTTAAAACACGTGTTCAGTAAAAAAAAATACAAAGGGATGCCATGCAGACACACATTATATTTGTTTGGGATTTGAGATATATACCGAGCCGCTTGCGGACAAGTATAATCAAACCGGTTTGAGGGTGGTCGTGGCGCGAGACACCGAATCCTCTCCCATGCCCATGTTTGAAGGAGCATCATGGGCCCGGTCACGGCTTTCCTATCCGGCTGGGTGGCATCACAAAGCCGCCTGTAAAAACAACCGAGAACCGCACTGCCCCAGCTATAAGATGCTGTTCGGCTTAGGTCTCGTAAAAATCTTAAATAAAAAACATTTAGTCTATTATTATTATTATCAGGAAATAAAGTGGAACCGATCAAATAAAAAAGGATTAAACGAGCACGGAAAATGCACGCTTCATTCGTAGCCTCTGCTTCAAGAAACGGCTCCTTTAGTTTATTAATAATAACACTACCCAAAACGGATTTGCCGGAGATTTGGGCCTCTGTAGGCGTAACACCTAACCATCGTCGGCACAACGCTATTGCGTCGGCAGTAGACATTACATCATCTACCCCAGACACAACAGCTCCCTCAATAGGTAACCCCCACAAGACGTTAACATCTTGTAAGGTGACAGTAGCTTCACCAAATGGTAGGTGGAATGTGTGAGTTTCGGGCCTCCATCGTTCCACCAAAGCTGTTATCAAGGAGTGGTCAACGTATCGATAACCACAATCTATAAGGCCACCAAATCCTGCGGCATCGACAAGGTTACAAACCCGTCCTACAACAGGGTTGTCACGAAGTTGCCGCCACAGGCTTCTATCGCTACGCTTTACCATAAGGGCCTCATTGAAGTCTTCCTCGTTTACAAAAACGTGAAAGGCACGATGTCGATCGCGCAGATACAACACATCGTTGCTTAGGGGACCAGGGTGTAAGTTTATGTTTTGATTCATGGTGGGAGGAATTTGCTTGGTATGATTTTTTATAAATTTCAAAGGTTTCAGATGGAGATTGTAATGGTGTGGAAATGGATGTGTGTGGTGGTCCTTCTTCACCTCACCCTCCATTTTATAACCTCCAAAGGCTGATTTCTTGCACTCCCAAGAACACTATTTGCCTATCAAATCATCTGCAAATTACCAGACCATTGCCTGCAATGCTAGAGACTTTGTGAGTGTGTTATAGCCTGCATGGTTGCAGGAATCGAGCATGCATGAAGGCTAATTCTCATTTGGTGGTTTGAATGCATGAAAATGGATTGGCGGGATGATGGCGGCAATATTGAAGACCACGCCACTTAGATTGGCGGCATCAATGACTTCCCCAAATGGATTGGCGGCATCAAGGTGAATTGCCCAAATGGATTGACGGCATCTAGCACACTGGAAAAGTTATCTTGATACCGCTAACCGGTTTGGCGGCATCAAGAAAAGATTTATTAGATACCGCCAATTGAAAACCATGCATCACCAATTTTAATTTTTTTACCCAATACCCCCCAAATGTATTGTAAAATGATAAACCCCCTATTTATGTAAAGGATTCTCTATGTTTCTTGTACGAATCAAATGGCATCCATCCTGACCATAATGTTTTTTTTTTCTCTTTTACTTTGTAGTATTTTTTTTCCCAAGGGGAGGACATAGTTTTATTTATAATTTAGAGGATTTAATACTGGAGCAACCAAAACTTATCTTCAATAATATTTTGTCTAAACTATGACTGAAGTGGAACGGGAAGCTTTATACAACCTAGCACGAGCCTGTCATTATGTTGATTTAGTTTCGGTTGACCCGTTACCCAAATTCGGAACATGTGGTTTGCTTTTATGCAGGTCTAAACACCATTGTCTAGATTTGGTTCAAAGTCGATGACGAAGCTTTCGGTTGAAACCGCCACCACCAGTACCATCCTCTGCTGCAACAGTTATATTTGAAACCCAATGGTGGTAGGAGCACCAAGGGAAAGTTCCCGTTGAAGTCTCAGATATTCACCAGAGAATAACATGATATCGGCGCTTTGATATTTGGCTAACATCTTGGATCCCCATGTTAGATCCCCGCCGCGTTTGTGTTCGCCGTTTAGAAAAACTAATTATAGGCGATTGGAACGTGTAATAGAGACCAAACCGGTTGTTTAATAAATGTATTGTAATATTATTTTTTTTTTTTGCTATATGCATGTAAATTGATTTGGGATTGACATTGGTTTGACATCGCCAAAGCAGCGCGAGGCTGGTAAAAAAACTAGTTAAATTGAAGTTTAATAATATGGATATACAGAAGACACAAGAATGCCACACGAACACACACCTGGCACATGCAGCACTGTTCGACAATCCATCACCCACACGTCACATACATTGCTCGTACAGGACACACACAAGTGTGTAGAACGGCAACCACACGAAAAACACAAGTCACCGCAACCATTACACTATTAATAATAGTAACTCAAACTAAGCTGAATAAGACATGCACGTGCATGGGTGAGTTTATTATGTTGGTTAACATGCACGTAAGCAGATTTGAAGGCCATTCTGTTAGCAACGTTTATTTATTTGAAGTTTGAATAAAGTTGTTGAAGATCCTCATTTTCAGCACATAGTTAGTCGTTCAGTTGTGATCTTTTCCTTTAAATAGCAATGTAGCTCGTTGTTAGTTTCTTGTACCTCATTTTGATAATAATAACAGAAGTGAATCTTTGGCCTTCAATTCTTTCTTGTTTTGTTCTTGTTTTGCTCTTGCTTTGTGTATTCAAGTTCTGATATCCAACATTGTGGTATCAGAGCTAGGTACTCATATTCATCTTTTGTATCAAGGCAGTTCACTTCTATTATGGCTGATAAGTCCCACTCCACTCTAAACAATCAAGTAATTCCAGTGTTCAAAGGTGAAGGCTATGAACATTGGAGTATACGTATGAAGACCATTCTGAAGTCACAAGATCTATGGGAACTTGTGGATGCTGGTATAACTGGGGTTGGTAATGATCAAGCTGGGATTCGTGAGGCACAGAAGAGAGATGCAAAGGCTATGGCTGTGATTCAACAAGGGGTTCATGACCTCTTGTTCTCCAGAATTGCAGGAGCCAGTACTTCAAAGGAAACATGGGAGATACTCATGATGGAGTATCAAGGAGATTCTCAGGTTCAAAGTATGAAGCTACAAGGGCTTAGAAGGGAGTTTGAAAATCTGTTTATGAATGATGGTGAGTCTGTTGGGGACTATTTCTCACGTGTCATGGGAATAGTCAGTCAACAGAGAGCCTATGGAGAAGAAGTGACAGATCAAAAGGTGGTTGAAAAGATTTTGAGAAGTTTATCACCGAAGTTTGATTACATTGTGCCTTCTATTGAAGTGTCCTATGATTTGACAAGCTTAACACCTGTTAAACTCATGGGATCACTCCAATCTCAGGAGGCAAGATTGAATGGTAGGAGTGTTGGATTGAAGACACCAGAAAAGGGTGATGAGCAGGCTCTCCAGGTGATGCAACCACAGACCAGAAGATCCCTGAATGATCAGTTTAATAGGAGAGGAAGAGGTTCCTACAAAGGTAGAGGAAGAGGACGTGGTATGGACAAGAATAGAGGTCCACAATGCTTTCAATGCCAGAGATATGGGCATATGAAGAAAGATTGCTGGTATGCTGATGAGGCTCAAGCTAATCTTGCTGTTGAACAAGAAGATGATGAACAAAGTGATGATCAACACCTATTCTTGTCCTGCATTAATGACAGTGTTGTTGATGAGCAAAACTTTGCCTTAATGGCAAATTCTGGTGAAGGCTCTAACTCCTTATGGTTCATTGACTCAGGTTGTTCTAACCATATGACAGGTTCAAAGGAAATTTTCACCACTTTAGATGAAACATACAAGTTGAATGTGAAGCTTGGAGATAAGAAAGACATAGTTGTTGCAGGAAGAGGAGAAATCAAAATACCCACTGGTAATGGTCAGTTTAAATACTTAGCTGATGTTTACTATGCTCCTAAGTTAGAATATAATTTATTAAGTGTGGGTCAACTGATGAGAAAGGGGTATGCCTTGTATTTTGAAGATGAGGCATGTACTATAAAGAATAAAGTGTCTAATACTGTTTTGATGAAAGTAGAGTTAGCCACGAACAACATGTTTTTGCTTGATGCTTCACAAGCTTGCAGTTCAGGTGAAAAGAAAGAGAAAGAAAAGGAGACTATACTATGGCATGAAAGGTTTGGTCATCTGAATTATAAAGGGCTTCAGCAGTTGGTTGACAAAAGAATGGTCTATGGTTTACCCAATATACAGAAAGTTGAAAGCTGTGAAAGCTGTTTGTTGGGAAAACAAACCAGGCCAACCTTTCAGTCTAGAACATGGAGAGCATCTAAAAAGCTGGAGCTAGTCCATTCTGATGTGTGTGGTCCCTTTCAAGTAAGCAGCCTTGGTGGAAGTAGGTACTATTTGCTCTTTATTGATGATTTTTCTCTTATGTGTTGGATTTATTTCCTTGAAAGGAAGTCAGAAGTATTACAGAAGTTCAAAGCCTTTAAGGCTATGATTGAAAAACAAAGTGACTGTTATATCAAAACCTTGAGAACAGATAGAGGGGGAGAGTACTGTTCTAAGGAATTTGACTTGTTTTGTGAAGAGCAGGGTATCAAGAAGGAGTTAACAGCTCCCTATTCTCCTGAACAGAATGGGGTAGCTGAGAGAAAGAATAGAACCATTATGGGTCTGGTTAGAAGTATGTTGAAAGCCAGAAATCTGCCAAATTACTTTTGGGCAGAAGCAGCAGCTACTGCTGTTGCAATACTTAATATGGGACCTACCAAGGCTCTCACAAATCAAACTCCTTCAGAGGTTTGGACATCCAAATGGCCATCAGTTCATCACTTAAGGGTATTTGGATGTGTGGCATATGCCACAACTTATGGTCCTTTCAGAAGAAAGCTGGATGATAGGGGTGAAAAATGTATAATGGTTGGTTATTCTGGTCTTGATAATTACAGGTTATACAACCCAGTCACAAAGAAGATCATTACAAGAAAAGAGCCTAAGTTTTTGGAAGATGAAAAGTGGACCTGGAATCATGTTTTTGCTGATATTAACTATCAGCTGATTTTTGAGGAAGATGCTGGAAATAAAGTTACAGAAGAAGTTACTAATGATCATATTGTTAACTCTGTTGATATTGCAGGTCCTAGTAATCCTCAAGGCTCATCTGAACCTGATACTCCAAATTCTCAGCAGTCAAGTACCACTTCTTCACCTAAGAAGTACAAGAGTTTAGCAGAAGTATATGCTGATTGTCCCAAGAAGTACAAAAGTTTGCAAGAAGTCTATGCTGCCTGTCAATTTGCTCTATCAGCTGCTGATCCTGTTACTTACAATGAAGCTGCAGTCAAGGATGAGTGGCAGCAGGCTATGAATGAAGAGATAGATGCAATCAACAAAAATCAAACATGGAGTCTTATAGATTTGCCTGAAAACAAGAACATTGTTGATCTCAAGTGGTTATACAAGACCAAGGTGGGACCTGATGGAAATGTATTGAAGCATAAGGCAAGGTTAGTGGCCAAGGGTTTCTCACAAAAGAAGGGCATAGATTATGAAGAAACCTTTGCCCCTGTGGCAAGGTTTGAAACTATCAGGCTAATCATTGCTGTTGCAGCTCATTTGGGGTGGATTGTCCACCAGCTTGATGTTAAATCAGCTTTTCTGAATGGTGAACTTAATGAAGAAATATATGTATGTCAACCTGAGGGTTACATTTGTTCTGGTCAAGAGAACAAAGTGTACAAGCTGCATAAAGCCCTCTATGGTTTGAAACAGGCTCCACGAGCCTGGTATGCTAAAATAGATTCTTATTTTGCAAATCAAGGGTATACAAGAAGTATTAATGAGCCTACTTTGTATGTGAAGAAAGTTAAGACAGATTTAATATATGTTTGCTTGTATGTAGATGACATCATCTATACAAGTTCAAACATAACTTTGATGAATGAGTTCAAGACTGGCATGATGAAGAGGTTCGAGATGACTGATTTGGGCATGTTGACTTTATTCTTGGGTCTAGAAGTGCATCAAACAGTAACTGGTGTATTTCTAGGACAAGAAAGGTATGCTCAAAATTTGATTGAGAAATTTGGAATGAAAGGATGCAAGGTTGAAGAGACACCTATGAACACAAATGAGAAGTTGCAGCTGGATGATGGTGCAAAAGCAGTAGTGGTTTCATGTATAGAAGTCTCATTGGTGGTCTCTTATATTTGTGTAATTCAAGACCTGATATTCTTTATGCTGTCAGTGTTTTGGCCCGTTTCATGCAAAAGCCTTCAGTGTTACACTTTGGTGCAGCTAAAAGAGTTCTAAGGTATGTTGCTGGTACAGTTAATTATGGTATATGGTATGGCAAAGATACAAAGAAACTGGGAATTGTTTTGGTGGGACACTCTGATAGTGATTGGGCCAGTTCCATAGATGACAGGAAAAGTGTGTCTGCACACACATTTACTTTGGGTTGTGGTGCTATAACATGGAGTTCTAAAAAGCAGAATATTGTAGCACTTTCGAGTACTGAAGCAGAATATGTAGCTACCACTGATGCTGCTTGTCAAGCAGTCTGGTTGAGAAGAATGTTGGCTGATATGGAGTTAACTCAAGAGGATGCTACTGTTATTAATTGTGACAATAGTTCAGCTATTTGTCTTACCAAGAATCCTGCTTTACACAGTCGTTCAAAGCACATTGAGTTAAGGTTTCATTTTATTGGAGATTTGGTTATGAAAGAGCAAGTTAAGTTGGTGTTTTGTAGCACACATGATCAAACAACAGATGTGTTAACTAAAGCACTTCCAAGTGACAAGTTCAAGATGTTCAGGAGGAAGTTGGGAGTGCATAAGTTTGAGTTATGGGAGGGTATTAATAATAGTAACTCAAACTAAGCTGAATAAGACATGCACGTGCATGGGTGAGTTTATTATGTTGGTTAACATGCACGTAAGCATATTTGAAGGCCATTCTGTTAGCAACGTTTATTTATTTGAAGTTTGAATAAAGTTGTTGAAGATCCTCATTTTCAACACATAGTTAGTCGTTCAGTTGTGATCTTTTCCTTTAAATAGCAATGTAGCTCGTTGTTAGTTTCTTGTACCTCATTTTGATAATAATAACAGAAGTGAATCTTTGGCCTTCAATTCTTTCTTGTTTTGTTCTTGTTTTGCTCTTGCTTTGTGTATTCAAGTTCTGATATCCAACACACACGACGCCATGGTGCTCGCACACGCCAACAAATGGCCACCCGTTGCTTGCAACGAACCAACCACAAGCCAGCTGAGGAATACCACAAGTCAACGGTAGCCAACCCATGCGCCACGCATACACCACACACGCTAAGCTCATCCTCTGTTTAGATGTCGACTGCCACCCATATCGATAAGCATGAAATTCTTGCTATAAATTAGGATCAGTTCTCTTTATAGCCCTCATCCAAATCGTATTCACTCCTCTCCCTCCCTACTTTGTTCTATAGAAATTCTCTGGTTGGTTAAATAACTCGGGTTTACTTCAATTGAACCCGAAACATGAAGGCTACCTCCACTTCGTAGTCACCTTCCACCACCTTTGAACCACCAAAATTGACGTCGTAGCACTGCCAAAACTTCCAGCAAACCGTGGCTTGTCGGGTCTATTGTTCGTCTCGAGCTGAAGGTAAAAATCTTACCACTACGCTTTGATTTACGCTTACACACCTAAACCATAAGCTGTAAAGGAAATAAAGATGGCAACCTGCATGTTTTTCTCAAACAAAGAAGATGAGTTGATCTATAATTATTATATTAGTATTCTTAAGACGCACTAAAAGTACAACTTTTGTTTAAACAAATTGATATTTTGTTTTATATATATATTGGTGATCATATTCTAATGGTCAGTATATGTTTTATACCTTAATTACTAGCTAGTTTCTTAAATTAAATTATATAATACTAGCTGATTACCCCGGGAGGGTCCCGGGGTTGAAAAATCTAATATGTTGTAATAAAATCGAAACTTAAGTTCAATGCTGATGATAAAAAATCTGAGCTCCAAGTACATATTAAACACATAATAAACTTATAGCTTCAATAAAAACAAACACAATAGAGTACTACCGGGACATGATCAAAACAGTGTTGTAGCATAATAAAATACATGTATGTTCATAAGAGAATGAGGATCTCTAACAAATTGATAATGAATTTAACGTATGATGTAGCAATCAACCTTGTAGCACACTTAACGGGAATGAACACATATTCATTCAAAGTGGTAAATTTTCATACTTGCAAAGTCATAAAGTCGGTTTAAGCTTGCACCAAACCCTACGCCTATTCGCCACAACACAAAGCCCTGCACGACAATGCAAAAAAGCGCCCAACAGCACCCATGGTCGCTAATCAACATAGCAGTAACAACCTCAGCCAACAACATTACACATTAAACTTTATTAAAAGTTTAAAACTGCCCAAAGAAACAATATAAATTAGCAACACTATACACCACACATATTGCTCAACACCAACTTAATAAAGGGTTCACCATCAACATCGAACTATTAAACTAAATTCATATGCAAGAACATAAGTGCTTGATCATAGCAACAAAAAAAAAAAAAATTGGACAGCTAATTACATACCATAGCTGGCTAGCGGGACATCGAATAGCTAACGAAGTTAAAATAAATTATATATCTAACGTTTTTCTAAATATATTATAATCGATTAATTAAAATATTTACATTATCATTTTACGTTGATTATTGATAAATAAACTATAAGGTATTTTACCGAATCGGATTATAGATTAATGAAAGGATAATTGATAATATAGATCAAACGGATTATAGATTAATGAAAGGATGAATGAATAACCTGATAAATTAGGTGACGTGGGTTCTAGGGTTGTAGAGGGAGAAAGGGATTAAGAATAAAAGATTATTAGGGTTGGGGTGAGAAGAAGGGGATTATATATGATTATTGGTAGGTTTTATTTGATTTAATAAAAAAAACGAAAAATTAAAAAAAAAAAAGAATTGCACGTCATTATGCCACGTGGCAGTTTCATGGAGATGTTGAAGGCACCATTGCACGCCACGTCAACAATGTTCAATTCTTTTATATATATTAATAGACTAACTTATACCCCGGGAGCGTCCCGGGTTGAGAAATCTAAGTAAAGTGAATAAAATTAAAAGTATCCAAACTATAAAAATGGCATCTATGTATCAACTTCTTTAAAAAAAATATACCAAAAGATCCATTTCACCTTACAACATCAACACCTAAAACAGAATATTAAGATCCCAAGCACTTCAAGAGGACAAAGATTGTTTAGCACCAATACATTCAGTCAAAGGTCTTTAACCGCATACAATAAGATTTGAGCTATTTCAGAATATGGTAGAAAAAATAAACATAGCAATTACCTGTTGGAGAGCGTCCCGGGTTGAAATATCTAATATGACATAATAAAATATCTAACATGACAACATAATTAATGACTTGCCAATATATGATTAATGATTATTATTATTATTTGTAACACCCCAACCGATGGCGGAATCATCGAGGTGTCACGTAGTGACGATTGTTCAAAAGCTCATGGTACTAAAATGTAAATATATGATTATTGAATATTGTTTTACAACATGTGAAATTAAATACAATACAACAAAAATAAAGATGATTGATTGATTTAATCTAAGTCCAAAGTCCTATGCGAAGCGTCAAGCAGCTTATCCTGAAACATGCACGAAAATAATTTTGTCAACATATGATGTTGGTGAGTACTACTTAGTTTTGTACATATAGTATAAGTTTGAAAAGTAGTACAATTCATGTGTCTAGCATCACCAAGGCATTATGTAAACACGCAAGTAACCAAACAAGACAAAGATCAAATGTAAAGTTGCACAATGAAATTGATAATGAGCACCTCAACACGTGTGAGTCTAAAAGAGCACCATAACACAAAGTTATGTCTAAATGAGCACCGTAACATAAGTTACGTCTATGTGTAAAGAGCACCATAACATAAGTTATGTCTAGATGTATGATTTTGTATGTAAGTTACGTTCATGTTCAAACATAAGCACAAAGATAATCAAGACACGTATATGAATTGTAAATGAATAAAAAAATGTATGAGTAAATGAATATGAAGGTTTTGTATACTTGTGCATGAATCACCCCAAAAGTTGTAAAAGCGAAAAAGGGGATAAGTAATACTCACCTTAGCGCGGTGGTAAGTCTTAGAATTGGATAAGTGTATACCAACGTTTGTCAAGTATCACCCTATGTATAAGATAACAAATAAGTCTAAGTCTATCTAGTCTATAAGTATTTTCTAAGGCTTCGAATTGGGGATAAGTATTCTTTTGCTTAATAAATTAAACGTTTAATAAATAAGAGAAATTTGATAAATAAATAAACACAAGCCTTTTTGTAAATTTTAAATTAAAAATGATCACAATATAAAGTTTTAAGTGTGAAAATAATTTTTATAAAATTATTTTCTTGAAAATGGAATATTTAATCTATTTATATCAAATTGTCAAAATATGACTTTAATATCTAAAAATATTAAAATTAAAGAATTCTTGAATTAAAAATTGTATTTCTGTTCCAAATGAATAGAAATAATTTATGTAAAATTTTGGTGCAAAAATATTGAAAAATGAATTTATTATGATTTATTTATGATTAAAACTAACAAAAATTGATTAAAAATATAAAATGAACGGTTTTTCAGAAATAAAAATTATTTTTGAAATGTTTATTGTTATACAAGTTTAGGATAATTTTTGTGGAATTTTATAAAATCGTTTAGATATTTTTATTAAATTTTACAATTATAAATGAATAAACTTGTAATATTTATAATATATATTAAATAAATTATTTTAGAAAAACTAAAAATTGGATGATGAACTTTATCAGTGGAAAAACATAAAATAAATTTTGTAGAATTTATAAAATAGTTTTAGTATTTTAAAACGAGTTTTAAAAAGAATGAAGGTAATATAGGTATAAAGGATAACCAAAAAAAATGTTTTACACTTGTGGGATTCGAACCTGGGTTCAAACCCGGTTCACGTATTAACAACCGTAGTTTCCACCACTGGGCTACACGCCCTTGTTTGTGTTTAAAACAGAAAAACAAAAATTAAAAAGCCTAAGTCTGCAAGGTGTTCTTCCCCAATTCATACATTCGAAAACCCTAACTTATCAATTGAGTGATTCACACAACAATAACCCAATTAATCATAGGGTTATTGTTGTGTGAATGCCGTATGACAAAACCCACGAGAAAAATGCTACTTACAAACACGAATTGATTACGATCTTGTCTAGTCAAACAGAAAGTCAAACTCGAGCATGAACACGTGATTAGTTGGATTACACAAGGAATTGGAGGCGAGGGTTTGTATTTCGTTCCTTTCAGAGGTTGTGTGCAAGTTTAATTAGATTATAAACGAGTATTTATAAGGATTTCAATCGAGCTTATTTGGAAGGTTTATTAATGGTGTTTGACTCGCATTACAACACACTCAAACACGTGTGATGATGTATTAGGAAAAGGAAATGATTAGGGTGCTAAATTTTCGGGTTTGTTTTGTTTATACGCGTGATTATTGGATCAGAATAAAGTTCCTATTTTGCTTCTTGGTGCAGCGTCGAGTGGCAGAGAAGAAGGAAAGGATGAGGCGTTTTATTATGGGTTTAAATATAAGAGGGATTGGGATTCATTCAACAGCGAGCAATAGCTCAACTGGTTGTTCGCGTGTGGGATCGCTGAGCCGGCTCGGGTTCGAGACTTGGCATCAGCGGGTGTTTGTTTTTTTTTTTAAACAGATACAAGGGGAGGGGGTTTGGGCTTGGTCTGTTGTTGGGCCGGACTTGGGCTGTGAAATGGGTTTCAAGGGGATGGGTTCCGAACAAAAGGGGTTGGCTAGTTGGGTTTGATTTGTATCTTCACTATTATTATTATATACAAAAATAAAATAAAAGAAAAGTGACGGATGTCACATTATTATTATTATTATTATTATTATTATTATTATTATTATTATTATTATTATTATTATTTTAAACAAATCTCTGCCATAAGTTATCGTATTCTAATATAAAAAAAGGGTAATTGGGTCGGGTATCACCTAATCCCAGGCCCGACCCAAACCCACACTTTTTTTTAAACAAATATATCCCGGGAGCATCCCGGGTTGAGAAATCTAATTTGAAATATCAATTTTACACCTGAAATAGACTGATGCGTTTTACAGCTACATGCAGGAAAGCTTCGGGTAGCACTTAACCAAAAACAATTAACAATGTATCTTTAATGTTAGTGCATAACCTTAAACACTGTATAACTCTAATATTAAAACCTAACCTAAAACAATGTACAACTCCAATGCTAACACATGTTGTAAATAAAAATCATATTTACTGGTTTGAACATAACTAATGACTCGCCTATACATGATTAATGAATAACCTGAACACTTTGTGTTTTTTTCCAGTAGGAACAAAACCACACAAAAAAATAGTCGTTTTTTTCTTCGTTTTTTATATAGCACTATGGTACCCGTTGGAAAGATAATAAAACGCTCGTTAATTTGGTGTAATTTTTTTCTTTAAAAAATCTCGTATATAAAAGATATTAACGTTTAAAAGTTATGGGAGAAAACATTAGAGATAAAAATCTAATTTTGTTTTTAAATTTTAAATTATTATTTTCCTAAAATAAAACCCTTGCCACATGGGATGACACATAGCACACTCAATGAAGAGAATACCCTCTTTGAGTGCCATGTCATTAAAATGGCTTTGGTTTATTATATGTATAGATAAGCATCAGGTTTTAAAATTGTATAAATCAAACATCAGTTAATTACTATGAACTATATTAAGGGGGTGTTTGGGATTGATTATTCAAAACAGATTATGCGTTTTGAAAAAGCAGGGGTGGAGCTGCTTATAGATTATTGCGTTTTGGTAGCCTAAAAAACTGATTATCTGCGTTTTCATAACGCAATCCAAACACTAAAAACTAATTATCTGCGTTTTCAAAACACAATAATCTAAAAATCAGATTCAAAACGCAATCCCAAACACCCTCTAAGATAGATGATTATGCATATTTTTAAAAGCTATTGAAAAGCATTAAAAACTTAATATTTTTTTATTTAAAGTCCTATTGCATAAATTGTCCACATACTTGGTTTCAATTATTTACAAGTTAGATAAATTTGACACTTATTCATAAAAGCTATAATCTATAAAGTGACACTCTTTAAAATAACCCATGTAATTAAATTAGTAATAACAAATTGTATAACATTTTTATACGGACAAATAATCCTAAATGGAATACAAATAACTTGTAGAGTAAATTCCTTTTTGAGTCCCTGTGTTATGGTGATTTTAACTAGTTGAGTCCAACATTTTCATTTTTAACCATCTGAGTGCTTATGTTTTAATTCTGTAACAATCTGAGTCTAATTTTCTGACGCCATCCATAAAATCTGTTTGTTTTGTATGAAATGACAAAGATACCCTTATTATTTAAAAACAAAATAAAAAATAATAAATAATCTAAATAACACCCATTACCCTTCTCTCTCTACTTCACCTCTTCTTCATCTTCATCCCCCTCTCTCTCTCTCTAAAACTTGCAGACAACAACCACCACTAACACCACCATAATAGACCATCATAACTACCACCCCACCGCCTGACCAAAACACAACCACCACCAGATCAAAACAACCAACCGTCCGACCATACCATAACCACTGCCGGATCAAACCCAAAGCCCTGCAACAGAAACCCACCAAAAGGCATGTTGAAATCACCACTACAATCATTGATTTATTAGGTGTTCGATCGACGATGATGGGGGTTAAGAAAGACGGTGATGGGGGAAGACGAGCGTCAGATCTGCAATCAATTTAGGGGTTACGGTGTGTGAGGTTGCGTGGGGGGAGAGATTGTGTCTGAGGTTTGCAGTGGTGGTGGTGCGGTGGTAAATGAGATTGTAGGTACAACAGATTTATTATTTATATTATTTATTAACAAGGTGACCAATGCAGGAATTAATTCAAGAACTGAACCTTAATATCAGTTACTTACCCCTGCCTTAGCAAGAAGATCCAATGAGGGAGGATCGATTCCTTTCTTATTGATAACAACAAAGTTGTCTTCTGTACCATCACACAGCACTAGACCATGGGATGTTATTAAAATTAGAACAAAACTAGCCTGTTAATTTTTTTCTCAGTGAAATAAATGCTGGGTTTTTCTACTCAAACGCGGAACAGAGAGTAGCAATGGTTGCTGTAGAGAGACGTTGTGTTGACGAGAGAAGCAATGAGATTGTAGGTGCAGTAGGGTTGGTGCAGTGGGGTTGGTGCGGTGGTGGTGATGTGGTGCGTGGATGGTGGTGGTGAGGCGGGGTGGGGATGGCCTGTTGGGAAAGATAAAGTGTGTGCAGTTGTGTGTGTATGTGTGTGAGAGAGAGAAGGGGTGGTGCGGTGGTGCAGCACAGCAGCAGTTTATGGTGGTGGTGGGGTGGGGAAGACAAAGTCTTTAGGTATATATATAATATTTATTTTTTTATATATTATTAAAACTTTTGTGCATTAAAGACTTGTTCACTATGACTTGTGCAATAAAGAGTTGTACCTACATATAAAAAGACTAAAATACCCTTATACTTAACTGACTTGGTTAACGTCGTTACCAAATTGGACTCAAATGGTTATAGAATTATCAACTAGGCACTCAGATGGTTAAAAATGAAAATGTTGGACTCAACTAGTTAAAATCACCATAACACAGGGACTCAAAAAGGAATTTACTCTAACTTGTATGTAGATAACTACAAAAGCTCATGAGCAAAGTTATAGCATGGCTTTTAAACGTTAAGGTACGGATCCTTACCCCACTTCTTGTGCGTTCATATTCAGTTGTTATATATATCATGCATCATGTGGTGGCGTGGATAGCCAAAAGACAAAGGGGTACATGCACCGATCGGGTTTGTCCCGATTGCTAAGTGTTATGTGCCTTATGTCCAAGGCTTGATACCAAACCACATCGAGCCGGGGGTCTCACTGGAAGCAGCCTCTCTATTCTTAGGTTAGAGGTAAGGCTGTCTACATCTTACCCTCCTCAGACCCTACCTTAGCTTTGCTATAGGTGGGATTAACTGAGTATGATGATGATGATGATGATTTCATATATCTTTGGAAACTCCTCACGTCTTTGAAGCATCAATTCCTTTGGTTGGTCCGTTCATTTCATGTTCTTATTATAATATTTGAATTAAATTTGATATCATGCGATAGGATTAAGTTGTGCTCATTATCGCATGTTCTTGATATAAGTTTCATGTTGATAAGATTATATATGTTGCTATGGTTATGGAATTATTGGAATAAGACCCTTTGTGCTCTGAAACCATGAGTTCCGCTTCTCGTGGAGTGTCCCACGAGCATGTTGTTGCGGCATCGACAACATGTGCTCCACCCGTGACGGAGAGATCAGTTCATGGCGTCTCTTAAGTACAAGTGTGGTACATATGGATATTAGGAGGCGTATGGATCGATCCTAGGATTTATGTATGTATGGAGATGGATAACAGGCATGCCAACTCGCCATCTCATGTGATAAATATGCAGGAGTTACTACGTGCATATTGTCACGTTTTATGTTTAGCTCATGGGTTCATCCTTATGGTACGATATTCTTCATTAAACTAAGTTACTTCGCATCGTACCATTTTATGCGTTACGTCTTGATCATGTCTCGGTAAATATTTATTTCTTGTTGTTATTTTAAGCCTAATATTCCGTACTAAGCATTCGGCTCATTCCGTAAATTCGTTTTGTGTTCACAGGTTCACACGTTACCTTGGGCGGGATAAAGAGAGAAAATAAAGCTTAGGAATAAATATAAAGATGTTGGGTAAACCCAATTAACCATGTTAGTTTGTATTTCAATACTTAAGTTAGTTAATATAATGTTTTGCACCTTTGACAAGTAATAAAAGGAATTATGTCTTTCTGAACCAATGTTATTGTGACACGTCAGCCCATCCGGGTTGGGGTGTTACAGAAGAAGACAACAAGACGCTCCCAAAGATCAATTGAGATGCTTGATTTAAGGGCGGATATTGGAAGCTATTTTATGTTTAAATCAAACACTAGATTATGTATTTATTATGTAAATATGTGTATGTAATTATATGTGTGACATATTAGTAGTATAGGTATTAAAAATGTATGTGTGTATGTAATAGTCCAAAACAAGAATGTGCAGCCTGGTTCAAGAGGCGCATGCCTCCATTCTGATTGGCAGACAAAGACCAAACTGCCATTGTTAGTTAATCCCTCCAGATCAGTTATGTTTGGTGCCAGTTCAACCGAATACCAACTGTCATTCGTATGAGACATATATATATAGTTGTGTAGATCAATTATAATACTTACCAAGACATTTTCAATATTATTTGTTTATATCCAAAATATCCGCAAAGAACATTAATCATATTTGATCAATATTCAAGTGTATCATGGAGTGTTATTGTGCCTTATTTGTGTGTATCAATCAAGAATCAAACCTGGGAACAAAGTGTTTAACATCATTAAGGTTCCATAATTCGAATGATATTAAGCTCATCTATATACTAAAAAAATACAGTATCATAGGCATGAAATTTGAGGCATTACAAGTCTTTCCTCCATACAATAGGATTTGTCCTCAAATCCTACTATGTAAAGAATAATTGCGATCGTGGTTTAAGAATATATAAGAGGCACCATATTAAGTTAACAATGACATCCATGGTGTGATCTAATCTCCATCGGCCTCTTTCCAATCTCAATGTCATTAAGAGGCATTGGAGCCTCATCATCTATTAGATACATCACTAGATGGCATCAAACTTCTGATTTCACATGTGATCGTCTTATAAGTATGTAGCCGAAAGGCATTAAATATTCGTTTATTATAATACCCATAACATAAATAAAAAATAATTTGGGGAGTTACACCTGACGATGATAAATAAACAGAACTTCATAATAAATGATGGGATATTAACTATAATTTTTAAAACTGTTAATGAAAGATAATGTGAATAACTAATTTTCATCCTTGACAAAATGATTCTTTCGATATATAGTAGCGCATTGACATATTCATCTGAATCGAAGATAACATAATTATTAAGGTATAACATATAACACAACAAGCTTGGAAGAAAACCTTTGGCGAATTACAAACATATGCACTTAAAATAAAAAGAAAATATTCATAATGACACGTTAGGGTTGCATAAATGTAGCTATACTTAGTTCCCAAGAATTTCAACACTTGAATAACATCCCATTAATATTGTTGAAGCATAAGTCAATATCCTGATCATTCTGTCCCTTAAATGGAGCATAAGCCAAACTTTGTTGAATGGAACCCTTTATAGCGGCCATTTCTCATGGACATTTTAGAAAGTTTATGATTATTCTTATTGTAGTCAAAATGTCGATTAGGTATCAGAACATATCTTGCACTGATTTTCAACTTTTCCTTTTTTGGAGTAGAATGAATGGCTGTATTCAGCTTTATATATTCGGGAAATTCAAGTTTTGGGGAAACATAAAGTGCCTTCTCTATGTCTGACTGTAGTTCAGAGTCTGTATCATATAGGTTGCTAGCGTTGAATAACATCTGAAACACCCTGAAGCATGACAAATGAAGGTACCTCCATTGGTTGGGAAAATCACCATCATCATCATCATCACTGAAAACATGTTTAAGAAACTCATTCCTTTTCATCTCTAGCAACTTTTTTACTTCAGAGATTGAATAATCTATGCATGCATTTGGGTTTTGGTTTAGGTGAAGCAACACAAGGTTCATTGTTCCCTCTTCTTTTTCCTTCTGTTTGAAATAAAATTGCTTAATAAGTATTGTGGAAAGAAAATTTATTCTATTGATTAAGGTTATAAGATGTTCACATATGTGACCTGGTAGCTTTGAATATCATTTAGTAGTCGTGTAGTAGCCATAAGTGATTGTGTTATGTTCTCATATTTTTGGGGCTTGACTTTGTTTTCCGGCAAGCTTGGATTCAGGAAACATGAAGAAGTCAGGACTAATATATGTGTGGCAATGGAGATCATGCTAGTTTGCAAATATTCATCCACCGAAGGTATGTAGCCATTCCTTCCCCACGTAGTTTCCGTTAACCACGAATTGAATGTCTCTCTCCACTATTAATTCATTATGTTATATGTGTTAGGAAAATATCAAGAAACATAGACAATAATCCACAAAAGGTTACGTGGGTCTAACATTTAAAAAAATAATAAAAAAAAACTAACCAGGTCTCTGAAATCTTCTGTTAAGTCAGTTTTTCCAGAAAGGACCAATGTCTTTGCAACATCATTCACCAGGTCATCCAACACATCAAAGATTACCTTGCTTGGTCCTACTAAACCTTCTCCATCCCATCTATATACATGAAATCACAAAACCTTTTATACGAAAAAAACAAATACTAATTAATTTGAAAGAAAAGCCTAACTTGGCAAAGAGTTGAAAATGGTACATGTTAATAGCTTCAATCAAAATTTGTAGCTCTTCTAGAGAGCCTCTCATATCAAAGAAATCATCTGCAACAGTAATCAATATTGCACTTTTTGCCACCAACATGCGAATAAGAGTATCATGAGGTAAAGATGTACTGGCTGAAACAGCAAAGTAGCAATACATTGTTTTCTCTCGACCAAATCCCATTTCAGTAAGTCCCCACTTCTTGGACCACCTACACAATAAAAACAAGTCGATTAACACTACATCCGGGGAATGCTTAGTCTTCAGGTTCTAGTTTTTTTTGGTATAAAAGAAGTTCACATGTCTACCTTTTCAGTTGCTGTAGTTCATTTTGGTAAATTAGTTGCTTGAACTTGAAGTTTTGTAGTGCAAGTTGCATGAGGTCCATACTATGAACACACGACAATCTATAAAAACATGCCTTTCCAATCCACAAAGGTCCTTCTTTGTTTTGTTCAATCCACGTTCTTTGATCAAGATGATCAAGTCTTGCTATCCATGGCGTGCTTAGCTCTTCACAAATCTACAAATCACAAATGGTAATTTATATTATGAGATGTCTATTAGAGTTGAAATCATGTCAACGATAATCATTACTCGTATAGAAGTAGCTGCAATTTGCAAAACCAACTTTAACATCCATTTACTATATACATACATAAATATATAAATTAGACAAACATACACACACACACATATGTGTGAGTGTGTGCATGTTTTTGTATATAGGGAGACATTTAGTACATAGCCATTTCTGAGTAGTGTAGTGTGCTTATTGTATAAACACTTTTACTAAATGCATGAAAGATACAACGCAATAGGTGTGCGCTGTTTGAAAGTCTCTACTAAATATAATATATAGTGCGAGAACTTGATTAAAAACAATTCAATTTCAAATTTCCTTTTTGCACTTATCATTATTATAAAAATAGAACATCAAATAAATAATTTACGCAAAAAAAGTTTAAACTTGTACAAAAATAATTTATTTTCACACGTTTGTAAGTTTACTTTTTACACATGTGTAAACAAATTGTTTTAGAGTGTTTCTATGAGAAAAAATGAATTATTTGAAAGATAATTTTTTTTTTGTTGTATAGTAATTATAATCAGGTTTGTATTTATAAAATTGATTTTTATTAATTTTTTTTTCATTTTTTCTTACCTTCTCACGATAATTAGTGTCCTCAAGATAACCCTCTGTAATATATATATATATATATATATATATATATATATATATAGGAATGGTTATTTGAGAAGAAAGTTAATGAGAAAATAAAAAGAACAAAAGTTCTAATAGTAAAATAATAATTAATTTATATTTCATACCATTAAATATTTTCTCCCTAAGAAATAATTAGGCCAAAACGCCATATTCCTATATTATTTCAAAATTTGCCTTACATATACTTTACATAACTCAAAATTTATCTTGCACTTTTTGAAACAATACCGAAATTTGTCATTCATGTAAAAGTGGATTTTGTGTAATTTAAGATGTTAAGAAAATAGAGAGAATTGCATGGTTGGTCATTAGGGTTTACAGATATTGCACTCTTAATCCTAAGACTTCAATAACTACACAGTTAGTACTTCTGTTTAACAAATCTGCACTCATGTTAGACATTATGAAATAAATAGAGTTAGCCTATTAAACATCCAAATAACTAAAGTAATTATTATTATGCTAGTGAGGCATTATAACAATTACTCTAGTTTAAAAGAAAATTAGTGTAGCTATTCATAAGTTTAGTACGATAAGCTTATTTGTACTTGATCTAAAACTATATATTTGTGTGTGCATAACATATATATACACCAATTTTTTTCTACTAAAATCGGAGGATCACAGATGCTAGATGTCCTTTAATTATTCTCCACGGATTAGTGATGGATCCTACGATAATTATCACAAATAATTTTGTAATAGGTTAAATTACACAGATAAAAAAATTCTATTTTTTAACAAATCTTCTATACAATCGAGACAAATACTTAAAAAATTGCATAGGAAATGATGTAGGAAATGCGTTGAAAATTGCGTAGTAAATGGTTTCCGACGTGGTTTTTTTCAACATCAAGATGTCGTCACAAATGCGTAGCAACTTTGTCAAAATCTATGACGCATTTTTTTCGTAGAAAAACTTTTATAGCAAATGGTCAATTTTCTAGTAGTGAACGAACAACAACTTAACTTTAATGGTTTTGCTATTACCCTGAAACTAGAATAAATAGTTATATGGACACATTAACTATATATTTATAGAGGAGTGAAATGAATAGTACATTGCCATTTTTGTAGGGGTGTTTCTGTCATTTGCCTTCATGATCTCTTCTCATCTTCTATACGTTTCTCTTTCTCTTGTCTGCAACCTTTGTTTCTCCCTCTTGGTTCTTCATCTTCCTCTCTCTCTAGAAAACACCGAAGCTCCAGCCGACATGCAATGACGACGCAAGTTGGACAACACGACGGTGGTATTCCGACAAAGATTACGGCCCCGAGAGGAATCGGGAAAAAAATTTTAACATAGCAGAATCAAATGATGGTAATTGAGCCGTCTACATCCCCTATCGGCCGCCTTACACTTCACTTTAAAACCACCTTCGCGAGACCTCCTCATCAGAGTCACTACCACAATCATCGTCAGTCTGCCGCAACGATCTGCCGTACTGAGTTGCCATCTCTTCTCTGACGCACCCGCCTCATCTGCTTGCTTAAATGTATCTTCTTCAGTACACACATGCTCCCGATAGCCGCAGCCGTGGACGGCGACTCTTTAGCTTTCGACGGCGGCTATGGTTCACTCCCCACCACGATAACTCTTGCTTCGCTAAACAAAAGTGTTGCTATACAAATGATTGTGTTGTGATTGTGTGACTAATTATATAAATAAATGTTCTAATTACATAGCTCAGCTTATTCCTCATGTTTGATAAACAAGAGAACAGACTAAAGGAAATTTATCTTAGAAAGAGAAATGGACAAAGAATGAGGTTGGTGTAGGTGGAGGAAAAGATGAAAGAGAAAGAAACAAAAGTGGGTGTATGTTTTGGAATGGGTTATGACAAATGGCAAGTAAAAAAAAAATTAGGTGTTTGGAACAGGTATAACAAACTATAGAAAAAATTACGTGAAATTAGATGTTTGGAATCGGTGATAACAAGCAGTAAAATATGGGTGTTTGGTTAATAACTGGCTCGGGGTAAGATGTCGTTCTGATGTGTCGCTTTGTGATTATGAGGATAGCCTCATCGGAGAGTGGTAGTTGCTCGAAATCCAACCGCCTTGGATCACGCGTCAATGTGATGATTTGTATTCCAAAGTGTAAAATTATCATCTTTCGCTAAGTGATATTTGGGTCAAGAAACTGACAAGTAGATTAGATTTGATTATTTAGTTCAATCTATTTTTAAAATATACTAGTTCTATTTTAACAGCCGCGTTGCGGCTGGGACTCGGGACTCGCTTGTCGTTTTAGTTAATAGGAGTTTGAAGCGCGGATTCGCTTTGTTGTTTCGGGTTAATTAGGAGTTTAACTTAAAGTATCAAAATAATGTTTCTTCAACTTCTTTTCCACACTTTCCTAGCAAAAAAGTCTCAACCTAATGAAAATATTTGGAGTTGCCTATACTTTAAGAATAATACAAATAATTCCAGATCCAAACATGTAATACGGAGTTGTATATAAAAACTTACGAAGTAAAATAGGATAAATGCTTTTGGGAAAAAAATATATATGGTTCATATTCATGTTTCATATGAAGTTACTTCAATAAGAAATAAAATATTCATAAGTGAAATAATAATACATAGTATGGGACTTGTCCTGATGGAGTGACTGAAAAAGTTCTACAGGGTTGTGTAGGACTGTAGAGTAGTCAGCAAGGTATTTTCCAGTTTTTTTGGCTTTTAACCTTTCAATCATCCTTCTTTTTCATCAATTTTCTTCTAAACAATTTTCTTCTAAACAACACCCAAGCACCTAAGCTCTTCAAATCACTTTACGTTTCTCTCAACACCCAATCATCTCGCTTTGCTAGCGCTTCCCCGGAGCGTCAGTGTTTGTCGAATCCAAGTGCCCTAAATACGCCAAGCAACAGCCCCAGGTTGCACCGTTGGCTGGACGTCTCCGCCGCCAGCGGCCCACCAACATGGCCCATACATCGAGAATCAAGAATTAGACACCCGATCGGTTGGTGTAATAAGAAAGTATATATTAGTTTTATATTAATAATCAGAAAAGCACACATGCAACCTGTGAGCCTTATGCCGGAACTTCGTCGGAATATGGCCGGAAGCGGAGGTTATTAGCCGGAGCTTCTTGAAGCCATCTTCGTCACCACCTAACCACCACTGGAATAACCATCGTGCTAAAAACCGTATCCTCGGTTTGTAGTTATCTCTTGTCATTTTCGCGATACCATAAGTAACCGCTGTCACCATCGAGCTTCTGTGATGATGTTGCCTAAAACGGTTGGAGGGGACTTCCAATGGTGGTGGTTGTCCTCGGGAAGACAACATTGTGTGTTTGTCACGATAGAAATAGAAAGGGTGAGTTGAAGGAGTTGTATGTTAACGTGGCTTTATGTACGTCTTTTTGCGTTATTTTGCGGACATGTGGCACCAGCCAAGCCAATTGCTGGCACGTAGGTTGGTGTGTGATTGTTAACCGCCAGCAGATCATTTTTTTTACTCTTTACTAAATCTTTTTTACCTTTTTACTGAATCTACTATTCCCAAGCATGGGATATTAATAGATTGTTAATTATTAGATCTGATACAAACATCCCGTTGATGTTGAATTTCAATATGCAATGGTTACTTTGGTTGAAAATATCTTCGCAGTGTTTTTGTAACAACCGCATCATAATGCGCGTAACGCGCGCTTCCTTAATAACACTAGTTATATCAATAGAACACCGATCCGGATAAAGCTAACTTTTGTTGTCATCCGTGGTATTTCAATTTCTAAGAGACGTTCACACATTAATATGCTCATACTAAAAATAAGATTTTTAAGAAGATTTCCGCTTGACTTTTCATATTTTTTATTTGCTTTAACGCATCATATTTCAAAATATACATAAACGTGTTACACAATATTTAAAAAATAAGTTACACTTTTTATTTTAATTCCTTTTTTTAGCTTCATCGTGTTTTTAAAACTGTTCTATAAAACAAATACAGAAATCAAGTATCCAGAAAATAACTACACCCTTGTGGTCACAAATTCGAGTTAGAGCCAACAGGAGTTTTATCCTCCAGTGTTACCTCAAAGAAAATAGTTATTGTGGGGGCACAACAACTATCATCCCGTATAGTACGGTAGAACAGACGTGGTAAAATTCTCATGAAACGCCAGCCCCGCACAGATGCCAGCGTGGAATCAGTTAAGACAATATAGTCTAGCTGTATGTGAGGTGGCGGGTCTGTCAATAAACGGGTGTGATGTACTTAACCCATAAAAATGTAAAAGAAAGTCACCATTAAAAAAAAGGTTATCCATAAAACCAAATTTATTTTTAATATATCACTTTTTAAATTTAAATCTATTACATTACCTTCCAAAATATTAATTATATACCCATAGACATCTTCCTTCAGATGTAAACCATAAAGGTATTTATAGCGCATTTATTGGTTACATAATCTTGTCCCTATACTTTTTTTAGATGTTCTAGATTTTTTTTTATTTCTAAATAAAATCTGACTTAGATATGCCTTTGCCACTTGGGGGCTGGGGCTGTGTATAAAGTACCCGGCATTGTTTAATTGGCCGTTTAAAATATATATATATATATATATAGAGAGAGAGAAGGGGCCAGTCTTTACCATGTGCAATAAATTGGGAAATATGACAATGTTATCATAATGTATATTTTTTATGGCCAAGATTTTCTGAAGCATCCTTTTGGAAAATGATCTGGCTTCATGCACTTCAGTAATTTCTTCAAAGAAGATGAGATCTGTCGCCTTATAAACACTATACAATAAGCTTGCAAACTGTGCATAGTTTTGCTCCAAATGATCTAACATTTCATTATCTTGTAAGAACCAACAAAAGGTACCTAAAACACAAGTTAAGTTACAAATCAGATAAATTATATATATATATATATATATATATATATATATATATATATTTATATGCACGACATTGAAAGAAAAATACTAGAACCAATTTATAATTCAACCTAAATTGGTCGCTATTACCTAGAACGTCAGGTGTTTGCTTTCTTTCCTTTGAATTATTGGATTATTACTTAATTTGGTATTAAATGTCCATATTTCTACTCCCACATCAAAAGCAATGAAAAGCTTTTGAAAGATATTCTTTGGTTATATATTGCTATTTGACTATTGAGGTTGAGAATTCTAAGCCATAAGTCAACAAATAGCCTACACGACCACAGAAGATATTTTTTTGGTGTTTTCCTGGTACGTGTTGAGTATTGCCGTATTGGTGATACAAGCATACATGTGGACCATTGTACGTTTGTTTTTAATATTTTATTAATGATGTCTTTAATCTATTTGCATATAAGTTGTTTAACTAATTAGGTAGATGTCACTTTTTACATTAGTATTCTACATGTAGTTTGTTAAAGGTGTCATCACATCGATGTAATCAGTCCCCAAGGACAACCCAATAGTTATATTCCTATGTTAATACATGCCCATAGTGTTGCTACTTCTATCATGACGCTACTATTGTTGTAAGTAATTTGTTTCTTTAATGGGCTAGGATGAATAGGATAACGCTAGGTTAAAGACTAAGGGAATTCATCATAATTACCTTGCTAACCAAATAAATTAACAAAATAATATTGACTTCGTAAAATAATAGATTAGAAAAAGCTTGACATGTGTGTTTTGCCGCAACATATGTTATGCATTTGACACCACCCATTTTTTCACTCAGGTGAGGCAGATGCTGTATAGGGTACCAAGGATTAAATTATGCATAGACTTACTTGGGCATATATTATACCCATGCATCCGAAAAAGTCGAAAAGCTAAGGAATCCTTGTATAACTTTTCGGCTATAAAGCCCTTGTTTTCTTGCAATGAACATTCTTGCACCTTGTAACTCCTAAAGCACAATATATTGTTGTTATGAGTACACATCAAACATTAGTAATAAAATCTTAATATAACTTCATTTATATAAAGTGATATATTACCTGTATACTTTTCTTAAGATATAATCAATCTCGTCCGAAAAATACTGAGACAAGCCAAGCCTTTGCACTTGATCAACCATGCTGAGTTCAACCAATTCATTATCCATCGGATACTTTTGCGGAACTAACAATTAAGTGGCCATGCATTTCGAGCATCACAGTTTTAGACATAGTAATGTAAAAATTTAGTGACAAAGCAAAAGGTGAATATCTAGTAAATTACCTCCAACTGGACACTTTTCAACCAGTGACGTAAGATACTTAAGGGACTTTTGGTTTCCAGTAGACATGTAAGCCTGTGCAGTAGCTGAGGGTGATTGGAAAAGTGAGCCGTCTTCACTCAAATGCTTTGTTATGGTTTCTTCATCAACATAATATTTTCCTGACTGAAATGTTTCCAAGTAAGCCAAAAATGGAAGGTTATGCCATTTATCAACCATCTCTTCCCTACAAATGATATTATTCCATTTATATACAATTTGTCACACTTTAATTTTGATAATTGATTTTTTAAACTAAAATTAATCTTACATGCTAAGAATTTGGTGTCTTCTAGTGGATATATCCGCAATAAGGGACATTCCGTTGTCACAGAACATAAGTTGTAGACCATATGATTCTGCAAGCTCAATAGTTGCTGGAAGAACAATAGTGAACCATCGAGGAAGATGGTGACGTTGATCATGAAGCATCTCTACCATATTTGGTTTTAGAAACTTCAATCCTACATATATAACTCGCTATATCATTATATATTGAAAAAGTTTAAAAAAAAAAAGAAAATTGTCACCATAGTTTTCTGGTTGGTAACAACACTAAAAAGTATATGTGTAAAGGTGTTGTTAAAAGTATATGGTGACGTTGATCATGAAGCATCTCTACCAAATCGTCACTAATACGTCATTCACTAACTTTGATTTCTTTAATTAGTCAACAAGTCAACATATATATTATGCGAATAAACATTATATATTGTACGTGACCTTATTTGTCGGTGTATCAACATGTAGGTTGAAACAAGCTAGTCATTATTTCAATTTACATTTATAACATACAAATTTTGGTTACTTGATATATTAGGATTAATGCATCAAATACCTTTTTCTATATTTTTTGCACCAAGTCCCCACTTATGGAGCACAACCATGCAAGCAATAGTAGCAGGAAGAGCATCAATGGTGGGAAGATCACTGACAGATTCTCCCCAGTAACCTTCATCGTGTTGGTTATCGACCAACCATTCGAGGCAGCCCTTAAACAACGGGGTATTATGTTCTGTTGGGTGAGCAATCATTGCTAACCATGCAGTGTCATAAGCAGATGGTGAAACAAATGATTGAAGATGCTCAGATTTTATTTGTGAAAACATCTCTTCCTTCAATTTTGTGACCAAAACATGGATTGAGGCTAAAGAAGGTTCCATTGAAAGCCACAAAAAAGGAAGAATCTTAGGTAGAAATATTTTAATGTGCTTTTTGTTTGCGATCAAGTATAGCTATGGAATTTTAAAAGGCATAACTTGCTTATATATATGACAGGTTTTTCTTTTTTTTTCTTTCTTTTTTTGAAAAACATTTAAGTGATCAACGTACAATTTCAATACGCTTAAACATGGGCATACTTCACGTGTTGACAAGACAATTTTATGTAGGGAAAATGACCAATATAGCCCGTTGACCGGGCATTTTGCACAACTAGCCCTCTCCATCGTCTTTGGAGAGACGGGACACGGTTCCCAACCAGCCTGAACCGTCTCCGAGACCGTTTGGTTTTATAGCCAATTGCAAGCCAACACGTGGCGTCTCTGATCCCGAGGCTGTACCGTCTCTCTCCAGACGGGTCAGAGATCTCTCCCAGACGGTTCACGTGCCCCCATGCCGGCTGCCTTCGGTTCAACCGTCTCCCAGACGGTTCACGTCTACCAATGCCGGCTGACCCTTCGTTTCAACCGTCTCAAAAGACGGGTCACATTTCCCAAGACGGCTGGCTCTTCGGTTCAACCGTCTCTCAAGACGGTTCACATCTACCAACGCCGGTGAGTCCCGATGACCGGGCGACGCTTCGGTTGTCCAGCTCAGCCCTATAAATACCCGTCTCCCGTCCCATTCCCGTCATCCAACCCCGTCTAAACACTATCCACCACCGTGCAACTCCGACTAAACACTATCTACAACCCGACGACCACCGTCCAACACCGTCTAAACAATATCTACCACCCCACCACCACCGTCCAACACCGTCCAACATCGTCTAAACAATATCTACCACCCCACCACCAACGTCCAACACCGTCCAACACCGTCCAAATCATACAAAAATGGCACCTCAAAGATGGACGGAAGAACAAGAGATTGCCTTGATTGCAACATGGCTTCATGTTGAAGAAAGCACCCACCTTAACAACAAATGGTTCCGGATACTGCATGAATACAACCGGCTCGTTGGAGGGTCAGAACGTACCACCGAGTCCCTAAGCCGCAAGTTGAGCGATTTGACGACAAAGTGTCAAATCTTCAACGTGCACCACAACCGGACTCTTTACGACGTACCCTCTAACTTTCCCGAAGACGTGGCAATTAGACACAGTCTAAGACAGTATAAAAACAGGGAGCGTAAAGAGTTTAAACACGTGTCCGTTTGGCAAATGATAAGACATCGTCTTAATTAATTTGTAATTTATTAACTTTTTATATAATGCAATTAATGTTTTTATTTTTATTAATATTAATGAAATTTTGTAATTTATTAACTTTTTATTTAATGCAATTAATGTTTATATTTTTATTAATATTAATGCAATTTTGTTTTTATATTAAGGTAAATATTTCATTAAACGTACTATACTATTACAATCACAAATATACAACAACAATAAAAAAACTACACTATTACAACAAACTTCCTAAATTTACTTCCAGAATTAAGAAGCAACAATTAAAAAACTACACTATTACAACAAACTTCCCAAATTTACTTCCAGAACTAAGAACTTTGTTTGAAGTAATCGTAGTGTCTAACCAACTATTGAGGACTACATCTTAGTGTTAGATGTTTTGTCCTCCGCAGCGGCGGTAGTAGCAGTGGTCTACATAGACGTTGTTTCGAATGGTGTATGTGCTCTACACAGACAAGTCCGAGACGTTTCCTCGTTTTATGTAACAATAGTTCTCAGTGAGCACACGTCGAACATCGAGACATAAATTCGGAAAGCGAACGAACTTGCCTAAATTTGTAGACCACCACATCATCGATCCATTACCCGGGTTGCAAACCACGCGCAGATGGAACAACAATCCAAGTAGCCGTACGCAGATGAAACAACAATCCAAGTAATCGGGACAATATTTTCGTAAGCCGGTAGGCTTCGGCTGGGAAAGTAAAAAAACGTCATTGGATTGGAAGATGAAAGCTTAGAGGAGAGGGGTGGGTGCAAATTTCGTTAAGTGAATTGGGGTATTTATATACACTCGTGAGACGGTTCAGACGGTTCAGATGGTAGCACAAAACGGCTTAAGACGACTTGGGAAATGTGACCCGTCTGGGAGACGGTTGAACCGAAGGCAGCCGGCATTGGTAAACGTGAACCGTCTTTGAGACGGTTGAACCGAAGGCAGCCGGCATGGGGGCACGTGAACCGTCTGGGAGAGATCTCTGACCCGTCTGGAGAGAGACGGTACAGCCTCGGGATCAGAGACGCCACGTGTTGGCTTGCAATTGGCTATAAAACCAAACGGTCTCGGAGACGGTTCAGGCTGGTTGGGAGCCGTGTCCCGTCTCTCCAAAGACGGTGAAGAGGGCTAGTTGTGCAAAATGCCCAGTCAACGGGCTATATTGGTCATTTTCCCTTTTATGTATGTGGCCCTACAAAGCAAATTCTAAGGTATGAATGTTTGAAACCTTAGAATGATTAAACACATTGCTGAGACAAATATACCACATTTATATGTCATGTAGAAATCTATATATGTCACTATACATACACACTACAAGAAAAGTGAGCTTTAGCGGCGACCCGTCTAGGTGTCGCCGCTAAATCCCTAGATCCCACCTACCAAAAAAAACCTCGAATCCTGATAGTTGATTGGTCAGGATATCAATGGCGCCCATTTCATCGTACTAAAACCTTTAGCGGCGACTGTCGCCACTAAAAGTCAAAAAAATTAATAACCTGGGAACACTTCTTCTTCTTCCCTCCAACCATTCAGTTTCCCTCCTCTCCTGCTCCCTCGATCTCTCTCCGCTCCCTCATCTCCTCTCTCTCTCTCTCTCTCTGCTCTCTCATCTCCTATCTCTCTCTGCTCCCTCATCCCTCATCTCTCGTTTCACTCTCAACCACCACCAAAGAACCACCCACCACCGAAGAATCACCACCGAGCCACCACCACCGACCCATTCTCTCTCTCTCTCTCTCTCTCTCTCTCTCTCCGGTGAGGTTTTTTGTCTTTTCTTTTTTTTTTTCATTTTTTTTCTTTTCTTTTGTGTTTTTTTTCTTTTCTTTTCTGTTTTTTCTTTTCTTTTTTTTCTGTTTTTTTTTTTAGTTTTTTTTCCTTTTTTCTGTTTTTTTGTTTAATTTTTTATTTTATTTTTTATAATATGTTTATGTTTGTAGGAAAGCACCGATCTAGCAAAGAACGTGAAGTTTCGTCACCGCTAAAGGTTAGTCGCCGCTAATTGTTTTTTTTTATATTTATGCATTATATTGTTAGTATTAGGTTTGTACGTGTGTAAGTAGGTGTGTATGTGTGTATTTTAGGTATGTATGTTTATATTAAATTGTGTTTTTTATTTAAAAAAATATATTAGGTATATACATTTAAAAAATGATATATGTAAGTAAATATGTAATTTTCAAATAATACATAATGTATAAATATTTAAAAAAAAATATTACGTATGTAGATTTTAAAAAAAAATGTTATATGTGTATGTATGTATGAATGAGTGAGTGTATGTATGAGTGAGTGTATGTATGTATGTATGTATGAGTGTATGTATGTATGTATGAGTGTATGAGTGTGTGTATGTATGTATGTATGTATGTATGTATGTATGTATGTATGTATGTATGTATGTATGTATGTATGTATGTATGTGTTTATGTATGAGTGTATGTATATATGTATGTATGAGTGTATGTATGTATGTATGAGTGTGTGCGAAACTCAAGTTATATTATTTACATGTATTTTGGATCTCGATCTCGATATAAACTAACACGTAAGTTGTGACGTTATTCGGAAAAAAATAATTATCACAAAAAAATTTAAGACCGTATATGAAAAAACTGAAAAACTATTTTAAAACCCATCAAGACAAGAAGGTTGTATAGCTGAAGGTTATGTAGCTGAAGAAGCTCTAATATTCCGCTCAATGTACCTGCAAAATGATAAGACTAAGTTCAACCAGCCTAAGAGAAATGAGGACGTCATTGTAGAAAAAAGAAAGTTATGGGTGTTTGAGTCCAAATTCAACCCGACTAGTGCAACGAATGACAAGCTACTTTCAGTTGAAGACAAAATCAAGATAGAAGTTTTTCCTTGATAATTGCGAAATCAGGGGCTACATGAAGTAAGTGCTCCTATCCTTTATATATTTACCGGACATCCCAAAGATATAACTAAGACTAATTTTTCTTGCTTTTATTTATTTTTCTTCAATGTAGTGAATTCAAATCAACACATCCCCAAGATAATATTAAAACTAAATTTTCGACTTGGTTTCAACACAAGGTAATACATATATAACACTCATTACTATATATTTGTTAGGTAATGAATATATAACAAACAATATTATTTTAAATTTGTTAGGTCTATAAGATGAAGAAAGAAAGTTCTTCAGAATTCCATCCAGAGTTATATGCTCTTTCATTGGATGCGCAATTAATGGCCAAGACTTACACCGGTTGTATAGTCAACGGTGTTAGGTTTATGGTGGCTTCACGTGATGCAAAACGTGCAATGCAAAACTCAGGGGTTATGGTGGAGGGAGAGAACGGTAAGAAATATTATGGCGTATTAGAAGAGATTATTGAGATCGGTTATCCTCATGGGTATAAAACTATCCTATTTCGGTGTAAGTGGTACGATACTCGAGCGGCTGTTATATATGAAAATAATATCACCAGTATCAACACAGAAAACGAATTGGACAAAGAAGATCAGCTCATATTTGCTCGGCAAGCTAAACTTGTGTTCTACATTCAACAACCATCTCGAGGAAACCAAAATAATAAACATTTGCGGGTCGTCGAAAATGTTAATCACCGGCGAATTTTGGATCGACCACCACAACTCGAGAATGTTCAAAACGTAGACACTGAGTTAGGCGAGGATCTTGATGTCATTCACAATAACTCTTCATCGAATATTGCCCTAATTATTGACTTCCGCCAATACTTTCAAAACATATCTTCTCATGCTACCGAGGGTGAGAATGTAATGGAAGTTGATGCCCCGAGAAATGATGACAGTGAAGTTGCTGATAGTGGGACATATTACGACGAGGACGATACCGATTATGACGACATGGAATCTGATTAAAAACAATAATTGTTGATGATTTCATTTATTGTAATAAATCAATGTTTACTATTTTTATTTCATTTATTACATATAATAATGTGACTAATAATTTTTATTTCTAATTGCAGGACATCATGATTTTGATTTGGTTTGTGCTTGTTTATTTGAGGGCCAATATTATAGGCCTTGGCCACGGCGAAGACGGTGCAGGGGTGCCGCCACCGCCACCAGGTGGTGATTATTGGTGGCACGAGCACCAGACAGATAGTGGTATGTCTTACAGTTTTTTACTGTTTACTATTTTTACTTCTTTTTCAATTCCAATAATGTGACTAATTATTTTTAACTCTAATTGCAGCCCCCTGCAGGAGAACACGGGGCAAAGCAAAAAACCCTGCCTTAAGAAAACATCTTGAGAACACAGGTCGGGCAGACATTACATTCGATAAGGCCGCCACCTGCATACATGTAGGTGAGCTTGGTAGCTGGTTCACCTGGGAGGCGTTTATGTATATATGGCGTGAAGTTCCATTGGATGTGGAAGGTTGGAATAATGTTTCTGAGCTTGATAGAAACAAGTTATTTGAGTTTTTGCAGGTCAGTGATTTGTAAATATATATCCTATATGTTATTTGTTGATTTTTTTTTCTCGATCTCGATATAAACTAACACGTAAGTTGTGACGTTATTCGGAAAAAAATAATTATCACAAAAAAATTTAAGTTTATAAAAGTGTTAAGTATGATTAGTTAACTTGGTTAGTTGTTTTAAAGGGAAAATTTACTAGGAAACATTAAAACTAACTAAGAAAAGTATGAGGGGCCATTATTGCCAATTGCTGAAAGTTTAAAAAAAAAAAATACTCATAACTGCTGTTGCTCGCTTTTCCGGCCAGGGACAATTCCGGCCGCCGGAATTCGGTTCCGGCAAGGCCATAAAACCATTAATATCCGTCCGTTTTCAGTGCTTTTATCATCCCAACGGTTTTCTCCATCATTAATCAAATGTTTTGACTTATAATTATGCGTTTAAACGCTGTTTTAAGGGGCTTTTAATGGCCTATTATGTATGTAACCGGTCGGAAATCATTAAGCATGATAACATGCGTTTCTACTCGTTTTCTGTATAAATTAGACTCTCCATTCGTTATCTGCACTCAATACCCTTCTAAACGACCTGGAAACAATCAAAACCATCCTCTACACGCTGCTCGATCTGGTTCTTTTACCGGTTTTTGTATCTCTCTCGCAGGCCCTCGAAGAGCATCTTGTAAGTCCGATTTTTAATGCCATTTTGATCTTGTGTCCATCATCTTTAAAAGCCCTAAGGTCTCGTGGCTTAACCATACCAGAATCGGGCTATTAGATTTGTGTTAGAGTTAGGGTTCATGGCTAGATAATTGGGGAAGAAGAAGATGTTGGGTTATATTATAAATAAAAGTTGGGTTAGATTAAATCAACAAAATAAGACTTGGCCTAGTGGTTGGGTCTGACCCTTGGAAACCACCAAACCCGGGTTCGAGTCCCTTAAAAACCGGGTTTTGGATATATTTTTTTGTTTACAATTATTTTGTTTGTTTATTTTTTTATTACTTATATATTCATGTATAAAAATCTTATATTAATCATAGAAATTCCAATTTTGCTCCAAAAATTATGAAAATTTAGACATAACATCTTGACATCTAAAATAAGATTTCCACACTTTTATTTTCCGGAAAATGAATCAATTTTATATTTTTATTGAATTTAATCGTTTTAATCATAATTAAATGATTAAAAATTCATTTTAAGAGATTTTAACCTCAAATTTTCTGGAGATTTATTTCTATGAATAATAAACTGTAATAAAATATAATTTCTTATAAAATGATTATTTTTGTTATTTTTACTAATTTTAATCATTAAAACATCATTTAAACTCATTAAATAGGTTTTAAATGCAAAAAAAAATTGAAAGAAATTTTGGAAATATTATTTTCAGTATTTCACATCATAAAATAGTTATTTTTCATAAAAATATCATTTTGGGATCATACCTTGTATTATTCATGCTATTTTTATTAAATTAGATTTAATAATAAATTGTTTAATTAAATATAAAACAATAACTCTATTTCAAGACTATTTTTCTATAAAATGGAATATACATCTATATGTGAAACACATAAGAGTTTTAGTCATTTATTTAATTCATCGTAAATATATTTATTTCAAAAACTGTCGTTCAAATTATTACTAATAATTTCATTTTCCCTAATACGAGTCTAGCAAGCCCTAATACCTTAGATGAGTCGTCTTAGATTCTTTTTAAGTCATTTTCCTCATTTAGTATTTTTATATATAGGTTGAATTCTTCGGAATTCTTAAGCCTTGTGACGAACATTCTCGGAATCTATATTTAGCGAAACTGTGAGTATATTTTTCCCCTTTTTACTATTTACTCTTTTGGGGTGATTCATGTACCATTATTATTAAACTTACGTATATTATTTACAAAGCAATGTGCTCTTTGATATGTTTTGTGTGAATTGTATGAACGATTTGTCAAAGTCATTAACCTTTGGGCCGCACCTAACAATGAGTAGTACTACGAATTATATCCCTTGGTTACTTACGTGAACGAGTTAAGTCCTTGGTCATTGTTATGGTTTTCTTGAACGATGGGTGAACGATTATTGAACGATGGGAGGCTTGATTTTGACCCTTTTACATATTACAGTATCATAGCACATAAATTGCAAATTACTGGTTGAACGAAAATGGATATACTCACCAATGCATTATATGTGTTGACAAATTATTTTGTACATGTTTCAGGTGAAGTTTGATCTTGCATGCTTTTCACGCTTAGGCTGGACCTAGTGCTTAAATAAAAGTTGAACATTTATTATTTATGTTTGAGATTTATATTAAGACTCTTTGTATTTCGTTTTGAACAATGCAAGTTTTTGCTATTAATATTTACAATTTAGTCCATGTGCTATTGAACAATCGTCACTACGTGACACCTCAATGTTTCCGCCATCGGTTGGGGTGTTACAGATTGGTATCAGAGCCATGGTTATAGGGAATTAGGTTATTAGTAAATGCTTTTGACCTAGACTATAACTAAGCTACCCATTATATGTTTTCTTTTATCCTCATATTTCTTTAGATATATTTTTTCTCCTTTTACTTTACATTATATTCGAGGAAGATTTTATTCTACAAATGAAACGAAAACACCAAGTTAGGAGTGATATCTATACCTTGGTGAATAGTTTCACTCTTTATATGATTTAGTAATTTATTTATTTATCTTGGGATATTTTCCTTTCGAGATAGGAGACGTCCAAATCTCAAGAAATCTATCCCTCCAAAAGAAACTTAAATCACTAAGCTAGGAGTGATATCCTTATCTTAGTGACCAGTTTCACT
Organism: Ambrosia trifida; assembly: GCA_028751855.1. Lineage (NCBI taxonomy): Eukaryota > Viridiplantae > Streptophyta > Magnoliopsida > Asterales > Asteraceae > Ambrosia > Ambrosia trifida. The sequence continues at coordinate 82,290,825 of CM054123.1, forward strand.
CCATCGTATTTTTTTATTTTTTTATTTTTTTTTTGGAAGTATATCTTTGGGTTAGGAGTGAAATCCACATCTCAAGGATATATATATATATTTCCACATTTCAAGATCCGCTAAAGTTTGGAAAATTATTTGTGACGGGGCACGTGCAATCTGGAAGGGTGAGCGCCTGTATTCTGAGTTTTCTGTCTAGGTTGGTAATTCGCATAAATCCCAATCAGACGAGGGACCCGTTTACCTACCTGGGAATTCTCGGGATGAGCATTCACTTATAGGCTAAAGTACGCCCCCACAAGTCACTAATAATATTTCAATTTCTTTAGTCAGTCAACAGTTTCTTTGGAAACACTCTTATATCTCGTTTTATACTTGGTATTGTTTTTCATTTGAAATGATTTTCTTTATGATGTTCATAATTTTTCTTAAATCAATTTATAATTACTATATCTCATGTTATGTGTTACTTGTCTTGATATAAACTAGGGCATTTCCAAGATTTTTGGAGTCAAATCTCATAATTATGGTTCACTTTTGTAGATGTCTGATCGCGAATCTCGTAAGAGAGCCTCGAAGCGTCAGGCTAAACTGAAATCGGATCAGCGTATCGCGGCCATGCTCAATGACAAGTTGGAAACACTTGTTCCTAACATCATTAATGCTATTATTCCAAACCTTAACCTGAACGGTAGCTCGAATGGGAACTCTAACGGGAATACAAATGGAAATGGTGGGACTAGTGAGAATAAGTGCACTTTCAAGCACTTCAACTCTTGCCATCCCAACAAGTTTAATGGCACCGAGGGAGCCACTGGGTTACTTGAATGGTTCGAAAGTATGGAGAATACGTTCATTAATAGCGACTGTCCAGCCAACTTACGTGTTCGTCATGCTACGGGTGTTCTTCAAAAGAGAGCGCTCACTTGGTGGAATGGTGAAAAACATGCTCGAGGGACGGAAGCTGCTTTAGCTATGTCTTGGGATGATTTCAAAATCGCCATGACTACTGAGTTCTGTCCTCGTAGTGAGATGAAGAAATTGGAGGATGAGTTCTATCACCTCAAGCAGGATAGTGGAAATAATGTTCCCTACAACAACCGTTACCACGAGTTGAGCTTACTAATTCCTCGCATGGTAACCCCGGTATCCTTGGCTATTGAGAAGTATATTGAGGGACTGCCACCTCAGATCCATGATTCGGTTATGGGAAGTAAACCTGCTACTGTAGAGGATGCTATTCGTCTCGCAGCATCTCTTACTGACAAGCATGTCAAGGATGGTACTCTAACTCGTAAGGGTACTAAAAGGCCTACTGAAACCACTTCAAACCTTGCTATCACTGAACCTTCCCAAGAAAACTCTGCCTCTGCCTCTAGTTCCAATAAGAAACGAAAAGGTGGAAACCAAAACTATGCTGTTGTTGCACCTCTTAAACAGGTTCCTGTTGCAAACCCACCGGCTGCACCCCAAACTCAAAAGGTTCAAGGGAACTATGCAGGTGAGCACCCTAAGTGCACCACATGCAACTCTCACCACCCTACCAACCGACCCTGCTGGAAATGTGACACGTGTGGTCGACTGGGTCATACCACCCCTTTCTGTCGTGTTGTTAATACTGCTACCCAAAACCAGGGAGTTGGTCAACCCAGAGTTTGTTACGCTTGTGGTGATCCCGACCATATGCTAAATCGATGCCCTCATCTCACGGCTTTTATCCAGACCCGTCAACACAACCCAGCCGCCCCGGCAGTTCCAACAATTCAAGCAGCTCCAGCTCGTGGTCGTGCTTTCAACATCAATGCTAACCAAGATCAAGCTATCAACGACGTTGTTAATGGTACATTTCTTATTACTAACTTATATGCTTCGATTTTTCTTACCGGCGCGGATAGGAGTTTTGTCTCGTTAGAATTTGAACCTTTGTTTGCTCGTACTTGCCCTCACTTTACCCATCCTTTTATTGCTATTGACAATCTTATTCTTATAAAATTTATGCTCCATAGTTGCACAACCAAAAATCTTCACTTGAAAGAAATTTCGAGACGAAATTTTCTAAATTAGGGGAGACTGTGACATCCGTCACCTTCGACTTTCAATTTATTTACAAAAATAGTCCCCCAAATATTTTCAATTTTAGTCCTCAAACATTTCTTGTAATTATTGTCGTTTTCAAATGTAATAAATGTGCGAAACTCAAGTTATATTATTTACATGTATTTTGGATCTCGATCTCGATATAAACTAACACGTAAGTTGTGACGTTATTCGGAAAAAAATAATTATCACAAAAAAATTTAAGTTTATAAAAGTGTTAAGTATGATTAGTTAACTTGGTTAGTTGTTTTAAAGGGAAAATTTACTAGGAAACATTAAAACTAACTAAGAAAAGTATGAGGGGCCATTATTGCCAATTGCTGAAAGTTTAAAAAAAAAAAATACTCATAACTGCTGTTGCTCGCTTTTCCGGCCAGGGACAATTCCGGCCGCCGGAATTCGGTTCCGGCAAGGCCATAAAACCATTAATATCCGTCCGTTTTCAGTGCTTTTATCATCCCAACGGTTTTCTCCATCATTAATCAAATGTTTTGACTTATAATTATGCGTTTAAACGCTGTTTTAAGGGGCTTTTAATGGCCTATTATGTATGTAACCGGTCGGAAATCATTAAGCATGATAACATGCGTTTCTACTCGTTTTCTGTATAAATTAGACTCTCCATTCGTTATCTGCACTCAATACCCTTCTAAACGACCTGGAAACAATCAAAACCATCCTCTACACGCTGCTCGATCTGGTTCTTTTACCGGTTTTTGTATCTCTCTCGCAGGCCCTCGAAGAGCATCTTGTAAGTCCGATTTTTAATGCCATTTTGATCTTGTGTCCATCATCTTTAAAAGCCCTAAGGTCTCGTGGCTTAACCATACCAGAATCGGGCTATTAGATTTGTGTTAGAGTTAGGGTTCATGGCTAGATAATTGGGGAAGAAGAAGATGTTGGGTTATATTATAAATAAAAGTTGGGTTAGATTAAATCAACAAAATAAGACTTGGCCTAGTGGTTGGGTCTGACCCTTGGAAACCACCAAACCCGGGTTCGAGTCCCTTAAAAACCGGGTTTTGGATATATTTTTTTGTTTACAATTATTTTGTTTGTTTATTTTTTTATTACTTATATATTCATGTATAAAAATCTTATATTAATCATAGAAATTCCAATTTTGCTCCAAAAATTATGAAAATTTAGACATAACATCTTGACATCTAAAATAAGATTTCCACACTTTTATTTTCCGGAAAATGAATCAATTTTATATTTTTATTGAATTTAATCGTTTTAATCATAATTAAATGATTAAAAATTCATTTTAAGAGATTTTAACCTCAAATTTTCTGGAGATTTATTTCTATGAATAATAAACTGTAATAAAATATAATTTCTTATAAAATGATTATTTTTGTTATTTTTACTAATTTTAATCATTAAAACATCATTTAAACTCATTAAATAGGTTTTAAATGCAAAAAAAAATTGAAAGAAATTTTGGAAATATTATTTTCAGTATTTCACATCATAAAATAGTTATTTTTCATAAAAATATCATTTTGGGATCATACCTTGTATTATTCATGCTATTTTTATTAAATTAGATTTAATAATAAATTGTTTAATTAAATATAAAACAATAACTCTATTTCAAGACTATTTTTCTATAAAATGGAATATACATCTATATGTGAAACACATAAGAGTTTTAGTCATTTATTTAATTCATCGTAAATATATTTATTTCAAAAACTGTCGTTCAAATTATTACTAATAATTTCATTTTCCCTAATACGAGTCTAGCAAGCCCTAATACCTTAGATGAGTCGTCTTAGATTCTTTTTAAGTCATTTTCCTCATTTAGTATTTTTATATATAGGTTGAATTCTTCGGAATTCTTAAGCCTTGTGACGAACATTCTCGGAATCTATATTTAGCGAAACTGTGAGTATATTTTTCCCCTTTTTACTATTTACTCTTTTGGGGTGATTCATGTACCATTATTATTAAACTTACGTATATTATTTACAAAGCAATGTGCTCTTTGATATGTTTTGTGTGAATTGTATGAACGATTTGTCAAAGTCATTAACCTTTGGGCCGCACCTAACAATGAGTAGTACTACGAATTATATCCCTTGGTTACTTACGTGAACGAGTTAAGTCCTTGGTCATTGTTATGGTTTTCTTGAACGATGGGTGAACGATTATTGAACGATGGGAGGCTTGATTTTGACCCTTTTACATATTACAGTATCATAGCACATAAATTGCAAATTACTGGTTGAACGAAAATGGATATACTCACCAATGCATTATATGTGTTGACAAATTATTTTGTACATGTTTCAGGTGAAGTTTGATCTTGCATGCTTTTCACGCTTAGGCTGGACCTAGTGCTTAAATAAAAGTTGAACATTTATTATTTATGTTTGAGATTTATATTAAGACTCTTTGTATTTCGTTTTGAACAATGCAAGTTTTTGCTATTAATATTTACAATTTAGTCCATGTGCTATTGAACAATCGTCACTACGTGACACCTCAATGTTTCCGCCATCGGTTGGGGTGTTACAGATTGGTATCAGAGCCATGGTTATAGGGAATTAGGTTATTAGTAAATGCTTTTGACCTAGACTATAACTAAGCTACCCATTATATGTTTTCTTTTATCCTCATATTTCTTTAGATATATTTTTTCTCCTTTTACTTTACATTATATTCGAGGAAGATTTTATTCTACAAATGAAACGAAAACACCAAGTTAGGAGTGATATCTATACCTTGGTGAATAGTTTCACTCTTTATATGATTTAGTAATTTATTTATTTATCTTGGGATATTTTCCTTTCGAGATAGGAGACGTCCAAATCTCAAGAAATCTATCCCTCCAAAAGAAACTTAAATCACTAAGCTAGGAGTGATATCCTTATCTTAGTGACCAGTTTCACTCCATCGTATTTTTTTATTTTTTTATTTTTTTTTTGGAAGTATATCTTTGGGTTAGGAGTGAAATCCACATCTCAAGGATATATATATATATATTTCCACATTTCAAGATCCGCTAAAGTTTGGAAAATTATTTGTGACGGGGCACGTGCAATCTGGAAGGGTGAGCGCCTGTATTCTGAGTTTTCTGTCTAGGTTGGTAATTCGCATAAATCCCAATCAGACGAGGGACCCGTTTACCTACCTGGGAATTCTCGGGATGAGCATTCACTTATAGGCTAAAGTACGCCCCCACAAGTCACTAATAATATTTCAATTTCTTTAGTCAGTCAACAGTTTCTTTGGAAACACTCTTATATCTCGTTTTATACTTGGTATTGTTTTTCATTTGAAATGATTTTCTTTATGATGTTCATAATTTTTCTTAAATCAATTTATAATTACTATATCTCATGTTATGTGTTACTTGTCTTGATATAAACTAGGGCATTTCCAAGATTTTTGGAGTCAAATCTCATAATTATGGTTCACTTTTGTAGATGTCTGATCGCGAATCTCGTAAGAGAGCCTCGAAGCGTCAGGCTAAACTGAAATCGGATCAGCGTATCGCGACCATGCTCAATGACAAGTTGGAAACACTTGTTCCTAACATCATTAATGCTATTATTCCAAACCTTAACCTGAACGGTAGCTCGAATGGGAACTCTAACGGGAATACAAATGGAAATGGTGGGACTAGTGAGAATAAGTGCACTTTCAAGCACTTCAACTCTTGCCATCCCAACAAGTTTAATGGCACCGAGGGAGCCACTGGGTTACTTGAATGGTTCGAAAGTATGGAGAATACGTTCATTAATAGCGACTGTCCAGCCAACTTACGTGTTCGTCATGCTACGGGTGTTCTTCAAAAGAGAGCGCTCACTTGGTGGAATGGTGAAAAACATGCTCGAGGGACGGAAGCTGCTTTAGCTATGTCTTGGGATGATTTCAAAATCGCCATGACTACTGAGTTCTGTCCTCGTAGTGAGATGAAGAAATTGGAGGATGAGTTCTATCACCTCAAGCAGGATAGTGGAAATAATGTTCCCTACAACAACCGTTACCACGAGTTGAGCTTACTAATTCCTCGCATGGTAACCCCGGTATCCTTGGCTATTGAGAAGTATATTGAGGGACTGCCACCTCAGATCCATGATTCGGTTATGGGAAGTAAACCTGCTACTGTAGAGGATGCTATTCGTCTCGCAGCATCTCTTACTGACAAGCATGTCAAGGATGGTACTCTAACTCGTAAGGGTACTAAAAGGCCTACTGAAACCACTTCAAACCTTGCTATCACTGAACCTTCCCAAGAAAACTCTGCCTCTGCCTCTAGTTCCAATAAGAAACGAAAAGGTGGAAACCAAAACTATGCTGTTGTTGCACCTCTTAAACAGGTTCCTGTTGCAAACCCACCGGCTGCACCCCAAACTCAAAAGGTTCAAGGGAACTATGCAGGTGAGCACCCTAAGTGCACCACATGCAACTCTCACCACCCTACCAACCGACCCTGCTGGAAATGTGACACGTGTGGTCGACTGGGTCATACCACCCCTTTCTGTCGTGTTGTTAATACTGCTACCCAAAACCAGGGAGTTGGTCAACCCAGAGTTTGTTACGCTTGTGGTGATCCCGACCATATGCTAAATCGATGCCCTCATCTCACGGCTTTTATCCAGACCCGTCAACACAACCCAGCCGCCCCGGCAGTTCCAACAATTCAAGCAGCTCCAGCTCGTGGTCGTGCTTTCAACATCAATGCTAACCAAGATCAAGCTATCAACGACGTTGTTAATGGTACATTTCTTATTACTAACTTATATGCTTCGATTTTTCTTACCGGCGCGGATAGGAGTTTTGTCTCGTTAGAATTTGAACCTTTGTTTGCTCGTACTTGCCCTCACTTTACCCATCCTTTTATTGCTATTGACAATCTTATTCTTATAAAATTTATGCTCCATAGTTGCACAACCAAAAATCTTCACTTGAAAGAAATTTCGAGACGAAATTTTCTAAATTAGGGGAGACTGTGACATCCGTCACCTTCGACTTTCAATTTATTTACAAAAATAGTCCCCCAAATATTTTCAATTTTAGTCCTCAAACATTTCTTGTAATTATTGTCGTTTTCAAATGTAATAAATGTGCGAAACTCAAGTTATATTATTTACATGTATTTTGGATCTCGATCTCGATATAAACTAACACGTAAGTTGTGACGTTATTCGGAAAAAAATAATTATCACAAAAAAATTTAAGTTTATAAAAGTGTTAAGTATGATTAGTTAACTTGGTTAGTTGTTTTAAAGGGAAAATTTACTAGGAAACATTAAAACTAACTAAGAAAAGTATGAGGGGCCATTATTGCCAATTGCTGAAAGTTTAAAAAAAAAAAAATACTCATAACTGCTGTTGCTCGCTTTTCCGGCCAGGGACAATTCCGGCCGCCGGAATTCGGTTCCGGCAAGGCCATAAAACCATTAATATCCGTCCGTTTTCAGTGCTTTTATCATCCCAACGGTTTTCTCCATCATTAATCAAATGTTTTGACTTATAATTATGCGTTTAAACGCTGTTTTAAGGGGCTTTTAATGGCCTATTATGTATGTAACCGGTCGGAAATCATTAAGCATGATAACATGCGTTTCTACTCGTTTTCTGTATAAATTAGACTCTCCATTCGTTATCTGCACTCAATACCCTTCTAAACGACCTGGAAACAATCAAAACCATCCTCTACACGCTGCTCGATCTGGTTCTTTTACCGGTTTTTGTATCTCTCTCGCAGGCCCTCGAAGAGCATCTTGTAAGTCCGATTTTTAATGCCATTTTGATCTTGTGTCCATCATCTTTAAAAGCCCTAAGGTCTCGTGGCTTAACCATACCAGAATCGGGCTATTAGATTTGTGTTAGAGTTAGGGTTCATGGCTAGATAATTGGGGAAGAAGAAGATGTTGGGTTATATTATAAATAAAAGTTGGGTTAGATTAAATCAACAAAATAAGACTTGGCCTAGTGGTTGGGTCTGACCCTTGGAAACCACCAAACCCGGGTTCGAGTCCCTTAAAAACCGGGTTTTGGATATATTTTTTTGTTTACAATTATTTTGTTTGTTTATTTTTTTTATTACTTATATATTCATGTATAAAAATCTTATATTAATCATAGAAATTCCAATTTTGCTCCAAAAATTATGAAAATTTAGACATAACATCTTGACATCTAAAATAAGATTTCCACACTTTTATTTTCCGGAAAATGAATCAATTTTATATTTTTATTGAATTTAATCGTTTTAATCATAATTAAATGATTAAAAATTCATTTTAAGAGATTTTAACCTCAAATTTTCTGGAGATTTATTTCTATGAATAATAAACTGTAATAAAATATAATTTCTTATAAAATGATTATTTTTGTTATTTTTACTAATTTTAATCATTAAAACATCATTTAAACTCATTAAATAGGTTTTAAATGCAAAAAAAAAAATTGAAAGAAATTTTGGAAATATTATTTTCAGTATTTCACATCATAAAATAGTTATTTTTCATAAAAATATCATTTTGGGATCATACCTTGTATTATTCATGCTATTTATATTAAATTAGATTTAATAATAAATTGTTTAATTAAATATAAAACAATAACTCTATTTCAAGACTATTTTGCTATAAAATGGAATATACATCTATATGTGAAACACATAAGAGTTTTAGTCATTTATTTAATTCATCGTAAATATATTTATTTCAAAAACTGTCGTTCAAATTATTACTAATAATTTCATTTTCCCTAATACGAGTCTAGCAAGCCCTAATACCTTAGATGAGTCGTCTTAGATTCTTTTTAAGTCATTTTCCTCATTTAGTATTTTTATATATAGGTTGAATTCTTCGGAATTCTTAAGCCTTGTGACGAACATTCTCGGAATCTATATTTAGCGAAACTGTGAGTATATTTTTCCCCTTTTTACTATTTACTCTTTTGGGGTGATTCATGTACCATTATTATTAAACTTACGTATATTATTTACAAAGCAATGTGCTCTTTGATATGTTTTGTGTGAATTGTATGAACGATTTGTCAAAGTCATTAACCTTTGGGCCGCACCTAACAATGAGTAGTACTACGAATTATATCCCTTGGTTACTTACGTGAACGAGTTAAGTCCTTGGTCATTGTTATGGTTTTCTTGAACGATGGGTGAACGATTATTGAACGATGGGAGGCTTGATTTTGACCCTTTTACATATTACAGTATCATAGCACATAAATTGCAAATTACTGGTTGAACGAAAATGGATATACTCACCAATGCATTATATGTGTTGACAAATTATTTTGTACATGTTTCAGGTGAAGTTTGATCTTGCATGCTTTTCACGCTTAGGCTGGACCTAGTGCTTAAATAAAAGTTGAACATTTATTATTTATGTTTGAGATTTATATTAAGACTCTTTGTATTTCGTTTTGAACAATGCAAGTTTTTGCTATTAATATTTACAATTTAGTCCATGTGCTATTGAACAATCGTCACTACGTGACACCTCAATGTTTCCGCCATCGGTTGGGGTGTTACAGTTATACTCACCACATACAATCTGTCTCCATGGCTATGCATGAAAGAGTCCACATTTATGTTGACCTTGTTGATTCCTGGCCCTAAATCCCTTGGGAAGGACATGGACATTTTCCTTAGGCCGTTGGTGGATGAGCTTAAGGATTTGTGTCAAACAGGCGTACGTGCTAAAGACGCTGCGACAAACACGCAGTTCACAATGAAGGCAACATTGTTATGGACTATAAATGACTTTCCAACTCGTAGCAGTCTATTAGGCTGGAGCGAGCAGGGATACAAAGCATGCTTGACTTGCAACAGAGACTCTCCTTCAGTATGTGTAATAAATAAAAGCGCGTATGTCGGTCATCGGCGGTTCTTAGATGCCAACCATCATTGGATAAAAACGTTATGAGTTTAACGGGGAACCCGAGACAAGAGCTCGCTAAGACAGTTTAGTCTTGCTGATATAGATGCTCAACATGCTCTTCTACTCAATCGCCTACCAGCCAAGCATCCAAAGTTTGGAGGTGCTAACCCTAATCGGGAAGACTTCAAGTTGAACTGGTCCAAAAAAGCATATTTTTTGAATTAGAGTATTGGTCTTCTCTGCAGTTGAAGCACAACTTAGATGTTATTCATATGGAGAAAAATGTGTGCAACAGCTTGCTTGGTACTCTTTTGTTGAATGACAAGACGAAAGACAACTCAAATGCACGAAAAGACTTAGAGAAGCGGAAAATTCGAAAGACGCAATGGTTGAAAAAAAGGGAACCACGTGGACCTGCCCGCACCCAAAATACTCATTCACCCTCCGTGACCGAAATAGTTTCTGTCAATTTATAAAAAATGTTAAACTACCAAATGGGTTCGGATATAATATTAGTAAGAGGGTGACAGATAACAATACTAACATTACTAGTTTGAAATCACATGACTGTCATATTCTCATGCAAAAATTGATACCAATTGGGGTTAGAGCATTTTTGGGCTAAGATGTTTATACATCAATGGTAGACCTTTGTGCGTTCTTTAAACAGCTCTGCTCCAGAACACTAGTTGTGGAAGATATGAAGAAAGTGAGGGATGCCATTCTTATGATCGTGTGCAAGTTAGAGTTGATCTATCCTCCGACATTTTTTGACATAATGGTTCATTTAGCTATGCATTTACTCGATGAAGCGATTCTTGGTGGTCCAGTCTATATGAGATGGATGTATCTCTTTGAACGGTATATGAAAAAACTGAAAAACTATTTTAAAACCCATCAAGACAAGAAGGTTGTATAGCTGAAGGTTATGTAGCTGAAGAAGCTCTAATATTCCGCTCAATGTACCTGCAAAATGATAAGACTAAGTTCAACCAGCCTAAGAGAAATGAGGACGTCATTGTAGAAAAAAGAAAGTTATGGGTGTTTGAGTCCAAATTCAACCCGACTAGTGCAACGAATGACAAGCTACTTTCAGTTGAAGACAAAATCAAGATAGAAGTTTTTCCTTGATAATTGCGAAATCAGGGGCTACATGAAGTAAGTGCTCCTATCCTTTATATATTTACCGGACATCCCAAAGATATAACTAAGACTAATTTTTCTTGCTTTTATTTATTTTTCTTCAATGTAGTGAATTCAAATCAACACATCCCCAAGATAATATTAAAACTAAATTTTCGACTTGGTTTCAACACAAGGTAATACATATATAACACTCATTACTATATATTTGTTAGGTAATGAATATATAACAAACAATATTATTTTAAATTTGTTAGGTCTATAAGATGAAGAAAGAAAGTTCTTCAGAATTCCATCCAGAGTTATATGCTCTTTCATTGGATGCGCAATTAATGGCCAAGACTTACACCGGTTGTATAGTCAACGGTGTTAGGTTTATGGTGGCTTCACGTGATGCAAAACGTGCAATGCAAAACTCAGGGGTTATGGTGGAGGGAGAGAACGGTAAGAAATATTATGGCGTATTAGAAGAGATTATTGAGATCGGTTATCCTCATGGGTATAAAACTATCCTATTTCGGTGTAAGTGGTACGATACTCGAGCGGCTGTTATATATGAAAATAATATCACCAGTATCAACACAGAAAACGAATTGGACAAAGAAGATCAGCTCATATTTGCTCGGCAAGCTAAACTTGTGTTCTACATTCAACAACCATCTCGAGGAAACCAAAATAATAAACATTTGCGGGTCGTCGAAAATGTTAATCACCGGCGAATTTTGGATCGACCACCACAACTCGAGAATGTTCAAAACGTAGACACTGAGTTAGGCGAGGATCTTGATGTCATTCACAATAACTCTTCATCGAATATTGCCCTAATTATTGACTTCCGCCAATACTTTCAAAACATATCTTCTCATGCTACCGAGGGTGAGAATGTAATGGAAGTTGATGCCCCGAGAAATGATGACAGTGAAGTTGCTGATAGTGGGACATATTACGACGAGGACGATACCGATTATGACGACATGGAATCTGATTAAAAACAATAATTGTTGATGATTTCATTTATTGTAATAAATCAATGTTTACTATTTTTATTTCATTTATTACATATAATAATGTGACTAATAATTTTTATTTCTAATTGCAGGACATCATGATTTTGATTTGGTTTGTGCTTGTTTATTTGAGGGCCAATATTATAGGCCTTGGCCACGGCGAAGACGGTGCAGGGGTGCCGCCACCGCCACCAGGTGGTGATTATTGGTGGCACGAGCACCAGACAGATAGTGGTATGTCTTACAGTTTTTTACTGTTTACTATTTTTACTTCTTTTTCAATTCCAATAATGTGACTAATTATTTTTAACTCTAATTGCAGCCCCCTGCAGGAGAACACGGGGCAAAGCAAAAAACCCTGCCTTAAGAAAACATCTTGAGAACACAGGTCGGGCAGACATTACATTCGATAAGGCCGCCACCTGCATACATGTAGGTGAGCTTGGTAGCTGGTTCACCTGGGAGGCGTTTATGTATATATGGCGTGAAGTTCCATTGGATGTGGAAGGTTGGAATAATGTTTCTGAGCTTGATAGAAACAAGTTATTTGAGTTTTTGCAGGTCAGTGATTTGTAAATATATATCCTATATGTTATTTGTTGATTTTTTTTTCTATCTGACTAGCTTGTTTTATTTAAGTATTAGACTGAGTTCAAAATGAATTTCAAAGCAGCTGATGACGATCTCCTTGCCACTAAAAAACATGGAGGCATTATGGGGGCTGTCAAAAAGCGGTAAAACGACCGCAAACACGAAGTAAAGGGATATTTTTTTAATGTGTCGAGAGGTGGTGATGATGTGGAGGCAGCAAGGTAACGTCCCCCGGGTATGAAACCTGAAAACTGGCTTCGAGTTGTTGATCACTTCTGCAGTCCAGAACATAAGGATGTCCGAAATTAACAAAGTCGCCAGCTAAAAACAAGCGAGCACACCGAGGTGGAACGAGCTCTTTTGCCAATCACTGTCACAAAAAAGTATACACACACACACACATATACACATAGACGATAATGTTTATTTAACTTATAATTTAACTTTTAGTGTTAAACAAAACATCAAACAGTATGAAGCAACCGTACTGGATATACAGGAAATCAGGGGACGTTTGATACCCCTCAGAATGAAGAGAATTATGTAAACATTTGTATATATGTATATATATATAATTCTATTTAATCACTTTTGTGAAATACAACACATGTTAAAGTCACGGTTTTAGTCTCAACATCAACGAATCGCCGAAGAAGAAGAATGAGGAGGAGGAAGCACCTCCCAATGGTTGGATCAGGTTGGTATATGTTTGTGTATATGCGTATTTAGTTTTCATATTTTTGCGATTGTTTGTTGGGTTTAAAGTAGGTTAAAACTAATATTATTTGTGGTGTTTGAAAGTTGGTATATTTGAAGAAGTGATGGGCAGAACCGAGGACATGTTCGCAGGATTGGGCTTATGCCTTGTCCGAGAGAAAGCCTTCCGCATCTTACGCCAATGCAACCGCAAATAACATATGTATGCCTATGTAGATTAAATGTTAATATTTGACCCGTTTGGTATAAATATGTTTAGTGTTGGTGGTGAAATCTTCAGGATAGCACCAACATATATTTTCTGTGTAGCATCCTAAGGGTGCTGAAGGACAGAGGAGGGTTTAGTATATAACAGTGTTTCGTCTTATATGCATCCTGAGGATAGACTAACGAATTATCTTATTCTTATGTAATTCAGGTACAATTAATCAATAATAAGACTTGTAACTCTTCCCCAACAATTATATTGTCTTAGTAAAATCAAAGGAGCTGAGGATGCAAGAGCTATACATGTGGAAGAATTCCAACACTAAAGAATAGGTCAGACATGTAACCGTCTAACATAAATGAAGGGCGAGAATTATGGAAACTGTTACACCAACGTCTATGTTAGTTAAAACAACTTCAACGTACACCTGAAACAGTCAAGGTGCTTAATTAAGAGGCGGATTACATGGGATTTTTATTGTTTCTTTCGTAACTATATAAAGGGGATGATTGACGAGTATAGGACACCGTTTTTACACTTGATAAACACTTGACACTCATTTGATAGCTACTTGCTCATTATAGAACACCTGATACTCTCACACACACAACACAATCATTGTAATCATAGACACTCGCTCATCATCCATCCAAAGTTGTACTTATTTTTACCATTTTTTAATAACAAACAAGGCAGGGGCTTAGAATCCTCCTGAGGTTTTGTGCCGGCGATCATCAAGTGATCAAGGGTTTTCCTCGTACATCGAGTGTTGTTCTCTTGTTGCATTACATTTACATTCATTAATCTTTGCTTGTTTCATCATTCTGTCTGACAGTTACATCCTCAGGATATAACTGCCCATCCTAACCAATCTCTTTGCCATCCTAAGCATAGTTGTCAAATTATCATTTCTTTTTTATCTTGAACTGCCATCTTGAAAACATAACTAAGCTTTTGACATATTTCATACATTTAGCACTCAACCTCACATTTACTAATTTGGAATACAAGATTATTTTTAACTAGTAATTTTTGACCAAAACAATTTAGCGCCCACCGTGGGGCAAGTGGTGCTATTTTTAACAAATACTTTGTTAAAATTCATTCTTAATCAACTCATTTAAAAAATCTTGACAACTACGGCCTCAAACCCAAAATTTGTGTCTTCATCCGTGCTATCCTCAACCTCTACCAAAAATGTGACATTACCACCTCCTCCTACACATCCTAAAAGTTCTGGACAAGTTATCTGGATCTACTCCTCCTGTGTTTGTATCAAATGATGAGCTCCTTTCAATGTTTGCAATGGTAAAGGACCAAATGAAGCAGCAACAGGATACCAATCAAATGCTGATGAGAGAAATTCAATCTCTCAAAACATCCTCAAAGAGACCGGTTGAAGATGTGGGAACACCACTACAGCCTAGAGTTTTGGATTTCAATTCCAGCATCTCTGGGGGAATTCATCAAGGAGATTTCATTCCTATGAACACTGGATTCTCTGCTCCTGAGACTACTACGGTACCCAGGATGGCTACAACTAGAGATCCAGGATATGCTACTGAGCCATCTCGAGAATATGCTACTGAGTCATCTCGATGATATGCCACTAAGCCTTCTCAAGGATATGCCACTGAACCATCTCGAGGATACAACAACGGTAACAATTTAAGTTCAAGTACTTTTGCTACTAACGATATTGGTTGTTTGCAGGATATAGGTATAAGCCCACAGTTGGCAAGAGAGCTTCAAAAGATTAAGGATATGGTATCTAGTGTACCAGGGATAGTACAACCCATCCCTGAAGTATCCTCAGCATGTCACAGGGTGTCTCGTTTTGCACCTCCAATATGTGATGCAGAGATTCCGAAGAGATTCCAGACTCCAAGCATGAAGCTTTATGATGGATCCTCAGATCCTGAAGATCATGCAACACAATACAGGGAATGTATGGAAATAAATCCCATTCTAGCCCATCTTAAGGAAGCATCCTTATGCAAAGGATTTGGTTCCACCCTCACCGATCCATCCTTAAAATGGCTGCTAAGTGTTCTACCCTACTCTATTACTTCCTTTGCTCATTTAATTAATATGTTTAATAATCAGTTTTCATGTAGTCGAACATTTGAACGTTTGACAAGTGATTTGTACAGGGTAACACAGCCACAGGGAGAGTCATTAAGGGAGTTTATTACAAGGTTTAGGAAGGAAGCACTTGACATCCCAAACTTAGATGTCACAACAGCAGTGCAAGCCTTCCAGATGGGACTACAAAAAGATTGACCTTTCTATCAAGAAATGGTGATGAATCCTTGTAGGAATCTTGATGAGATTCAAAATAGAGCTTTAAGATTCATCCGTCTTGAAGATGACATGAAGATATAGGAGAGGATAGAAGCATCCTCAAGATACAATAATCCTAATCGAAAATCCACTCCCACATATGAACCTTATAAGCATAAACCATATGCTAAAACTGATAACAAAAAGGTTAATGTGGTTGAGGATGACGATGATGAGGATTGTCCTAAACTTTCAGATTATTGTTTTTTTGTGGATGTAACAGGTCTTATGTATGCTATGAAGGATATTGTAGAAAAAGCAAGATGTCCAAGGAAGGAAAACAAGTCATGGTGGAAAGAAAAATCCAAATGGTGTGCTTTCCATGAAGATTTTGGCCACATTACTGAGGATTGCATTGCCTCGAGAAAGGAATTAGCATATCTTCTAAGTAAGGGCCATCTTAAGGATCTCCTGGATAAAAAGAAGCGTATGGTTTAGGATAGCACTGGCATCCCAGAAAGAGAAGCATCTCCACCTAAGGATGCTGGTATTATCAATTTTATTTTAGGTGGTTCGGATATATGTGGTACATCCTATTCAGCAGCAAAAAGGCATGCAAGGGAAACTAAATCTGAAAAAGGAGAAAGACCTACAAGGACCACCATGCTGAAAAATACAAAAGTGATCAGCTTCATAGAAGATGATCGAGAAAATGTCCTAGATCCTCACCATGATGGTTTGGTGATTACATTATATATTGCTAACCATTTTGTTCGCAGGATATTGATAGATGGAGGGATTTCAGTCAACATAATACAAATGGAGGCCCTTAAAAGGATGAACATCCCATAATCTGAGATAGTTGCTAGATCATCTATCTTTGTTGGTTTCAGTGGGGAAACCAAGAGCATAGTTGGTGATATCAAACTGCCTGTATATGTCGAAAGGGTAAATTCTATTCAAAGGTTTTGTGTAATAGACTCTTTATCCTGTTACAATGTCATCCTAGGAAGGCCTTGGATACATGACATGAAAGCAGTGCTATCAACATA
Organism: Ambrosia trifida; assembly: GCA_028751855.1. Lineage (NCBI taxonomy): Eukaryota > Viridiplantae > Streptophyta > Magnoliopsida > Asterales > Asteraceae > Ambrosia > Ambrosia trifida. The sequence continues at coordinate 82,307,782 of CM054123.1, forward strand.
TCACTAATGTGTAAAGCTACCAACTCCATGGGGAGTCGTTAAAGTCAACAGTGACCAACAGGAAGCTAAGGATTGCTACACAACATCAATGAAGGCTTCATCCCAGTCAAAACAAGCATAGCAATTAAAGCAGGATGCACAGCGTTATCCTCAGGATGACAAAGCACATCCTGACCAGGATGTCAAAGCAGTCTGCCTGGATGAGAACAATAAGGATATCACTATGCAGATTGGTAAGAACATTCCCAATGATATTGAACAATCTCTAATTTCGTTTTTAAAACGCATGGAAACATGTCGACATTCGCATGGAAACATGAGGATATGACAGGCATCTCCAAGGATGTCATCACTCACAAGCTTGGCATTGATAAAAGTTCAAGCCTATACAACTAAAACGAAGGAAGTTTGCACCCGAGAGGAATGTTATAATACAAGAAGAAGTCGACAGATTTCTCAAGTCCAAGATAATCAGGGAAGTCAAATTCCCAAGATGGCTGGCCAACGTGGTTGTAGTACAAAAGAAGAATGGAAAGTTGAGAGTATGTGTAGACTGCACAGATCTCAACAAGGCTTGTCCAAAAGATCCATTTCCTCTTCCACACATCGATTCGATGGTGGATGCTACAACATGCCACGAAATGTTAACTTTCATGGATGCGTCCTCAGGATTTCAACAAATCCAGATGGAACCAGATGACCAGGAGGATACTACATTCATGACACCATCAGGTATTGTAAAGTCAAAGATGATTGACAAGCCAGTTCAAACCTTAGTCTTTCATCCTCTAAATGGTTTGATTAAAGCTGTTGAAGTAGAAGATCACTTAAAGTTTTGAAGAAGCTAATAACAAAGTCCTGAATAGTAAAGAATCAGAAATTCTGAAGATGAACCAGACAGACATCTGAAGAGCAACTCCTGAAGACAAACTACTGAAGTTTACTCATCAGAAGTTTGTCACTCATCAGTACGTTCCTTAGAAGCTTCCACCCCCTTTGATCTTCAGCAGTTTTGTTTTATATAAGTTTATGTTACTCTATGAACAAGTTGTGTACAAGTTGCTGATACTACAGCCTGTTGCAGTATTATTATAATCATTTGTATACTTCCTATGCATGTATCATATTCTATAAATAGATGGGTTCATCCCTTCTATTTTAGACAATCTTTTGCAGTAACATTTCATATAGATATTTTGAGAATCATTCATTGCTTTTACTCTTTTATTTACTCATTGCTTTGATTCTCATTTACTACTTTAGTGCATTAACTGAGGGGGAGTAATAACTCCTGTTAAAAGTGGAAACTTAACTTAGAACACTTATACTTATTCTGCTGTGCTAAATACTTTGATAAATCCTAGCAGGTGTTCTTGATAAGAATCTGTTTACAAGTAATGAACTGATCCAACAGGTATCTATTGTTATATTGCCATGACTTTTGGCCTTAAAAATGCAGGTGCGACATACCAAAGATTGGTAAACATGATGTTCAAAGAAAAGATTAGGGACACAATGGAGATCTACATCGCTGATATGGTAGTCAAATCCAAAAAAGCTGAAGACCATCTTCAGGATCTCAAAGAAGCCTTTGACAACCTGGATGCATACAACATGAAATGGAATACGACCAAATGCAATTTTGGAGGTGGTGCTGGAAAATTTCTTGGATACTTAGTAACCAAGAGAGGCATAAAAGCCAGTACAGAACAAATTAAAGCCATCATTGATCTCAAATCTCCAACAAACATCAAGGATGTGCAAAGATTGACTGGCAGGATAGCAGCTCTGAATAGATTCATCTCAAAGTCTTTAGAAAATTGCAAGGATTTTTATGACATCTAAAGAAGAACAAAAAATTTGACTGGTGACAGAAGTATGAGGAAGCATTGCAGAAATTAAAGGAATATCTTGCAGCAGGTCCACTCCTAATGAAACCTGGGGATGGTGAGCCTCTCAAGTTATATCTTGCAGTTTTTGGAACTGCAATAAGTGCAGTCTTGGTGAAAGACTTTGAGGGACAATAGCATCCTGTTTATTATGTAAGTAAAACTTTATTGGATGCTGAAACCAGGTATTCACATCTTGAAAAACTTATTTTAGCTTTAATTATGGCATCTACCAAGTTAAGGCATTATTTTGAAACACATAGGATACATGTTCAAACTAATTACCCTATTAAAAATATTCTTAGAAAACAAGAAATGTTAGAAAGAATGGCAAAATGGTCAGTAAAATTAAGTACTTTTGACTTGGTATATGAACCTAGAAATGCAATCAAATCACAGGCTCTAGCTGATTTTGTGGCTGATTTTTTCAGTAGTGACATCCTAAGTGAAGTTGAAAAAGAAGTACAACAATTAAATGAAAAATTTGAAAAATGGATTTTATACACTGATGGTGCCTCAAATATGAGGGGTACAGGGTTAGGAATACTACTAAAATCGCCACAAGAGACATAATACCCCCATGCAATTAGATGTGTATTTCAAACAACCAATAATGAAGCTGAATATGCTCTCATTGCTGGTTTGCAACTTGCTAAGGATATGCAAGTTTCAAATTTAGAAGTATTTGTTGATTCCTTGTTGATTACTAACCATTTTAATGGATCTTTTGCAGAATTTACATTAACAGAGGTACCAAGGGAAGAAAATGTTGAAGCAGATGCTTTGGCTAATTTAGGATCCTCCTTGAATTTACAAGAAGGATCCAAAATTCCCATCATGCACATCCTAAAGCCAGCAACTGAAGAACTGCATTCTATTCCTAATAATTTAAAACCACTAAACTAACTAGAATGAGACAAGTTATATGAATAAGTGTTTGCGTGTGTGGAAATATGTATACATGTGTGTGTATATAAGCATGTGTGTGCTTTTGCTATGTATGTATGTGTGTGCAAATGGGCGTATATCTGTGTCTGTATTATTGGTATGTATACACGTGTGTATATACGCATACATATATACGTGAGTGTGTATTACAATAAACATGTGCATGTGTGTGCTATATATATATATATGTATAAATACGCATGGGTGTGTGTGTTGTAATATATATATGTGCATGTATATGTTATGCGTATATGTAGACATGTTTGTGATACATATATGTATACGCATGTTATGTGTGTGTGCCGTGTATGTATATGTATATATATATACACAGATATATAGGTGAGCTGATTGTATAAAATATGGAAAGGTGTGTATTGTGTATATACATATAATGTAGATGGGATGGCATGTGATCTATAAGAAAATCTTATCAACTTAAACATTAACATATGTTTTAAAACTATGAACATATGGTAGAAAGTCATGGGTTTTCAAAAGAGTACTTAATACAATAAAACCTTGAGTTTGAACAATATCTGAAAAGTATAAAAATCACCAATGACACCAAGATAATATATTTTACGAGTTGGGTGAACAATGTATATAAGGAAACATTGAACTTAGACCTAAGATGTCCATTTTCTATAGGATGTGTAGGTCTATCTTCCTATTACCTCGAGCTTACATTCTTGCTAGCTTTTTGCACGGACTTGAGGTGAGTTTCACGGCCCTTTTTTAATGTTTTATATTTTGGGGAAAGACATGCATTATTTACATAGTTTTGGAATGATTTCCTAGTAGACCTGTATACATGAGATAATATGTTTAGAGTACTCATAAAAGCCCTCGTATATTTAGTTTAGAATACTCCTAGTAGACCTATGTACATGAGACAATATGTTTAGATTACTCACAAAAGCCCTCGTATATTTAATTTACCATAACCATTGTCTATGGACTTAGCCATGAAACACTTGAATAAATCTATCGGGTTGACACCCCCACTCTTGGTTAATCACTTTAACTTGGATACATACAATAAAATAGTGCTTGTATTTTAGATACGATGATACATTGTCTTTATTGTACAATGTGTGAGGCACCATTCGTCAAGGTTTGGTTATGGACTCATGATCTTCATTATCATCATTGTCTTTGCTAGACATTTATGGATCATTAACTTTATGTTTCAACTATCTTAAACTTGTGAACTCACTGAATTTATGTTGACAAAATTTTTATGCATGTTTTTCAGGAAACTAAAACTCAGGGATGGAACTTGGGATATGATTTTGGGCATATACATTCATGGATAACGTCGTTGTGGTTAAATTTGTAAACATGTGGTTTCAAAAGAATATATTTTTATGATGGTTGTAAAACTCGTGATAAATTTGGTATCCTAAAGTTATGTTAATTTGAAAGTTTGCTTCAATCTTGTGCTTGAAAACCTTTTGTGTCACGCCTTGTGATCCTACCTAGGTGGGGTGTGATAATTATGGTCCAAGAGGGCCTTAAAAGCAAAAATATAGTTAACTTGGTCACCCGACAAGGGCAGATGATCTTAGAGCCAAAAAAAGGTTTGAAATGGTTTCACATGTTGTCTAAGAACTCATGTGGAAACCTTAAAGCCAAAAAGTGATTTGAAACGATTTCACATGTAATCTAAGGACTCATGTGGAAATCTTAAAGCCAAAAAGTGAACTAAAACACATGGAGTCTACAGACTCATGTGGAAAATAGATGATATGTACACTATGATGATTTCTAGAACTACCATAGTGAATCTATGCATAGAAACCACGGTGTAAACAGCCTGTGGGGGCGTAGAAACCAATGTAATGCCTTTAAAGTCGTTCTACAATGATATATGCTGATGGTGGTCTATAGGCTGATGTGAACTATGATTAACAAAGTAATGGTAAGGACCTACAAGGCCAATGAGACCTTCAGGTCATAAAGAATGATAAAAGCCTACGAGGCCATAGAATGACCTACGGGTCATAAAAACAGGAACAAGGGGTAATAAGAGTTAGAAACCAATAAGACATTTGAGAGACAAACAAAAGGGGGTGAACCTTAAGGTCACACCCTAAAAAGATAGATACAAAAGGGGCCATAGAATGACCTCGTGAACTGCACAGCCAAGTATTGTTAAAGAAAGTAAATTGATAATGATGTGATAGCGGTGTATAACGCTCGCGCTAAGTAGAAATGGTGAAAGAAGTATATTGTGTCATTTCTAAAAGAAAATAATATTCATACGAGGTCTAGAAGTCCATGTTGAGTTAAATAGGATAAAATGATCATTCATGGACTGTAGGGTCATGACGAATGAAATGGCATGTAAAACCGACATTTACGTAGCTGGGGGTTATAAAAACGAAGGTATATTCTTAAAAAATTGATCTACGGATCAATACATCCTTTGGGGCGTTAATAAACCAAAAATTACTCATAGGACCAGAAACAGACCTTAGATAGGTCAATTGGTTGGGAAATGATCTCTAGGATCACATCACCTCCGAGAAAATAAGTAGAAGAATAACCTGTAAGGATGTGCAATTGGGTACTGTATGATGAAATAGCGCCTAAGTAAATGAAAATAATCGTGTAGGGATGTGGAACTAGATGTTTTGAAATGAAATAATATCTAAATAAATAAATAAAAGAGTTTGGGGCTCGGGTTGAACTATAAATAAGAAGCTCATGAAAGCGGATATAAAACTAGAAAGCAAAAAAAAAAACGGGGTCGCGAACCCTAGACATATGTAGCTATCTATAAGGTAGATAACATGCTGGGAATAAGAATGAGTAGTGCTCAAATAAGGAAGGAAATGAAATTCTTTGGTATAGTACCAAGAAGTACAAAATAAAGGTTTTGAGGGCGAAACCTCATTAAGGGGGGTAGACTTGTAACACCCCAAAAATCAATGTCGTTTAATTACGCTATTAGGCGTAATAATGATTAACAAAATGAATTAAATATCAAAATAAACACTTTCTCAACGATAAAACGAGGCTTAGATGATTTAACAGGGGAATTGTACTTATATCTTGAAATACCTTGTTAGTGAAAGGATTATGTAGAATAAAAACAAACCTGACAAAGTTAGGTTAGTTAATAATGGTAGTTAAGTAAGGTAAACATAGAGGGACTAAACTAGCCAAGTGGCTAAAGTTTCATAGCAAAAAGGATGTGTGTGTATGTCGATTTCCTTATAAGAAATAACAAAAACACACACAAAAACACACACACATGCCTAAACAACATTTTAGCATGAATCAAAGGCAATTGAAGGTCTAATTTGTGTGCATGATGTATAGAATCGTCATATAGGGCTTAACAAACCCTAAGGTAACTTTCAATCAGGTTGTCGGTGAATTAGGTGTTTATATGAAATATAATAACCATGGTTTTTGTGCTAAATGATGATGTTGAACTTAAATCAAGATTATGTTCATGTTAGAATCAACATATACATGCTAAATTATGTAGAAACTATATGATTCTTACAAATTAGAAAGATAATCATGTAACACCCAAAAAGTTCTAAACTGTATTTTATGATATATAAGCACGCGAGGCTTTTAACAAGAAATTACTTGACAAAAGTGGAGGGACTAAACCTGCCAAAACCTTAAACTTGGCATTATAGGCTTGAATAAAATGTAGGGAATGTATTTTCCTACTCAAAACTCACGATCCAAACACCCTCTTACAAACCAAACCCTAAAAACTCATAAACAAGCTTGAATTAAGTTCAATTCAAGGGGCTTTTGCTTGGGATAGCAAGAAATCGGACCTAGTACCTTGTGTAGTCAGTAGGTAACTTTTGTTTCATCATATTTGATGTATTATAGCTTTCATGGCAAAGTCGATAATCTTAGGTTTATATAAAAGTCGTATTGGGTGTTAGGGAAGGTGCCTCTAGTGCAAGGAAACCTTAATCCCAACAAATCTTTGTTGAATTCATGCTAGTTTAACAAATGGGGTGAAATCCCTAAGGTAACTTAGTGGGTATTGATGGATTGAGCAGCATGTATCCTCATAAGCTAAAAATTAGTGTTTTAGAACTTGGAATGTGAACTTGGGCTGTCAACATGTCATCTTATGATGAATCAAGGCTGAATACTTGATTGATAGGCAAATTGGTCATAAAAACACACAAAATTATAGTCTTGATAATTCATGCCTGCCAAGTGTTCGTTAAAATGTCCAAATGAATGAATTAGGACTAAAACTTGATAAATGTGTTGAACATGGTAAAAACTAGTAAAAGGTTGAATGATCATCATGTTGTTAATTATTATCCTAACAACCTAGGTGGATAACAATCTACTAGGTAGTAAACAGAGAGGCTTTTGGATTCCTAGAATTGAAGGAAATGCGGGGGTAGGAGAAAGCACAAAGGTAAGTTACTTGATGACTTATGTTTGGTTAAAAATCAAGTTATATGCTTTTAGATGTTTTGCCATGCTTAAACAATACCCGAAGAGCTTCACCATAGGAAGATTGGATTCGAATTCAACTCGATAGAAATAACCTTGGCCGAAGGTTGGAAACATGCCAGGTAAGTCCTTTTAGGACTCAAATCTTGTAATTTATATACACACGTTGTAAATTTATTAGTCAAATGGTTCCCAAGTGATAAAAACCGGTGATTTGATATATCAATGGCCAATGTGGACCGGGCATTTGAAAATGTGCATAAATGGTCCATGGGGCCATAGACGCTAAGGTAATGCCACAACGGCATATTTCCCAAGGGAATAAACTTGAACGCTACCTCTAGTGTTGAGGGGCCGACTCAAACAGGTCTCGAGTCACTTGAAGGAGTCATGACGATTTAAACCATTATGGATAGATAGTACGAATCCTTGTTGTAAATGCCATGCTTAATCAGTTCCAAACACGCCATGGGTAAGTTTAGGTATGCAAGGATGAAATGGTAAGCATTAATCGCAGGTATGAACATGTATTGATAATAAAAACAATGCTCGAAACAGCCAAAATAAGAATATAGTAAGGTTTTGACTCAAACAGGTCGGATGATCCAAGCTTTGAAAATCAAGAAACAGACCATTCCAAATCATATGCCAATGATAAGCTTGGCACATGCGATAATAGCAAACTCTTAAGATCAGATTTAGGCTACTTAGGGCCATATAAATATAATCTTGGGTATGTCCCGGATGTCCAAAAATGCCTTAGTGAAGTTCCAGCACGTCAGCCCTGGCGGGTCACAGTTTTGAGATGAGAAATCTTAGTCCCAGCAGGTCAGCCCGGGCGGGTCACATACTAACCCGGGCTGGTCATAGTTGTGAAATGAGATAAATCTTAAAGTTTCAGCATGTCAGCCCGGGCAGGTCAAATGCGTGCCCGGCTGGGTAAAACGTAAACTTCCTCGGATATGCCTTGAATGCTTTAATTCCATATTTAAACCTCGTTTAATCGTTTAAATTGTATTTATTTGATGTTTATCCCTAGGTATGATAATGGCGAGCAATGGATGAAGAACAAGCACGTTTTTGAAGACCTGAATGATATGTCTTGCCGGCTTCCGCGAATCTCATGTTTCAAAGGCTTTAAACTTAACTTTTATGGGATGTAATCATCGTAGATAATATGATACACGTGGTCACACTTAAATCACGTTTTTTGATCTAGTCGAATAAGTATTATATTTGTCTTGATGATGCTAAGTTAAGTTTAAACCTACTTTTAACTACTACGAATCCCGATTTATGGTATAGGGTCTTACAAGTGGTAATCAGAGCACAAGGTTAGACAAGACAAACGTTCAATTCAAGCTTGATCACCAATCTGGTAAGGAATTCATTTCCAAAATGTATTAATCTAGTCGAAAACGATCTATATCATGATTGAACACGAGTCAATTAGAGTGAACTAAGGGAATAGTGTGTACTAAACACTATCGCCCAGGAAACACACCAATTACACGATCATAGTGAGCTAAGACTCAACCAAACCAGAAATTGGGGAAACCTAGTCGCATCGCCTAGATGATGCGATGGACTGATTGCAATGAGCACTTAGAAACTCAAAAAAATGAATTTCCTACTACACGGTCCGGGTGAACCGGAAGTTGGGGAAAGATGCATAGAAAACTTAAAACTCGGACAAATGCCAATCACACGATCATGGTGGGCTAAGGCTAAGCCGAACCAAGAATTGGAAGACATGATCGCATCAACGAGACTGCGCGATCGGATTAAACACAAATTGCTCAATAATGCGGGTATACAAAAATACACTAGACAAATTGACAAGAAAGTTTTATTAAGCAAGATGCATGACCAGAGATTGCTACCTGGAGAGTACCATGGTGATCTTAATAAGATCACCGTGTCATAAGTGGATTGCTTACCCTGGCCAGGTAAGTGTTAAACACATGGTGCGGTGGGCTTCTCGTGATCTACACGCCTACCTTTCACGTGACAAGGATTTTGTGAGGTCATATAACAAGGAAGTATTGCTAAATAACTTAAGAGGCTGGGTAGACTAGGTAAGTAAAACTGATGCATAAATGACCTACAGGGTCATAGAGCCAAAGGTATTACCACAACGGTTACACGGACCAAGGTAAGACTTGAACCTTAATCAAAGGTTAATTCATAATGAAATTCGAACTTGTATAGAAGGTTAAACTCGTATGTAGACTTGAACCATAATCAAAGGTTAAGTCATAATTAACCTCGAACCTTTATAAAAGGTTAAATTTGTAAATAGACTTGAACATTAATCAAAGGTTAAGTCATAATTAAACTCAAACCTTAACCTTAATCAAAGGTTAAGTCATAATTAAACTCGAACCTTTATAGATGGCTAAATTCGTAGACAGACTTGAACCTTAATCAACGGTTAAGTCATAATTAAACTCGAACCTTTATAGAAGGTTAAACTCGTAAGTAGACTTGAATCTTAATCAATGGTTAAGTCATAATTAAACTCGAATCTTTAAAGAAGGTTAAATTCATAAAAAGGACTTGAACCTTAATCCAAGGTTAAGTCATAAATGCGTTAAAACGATAATCGAAGGTAATTTCCTTAACGGATAAGGTTAAATCACGATCACCTTTGAGACTTAATCGAGAATTTATTCGTATGTAGACTTGAACTTTAATCAAAGGATCAAGTCATAATCGTATTTGAACCTTGAGCAGAGGTTAAACTGTAAGGAGACTTGAACCTTAATCGAAGGTTACGACAGTTAAACTTGAACCTGAATGGAAGGTAAATCAAGCAATAAATGTCGAACATTAATAAAAGGTTAAATCACAAACCAATCTGAACCTCATCTAAAGGGTAAACTTTTAACAAGTCTAAACCGCACTCGAGGACTAACTCGTATTCCAACATGAACCCCATACTGAAATAAAACAAAAGCCAAGATTTGGGCTAAGCTCAAAGTAAGTTACTGTCACACCCTCAAATTTCCACTGCGGGATTTATACCGCGAGGTGCGTGACAAACCAGGATCCCATAGCCATAAATCACATGAACGACTCTAGATGCCCAAACCATTTAGTTCGTTTTTGAAAACCAATTTGAAAAGTTTTTAACCAAACATAGTTAGCATAGCGGAAGCGAATAAATAAACAGTTAAGTAAAGTCTGCGCAAAACACCGCGCCCAAAACCAAAAGTAATCAGTTAAATGTTAAAATAGTTTAAATGTTTGTAAACCCTTGAGATAGTATGATGCATGTCCTAGTCGTGCTCCATACCTAGTTACCTGCAAAAGCATGCTAACGTGTATCAACATAAAGCTGGTGAGTTCACAAAGTAAAGCAAATGAGTATATAAATGCGCTGGTTTCCAAAACCACGTAACTAACTAAAAACGTAGGTCCTCCAGACCAAAATATTCAAGTGTCATCAGTTTAAGCATGTCAGGGGTAGCTAACCCACTCATTGCAACTAAACATAATTATTGGGACACCTTCAGTTACATAATAATTTGCCTCAATAACTGGTGTCTATCAACACCAGATCTCAAATGTGGTCAGAAGTTCATGCCCGTGCCTCAAGCACCTCAGGCATGAGGTTGCTGCACAACCTAATAGCGCTATCAACTAATACCTCGTTCGCCTCCAGCGATTAACCCAATAATATGCAAGGACTTTCCAACTGATAGAGTGTTTAGTTCAAAAAGGACCAATAAGTTTTAAACTGATCAAAAACCCGACCCGCACAAGGAGTCAAACCTGAGTAGTCCCAACCTGGACTAGAAAACGTTTACCAAAGTTGTCTCACCCTAAGACGCATGCTTTTGAGAAAAAGAGTAGTGAAACTCACCTTAGGTTGCACGTGAATGATCCAAATCCCTCAAACAGTAACGAGCTACCGACTCCCTATTACAAGTGTCACTAGGTGAGTATACGTGCATACCAACACATCATGCAACTTGATTGTCCAAAACTTCTAAAGTTCCAATCGTGTAGTGACGCCTAGTGACTCTACATGCACAAGTAAGTCCTACGTATCCCGTTGGTGATCATAATGATTATTATCAGTTTTATACCTTATACACATCTCCTATAAGTATTCATATAAGTTCATGTCAAATACATATCATATAAGACTCCAAATAGTCACATAAACACATAATACACAATCTGCGTTTTTAGGACAGATTGTGCGCCACGAAAACTAATTTATTTAAAATACTAAATCAATGAATTAAACTCCCAAATTTTTACTGAATATTCTTTGGGATTTATTTAATTACCCACATTTTTTTGTCCTAAAACTAAACACAAAAATTATTAAAATTCGTACAACACAGCTATGTCCTGAAAATTTCCACAACAGGTCAGTTTAGTAGAAAAATTCCCAAAAATTGTGTATTCACCCAAACGAGGTGAATCCACTTGGAAAAGCCAATTTTTTCCAATATTGACCTCCTTTCCAAATTTCATAACTTAATTGTTTGTAAAACTTGAGTTATACCCGTTTAAAGTTGACCCAATTTATAACTCCGAAATTCTGATATGACCTTTAATCAAATAAAATTCCAAAAACATATCAAACGACATCCAAATCAGATGATTTTGCCCATTCTAAAAAGCTAAGACCATGTACAATCCATTCATGCAAAGAATTGATCAAAAAACCAATTTAACATCAAGATAGAGCCCCTACAAAACACTCTAATGAATCTGCCAGAAACTGAAACTTGCTCCCCAAGTTATTCACAAACCCTAATCGTGCATAAAAATCTCTAATACATGCATAACTCATATTATTCTGATTAAACACCTATATTATCATACAAAAACCTTAATTATGATTACTAGCAACACTTATCAACATCAAATCACAATGAACATTCAAGAACTCCCATTAACTCATGTTATGCAATTGTATATATATGCATGCCCTATGATTTTTTTTAACTTTTCAATATTATTAATCATCATAAAACATGTAAAGATTATACCTTTCAAAGAAAGAGTCCTCAAAGCCTAGAGATTACACCACAACTAGCTTGAAGCAATGAATAGGATTGATGTTTGTTGAAAATCAAGAGGATGGGGGGTGGGGGTTAGGTTCACGGCGCAAAAGGGGTGGGGTTAGGGTTTTTTTTTTTTTTTTTTTTTGTCTCCTAATTATAAGAGGGCTTGGCTTGTTGCCCAAGCAATTGGGTATTAGGGCCCCTTTTAGTCCATTAACCGGACCCGTTAGTCATGTTCTAGTCCAATACCGGGCCCGATGATATTAATCACCCTAAATTGCATAAAAACTATTGTTTTTATTATTTCATAACATATCAATCATAAGGTTCACGTAACTTGCATGGTTTACATATTAATTTTCAGTAAAGCGATAATTCACATAAGCATGTACTCCACACAAACATGTAACACTACGTTCATCACAATTCCATTGTGCTTATTATTATGTTTGCCAGATAAATCACCAACGTTCGGGATGCAGGACTCGTGTGTGTGACAAAACAAGGTTTTTCCTACTTATAACATATGTTAATAGCATCTAACATATGTTAAGCCTACTTAACTAATCCTAGTTAAGTATTTGATCACTATGAATATGCAAGTTAACTAGAGTTCAATAAAGAGTGTTAACCTGAAAATGCGGGGTATCACATCATCCCCAAGTTGAAAAGAATTTCGTCTCGAAATTCTGCAAGTAAACAATAAAGCCAGCTAGAAAAGTGTGCGCTTGGTTCCCAGATGTCACATCATCCCCAAGTTGAAAGGAATTTCACCCCGAAATTCACTTTGAGCGAGCTGCTTTATGTTCGGCATTCGATCTATGCACAGGTTCATGTTCAGTAAAGAGATGTGGATATTTGAGCCGCATCTGATCTCTGCGCTCCCACGTGTATTCCGGTCCTAGACGGGAATTCCACCGTACCTTAACAATAGGTATAGTGCTTTGTCTGAGTATCTTGACGCCCTGCTCAAGAATCTCCACTGGTTCTTCCACGAACCGTAGCTGGTCGTCCACCTGGATCTCCTCCGGTGGCACCACCAGTGTCGTATCCGATAGGCATTTCTTTAGGTTTGAAACGTGGAATACATTGTGCACTCCACTGAGTTCATCAGGCAGGTTTAGCTGGTAAGCTACCGGACCAATCCATTTGACAATCTCGAATGGTCCAACGTATCGTGGGTTCAATTTTCCCCGTTTCCCAAAGCATATCACCCCTTTACAAGGTGACACCTTTAACAAGACCTTGTCCCCAACCTGGAACTCCAAAGGTTTCCTACGTTTATCAGCATAACTTTTCTGTCGATCCCGAGCAGCAGCCATCCGGTTTCTGATTTGCACTATCTTCTCAGAAGTTTCGTGCACGAGTTCGGGACCTGTTAGCTGGCTATCCCCAACCTCAGTCCAGCAGATGAGAGACCTACACTTGCGCCCATAAAGTGCCTCAAAAGGCGCACACTATATCGAAGTGTGGTAGCTATTGTTATAAGAGAATTCAATCAAGGGCAAGTGCATATCCCAACTGTTGCCAAAATCCGCCACGCACGCTCGTAGCAGATCCTCCAATGTATGGATGGTACATTCACTCTGTCCATCCGTCTGTGGGTGATAGGCTGTGCTCATATCTAGGCGAGTTCCCAAAGCGTCTTGGAGAGTAGTCAAGAAACGAGAAGTGAATCGCCCATCGCGATCAGATATTATAGAAGTAGGCACCCCATGCCTAGAGACTATCTCCTTGATGTAAAGATTTGCTAGTTTCTCCAGTGAGTCCGTTTCCTTTATTGCCAGAAAGTGGGCTGATTTGGTTAAACGGTCCACGATAACCCAAATCATGTTATGGCCCGTTGGCGTCCTAGGAAGCTTTGTAATAAAATCCATAGAAATCCCATCCCATTTCCACATAGGGATTTCTGGTAGTTGGAGTAGGCCTGAAGGTTTCTGATATTCAATCTTAACCTTCGCACAAGTCAAGCACTTACTGACATAAGTGGCTATTTCAGCTTTTATGTTTGGCCACCAGTAAAGAGTCTTAAGATCTTGGTACATCTTGTCCGAACCAGGATGTACCGAATATCGAGAGGTGTGTGCTTCATCAAGCACTAGTTGTCTGAGATCCCCAAAACGTGGTATCCAGACTCGATCCATAAAGTACTGAAGACCATCCGTCTTTAGTTCCAAGTGCTTATCAGCACCATGTAATGTTTCAAGCCCGATGTTTTCTCCTTTCAAGGCCTCGCTCTGGGCTTCACGTATCTTATCAGGAAGATTAGAATGAATGGTAAGTTGTAAGGCACGCACCCGTTTAGGTTTCGTTTCCTTTCTACTGAGGGCATCAGCTACTACATTAGCTTTCCCTGGATGATACTTGATGGCACAGTCGTAATCATTCAAAAGTTCGACCCATCGACGTTGTCGTATGTTCAGCATTTCTGATCAAATATATGTTGAAGGCTCTTATGATCAGTGAAAATTGTGCACTTTGTCCCATAGAGGTAGTGCCTCCAAATTTTGAGAGCGAAGACCACCGCTCCCAGTTCCAAGTCATGAGTGGGGTAATTCTTCTCATGAACTTTCAATTGCCGTGATGCATACGCGATCACCTTATCTCGTTGCATCAGCATACACCCCAAGCCTTGGATAGACGCATCACAGTACACTATGAAGTCCTCTGTACCCTCAGGTAATGATAGTATAGGTGCACTTCAAAGTTTCGAGTTTAATAGTTGAAAGGCAGATTCTTGGGCATCTCCCCTTTATAGGTAATACCTTTCTGTATCAGGGCGGTGAGAGGTTGAGCGATCTTAGAAAATCCCTCAATGAATCTGCGATAGTATCCCGCGAGACCAAGAAACTGGCGCACCTCGGTAGGGGTCTTAGGAGCCTCCCACTTTTTAATAGCATCAATCTTGGCAGGGTCAACATGTATTCCTGCCTCGTTAACCACATGTCCAAGAAATTGGACTTCTCGAATCCAAAAGTCACATTTAGAGAATTTCGCATACAACTGCTCATTTCTCAATAGTTCCAAGATTAACTACAGGTGCTGCTCGTGCTCTTCCCTGCTCTTGGAATAAATCAATATGTCATCTATGAGCAATATGACGAATTTGTCCAAATAGGGATTGCACACACGGTTCATTAGATCCATGAACACAGCCGGTGCATTAGTTAGCCCACATGGCATCACTAAAAACTCATAATGTCCACAACGAGTTCGAAAGGCTGTCTTTGCCACATCCTCCTCTCGGACTCTCAGCTAATGATATCCCGACCTCAAATCAATCTTAGAGTAGAAACTCGACCCTTGCAGTTGGTCGAACAAATCATCAATACAAGGCAAAGGGTAACGGTTCTTAATCGTCACCTTGTTTAACTCCCGATAATCAATGCACATGCGAAAGCTCCCGTCTTTCTTCTTAACAAACAGAACTGGAGCTCCCCACGGCGAAGAACTAGGTCTAATGAAACCCCTATCCAATAGCTCTTGGAGTTGGGTAGATAGTTCTTGAAGTTCGCCTGGTGCTAGGCGGTATGGTGCGCGTGCGACTGGTGCTGCTCCAGGCGCAAGATCAATCTGGAACTCCACTTGACGAACAGGTGGAAGTCCATGTAATTCCTCTGGGAAGACATCTGGGAAATATCGGACCACTAGGATGTCCTCAATCTTGGTTTCAGTTTCAGCTCGAGTGTCAGATATGTTAGCCAAAATGGCTGGACAGCCCTTACGAATACACTTCTGGGCCTTCAGATAGGAGATGATGCCCACCATGGCGCCACCTTGATCACCCTGTATAGATAAAAGTTCTCCACTTGGGAGGGGAATACGAACAATCTTCTCCTGACAGAGAATTTCAGCATGCTGCTTGGACAACCAGTCCATGCCAACCACGAGGTCAAAGCTACCTAGGGTGATAGGTAAGAGTTCAATGGCAAACAATTGCCCATTCAACTCGAGCTTATAGTCACGATGTATATGGGTTACCTCGACAGGCTTCCCATCAGCCAATTCAATAGAGTATGGGATATCAAGAAGAGTAGGAACCATCCCTAATCGTTCACTAAGTTTTGATGAAACAAAACTATAGTCCGCACTAGTATCATATAAAATAGAAGCAAGAGTGTCGTTCAAGAAGCACGTACCCGTCACGACGTTATTATCAGTCCTAGCCTCCCCAGAGCCAATCACGAATGCTCTCCCGCGAGCCCCATTGTTGTTGTTCCCGTTGTTGTTGTTGTTGTTCCCAGCATTAGTGGTGTTGTTGTTTCCTGTCCTGTTACCACCACCGTTGTTGTTATTACCCCTGTTGTTACCATTACCATTACCATTCCCATTACCATTCAGCTGTGGACAGTTCCTCTTGAAATGATTCTCACTCCCACACTGGTAACAACCTTTACCACCATTCTGCTGTTGCCCCTGCTGTGCAGCTGGCGGATTTTCCGGGATATACACCCTGCAATCCCTCTTCTTATGACCCATCTTGCCACATCGATCACACTTAATATTGCTACAAGCCCCAGTTTGATGCCTACTGCACCTGTTGCACTTAGGCTGGTTCCCTTCATAACCTCCCTGAGAGTTGTTACGGTTGTTACTACTGCCATGATTGTCATGCCTCTTATTCTGCTGCTGCTGCTGACTGCCATTCCCTGGGGGTTTGCCAGATGCATTCTCCCACTTCCTCTTGTTATCATCAGTACCAGAAGATGAAGTACCACGAGGAGGTAACAATCCCTCTTCCACCTTCTGATCAGTCAGCTGATGATCCATGCGAATAACTTGCTGGATGGTGTTAAGGTTAGCAGCAGTAACCATGCTCTTGATTTGGGGCACCAAGCCCTTGATGTATAACTCGATTCTCTTGTAGGGCGGATTGGAGTAATTTGGGCACATCGTCGCCAGTTCATGCGATCTGGTGGTATATTTCTCAATCTCCGATCCCACCATCTCCAGATTGAGATACTCAGTCTCTAACTTTTGGATCTCATCTCGAGGACAGTACTCCTCCTTCATCAGTTCCTTGAAATCCGCCCAAGGTGTTGCGTTAGCCACTTCCACACCTAGCATCTGTACTTGAGAGTTCCACCATGATAATGCCAAATTTTCGAGAGTAGCAGTGGCATATTTCACCCGGTCAGCTGGTGGACAGTTACACATAGCGAAGCAAGATTCCAGTTTTTCGAACCACCTCAGTAGCCCAACAGCCCCTTCAAACCCTCCGAAGTTCTGTGGCTTGCAGTCCATGAAGGACTTGTAGGTGCAGACTGGAGGGTGATGCCCAGGTTAACCAGCTTGAAAAGCTGCGAGGGCTTCCACCACCCTATTGTTGATAAGTGCATTCAACTCCGCTTGAGTCGATGTTGCCTCTCCCGTGTCCTCTTCCCGCCATAGTAATTCTTCATTTACATTTTACTCATGAGAAAACAATAATATGTCCCACATACAATCGTTCACATAGTACAAGTAAACTAGAATATAAATAACATGCGTGAGAATAGAATAAAGGAATCAATTAATAGTAGTAAATAAGAATCCAACCATAAGATAAATAATCCTCAAGTCTCACAACGATAAAACAGAAGTCGTAATAAGAGTGTATATGGAATACTAAGATAACAAGAAGATAAAAAGTAATCAGTCATCCCCACGATCCATGGAGATACATGAGCCCTCATCCTCGCTCTCATCCTCAATCTCTATCTCCAGTGGCTCCTCCTCCTCAGGCTCAAGCTCTTCCTCGAGAGCCGCATCCATCGCTGCCCCGAAAGCATCAAATCCTCCTGCTGCAGGCTCTTCCTCAGGATCCTCTTCTGGATCCTCCTCTGGGTCAACACCATTTTGAGCTAGAGCTTCCTCAAGCTTCTTATGGACCAGGGTCAACTCCTCCCTTAATAGTGTTGTCTCCTGAATAGCAATCGACCTCTCATGTCTATCCTCTGCAGCCTCCTTATTAACCCTTTCCAATTCACCAAACAAGTGGTTGATTTCTCTTTCCATGCGCTTAATAGCCCCATCGGCATTCTGCCTCCAAGACTGAAATTGCCTTACAGCATTATAGGCATTCTCTAGCTCTGTATGCACGTGCCTAACCATCCCTGCCAAAGACCTCTCCAATGTGTCAATAATGGGGGGAACCTGAGCCGGCACTCCGTACCCTACAACCCACGAGTGTAGCATGTCTGTGAACCACACCCAGCGATTGGTATTCTCATCCGGGTTCCCTGCTTGAGCTGGTTGTTCATACGGGTTCAAAGAGGTATTTTGCGAACTCCCAAGAGGACGATAAGAAGAGTAATTACGATGAGCAGGGTTAGTCATGTTTTCCTGCAATACGTTAGATTAGTATACGTATCCAAGAAATAACAAGTAGTGTGCTGAGGATAGTGTGTGTACTAATACTTATGCTATGATGATTATAGACTAGATGCAATTCCTAGTTCACTATAACCAATGGCTCTGATACCAATCTGTCACACCTTCAAATTTCCACTGCGGGATTTATACCGCGAGGTGCGTGACAAACCAGGATCCCATAGCCATAAATCACATGAACGACTCTAGATGCCCAAACCATTTAGTTCGTTTTTGAAAACCAATTTGAAAAGTTTTTAACCAAACATAGTTAGCATAGCGAAAGCGAATAAATAAACAGTTAAGTAAAGTCTGCGCAAAACACCGCGCCCAAAACCAAAAGTAATCAGTTAAATGTTAAAATAGTTTAAATGTTTGTAAACCCTTGAGATAGTATGATGCATGTCCTAGTCGTGCTCCATACCTAGTTACCT